>CM063524.1:34070880-35514630 GCA_032199755.1 Ambrosia artemisiifolia
ATTGCTCACTAAATTGACGGGTGAATCGATTTAAAAATCGCTCGTTTTCTGCTAAAAATAGAATGTGGTGTGAAATTGGGCTCGTACTTCTGAAAACTAAAATGCTATTTTTTTAGCCAAAAACGTGTTCCTGGGCCAAATAAACTGAGTCTCGAAGCTGCAGAATAGCGTAATTACTCACCAAATTGACGGGTGAATCTATTTAAAAAGCGCTCGTTTTCTGCTAAAAATAGAAAGTGGTATGTAAATGGGCTCGTACTTCCGAAAACTAAAATACTATTTTTTTTTTGCCAAAACGTGTTCCTAGGCCATAAAAACTTAGTTTGGAAGTTGCAGAATAGCGTAATTACTCACCAAATTGACGGGTGTGTCGATTTAAAAATCGCTCTTTTCTGCTAAAAATAGAAAGTTGCGAAAATGGGCCCGTACTTCCGAAAACTAAATGCTATATTTTTGCCAAAACGTGTTCCTAGGCCAAATAAACTGAGTCTGAAAGCTGCAGAATAGCGTAATTACTCATCAAATTGACGGGTGAATCGATTTAAAAAATCGCTCGTTTTCTGCTAAAAATAGAAAGTGGTGTGATCAAAAGGGAAGAGATATATATAGGGATGGGTTACAGTGGGTTTATAAAATAATAGGGATAGTTGAAGTTGTTTTGTTTTCAAAAGGGAAGAGATAATTATTTTCTTATGATGTGATCAATTTGTCAGGAAGAGAGATAATTCTTTTGTGTTGTATCCCTAAACTACCCTTAAAACCTCATTATTTTAATAAAAAAGTGTAATAAAATTTTGTATTTCACAACAAGACAAAACCAAATCAGGATGCATCCTCATCCATTGGATATGTATGATCAATGGCTATGATGAGTTCCTATAGTTCTCACAACTCAATAGAGTTCTCAAAGTAACCCATCCATATATATATATATATATATAGGATGGATATTATGAAAACTCACTCTTAGAGTGAAAATCGTGGAAACTCTGACTTCCCGAGGTTTTTAAAGGCCTGAAAATTTTAGGGCATGTAATATACTTGATTCTAAGCATTTTGAGACAAAAAAAAATCAAAAAAGCACCCAACGTTTTTAGGTAAAACATGTTACATGAAAATTACACATGTTATTTTTGTGTAACATGTGTTACCCGAAAACGTTTTTTTTTTTTTTAAAAAAAACGCTCTGCACTTTTTTTATTTTTTTAGCTCAAAATGCTTAGAATCATGTATATTACATGCCCTAAAATTTTCATAAAAAAAACTCGGGAAGTCAGAGTTTCCACGGTTTTACTCTAAAGAGGGTTTTCACCATATACTTACACTATATAGGGATCTTGTAGGAAAATATAATTTTGTCGAGAAGTGTGAGAATCATTAAAAGTTCATATGTATGCATTATTTTTTGGACTTATTCATGATGTTTTTGATTGTTTTGCCTAGAAAACCATCGAACATAACAATAAAAACTGAAAACAATGTTTTATCTATGTTTTATTTTTAATGAATATAATACATTGCATTGTGTTTTAAATTGTTGTAAATTGTTGTGTTTAGTGTTTTTTAAGCCAAAATAACCCAAAACATCATTCCTGAATCCAAAACATGATGACTACTTGTCAATTATTATTCCTTTTCACACTTATCACAAAAACTAATTTTCCTACCGGACCTTTAATATATATATATATATATATATATATATATATATATATATATAGGTAGAGTATCCTGTAGGAAAATTGCTTTGTGTAGGAAGTGTAAGAAAGATATATAGCCATAGGATCAACTTTTGAGATTAAGGACATTTAAGACTTTTTAACAATTTTTTAAATTAATCAAATCTCACTAATTTAGCACCACATCTTCAACATGCCATTCAAATTATCTGCACATTCTCATCCAATTTCACATATCAATTCATAAAAAAATGATTTATATTTATCTGAATTCAATTCTCCTAAGACTTACGTTTTTATAATAACATCAATAGTGTTTTATACCTATCAGGAGTGTTTTATAATAATATCAATAGTGTTCTATATATATATATATCACTTTCATCAAAGGCTAACATCAAGAGTGTTGTATTTTATATGAACCTACAACTTTGTTTTACATCACCACAAAATTACAAAGTCAATCATCTGTTGTAAGCAAAGTCTGTTAACTAAGATATGTTCCAGAGCACTAGGTCAGTTTATAAGAAGAGTTGTCTTAAACAGTTGTTGCTTGAAACAGCTGTTACTAAGGTCTGTTCCATAAACATGTCATCTATGGAACAGACCTTTGTAACATTTGTTTGAAGCAACAGCTGTTTAGACAGATCTCTTTAACATACTCAGTGGTCTGGAACATACCTTAGTAAACAGACTTTGCTTGCAATAGATTATTCACTTCTTGATTTGATGATTAGTAAACAAACCTTAAAAATTGATTTAGACTACCCGTGTCTCACACAGAATTTCACCTACTATATATATATATATATATATATATATATATAGGTCAAGTATAAAATGAAAACCCAATTGAGTTGAGAAAACCTTGGAAACCCATGTAAAAAATGATTCTTTTCTTTTGAAAAAAATAACCAATGTAAAATACATGTTTTTAAGTGTTTTTGGCCAAAAAAATAAAAAAAGCGCCGAAGGAATTTTTTTAAAAAAAATAAACAAAGCTGCGAAAACACATGTTTACAACAGATTTTATAAACATGTTTTTTACATTGGGTTATTTTTTTCCATATGTCTTACATGTTACAACAGATTTTTTTGGCCCAAGATGCTTAAAAACATGTTTTTTACATTGGTTATTTTTTTCCCAAAAAAAATAATGATTTTTTACGTGGGTTTCCAAGGTTTTCTCAACTCAAGAGGGTTTTCAATTTATCCTTCCCCTATATATATATATATATATATATATATATATATATATATATATATAGGAATGGGTTCATATGAGAACCCCCCTTGAGTTGAGAGAACCATAAGAACCACTCTAGGCCAATAACAAAGTGACACGTATGCAACCTACCATTATAATATTAAAGGGCATGATAGTAATTTACCCCCACCCCAACCCCACCCTACCCCTTTTTTCATCAGATTTAAATTCTTTTTTTTCAAAACACACACACACACTCATCTCACACACACTCCTCTCTCTCTCTTCTCTCTCTCTCTTCTCTCACCCGTCCTCTCTCTCTTCTCTCTCTCATCTAAGACGACGAGGATGACGATGATGATGGTTCGATGATGACGATGGTGGTGGTTCAGGGGTCAGGAGGTTCTTTTTTTGGGGGTTTTGAGGTGGTGGTTCGTGGGTTGTTTGGATCCGAACAGAAGACGGTGGTGCTTCGTGGTGGGGGTGCGAACAGAAGACGGGTGGTGCTTCATCGGGTGCTGGGTTTTTGGATCTGAACCGGAGGGAGACCGGAGGGGGGTCTGCGTCGGGTTTTTTTTGTGGTGGGTTTTGGATCTGTACAGATCTGGAAGCGGAGGGGGTGGTTCTTGGTTGGTTAGGGGGCGGAGGGGGTGGAAGGGGGTGGAGGAGATGGCGGAGGACGGCGGTGGTGGTAGATCTGTGGTGGACGGCGATGGAGACGACGGAGGACGGCGGTGGAGGTATGTTATTTTTTTTTTAAATTATTATTATTATTATTATTATTATTATTTATTAATATTATTATTATTTTTCTGTTATTATTTATTATTATTTTTGTTATTATTATTATTATTATTATTATTATTTATGTTATTATCTATTATTATTATTATTTTTGTTATTATTTATTAATATTATTATTATTTTTCTGTTATTAATATTATTATTATTATTATTATTATTATTTCTGTTATTATTTATTATTATTATTTTTTTTGTTATTATTTTTGTTATTATTTTCTGTTATTTATTAATATTATTATTTATGTTATTATTATTAATACTTTTATTATTTTCTGTTATTATTATTAGTATAATAAATGTTATTATTATTATTATTATTATTATTTATTTTTTCTGTTTTTTTTTTGTGCAATAGATAGCATTTTTTATGTTGAAATTTTGGGTTTTTTGGCAGGGAGATGTTATGAAGATGATGATGTCAAAACACCGGTGTAAAAAATACGAAATGTGTAGATGTTTTGATGTTTTGTAGATCTTTTGTGGTGTTTTTACACTAGTGTTTTGTGTAGTAGGTTTTGTGTATGGTAGATTACATCAGTGTAATAACAAATGTACAGATTTTTTTTGGGTTTTTACACTAGTGTTTTTGTGAAGTAGGTTTGTGTTATGGCAGATTTACACTGGTGTTAATAATTACACCGGTGTAAATAATGGTAGGAATCTATAGATGTTTTTTGGTGGCATTTTACAGTGGTGTAATACGAATGCATGTATGTTGTTTGTTGGGTTTTACACTAGTGTTTTTTTAGTAGGTTTGTGTAGGGGGTAGATTTACACTGGTGTAAATAATTTACACCAGTGTAAATTATCACCATCAGATTTATGTTATGGTTATTTTTTAAAAAAAGTAAACGAATTTAAAAATTAAATTTGGTAAAAAAAATATTAAATTTAAATAACGATTAAGAAATTAATATAGTTTTATAATACTATTTTCTCTCTCTATGGTGTTTTTACATAAACACCCTTAAGTGTACTTAATTATAATAAAAAATTAGATCTTAACACAAGTGGGTTCATAAAAGACAAAATACAACAACTTTTGATCTCAACCATTCATTGCACAAGATCAATGGCTGATAATGGTTCTCATGGTTCTCTCAACTCAACAAGGTTCTCAAAATAACCCAACCCTATATATATATATATATATATATATATATATATATATATATATATATATATATATATATATATATATATATATATATATATATATATATATATATATACAGGTTTAGGTTCCTGTACAAAGGACATATTTCGTGAGAAGTGTGAGAAAGATTAAGAATTAGCATGTAGGCATCATATTTTGGATTTAGGAATGATGTTTTAGGTTGTTTTAACTTTAAAAACACCAAACACAACAATCTAAAACACAATCCAATGTATTATAGTCATCAAATTTATAAAACAGCTAAAACACACTACTTAACACTTAAAACACACTACTTAATGTTCTTAGTATGGTGTTTTAACTTTTAAGCCTAAAATACATTGTTTTCGGTTTTTAATTGTTATGTTTGGTATTTTTCTAGGCAAAACAATCCAAAACAACATGATTAAGTTCAAAAAATGATGCCTACATATCAATTTTTAATCCTTCTCACACTTCTCACGAAATATTGCCTTTGTACAGGAACCTCACCCTATATATATATATATATATATATATATATATATATATATATATGGGGAAGGTTTAAATAAAAACCCACCTAAAACGAAGAAACCCGGTAAACTTAATCTAGACCATTGATCTAAAGTGATCAATGGCCTAGATTGATTCTACATTATTTTATTACATTTAATTGAGTAGATGACAAAAAAAGGGCAAAAGGGTCAAATGCCATTTTTCTGAGAAAGCAGATATGACAAGTGGACCCCACACATGTCACATCATCTCTCTCATACTTTTGTGACCATGGTCCTAAATCTGCCAGATGCCCGTGTTACATATGTAACATGTGTTGTGTTACGTAGGTTAAAACTGAGTTGCCAGTTTATATTATTTAAAAAATGCTGATTTATTATTTTTTTTATTAGACCATATTTTTTTCGTTTTATTGTACCAGCACCAGAATTGTTGCATACGTAACGAGAATTGATATGGTTATAGGCATTTTGTTACTTACAAAGTGCTAAAAACAAACAAAACGGTCATTACAGAGTGCTAAAAACTTTATAGATCAAAAAACATTCAAATGTAGACAAGAATTGTTTCTTACAAAATGCTAAAAACAAACAAAACGGTCATTACAAATCAACAAATGCTAAAAAAGTATCATAAATAAAAAAAATTGTCTACACTTCATTCTTGATAATCATCTTCATCTTTAATGCAAAAAATATGCTCACCTGCAAAAATAAAACAAAAATCATCAATTTACATGTAAAGCCCCCCAACCCCCCCCCCCCCCCCCCCCCCCCCCCGCTTAACGTATGTTAACCAACTGGATTACAAAAAAAAAAAACGAAACTGATACAAAAAAACATTGTTTTATACATTTAGTTATCAAAGATTATCAAACTTAAAAAATCAAAACTTGTAGTAAAAAAACAGAAACTAATTTATACCAACTTAGTGGTGCTGTTACATACGAAACAAACGCAAAAAAAAAACAGAAACTAATTTATACCAAATTAGTTATCATGATCAATGACATTCCATTCAAGAGTTTTTTTTTACCAATTCTTCCTCTATAATATGCAAAAAATCAAACCTTTGTATCTGGTAAAAAAATCGATAACTAATTTATACCAACTTAGTTTTGTTGTTACATACGAAACAGGCGCAGTATAGGAAACAGATGCAAACATACATTCCACACATTATAACACTCATACAAACATGCACATACTGGTAAAAAACAAATCAGACATATTGTTGCATATGTTAAGAGACACT
Organism: Ambrosia artemisiifolia; assembly: GCA_032199755.1. Classification (NCBI taxonomy): domain Eukaryota; kingdom Viridiplantae; phylum Streptophyta; class Magnoliopsida; order Asterales; family Asteraceae; genus Ambrosia; species Ambrosia artemisiifolia. The sequence goes on from CM063524.1 coordinate 34,077,479, forward strand.
AAAATTCACCAATTTTGATTAAAAAAAACATATTAATAATAATAACATATTAAAAGGGTTAATTAATATCCTATATACGCAACTTAGTTCTACTGTTACATACGAAACAAACGCAAATATAGGAAACAGATGCAAACATACATTCCACACATTATAATACTCATACAAACATGCACATACTGGTAAAAAAAAAAACAACTCAGACATATTGTTGCATACGTTAAGAGACACTAAAATTCACCAATTTTGATTAAAAAACACATTAATAATAATAATTTATACCAACTTAGTTTTGTTGTTACATACGAAACAGACGCAACATAGATTTCATCCCATGGTTAGTGACTTTGGTTTGATTAATATATAAAAAAAGATTAATTAATATGTAAACCTACGTGTTAACGTATGCTACCTACGTGTAATCCAACACCAATAAATCACTACTTTTTTATTAAAAAAAAACTCATAATGATAATGATATTGACCAATCTCGCCGTTCATAAAAAAAGATACAAACCAATCCATCTCCAAAACCAATATTATTATAATTAATCCATCTAAAAAACACACTCACCATTCCATTAATATTTTTTGTTGCCTGGACAGGAAAATTTCAATAGCAAGTTCTAGAAAATCTTCGTTGCATTCAACATGCCCCAAGTGTACAGATGCAAGAGGTAATTAAGGATTATAAAAACAAAAAGTAATTTAAAATTTGGTTTTTCTGTAGTTATCTTTATCGAAAGGGTATAATTGATTGTTGACCAAATAAGCCAAAATGTATTTTTCATACAATGTGCCAACCAAAACAGCACTTTTTATATTAGACTTGATTTCCAGTAAAAAAAAATAAGAAAAAGAAAGAAAAAAAAAACAAAGCTTTTAGTCAATAAATATACCTCGCAAGAAAAAAAAAAAGCAAAGCTCCTATATATAACATTTAACAATTTACCTCACAAGAAATTGGAGTGGTCGAGTCTGTTGCCAATAAGAAGGTAGCTAGCATGTCAAATAAAGTATCGAATGCCAATAAGTAGCTTCTGTCTTTATCATCTTTACACTATATCAAGCAAAGCTCCAAAATAGTATATATATAGGTTCACTCCAAATGTTAAAGAGAATGATATGATAGGAAACAGAGGATGATATTATAAGAAACTGATAACAACGAACACGACAGAGGGATCTGGTGGTGGTGGTGGCGGTGGCAGTGGCGGTGGTGGTGGCAGAGGCGGTGGCGGTGGTGGTGGTGGTGGTGGGATTAATCTTGAAGATGGTGGAAGAGAGATGAAGAGAGAGAGAGAGAGAGTTGTTTATATAGGAGGGAGGGAGAGAAAATTCAAATTAAAAAAGAGGGGGAAGGGTAAAAATACTATTTTACCCTTTTTAGTTAAAATAATAGAGGGTGGTGTGGAGCAATGAGAGCCACATAAAGGGTTTGTGGGGGTTTCTTCATTTTGGAAGGTTTTTTGTGTATACTTAGCCTATATATATATATATATATATATATATATATATACACACACACATACATACACACACACATTCACAATAGCAACACGAAGTTAATCGATAACTTAACATGAGTGTGCCCAAGTTTATTTGCCTTAAAATATGAACGTTATCTATTAAATTATCCTATATCTGCGTTCATGTGAATCAGACAAGTAAAAGATTAATAATCGCTTTTTGGAAAATGGACTTATACGTGATTCAAAGAATTATCTTTACTCTATAATCCAATTTCCCCAACACAAAAAGCGGAACATTATGGATTGTTTTACAAACAAATAATTAAAAATAAACATCCAGATTGAAATATTTATTAACAGCAAAATTAAGTACCAAACTACGTGTAATAACTGTCCATAATGAGCTAAACAACCACGTGAAATTTAAATATGATACATTGAAATTATTTAAAAAAAATAAAATTATATAAAATGGGTTCATTGGGTTTTGATGAATGATTCATGATACATGTTGAATGATTCAAGAACAGATGTAATCTTTTCAATGAAATCCTAGGAAATAACGAAGCCACTACTATGTTTCCCTGAAGAGCCAATAACGTTGATTCAATGCCACCTAGGCATTGTACAACTTGATCTAGCTAGGTTTCTTTTAGGGTTTTTGGAACATTGTACCAATCTCTTCAAACAATCCTATAACGGGTATAATTAATATTATCTTTACATCGATTGAGTAATGTTTATTTACACGAGAAACTATAAAACTTGTAATCTTGCTAAAAGTAGTTTTTTTTTTTATTAATTTAGTAAGGTGTGCATTATAAACTATACATCCCATACAAAATCAATCTGACATGTTGAGATACATATATATCGGATGATTGTGAAAATAATATATTTACTCATGATCGGGTCAATTAACCCATCTAGATCAAGCCTGAGCTAAAGCCTCATATTAAAATCTCATTTAGGTAATGAGCCGAGGTCTGTGCACTTAGTCCTTAAGCTCGAGCCGATTAAGAAATTTTTACTATGTAATGTAACCAACATTGTGTATGTGAGAGCCAAATCTTTAACCTATCAGAATTCTCTATGCCTAGTGAGTATGTATGCATGTTTTTAAATGCATCGAAATGGAAGGCAAACAGGCAACAAACTACACCGGTAAGCCTTTTTTAATATAAAAACTAATTGGAAAACTAAATCTATAGATTTGGGCCGGGGTCGTAACAAAACTATGCACAAGTTTTTTTTTTTTTGTTTGTATATACATGTATACATCCTACATGTACATATAGATAACTTTACAAAGTGTGTGTATATATATAATGTATGTTAGATCGAAAAAGAATAATTTGAAAACTCTCTTAAATCGGGCATATTGTGAAAACTACGTACTTTCAACCAATAAAAAATTTCAAAACATTTTTTCTTGTATGTCTTACATGTTACTGACTAATGTTTATGGAAATTTAAAAAAATAAAAAATAAAAAACTATGTAACAAAAATTACATATACGTAATTTTTTGCCACATATATGAGCCATAAGTACTATGACACTGATCATTTATTACCTATATGTAATTTTTTTACTGTACATCTTTTCTTTTAAATTTCCTAATCATTGGTAGACAATTAAATTAGATAAAAAAGAGTTGATCGTTTGGAAGAAGTTTTCATAGCTTGCACAATTTAAGAAGTTTTCAAAGTATTTTATATGTATATGTATGTTTGTGAGAGGGGTGTATATATGAGCAAATGTGATTGATATAACTTACATATGTGTACATAAACACTAAAAAGTTAAACATACATGAACGAATTAGTTTCATAGATTTATCTTACATGCTACACATCTGTGCATAGGTTGAACAGAAATTAAGTTACTCACGTTTGTTATATATGTTCACATTTTCACTTTGTTTAAGCCTTAGGATATAGTTTAAATCTTCTCAGCTTCACTTATATGTCACATCACCCTTTTTTCGCATTTTACTCTACTGCCCCAAGAAAATGGTTTAATCTCGTTAACTTCACGTAATCCTACTTTTTAGTGCTTTTTGTTTTTTTTTATTTTTTTTAAAAAAATAAGTAATTCAATGTCTTAACATTCAACTATTAACTGGAATGTTTGGGTTCCAAGTAAATGTAAAATTATGGTGTAGAGAGCTATCCGGGATCGTCTTCCTACTTGCGTGGAGTTAACGAAACGGGGTGTTCAACTACAAGAGGTGAGTTGTATTTTCTGTCATGCGGGTCTTGAAATGGCAATGCATTTGTTTACCGGGTGTGTTTACTCATATGAGATATGGAATAGAATTATGGTTTGGTGCCGCTTGAGTCCGTTTTATGCCTTCGACGTGAAGGATGTTCTTAACATTGCCGATTCCCAAGCCTTGCCTCCTTTGCAAAAGTCGGCTCTTCGTGGCATTATCTACACAGCTCTATGGTCGATATGGAATGAAAGAAATGCGCGGATTTTCTCACACAAAAATAGAAGACCGGTTGAGTTGTTGGCAAACATCAAGTCGACATCGTTTTTTTGGTTTCGTCATAGAACTATAATTAAAGATGTCGATTGGAAAAAATGGTGTAATTATCCTTTGGATTTGATGTAACCGGTTGTTTCTGCCCAGGGGTCCTTGCTTTAAGGATCGCTTGTGGTGTTTTGTGAATGAAGTTTACCTTAAAAAAAAAAACATCTGGATAACATATTAACAAATAACTCATTTCATGTTCCTTAACCCAAGTGGAGTCATGTAACGCCAGTTAACATATGGTGTTATAAAAATTTATCAATTCCGGGTAGTGTCAAGTTTTTTTTTGAACATTAAAACGAAGCTTCATTTCACCAAAATATAAATACATCAATGGTTCCACCCAGGCACATTAAGCAAGGAGCTACCTGGGCCGACCCAAAATAACATACACGTAGATATCACAAAATACAATTATCCCCTCTAGACGCGCCCATTAACCATTATCAAACAAGGAAAAATCCCACCAAGACGCCTTTTGAGTATCCTCAATCTTGCCCCGTTTGACCATCCACCAAAACGAGTCCACCTTTATGTCTTCCAAAAGTATTGGTGTTGTTGTATGCACATCTTGAAATAGCTTTTCATTCCTTTTGATCCATAATTTCCAAAGCGTTAAAGAAACAACCGCAGCAATCGCCTTTGATTTCTTATCCACGACCTTCGGGCAAACATAGAGTTCAATAATTCTGTCCACTTGATCCGTTCGCTTTAGAGCTTCCAGCTTCAACCACTCGGCTATGTTCCACCATATAGCCCTAGCCCACACGCACCCAGAAAAGATATGGTTGATTGTTTCAGGTTCGCTTCCGCACCTTTTACAAAGTCCGTCGCCTACTTGAACGCCCCTAAAGGAGAGCGCTTCAGCAGATGGGATGCCTTTCCAGATCAGTCGCCACACGAAAACCATCACTTTAGGCGGCACTAAATTGTTCCAGTACAGAGCCGAACCCTGCAGAGCAGCCCCCGACGACTGCAGCAGTTCTTTTCTAACGCGTTTTACCGAAAATTCATTAGCCGACCCAGCCGTGACCCACACCCAATTGTCAGATTTATTGCTGATATGCTGTTTACTAATCGTCGTCCAGAATCTGTTCATCACAGCCCATTCCGCATCAGAAGCAGGCAGCCTGCTCCATGGCACGTCCCACCAGACTATGCCGTTAAGTGTCTTGTAACAGTCGCTAACCATCAAGTTTTTTCCTTTACACAGCTCCATTAATCCAGGGAATTCGTCCTTTAATGGCTTGTTCAAAGCCCAGCTGTCTTCCCAAAATCTGGCAGAGCCACCATTTCCTACCTGACAAAAAAAGTTAGATTCAATAAATAAACCGCGACTCGCAGCAGCCTTCTGTACAGCAGCTATGTTTGACCAGACACCAGGGATGGACTTCTTCCATGGAATAAAGCCCAGTTTTGCCCGTCCCCCATGAAGCGATTTGATAACCGAACACCACAGCTGCTCGCCGGCCATCTTGTACCTCCACCACCACTTAACTAAGAGTGCAATGTTCAAGTCTTCAATATTACCCACCCCCAACCCCCCCAACCTCTTCGGTTTTGTTATATTCTCCCAAGCTACCCATTTTATCTTTTTATTTGCCGAAGCTCCACCCCATAGGAATCTCCTTCGTAGGCCCTCAAGCGTCTTTATGATACCCGCCGGTGCTTTGAATAGTGACAAGTAGTAATTCGGGACCGCCCCCAACACCGCCTTGATCAATACTGCTCTACCTGCAAAAGAGAGAAATTTCGCCTTCCATGAAGACAATTTAGCATAAAATTTATCAATAACCCCTTTCCAACTTGCCAATCGTTTCATGTTGCTACCAACCGGTAGCCCCAAATAAACAAATGGCAAGTTGCCCTTCCTACACCTCAAATGGCTCGCCAAGTGTTCCACCTCACTGTCTTCAACATTTACCCCAAATAAATTGCTCTTTGTCAGATTCACATTCAGCCCGGACGCAACGGAAAAACACCTCAGTATCCTGTTCAGATTCAGCACGTTCTCTTCCGACCACTCCCCCAAGAATAGCGCATCATCCGCGTAAAACAGGTGTGATATTGTCGGCCCTTGATTTGGTAATCTAACCCCATTAAAAGTACCCGCCAACACCGCCCTAAGCATCATGACATTCAGTGCCTCCATAACCATTGTAAAAAGAAATGGTGACAACGGGTCACCTTGCCTAAGCCCCCTTTTCAACTGGAATTCTTCTGTCGGTGAGCCATTGATGAGTACCGATGCTCGACCAGTCACTAGCATCCCCGTTATCCATTGCTTCCACCTAGTCGGGAACCCCATATGATGCATTATTGTGATTAGGAACTTCCATGATACACAATCATATGCTTTCTCAAAATCCACCTTAAACATGAGTAGCTTCTCCTTTTTGCGTTTCGCCCATGACACCAGTTCATTGGCGATGAGTGGCCCATCAAAGATATTCCTGCCTTTAATGAATGCAGTTTGAACCGGCGAAATCACACTCCCAAGAACTTTCTTCAACCGTCCTACAAGCACCTTCGAGATAATTTTTCCAATCACACCAATAAGGGAGATCGGCCTGAAATCCGATAGAACCAAAGGATCATTTACCTTCGGAATTAAAGCCACAAACGATGAGTTACATGACTGATGTACCGATCCGTGAACGAAGAAATCATCCATTATCCCTACCATATAATCCTCCAGTTTGTCCCAATAATGTCTGACGAATGCAAAAGAGAACCCGTCAGGGCCCGGAGATTTTTCACCACCACATTCTTTTATCGCCTCCCGGATTTCTTCTCTACTGAATGGAACCACCAGTTCATTAGCCTCCTGCTCTGATAACTTATTGAAACCCTCCCCTAATATCCGCGGCCTATTAGGCATCGGTTCCTCAAATTTGTTCCTAAAAATCTCAACCGCCTTTTTCTTAATAATTCCCGGGTCTTCCACCCAATTGCCCTCCACGTATAATCCCGATATACAATTTCGTGCTTTCCTGTTATTGATGGCCCCATGAAACAGTGCTGAATTTTCGTCTCCTTTAAGCACCCAGTCAAGTTTTGCCCTTTGCCTAAGGTCCTTTAACTTGTTCCAATCCCACTTTTTAACCTCCAGCTTGGCAGCCTTCCACGACTCTCTTTCTTGGTCATCCAGCAGCCTATTTTCAGCAATGTCCTCCATTTCAGTCACGATATTCCGAGCACTCGTAATCTCCCTCTCCTCGGCATCCGCTTTCTCAACCTTCCATTGTCGGACTTTAGCTTTCACACATTTCAATTTCATATTCAGCCTAACATCCTTTCTGTTCGTTTCCACCTCCGAGTTTAGACCCCCCATGACTGCCTCATTTATCCCCTCCTCCCCCAGCCACGAGTTGTAAAATCTAAAGGGGCATGGCCCGAACATCGCATCTGAAACGGACAGCACCACAGGGGAGTGGTCTGACACATCCCGGTTCAAAGCTCTCAGTTTTGCATTTGGCCATTCTCCCATAAAACTATCACACACTAGTACCCTGTCCAGCTTGCTAAGTTTTGACCCGTCCGCGGACATGTACGTGAACTTCCTCCCACCCATGTTATATTCAAGTAACCCCGCTTCCGCTATGAAGTTATTGAATGCTAACGCGTTTGCAACCACAAAAACTGAATTTAACCGCTCATTTTCACTTCTCACATCATTAAAATCACCCAGCAATATCCATCTACCGTCAAACTCATTCTTTATCCCCTTAATTTCTTCCCATAATTCTCTTCTCGCACTCGGATCAGTCGGTGCATATATATTAACAACATACAACCTATCCGAGTTAACCCCACAGTTCCCTCCCACCAATATATAATTACGTCCCTTTCTAACTATATCCACATTAAACACAAGTGAGTTCCAGATTGTTATTAAGCCTCCCGACCTCCCAGTGGCATCAACTACCACTTTCCCATAAGGTGTTCCATCCCAGAATCTACTTACCTGAAAATCCGTCATGGCCGCCATCTGTGTTTCCTGGATCGCGATACATGACAGCTTGAATTTGCTCTTCAATTCTCTAACTTTTGCCGCCTTTTCAACCCCTCCCGCCCCTTTCAAATTAAATGTTAAGTAATTCATTTGTTACCCTCAGTCGCCAATTCTTCTGAAATCCTGCTCTCCAGTTCACCTTCAAAACCGGACAGACCCAAACCCACCACCTGACCTACCCCCATAGTAACACAAACCTCTGCCATATGGTCTCTAGCAGTACTCACACTTCTGGTGTCTGCCGCTGCCGATTGTATCCCAGACCCGCTGTCCTGACCATCATCCGTCATCCAGTCAGACTCGTACCCATCCTCTACGCTCCCATGATTGATTAACTCAGGTTCCCCCAGATCATTTGTAACACTAATCCCCGGACGTGAGCCTTTTAAAATCCTTTTCCTCCTCTTTTTCTTTTCCCCCCCTGAGCAAGAAGAGCCGCTAATCTCCTCAGTAGGGTTCGAACAGTTGTTAGGAGATGAACACCTGTCCTTCACCTTTATCTTCCTTCTATTTGTCTGCACCCCCTTGTATCTTTTCCTTTTGTTTTTAGCTTCACCCTTGTTGACAAAATTTGACCAGAGGTTAAAAGCCTCGTTCAAAATAGGTGCAGGCCCAATAACCTCATTTAAATCCCCAACAGGCTTAGGCCCAATCTCTTTTCTACCTTCAAAAATATTCTCAGCTGCATATTTAAATACAACTGGCCCACCATTGCCAAAAAGACCTTCTGACTGCTGTGGACCCTTTCCTTCGATCCCTGCCAGACCCGGTTCAAATCCACTAGCTTTTGATTGTGACCCCTCAGGTTCCAAGGCCCTATTTCCATTCTCAATATTTGACCCCTGACAATTATTAACCACCTTTTCGTTTGTATCCACTTGGACATTAATCTCAGCATATTGTCCCTCCTTCCCATGTACATTTAAAGTTCCACCCGATTCAAATTCCCCATGCACACAGGACCCTTCGTTTACCTTTGGACAGCCGTTGCTCCGATCGCTAGAGTCAACCCCACCGTCAACCCCACCGTCAACCACCCGGTCCCCGGTAGCACTATCCGGTTGATCATCCACCACCACGATGCTCGGCGGCTCTTCGGAATTCTCCACATCATCATCACCCACCACAGTAACATCTTCCCCGATATAGTCCGGTAACCATCTACCCGCGCCTTCCGTCACCCAACATGTGAATTGTTCACCCTTCCATGTCACAACGATTTCTTCCTCAATTTTGTTCCCGGAGTTTGTTATTATGCCAACGTAGACCCCGGAGAGGTCAGTGAGTGCAACTCCGTTCTCGGCCTCTTCCACAACTTCCCCATAATATCCCCCGATTCTGTCCACATTCACCTTCGAAGTAAGGATTAAAGGAATGCCAGTGATCTTCAACCATGTCAGCCTATCGTAGTCCAACTTCTGTCCGTTCCATACACTCACACCGGACAGCCAAGGATCCCAGATCTCCCTTTTTTCCATGAATAACGTTAACTTTTCCGGTGCCGACAGAGTAATCAGCACTTTCAAGCCACCAAGATAACGAACCTCCATTCTGACCCCAATGATCTCTTTTAATCCGTCGAGCAACCTGCACAATTTGGAGTAGTTCCTAGCCTCACCAACGATTGATCTTCCCACCCAGGAGTGTTTGAAGCCGTCCACCTTGTCTTCTAGACCGATCCTCTTAATCCCACCACTGTACGACGCCATGTTTCTGCCCGCAGTGGGATTTTTGAGCACCGGAAACTCACCCATATCCACCACATTTTTCCCATTCCAGCCACGAGTTGGATGTCCCAGGTTCTGACTCGGCTTCCTCGTTTCTTCCTGATTTGGACCCCTCTTGATACCTTTGAACCTCGCAACACTATCTTCCTTGTTAAACCTAGCAACCTTTGCAAAAACCCTCCTCCCTAAAGTATTCAGACCGTTCAGCGCCTTTACCATCTTCTGCACATCCCTCACATTCCCGAACCGGGCGAAGGCGAATAGCTTCCCAAATTTGTCTCGTTTCCTTGCCAAATAGACATCCCTCATCTGTCCGCATCGGCCGCATTCCTCCCTTAAAGTTTCAGTAGTGATCTCCTCCGGTAAGTTCGAGAGAAAGAAGGTGACCGTTGAGTTCTCCGGTGGTATCTCCCCCTCCTCGAGAGAGTTCATGTTTATATCACTACCAATATTTGGGGTAGTGTCAAGTGGGTATGGTATTAATGCATCCCATGTACTTCATTAATGACTAGTGAAGTTAAAGTAATCTAATATCTAGCTCATGAACGATTTACAGCATTGAAAGGCTCACATGCATGGAACCACCGATCCTTAATAAACAAAGGAAATTATGAAACACTCTTTAATTGAATAAATAAATGAAGCTTCATTAATTAACTTCCTGATGAAGTTATTAAAATATTATACAAAGAATCATATAAGATGAAAATATGGTTTATAGTAGGGGTGGCAAAATGGGTAGGTTGGGTGGGTTTGGTGTTGGGTTAGGATGGGTTTGGGTTAGGATAGGTGTGGGTCAAGATGGGTAAATTAAAATAATAGGTTAGGATGGGTTGGGTCAGGATGGGTTTGGGCCTGAATGGTTTGGATTAGAATAAGTTCACATCAAAATAGATTAAAATAACAATAAAAAATTAAAAATTTAAAAAGTAAAAAAAAAAAATTAAAATAAAAAACAAAAATAAATTTAAAAATAAAATCTTAAGGGATCCGAAATATTTCATTTCGAACCGGGCCGGTTAACAACCCGGACTGTTTCGACCCGACTGACCCGTTATCGATCTGGACCGGGTCCGTTAACGACCCGGACTATTTCGACCCGACCGGACCCGTTAACGACCCGAACCGTTTCAACCTGACCGTATCCAATAGCGACCAGGACCGTTTCGACCCGGTCAGGCACGTTAGTGACCGGAATCGCTTCGACCCGGCCGGGCCCGTTTGCTATCCAGACCGTTTCGACCCGATCTGGCTCGTCAACGACCGCGCGTGTTAGCGACCCCGACAATTTCGAACCGGCCGGGCCCGGTAGCGAGCCGGACCGTTTCGACCCAGCCGGGCCCGGTAGCGACACGGACAGTTTCGACCAGACCGGGCCCGGAAACTACCCAGACCATTTCAGCCTGACCCGTCCCGTAGCGACCCGGACTGTTTCGTTCCAGCCGGGCCCGGTAGTGACCCGGACTGTTTCGACCGGACCGAGCCCTGTGGCGACCCGGACCGTTTCTACCCGAACGGGCCCGGTAACGACCCGGACCGTTTCTACCCGAACGGGCCCGGTAACGACCCAGACCGTTTCAACTTGACCCGTCCCGTAGTGACCCAGACCGTTTCGACCCGAACGGGCCCGGTAGCGACCCGGACCGTTTCGACCTGACCCGCCCGGTAGTGACCCGGACCGTTTTGAGCCAACCGGGTCCGGTAACGACCGAAACCATTTCAACCTGACCCGTCCTGTAGCGACCCGGACTGTTTCGTTCCAGCCGGGCCCAGTAGCGACCGGACCGTTTTGACCCGATCGGGCCCGGTAACGACCCAGACCGTTTCAACCTGACTCGTCCCGTAATGACCCGGACCATTTCGACCGGACCGGGCCCGGTAGCGACCCAGACCGTTTCGACCTGACCGGGCCCGTAAGAGACCCAAACCATTTCAACCTGACCCGTCCCGTAGCGATCCGGACTGTTTCGACCCAGCCGGGCCCGGTAGCGACCCAGACCGTTTCTACCCGACCGGGCCCGGTAACGACCCAGACCGTTTCAACCTGACTCGTCCCGTAGTGAACCGGACTGTTTTGAACGGACCGGACCCTATGGCGACCCGGACCGTTTCTACCCGACCGAGCCCGGTAACGACCCAGACCGTTTCAACCTGACCCGCCCGGTAGTGACCCGGACCGTTTCAACCCGAACGGGCCCGGTAGCGACCCGGACCGTTTCTACCCGACCGGGACCGGTAAGGACCCAGACCGTTTCAACCTGACCCGTCCTGTAGTGACCCGGACTGTTTCGACCCGACCGGACCCGGTAATAACCTGGACCGTTTCGACCCGACCGGGCCCGACAACGACCAGACCATTTTGACCCGAACTTGCCGGTCAACAACTCAGACTGTTTCGACTCGGTCAAGTCCGCTAACGACTCGAACCATTTCGATGAGATCGGTCTCGTTAACGACCCGTGTTGTTTCGACCTGATCGTCCGTTAACGACCTGAACGGTTTCGAACCGACTGGGGTTATCAACAAATGCAAAAGATATAAATTTTTTGTTTTTAATGACATTTATTTCTATGAGGCATTAACGCTTTTGGTGTTGGGTGAGTTTTAATTCAAATTTGTATATGGTTATCTAAAAATACCCATCCTGACCCATTTGTTCTTTTTAATTTACCCATCCTGACCCACTTACTTATATCCTACAATTAAAATTACCCATCCTAACCCCCTTGAAAATTATACTAAACCCATTTCAACCCACAAAGTCAAATTTTAAACCCAAAATAACCCAAACTCAACCAAATGGGTTGAAATTGCCAGGTCTAGTTTATAGCATGTATATAAGATTTGCTGTTGAATGTAATCGTTTATTAATACATTTTCCCACGTAAATTACAAATTGATCGAAAAAAACCAAGCCAAATCTAACATACAATATTCTAGTATGTATATAAAGATATACATTTCAGTTAATATTAAACAAACTAAAACTTATGAATACTATTCAAGTATACTAGGAACTCAGTACATGATTTCTTTTCTTTCTTTGTTTTTTTTTTCTTAACCACGAGAACCCATAGCCGAAAAACTCACACATGATTTACACTTCGTTTGAATGCATCTTGCAATCGTATTATTATAAAATGAAGCTAATCTTTCCTAGAGAGAGATTCGAGAACCCATGTTTTGCCACCGGAGCTACTACCATCACTTTCTCTATCTGTTGGAGCATCGGCATGAATGTTACTAGTAATTTGGCTATCTTTATTAATGATGGAAGAGATTGCGGCCGCTACAGCAACCCTAAAACTAGGATGTGAAGCAATAGCACTCATGTTCTCAGCCAGAATTGACTTAGTTGTCTCGTTATTGTTATTGTTATTATTATTGTCGATATCCTCTCCACCTTCCCAAACACCATTAATCCCATTTACTTGCTTTGATCTTGAAATATGGCTTCCATTAGGGAACCTGCTTGATATCCAAGGAAATCCCAATTGGGTTGAGGGGTTTGGAATTGGTATATGGTGGGGATTCATTGGATTGCTTGTAAGATCAAAGGTGGTTCCTTTTGAAGGGTCAGTGAGGTGCATTGTTCTAACGTGTGTTGATGAATATGGAGAAGAATAAGGGTTCATAATCCCCGAAGACATGTGGTAATTAGTGAAACGCGACTGATTCATAGATAGTAGTTCAGGTGAATGAGAATTGTTTGAATCTAGTAGCATGAAGGATCCTGCTCCTGCTGATGTTGTTGAAGCCATTGCAGTTGCGCCTACTGGTAATGGATGGTTGTGATTCCCTTCATACGTTGTGATCAGTATGGACATGTCTTCTAAACATCTTTGCACCTACATAATTAGCAAGGAACCCATATTTGAAATTGATTGGAATAAACAATAAACACGCATAATTACACACATATGTGTAAACAATAAACATACACGCGCGCATAGGGGAACTTGGGACAAACCTGTTTTCTAACGGGACAACCTGGAGAGACTGTACAACGATAGTATGCACGTGGGCAAGGATTTCCCTTAGCTATCTTTTGTCCGTATTTTCTCCATTGACATCCATCATTCATCTAGAAAAATATGACATTCGGATTGTAAATTTGTTATTAATTAAGAAAAAAAGGGTGAAGGATTATTAAACCACTATACTCAACTTGTCACTATAAAGTAACTGTTTCTTATAAATGTATCACTACAGTTTACCAGATTAAGCAATTTGGAGAAATCACTATGCAAGTGCAAAACAAGACCTTTATATATAATTAATATATTTTCTAAAATCTTTCTTCTTGGAAAACAAAGTTTGGTTGCATAATGTAACATGTATTTGTAATGAATACAAGTTCATAAATTTTAACATATTAAAACTTACTGTAGCAGCTTCACATCTTGCTCTTACTGTAACCCTAGCTTTTTTGTTTGGAAACGACGCGATTGAATTATTGGCTTCGTTACTAGCTTTATCGTCACCACCAAAATTGCCTGGATTAATGGAACTTCTTTGTTGCATGGGCATAAACCTTGTGGTGCTCCCTGATGAATTCTTATGAATCCCTTCATGTTTATCTATTGAATGTTGGGATGTTGTAGTATTACTTTGAATCCTTAATGACAAACCTAAATCCTCATTTTCACTTTCTTGCAATGGCAATCTTGGGCTGCTTTTCTTGGTTTCTTGATTTCCATAGTGCCCATTAAGAGACAAAAAGACTTGTGGATCCTGCATATATGGTTTAAATATATAAAACATCTTTAAGATGGCTTCCATGTGACTTGGTGGTCACGCGTTTAAGTCGTGGAAACAACCTCTTGCAGAAATTCAAGACAAGGATGCGTAAATTAGTCAGCCTCGTGTACTGGGTTTGCCCATATCTAATTCTACATGCTAAAATTAGTAGTTAGAAACTAGGGTACCTTGATTTGAGTCGACGATTGTCGAATAATGGAAAATTTCATTTGTAGATCATTGTAATCTTTCATGTTTTGCTCTACTGCTTGTCTCAACACCTTGTTCTCCTCTTTCATCCTATTCATCTCCATCTTTAATATAGATAACTTGCATAAAGTATACAAATTATGAGTACTTCTTAACAATAATTTTAACTCTAAATGAGCCTCATATATTTAGGGATTTAAAAGGTTGTACCTTTTCTTTTTGATGATCATCAAGCTCCTGTCTTTCTGGTGCTTCAGTTGGGTTGGTGGTTGTTTGTACATCATTCTCTGACTCATGTACTTCATGATCAGGTGATTGTACTTTTTTATCATATTCATGTGCATCATCATCAACAAGATTATGATGATCTGATTTTGATGATTCTTTAGCAGGTTCTTGATCTTGTGGATCAAGTTTTAGAGTCAAATCTATCTCCATATCTGTGTTACTATCTTCTTCTGTTGCCATAAATAAAAACCTCTCACTTTCTCTCTCTAGAATGCTTCTTTTGATACATGAAAGTCAATTCCCTCGTCTAAAGGGAGGTATTCTTAGACACACAAGGACGCATCTAAGTTTTGACTTTCATTAGGTCCTCCATACTTTCCAAAACCATATTCTAGTATTTTATATACTTATTCATTCTCTTATATATATTTTAATGCCGACACTAACAGCTCAACCCTTTTTAAACGATTTTATGACATATGTTTTGTATACAATATCTAAAGAAGCACATAATCGTACATATTAGCGATGTAAATGAGTTTTAGTGATAAGAAAATGTTTTCAAGTATAGGTTTTTACCCCTTTTGTCATGACCTAAAAATTAAACCAGAAAAATTAGAAATTCAGTTTTTTTATTTATTTTTTTACAGTTGAATTGCCCCTGCCTACACTAATTAAAAGTTATGTTGTAATCAACTGAAATTCAAGGTTAAATTGTTTTCACAAACATAAAAAAACTTGGCTTATGTTTCTTGATCATATAGGGTATATACATATATCTTTGGAATATATTTTTTTTTCTAAAAAGATAATTAAATAACTTTATACAATTAATTTATAAAAACAAAGCATTTTGTTTGAGTAACTAAGTCACATGCTCTTAAAAAAAACTCTTTTACAAACTACATGTACATACTAAATATCAATGTGTCCTCTTTTATGTCTTTTTAGATTATTTTATCTAAAACTATTAATTTATTTATATCTAAACTTCTATAAATGTATGTAGCAGCTAAACGTACAACTTCAAACATTATAGTTATAGCCTATAGCCCATAATTTAGGTTCATAACTATATCTCATCGCTGTTTTTAATACTACCCGTTGTAGCAAGCGAGCGGCCGACGCAAGAGGAGGCGCAAGGGAGGTTGGGTGACCAGGCTCACGGCTACTAGCGTGGGGAGGGGGGGGGGGGGGGGGGGGGGGAATGGCGCTTTTGAGAGGCTAACTCAGTGACTCCAGGACCACAATAGGGTCAGGTGAGCGAATAGCTTCCTTTATCTTGTGTCACCTGAGCGTCCAGTTTGCACAATATGAGAAACTAACCACGGGTGCTCACTTTGACCAAAACGCATAGTCTAATAACATACCTACACATATATAGATTGGAATTGAATTGTAGTTGCTTTTCAAAACCTTAAAAAAAATTGACTCGGACTGAGTGCATGTAACGCATAGCTAGCGTAATAGCTGATAAGTTCTAACTTCTAACCATTGACTAAAATATGGATGTTCAGGTTTATGACAGGATATGGAAATTTAAAATCTTTCTGGGTTCCAGACGATTACAGTATTATAGTATTAATTCCTCCCCCTCTCTACCCGGTTCCCGTTTATCTATATCAAAATTAAAAATATTAATATATCATATAATTATCTTAAAACTAGTAGAAAAAGTATGCTGAATGTATTAGAAAGAATTCTTAGTAATTCACTACAAAGAAGAAACATTCTCAGTGAAGAGATATGTACCCGCGCATGCGCACGACTCAACATCTCCACACAAGCCAACACATGGCGCTGACGTGGACCTCCAGAAGCATGCGCAGGAAACCTCGTACATAACAGCTGTCACCCGACAAGGAAAAGGACATCCAGCCAACCAAAGGTGATTATTCCCTGCTCCATGATCACCTGCAGGTACGAGGTAAAAAATAGTACGAGAAAAGACAGTAGCGAGACACGTGGACCAATGACAGAGCGACAACGCAATGGGTGACAATGGCTGGAATCGTACAGCTAGCTGTCATTCCTTCTCTAGCCAATCATAGGCCATCCCAGGGGCCTATAAATACCCTCTTCCGTCAGACGAGAGGGGGGGTACTCAAGATCCAAGAGAGAATTCTATATAGTTGAGAAGGATAGATTATATTCGAAGCGCTGTAACAATCTTGTATCAAGAGTCTTGTAATGTCTGTTTGATCATTAATAAGAATCATATCCTTACTTGTGCTCTTATATATCAGCATTGTTATATTGGTGTTTCTTCACTCAGGATCAAACATAATCACATGAACATTATCTGGGGCATTAAAGTGTTAACAACATTTATAACCATAAGTCGCTAGTAGAGTTCTTGGTTGTGATAAGTTGCTTGATAGACGTTTGTAACAACATGCACTAGCTAGAGGATTTTTAGCTTAGTTTTATTAGAGTTGAATTCGTATTCGAATTTTATTGTCAATTCGAAATTTGATGCTATGGGTGGATCTTAGTGAAGGTAAGACCGGGCCACAGCCCACCCAGTTTTTTTATTTCGTAGTATAAATTTTACCGAAAATTTTTGAAAATTTTTATATGGATTGAGTCTGGCCCGCCTAGATTGAGTCTGGTCCTACCGGGTTTTTCGTTCAAATTCACCGTAAATAATAATTTGGTTTTGAGTTGAATTGAACTGAAAATCATAAATTCGTATTCGCTTGAAATTTGATTACTGAAGTTGAATTTGAATTGAATAGAACTTAAATTTTTTGGAAGCCAAATTGTAACCTTGATAATCGAATTCCAATTGAATCTAATTTTGAATTTTTTATATCATAATCGAATATTACACACCCCTACTCAAGGGGAAGGGGGTAATCTGGTGATTCAAATCCTGCATAATACAGGTTTAGTATATTTATGCTAGAGTATCTAGGAACTACTAAAAATCTATTTTCCATAAATCGGTTTTTGTCAATAAAATGGGGGATTAGCCTAGACGTAGATGTTTGGTAGGAGGTCTTGAATTTAATCTCTTGCATGAAGTGGATTATTTTTAATTAAGTGTAATTTAGGGGTAAGCAAAATTGGTAGTTCAAAAAATATTTACCCTTCTACAAAGTAAAAACCAACTTTAAGTTGCATTTAAAGTTATAATTTTTAAATTATAGTTATAGATTTTCAATAAATTAGTCCTTAGGATTTATATCAAAATAGATATTACGCCGTTTAGAGAGTACAGACCAACTAAATTCCAACATAGTAAGATAATAAGTTTGGTACACAACTATTGCGACTATTTAATATTAATTAAGAATAGATTTATTGATTGGGGTCGACTATTATTGTACTTCTATATAGTATTTGCTGGAATTTTTATTTTTCTAAATTAGGTTTAGTTTTTCAAAATAATTAGTTACTACATGTCTATATTACTGTATATTAATGCAAGCATGTATAACTTTTTAAAACAAATTTTAAGACGGGTGACAAAATAAATAAATTCATAATTAATTAACTTACGAACATATTCTTCCGGTGAAGGGTATTTTTACTAGTACTTAAAAAACAGCAGTATATGTGACAGGGATACATATTTTAAAATTATAAGTTAAGCAGTTTTTTAAATTAAGGGTTTGAGGCTCGAACAAAAGTATCCTTTTAAAAAAAATAGTTTTATGCATAGCATATGTCGATCGACCAATGACATATGGAAAATTATGCCAATATGAATGTCTTTCCTTCTAAAACTATTTATCGATCCATGTTTGCAGTATTTGTTTATATTTTTAGGCCCTCGTACAAAGTAAAATACTACACTCGTCTTTTTAAACCGTACTTAATTTTTATATTTCTTATTTTTTTTCCTATAACACCAATTCATATTTTCAAGAACACATGAACTCCAGAAGTCTTTATCAAAGTTCTATTATTATTGTGACTCAACCAGAAATTAAATCAAAATAAATGAAATTTCGATTATAACTTTGTAGTTTTAATAAGTAAAAACAGAACTTTTTAAACATAAAATATAAAAAGTGAAGGGCCTTAACATTAACAACAAAAGCATGTAACATGTAAAGCATTTTGAATTTTTTTCTGATTAGTGACTCACATGCATACGGGTTTTTTTTTTTTAAAACAAGAAAACAAATCAAAACCAGCATATACATGGAATTATAGGAAAATGCATCAATCTTATTAGAGTTTGAGAGAAAATATAACTGAATCCCTTTATTATTTCATTATCATTCAATGGTTTATATAATACAAATACATTTAAGGATAAGATCTCACATCTATAAGTCTATAAGTATATAAGGAAATCCTCTTGTATTACATGATATTTATTGAGGTCATCCTCTCCTTTGAGTATGTTAAGAGGGACGGGGCACTACCTATGAGTTTTTTTAACTTCACTGATTTTAACTAATCCTACACTTTCACGTCATTTCACTGATTTCCTTCACTGAAACAATTTTTTGAAGGCAATGTTTCACTGATTATTTACCAACAATCAATGAGAGAGAGATAGAGACAAAGAGGAGAGAGAAAAAGAAAAATCACAGGTACCAGCCCGTTAACTAGAACCAGAATTTGGCTCACGGGACCACTACCAGCATGGGTGGCGGCGGTGTTACCATGCTGGTAGTGAGGTACCCGTGACCAATTCTGGTAACGCCCCGTCCCCCCTTATGTGGCAAATTGTTAGAATTGTAAAAAATAAAATAAAATCTTTATCACATATATAAACTTGCCACCATCGCCGCCGCCTCCCTCTCCTCCTGCCATCACTGCCTCCTTCTCTTCTCCCTCTCCGCTACCAGCCTCCTCCCAATTTTACTCCGACAGTCTCTTATTAGTTGATGCAGGTTTATATAAATCTCTATCTATAAGTCTCTGTTTCTTCCGCAATTCTCTATATCTTAGTTTATTTTGAGTTTTTACCTTTTCCAAAATTATTGACATGAAGTAGTAGAATCATATAACATATTAACTTTAATGTTTTATATTATGTTTAGGTTTTTTGATAGTTGATTGCTCAAACCCTAAATATAACGTTGCTAATCCCTGATTTGTGAATTGTTGTACCCAAAAAAAAAGTCAAAAACCCTAGAAATCGATTTTGAAAAGAAGCTCAGTATATTTGCTGGTAATTTGTTGACTTATTTACATATTTGAAGTGACAACCTTTTATGTGTTGCGGGATCATGTAAATCTTAAGCTTCAGATATCTATTAATAAATATTCGTATATTTTGAGTTTTTAACTTCTAGAAACTTTGGAACATGAAGTAGTAGAAGCCTATATATGTTGTCAAAGCGCCTAGGCGCATAGGCCGTGCTCGAAGTCTAGGCGGGCCTATGCGCTAGGCGCTTATTAAAAAGGGTTATTTTTAAATAAGACGCATAGTAGAAATACATCTTTTAGGGGTTTTAGAAATTCTTATATGTCCAAAGGTCTTCAACCGCTTTACACACGAATTGAGGTAT
Source organism: Ambrosia artemisiifolia (assembly GCA_032199755.1). Classification (NCBI taxonomy): domain Eukaryota; kingdom Viridiplantae; phylum Streptophyta; class Magnoliopsida; order Asterales; family Asteraceae; genus Ambrosia; species Ambrosia artemisiifolia. The sequence continues at coordinate 34,097,883 of CM063524.1, forward strand.
ATTAATGGAATTTCTGAAGAAACACCAATATAACAATACACTAAGTATAAAAGCACGAGTAATGATATGATTCTTATTGATAATCAATGGACATTACAAGACTCTGGACTCGCAATCGTTACAGCGCTTCGACTATAATCTATCTTTCCTAACTATGTGGAATTCTCTCTTCAATGGTTCATCCTCTCCCTCGTCTGACCTAGGAGGGTATTTATAGGCCTTTGGGGTGGCCTGTGATTGGATGGAGAAGGAATGACAGCTGGCTGTACGATCTGGGCCGTTGTCATCCGCTGCGCTGTCGCTCTGTTATTGGTCCACGTGTCTCATCGTCGTCCTTTCTCGTACTATTCTGTACCTCGTACCTGCAGATGATCATGGAGCAGGGAATGATCGCCTCTGATTGGCTGGATGTCCCTTTCCTTGTCGGGTATTAGCTGTCATGTACGAGGTATCCTGCGCATGTTTCTGGAAGCCCACGTCAGCGTCGTGTGCTGGCTTGTGTGGAGATGTGGGCCCGTGCGCATGCGCGGGTATATATCTCTTCAAGTCCCCCCAGTGTAGTGTTCTGTATACGGGGCATGCAGGACGCTACACTTAAAGGGAAAAAGAAAATTTGTAGTTCAAAGGTTATTTGTTCTGTTTGTCGAGCTTTTGGCGCGCACTGCGCAGTGTTCTTGCAAGTGGCCAGGGCGCGCACGTCAGTAATTAATGCAGACATCAGTAGTGTCAGGGCGCGTGGGCGATGGGACAGGTTGGTAGCCGAAAAGTCTCTGACGATTGTACTATTGCAGAGACGTGGTGGGGCCAGGCTGTCGTTTCGCATGCGCCACTCTTTCTCTCTCCTGACGTGTATTTTTGTTATTGGTTGGTCGTGCCACATGACTGTAACCGTCAGTGGCACGTGCCCTTTCCCATATAAGACGCTCTGTTTCCTTTTCTTCCCTTTCACTCTTTCATATCAGAGATCAAAGATTTCTATCTCGGTTTTCTTGCAAAAACTCCACTTTTTTCACGGAAATTTTAATCTTTCCAAGATGGAGAACGTCGTCCAGATCCCCAAAAAGAAGCGTAGAGGTTCTAAGAAGTCGGACGATGGTTCAAAGAAGGGTCCGCCCCATGCTAGCGAAGTGACGGCGGTATGGGCAAAGGGGGAGTTTAGAAAGATTCGGAAAGAGTATGCTTTCCCCTCGTCATATGGTGTGGAGGCTCCTGCTCCTGATAAGACCATACTTGAACCGCCGTCCGGCAAGGTTGGTTTGTATGCCACCTACTTTAGGGACTGTAACTTTAGGGTTCCGGTGACTAAATTCTTGCGGACGTTTCTCCAGACAGTGGGTGTACACATCAACCAGATTCACCCTGGGTTGATGTCACGTCTAATGTTTTTTGAGTTCTGTTGCCACGCACAGAAGATTGAGCCCCTAGTGGACATGTTCTATGTTTTTTATTCGCTGTGCTTTGTGGAGAGTTGGTTGTCTTGCCGTCCGCGCACGGGGGTTCCTCCTTGTGCAAAGGCTAGTGTGAAGAGTTTCCGAGAGTGGAAGCCTAAGTTCTTCTGGATCAATGAGGGTGTTATTCCCGTAGAGATGGGTCGGTTGGACCCTGATGAGGGAGTCGCCAAGGTGGTACTGATTGATTATAAGGATCAGGATTGGTTCAAGACGCTGACTGCGCACCCTTTGGACTTATGCGAAATCCCTGAGACTGCGCTCGTGATGGCGGGGATGAGCATGAAGTATGACATCCAGGGTCGCAATCCCCGTCTTACGGGGGATGGGAAGGGTATGTTCTTTCGCCTTATATGTATGTTTAGAATGTGTCTTTGACTGTGGTGATCATTTGTTTGCTTTTTTGCTTGCTCGCAGATGTTGAATGTTTGTACAGTCTTTTGCTGGGCGGGGATAACATGGGCTTCGTGTTAAAGGAAATCGCTGACAACGAGCTCTATATTTTAGAGAAGGCTTGGGACACCCTTGTCCGCCCTGTACTGGACCCTGTTGCGCAGGAGGGTGCCACTGCGCAGCTGCTGATTACTGAAGCAGGTGAATCTTCTCCCATTTTCTATAACCCTTCGCCTGTCAGCATGTTCATGCGGACGGGTTATCCCTTTATTGTTATATCAAGTGATAAGTCCTCTGACTCGCGCGCGTCCTCTTCTCCGCATGTGTCGTCCGCAGACGAGAGCGAGACAGTGCCATCGCCTGTGTTTGTTGTGGACGATAGCGACGAAGAGACGGAGGTGGATGATTTTATCCTCCAGAGAGTGCGCCAGCCACAGTCAGGGGGAGGCGGAAGGGTCTCTGGAGGTGAAGATTATGTTTTTATTTTAAACCACGAGGTGGTTAGTATTTAGATTTAGTTTTATAGACATGTCTGTATGCAATTAGTGTATTAGGAATGCTGAATTGTTATGCGATTTAAGGATAGTTAACTGGAAAATGATGATCATAATTGTATTGTGCAACACTTTAAAATCTCACATAGGCAAAACGTCCTAAAACTGTTGGTACTCCGTTGTGTAGTTAGGAGATAGGGGCGCGTGCCTCGGCGACATACACAAGGCCTAGATTGTCACAAATTCTAATGTGAATAAAATTCAGGGAACAGATATTTTTAGGTGAATTAAATGATCACCGTAAATATAAATAATAAAATAATAATAATTCTATGTATGTTGTGATTTATTTGTTTTTTTACTTGATTACTTCTATGTCTTATGAACATATTCTAATTGATTTGCTATATTTTTTGAAATAAATGGTGCAGATCCATATGTGGATTCAAATATTAGCTTCACTCATTCTACTAAGAACATGTATCTATATTTTTTTTTGTTTATATATATTGGGTTATAATCTGAAGGTTTTTTTAGATGTTTGTGTTTCATATTCAATGGTTGCTTCTTTTGGTGTTTTTTCCTAATCATTCGATATATGCAAACGTATGGTTTGTTTTCTGATCGAAATCTTTTGGGTTTTTTTGTGTTTATTGCAAACGACAGCCATGCGCATTACTCTTAGACCTCAGTTCACAACACGATTAAGGTAACGACTTTTCCTCTCTTTGTTGATAGTCTTTAATTGTCATAATCCGGTTATTTTTTACACTACGATTTCGCGTATTATAGAAGACATCATTTTAAATCTTATTCACGGGTTGTCATCAAACGGATAAACCTCTATTCTTGGTATTTCTTCTTCTTGAACAATAAAGGTATTTCTTCTTCCTGATACACTGCATTATTACGTTGGACTAGATGTATTAGCCCATATTTAAATACATTGACCATGTAATATTCGAGTCGTGATGGAGTAATCGCAATGCTGCTTTGAAATAGGTAAACATTAAGCTTCCTTTAGTCAAATATTTACAAAATGACTTATTGTTATACGATAGATTAATTAAGTATGGGTTAGTGATTAGATGTAGCAAGATACTAAGTGAGTTGGTTTACAATGATTTTGGAGTTAATGCAAACAGAGAACATGAAACGAATTCAGGAAGCATTGCGAGCACCTATTTGCATGGCAACTGATTTTGATGAGGTATGAGCTCTTTTTTTTATTAAGAAATTGCTTGACTTTATTGCCAGATATAAGACCATATTTGACTTAAAATATGATGAGTTATTTAAATTTGAGAAGAATAGATCTTACTTTACAACATTTAATTTCAATTGTTAATAGACTTTGATTTATGTACTTCAAAATTTAATATAACACTACTAAAAAAGTAAGCAATTGCAACCAGAACTTGCGACCGTATAAAGCGGTCGCAAAATTAGCAATCTTTTTCCGACCGATCTATTATCGGTAGCAACATTTGCGATTGACCACAAAACGGTCATAAAACGATTGCAAATGATGCGACCGATAACTTTCGGTCGCAAAACAATCGAAAAACGTTAAAAGTATGATCATTATTGTGGGATTTGTGACCGCGTTCTGACCGCTCAATTTGCGACCGTCAAAATGGTCGCAGTAATAATTAAAGAGTAGGGGTAGGTTTGTAATTTATCTAAAAACTAAAAAAAATAGAATAAAACCTAATTCAATCAGCCTTCATTCATATTCATCCATCGATCCATTCTACCAGTCTTAGCATAATCATAAAACCTATCCATCGATCCATTCCTGTTTTCCATCAACATCTAGGGTTTCTGTTGCTTCGATCTCTTCCAGAAACAACCATCGAAGCTCTCTGTTCGTCAGATCTGAAGAACCATCGAAGCTCTCTTCTTCTTCTTCTCCTCAATAGTCACTCAGATCTACACAGGTTCTTACTTATTATTATTGACTACATGTGTTCAAACTGTTGTTATTGGAGATTTTATATTTGTTTGAATCTGATTGTGTGCTGATTTGATTTGAGATATGATTGAATTGCAAAAGCAGATGGATATTATTAAGGTTTTAGGGTTTGTTTGTATTTAATGAAGTTTTGATTGGTGATTATGTATATGTTTGATGCTTAAATCAGATTGTGTGTTGTTTTGAGTTTTGACTGAAGAATTGAAGAAAAGTATCATTGTAAATCTGATTTTTATAAAAAAATAAAATGAACTTTCTCCGATTCATGGCGTTTTCCCTCTTTTTCTGCATCATTTTGCAAGCGTTTCTGCTCTTTTTCCTGCAATCAAATTTCCTATGTCAAAAAACAAATTAAATAGTAAACTGCAAGATTGGCCTTAAAAATTCCCTTGTTCTGTAGAAACAAAACAGATATTTTAAGTTTTTGACATTAGGAAGGTGGTTGGATGTGTGCTTAAACTGCTTATCATGATTTAAGGAAACAATAGCAAGTGACAAGTGGTCAAATAACAAATATAGCAATAAACTGCAAAAATGAGCATCTGTTGACCTAAATAGCACTTTCGTGGTATCTTTGAAAACAAAATTAACATATAAAACTCATTTGGACATTATACATGCATTTAAACTGATTATTGTGATTTGTGGTCAAATGCTAAGTTAGATTATCAAAATTGCCTCTCCTTTTTTTATTAAAAAAAATTATTTTTATCCTTTAGTATCAAGGTTTAAAAGTACGGAATCGTGCCTCGAGGCGTTTTCCCTTCGCCTCACGAGGCGTACGCCTCAAGGCGAACCGAGGCGTAAGCCCGAGGCGAAATTAAAAAATAAATATAAACATTATATGTCTTATAAATATTATAATGACCCAAAGTTCTAAAATCTTACATGTCCTTTATTTTAGAGTTTATTTTGGTAGGATAGTGACATACAGTGTTTGTGATACAAAGAGGCCCCAAATTGTAGTTTATCGCTAGCATTTGTTTAGGTAGGATAGCGAGAGGCGCTTTGTTGCTACCTTTTATATCCGCGCCAACAGTGGCGAAGCTTGGTTCTCGAATCGGTGGGGGCCGGACTCAATTTTTTTCGATCGGTAGTGCCCGGAAGATCAAATCGGTGGGGGACGGACACTACAAGAAATTGGGGTGTTTACCCACACATAATTTACCTACACATGTAAATGTGTGGGTAACTACCTACACATGTTTTTATATGTGTGGATAATAGATGATGGTACTTTTTTCATAATAACTAACACTTTATATATGTTGGTAATACACTTTACCCACACTTGGCATTGGTGGAAAAATTTCCCCCTAAAGTTATGATCTATTACATGTTAAATTACCTACATATGTGACAAGTTTTTATTATATGTAGGTAAATTATCTACACATATGTAAAAAACTAACAAATGCATGGGTAAATGATTATGTTTACCAACAGATAATATGCACTACTAGAAAAAAGGCCTTTCTTGACACGCAATGCGTGTCAAGAAAAGGGTCTGATGACAAGAAAAAAAACGTCAAGGATGGCAGAGTCATAAATTTAAGATGACATAATTCCGCGTGTCATCTGTTTATGACACACATTTATGACAGCATTTATTGACACACGTTATGACACTTTTTAATGACACACATTTTTATGACAGTTTTTCATGACATTTTTTCGAAGCATATTATGACAGAAATTTATGACAGAATTTTATGACGTTTTTTTGCGTGTCATAATTTATTAATCTAAAAAAAAAAAAATTCCTGTAAAATTACATATTTACCCTCCTGGATTTATAGCAATTTTATTATATGCAAAATAACTAGCAAATAACAAAAACATCATTTCATTATATAATCCGGCCAATTTATCAAATTACAAACTAAGCCGAGACGTTTAACGTTTACAAAAATATTGTATCGACATTGCCTTCAAATTAAACAAACAAGTTTGGATCATTTAAAAATAAGTGTTGCGGCGTAGCCTACCCATTCTTCGCGAAGGGCATCCATGTCTTCATCCCCGTAATGATCTGCTCCTCCCCCAACCTGAGACAACAATAAATACATTAATCGAGGCCGACCAATTATTTTACATAAATCATAACGCATCGCTACGTTTATTTTGTCGTAACTTACATTGCCCAATATATCAACTCCTCCTTGCACGATTTCTTTCATGAATTTCATCACGTAAAAACCACATTCTGTGATTCCCGGCTGGCATGGACACTACAGATTAAAAAAAATAAGAAAAATATTAAACCTAATTAGAGAATAACCAATATTGTGACATACTAATCGAAAACTAATAAAAATGGCATCTTTTAAGATTATGATCAATTAACCATGGCATCAGATTATGCTAAAGGAATCTGTATGAACTAATTATATCATAAAGATATTAAGTACTCACCACAGTGTTGACCCAATTGAGTTTAACCTTGCCGGTACCACTTTGTGCAGCATAAACAACCATTGCCCTATTAAAAAACAAGAAAAATGGTAAAGCATTAACGCAACTTCCAACAAACTATTTTTTCCAAAACAACACATTTGGTTACTATTCGAGCAAATTACTTACGTATCAATAATTTGTTTTAACTGCTCAAGAAAACTTGTAGGCCTTAACGAGTCAAGGTAATAACATGTAGCTTTTCTCATGTCAAGTACCGCTAACACCCAATGATTTCTGCAAAAACAAAAATGTAATTCAGTGAAATTCAGTCAAAAAACGAACAATTATCTAAATGGGAAATCAAACCCAGGGTTATATGGCAAAAGGATGATGTCCCTTTTCTTTCTCTTCAACAATCGATCTACAATCGCTCTACTTGCATCCTCGCTATGTTTTGATTTGGGTTTTCCGTCAATCGGCGAGATTGTAGCGGGGTTCACAAAACAAATTCCTTTATTAGAAAATTTCCCAGCTTTTATTTGCGAATCCAAGTACCTGTTACACATATAAAAAACAAATCAATAAAATAAATTAAATAATTGTTTTACAAACAATTATTTAAAGTAAATTTAGGTACTTACATAATGTAAGAAGAGATTACAGCACCGGACAACTCATCAATCGTAAAAACGGCTTCAAAATCATTCCAATTTATATATGTGAAACTATCATGCCCAAAAATATCTTCATCAAATGGCAGTCTTATAGTATCCTCCTTTTTAAGCGACCCATCAACCACGTGTGCGGCCATCTTCAAAACTACGCTTCCGCCCATTCTAACCCTTTCCTTCCTTTTCGCTCTAGTCATCATTTTTCTTCCTAACTTCTGAATAATTGCTTTGGCTTTGGCTTCTTTCTTGCTTTGTCCTTTGTTTTTAAATTGTTTTTCATTTTCTCTTTTCTTTTCCTCATCCACAATTTCTTTTTCTTTCTCTTTTTCAGCAGCTTCTTTTATATTTTTTCTTTTCGTTTCCACATGATCACACTCTTTTTCAGCAGCTTCTTTCAGTTTCTTTTCTTTGTCAACAGCTTCTTGTTTTTTGTTTATATTTACATGTTTTATCTTTTTCTTCGCCACCGCTTTTTCCTACAAAAAAATATATATAAACAATATTACTTCTATCCATGCATTAACTCTATGTAAATAATATTACCAAGTCGGAGCAATGAATGACAAGATGTCTCGGCCAACTTAATACATGCCCAACAGCTTCTTCGACCTTCTCAACAAGCTCCTCTTCAATTGGAACGGGTACTTTAGCTTCTTTTTGTAGAGCTACGTCCACATAAACCTTAGCAAACTCTTCTTCGCATGTATCCTTGATTATTGTTCCCTTGGCGACAATATTTGAGGGAACCTCGACCGCTAGAAAGCATGTATCATCCTACATATATATATATTTCATTTTCTTTAGTAAATTTATAAACAAAGCATGAGTAATTCAATAATTTATACACCAAATATGAGTAATTTATCAACTGCATCTTTAGTAAATTTATGATGAAGTTTATTTGATTCTTATGTGTTTTATTATGAATTATCAGGTGATGGAACATGAAAGAACAATCAAGCAAAGGTCTGGATCGTTTTCAAGGTCGAAATCATGGCGTCCGTCGTTGAAGAGTATCTCTGAGGCGGCTGCTATTGCAGGCTGATCATAGGTGTTGAAGAAACATGTTTGGAATGAACAAGATTAAAAAAAAAAGAAAAAGAAAAAGAAACACATCTGTATAGTTAAGATTTAAGAACATTTTTAAAAAGGGACGAGCAAGTGAGCAACAACACTAACAGATATGTATTAATTTTGAAGAAATATGTATATTCGTGTGGAGTTGAGAATTGCCTCCTTTTAGTAACTGAAATCATGAACATGTTAACAAGAATTAATCTTCATAAGGTTTGTTAGGGTGATTTGAAGTAGAAAATATGCTAATAATGTCCCCAATCCTACATGTTAGTGAACGGTTCAACCTATCGAGGGTAGTTCGGTCTTTTAACATGATACAACTCAAAGCATAGTTACAAAGAGACTAGCTAAGATGGGGTACACAAAAACAGGTCCACAGTGCATACAAGCTGCCATAAAATCATATAATTGGTATGTGTTTTTGATGGGTTTGTCATGGCCAAGAATGATCACACGGATTATATAAAAATTTAAAACTAATTGTGTAGACAAATAAATGTAGAGGTATCAAAATGGGTCCCAGCTGAATACAAAGATGAACAATAGGATTTTGTCATGGGGGGACAGAAAAGTCATTTAACAGTCAATCATTGATACAAAAAGCAGCTGAGGTGCACTTTCAGGCACAGGGCTGTGCAAAAGGCGCAGCTGTGCAAAAGGCGCAGCTGAGGTCAAGAAGATAAGCTGATTAAAAGGCGCAGCTGAGGTGCACTTTCAGGCACAACAGCTGTGCAAAAGGCGCAGCTGAGGTCAGGCACAAGCTGTGCAAAAGGCACAGCAGCTGAGGTGCACTTTCAGGCACAGGGCTGTGCAAAAGGCGCAGCTGTGCAAAAGGCGCAGTTGTGTCTACAGACTTGCAAGTAATACCTATATAAGGCGCAGTTGTGTCTACAGACTTCCACATATGTTTTAACCACTTAGTAAACTAACATCACACCTACAAAACACTTGGCTGTTCTCGTTTAGTTTCTATTGCAGTAACCTATGTATTGCGCCATATCTCTATGAATAATGTAATATTTGATCAAACAATCTGTTAATAACTTCAAAAACTTGAAAATCCATACCTTATTGTGACTGCATTTTCTCATGCTCAACAAACAAATCAAATAATACAATCCAAACATTGGACAAGACGCAACGAAAATCAAATAAATATTCACATATTAACAGTCACCAGCAACATAATAACAGAATATCAATAACATAAATATTCACATATTAACAGTCACTTATAATAAAGATCAAGATTCAAGACTTACCACTGGTTCTTCACGTGCGTCATCTTCAACATCTTCATTGTCCCAAAATTGGCAACTTCCAGCTTCGGATGCGTAAGTCGCTCCTCTTTTCAATTTATCTACCTCCTCTTCAAGTTTGTTGAAGCGTTGATCAAACTTCTGCTTCTCCTTGTCCAAATAATGCTTAACGGTCTTGGGTAGATAAAAATATTGCCGCGGCGTCACAAATCTTCCCACTCCGCGCACATGCCCACGTGGTTCCTTTGTACCCAGGGCCTCCGCAAGCACATCACGTGCACCATCTGTAACTTCTCCGCCTCCAGAATTCATCATGTATCATCTCTTTTGTACAATCAAAGTCGGGAGGTCTTGATGTATTAGGGATGTTAGAATCGAGGCTGGGATGTGTTTCTCCATGGAAAGACCAAACATTATAATTTTGAGAGAAACCACGGGCAAACAGATGATAACGCACATTATCAACTGACTGGTAAGAAAAATTAATACAATCTACACAAGGACATGGAATAGCATCTGCATTTGGATAAGTAGATTGCGCAAACTTTAAAAAAGCCTCAACACCCTCTTCATATGCATTTGATAATCTATCTAACGAAATCCACGATTTATCCATGACTTATGCAAAGATTATTACCTTCTGAAGAAAAAAAATCCATATAAAACATGACCGAAACCGAAACATCCAGAATGTATAGACAAATTAATTGAGCTTAAAATACCTAATTGAGCCTAAAATACCTACGCAAACAGTAACATGCCTTTTAACCACCATATTAATATCAACATGTAAAAACAAACTAATTGAGCCTAAAATACCTAAAATACCTAAACTGATCAAATATGTAATTCTAGCTACAAATGTTGTACACACTCATCAATGTTAACAAAACTTATATTAAAAAAACTTATAATAATCAGAGTTGAGAAAGAAGCATACCTGAGTTCGGCTACAGAAATGGTGAACTGAGTTAGGGTTTCAGCTTCCTCTTTCGGCTACAGAGGTCAGGTTTACTGTTTTTCAGCTTCACGCACCTTAAACTGTGAGCGTGATTCAGCTTCAAGCTTCTGATAGAAAGCTCGTTTACTGTTTTTGGAAGTAACTCAGTTAGTTAGCAATAGTCTCACCATGAATTAAAAGGCGCCCAGAAAAATTAAAGCTGATTAACATCACGCTATTATCAAATCAAAGGACCAAGTTTACAGCTAACTATTACATGACAGGCATAAAAGACATTAATAGGCAACTCCATTTCTTCCCAGCTAACTATTAAGAATTATCCAATACTCTATTAATATAACTAAAACAGTAGATATTTATGAAATTTGTTTTGCTCATAACCAGTTCTTACCCGAACCCAGCCTGACCGGACCGTTTTGACCCGTTACCCGAGCCACCCGATTTCCAGGCTTCAAGTCATAAGGTGTGTTTGTAAAGCAATTTTCAGCTACCATGCTTAGAAAAACATGCCTAAATATCTATTAAAGAAATTTACACCTTATAAGTTATAACATTATATTTATTTACAAGTAAACTTTAAACATAGAACACAAACAAGAACACAAACATGAAGCATACGATATTAGAATCTAATCCAGTTAACAAAACCTTACAACCCGTGTGCAGGTTAATAAAAATTAATGTTGGGTTCAGTTGAGACCACAGTTACCAGAACAAAGACTTTTTGTAGCTTATTTTGTAGTTTGATAGTTAGAGGACTAGTTATGTAATTCTTTGTTAGTTTATGTGTAAACCCTAGAGTGTGAACTTAGGAGATGGGCACTGCGAACTTAAGCTTAAGTTCGCAGTCCATCAGGTGCTCACTATATAAAGTTCACTCATATGCACACTCTAGGTGAGGGTTTTGGACATCTTTCATTACACAAGAATATTGTAATCCATGGTGCTTTGAAGATCTATTGTTAATGGAATCAAACGTTTTGAGTTTCTTGTGTGTCGGTTTTACTTTGTTCATCTAGTTTCTTTTAGTTTTCTTGATTAATCAACTAAAACACCTAACAAATAGGTGTTTCTAGTTGATAACAATCTTGTGCACACTTAAGATCTAGTATTTTTGGGACTACAATTTGGTATCAGAGCCTCTGTGCTCGAGATTGTATCTATCTAAAGATATCAAAACCCTCCTTGTTAGTTTTTACTATCAAGTTTTTCAAAAATTTAGTGTTTATCAAAGATTTGAAATTTTCACAGCCGTAAGTGCGTACTTAATGTGCGAACTTAGCTCATAAATTGAGTACTTGTTTCTTGCTTTTGAGTACTTGTTTCAAAAGTTGAGTACTTAGCTCATAAGCTGTGTACTTATTTCTTGCTGTGTGCACTTAAAGTGCGAACTTAGCTCATAGAGTGTGAACTTGTTTCTTGTTTGTGAGTACTTGTTTCAAAAGTTGAGTACTTAGCTCATAAGCTGTGTACTTATTTCTTGCTGTGTGCACTTAAAGTGCGAACTTAGCTCATAGAGTGTGAACTTGTTTCTTGCTTGTGAGTACTTGTTTCAAGAGTTGAGTACTTAGCTCATAAGTTGCATACTTGACATTTCAAGGTGTGCACTTATTTCAGCCACAACTGCGCACTTGTCTAAAAGTGTGAACTTGTGTCTGTGTGAGCACTTAAATTTACACAAGGCTTTACAGCTTTCTCTCTCCTGGCACCACAACTAGGGTTTCTGCATACTTATCTGAAATCTCTAGTTGGGGTGCGAACTTGCTGAAAAGGTGCATTTTCTGAGCACTTGGCTAGGGTTACTGCGAACTTAAATCTTAAACGAGAGTTTAAGTGTCTGTGTACTTATACAAGTGCGCAGGCTGATCAGTCATAGACTGAGCACTTGTGCTGCTCTGACTTGGCTGAACTGCGAACTTAAGCCAAAGTGTGTGCTACAGGGACTGCGTACTTAACAGGAGAATCAGGAACTTATCATCTTTGCTTCTTATTGTTTCAGGTCTCTAAGGAACTGCGAACTTGTGGAACTGCGAACTTGATCTTAGACTGCGAACTTAGACTGCGAACTTAGACTGCGAACTTAGACTGCGAACTTAGACTGCGAACTTGTGGACTGTTTTGTTTTTTCAAGGACTTTGGACTATAACTTGCTAATCAATTCAATTAAAACCCTAAAATCAGTCTAAAATCAACCTAAAATCAATCTTGAATCATGTCTGGTAACAACTCATTCCAAGTTAACCCCATAACTCAAGCTGAACTTGAGACCGGCACTATAACACGCATTCCCAAGTTGATGGGTGCTGAGGACTACGGCACATGGAAGAACAGAATGAAAGCTTTCTACTTTGTTAACGATCACACCCAATGGAACTCAGTCCAGCTCGGACCTCACATTCCCACCAGAACCACTGATGCAGGAGAAGTGTTCAACACTGATCCCACTACATACACTGATCTCGACAAACAACTGTTGCAGAGAGATCACAAAGCCTACGGTGCTCTCACCATGGCTTTGTCAAACGATGTATACAATATGTTTGAAGAATACGGATCAGCGCACGATCTGTGGTTCGCTCTGAGTGAGTATTATGAAGGAAATGCAGAGATGAGGCAAAACAAGCAGGATATGATTCAAAAGGAATACGACATGTTTGGAAGTATCCGTGGTGAGAGTCTGTCGTCACATATAGACAGGTTCATGAATCTGTTGACTAAGATGAAGAAAGCTGGTATTCCTGTAAACAACCGCAATTCCATCAAGAAGCTGCTCGATTCTCTCCCAAAGGAGTGGAGTGTCCAATGTATGTTGATCAAAAAGGACTACTTGGATGCTCAGTCTACTTTGGCTGATCTTATAAACACTCTGAAATCGTTTGAAATGGACATCACAAAGAGAGAGATGAATCAAACAGTGTCAAAAGTTACTCCAAGGAGCTCTTTAAAGAATCTGGCTTTAATGACTCCAATTGGACAGAAGGCACTGGTGGTTGAAGACTTTGGCTGGGGAAAGGAAGCTGTTGCAGCTAAAGCAGATGTTAACAAAGCATTGATGGTAACGATATGCACCAAATCCGCAAATGGTGTAAACTCTGTGGAAGGATCTTCAGTGGGAGTGCCAAAAAGAGGAATGCAAGAGAGTGCGGGTCTGAAGAGTGTGCTGATTGCTGAGAAGAAGAAAGATCATACTGGAGAGGAGGCTTTGATAGCTGAGAAGACACCCACTGAGAAAGCAGCTGAAAAGATGGAAAGTGCACCCAAGAAAGCTGAGGAGAAAGATATGGTAAACATTCCTCTTGAAATAAAATCAAAGCTGTGCTCACCTAGGTGCGTTACAGCTGTTGCTTACTGTTTGTCACACAACAAAAGGGTTTTGAGAGAAATGGATGATATCCAAAGAATCAATTCTGAAATGAAAGAAAATGAGTGGGCATATCAGCGAAAGTTAAATGCAACTCTAGCTGAAATGCAAACTTTAAAAGAATTTGTGCTTAAGAAAGATTTTCTGATAAATGATTTAACCTCAAAACTAGAGAAATCTAGAAATGAGACAACTCGTCTTCAAATTGTTGTGGATAAATGGAATGTGAGCAAACAGGCTCATGCTGATATAATCGATTGTGGAAGACAATCATTCGTAAAGGATGGAATTGGGTATAAGGATAAGAATGGAATCGAAAGATCTCTATTCTTGCCCTTGAGCCAAAGTGAATACATACCCATTCCAACACCTCATCCTAAAAATGATCTTTTTGAAAACAAATGTGATGAATCTGAGTCAAATGCTAACATAAGTAAAAGCGATGCAGATGTGACCCAACAGGGTAGGGTGAAAGATGATGAGAGTTGTGGTGGGCAGACAATGGGGTTAGGACATCCAGGTGCCAATTACTCCACAGTGAATTGGTTCATCTGGAACAATGAAAAGTCTAAAAACAATTTGATTTCGGATGACTGTAATACTTTAATTAATATGGATAAATGTAATAGTTTATCTAGGATGGATAACTGTAATAGTTTATCTAGGCCGGATGACTGTATTAACTTGACTTCTAAACTAGATTTAAAGGGTGCTGTGGCCCCTGATGATAGGAAGAATCCTATCAGACGTTCAAATGTTTGTGTTGACAATGTTATGCCTGTTTGTGTTGATCTTAATGCTGCATTCTCTGATGATAAATATACGTGTAAACCACCTATGTTTGTACCAGAACTAAAGCTTAACAGGTTTGGGAAATTTCTCACTGAGGAAATCCCAGAGTTTATCCCTTCGTCCACAGATGTATCAGGTTCTGAAGAATCACAAAGTGAAACAGGTAACTCAAGTTCTGAAGAATCACTAAGTGATACAGAGAGCAACATCAGCATACCTGACTGCAACACAAATGAAGAATCAAGTAGCAGCAAGGATGAATCATGTTCAAGAGAAAGCTCCTGCTCAAACAAGATCAAGAAAAGAACATCACAATCATCATCATCCAGATCTTCTCCAAAGATCAAGCCTAAACACTCAAAATGCTTTAGATGTGGAAAAGAAGGACATGTGGTCAAAAAGTGTCATTTAAAACCTAAACCACAAAATGATGTCAAAACTCAAAACTCTTTTTCTGATCAGATCAAAAATCTTCAAGAAACAGTAAAAAGTTTTGTTAAAACCACACAATTTTGGAAGAGAAAAGAATCAATGATGGGTGAAAATCACGACAGATCAAAACTAAAACAAACTTGGATTCCCAAAGTCACTTGATTAAATGTCTGAGTCGTGATTGTACATAGATTTTCTTTAGTTTATCTTTGTATATTATTATTTTTTTTTGAGTTGGATGCTGTGCTCGTTTTCAGTCAAATCCCAAGCAACCTCATGACACTGCAGTCAAAAGAATCTTCCGCTACCTCAAAGGAACACCAAAGCTTGGTTTATGGTATCCTAAGAGTGATAATTTTGATTTAATCGCTTACTCTGATAGTGGTCATGCAGGTTGTAGAATTGATAGAGAATTTGTCTCTGGTGGTTGCAAATTTTTGGGGAATCGACTTGTATCTTGGCAAAGCAAAATGCAGATAATAGTGTTTATCTCCACTGATGAAGCCGAGTACACTGTTGCGTCCAGTTGTTGATGTCAAGCTTTGTGGATCCAAAATCAGTTGCTGGATTACGGTTTGAATGTCAAGAAAACCCCAATCTTCATTGATAATGATGCTTGTCGTGACATCGTGAAGAATCCTATCGACCATTCTAAAACACTACATATTGAGATCAGGATTCACTCTATTCGCGATGCTCACGATAAAGGATACATTCAAGTGTTATCCATTGATACTGCTGATCAAAAGGCAGATATCCTCACAAAGGCTTTTGACGAAACTCGTTTCCTCCAATTGGTCACTTGGCTGGAAATGATAAGTTTAAAAAAAAAAAAAAAAAAATCCTATTTTCATACAAAACAAGATTTTTTGGGGGAGAAAGTATATCTCTATTGCAAAATTAACAAGAAATGATAGGGACTAATCATATTTTGTCAGCATGTGAATAGGATCCAGAGGATGTTGCGGCTTCAAGCAACGACTTGTCGGTAGATTCAGCTTGGAATCGAGTAAACTGCTAATAGGTGATTAACAGAATAGATCTACATGGAAAGCTGGATTCCCACTGTGTTTTAGGTCTGCACAAGCTGAGTCCGGTCATACACAGGTTGAGAGATCAAAAGACACAGAAAATTTTGTGCATATGTAATCAAAAGACACCTAAGAGTGCAAGCTACCAAAGCGGGGCTATTAAATAAATGAGCAACAAAAGACACGCAATGTTAGTGACGTGCAAACATATAGATAGCTCAAAAAGCAATCAGATGATCATCTTCTCTGCTTATGGGAACATAGACCTGAAGCTCTCATCATCTGATTGACATAATGATCATCTTCTCTGCTTATGGAAACATAGACCTGAAGCTCTCATCATTATATCTCAATAAACCTTGAGGATTGGTAGGCTTACACCTAGCACAAGTGGGGTCCACTAACTTTCCGTCAATATTACCAAAACATGATAAATCTCATCACCAAACGTATGTTGAAAGACGAGAGGCATGGATTTAAGTGGACAAACATACCGACAGTTTTTCTTGGGCTGCAGCTATCCAACGGAAAGTTGAAATGTGATCTGGCAGGTATGGTTAGTATGATCTTGTATGCAAAAGGTGAGAAACAGTTAACCCCTCCTTGTTGTGTTTGTTTTTATTAAAATATAAAAAGTTTAGGGGGAGCATTAAAATATGTGTTAGAATGTGAGATGTGTTTATTGCATATAATCCTGATCATCATCCAGTCTGTGATCAAGAACAGTGCAGGGGACTAGATTGTGAGATTCTTCGATCTGGTAGATGTATTCATGTTTTATCTGTTAGAGTTGATGTAGCTGTTTGGGAACACATTCAGAGTTGGAGCCGGTTAGACACTGCTGGAAGAAGGAATGCTATTTCAAAGAGCAGTAGATCCTGCTAAAGAAAGGAAGCTGGAGATGCTAGAAATTTTGGAAATGATCGAGGCTGCAGACAAAGAGAAGGAGCTTGGAGACAAAGACAAGGAAATTGCTAACAAAGACAAAGCTGACAATTAAAGAAAAGCAGCCAGAAACTCTGAAGCTCCAGAAGTGATAGTTCCAAAACAACCAGTGCGGGTAAAGCAGGAAGAAGGTGAATCGAGTGATATCTCGGTTTGAAGCTAACAGACGAAGATCTGGTATCTGTGGTCTAGGGGGAGTATTGTTGGGTTCAGTTGAGACCACAGTTACCAGAACAAAGACTTTTTGTAGCTTATTTTGTAGTTTGATAGTTAGAGGACTAGTTATGTAATTCTTTGTTAGTTTATGTGTAAACCCTAGAGTGTGAACTTAGGAGATGGGCACTGCGAACTTAAGCTTAAGTTCGCAGTCCATCAGGTGCTCACTATATAAAGTTCACTCATATGCACACTCTAGGTGAGGGTTTTGGACATCTTTCATTACACAAGAATATTGTAATCCATGGTGCTTTGAAGATCTATTGTTAATGGAATCAAACGTTTTGAGTTTCTTGTGTGTCGGTTTTACTTTGTTCATCTAGTTTCTTTTAGTTTTCTTGATTAATCAACTAAAACACCTAACAAATAGGTGTTTCTAGTTGATAACAATCTTGTGCACACTTAAGATCTAGTATTTTTGGGACTACAATTAAAGCTGAAAACGACATAGATGTTAGGGTTTAATTTCGTAAATATAAAAACGTTTGATTGAAGATGCAGTGACCAATTTAATTTCGACATAGTTGTACCTTTCTGTGATCCTTCTTCTTAGCTGGCTTGTTAAAGCCCGAATCTCTTTACCCCTTCTTCTTAGCTGGCTTGTTAAAAGACGTTAGGGTTTAATTTCTTCAAAAAAACGAGCAGGGGATGTTAAAGCTGAAAACGACATAGATGTTAGGGTTTAATTTCTGTGATTGAAGATGTTAGGGTTTAATTTCTTCAAAAAACGAGCAGGCCAGGGATGAACGAGCGGGGATGAAGGAGCAGGGATTGAAGAATGGTTAGGGTTTAATTTGATTAGGGATTTGATAATGGTTAAAGGTGAGGGGTAAGATTTGAGAGAGAGAGAGAGGGAGGGAAGCTTTATGGAAAACGCGCGGGTATTGAAATTTTTGAGATTTTAGGTGACACAATTCATGACACGCGATTTCAAAACTGTCATGTTTTTTTATTTTATGACGGTAAATTATTGACGCGCGTAAAAAAACGTCAAGAAATTATCATTTTTTTCCAAAGATGACATTTTTTTATGACATGCACTTTTGCATGTCATAAAATGTCGCATGTCATAAAAAAAGTGTCAAGGAAGGCATTTTTTCTAGTAGTGATGTGTAAACAAATATGTAGATAAATGAAGTATATAAGTCTTATTTTAATTTTTGAAAATGACATGGCAAAATACATACCTAGACATATTTACAAATGTACAATATGTGTAGATATTTGGTACATATAGATTAATAAAATATATCATTATCTTATTTTCTGAAAATAACGTAGCAAAACATATATTTTTGTACATTAAAAAAGTATACAATATGTGTAGATATTTGATACATATAAATTAAGTAAGCAAATCTTTATTATGTTTTTTTTTTTTTTTGAAAATGAAATGACAAAATAAATATCTACACATATTTAAAAAAAGTTACCAGTAGTTAGGAACTAAATTATTAAGACCATAAACCGGTTAATTATGGATAGTTGTAAATATTGGTTAAATAAGATAGATGATGGCCAATCGGGTCAATGATGATCAACAATGTTAACAATTGTCGAGTGGTTTTAATTATGGTCAATCATGGTAAATTGCAATTAGTTAGGTTCATTATAGGTTAATTCGGATAAATGATGGTTAACTGGAGTCGGTAATCCATTAAGGTCACTGGTTGCAAGTGGTTTGAACTATGGCCAATGATGGCTAGTTGTATATAACTATTGTCAATTAGGGTCGTTTATGATGACTAGTTATTTTTTTCGTCAAATAGTATCATTATTAGTTAGTTAGAGTTAACGATCATCCGTAGAGTTGTTGATCATTGTTTTGAGTTGTTATAATGATTATCAAGGCCATATATGATTGATTAAGAATTGCATGATCTATTATTACGAATTGTGAGATAGTATGATTTGATACAAGTGATACGTTTTTTAGATCAACTATGACGCCTAAGGTCCACTGAAAGCTATAATGACTACTAAGCCTTAATATGGTTCATTAACAAACTTATAAATTTACTATTGCACACTCTTATATAGTATGACTTACTGTAACCCAAACTCCTACTCTGACGCTAAATAAAATAAACCATTTGGTGACACACCTTTTTAATAAATTTAACTTTTTATGTCACTAATATATTTTTTTTAATATTGTATATGACACACTTTTACATACTATAAAATTTTGAACGCTAATTCTAAAATTTTCCCTAAAATCCTTTAATAAATTTTTGAATTTCCCTCTCTCGGTAAAATCCCAATACCATAATTTTAATACACATTAAATATTAATTTCCCTATAAAGTCAAAAACTTATTTCTCCCAATCTTTTGATATTCCCGCTCCTCTCCCAAACCATTTCCCTATCTAGTCGTCTAATTTCTTCAGGTTGAAGGTGTGCCATCCATATTTGTTAATCTATCTGATTTATATAATCGGTGGTGGGTTGTATTGCTTGCCAATTGCTGTGTTGGTAAGAAAAGATTAGGTTTTGTTTTGCGTTAACCGATATAATCGGTGGTGGGTCGTAGTGATGGTGTGGCCGGTTGAAGACGATGATGTTGGTGGGGAAGGCGACTACGATTGATACTTTTATGTTGGGTCAAATTAGAGAATGATGTTATCAATTACAAGCAAGTTTTCCAAGTGCTCACACAGTTGGCTGAGCACTTAGTCAAGTACTCAACCAAGTACTCACACTGAGCACTTAGCCAAGTACTCAGCCAAGTACTCACACTGAGCACTTAGTTAAGTACTCAGCCAAGTACTCACACTAAGTACTTAGGCAAGTACTCAGCCAAGTACTCACACTGAGTACTTAGGCAAGTACTCAGCCAAGTACTCACACTGAGCACTTAGTCAAGTACTCAGCTAAGTACTCACACTGAGCACTTAGTTAAGTACTCAGCCAAGTACTCACACTGAGTACTTAGGCAAGTACTCAGCCAAGTACTCACACTGAGCACTTAGTCAAGTACTCAGCTAAGTACTCACACTGAGTACTTAGGCAAGTACTCAGCCAAATACTCACACATTTTAGTAGTTTTCCAAGCAAGTGGCGGCTTGCTTGGAGCACAAGGCTCAGGATCTATAAATAGGACACTAGACACAATAGAAGGGCGTGCATTTAGGAGCCATCACCCCGGGGGAGCTCACCCGGGGTGGATAGTTATCTTGTATTTCTTTATTCAATTCAATGAAAGTTTTCTTTGTTCAATCCAATATGTATCTATCTTTCTTATATTAGTTGTTTGTTCTTGGCTCAAATTCACCCGTCTCTATTTTTATATCAATTCAAGGCTTAAACAAGATCATTTGGGAATATCAATTGGTATCAGAGCCACGGTTGGCTCGTTTGAGGCTTGTTTTGATTGGATCTTCAACCGAAACCCGCCGGAGACGTAAAACAGTTGCTGAATATGGTGTTTAAATGAATTTTCAGTTCATGTGTGGATGAATTTTGTGCACTTATTTCTTGATTCTGAGTACTTAGTTCATAGTTTGAGTACTTATCTCAAATTTTGAGTACTTATTTCATAGTTTGAGTACTTATCTCAAATTTTGAGTACTTATTTTGAGTACTAATTTCATAGTTTGAGTACTTGTTTCATATCTTGAGTACTTGTTTCATATCTTGAGTACTTGTTTCATATTTTGAGTACTTGTTTCATATCTTGAGTACTTGTTCCATATCTTGACTGTTGAGTACTTGTTCGTGGATAAATTTTGAGCACTTATATGAAGAAATAAGATGGAGGCTGATGAGCATTTGTGACTCCTAGGGTTTACAATGATTGGATAATGATTATTCTTTTTGGGAGTTGTGCATGATTGTCTTATTCTAGCATAGCTGTACGGATGCTGCATACTTATGTGTGTCACACTGAGCACTTAGTTAAGTACTCAGCCAAGTACTCACATTGAGCACTTAGTTAAGTACTCAGCCAAGTACTCACACAATGGCTGAGCACTTAGGCAAGTACTCAACTGAGCACTTAGGCAAGTACTCAGCCAAGTGCTCACACAGTGGGCTGAGCACTTAGACTATGAAGCTGTTTACACTACTTCAATCATTCGGAGGTTTGAACCTTTATCTCATGCCAATTATAGTAGAGATGATCAATCGAGCGTAAAGCTTACACGGAGTGGAAGTTGCTGATTGAGTTTTAGTCTCGAATTAATTAGGAGGGTCTATATTTGCGGGGGAAAACAACAATGAAAGATTTTGGGTGTTTAGCCGATTTGTGAAGATTCGAAGACAGTGTCAGATATACTTTTGAGGATCATATGAAGAATTGATAGCATCATTCTCGGGGGAATATTGTTGGGTCAAATTAGAGAATGATGTTATCAATTACAAGCAAGTTTTCCAAGTGCTCACACAGTTGGCTGAGCACTTAGTCAAGTACTCACACTGAGCACTTAGCCAAGTACTCAGCCAAGTACTCACACTGAGCACTTAGTTAAGTACTCAGCCAAGTACTCACACTAAGTACTTAGGCAAGTACTCAGCCAAGTACTCACACTGAGTACTTAGGCAAGTACTCAGCCAAGTACTCACACTGAGCACTTAGTCAAGTACTCAGCTAAGTACTCACACTGAGCACTTAGTTAAGTACTCAGCCAAGTACTCACACTGAGTACTTAGGCAAGTACTCAGCCAAGTACTCACACTGAGCACTTAGTCAAGTACTCAGCTAAGTACTCACACTGAGTACTTAGGCAAGTACTCAGCCAAATACTCACACATTTTAGTAGTTTTCCAAGCAAGTGGCGGCTTGCTTGGAGCACAAGGCTCAGGATCTATAAATAGGACACTAGACACAATAGAAGGGCGTGCATTTAGGAGCCACCACCCCGGGGGAGCTCACCCGGGGTGGATAGTTATCTTGTATTTCTTTATTCAATTCAATGAAAGTTTTCTTTGTTCAATCCAATATGTATCTATCTTTCTTATATTAGTTGTTTGTTCTTGGCTCAAATTCACCCGTCTCTATTTTTATATCAATTCAAGGCTTAAACAAGATCATTTGGGAATATCATTTTAAGACATGGTGTACAACAGCCTGTAAGCCGGCCAAACCAATCGAAGATGGAGGCATCAAGACGGTAACGCGTTTTCCTTCCCTGATTCGCTTACAACTTTTACCACTATTATTGTTGATGTTGAACATCCTTTCTAACTTTGTTATGGTTGGATATTGTTTTCTTAGACCAAAACCAAGTTCAAGTAATTTCTTATTATATAACGATGTCAGAGATTGACTGTGTAGAAATGGGCATTTGGGCAAGGTCTTGTGGCTTTTGAGTTTTCACTCTTCCAAGGTAATTATTTTTTCTATTAGTGTAAGGACTTATGATAATTCATCTAGATAGCTTTGATTACTAGGGAATACATTGGAATTATATAACAGATTTTAAAATTATGTAATTATTCATATTATTTAACATTGTTTTATATTCTATTTAGACATGAGAGTAACATGTATGTTGAATCTGACAAGAAGAATCTGATTACAATAAAGACTCTCACACTTAGTATTTTAAATTTAGTTTCATCTTTTTCGTTTAACCAAGTTGTTTCTGTTGCTTTCAACTCTAGCTAATAAAAAGGACGCTTATACTCTTGTGATGCTTGATGTTGATTCCAGATTTCCAGATGTCGGGTTTGGCATGAATTCTCTTTGCCTGGATTATATTTGGTTAAACTCAAATAGGAGGCAAGTATATGGAAGGGAACAATGTTGCTATAATATTTGCAAAGTTGTTGAATACGCTAAATCTTCAATAAAAACATGTTCAATATGCAGTTAATATATGCATCTGCTAATAATTTTTAGTTAAATTGATGTAGTAAAATGATCGGATCATGCGAGTTGGATCACTGGTAATTTGGGTGCTGGCCAAAACAGGCTGGTGTGATAGTTGTCATCTCTAAGGATTCAACAGACCTGTCAAATGGTCATCCATATATTATAGGTGACTTCTACAAATAGTATTATCCATTTTTATGACTTCCCATATACCACAAGTATAGAAGTATAACTCTTTTAGGTCATATATCATATATGACATATGATCACAAAAACTTGTAAGAAAATGATTTTAGAGGTTCTATGAATTAAAAACCATTTGGTGACTTTCTACCATATCAAACCATTTGAGTAGTTTGATTTAGTCCAATGTTAATGAGGTGACTTTCATTCATAAGTCAATGAGTTGAGTTTTTCATCTATGCTCACTCTTACTGATCCTAATTTAATCGCACAAGTTCTTCTGACTTGCATTGACAGGTTGACTGAAATGGTGCATGTTGCCACACTTACTACATGTACTTGCTTTCTCATACTGATCATAAGTAATATAACCAATATTTGCAGGTTTTTTCAACCTTAGTACATTAAACTTTATTTTCATACCTGTCCTTTGAATTTGCAGTACAAAAGTCATGAGAGAAATGTGGTTGATTGTAATGACATTAAAGTACCCGGCCACCGGACGGGTATAAAACTAGTTACTATTGTTTCTTAAGTAATGCATACTATTTGTGCTGTATTTAACAGAAACCCAGGCTCTTGTAATGTAGCAGTTCAGGCCAGTTTGGTCCAAACTTGATCCTTAAATATAAAAGTGCGAGATTTGGTGAATATTTAACTGGTCAACTGTTGACTAGGGGCAAGTCCAGATTACTTACAGGTGATCGAAACTGAACAATGATTTGTTTATGTTTTTTAATTAAGACTATATACCACTCTCCCATGGTCAACGCGGGTGGATTTGATAGGGGTTCTTCGCTAGGTTAACTCAAGACTTGTCGCCTTACACTTTGGGACACATAAATTGGTGGAAAATACCTATGCAGCTTCGAAAACTTGATAGTAGAAATGGTTCGAGGAGTACAGTACGCTACCACATTGAGCGTGGCTTGTATTTGGATTCTTCATCCGGTCGACTTGAGACTTGGCAGCTTACACATTGGGATGCGGAAAAAGGTAGGATATCTAAAAATGCGGCTGCAACATATGTAAGTTCACTTTTTCTTTTCTACCGCTAAGTATTCATTATTTGGTAAAAAGTTAGTTTATTGTATTTGTTTTCTTTTTTTCTTAAAAGGAAGAAATGATAAAGTTGAGAAACCAGCATACCGTGGAATCAATGAGCGACAAGTCGATTATTGAGAACTAAAAAGGGTACAACTAAAAAGGCAAAGGGTCCTACTTATGATGAGCTGGTCCATACACTTCAAACAGTGACAAGTAAATGTGCAATTATTGAACAAGCACTGATTGTGAATAGTATCATGCCTCTTTCATCAAGCACATTTGGACAATTTCAAGGTGATAGTCTAGAGGGTGATGAAAGTATCGATGAATGATGTCGTTTAGGAATTTTATATAGCCCGTTAGTAACTTATGGTCAATGTATTCTTTGTTTGTTTGGTTGTTTGAGCACTTATCTTTTGATTAAGAATGTTAATTTAGTCGCGTATGTTTCTATAACTGTCCTTGTATTTGTTTGTATACATTTAAAAATTATTATTTAAATAAATTGTGGTTGTTATCTACACATTTAAATATTTTACCAACACATCAATGTATATTATTTCTACACATGTTAAGATTAATACCTACACATCTTATATTTACCTACACATAATTAGCTGCCACGTTGGATGCCACGTCAGCTGCCATGTCAGATGCCACGTCATACGCCCTTCTAACAAGTTGCTATACCTCTACCAACACATATATATTAGTTTTAGCCACACATATATGTGTAGGTATAACTTGCTATATACATACACATAATAAATATGTAGATAATTATCTATATCCACAGTGCTGAGTCTACACATCATGACACTTAATTTATGTGTAGGTAAACGTAACTACTAACACATTATATGGTTTTTCCTACACATACTATGTGTGGGTAAATACCCAAATTTCTTGTAGTGGGACTCAACCCGGACTCAATTTACCTACGAAAATCGCAAAATTCCACCATTGCGCCAAAAATCGGCGAGGTCAGCGCTCCTTCCGGCTCTAAAGAACCTTCGCCCCTACGCGTCGAAAAGCCTGCCACATATGTATATGTTCACAACCAAAGCAATTTGCTAGATTTAGTGACTTGAATATGTATATGTGTCACTTGAGGAGACTAGGCCTGCAACTTGGCTTGAATTTACATTGTAAATACATACAGACAAGTCTTAAAAATATATATGTATATATCTGGTGGCCTTTTACTTAACTTCATGTAGGCATAAGATTTTAAGATGCCAAGGTGGTTTTATGCAAATTATGCTTCATTGAGGTTACTTTATGGCTATGAGTTGGTCTTTAGAGTTTAAGCAATTTTTATGGTTTGGTTGCATTGATGTATGCTCCATTAAGTTAGATTTATGCATTTTTGTGTTATGATGATCATAAACTTTTGTGGTGGTAGTTTGTTACTTGCATCCAGGCATGTGTTTTTATGGTGCCAATGATTCATTGAGGTTGCTTTACGGCTTTGCTTAGACTGTTTCGTTGGTTGGTTTTGTACTTTTGGTTTGGCTTATGATCTCAGTACATTGTTAAATTCGTCATTAAGATTCCGTTAAAAAAAATCGTCATTAAGATGCGTTATGGTTATGATGACTATTTAATCTTTGCGTAGCAGCTTTGTCCACTGCGTGCATCCATGAGTTAATTTGAGCCTAACATTATGAATAATTATTACTTTGCATGGGTTCCATTTGACCTTTAGCTTGGCTGTTTCGTTGTTGTTTGCTGTGTTGGTTTTACTTTATGATCCCACATAATAGTACTTTCATACATTTGATATTATGGGGGTTTAGTTTGTTTGCTCCCTCCTTTATACTTTGTTAAAGTTGTATTTATCTAATATTTTTTTTGAACCTTTGAATGGCTTATCCACATGCAAATAAAGATGCATATCATAGGATGTAGGTGAAGTTGGAGTAGCTTACTGTGAGAGTAGTTAATGTTAGTCAAAACTCAAATGGAGTTGGAGCTTCCTAGGAGAGTGCTTTATGTTTGATATGAAAAAAAAGACTTGATTGTAAATTTTGTTTAGCTATATAAAATTATGTGTTATTCTTTCGTCCGGTCAAAGGGATTAACTTGTTATTTGATAACATAGATGATTATAACATGAGATTAAGGATTTTGGGTTGGTTGTTAACTTGTTATTTGACAGGTTGCAGGAGGTGATGGTACTGTGGGTTGGGTCCTCGGGTGCCTAGGAGAGCTTCATGAAGCGGGTCGGGACCCGGTTCCACCTACTGCGATTGTACCTCTTGGTACAGGAAATGACTTATCCTGAAGTTTTGGTTGGGTAATTACTTGTAATAATAATAATGATGATCATCTACTTTTAGTTTTCTGATATGGGTCGGGTTTTTTCATACGGGTTTGGACTTATTTTCAGGGTGGTTCGTTTCCTTACAACTGGAAACCAGCTATAAAAAAGAGTCTTGATAAGGCGATTCATGGTCCAACTTGCCGCCTGGATAGGTGAATTACATTTTCTTGAGCTTTCTGTGAGATATTAATTGTTTTCTAAATAAAAAGTTTGCTGTATGTATCATATGTTATGCATAGTTGGAATCTTGTAATATCAATGCCAGTGGGTGCAGATTTGGTCGCCCCCCATTCTTTGAAATGATCAGAAGAAGTTGTTCTTGATCAGGTTAGGATTGCAGTTGTTCATTAACTTATAATTATGATGCACAAATCAAATTATATGTTAATATTATGCTGGTTTAAAAAGCGCTTTTGAGGCAACTTCTGGGGCAAAAAGGCACGCATCATGTAGTTTTGGGTCAAAATTGGTCAAAGTCAGGGTTTGTGGGTCAGGTTTGTATGTAAAAATAACCGAAGGGATGAAAATAATTATGAAACGTTTACTTGATAAATATGTTAGTATGCAAAACAAATGAGAGAGACTTCCGGTTGTAAATAAAGCTTATATGGGTGTGTGTTATTTAGGACCTATACGCCAGGGAGCGCTTTATGCTTTTCTAAACCAAGAATATTATGTGTTTTCGCAACTTTATATTATGAAAATATTGGACTTCTTAACCCTTCTGCACTTATTTGCAGGATTTAAAAATTGAAGGAGCATTACCTGAAGGTTTCTTGTTACCGAGGAGTCTTATTTGCAGGATGTAAAAATTGAAGGAGCATTACCTGAAGCATTACCTGAAGGTTTCATGACTGAGGCAAGGAGGCTGCTATAGAAACAGGGCTTCACTCAAAACCAGGGTCTTTACTGTGACGACAACCATGCCCAGGCTTCTTTTGTGTGCTAAGCATGGTGTGACCCGACCCCATATATGATATATGTGACTTGCACTAAGGTATATTTTTATGTGTTTTTAGCAGAATGCTCTAGAGAAATGCAGATATTATGCTCATTTTGTGGTGTATTAGTTTATTATTTGATTTTTGTTTGCTTGTTGACCGTTTGCCTTCTATTTCTATTTCGATGTATTAGTTTGATATAATATGATTTGTGGTACTGTAGTAGTCTATAAACAAAGAACCTGCACATGGGTACAAAAACTACTTAATGTCGCCAATATTGTAACAATTGTGTGTACAGAAACGAGATACACCATGCTGTCGGGGAACGGACTCAAGTTTTGCAGGATGTTGCTGCGGATCCGACCCTTCCACGTACGAAATCAGTTAGGTGTGCTCAATGTGGTCATGGAGAAGCTGTTTTCTTTCAGGTACTTTTTTGTTAATTTTTTCTGTACCAAATGTCAACCATTTGCCTGCTTCCATTTATATTTTTTTTGTTAATTTTTTTCTGTACCAAATCGAGCTCTTTTAAGAACTGATCATAATTCCCAAGTGTTATAAGAATCTATATTCACGATTCACAGTTTTTTGTTATCGTAACATGATTAAGTGATGCTTCATTATTGTAACAGGTGGGTTGCAGCAGGGTCCGATGATCCACTGGCATCTTGTTCCATCATCAAGAAGAAACTCCACAAAAGCGGATTTTCATCCCTCAGAAAAGCTGCCATTGATCATCAAAAATACGTGAAAGAGACTACAATGTACCCTCTGGAGCATAGCGTTGGACACAGTCAACTATGCACCGTGTCAAACAGCTGAACCAGTGTTTATCATCACCTCCATATACAGAAACCGCAACATGTCAACGTCATCAACACTGCAGCTCAAGTTTATCGAGCATCTGCTACCTAATACCCATCCTTCAGCAGTGTAAGTTTCTCTATTGTATCATACGTAGAGGTGTTAAATGTGTCGGGCTGATGTGTTGAACCCGACACGAACCGAAAATCCTGTCAAACACTTGAACCAGAACGTGGCACGGGGTTTCACGGTTTGACATGAGCACTACCCGTTTAACCCTAAATTTGTTTTTATTTATTATTATTTTATTTTACATATATAAATTTGACTTTAATAAATTTGATCTTTAACACTTTGCATTGGTTTATTAGATTGAAAAGTTGAACGCGATCATCCAAGATGTAGTGAAAGAAAAAGAAGAAGAGAAAGAAAGGCTGAACGGAATTATTGCGGAGTTGGTGATGGAAAAAGAGAAAGATAAGGCGGAGAAAGAGGCTATGAACGAAAGGATGGCAAACATTGAAGCGATGTTAAAAGTTAGGTTTCAAAACGTCTAATCATCGACTTACGCTATAAACATTTTATTTTGATTGTGTTTTTTATGTTAACTCAGATATTGATGTTTCAAGTAGAATGTTTTATATAACTTTGTGAATTCCCAATAAATGCTTAAATTCTAAAAATATGATGTTATAAGAAGATTAAAATAGAAAATAGCTCCAAAAAGCTAAAAATTAAATAGATAAGAAAAATATTTTGCGACCGCAAAAGCGGTTGCAAAAGACAAGCGATCGCAAAACGGTTGCAAGGAAAGCGGTTGCAAAACGGTTGCAAGAAAAGCTGTCGCAAAACGGTCGCAGGTTTCTCGTTACAAACATTCCTCACAGCAGTCGCAATATTTGCGACCGCTGTTATAGTCGCAAAATATGGGTCGGAAAAAAGATAACAACGGTCGCAACTTGGACGCAATAGGGCATTTGCGTCGAGTGTTTTTCCGACTACCTTTACAGTCGTAAAACGGTCGCAAAAGGACAATTGCGACCGCTTTGCGACCGGAATCGCTATCGCAATTGCTCAATTTTCTAGTAGTTATAAGAAACAAACTTTTAATAAATAAAAAATATCTAGACTATGTAAGGTGATACATAGATGCCATTTTATAGTATAGATACTTCTAATTTTATTAACCTTACTTAGCTTTGTCAATCTTGGGACGCTCTCAGGGTATAAACTAGTTACGATATAATATTACATCAGAAATACAATATATAATTTCCTAATTGTACGTGGTCTATTATACCCCCGCAGTCAAAGCTAGAGGTGAACGGATGCTGAGACTAGAATGAAAATCTTCAAATAATGAGCGTGGCAAACCTTTGGTGAAGATATCCGCTACTTGATATCGTGATGCAACTTGAAGAACTTGAACTAGAACATGTTGAACTTGTGCCCATTCAAAATGAATATCAAGTTCAATATGTCTGGTACGCTGATGTTGAACAGGATTTCCTGAAAGATAGACAATGCTTACATTGTCAAGATAGATCAGTGTTGCTTCGAAAGAGGTTGGTGAAGTTCAAGAAGAATATTACGAAGCCAACAGATTTCTGCAACACCATTAGCAACACCCATGTACACTACCTCGGCACTTGATTAAGACACAGTGGCTTGTCTCTTAGAAGACCATGAACTTACGTTATTGCCACGGTATACAGAGTATCAATAGGGCTGTAAACAAACCAAACGTTCAACGAATAGTTCGTTAATAGTCTGGTGGGAAGTTCGTTTGTGTTCGTTCGTTTAATAAACGAATGAATACAAACATGATTATGTTCATTTAATTAAACGAATAAGCATGAACAGAGGTCGCGTTCGTTCATTTATGTTCGTGAACGTTTGGTAACGTGTTCGTTTATGTTTGTTTGTGTTAGATAGTTCATTAGGGTTTTTAAGGGCCCCGTGTTCAACACAATTCTCAGCCACTACTCTCATCTTCTACCCTTGTATTTTCATTATTTTTCAATTGTAATCACATTCTAATTTTACTTTCATTTTATTGTAATTGAAATACAATTTATTTTATTTTATTTTATATACGAACGAATCATCATCATCATACTCAGTTAATCCCACTTATAGCAAAGCTAAGGTAGGGTCTGAGGAGGGTAAGATGTAGACAGCCTTACCTCTACCCCTAAGAATAAAGAGGCTGCTTCCAGTGAGATCCCCGGCTTCTGATAGTGAGAGGGGTTGGCGTGGGTTGGCCTGATGAGTGGAGGGAGCAAGCGTCGCCGCAACAAACTCTGACGTTAACTTAATTATAAACAAATAAACTGCATTTATGGTTTGATTAGGCCAATATCATAGGTTTTTGTGAAGCATCATTGACCAAGGTTTCATACTCTGTTTTCTTCGTTGTTTGATCCCATACAACATGTTGTTCGTCTTTAATAATTCCGTTTTGACAAGAAAACTGATAATATATTTATATCTAGCTTGCATAGAAATCTTGTAACGAATACGCGCTTCCCCTTACTATATGGCTTAAAACGGATCGGGTAAACACAGATGAATTATATGGAACCCACCACTGTCACTTAACATTATGCTAGCTTGACTAAACCTTGTAAATCTAAACAAACCAACAACGTCACAGTCACGAACCAGAACATATTAGTTGGGGGTCATCGTAAGTCTTTCTCTATTGGTTACACTTACGGGGTCCAATTCTTTTACATTAAAGAAAAACGTAAACTTTATGTAAAAAAATGTAACAAATTCTTATGATCGAAAGGTTAGTGGACTCTCCTAACCTATTTGATTCGGCTTGAACTCTAGTTGAATGCCTTTTTCTAACAGGTCTAGCTTCTATAATGAATCATGATTCATGATATGAGGTCAATGCAACACATGGAATCTCAAAATATTCCAAATCGTCTTTGGGAGATTTTGAGTTCGATTCCCATAAGCTTCATTTGGGGGTATTGCCAAGTGATGGTCGAAACTAGCCTGCTTGCAGGTGCCAGGTTCGATTCTGATGGCCCCCCGGTTTTCTACTACCGTGCATTTACTCCAGAGAGGCTTGCCTCTTGTGGAGGGTGCAACATCTGTCAAGTGGCAGGTGGCGGGAAATTTTCCGGGTGGAACCCTTAGTGCCCCTTATGCGCAGCCTCGACTCGCTTGTGGGCCGGCCACTCTCGCGTCAGCGTGGACCCGGTTAAGACAACATAGTCTGACCATTGTAGAGTGGCTAGGGGACTCCCCTTATGGGGGGTTGCGATGATCTCTGCCGCAACATAGAAAATTCGCCTTCCAAAAAAATAAAAAGCTCTATAAAAAGTAAATACAATATAGCTCTATTTATTTAAATGTTGGTTCCTTTTATATTATAAAACAACTATACGTAGAGATTAGAGATGGAGCGAACTTTACGCCACATTTCAGTTTTTTAGGGGTTGGGATCAAATACACAAGACATTTTTTCTATGAAGGGTGAGAAGGATTGTGATCCATTGATAATATATTTGAAGGGTTAAGATTAGTTTTTTTGAAAAAAATAAATAATAAATTAGAGGAAGGGCATAAAAGGAAAACCACATTTATTGACTTTCTCTCTCCACATGCAATGCACATGTCATTTCTCCCATCATTTTAAAACGTCTATAACTTTTTCATACGATATTTTTTTTTCAAAAAAATTTCACCATATTAACGAGCGTTTTTTATCTTTAATATGAGTACGTACCACATTGCTACATTAAAATTGGAAAAAAAATTCTTGTTAAATGGGTTTTCTTCTCCGTTGTGTCTTCTTCTTGTTCATTGTGTTATAGTATGCATGTGTGTTTTATAAATACGTTATTTATGTTTTTTTAGTCTACACATGATTTAACTTTGTCCATTGTGTTTTTAGTATGCTTTTCATTGTGTTTTACGCAAATGATTTTTGTATTTAGGTGTACATTGTGTTTTATTATGTTGTTCATTGTGTTCAAGTCTATTATTCATTGTGTTTTAGTCTTCTGTTATTGTGTCTTTAGTATGTCGTCCATTGTGTTTTATTAGACTGTTCATTGGGTTTTATACTCCATTGTTCATTGCATATTTAATTGGTACTCATTGTGTTTTACGTTATCTCCATTGTGTCTTACGCAACTGGGTTTTCAATTTTTTTTTTTTAAAGTATTCATTATGTTTTAGTTTTCTATTCATTGTGTCCTTATTATGTCATCCATTGTGTTTTACACAACTTGGTTTTTGACTTTTTTTTCGAAATTATTCATTGTGTTTTAGTCTTCTGTTCATTGTGTCTTTAGTATGTCGTCCATTGTGTCTTACGCAACTGGGTTTTCAACTTTTTTTTTCAAAAGTATACATTGTGTTTTAGTCTTCTATTAATTGTGTCTTTGGTATGTCGTCCATTGTGTTTTATTAGATTGTTGATTATGTTTTATACACTATATTTAATTGGTGTTCATTGTGTTTTACACTCCATTGTGTCTTACGCAAGTGGGTTTTTGACTTTTTTTTTTCGAAAGTATAACAATATGGTACTCATATTAAAGATAAAAAGACGCTCGATTTTATGGTATAATTTTTTTTAAAAAACGATGACGTATAAAAAAGTTACGGACATTTAAAAATGAAGGCGGAAATGGCATGTGAGTTGCATATGAATATTTTTTGACCAAATTATCAATCCCACTTGTTTAATCCTTTGACACATGTCATTTTCTAGTGGCTTCTCACACTTCTCATTTTTTGTAGCCTTTGTAGAATAACCCAACCCTTTTTTTAGTAATATATGACGTTTCTATTTTAGTTAACTAATGAATATATATGGCTTTTGATTGCATATTCATAAATTATTGTATGATCTTATAATATTTAAAATCGGATTATCAAGGAGAGCAGGAGGAATCGGTTGATCACCTTTTCACATGGTAGCTACTTGGTGCAAGGTTACCCTAATTTATGTTTTTGATGTTCGAGATTTATTGGATCTTTATAAAACAGCAGCCAGCAATAAGAAGCGGAAAAAAGTTTTACATGGCATAGTGATTACGACTAATTGGTTCATTTGGTTGGCTAGCAATGAGAAGGTATTAAATAGGAAGAGCATCAACGCGGCGGACATCGTTGAGAAAGTTAAAGCTAAGTCGTTTTGATGATTTAGTAACACTTTAAATGTAACATCCGGCTCCTCTCACCATCAATATTGTTCGCTTTGCCCCTGATGGGTTGCTCATCCATGAACTCACGGATTTATTTTTGGTTGCCCTAGTGGAGACTTCCTAGAAGGTCACCTATCCTGGTACTACTCCCACCTAAGCACGTTTAACTGTGTAGTTTCTCCTCTCATCCACTAGCATTAAGCCCAAAACGCATTGATGATTTAACAGATAGTGGATTACTTATAAACCAAGAATCTCTCCTGACCACGACAGATATAGGATTTTCCTAAACACCGGTCCATGTTAATCTCCTCAATAATCGATACCGTTACATTAAGCAACCACATGCTCCAACTTAAATAACCATCTTTTTTTATAATCGGCGCACTATAATTGTTTTTCATTTTTTATTTCTTTTTTTTATCTTCTATTTCCGATTCAGAATTGAGAATGGATTGTAGGCATTGTGTTATGGGGCTAAGACTGCATGTGTGTTCATGCCTTTAAAGGGGTATGGATTGACATTGACATGTGACATCCACCTCATCTAAGGTGGAATTGCCTCCAAGCCAAAAAATGCGCGGGGTGATGGTGACGTGGATGATAGTTGGGTGGTATCCACATCACCTCAGTTTTATTATTATTTTTAAATTAATAATTAAAATAATTAAATAAACATAAGAGTTTATATAATAAGTGTTCAAATGAGAACAAAAAAACTTAGAAGAAAAAAACAAATATTAACCAACAGAAATATTTCATATAATAATTGTTATTAATGTTAAATAAATTGTTTATTTTTTGTAACCCCCCTAAAATCGTTTAATAAATGAAACTCATAATTAATTTTTAAGTTATATACTTTCAAAACAAACCTAATTAAAGTGAAGGAGAATTTCGATATGTGAAGGATATGCGTATGATGAACTTTTATATGTATAGGATAAATGTATGCTAATCTTGATATGTGTAGGATAAACATATGATAATTTTCCATATATGTAGAATGAATTTTGATATGTGTAGGACACATTTTCATAATGGATAAGATAAAGTGTTAATGACTAATTAATTAGATAGATAATTCGTGGGCTGGGAAATAGTGGCAAAACGCGATTTTGGAATGATTCTTGGTGCTCGCCTATCAGCTTCAGGGAGTTGTTCCCTGAT
Organism: Ambrosia artemisiifolia; assembly: GCA_032199755.1. Taxonomy (NCBI): domain Eukaryota; kingdom Viridiplantae; phylum Streptophyta; class Magnoliopsida; order Asterales; family Asteraceae; genus Ambrosia; species Ambrosia artemisiifolia. Next base: position 34,132,799 of record CM063524.1, read on the forward strand.
CTCTTTTTGTTGGCTGCAAACAAGAACAGCACGGTTGCTAAGATTTTGGTTTGGGATGGTCATTCGTGGGCGGTGCAGTGGAGTTGGACATGTTGGCCACCAACGGACCCAAACTAACTGAGGCTAACTCCGTTAGTGTGATGCTGACGTGGCATGCCACGTAGGATGCCACATATGATCATTTTGCCATGTAGGATGCCACGTAGAATCATTTTGCCACCTAGGATGCCACATCGGATGCCACGTAGGATCATTTTGCCACCTAAGCATGCCACGTCAGCATCACACTAACGGAGTTAGCCTAAGTTAGTTTGGGTCCGTGGTGGCCAATATGTTGAAAGTTGGGACCGCTAGTGGTTATTTTCTTAGTTGAGACCATTATCGACCAAAGAGCAATAACTAGGATTATTTAATTCCATTACTCCTATAATAAACATAACATACACTACAAATAAAACTTTACATAAAAATTAACCTAACCCAATTTGAACCTAAAAACATAATAAACAAAAGTAGAAAACCTAATCTAGTGTCGGCCTTATCATTGGTAACGCCGATATGTAAATAAATTCACCACCATTGAGAAATTCGTACTCGATTTTTGTGAGTGAAACAGGCTCGTGTTCGATGATATTGGGGCGGTACTTGTTGCAAGGTTGTTTTATGAAGAACCTCAAATCGTTGGCACTTGTTTCGAAGATCGGTCCACTTATGGTTTAGTGAGTCAGTGGTTCAGTTTGAACCACCGACTAGGTTCTTGAATTCCCAAAGGACGTGTGGCCAAATCGACCATCGACCACGTGGAGGGTTGTTGTTGATTTTCGTCCACATCGTAACTAGGACGATCTCTTTCTCCCCGGTCCAACAGGTCATGGTTGATCAATAGATTTTGGGGTGGGAAAGACGGTGGAGAAAACGATATGAGAAGTGGTGAACAAAATGGTGGAGAATGGGTTATAAATAGGTAAATCTGAATTAAATGGCTAAATTTGAAATAAATGGTAAATTTAAAAAAAAAATAGTTGTTTTTACTGTTGTGAAACGAGCCTTTTCGTGGGCCTAATCAAAACCCTCCACGTCAGCATCAAGGGTTGCCCCACGCCGATGAAAATCCCCATCGAATATGCCTCATCCTATTGTCCATGCTAGGCATGAGGTGGTGTGGCTGGCATGAAAGGGCTTCACACCCCCTTTTCACGCCCCCACACCGTGTAGTCTATGTTGGGGCGTGATTGATGCCACATCACCACCGATTGAAACGCAAACACCATTACAGGTGGGGCACCTTTGGGGTGTGGGTCGGAGCTTGGGGCAAATCGTTGGCGTGAGCAAGGAGATAATGAGAGATCGCATTGATTGAGGAAACGTGAATGAATGGGTGCGATGTGCGTGGAACCACAATAAGAGGCGTTGTTGTAGAAGATGAACAATGGTTGCGTTTGTGACGTCCTATGTGGCTTTACTTTTCTTTCAAATTGTGCTCCAATAAAGCTCCCTCTCCCTCTTAATACGTACTCACTAGAGAGTCAAAGCAATAATAATTTATATTGGAAAATGAGTAGTAACATATGTTGTACGTGTTCGAATTAACAGGGTAGAAATTACCACCCTAACTTCACGTCACTGTTTTCAATTTATTGTTATTATGCATAAGTCATAAAAGTATAGATTAAACAGTATTTCATTGTTTAGTTTTGCAATTGTTTTTTACGGTTGAATATACCATTTAACCATTAAGATGTCGTTTTAAGAACACTTGTTTTTTTTATGGACATGACTTGTTTTTATGATCTATTATTTTTAAATGTTGCGTCTTATAATTAGATTTGTATTTGTAGTTGAATTTAGTAAGGCTGAATACTTTAATATAGTATGGTGACCGACTTCTTCATTGGCTTATGAGGTACGACTTTCCTAATAAACACATGCAAACTTGAAGAGAACTCGCATGCCATTTTTCAAACCCACTCCCAAAGCAAGTTGATGCAAGTAATCATAAGTCAAAACAAAGAAAACTTGAAATTGATCCCTTGTCTATAGCGGCGGAAATTTGATACTAGTATCAGTTCGATTCATTACGACACTCATTTAATAAAAAGATTAATAAAATATATTTTATAAACCTAAAATTAAATTATCTTGTTTAACATTTGAAGAAAAAGCTTGTACTCGCATGCTTAAGTTGATTGTATGACCCGGATAAAGTCGATGTACCTAAAAGGATATCAACACATGTTTACATTGATAAAAACAAAGAAAAATGAATTGATCGACACTGATTTTCATAATACTGACACTGCATTTGATGTTGTTCGGTCGATATCGGTTCTATTCGTTGTGGTGTCGGTACTTAGTATAGTTTATGATAAAAAAATACTTTCTTTTAAATATAACTTTGTTATATATCAGAACTAGCAAATAACCCGGGAGCTTCCCGGGAGTGAATCTCACGTATTTTACGTAAAAGATTAAAATAAAATATAATATAAATAATATGGATTTGTTATAGAATAGTTATTCTGTTCCAGTTAACATGCCAAATACCGTACAACATTTTATATGTCAAATATATATGGTGCTATCAATAATGTATGATGTACAACATGAATGAGTATGGAAAACACAAAACCAATCAATGAGGGGTAAAAGAAGTGCTTATAACAGTGTGATAAAACAGAAAAGCAGTAAATCAGAAGTCAAAAAACTGGTTAAAAGTAGGAAGTTTTAGTGAAACATACCTAGGGAATCATCGTTAGATCAAGTTGTCTATGATAACAAACTTGATAGTTCAAAAGTTTAGACTTCAAAATATGAACATACTAACAACTAAAGATGAACATATTGTACTTAACATATTACTAGTGTGAATGCCCGCGCGTTGCTGCGGGTGTCCCGGCTGATATGAGATTTAATTATGATGTATTTTGCACCGAATTCACTTTGGTGTTGACATTAGTGATTATGTGAGTGTGGGGATCGATTTAGAATTTGTTAAATCCTTCAAAGCTAATATGAAGTTAATCAAAATCTATTTACATATTGCTTCAAAACTTCAATGCATGTCAAAATTCCAATGTATACATCTCCCAGTCAGTTACACTTCATTTCAGAAATGCACAAACAAACCTAGGTGCGAGATGATTCCTGGGCCCGGCATGAAAAAACATTGTTCCTTTAGACCGGTTGAGCCTGAAAGTTGCATATTGGTTCTAACATTTTAACCAAAGCTCCTAGCTAGGGCTGGTCGAAGGACCCTTTAGTCTCCGTTCCTCAAGCCAAAAACAATAAATTGTTTTTTCCAAGTCGTAGATATTTTTTTATTTTCATACACTATCTATTCTTTTTGTTAGTTGAATTATTTTAATATGTAAATATGTTACAAAAATATAACTTTGCATATTTCTATGGTCCATAAGACTAACTTAGGATAATGGAAAATGGTTGGTACAAGCATCTTAATGCATTATGGTACAAGTATCTTAATGCATTTAAGGGTAATTTGGGGAAGATTTATATGACATTTGAGGGTTAAAGCATATGACTTTTCAAATGCCATCTTAAGTTTGCCAATATGGACACATTTAGCCATCACTCCTCCTTTATAATGTAGTAGAGATGTAGAGATGTTCTAATTATTATAAACAGCAAGGAGACCTTCACTTTTGTAGTATTTCAGTCGATATCTGCCACCATTGCGTATTCCAAGTTTTTGCATACATGTTGTCCACTTACAAACTGCAAATCTCACCTGATTTCCTGATGCTTCTGCTCGAATCTTTTCCTTAATGATATTTCCATCACCAAACTTGATTTGTAGTTCTGCTCCATTAATAAAGTCAGCCTTTTGAGAAAACCATATAGGAAATCGCTGCCATAAGTATCGAGTAAAATTTAAGATTAGAATATAAAGTTGTTCAAATAATGTTAATTGAAAGTATGTAAAGATTAAAAAGAGTTTGAAGTTTACAAATTTATGCGTAAGTTGTTTAACAACTGTTGGATCATCATCAGCAGTATCCAAAGTAAGATCAGCAGCGTTTGTATCTTGATTAAGAGCAAGAGGCTCATAATTTTCTTCAACAGCAGGGTCATGTTGTTCAATTGCCGGGTGATTGACTGGAATATGATCATCTGAAAGAAAAGCAGCATTATCAGATTCAATAAGATCAACAGGAGGGTGATGGTGTTGAATTGCATCATCATATTCTTCAACAGTAACATCATGTTCTTCAACAGCAGGAAGGTTGGTATGAAAATCATCGTCAGCATCAGATTCATCACTATAAATGTAGATTATTTCATCTGCAGTTGTCAAATGATGTTTTAAAAAAAATGTCAATAGGATATTGTGTAATAGAATGAAAATTATTAACAGTATTGTAATTGAAATGTTGAATGTGTCATAATATTTTCGTTGTCCGATGTAATGAAGATATAAAATTATGATTAATGAACATATAATATAAAGTAAAGTAATGAGAATCTATAATAGTTACTAAATGAAAAAATTACAGAAAAACATTTATTAAACATTAAAATATAAGATTGTTAATAGAACAGTACCTTGTATGTTTGAATCATTGTCATTAGGTGGAAGACCTTTGCCATCTTGAAGGAACAGTTCTACAGTGAATGTAGTTTGTTTAACCTTTCTGAAAACTAATGAAACTCCAATTTGCAAGTTTAAATCTTCAAATAGTTGCTTCCATCCGTCAGTGATATTCAAATCTGTGAAGCTCATTTTCACTCCGACTAACCATTTTGCAGTTCCAAAGCGGATAGTAAACGGTTTATGAAGATTGTTAATTTGAACATGGTGTTTAAGGTGTTCAGATGTTGAAATCTGTAAAAATAAATTATAAAAAATTATAAAAATAATTTGGAAATTAATGTAAAAAAAATGTAAATCAGTTATATAACTAAGGAGATATCATTTTTTACCATGCATTCTGTGTGAGTTGTGAAGGATATGTGGAAGATGTCTGCTGGGTGTTGAAGTATGTCTTTTCTTATAATGTCAATTTTAAAATCTACACCATCAATGAACTTCAAAATAATCAAATCTCCAAGCTTAATGTTCAAAGCAGTTGCAGCGTTTTTCCAATCACCAGTGAAGGAAGTCATGTTTGACTCTTTGACTATGTCAACTAACCAACCATTACCACCAATTTGTAATAAGAAAGCAAGGCTAGTAGGGAAGTTGTGCTTTTGGCTTAAGATATCATAACATGGTGGAAGTGTCTGAAAACATTAATGGATAAGTAGAAGTAAATAATGGTAAATATAATAAAATTTAATGTGACAGTGAAAAATGTAAATGTAAATTTTACCAAATGTGTATTGTAGTTTCCTACAACAGGTACCAAGAATGAACAAACCATTTGATATTCTATAATTTGACAATCCTGTAAAATTAAAAAGAAATGATGAATAGAAGACAAAATGAAGAAATTAATAAAGAACATTAGAGGTAATAAAAAGAACAATATATTCTAAAATATTTGTATTCTCCATTAACTTTAAAGATATAAGTTAGAGACATTAAATTGAAAGAACAAAAAGTAAGTTGTTTTTGTTCAAAAAATATCCATACTGTTTAAAATATAAACATAAAAAGGATAAGTAACATTCATCAAACAAAGTGAAATAAAAATTTATCAATCATGGCACAATGCACATCCAAGTTACCAATTTAGGCCTTGTGTAGTGGTAAGTTATGGGGGGGCGTTATGAATTTTTTATTCCCCATAGCGCCCCGAACACCGCCCCCCGGGGCGCTATGGGGCGTTTTGGGGCAACGGGGTTTTGTACATAGCGGCGTTTTCAATTCCAAATCAATTTTATATTATTATTTTTTAAACAGTTTTATACCCCCTTTCTTTTACACCCAATCAAATAATAACACATCCAATAACATAATAATATTTTAATCCTCATAACCCCCTTCACCCACTACACACTCTTTTTCCACAACCCCCACATAACCCAACTTTTATTACTTTTTAATATTTTAATCCTACAACCCCCCCATAACCCCCCACCACTACACATGATCTTATGTGAGGAATTATGAAGTTAAAATGTAAAAATCTATTAACCAATCCTGTCATGAAAGACTGTCCTATAAACATAAAAAGGATAAGTAACATTCATCAAACAAAGCCAAATAAAAATTTTTCAATCATGGCACAATGCACATCCAAGTTACCAATTTATGTGTGGAATTATGAATTTAAAATGTAAAAATCTATTAACCAAACCTCTCATGAAAGACTGTCCATTGAATTGCAAAAGTTTAAGGAAAACTGTTGATATAAACACATTTTTACTGACTCCTATTTGAATGTAATTATACAAAGTGTAATAAATATTCTAAACAACAAAAACAGGGTAATAATTTTAGTACCAAACCTGTCATGAAAGATTGTCCATTGAATTGCAAAAGTTTAAGGAAAACTGTTGATATAAACACATTTTTACTGACTCCTATTTGAATGTAATTATACAAAGTTTAATAAATATTCTAAACAACAAAAACAGGGTAATAATTTTACTACCAAACCTGTCATGAAAGACTCTCCATTGAATTGCAAAAGTTTAAGGAAAACTGTTGACATAAACACATTTTTACTGACTCGTATTTGAATGTGATTATACAAAGTGTAATAAATATTCTAAACGCAAAAACAGGGTAATAATTTTACTAAAAACACTTAAAACTACAACATGCAAACAATGATTCCGACTATCAGTAACAATTGTACTCAAAGAATGACTAATTAAAGCCATGGCAAGTTGAACAATCATTATTACTCTACATGTCATCAAAGTTGACCCATTTCACCTACAACATAATCAACACCATATGTACACCAGTAATACAATTGCATGTTATAAACGAAACCTAATAATGTAATGCAAACCATATAAAACGTCAACCAAAAGGAAACAAAAAAAGGACCAAATACATCTACATATGTCCAACAGAATACAACAACATATGTTGGTTAACATTGTAGAATCTTACAACCACAAAAATTGAAACTTCTAGTGATTGCTGTGCCTATTTAAAGCAGATTATAAACACAATACAGCAAAAGGAGTAATCGTTACAATATAGTAGAACCCTAATAATATAGAGAGAAAGATCAGATAGTTATGAAAATGATTGGTTGTGCAACTGGAGTGTGTTTAAACTGAAGAATGAATAGTTTGATAAAATTAAATAGAAAATGATCTGTAAAACATGATCGGCTAATCTTATAAACTGGAACATGAAAATTGACTTATGTAAATAAGAAAATGTGGTTAGTTTCCTATTTTGTTGTGATTAAGTTAGAAATTATGAGTTGAGTGTTAGACATTCTAAATTGTAAGGTTTTACAGAAAAGCTTATGAAGGTTCCTCCTCAGACACCAAAACTTGCACAAAAACCGTACACCTAGCGTATTGTGTTTTAAAATGTATTCCAAGTGCATGCAAGTATGTATGAATTTTGTAGTGTGTAGTATTAAACATGAGAAACATAATATGACAACAACTAAAAACATAAGAAGTAGTTAGAATTAATAATGTTCAAAAAATTAACCTTTTTTTTTAACATTGATAGGCCTAAAAGTGATACAAAATATTAGGCGACTAATCAACTATTAACATCATAAGGTTTAGAAAACTAACAATCATTCATTTAAAATAACATTTTGTACTTAACATCTAATATTATGTAAATAGGTTCTATGCATTATAAACAGCCAACAGACCTTCATTTTTGTAATATTTGAGGCGATATCTCCAACCATTGCGTAATCCAAGCTTTTGCATACATCTTGCCCATTTACAAACTGCAAATCTCACTTGATTTCCCGATACTTCTGCACGAATTTTTTCCTTAAAAACATTTCCATCTTCAAATTTGACACTTCTGCCCCATTAATAAAGTCAGCCTTTTGAGCAAACCGTATAGGAAATCTCTGTGATAAATATTGAGTAAAATTACAATTTATAATATAAAGTATGGAAAATGATATTTAATTGAAAGTAATGAAGGATTAAAAAAGATGAAAGATTACAAATTGATGTGTAAGTTGTTTGACAATTGATGGATCTTCAACACCAGTAGAATCCATAGAAACATCAGGTTAAAGACTCTTTTAGTGTATTAAACTCATTAAGAACATGTTGTCGGTCAAATGATAACTCATCATTGATTAATCTGTTATCAATATCAGACAATGCTGTTGTATTTGGATAAGGCATTGTTTTATATATTTTTAATGTAGTGTTACTTCGACAAAGAAATTTTTCAATTTCCAAAAGAGTTAGACTTTTGATGACATCTTCTTGAATTACTCTACCTGAAAATAAATAAATATTAAAATTTGTAAAAAGTAAAATAAAAATAAACTGTTAATAAAAATTTAATAATTAATAATAATAATCACATAATTGAACAGTCGGTCATCTGTAATAACCTAACAAAAGTTTCAGATCTGTAATAATCACATTGTGGCTCGGGTGGGTTGTGTTTATAAGGCAAACAATGTGACTGGGAATATTCTACATCTGCACGCCAACTATAATTTATGTTTGTATGCTTATGTTGGAGTGGTGTACACCAAAAAAGGTAAAACTAATGATGCTCTATTATCTATCATTTTTTAGAAAGACATGTACAAATAGAAAAGTATGTCGTTTCATTAAAATCTTGAAATAACACACCTATTGGTGATCGTTCCATCATGAGCATGTCCCAAGTCTTTTCTTCTAGTCAACAGACAGAAAAACAAAACTAAAATTATCTAAAAAAACATGTTAACTAATAAAGGAAACTGCAATTGATATGAAACTGTGATCCTATATTTGGCATCCTAGATGGCGTTTCAATTGGTTTCTCTTGACTTCGGCCATGGATTTAACTCCATTAGTTTTTGTCAAGTTTGTCTTTCTTCACTACTCATTGCAAAGTGCAGTGTTTGTGTAGACAATATAGTTTAAATAGAATTCCACGCATATGCTTCTAAGATGCCTCGGATCATTATTGTAACACAATATTAATGTTTAACAAATGACCTAACTTACAATTACACCTCTCACTGTGCTATTATAAAAAAAACAGTTCAGGTAAACAAACATATTGTGTCTTATTAGTATCTTTTCAAATAACTTTCTTGGAATATCTAGTAAAAACTATTTTTGTATAATTAAAATTTGCAGCCGGAAAATAAAGTTATCGTGTTTCCTCCTCCTTACAATTTCCTGATGTTACACTGGATTAACAGGTCTATCCCATAACAAATGATATAAAATTGGGTAGTTAAGAACGATGTCAAAGTTACTATTAACTAAAGGTTGAAATTTCAGTTGGCAAATACAATTCAAAAAAGACTAAATGTGCCATTAACACAGTTGATGTATCAATCAGCACCATTTCAAGCAACTACTTTGTATGCCATAGGCCCTTTAGCAGACCGGTACCTCACTAAACAAAATGTATTTTAGTAACTGAATTTTAATACCGCTGTAATGAATAATCCTAGAATATGCAACTTGGAGAGAATCACGCGAATCCTGGTACTTTCTTTCTGAAATCGCTACACATTCTTTTGCATCGTCTAAAATGTTGGTACTCCCTTTCCAAATTAGCCTACAAAGAAAAAATGCAAAGTAAAAATTAATATTCATCATAATAATAAACTCCAACAAAATAAACAATCACCCATACCTCTCTAGCAATACCAGCAAGAACCATGGCTGGTAGGCGCGGTTAGAAAAAGCGTTGGACCCAAGACCACGACATCCTCATTCTGAATCGGCAACTAAAGTCGCGTCACCCGTCCACAAATACCAAATTACTTAATGAGTTAATTCCTAAATGAATAAAGTGGTCTATAGCTATCATATTTGTAGTTTCTTTGCAAACTAACTGTGGCTGTGTGGCATACTGTCTACCATTGCTCAATCTAGCACAATTCTCTAATGTTCATTTGAATTTTAGCAAGCATGATGCTTAGTATTCAACAAATTACACATACTATACCCTCCAGAAACTAATTTACTCATTTAGCATATTAAACTAATTTGGTATAAACAGATCACAATGTCAATGTCAATCATCCATCTATTATGTACAAATTACACATACTACCCTCCAAAACCTAATTCACTCATTAGAAATACTAAATTTGTCTACAGTATAACATAAACAGATCAAAATGTCAAACATCCATATGAGATGATTAGCAAACTTACGTGGGAGGAATGGAGAGGTCTTCCCACTGACCTGGCTTTCTCATGATCAAAACCTTTGCTAGTTGTCCTATATTCCTGTCATAAGAGCACATGATGTGAATTAGACATCATCAATCTTTAAAATACATATATTTAACGGATATTCTTATCAATTACTAAAAAAATGCATTACCACTGATTCAAGAAAATTGTTTATTTTGAATACTTACCATGAAGATGGATGAGTAAGTGAAGCCCAAAACCACCCTTATGAACATGTCAGCTTTGCATAGGCACTCTGATAAAAAAAAAAAAAAAAAAGTTAGGCAACAACAATAAATAATGACTTAAAAAAGAGAAAAATATAACAATTATTTTCAGACATAACAAACAGTAAAATGAACAATAATTTAGGGATGAAGAGAACACAAATTTAGTAATTGATGATTAAAAATGTTGCCATAGGAGGTAAAAGGTATACCATCAGAAGAAGACATTTATTCAACCGAAATCTTTAATAAGAGTTAGACGGTAAACCAAAACCTGGTTAGCCGCCTGATTTTTGAACTTTTCAGGGTGTAATTTTCTTTCTGTATGAAATCCGTATGACACTTGAGCATCCATTCCTAAATAGCAAACAACAGAAGATAATTAGCACCCTAAAGTAGTTCCAAGAAACGATGCATAGTAAATAGAGTTCCGATAGAGGCAAAGGATATGGTGATGACAATGAGTTTATAATCGTTACCCATGCTAAAGTAGTTCCAAAATACTCCACGAAATGTGTTGTACACTTCCTGCAAAAAAAAATGTTAAATACTACTCACCATTCATATAAAGTAGGAATGCATCAATATAACTGAAGCAAAAATATGAGATTTTATAAACAATGCTAAAATGAAAAGGGGTTCCTAATGTCATTACAGACATGACTTTTAGTACATATTTAAGAAAATAAAAAACTCGGTACCTCATCTAATGCACGGTGGACTGCATGCAAAGAGTGTGGTAGGTCCAAATGTGGTATCGGGTCACAGGTACCTTCATCTCTTGGAACTTTCATTTGCATAAGAATATGCCAGCTGAAAGCACAGAAAAATGTATAGTTAGCAACTATTACTTCTAATATAAAGAGTATGAAGTGTGTAGATTCAGATTTGTCTTTAGTTTGCATAAAGTTGCAACATTTCTCATTGTCGATTGCACTTTGAATCAAATGATGTTGCCAAATATCTAGAAGTCTTTATATCTATCTTTAAAATTCATTCTTTTACAGCTCGATATAATTTAACAACAGATACAAAAAAAAATCAGGATATAATGTCGCTGAACCACCTTGACAGATAGATACCAGCGAAATTCAGTTAGGATCCTATTCCTTTCTTTCTAATGCAATATTAAAAAAGATAGAATAAAAGACCTTACTTATCAACCTTCATCTGTTTAGCATAATTTGTGAATTTAATATGCTTCCACTGTAATTTTTAAATTCACATAAGTTTCACCATATATTTGCCTATATATGATTAATGTTATATAAGTTGGACGTTTAGAGAATCGTATAAACTCACCATGACGTCTAGAACTCTTAGGTTGGCATCCTTGCCCCTTGTGACTTTTGACTTCCTAAAACGGCACACAAAATCTCATCACATACATATATTTTATTAGCAAAAACATGAATTAAAACAAAAGAGCTATAAAAAGATAAATTATGAATCTTACTAAGGAAAGCTATGAACATATACATATTACAACACTATTTCTTCTTCTTATAAACTGATATCATATTAATGCATGACGCGCTGTCATCTAGAGCTGAAACAGAGCATGGAAACAAATCGTACACAACTGGAAAAGTAAGCAATATGTTTACCTTTTTCATCGCATAAACCCCTAGCCGTTACCGGTTTCCACCAAGATTTCCACCAGCTACGTTCGTACCATCACAACCACCGTTTTAAACCACGACCATCAAATATACCCTTTAACGATGTTAAGATATATAAACCTTGTGAAACAAAAGCAAAAGCAAAAACATAGATATCTTGTACTGAGAATATATGCATAAATGAAACATATTACTATTACATATATGATATAACTACCTCCATCCCATGAGAATTGAAATTTTGATAGCACATAGAGTTACTAAAAACGTTTAACTATTAGTCTTATGCCTAAAATGCCCTCTAAAAATCCATGTTCTAACTAACTTCTAAAGCACAACAAGCAAAGTAACCAACGAAAAACACTGAAACCAAACAAACAAAAATCAAACTAACCAACAAAAAACTGCGGGAACTTCACGGGCAAAATCACCGCATCCATCACCGCTTGCTTAGCACTCTGAAGCCCTGCCACATCATTGCACTTCACATTCAGTTTCTCCCGAATAATCACAGAATTAAGCCCTGATCTAAGCTTAGTCTGCTCAGCATCAGCCATTGCTGCAGTACTGAAGCTTCTAATCAATTAATTTCAAACATTTCTTATAACACTATTAAGTGATTCAAACAATCGTTTCTAAATCACCACACCTTCATAAATCACAACTACTTGAGTCCTGACTAACTCATAAAGAAATAACACAAACTCACCAATTAATAATGAAGAAGAAACAGAGGCGACCATCTTCTTGCGGCATATTTCTTTACTCCAATATATTATAGAAATCGCTCAAGGGTTTTAGCTAGTGTGTACTTGGACAATCATACTGTGTAAATTGGCTGCAAAAAGTCAGAGACAAGAAGAGGTTGAAACATTTGAAATGAAATCCATGAAATCAAATGAAGAAGCAATTAGATGACGATATAATTAAAACATATATTTGAATTTGTCATTGTTATATTTGGTAAGACATACATAAAAGCTATAAAATAAAAAATACTCTATATAAATTAATTATTAATAGTAATTAATAATTAAGAGCCAAGCTCGAGCCTAATCAACCCCGGGCTGGTTTCGCTCGTTTACATCCGTAATATTACATACACAGACAACAGATTCCTCAAGTCCCCAACTGCAGGTGAAATTTCCCCTCCAAGGTTCAAATTAGACAAATTCCTGAAAATATAACCAACAAACAATCAACAAAACAAAACCATAACTTCCAAATTAGGTCCAAAATAACCATATATAAAGATCAGAATATGAGAAACATACAAAGCAACCACATTTGTACTAATATTATTACACAAAACCCCTCTCCATGAACACATATCATCGTTCTGGTCTTCATCCCAATCCAACAACACATTCACCACATTGCTAAACGACGCCTTAATCGCCATTAATGCCTTCCCTGCACACACATTTCAACACATACGCCTCAAAAACAGTACAAAAATTATATAAATAAAAAAAGTTTAAAAAAAAACAGAGCAAAACAGCACAAAAAAAATCAAAAAGAAAGCAAAAAAGAAAAAAAAAATCTATAAATAAATTTTAAAAATTGACGTTGTGTCGTTTTCACTTCGTTTTACTTCAATGAAACTGTTGTGAATAGTTGCTGTACAGTAAACCGTATATGTCTCTTAACATATATACATAAATAAAAACATACCTTCGTCAGTGAGAGAAGAAGAAGACGACGTCGTATACGGAAACAAAACAACCAAAACCGCCATTAAAGCACAAACATAAACCTTCTTCATCGTCCAGAACGAAGGTTCAGTATAACAATTAACAGTTTCAGTATCGATGGAATATGAATGGCTGCAAATATGAATCGCTACTAATTGTTTTTTTATGCGTTGTGGTATTAAGACTTGGGTTGAGCTACAAATTGTTGAATGTTAAGCCACAGCCCACAACCAAAATTGAATGAATGATTGATCACAGATGGGTGATTGGGTGAATTATTAACCATTAAGGCACATTATATGACTGGCTTGAGAAGACGATGAACGTTGCCGATTAGGGTTGAGAAGACAATGAAGGCAGCGACTGAAGAGGAGAGGGAGAGAGGAATTATGTTTTTTTAGGGTTTGTGATAAAGAATAATTGAGAGAGAAGCCTCGGTGAGATAACAGGGTTTTATCGTTTTTTTTAATAAAAATATGAAACAATTAAAAAACACAAAAATCTTTCAATTATTATGCCACGTGGCAGTTTCATGGAGAGGTTGAAGCCATCATTGATCGCCACGTCAGCAAAAGGGCTTTGTTTTATATATATATATAGATGTTGAGAGAAATAATTAAACAAAATTGTATATTTAGTTACTAAAGTTAAAAAGCGCATGTTATTAAATAAATATAAAACTATATAGTTATTTAAATATTACTAAAAAGGTTAATTGAGTTAAAAGTGCATATTATTTATAGTTTAAAGGGTACAATTAAACTTTTTTTTAAATATTCCTTGTAATGTAGTGCTTCAAAAACTTGTCCTCACATGTTTAAATTTCAGGCCCGGCTCAAGCTCAAGTCAAAGGAGGCTTTTGTTTTTGGCCTACAAGTTCTAAGGGCCTCATAATTTTTCTAATTTTGATGATATATAATAAAAATAAACCTATATAAGAGCATATAGATGGAATAGCTCAGTTGGTCAAGGTCGGAAGCTCAATCCCTCCTAGCGAATTTTGTAATTTTTTTCAGTATTTTATTTTTTATAAATAGGGCCCAGAATTTTTATTTCGCTTCAGGCCTCCAATATGGTTGAGCCGGCCCTGTTAAATTCATTGTACTATATTGTTCATTGCGACACATTTTACCATTAACTAATGGGATTTCCTACGCGTTGGTGCGAACATGTAGTCAATATCGGTTTGCTTTGCTAGAGTATCAATATGATACTAACACTTAGTATAGAAACAGAAAGTAATATGGGGAAGAGAATGTTACATCTTTATACATTACTATTCACAACTTGGTTTGAGTAAGATTTATGTTGAGGCATATATAAAAATACGTCACAACAATATTATTTGAAATTTGATTAAAAAATCGTATTTTATAAGTTATAAGGAACTACATGAATGAATTAAAATACGGAAAAATTAAGGAAGAAAGCAAACAAATTAAATGAATTAAAAAAATAAAAAGCAAAAAACGTGGATGAATAATGAATAAAGATAAATAAAGAAAAGATGATGGTCAATTTTGAAATGAAAGAAACTTAACTACTGGTTACTAATCGTGTTATTATACTAGCAGGAGCCCGCGCGTTACGACGGGTATGTACTGTGTTTGGTCAATAATGTGTAACATATGATCGGAGGATATAGAATTTTAGTAAGAAATAGTATAGACATTATAGTAGAGTAAAACGTTAAGTTGTAATAAATATCATGCGTTGTAAAAGTAATCAAAAGTATGAAGATGACACCGTAGAGTTCTCTAAATACATAAGACATGAGTGTAGAATAATGAAAACTTGAAGTAGAAGAAAAGATTTCAGCCTCTTGTAAATAAAAAAATAGTTAAATACTCTAAATGAAGCCAACAAATGAAGCATGGCCTTTAGGCCGGCAACAATTAACGTTAGGTTGTGTCGTACTACTTGTACATCTTTTTATATTATCCATATTGATTGTCCACAATTCCTCGTGTACTTAGTTAGTCTCGATAGGTAATTGTGGATTGTTGTTGGGGGCTGGTGTGGAAATTGGGATATGAGTTTCCTCTGACTTAAGTTTTTAATAATCAAAATATTATGAGTTTGGCTTTTAAATATATAAATATATACCTACACACCTATAATATATGGTATATACATTCACGTAGTACATCCATATAATCAACCCTAACATATTACACACATGCAGTATATTAATATATTATATGTAAACACAAACCAACTAACTACTGAATAAAATAAATTTCTTTTTTTACTTTTTGACGATGCGTCTTATGCTTTTTTTTTTCTATGACCATCTGCATTGGTGACCTTTGTATAGGTTGGTTGCCACCTGGCAACATAATATTGGTTTACTCGAATAAAAAAAGAAAAAAAAATGAAATTGCATGACCCGCTTGGTAGGCCAAACAAAGTCACTATTAAAAACCCAAAATTTTGCTCCACTTCCTGTCACTTGTCAACATCTCATTTGTCTACTATTTTAATTTTTCAATTTGTGTTATTTCTTAACTACTATTTCCCCAATAATTTAAAAACTCACATAACTTATAATATTTAAACATTAAATAAAAAACTAAAATACATTGTATTTCTTAGGTGCTGGTTTGGTTGGAAAAGGGTAGTGCATAGGGAGAGAAGTGAGGGAGGAGTGGGTTATAAGCATCATCGTAGAGCTTAAGATTCAAATATGTTTTGTATGAGGATCAATACGTTTTATTACCTGATTGAATTGCATTTAATAGGATGAATCATTGGTTGATGAAACCGAAGATCGGTAAAAAAAAGAAATCAATGTGTCGTTTTCTTCGTTGGTTTGAATTTTCATATTCTTTTTACGACAATAACCATTAATTTCTTTTCTTTTTTTTTTAATTTCAAGTATTAATCAATAGATTTTAATTGTTGTATTAATAATAATTGATTTCTTGGTTTTGCCTTTTCTTTAAACATTAAGTTTAATCAATAGACTTTAATTGTAGTATTAAATTTGTCTTGCCATTTTAATGAAGTTACAATTTTGCCCTTAGATATAAATATGAAATGACAACTCTACCCATCCAGTACCCACTATATAGTAGTATAGATATAGATATAGATATAGATATATACTAGCTTGTAAACTCGTGTATATGACCAGGTTGAAGATTGAAAAAAGTATCATTAATCATTAATTAATATACATAGTAGAATTTAGTTGCAATTCATTTGCCACAACCTCATAACGTATTTTAAAACAATCACCATAGCATTGTTTTTATATTTTGTACTAGCTTAGTACCCGTGCGATGCACGGGATTCCCTACATTATTATTCATAACAAATATAACTTATTATACAAAGGAAGTAAGTTACGTTTTCATTTGATTATTGACATTTTTAGATTAACGAATATTTTTCGGTCTGAAGTTTGGCATCAGATGGGTCTTTCTTAGGATTGAACCGTCTCACTATTCGGGTCAAAGAGACACTAAGCAGTATGCCTACAGCTACTGGAACACTATCTTTGTTGGACATATGGTATGTCCGATGTAATTAAAGTCGATGTCAACGTAACCCGACCCGGTACGATCCGAAGAGTTACACGTTGGTATACGAATCAGATAAGTTCGCATGTCGGTGGATTATTATTTGTGAAATAATAATAGTTTTGAACCCGGGGGGCTTAATATTAATTAGATTAATATTAGGGAATATTATGATATTAAACAAGGGGGCTTAATGTAAGTTTTAGTTTTATAAAAAGGGGATTAAGGTGCAAACCCTAATGACACTTTTTATCAAAACCAAATCCTTGTTCCCCAAGTTATTGTTTTCGGCCACCTTAGGGCCGCCGCCCCTTTTGTCCGCCGCAAACCACCATCACCGTCCACCTTCCTCTTGCAAGTGTTGCTCCCGGTCGGTTCGTGCACGGTGTGAACTTCCTACTAGCGAGGATTCGTTGTAACCCGCGTGTTACAATTCCGGTGTAGTCGTCAAAGGTTGATTACTAAACCCCCTATGGTTGTTTTATTATTTATTTGTTTATACGCGTTTAACTGAGATCCTGACTGGGAATATTTTATCAATCGGATTAATAAAATTAAATATATATTTATACATATAAATCGGCTAATATTATATAATGTATATAATCGATTTATCTAATAAATATAAACCGCTTCCGCTGTGTATACGATACCATGATTCCCAACAGTGGTATCAGAGCCACGGTTACGCGCGTATAGATGGTAAAAGTTATAATTTTGATCTATGTTTTATTTGTCAAAATTTATTTATTTATTTTGACAAAAGATCAAAAGCTTTTAGTTGTTCATGTTTGTGATGTGAATCGAGCCCTAGGTTTTTGACCCTTGTCATGGTTGTGTTTGTGATTGGTTTTATTTTATCTTTATCTTTTATTGATTTGTATTTTTATTACAGATATTGGATCCGGTGTAATAGATAGGGTTAGAATAGATTTGTTTTATTTTGTATTTCAAATTTATTTGTAATCCTACAAGTACAAGATCAAGATGAAGATAAAAGGACGAACAGGTTCCATGAAGATAGAGATCTCGGGTCAAGTGGGAGTTATCAAATAGTTTTGAAACCCTTTAGACAAGTTCGTTTCGTTTCTGGCTAAAACGAAACGGGCGACCTGTTAGGGGCTCGATTCGGTTATTTTATTTTATGTTTTGTGGTTGTGTTTTATTTATTGTAAATAATCGAGATAACCCAAAATAAATAAAAAAATTTTTCACAATCATGACAACGGTTTTGTTAAAACAAGTTTTATAAAAACCGAAAAGCATATTTAATAAAAGGAGTTTTATTAATATTAAAACAAGTCCATTCGCGATAATACGACCAATGTAGTTTAAATAGGGTATTTAAAACTATAACGTGTCGAGTGTTGAAAGGAGTTTCAATTATCACGAATAATATAAAATTGGATTTTATAAACTATTGTGTGACTCACATCATGCTAACGAGTCATTCAATATATTTATGGTAAATATTAAAATTAAATCCCAATTTTAAATTGATGTTTCATGCCACCCTTAACATGTTAACACTTCTTCTAAATCGAACCCAGAAGTTAGTGCCGAACCCTGCTCTGGGGTTGATCATGTAAGAAGGTAATCACCGCGTTTCCTGTGTAACATAGGCCGGTATTACAGCTAACAGTAAAGGACCAAACATCGCTTGTTTATCAAGTGGGCATAGTTGGGGTTAAACATACATCGTTTTTAGCGATAACCTCAAAAAGGAGAGTTGTGTAGTGGACACAATTAACAATCGTTGTTTACCTGCCTAATCATGCCAGTGGACAGTGCTAAGCCAGTTCATTGTGTATTGATGAATCGGGATCTCATCCTTTTTAGTTTTGTTTTGGGTCATAATACAATTAGTATGTAAAACATGAAATACTAATAAATTAATTTTGAACTTTGTAGATGTCAAACGAAAACAATTCCGCCTCCCAATTCTCTCTCAAGTCCATCTTAGAGAAGGACAAACTGAACCACTCCAACTTCATGGACTGGCACCGCAACTTGAAAATCGTTCTCAAGGCGGAGAACAAACTGTATGTTCTTGAAACGCCAATCCCTGATGAACCCATCAACCAACAAACTAATGCTTACAGAAACTATGCTAAGCATTTTGATGACTCTTTGAAAGTCTCATGTCTGATGTTGGCATCCATGATCCCTGAACTTCAAAGGACCATGGAGGACATGGAAGCGTACGACATGAACCGGCATCTGGTGGAAATGTTCCAACAAAATGCTCGTCATGAGAGGTTTGATGTGATGCGATCACTTATAACCACTCGTATGCAAGAGGGTACATCAGTTAGCACTCATGTGCTAAAGATGAAGGCTTATGTTGATCACCTAGCTCGTCTGGAATCTCCCTTGAGTGATGAGCTAGCTGGGGATATTATCCTCAACTCATTGCCCAAGTCATATGATCAGTTCACTATGAACTACAATATGAATGGGATGGAGAAGACACTTGCAGAGTTGCATCAGATGCTCAAAACTGCTGAGGTAAACATACCTAGCAAAACTGCACCAGTGCTAATGATCAGGGAGGGTCAAGTTAAGAAACCTAACACCAAGAAGAAGGGCAATCAGGGCAAAGGGAAGGGAAAAGGCAAAGCTGTTGCCAACAAGAAACCTCTGAAAGATGCCAAATGTTTTCATTGTGATGAAACTGGGCACTGGAAGAGGAACTGTGCTAAGTATTTAGCTGAACTGAAGCAAGCCAAAGCTTCTGGAGGAGAGTCCTCAGGTATGTATGTTATTGAAATCTTTGCTTTTTCTAGCAAAACATGGGTGTTTGACACAGGATGTGGTTTCCACATTTGTAATGTTTTGCAGGGACTAAGAAAGGTTAGAAAGCTGAAACAGGGCGACTTGGAGGTCCATGTTGGCAATGGACAAAGAGTTGCTGTGAAGGCAATAGGAGAATATGTTCTTTTACTTCCTTCTGGTTTAGAACTTGTTTTGAACAATGTTTATTACATTCCTAGTGTGACTAGAAATATTGTTTCATTTTATGCTTTGCGTGGACAAGGTTTTAATTATCGTTTTAATGGTGAATTTATTTCTGCTTATTTTAACGATGTATTTTACTTTGTTGCAAAACCCAACAATGGGATCTATGAGATAAAAATCCAAAACGATAACATATTATGCAATATCTCCCATAAACGTAATAAGTTGGACTTTAATGATACATATATGTGGCATTGTAGACTTGGTCACATAAGTGAGAATCGTGTTAAACAACTCAAAACCACAGGAATCTTAGATTCCAAGGGTTCTGAGTCGTTTGGAAAATGCGAATCATGCTTGAGTGGGAAGTTAACAAAAGCACCTTTTTCAAATGTTGGAGAAAGAGCTAATGATCTGTTAGGACTTGTACATACAGATGTATGTGGTCCATTCAGAACAATGTCAAGACATGGAGAAAGATACTTTGTTACATTTACTGATGATTTCAGTAGATATGGTTATGTTTATCTTATGAAGCATAAACATGAAACTCTTGAAAAGTTCAAGGAGTACCAAAACGAAGTAGAAAATCAGCTAAATAGAACTATTAAAATGCTTCGATCAGATCGAGGTGGTGAATATCTTAGTCAGGAATTCATCGACCATTTAAAGGATTGTGGAATAGTTTCACAACTCACTCCACCTGGAACACCGCAACATAATAGTGTGTCTGAGTGGAGAAATCGAACTCTATTAGATATGATTCGATCAATGATGTGTCGAACAAACCTTCCAAAATCCTTTTGGAGTTATGCTTTGGAAACTGCCGCAAGACTTGTGAATATAGCTCCAACAAAGAAGGTTGATAAAACGCCTTATGAGATATGGCATGGAAAGAAACCTCATGTATCCTACCTTAAAGTCTGGGGATGTAATGCTTATGTCACTCTAGAATCTTCGGATAAACTAGATCCCAGAGGCGAAAAGGTGGTTTTCGTCGGATACGGTAAGAAGATCGGTTACCTGTTCTACCATCCCACTGAAAATAAGATTTTCACCAAACGCAGAGGCACTTTCTTAGAGGAAGAGCTTCTGGCGCGAGGGATTGGAGATAACCATGTGGATCTTGAAGAAATTCGAGAACCACAAGTGACTGAACCAGTTGTTCAGACAGAACCAGAAGTAACTGATCCAGTTGTTGAAGTTGAGCCTGAGAGGACTCAAGAAACAACAGAAACACCAAGTGTTCGAAAAAGTATTAGGGATCGTCGTGCACCTGTAAGGTATGACGATATCTTCATGATTGATGAAGCTGAGCCTGGTACTTACAAAGCTGCAATCTTGGATTCGGAATCCAAGAAATGGCAAGAAGCCATGAATGCAGAGATGCAATCCATGTATGATAACCAAGTCTGGGATTTGGTTGATCTTCCTGCCGAATGTCGGACTGTGGGAAACAAATGGATCTTCAAGAAGAAGACTGACATGGATGGGAATGTGCAAACCTACAAAGCAAGGCTTGTAGCGAAAGGTTTTACTCAGACTCAAGGAATTGATTATGAGGAAACTTTCTCGCCAGTAGCCATGCTTAAGTCTATTAGAATTCTACTTGCCATTGCTGCATATTATGACTATGAGATATGGCAAATGGATGTCAAAACCGCGTTCCTTAATGGACACTTACTGGAAGATGTCTATATGGTTCAACCTGAAGGTTTTATCGATCCCAAGAATCCTAATAAGGTGTGCAAACTGAATAAATCCATCTATGGATTAAAGCAAGCATCTCGCAGCTGGAATCTCCGTTTTGATCAGAAAATCAAAGAGTTTGGTTTTATCAAGAACGAAGATGAACCATGTGTTTACAAGAAATCTAGTGGGAGCTATATCACTTTTCTTATACTGTATGTAGATGACATACTGATCATTGGAAACAATATCCCTATGCTTAAAGATGTTAAGGCATGGTTGGGTAAATGTTTCGCAATGAAAGATCTTGGTGAAGCCGCTTATATTCTGGGAATAAAGATTTATAGAGATAGATCAAAGCGGTTGTTGGGTTTAAGTCAAAGTACATATATTGATAAGGTCATACGACGCTTCTCAGTGCAAGACTCAAAAAGGGGGCTCTTGCCCATGGCACATGGAACCATTCTTAGTAGCAAACAGTGTGCAAACACTGAAGAAGAAAAGAAGAAAATGGAAAGAGTTCCATATGCTTCTGCTATTGGTTCCATCATGTATGCCATGTTGTGTACTAGACCTGATGTCTCGTATGCTCTTAGCATGACAAGTAGATATCAACAGAATCCAGGAGAGAGTCACTGGGCTGCAGTGAAGAACATTCTTAAGTACTTGAGAAGGACTAAGGATATGTTCTTAATATATGGAGGACTGGATGAGGAGCTGTCAGTTAAGTGTTATACTGATGCAAGCTTCCAGACTGATCGTGATGACTCAAGATCACAAACGGGATATGTTTTCATTCTGAATGGTGGGGCTATTACTTGGAAGAGCTCTAAGCAAAGTGTGGTTGCTCAATCCACCTGTGAATCAGAATACATTGCTGCATCGGATGCTGCAAAGGAGGCTGCCTGGATGAAGAAGTTCATTACTGATCTCGATGTTGTGCCTAGCATAAAGAAACCAATCGAGATACTGTGTGACAACACTGGTGCCATTGCTCTTGCAAAGGAACCAAGGTCACATCAGACCGCAAGGCATATACTCAGGAAGTTCCACTATATTAGAGAAATAGTAGAACGTGGAGACGTCGTGATGAACAAAGTTCATACAGATCTAAATCTGGCTGACCCCTTTACTAAGCCTTTACCTCAAACTAGACATGAGGAGCATGCTGGAAATATAGGGCTTAGAATTGTCAGACAATGGGCATGATCTGTTATTAGTATTGGTGTTTTATTTTGAACTATGACAGTTATATTGAATATTTATTTGATTTAATGGGTTAAATGCAAATTTAAATATTTATTAACTGTGTTCATTATTTGTATGTTTAAATCCTTGAATAAGAGTATTCTAAAATGTCCGTAGTCGATCAAATTACATGGGAATGAATTTGAATGTAAGACTATTGTGAATTGAGATGGTTGTATTCATGAAATGAATAGCTCAAGGGTTTGAGAATCATAATTCACAGATATTATTAGGGAATAATATTGGATGTAACTCGCTTCAAAACGATCTCCATGGATCTATGTCATGAGATGTTTTGATATTGATACGTTCAATCTGTCCTTTTTCCTAAGGCACATATTAAACTACATTGATCAAGGACTATCTTTGATGTTATCTTACACTATCCTGAAACATGGGTATGAATAAGGGTAGCGTTGGGAGAAATCTGAGATTAAGTGGGAGTTGTATGACGCTGATGGAATTCTGTACTTCTATATGATTAGAAGTCTAGACATTCTGGCGCCCTCGTAAAACTCAAACTGGTATAAACGCGTGGCCACGCTCGGACTAAGGTAGTTCGTTAGACCATTTTGAATTAGAGACGAGAATAGAGAATAGTTGATCACTATATAAGAATGAATGATCCATGTCTCATGATCAACGGATGTCTATACAGAAGGGACTTATTGATAGAATTATCAGGGCTATAGTATTTGGTTAAGTAAAGCGTTACTTGAACTCAAAGAACTAGTTGACGACTGTAAAGTGTCATACTGTGTTGGGTGCAGTGCGATGCAGCTAGGCGTCCAACTCTGCACACATTGACTCATTTAATTAAAATCGTCCAAGTGGGAGATTGTTGGACATATGGTATGTCCGATGTAATTAAAGTCGATGTCAACGTAACCCGACCCGGTACGATCCGAAGAGTTACACGTTGGTATACGAATCAGATAAGTTCGCATGTCGGTGGATTATTATTTGTGAAATAATAATAGTTTTGAACCCGGGGGGCTTAATATTAATTAGATTAATATTAGGGAATATTATGATATTAAACAAGGGGGCTTAATGTAAGTTTTAGTTTTATAAAAAGGGGATTAAGGTGCAAACCCTAATGACACTTTTTATCAAAACCAAATCCTTGTTCCCCAAGTTATTGTTTTCGGCCACCTTAGGGCCGCCGCCCCTTTTGTCCGCCGCAAACCACCATCACCGTCCACCTTCCTCTTGCAAGTGTTGCTCCCGGTCGGTTCGTGCACGGTGTGAACTTCCTACTAGCGAGGATTCGTTGTAACCCGCGTGTTACAATTCCGGTGTAGTCGTCAAAGGTTGATTACTAAACCCCTTATGGTTGTTTTATTATTTATTTGTTTATACGCGTTTAACTGAGATCCTGACTGGGAATATTTTATCAATCGGATTAATAAAATTAAATATATATTTATACATATAAATCGGCTAATATTATATAATGTATATAATCGATTTATCTAATAAATATAAACCGCTTCCGCTGTGTATACGATACCATGATTCCCAACAATCTTCACACAGGTTAAACCTTAGTATTGGGTCTAAGGTTAAGCAAATCGCTGGCTATTGGGTCTAAGGTTAAGCAACTTGTGGATTAACCAACCATGATACTTGATCTGAAAAAAGGAGAGTAAATTAAAACTGATAACCCGATATTTAAATAAAATCCTATTATATTTTACTAAACATAATCAACAACACACAATACATCAACACACAATATTATATTGGTAACAGTCTTAAACTAAACATACCACATGAAGTAGCATTTAAGTTTTAACCCAAACAAACATGGCAACAAAATGACCCTTAACATAGTTATATAATAGTTTCTACGCAATATAAAAACCCAATATGCCTTCATCCTTGTTATATCTTAGACGATACGTCCATCCTTCATGTAATCCAAGTTTGGCCATGCATGTTTTCCATGAACAAATAGCAAACCTGACACCCTTTCCTGAAGATTCAGCTCGAAGTGTGGCGTTTAAGGAAATTTGATCTTCAAAATATAGAGTTATTTGTTGCTCATGTTCAAATTCCGCGCTTTTGCCAAACGTCATAGGAAATCTCTGAAATAATAAATAAGTAAAAATTTTAAAGCATAATAGAAATATGAGTAAATTGTGATTATTAGTACTAATAATTCATTGGAAATAATGAAAGGGAGTATTACAAATCGTTCGGTAATTTGTTTTTCAAGCTGTAGATCTGGAAGTGGATTGGAATGGACAGTTGAATGAACAAAAGAATGTTCATTATCAGCAACAGGTTCAACATCATGATGATCGTCAACTATAATGTCATGAAAATTTTCAGAAGCAGTGGATTCATCAGTTGAAATGCTGATTACTTCAATAGGAGCAATAACATGTAAGTGATTAATATGATGAGATTAAAATAAATTGTATTCTTGTAATAAAGTGAATGTATTATTTTGTTTGAATAGAATTGTACCTTCATTTTTGATTTGTTGTAATGTGTTTCAGAAGTGGTTTCATCAACTTCAACAGCAGGAGGAAGTTGTCCGTTTTGATCATCAACTACAACGTGATAAACGTAAACATGATTATATTGGTAAACATAATATTAATTTAAGGAAATAAGCGTAAGTAGTTATTGAGTAAAAAATGTACCTGTTGAGTTTGGGTTATTGTTTTTTGGATCAACATAAGATCCATCACGAAGAAACAGTAATAGATTGAAAGAAGTGTCTGTTTGTTGTTCGAAAATCAAAGCATCTCCCAATTGTAGATTCAAATATGTAGTAACATTATCCCATCCATCTGTTAAGTAATAATTGGGGGAAAGCTTATCCACTTTCACTAACCATTGATGTATGCTGCTGAAGTTAAAGGTAAAAGGAGATTGGAGATCTTTATCGTTAAAGTGACGGCTAGCATGATCAAATGGCAAGCGCTGCATATTGAATTTAGAAAATGATATTAAGTATATAGGAAATAAATTATAAACAAAATGAAGTTAGTAAGTATAATGAAGTTGAGAATTTTACCATGCATTTTGTAAGAGTTAAGATCAGAAAGTGGAATATGTTTGTAAGTTGTCGACGTATATCTTTCCTTATAATGTTGAAACAGAAAGTTAGACCACCTATGTACTGGAAAATTAAGGTATCTTCATCTTTGATGTCACATTTAATTACGGCTTTATCCCATTCTTTTAGCATATAGTAAGAACCAGATTCTTCAACTATTTCAACAAACCAATATCCGACACCGTCGTTTATTAGCATAGCAATACCAACGGGAAAGTTTTCATTTTTCTTGAATTGATCATAACACTGTGGTAGCTTCTGAAGCAACAATTTTATATTGTTAGTTGAAGGGAAAAAATGAAATACAATTTAAAAAATACAATTAGTTATAAAAAGGAAAGTTTTACCAGTTTTGAACGATAGTTTCCAACAGCAGTAGTAATAAATGCCTGAACCATGTTTGAGTTAGTTTTGTAAAGTTTCTGTGAGAACAGGAATAACATTATTTGAATAATGAAAATCAATAAAATTTTCCCAAACAGCAAAGGTATACAAACCATATCAAAACAACATATTTAAACAACGATTTAGAAACAATAAATTCCATAATATAATCAATCAAAATTTCAACTCAAAACAACATATTTAAACTCAAAACAACATATTATCAATGATGTATTGGTATACATCATTGACATATAGTTTAACACGGTTAAAAACGATGAAGCTTACACAAAGGTTGTATTATCACAGGCTTATAATCGAAATTTTGTATTATATATGATAAAAACATACGTATGAATTCACTTTGTTGACAAATTGTTATTAAAAGTCATAGAGATATAAAGATAAGAAGATGAGAAAATATTGATTATCCATTAAAAATTAAATTAAAATTCGTGATCCTGCATGTTGATTTCAATACACACGACATTTTAGATGATCCTGCATGTTGATTTCAATACACACGACAGTTTAGCAGTGCACTGTGTGTGCATGCTCTCTGTTTATTGTTTGAGGCTCAAAAGGCTTCAGTATAAGAAAACCATTCACCATTTTATTCATCAAACATAAATTAGTCTAAGAACGAAACGACAAAAGAAACAATCCAACAACGAAAAAAACAAACATGTCCAAAATAAAAAACAGCAAGAACTAAATCATGTGGTGAATGGGAGCTCGATGAAGCTATTTTTCTTCCTTTGGAACCAACATCTTCTTCTTCGCACTTGCTCTGCTTGAACGCCTCTCCTCTTTTGTATCTGCCTCAATTCCATCCTCTTTCTGATCTGCCTTAATAACATTAGGAACTGGAAGATCATCCTCTTTGTAAACCTCTTCCAGGTTTCTTTTAAGATCACCATATTTATTTTTATGAGCATCTTCAGCAACAGCAGACATTGGAGTGACATTTTCGTCCGTTGAAGATTGCGCATCCTAAAAATAAAAAATGAATGTAAATGAATGTCATCTACTAATATATATACAAAAAACAATTTAAGATAAATATCACCTTCAACGAAACAGTAGTGTTCTGCTGATCACCCGGCAAAGCACCATTTGACTCATCATCATCATTCTGAATTAGTTTAAATATTACATGTTAATACTATTTCACTATCATACAACATCAAATATAATTGGAGAGTTTAAATATAACTGAATTACACATACCTTCTCAATGGCATGTTTCTCTTCAAGCTTCTTAAGAATATCATAGTCATTTGAAAGCTTGTTAATAGCATAATATTCAATGTGGTGATCAACATTATACTTTGTCACTTTAATATGAAATGCAAACCGCTTTCCAATAAGCTCCTTAAACTCAGTAGGGAATTCCTCAAACTCATCAGACTGTCAATAAAAAATGATATTGTTTAACAATTTATAACTTTTCAATAAAAGTAAATATACAAAAATAAAATGGATTAAACAGTAAAACCTGCTCCTGTCTGTTGACAATTGCTTCAGCGGTCTTCCGTAACATCCTAATGGCTTCTCTATTGAAAAGCGCTAGTGAAACACTTCCAGTAGAATCTTGCACAATAAGCGGAATTTTGAACCTTAAAAAAATAAGAAAACATAAATCAAGGAAGAAAAATGAATCTATTGAAATAAAGATTAATAGTAACAAAAACATTAATTCCATATTTTTGGATAATACCTGTAATCAGCCTTTACTTTTTCGGCACTGCATTTGTTATTACTACATTTAAAATTCCTTTCAGCAATATCAACTACTCCATCTGCATTTTCAATCGTAGTAAATTCCTTCTCAACTTTGCAATGGCAAACAGTGCACGCCTCATAATACCAAAGTTTTTTGTTGCATATCCCCTTAATGGTAGCAACAACCACCACATGTCTCTCCTAAATATAATAAATAAGGGTAAAACCTTGTAAATAGACAACACAAACAGATTTTAAAAAATTATTACCATTCAGTTATACAAAATACCTCATCTATTATCGACAGAAATGCAAGGGGGCTATATTCAGAACTAAGAAACAAATCTTCATCTGAAGTTGCCATAACCGAACCTGAGTCATTACCACTTAGGGACCTTGAGTTTGCATACTTTGCCAAATATCTAATGTGAACAAAACATAAGTTAACTTCACAATATAGTTTTAAATTTTTAGCACGAACAAATCATTAACAAACTGAAAAAATAACCATTACCGTTGTTTAAAGGTGTATATTTCATCAACTGCGGAGTTAATGAACAGCTTTGTTGCACTAAATGCATTTGACACAGTCCGCTTATCTAAAATGAAAATATAATCTTAAATTTAAAATAAACATTACTAAAAATAAAAGTCATAAAAAATTCATATTAACAGCCTTGACTTACCTTGGTGAAGCTTTACAGACCCAAACTGAATAAGTAGAAACACATCCTTATCCCTATCTTTGCGAGTCATGAATGAGTGCATCTCAATTGCAAATTCGTCCCAAAGGGTCACACCAAGCTCCTCATCACTGATACATATTAAAATTAAACAAATTAATAAAAAAACGTTACATAAAGATAATATAATGCATTTTAATAAAACTTACTCTAAATCATTCAACTTTAAGTTAACCCTTTTCCCAGGTCCTAGTTTCGTCACAGTATCCTCTATGTCATAGCAAATCAAGACATATCCAATGAGATCTAAAATGACATTTAATAAATCTGTGTTAGTATTTTAAAACATGTACAACAAAAATATTATTAATATGTATAAAAATATAATGTAATACTAACCTATTACTGCACCCACAGCTGTGTTGTCTTCAGCAACAGACGATTTTCCTAGAATTGACTTAAAATCAGTCAAAGCAAAGCCATGTTCAGGACCAATCCAGTTGTTGCATTTCTTGACGGTTGTGCTGATATAAAATGTTAGTTTGTGGTCATTGTTGACCAACTGAAAATTACTTTTGTTATCAGCTAGAGAAGGCCTCTTTATCATCAAATAGTCATCCTCAATGAAGAATTTTTCAAATCGAAAGAAAAAACCTATGCAAGCAGCTTGCATGTATTTTGTTTCCCTGTATGTTTAAGCAAGATTAAAATCTATTCTACTAAAATAGATAATTTGTAAAAAAAATACAAAATACAATATGCAAATTCAAAAAATTAATTATTACATCTTATATACATACCTCCTCATCCATAAGAATCATTTCTATGGAGTAAAATTTCTTTTCTTCTCCATTCATTTTCCACCTCCAGACTTTCAGAATCTTCACCTAAATTTTACACTCATTGTCATTCAACCTCAAAGCATTCAACATCGTAACATTTTCATCTGCCATTGCTATATATAAAACAAAAAAAAGAAAAAAAACGATGTTATTAGTATTTATATATATTGGTAATCATTAACATTAATAATAAAGTATAACCTAAAAGTAAAGAAATACTAACCTCCAGAAAGTTTTGTGAATAACTCTTTTGTTGTAGAGATAATGTGTGGAAATGGTTCAATGTTTAATGATATATAGAGAGAAAAAAGTATATCTATAATTCAAAAAGTTTAGAGATACAATCTGTTTTAAAAAACCCAACTCTATTAAAAGATAACATAAATTATTTGAAAATTTAAACTTGCAGATAAGAATCATTATCTCCCATTTTTAGGAGATATATTTTATATATTTTAAATTTTAAAATTTTATATATTTTAAGTTTTAGGAGATAAGAATCATTAAAACTTGCAGATTAGATTTGTGTAAAAACCGAACTCTAATATTCTTTTATTATTTTATTTTCATACAATCTGCAGCAGCTTATTGCTAATCATATTTGCAGGAACCGATCCATGTTACACAACTTGTAAGGGAAACAGTTTATATTATGCAAGAGTTTATAGATAATAAAAATGTATAAAAATAATATTAGAAATTAAGGCCACATACAAAAACTTATATTAACCATTAACCATGTTCTAATACATATTAAAAAAACCACAAACTTTTAATCCCCTACATCATACAAACCTTCCATGCATATACCCCAACACTAAATAAACAAAAGTTGGGTACATTTCATCGTCTAATCACTATTGGTTTTGTCAAACCTTGCTTACTGCCTTACTACAATAACTTCATTTCCAACTTACAAACTAAGAAACCAACTATTATAACATATAGCTTCCGACTAAGGATATGAAAAAACCAACTTACCTTCCCTTTGGAAATACATAATACGATAACGCCTACCATTCTTTAAACGAAGCTTCTTCATGCATGACTTCCACTCTCTGATAGCATATCTCCTTTTACTACCAGAACCTTCAACACGCAACTTCTTAATAATAGAGTTCCCATTTTCAACTTGAATACGCAAGCTTTTCACATTTTCAAACTGACAGTCCTTTCCAAAAGTTAATAA
The DNA here is from genome assembly GCA_032199755.1 of Ambrosia artemisiifolia. Taxonomy (NCBI): domain Eukaryota; kingdom Viridiplantae; phylum Streptophyta; class Magnoliopsida; order Asterales; family Asteraceae; genus Ambrosia; species Ambrosia artemisiifolia. Next base: position 34,163,926 of record CM063524.1, read on the forward strand.
TAAAGTTCCCATTTTCAACTTGAATACGCAAGCTTTTCACATTTTCAAACTGACAGTCCTTTCCAAAAGGGATTGGAAAACGCTACAAAACATTTGTAACAAACATTAAAAATTCATTTATAATTTAAAATTATAATACAAAGTAAACATATTTGAACGGATAAATATGTTTAAGTAGTAAAAACTTACAAAGTGGTTTGTCACTTTTGTAATTACTTCATGATCAGGAACATCATATTCATTTTGGCTATCACCGTCTTCAGATACATCAGATGAAACTTCAATGACTTCATCATTTTCATTCCCTATTTCGTCAGGGTCAACCCGCATTCCATCTTCTCGAAACAGATCTAACTTGAATTCAAATTCAGCCACCTTTTCAAACATCAGGAAATCTCCAATGCGTAATTTAAGATCTTTAAAAACAGCACTCCAACCATCAGTGAAATAATATCCAAAGATATACCACTGGATCAGGACTGTCCATTGATACACGTCTCCAAAATGTATGACAACCGGATGTGGAAGCATATTGTCTTTGAAATGGTGCTCGATATAATCATCAAGCGAATTCTACATATATTGAATGAAAAATATAACCGCATAAGAACATTCTATGAATATAAAATAATTAAAAAAAAGGAATGAAATCTAAAGATTTACCATCTTATTTTTTGCCGGTATTATAAACCAATACGGGAATTTGTTCGATACATCTTTTGTTTGAACAGACTTTAAAAGGGTAACTTTTAAAGTTACATGTTCGAACAACTCAAAGACAACGAAATCGCCTACTATAATCCGAAGATCCTTTACTACTTTGCTCCATCCGGTTGTTATCTGAAATGAGTCTGACTTTTTTTCAACTGTTACACCCCAAAACTTATCATCATCCGTGGTTATCAAAACAGGACCCACAGGGAAATTATGGTTGTAACATGGCGGCAGATCGTGTTAATTATTTAAATAAATATATTGTTAATATGCTATAATAAAAATTAAACTGTTTGATAACAATGTAATGCAAAAACAGTTGAAAATAGATAATAAAAATGTATATAATAGTAGATATAATATTACCAAGTAGCTGGCGTCGTTCACAGGGATAGGTTTGAAGAAACTAAAAACCATTTTTCCTGATTCTTAAACGTTCAAACAGTGTTCCTGTAAAACAGATTAATGCACAAAGAATTAGATCAACAAACATAAGCTTATTACTCTAATTAATCCAAAAGCAACAAAATAATTATTCGACTTTGGATCACCGTATTTGTTACCTGCTAATTCAATGCGAATATGTATTATCAATAACCATACTTGTATCAATAAGTAGGTATATATTAAAGGTTTTCAATCATATACATTAATAGGGTGATCCTTTTTATAAGCAAGACAAATTCAGGGATCCCTTTTATATCACATTTTTTTTCGTAATGTCTTTTGACACAACTTGTTTCAATAGTTGCAACTAAACAAAAACATTACGCCCTTACAAATATGCTAACGACTAAGAACAACTTAGGCTTTTAGAAGCCACCTGCTACGACTTGTTTCTATAGTTATACAACCTAAGCTTTTTAAAGATTTGTGCCTAATAACTGGTACACACCATAGCTAAATTGACCACTAAGACTCAAGAAATAAAAAACTTCATTTAAAACTTCATTAAAAATGGTAATTAATAACAGAAGTTAACATAAGAGCCACAGTTACATGTAATCAATGTTTGATGTCATCTCATATACGAAGTCATCCTATATACAAAGTAATGAAATGAGAAATGATATGAGAAGTAACATATAAAAGAGACGTGAGTATAAAACTTTTTGAAGTCATACCATAGACAAAGTCAACTGCTACCAATTTTTCCTCACACCAGAATATAACCATTTTGAGACAATCTTATGTGACACCTCATCACAAGGATAACCCTTTTGCTCCCATTTTTTGAAACATAGATGACCGAAGTCTACTGTCCATTTTTAAGGCACCACAGACTATTCAAGACCATCCCTTAAAATCAAACACAGGGAAAAACAATAGCAAAAACATATCTTAACATCATGTTCACTCATACTTCTTTATGCTAACTACAGTCAAAATATTATAGGCAGAACCACTACAGTCAATATTATAAGCAGGACAAATAGGACACAATCAAACCAAATATTATAATCAGGAACAAAAACAGGGATCCACAATATTCAGTAGAAAACCAAGTCAGATAATTGTAGAACAAAATTACGGTACCTGAATATCTTGGAGAAGGAAATGAGGAACCCTAAATTGTTTTTAGAACCGGAGGATTACATAACATAACAGTCACCTGAACGTCAATTTTGATGAAGTAAAAGAGGAACACTAAATCGCTTTTGGGGATGGATTACATAACATAAGACATAAAACGACGACAATACAGAAGATGTGGATTGATATAAAGGATAAAAAGATCGATGATTATTGAAGGGGAATTAGACTATTGAAGAATCAGCTTTAAACCCTACATTTGATGTTGTTAAGTTGGAGAAGAGGAAAAGACTTCGATCGATAGTCTGATGAAGGAGAGAGGATAGAAACAAAAACCCTAATTTAATGGGACCACAATAATTAATGTACTATCCATAACCCATTTTCATGACCCATTAAATTTGAGCGGGAAAAAGTATAGTGAAGCCCTCACAAAGTGCCAAGTGTCCCTCATCTACTTTTATTTATATATATTAGTAGATGTTACTATTCTATAGCTGTATATAATAAGATGGATTTTAGTGACTCAAGATCGTGAGAAGTTAAAGCTTAGAAGATAATATATAAATAGCGTTCTTTTTTGTTTCACCATTTTATGTACTAAGTCATTTCGCTGATAAAGATAAACAACAACAACAACAACCTTACCCAGTAAATCTCACAATTAGCGAAGCTAAGAGTAGGGTCTAGGGAGGGTGAGATGTAGACAAACCTTACCCCTATCCTTGCAGATAGAGAGGCCGCTTCCAGAGAGACACCCGGCTCCATAACTCACAATCGACAAGCAAACAACACTAAAAAGGTAATAAAGGGACAGGGCCGTCTCCGAGCATCGTAAAAAAATTTCGGGCCCGGGGCGATTAGAAAAATTGGCCTCTACCATGGCATGAAGACATGAAAGAAAACTAAAAATATATGCTTGGTAAGGGAATTGAACCTGGGTGTTGCAAGTTGAGAGCATGTGGAGTAACGACCAGGCTACACTTTGCTTTTATTTATAATATTACTTATAAATATTATATAATATATATACATATATATAAAATCTTCGGGCCCTCAGGATTTTCGGGCCTGGGGCCGTTGCCCGCATCGCCCCTACTAAGAGGCGGCCCTGTAAAGGGATACTGAATTTAGAAAAACACTGAAAGCGTCACGTAGTAAAAAGAGGTATAAATGCCATCAAAAACAACATAAACCATAAACACCCAAATACAAGACACCCTAATTATTGCTATAGATACAATTTCAGGAAATAAGGATAATGAGACGAGATACGAATATTATCCTAACTAGATTATACCCCGGGAACGTCCCGGGGTTGAAAAATCTAATATGACATATTAATTTTACATATGAAATAGAATGATGCGCTTTACAGTTTCATGCATGAAAGCTTCGGGTAGCAGCTAACCTAAAACAATTAAAAATATATCTCCAATGTTAACGCCTAACCTTAAACAATGTATAACTCTAATATTAACATCTAACCTAAAACAATGTATAACTCCAATGCTAACGCATGTTGAAGATAAAATTCATATTTAATGATTTGAACATAATTAGTCACTTGCCTATACATGATTAGTGATTTACCTGAACACTTTGTGTTTTTTTTTTCCTGTTTGAACAAAACCCAATAAAAAATAGTCGTTTTTTTTTTTTCCGTTTTTTATATAGCACTATGGTACTCGTTGGAAAGATAATAAAACGCTCGGTAATTTTGGTGTAATTTTTTTCTTTAAAAAATCTCGTATATAAAAGATATTAACGTTTAAAAATTATGAGAGGAAACATAAGAGAGAAAAATCTAATTTTGTTTTTAAATTATTTTTTTCCTAAAATATCTCAATGCCACATGGGATGACACGTGGCACACTCAAGGAGGAGAATGCCTCTTTGAGTGCCATGTCATTAAAATGGCTTTGGTTTATTATATGTATAGATATATAATTTTTACATATCTAAAAACTCAAAACAATAAATAAAATATGCGTTTAAAAAAATGGGACTTTTAAAACTATAAGTGTCTTTAATTAATAGTTACCACTTAAATATTGAAACTAAAAAGCTATAATATTATACAATGTTTTTGTTTAGCATAACGATGAGTTACTTAAAAGGATAAAAATTAAGTTTAAACAATGAATATATCTATATTATCTTATTATTAAGCACCAAGGATGTATCATATTGTAATTTTGATATGTTTTAAAGCAATACGTACAAGAAAATAAAGCTTATTTGATAGGGATAGATTAGTCACTTATGTGTAATTTGAGATGCTTAAAAGGTTAATGTGGTAAATTTATATAGACTTTTTGGTTAAAGCTAAAAATTGCTTCCATCCTTACTCTTAAACCATAACTGACATCTCTCTTTCAACTCTCTTTTTACTTCGTAGACTACTCAAGTGAAGGTTCTTGCAATTGAAGTATTAGTCATCCCCCAACTCATCATATTTGTGAAGTTGTGTTCGCCTAAATCACACAGTCTTCTTATCCGCCAACATGTGTTATTCAACGGAGGGAAAATAGTCGTTGTCATCCAGGCGTGACAATGAATTCCCTATGTTTGCTTAAGTGTTCATCCTCATCAATTCAAGCGTTATTCATCATCAATTCATCATTAAAACCCCATTCGACATTTAATTGTGGTAAGTTCTGTTCATCTCCTGGAACTATTTTTGCTTTATGGCAGTGGTATCTTTGCCTATGAGTTCTTTAAATTTCTGACAATTTGTTGAATTATAGCATGATAAATGGTTCATAAACTTTGTAATTTAACTTTTTATTTTTGATTTGCAAGCATACAACATATATGGTTGGTCGATGAGCTGAGAGTAGATGTACTGAATCATCCCCACGAACAAAAAGGTAAATCAAGCTACTTTGTATTTTCCCAGTAAGCAAAGTATCAATTTTGTTTGGCGGAAATATGATAAAAACAAGTATTTCTTGAAAAGGAGTTGAATGTAGAAGTACGAATCTTTGTTAATAGAGTTGGAAAGGAAGCTAAGTCTTTTTATTATCCCTTTAGACTTTCATGCCCACAAGATGTTTATGAAAATGTGTGAAATAAGTAGGATTTTTAGATCATGTTTCACTTGTATGTTTGGGATATGTAGTGACTCTCATATTGGATGCATACCAAATATGTATATGATAACATAGTAATAAATTTAGATTGATACCTTTGCATATGGTCTACTACTTCATTTGCTTTAAAGTCATTTCATTTTACTTAGTTATGACAGCTGTCATTGACTTTTTTCTCTCAAGAACATTGGTTGTTATGACAGTTTTCATATCTATGTAATGAACATGTCTTCAGAGTGGCATTATGCCATCGCTGAAGAGTTGGAGGAACTTCATAAGAATTGGGCATAATCATTAGTTCCTCTTGTTAAGAATACTAATTTGGTTTACTGTAAGTGGGTTTATAGGCTAGAAATAGATCCAAACAGGAAGATCAGTCGTTACAAGGCACGTCTTGTTGCCAGGGGTTTTCACCAACAACTGGGAGTTGATTACCATGAAACTTTTAGTCCAGTCGTTAAACAAGCCACTATTCGTATTTTTCTATCACTTGCTATAACAAACAAGTGATCACATAATTAGCCGGATGTTCATACCACCTTTATGGCATGGTGACCTTCAGGAAACGGTTTACAAGAAGCAACATCTTGGCTTTGTTGATTCCACCAAACCAGGACATGTGTGCCTTTTGCACAAATCTTTATACAGACTTAAACAAGCTCCCCGTGCTTGGTTTACTAGACTATCTCATGCACTTCAATAGCTTGGATTTTATGGGTCCAAAACTAACCATTCTCTGTTAATCCTAAACTCACATGGAACTATTGTTTTTGTTATTGACATCATTATCGCCAGAAATCATCCTAAGGTTGTCACCAATGTTATCAGTTGCCTTTGTTCTTTGTTTGTAATTAAGGATCTCAATCAAGTGCATCATTTCTTGGGTATTGAAGTATGTCACACCCTCAAATTTCCACTGCGGGGTTTATACCGCGAGGCGCATGACAAACCAGGATCCCATAGCCATAAGTCACATGAACGAACTCTAAATGCCCAAACCATTTAGTTTGTTTTCAAAAACCAAGTTTAGTTAAGCTGCGGAAGCGTAAACCAAATTTAAACCCTTTTTAAAAACCATGCGCAAAACAACACGCCCAAATTAAAACCATATGAGAGAAAAGGTAAAAGCATAATATGTAATTTATGTGTATGCCCAAGACCCCAAATGCAGTGAAGTGTACAGTGCTTTCTAATCCTGGCACCGGAAGCTAACTACCTGCAAAAGCATGTAAATCGTGTGTCAACATAAAGCTGGTGAGTTCACAAAGTAAAGTAATTGAGTATGTAAATGCGCTGGTTTCCAAAACCACGTAGACAAGTAACTGAGTTGGTTCCTAGAACCGTGTAACCACTAGTTCGTCGCATGTCAAGGGTAGCTAGCCCATTCATGATAACTAACACCGAATATACCGAACTGCTATGTACGTGTAGCCACAAAAGTGCGCCGCATGCCTGACATCATTGTCTATCCACAATGATAAAGTTTTGTTAAGTTATAGTTCACCCCCGCGCTCCCCGATCCGGTGTGAGGTTTGTAAGACCTAATAGCGCTATCAACTAATAACCCGCTTGCCAATCCCGGCAACTCATTCGGTACGTGAGGACTTACAGATGATAGAGTTGGTTTAGTTCATCAAGGACACAGTTTGCGAACTAGCAAAGTAAACGACCCACACAAGGATCCCTCAAAGTAAACGACCCACACAAGGATCCCTCAAAGTAAACGACCCACACAAGGATCCATAGCATCCCAACCAGGGATGTGTAAGTAGTCCCAAACCGGACTAGAAAAACGTTTTGTAAATTGTCTCAAACCCGAGACGCATGCTTTTGAGAAAAGAGTAGTGAAACTCACCTTAGTGTGCAAGCAAAAGAAATCCAAACCGCAAGTAAAGTATGCTACCGACACCCTAATATAAGTGTCACTAAGTAAGTATAGGCGTAATATTATTACACCATATAACTCGTTTGTCCAAGGCGTTTAAACGTTCAAAAGTGTGTAGGTGACACCTAGTGATTCTACATGCAATAGTAAACCCTACGGACTCGTTGGTGAATGTGTTGGTTATAATTAGTTTTTACATTCCATATGTGTCTCATACAAGTGTACGTTCAGTTACACATCAATTACATACCACCTAAGACCTCAATTAATCACATAAGCACATAATACACAATCTGTGTTTTCAGGACAGATTGTGCGCCATCAAAACCAATTTATTTAAAATAGTAAATCAGTGAGTTAATCTCCCAAATTGTTACTGAATATTCTTTGGGATTCACTTAACAATCCCTATTTTTGTTTTGTCTTAAATCCAAACACAAAAATAATTAAAATTCGTTCAATACAGCTATGTTCAGAAAACCTTCCTAACAGGTCAGTTTGGTAGAAAAATTTCCAAAAATTGTGTATTCATCCAAACGTGATGAATCGACTTGGAAAACTCAAGTTATTCTAATGTTAACCTTCTGTAAAAATTTCATAACCCAACTCTTTATAAAACTCGAGTTATGATGTCTCAAAGTCGACTCAGTTTGTTACCCGAAATTCTGATATGACCTATTTTCAATGAAAATTCCAAAACCGACTCAAACGACGTCCAAATCACTCGATTTTACCCATTATGAAAATCTAAGACCAGGTGTGATTTAACCATGCAAAGAAAATACCAAAATCATCATGTTAAAGTCGTACTACAGCCCCTACAAGTTCATCTAATCATTCTGCCCAGATTTTAATTACGCCTAAATCCTTCTTTAAACGACTACCGTGTGCATGCAAACAATCAACAATCATCAATAACCATTACCAAACCTTCCTAATACCTATTGTGATCAGATTCTATCATTATTTATGAAAAGATTACAACTTTAATGATCAAAACTTCAACAACTTGCGCAACAAGTAACCTATGATATTACTAATCGCCTATCATCATGTTTAATTCGTTTAATCTTCAAAAACCTCAAGTTTTAATAATTATAAAAAGCTTTCAGACCTGGACAAACCTTGTTATATGATTTTTATAACATAAAAATAAGATTAAAGCGTAAAGGATTAAGGATTATACCCCAAGCTCTTCGATACAATCAACCGAACGCCTTTGGAGCTTCCCAATCAATGTTTTTGCGCCTTAGCAGGTTGTTTGGGGTTAATATTTCGTAGGTAGGGTAGTAGGGGCGATTAGGGTTTGAGTTTAGGTGATACAAGAGGCTTAAGGTTGCTTAAATAGTAGTTTAAGGCGGTTTAACCACGTCAGCGTGTTCCAAACACCCGTTCGGAATTGTGAATGGCCGTTCGGAATGGTTTAATCCGTTTTGAGCGGCCCAGTTTGTTGTATAGCCTGTTTTCTTTGATGTTTTCATTATTTTGGTCCATACCAAGCGTAACCCCATGTTTTAAGACCCCAACCATCCTAATGGTCCATCCATTATGGTTTTTATTAACGTATTCGGTTTAGGTTCACGTAATCACATACAGTTTGCACATAGTTTCACAGAGTATCATAAAAGCACGTAATTGCAATCAATCTCAGCCAAATTAATTCACATTTATTTAACTTCATTGTTCACCAACATCCGAGGTTCACTAATTATGTATACAGTATGGTAATTCCCCGAATTACCACTTCATGCAGTTATTAACCTATAACTGTGCAACGTGTGTCCTATCTAGCTAACCCTAGATAAGTATAATGCAAGGAACGTAACTAGAGTTTAGTTAAAGTGAGAACCCGAAATTGCGGGGTATCACATCATCCCCAAGTTGAAAAGAATTTCGTCCCGAAATTCAGCAAGTAAACAATAAAGCCAGCTAGAAAGTGTGCGCTTGGTTCCCGGATGTCACATCATCCCCAAGTTGAAAGGAATTTCGCCCCGAAATTCACTTTGAGCGAGCTGCTTTATGTTCAGCATTTGATCTATGCACAGGTTCAGGTTCAGTAAAGAGGTGTGGGTATTTGAGCCGCATCTGATCTCTGCGCTCCCACGTGTATTCCGGTCCTAGACGGGAATTCCACCGTACCTTAACAATAGGTATAGTGCTTTGTCTGAGTTTCTTGACGCCCTGCTCAAGAATCTCCACTGGTTCTTCCACGAACCGTAGCTGGTCGTCCACCTGGATCTCCTCCAGTGGCACTACCAGTGTCGTATCCGATAAGCATGTCTTCAAGTTTGAGACGTGGAATACATTGTGCACTCCACTAAGTTCATCTGGTAGGTTTAGTTGGTAAGCTACCGGACCAATCCTTTTGACAATATCGAATGGACCAACGTATCGTGGGTTCAATTTTCCCCGTTTCCCAAAGCGTATCACCCCTTTCCAAGGTGACACCTTTAACAAAACCTTATCCCCAACCTGGAACTCCAAAGGTTTCCTACGTTTATCAGCGTAACTTTTCTGTCGATCCTGAGCAGCAGCCATCCGGTTCCTGATTTGCACTATCTTCTCAGAAGTTTCGTGCACGAGTTCGGGACCTGTTAGTTGGCTATCCCCAACCTCAGTCCAACAGATGGGAGACCTACACTTGCGCCCATAAAGTGCCTCAAAAGGCGCACACTGTATTGAAGTGTGGTAGCTGTTGTTATAAGAGAATTCGATCAAAGGCAAGTGCTTATCCCAATTATTTCCAAAATCCACCACGCACGCTCGTAATAGATCCTCTAATGTTTGGATGGTACGTTCACTCTGTCCATCCGTCTGCGGGTGATAGGCTGTGCTCATATCAAGACGAGTTCCAAAAGCATCTTGGTGAGTAGTCCAGAAACGAGAAGTGAATCGCCCATCGCGATCAGATATAATAGAGGTAGGCATCCCATGCCTAGAGACTATCTCCTTGATGTAAAGGTTCGCTAATTTCTCCAATGAGTCCGTTTCCTTTATTGCCAGAAAGTGGGCCGATTTGGTTAAACGATCCACGATAACCCAAATCATGTTATGGCCCGTTGGCGTTCTAGGAAGCTTTGTAATGAAATCCATGGAAATCCCATCCCATTTCCACATAGGAATTTCTATTTGTTGGAGTAGGCCTGAAGGTTTTTGATATTCAATCTTAACCTTCGCACAAGTCAAGCACTTACTAACATAAGTGGCTATCTCAGCTTTCATGTTTGGCCACCGGTAAGTGAGTTTTGAGATCTTGGTACATCTTGTCCGAACCAGGATGTACCGAATATCGAGAGGTATGTGCTTCATCAAGCACCAGTTGTCTGAGATCCCCAAATCGTGGTATCCAGACTCGATCCATGAAGTATTGAAGACCATCTGTCTTTAGTTCCAAGTGCTTATCAGCACCATGTAAGGTCTCAAGCCCGAGGTTTTCTTCCTTCAAAGCCTCACCCTGGGCTTCGCGTATCTTATCAGGAAGATTAGAATGAATGGTGAGTTGTAAGGCTCGTACCCGTTTAGGTTTCGTTTCCTTTCGACTGAGGGCATCAGCTACTACGTTAGCCTTCCCTGGATGATACTTCATGGCACAGTCATAATCATTCAAAAGCTCGACCCATCGACGCTGTCGCATGTTCAGCTCCTTCTGATCGAATATGTGTTGGAGGCTCTTGTGGTCAGTGTAGATCGTACACTTTGTCCTATAGAGGTAATGCCTCCAGATCTGTAGAGCAAAGGCCCCTGCTCCCAGTTCCAAGTCATGGGTGGTGTAATTCTTCTCATGAACCTTCAATTGACGTGAAGCACACGCGATCACCATATCACGCTGCATTAGCACACATCCTAACCCTTGGATAGACGCATCACAGTACACCACAAAGTCCTATGTTCCCTCAGGTAGCGATAGTATCGGTGCACTGCAAAGTTTTTTTGACTTTAGTAGCTGAAAGGCAGATTCTTTGGCATCTCCCCACTTATAGGTAATACCTTTCTGTGTTAGGGCGGTGAGGGGTTGAGCGATCTTAGAAAAACCCTCAATAAATTTGCGATAGTATCCCGCAAGACCAAGAAATTGGCGCACTTCAGTAGGGGTCCTAGGAGCCTCCCACTTTTTGATAGCGTCAATCTTGGCGGGGTCAACATGTATCCCTGCCTCGTTGACCACATGCCCAAGAAATTGGACTTCTCGAATCCAAAAAATCACACTTAGAGAATTTCGCATACAACTGCTCATTCCTTAATAGTTCCAAGATTAACCGTAGGTGTTGCTCGTGCTCTTCCCTGCTCTTGGAATAAATCAATATGTCATTTATGAACACTATGACGAATTTGTCCAAATAAGGCTTGCACACACGGTTCATTAGGTCCATGAACACAGCCGGTGCATTAGTTAGCCCAAATGGCATCACTAAAAACTCATAATGTCCATAACGAGTTCGAAACGCCGTCTTTGCCACATCCTCCTCTCGGACTCTCAGCTGATGGTATCCTGACCTCAAGTCAATCTTAGAGTAGAAGCTCGACCCTTGCAGTTGGTCAAACAAGTCATCAATACGAGGCAAAGGGTAACGATTCTTAATCGTCACTTTGTTCAACTCCCGATAATCTATGCACATGCGAAAGCTCCCGTCTTTCTTCTTAACAAACAGAACTGGAGCTCCCCATGGCGAAGAACTAGGTCTAATGAAACCCCTATCCAATAGCTCTTGGAGTTGGGTAGATAGTTCTTGAAGTTCGCCCGGTGCTAAGCGGTATGGTGCGCGTGCAACTGGCGCTGCTCCAGGTGCATGATCAATCTGGAACTCCACTTGACGAACGGGTGGAAGTCCAGGTAATTCCTCTGGGAAGACTTCCGGGAAATCTCGGACCACTGGGATGTCCTCAATCTTGGTTTCAGTTTCAGCTCGAGTATGATATGTTAGCCAAAATGGCTGGATAGCCCTTACGAATGCACTTCTGGGCCTTCAGATAGGGGATGATGCCCACCATGGCACCACCACGATCACCCTATATAGATAAAAGTTCTTCACTTGGGAGGGGGATACGAACAATCGTCTCTTGACAGAGAATTTCAGCGTGTTGCTTGGACAACCAGTCCATGCCAACCACGAGATCAAAGCTTCCAAGGGTGATTGGTAGAATGTTGATGGCAAACGATTGCCCATCCAACTCGAGCTTACAGTCACGATGAATATGGGTTACCTCAACAGGATTTCCATCAGCTGACTCTACGGTGTACGGGGTATCAAGAAGAGTAGGAACCATCCCTAGTTGTTTGCTAAGTTTTGATGACACAAAACTATAGTCCGCACCAGTATCATATAAAATAGAAGCAAGAGTGTCGTACTCGTCATGACATTGTTATCAGTCCTAGCTTCCCCAGAGCCGATCACAATTGCTATTCCACGAGCCCCATTGTTGTTGTTACCGTTGTGGTTATTGTTTGTTGAAGGACTTGTACCTTACACTATCCCACGTTCTCTTGCTATCACCAAAAGTAGAGGATGAAGCTCCATGCTTCGGAAAAGTACCATGCTCAACAGCCTAATCAGTGTGTTTACGAGCCAGAATGAACGATTTGTTAGATTCTGGGTAGGTGAGCTGTAGTGGCCAAGCCACGAATCTAAGGGACTCACCCCTTTTTGGTCTGAAATTCGATCCGCTGGCAGAGTTGGTTAATTAGATTCGAGCATAAAGTATCTAACTCCTGTAGCTTGGTAGTGTAGGCGTCGACCTCAGACCCATCCGTCAAATTTCTAGATTTCATCATAGGGTGCAAAGTTCTCCATCCAAGTATCTGTAATTCATCGAGTGTGCATGTAGCATACATTACCCCATCCTGCCTGGGGCAAATGCACATGGCAAAGACTTATATTATCGAAGCAATCAAACGGTCTCCTTCAGTTCCGTTGGAGTTATCGAGGTTTACGATCAACAAAAGGCTTGAAAATATGATGGCAGGTTGTTATTGTGGCATGTGCGTTCAAGGAATAAGAAAGTTCAAATGTGGAAGTCAGGGGAAAAGAACGATTTAGCAAAATAGATCTTTAATAGGTTGGAAAGATGCGAGGGCTTCAATCACCCAATCTTTGATCATAAAACTCAGTCTTATCTAAGTTAACAGGGGAAAAGAAAAGAAAATACAGGTAAGAAAAAGGTAAGGGCCAATCGTCGCCATGCTCTGTCTAGATAGTAGAGCCTTCATCTTCACTTTCCATATGCTCGTCCTGCTCAGGTTCCCCTTCCATCCCTTCTTCCTCCTCTTTCTTGGTGTCAGTGTTATATGGTTCTCATCACGTACAGTCTCCTTCTCTAGTCCTATGTAAGCCAGTTTAGTGGTAAGCTGTACCACTCGTTCCTCCAATCGTGGCTATCAGCCATTAGTAGGTTTCATCTTCCCTTGTGATGTTGCACTACGTCGCAGGCTTTACATAACTCCCCAAGAGTGTGTGTAACAAGCCCCGACCTAATGTGTTCTCATGAATCTGCCATATGCTCATGAGAGACAAAGATATGCAGTCATACGTTCGCCCGCTCGCACTAGGCGTAAGGTACTAAAGTAAGAAATGAATTCTATATGTGTAACCCAGTCTCGTCTGAGTTTCGAATGAAGGTAAGAAAGATCAAGTAACAAGGAACAGAAACTCATTGTCTCCTTGCTCAGTGAAAAGAATAAGTCTCAGTATTTGAATTTCTTCAATTTGATTTGGTTAAATGGTACCACGTCATGCGCATCGTGCAGCTTCCTGTGTACGTGCGCCACAACGCTCGCAAGGGCTCCCTCCCTTGTACTTTTGTTGTTTCCTCTTCCATGAGGTTTGTTAGGATACTACTCCCAGTAGTGCATCACCGGGTGTAACCCTGGGTTCCCACCATTGACGTGTTCAGAATTAGGTCTTGAAATAGGAGATTACATACCTCCTGAAATCATATGTTGTAGGTACGAGTAGCTAAAAACTAGTTGTGCACTTAAGTTGTGAGTGTACTTATGCTATGATGATTATAGACTAGACTCAACATGCAGTCCTAGTTCACTATAACCAATGGCTCTGATACCAATCTGTCACACCCTCAAATTTCCACTGCGTGGTTTATACCGCGAGGCGCATGACAAACCAGGATCCCATAGCCATAAGTCACATGAACGAACTCTAAATGCCCAAACCATTTAGTTCGTTTTCAAAAACCAAGTTTAGTTAAGGTGCGGAAGCGTAAACCAAATTTAAACCCTTTTTAAAAACCATGCGCAAAACAACACGCCCAAATTAAAACCATATGAGAGAAAAGGTAAAAGCATAATATGTAATTTATGTGTATGCCCAAGACCCCAAATGCAGTGAAGTGTACAGTGCTTTCTAATCCTGGCACCGGAAGCTAACTACCTGCAAAAGCATGTAAATCGTGTGTCAACATAAAGCTAGTGAGTTCACAAAGTAAAGTAATTGAGTATGTAAATGCGCTGGTTTCCAAAACCACGTAGACAAGTAATTGAGTTGGTTCCTAGAACCGTGTAACCACTAGTTCGTCGCATGTCAAGGGTAGCTAGCCCATTCATGATAACTAACATCGAATATACCGAACTGCTATGTACGTGTAGCCACAAAAGTGCGCCGCATGCCTGACATCATTGTCTATCCACAATGATAAAGTTTCGTTAAGTTATAGTTCACCCCCGCGCTCCCCGATCCGGTGTGAGGTTTGTAAGACCTAATAGCGCTATCAACTAATAACCCGCTTGCCAATCCCGGCAACTCATTCGGTACATGAGGACTTACAGATGATAGAGTTGGTTTAGTTCATCAAGGACACAGTTTGCGAACTAGCAAAGTAAATGACCCACACAAGGATCCCTCAAAGTAAACGACCCACACAAGGATCCATAGCATCCCAACCAGGGATGTGTAAGTAGTCCCAAACCGGACTAGAAATACGTTTTGTAAATTGTCTCAAACCCGAGACGCATGCTTTTGAGAAAAGAGTAGTGAAACTCACCTTAGTGTGCAAGCAAAAGAAATCCAAACCGCAAGTAAAGTATGCTACCGAAACCCTAATATAAGTGTCACTAAGTAAGTATAGGCGTAATATTATTACACCATATAACTCGTTTGTCCAAGGCGTTTAAACGTTCAAAAGTGTGTAGGTGACACCTAGTGATTCTACATGCAATAGTAAACCCTACGGACTCGTTGGTGAATGTGTTGGTTATAATTAGTTTTTACATTCCATATGTGTCTCATACAAGTGTACGTTCAGTTACACATCAATTACATACCACCTAAGACATCAATTAATCACATAAGCACATAATACACAATCTGTGTTTTCAGGACAGATTGTGCGCCATCAAAACCAATTTATTTAAAATAGTAAATCAGTGAGTTAATCTCCCAAATTGTTACTGAATATTCTTTGGGATTCACTTAACAATCCCTATTTTTGTTTTGTCTTAAATCCAAACACAAAAATAATTAAAATTCGTTCAATACAGCTATGTTTAGAAAACCTTCCTAACAGGTCAGTTTGGTAGAAAAATTTCCAAAAATTGTGTATTCATCCAAACGTGATGAATCGACTTGGAAAACTCAAGTTATTCTAATGTTAACCTTCTGTAAAAATTTCATAACCCAACTCTTTATAAAACTCGAGTTATGATGTCTCAAAGTCGACTCGGTTTGTTACCCGAAATTCTGATATGACCTATTTTCAATGAAAATTCCAAAAACGACTCAAACGACGTCCAAATCACTCGATTTTACCCATTATGAAAATCTAATACCAGGTGTGATCTAACCATGCAAAGAAAATACCAAAATCATCATGTTAAAGTCGTACTACAGCCCCTACAAGTTCATCTAATCATTCTGCCCAGATTTTAATTACGCCTAAATCCTTCTATAAACGACTACCGTGTGCATGCAAACAATCAACAATCATCAATAACCATTACCAAACCTTCCTAATACCTATTGTGATCAGATTCTATCATTATTTATGAAAAGATTACAACTTTAATGATCAAAACTTCAACAACTTGCGCAACAAGTAACCTATGATATTACTAATCGCCTATCATCATGTTTAATTCGTTTAATCTTCAAAAACCTCAAGTTTTAATAATTATAAAAAGCTTTCAGACCTGGACAAACCTTATTATATGATTTTTATAACATAAAAATAAGATTAAAGCGTAAAGGATTAAGGATTATACCCCAAGCTCTTCGATACAATCAACCGAACGCCTTTGGAGCTTCCCAATCGATGTTTTTGCGCCTTAGCAAGTTGTTTGGGGTTAATATTTCGTAGGTAGGGCAGTAAGGGGGATTAGGGTTTGAGTTTAGGTGATACAAGAGGCTTAAGGTTGCTTAAATAGTAGTTTAAGGCGGTTTAACCACGTCAGCGTGTTCCGAACACCCGTTCGGAATTGTGAATGGCCGTTCGGAATGGTTTAATCCGTTTTGAGCGGCCCAGTTTGTTGTATAGCCTGTTTTCTTTGATGTTTTCATTATTTTGGTCCATACCAAGCGTAACCCCATGTTTTAAGACCCCAACCATCCTAATGGTCCATCCATTATGGTTTTTATTAACGTATTCGGTTTAGGTTCACGTAATCACATACAGTTTGCACATAGTTTCACAGAGTATCATAAAAGCACGTAATTGCAATCAATCTCAGACAAATTAATTCACATTTATTTAACTTCATTGTTCACCAACGTCCGAGGTTCACTAATTATGTATACAGTATGGTAATTCCCCGAATTACCACTTCATGCAGTTATTAACCTATAACTGTGCAACGTGTGTCCTATCTAGCTAACCCTAGATAAGTATAATGCAAGGAACGTAACTAGAGTTTAGTTAAAGTGAGAACCCGAAATTGCGGGGTATCACAAAGTAGTTCATCATGGTTTAATTTGTTTTTCTCCCAACAAAAGTATGATCTGGATATTATTCAACGGGCTGGTATGGTAGACTATAAGCCTGTTGCATCTCCTATGAGCACCTCTGATGAGTTATTACCTAATGATAGTCCTCCTCGTGAGGACCTTTCTAGATACCGCCGGTCAAGGCTCCTCACTATGCGACTTTATCACGACCGACATTGATTTTGCAGTAAATAAAGTTTGACAACTTATGCATGCTCCGACTGAAAACTATTAGGCTGCTGTGAAACGGATCTTATGCTATCTTCAGGGCACAATTCAACTTGGGCTACTATTTCGTCATGACACAGGGTCACAATTGCATGCGTTTTCTGATTATAATTGGCATCAACATATTCAAGCATACTCGGATTCTGACTGGGCCGGTTGCCCTGTCGATCATCTCTCCACAGGGGGTTTGCTATTTACTTGGGTTCTAATCTTATTTCAGGGGGAGCCCGTAGATAAAGAATTGTCTCTCGATCTTCTAAAGATTTCAAGTACAAAGCTTGTTGATACTGTTGCAGAACTTATCTGGTTAAGGTCGCTTCTTCAAGAACTTGAAATAGTTAATAATTCTCCAGCACTTTATTGTGACAATCTTGGTGCGACCTACCTTTCAGTGAATCCCGTTTTTCATGCCCGTACGAAGCATGTTGAAGTTGATAATCATTTTGTTCATGACCTAGTTGCTTAAGGAAGGTTAAATGTCAATTTTATATCTACCAATGATCAAATCGCTAATGTGTTTACCAAGCCACTCTCCTCTAAACAATTTATGCTTTTACAATCCAAGTTGCATGTCGTTCCTCGCCCTCAACTTGTGAGGAAATGTTAGACTATATAATTAGTTAATAAAAAGTTATTAGTGGAGGGTATTGAATTGTAATTAGTTTATCCTTATATAAGACATATTGTAACCTTATTCATTAAGCAATACAATTATATAATTTGATTGATAGAGTAATTTTCTTACAACTTTGTTATCATGAAAATTAAAATTTAACAAAGAAAAATGAGACCTATGCTATGCAATACATCCACTAATAAAATATTTCGTCACCGTTTTGTCTCTATTTCTTTGTTATTGTGTATGTGTCTGATTTTGACACGAACCTCTTTTCTTATAACCGATCTTGACTAAGCTCTTCATCTGTATTCTCATACCAAAACTGTAAGATATCAACCCATTTGTGAAGTGACCAGGCAGATCTGAAGTGGACTAGACCTATGTGCCCTTAACAAACTCAACAGCCCATTAGTTCCCCTTGATTAAAAAACTTAGCAGCCCATTAGTTTATTGATACCACAACTCACAAACAGACAACTAGAGTCTTGATCAAGGTTTGTATAATATTTCCTAGACATCATTTTAATCGGAAGATCGAAGTAATTAGTAGATTCCCTTAAAAAAATTCAACTTAAAAATCTCTCTTAATGAGGTTCTCCCTTTATATTTACCCGATTAAAAAAATCCTTTGTTTGTCACTATTGCTTGCCATTGTGTTCATAAAAAATAATTTTAGATTCTTGTATGTTAATTCCCAGTCATTCCGATCGAAATTTTTTATTCAAGACTCGTGAATAGTATTGCACTATTGCTTGCTACTTTGTTTTCTATGTTTTTAAAAATTGAATTAATACTGCGCAATCGTATTACACTGATGATTTTATGAACTAGGGCTGCAAACGAACCGAATGTACATGAACAAGCCCAGTGGCGAAGCTTGGGTTCGGAATCGGCGGGGGCCGAACTCAATTTTTTTCGATCCGTAGTGAAAAATCGGCAGGGGCCGGACTAAACCCGGACTCAATTTACCTATGAAAATCGCAAATTTCTAGTACTGCGCCAAAAAACAGGGGGGGCCAGGGCCACCCCTGGCCCCAACATAGCTTCGCCCCTGAACAAGCCCTTGTTTGTGTTCGTTTGTTAAGGAAATTATGTGTTTACGAACAGTTCATGAACACTTACCGAACAAGATTTTATGTTCGTGTTCGTTTATTGAGAAAACACTCGTGTTCGTGTTCATGTTTGTTTGTTAATTTTGTTCATGAACGCTCACGAACACAATCGAACATTAATTAACACAAACAGGTGTGCATGAATACAAAGTGTTCATGAACGGAAACAAAGACAAAGGAACATACATTACCTTTCAAATGATATCGAATTCACATATACTAAGAAATTAACTAAATCCACCCAAATATAATCTAGTTATACAAACATATTTAGTACTTAACATAATATTGGTAAACATAATAAAGTAATGTCTAAAAAAACTAAGCTCGCATCTTAGACTTGAAGTCTTCATTAATTAGTTTTTAAACTTGAACTCTTTAATAATTATTTATTTAATAATAACTATACTAAAAGTAAGGTTTGTTGATCTTGTATAGCCATATACTTACCTCACATAAATTATTTACTTATTTGGATAAAATAAATAAAAATTAAAGAATGCAAAAAAACATTATAAAAATTTAAAACCCTATTAAACTCTCGAACATAAATGAACACGTTACGAACGTCCACGAACATAAACGAACATGTTACCGAACGTTCACGAACATAAATGAACGAACGCGACCTTTGTTCATGTTCGTTCGTTTAAATAAACGAACAATTTTTTTTGTTCGTGTTCGTTCATTTATTAAATGAATGAACACAAACGAACTTCCCGTCAAACGGTTCGTGAACTGTTCGTTGAAAGTTCAGTGCGTTTACAGCCCTACACTTGTGTAACAATGAAGATGTAATTGAGCGTTTCCAAAAGACAAAAACGTGTGGATGACAATTGTAATCTAAGTACTTTTATATTTTGTTTAATACATAATAAAATATGTTATTTTATCATCACTTTTTCTCACCGTTTCATTTTACCTGATCCATATTATGCCTGCTAAAAAAGACTTATGTATCCGTCACTGATTATAGCTAATAGCTTAAAGGTAACTTATTTTAGAAAAAAAAAACTTCAACTAATTAATTTTTATGATGTAATCATTAAATTAAATGTCGTTTTAATATTCATTTGTTAGAATAGATATAAAAAATATAGAAATATAAATACTTTTAAAACCATTGTTTTATTGTTTTGTAATGAATTATAAATAACTTAAACCTCCACAAATTGAATAGTAACCATATTAATGGTTTTTTTTCTTATTCGGATTTTTTTATAGTTTAAACACTTTTTTAATAATACATATGTATATGGTTTCATAATAAATCACAAATGGGTTGGTGGAGGAGTTGTTTGTGGTGCATTAGTGTTATTTGAAGTCTCAAGGTCGAATCTTGGGATTTTCGTTTTTTTTACAAACACTTATTTATCAATAAATATATATGATTCCATAATAATTAACAAAATGGCTAGGTGGTGGAGTGGTTTGTGGTCCATTTGTGTGCTTTGAGATCTCTGGTTTGAAACATGAGATTTTTTTTACAAACACTTATTTATTAATAAATATATATGATTTCATAATAAGTCACAACATGGCTTGATGGTGGAGTGGTTTGTTGTGCACTTATATGGTTTGAGCTCTCAAGTTCAAAACAAGGGAAGGGTAAGTTTTTTTTAATTGTCCAAACACTTTTTTAGTTATAATTATATATGGTTTCATAATAAATAACAACATGTCTTAAATGGTCGGGCAAGGGGCGACTTCTTTTTTTTCCCATTCACAACATATTATTAAGTAATAAGTACAAATATACCTATGTTTGTGTGAGATGTCTTTTCTAAATTATGGTATGAAAATTGGTAGCTACTTTGTTCATAATGGCTTTTTAGTATTTTGGATACGACAAAATTGTAAGGCGCGCAAAGCGCGCTTTGAAACACATTAGTTAGTATTAAGCTCCCCGCGTTGTAGTGGGGCGTGAACCCGTGTCAAGTAGCGTCAATGCTACATCACCATCATCAACCACGAACGCCGGAAAACTCATAAAAATAAATAAATAAATAAATAAGGGAGAAATTACTTCTTATCTCTAGCTAGCTTATGAACATACATTAGATTTATAGTGTACTCACGAACAACAAGAACATCTTGCAAAATTACTTCTTCAGAAAATTTTAATTTTCCAATTTTAGTAACTTTGGCAAAAGTTCCATTAGGATGTTTAACCTTTATGTTTAATTCAGACACATCAACATAATCAAACAACCCTTTATCACTATTAACCACGTGTTCGTTTGCTCCCGAGTCAACAATCCAACCTATACAAAGTAATGTACCATTCATACTAGCAAAGCAATAAACAGAAGATCCTAACACAAGGGCACAAAAAATACTACCGGCCATATTACAAGACTGAGACCTTTGAGATCCATCTCCAAACTTCTCATTCAGAAGACTAAGCAACCTAGAAACTTGTTCACTTGTAAGAGAATTAGCACTAACATTTGAAGAACTAGCAGTGTTATTATTATTATTATTCATATAATTCTTTTTTCCTGAGTAAGTTGGACCCCCTCTCGGCTTTACCCAAGGTGGATATCCAATTAACTCATAGCACTTATCAACAAATGACTAGTCTTGTTACAATGTGTATACTTCAAAGCTTGAATAGGACTTCTAAACACCTTTTTATTACTGTTATTACTCAAAACTTCATTTACATTAGATTATTTAGTTGCAAAACTCACAGTTTGACCAGTTTTAGACCCACTTATACTAGAGTTTCTATGAGATTCTTCTCTAGAAACAATAGTAAAAGCATCAATAATAGAAGGTAAATCAGTTTTGATCAAAAGAGAAGTCCTAATAGTTTGATACACAGTGTCAAGACCCATTAAGAACTGTATCAACTTAATCATATGACTATGTGAATTAAATTCCCTAGAAGCATCACAAGTACAAGCAGGCAATTGCAAAATCTAATCAAGTTGTTTCCACATAATGTTCAGTTTATGATAATATTTAGACACACTCATATCATTTTGTTTAAAAGAGTTAATTTTCTGATATAAATAAAAAACAACTGCACCATCTATCTAATTGCGTGTCCCTTTTAAGTCTTTCCAAACCTCTTAAGCCAATTTGGAATAGAATTGACCATGTATAACTCTTCAGAAATAGAATTTAATATCCAGGTAAGCACAACTGAGTTACACCTATCCCATTGCCTAGCTAACACAACATCATTCTCAGGTTTCACCCAATCACCATTAATAAAACCAAGTTTATTTTTAACTTGTAAGCCCAACATCATAGCATTTGCCCAAACAGTATAGTTCTCAGTCCCTTTTAGTTTAATGTTGATAAAAGTCAGATTAGTAGAGTCAATAGCATGCAAGTACAAAGGGTCACTGGCATCCAGCTTGCTTACTAATGTGACCACTGGTGCTTTTGGTCCCCCAAGAATAGTAAGACCAGCAACACCTGCAGCCGGACCAGCTAGATTACCATCAGCCATTTTATCACACCAAACAACAAATCAGAACACTTAAGAACAATCAATTAGCAAATACATAACAAGGCAAACAATATCAACCAAGAATGATCACAAGCCAACACAAAACAAAGAACAAACAATAAACATATCAAACACAAGAGCAGGCGAAGCCAAGCCAGGGACCGGAACACAGGTTCGTCACTCAAGGGTAGAGATGAGCTCGGGACGGTGTCAGTACCGAACTGATACCGATCCTGTGACAACAGTCAACGATCAAGGTAAACATCCGTACGTATTACATTTATTATTGTCATTATATGCGCATATTTAAAATTTTTGCATACACAATACCCCCCCTAGTCTAGTGAAGCAAGAATTACTCAGAAACTCAACAAAGAACACCTGTTTAGTCATACAACACCCGGACAAATCATTGGAAAACATTTTTGTGAGGTTACCACACCCTAACACATAATAATCCCTCTCTAACACATGTAAGTAATCACAAGGACCACCATGTGTTATTATGTAATAAACATATGTTCATGAACCCGATATCTATGAGACAAATACATGTTGATATCATCATCTCACCCCTAACAAGATTTGATAAGATTTTGGTCGACTATGTCCCATGCTAACTTGAGTTATGATCCAATAAACCCAACTCTTTAGTACTAAAAGCCGATCACACTTCATTTGGTCACCTAAGACCATAAACACTCGACTAAAATGCTCACAAGTTCCATCAAGATCCATCACAATGGTATCTTAAACAATTCACAACAACATCATCAATACATACACATATACACACACGCACGGTCACAATGTATATAGATGAAGATCGCTTTGTCACATCTTGCACTAACCTAGAACCTTACATCTTATACCTTGCACTAACTCATGGGAAACCATACTTCCTTGTCTAACCAATCAATGGGAACCTTGATCCGTGCTTGGACTACTCTTTTCCCCTTGTCTATTCCGACGGCCGAAACCAAAAAGAAGCATGAGTTGCTTTTACCAAGCTTTCTCCAAAATGGAAACAACTACTCACCACCTCATAATCCTAGATAATTACCTATTCCTTTTATACCTATGCCAACCAATTGACCCACTAAAGACAAGATCACCTATCATTTTCATAACAAACAACCACCAAGATTTGATCTATCTTTTCTAATACTCGGCCGCTAGTTCCCAAGGATTTGCAACATAGACTTGGTTGTCAACACATGTCTATAACACCTAAACCTCTACACTTTTCGGCTACCTACACTAACCAACAAGGAACATGTGTGAACTATGATCTTTCACAAAAATAGACAACCAAACAATACTCTTAATCACCTCCTGCATTAGTCAACTATACCACTTGTAGCACACAAATGATAATCGGCCAAGAGTATAAAACATCACTATCATCTTGCAAGTCTACTATCCTAGAGATGAAACCTCTAACTTTCCTACCTATGCATAACCGATCGGCCAAGGACAAGAAGGGAACAAGAAGCTTGAAACATGGTCAACATTTAGTTTTGCTCTTTCCCACTGAGAACACCACGAGAAGCTTGAAACAGATCCAAATGAGAACACATGGTCAACACTTAGTTTTGCTCTTTCCCAACAAGAAGCTTGAAACAGATCCAAATAAGAACACCACCTCCCATGCAAGTCAACTTCCCCTTTTTGTTTTGCTCTTTCCCAATGGCTGACCAGGCTTAAACAAGCATGCTAACTTGTGGCAATTGTCTTACACCATGTCTTACACCAAATCATCCTTAAAGTGTTTAAACATCCCATCATCCTATGAGGAATTACTTGCCATTCCTTTGTTTGTCTTCTAGCCCATCGCCCACTATATAAGATGCCTTAAAGGATCACTTCATTTCACACCAACACTTCCTACACCTCTACATTACATCGGCCGAACCCCTTGTAGCAATTCCACCCTCTTGATCCGAAGCCCAAGACTAGGAACTCGAAGGAAGGCCTCAACCATTGGTGATCATCTATACCTAGGTAAGTTATCATCTACAAAGCTTACTTTCCATCCATTTATTTCATTCGGCTTGATGATCCACCCGACACCAAGTCCTTTTGATCTCATCCTACTCGGCTTAACACTACAATGTGGTAATCATGTCATTAAACTAAGTTATTGCTTCTAAAATCCATCACATAAATGACATGATTTCATATGCAAAGTTTTAGAAACAAAGTTAATTAACAATATACGCCTCATTGTGATGACAATCGGCTAGATGGAACACCCCTTATTCGATCAAGGTTCTAACATCAAAACACTACTTGAATCACCACACTAAGAACCTGTTTTTATTAAACAAACTCATGGTTTTGGAACACTTAAAACTAAGGTATATTTGGATGAAAACTATAATCGGATTTTTAACAAACATACACTTTGGCTTATTGTAAAGCTTCGGCCATGCCTTGTCAAGGCAAGATCAGTCGATTTTCATCCATAAACGATCAACTTTGAAGCCATGGTATGAGTTATCTTCGGCTACAACATAATAACATATGTTAGAAAGACACAAACACATGTTAACAATTGCTAGTGTGTTATAATGGTTTAAACATACGTTAAGGCACTTTTTTTTCATAAAGCAATCACTCATGACGGATTGGGAACCACTTGGAACCATGGCAACATAAAAAGGGTCCATTTTGGTTACAATAAGTGTCAACTTATGAATTACCGAGCTTTCCCAAAACGAAACACTAACAGTGATCACATACATAAAGTCCTGGCCCACATACTTGGGTCTAGAATTGTTGGGTGAGCATTTGTATGATACACAAAATAACCAGACAACTTATCATGTCCATAATGATCATAGGGCATCATTTGTCAGGACAACGACCATCTACGACTTCACTTGACCACACGTAACATTATCAGGTGAGTTTCACGGCCCCATTTTTACTATTTTTACATTTTGGGGGATAAACATGCTGCAATACTAGTTCAAATCACAATTTGGTGATAATTCTATCATGACTGCCATGTGGAACATGAGACATTCGGTTAATGAGCTCACTAGTCCTCGTACTACATTTACTGTAACCATTAGCTATCAAAATCCATGGAACACTTTTAATAGATCTATTGGGTTGACACCCCCACTCTTGGTTAGTCGCTCTAACCGGTTACATACAAAAGAGAGTTAGTATTCTACTATACATACATTGTCTTTGGTGTACAATGCACGAGGCACAACAGTCAAGAGGTCTGGTTATGGGACTCATGGTTTACACAGTGATCATTTGCTTAGCTACCTTATGATCGGTCATACACAAATTACCCAAGCATTTTACTTAGTACATTCAAACCTGTGAACTCACCGACATTATTGTTGACCAATCTTTTGTGCATGTTTTTCGGGTTACTAATGGTGAGAAACTGAGATTTGGGAGAGGGGTTTGAGCAAGCACTTGGTGGTACCACGTTGGCATGGGTTTTGTCAGTCCCATAATGTCTTAGTTTTAATATTGTGGATTTCAGACACTATTTTTTGACGATGTTGTGTTGGTTTTTAATAATCTATGACAATATCCATCCTATGATGCTACTATTTTAAATAAAATTGTATGTTGCTTGAACCTTGTGCTTGAAAACTTTTTGAGGTTGCATCCCCATGTTTCCGCCTTGGCGGGGTGTGACAAATCGGTATCAGAGCACAAGTTTATAGAGAACTAAGATTCTTTTGAGTCAACTATAACCCAAAGCATTTTTTCGAAACGTTTTCACAAAGTACCACACCGACTCGCCTTGCACATCTCAAATCTAAAGACTGCTCCACGATAATATCCGAGTATGATGATTTATTTGCTTATATACATGTTTATTTACATATATGCATGCGTATGACAGGATCATGGCTATTACTATCGACCTCACTTTTCTGTCCGACTCTGAGACCGACTATTTGGTAGACGACACGCCAGAGGAGGATCTCCCTCTTACCCAGCCTGCCCTTATTCCATTTGAGGCTCCGAACTACCCTTATTCTGGAGGAGGTTGGATTTCTGACTCCGAGATGGACATAGACCCCGCACCTCTTGTCAGGCGTACTTCCGATGACGATACTGAGGATAACATCCCCTTTTCTCTTGCTGACCCTAACGTCCAATCTTCGGTGATCCCTACCACTGGCCCCACTGCCCCTAGTCTGGCCCATCCTTTCGCCTTGATCGTACGGGCTGTACTCTTCAAAAGTACACACCCCGTAAGAGAGTGCGCCAGACCGTAGTCATCTCCCTTCCCGCTCGTACTCCAGTTGTTTCCTTGTCTGCTGACCTTGTCCCCAACGGCGAGCCTGTCCTGCCTGCCGATCCTACACCGGAGTTACGCATCATGGAGGCACCTGTACCAGTGGCTGAGCCAGCACCGAGACTAAGGAGGCGCTCACAGGCCCGCAAGCGGCCTTACCTTCCCAGCCTTACTGGTGACTTAGCTCACCGAGATGAGGAGGATGACCATGAGGCTATGAGATTGGGAGGATCGTCTGGGAGGCCACTCTACACGGAGCGTGGTGTTATTCTGTCTCACTACGCACAGTTGGTTGCTATGGGTGTGCACATCCGGGAGTTGGAGACTCGTGCGGAGGACGCTAAGCGTGGGAGGCTAGCTATAGCTTTGGGGAGAGCAGAGGCAAAGACGCATCGAGAGCTTAGAGAGAAGGATGACAGAGATGACGCAGGGCTTGCGAGACGCGGTCGTTGCTTTAGCTGCTACATTTCCATCTTCTTCTTCTTCTTAGTGTATTTTGTGGTTGTATTTGATGTTACTCTTAGTTATGTTGCATTGCTATGAAACTGTTGTTGTGATATTTTGGTATTTTAAACGGATAACGGATAACGATAGAAATTTTGAGTCTAATTTCTCTACTTACTACTCCTACGCTGAAACTTCGTGTTAATAATATTCATTATTGTATACACAGAAGTTGACAACCCTGTTCGGGGATGTTCGTACAAAACTTTCATGGCTTGCAAACCAGGTAACTTTTGAGGTACCGAGGGTGCCGTTGGAATTGTTTGTTGGGTTGAAAAGACTGAGTCAGTTCCTGACATCAGTGGTTGCTCTAAGGACCAGAAAGTGAAGTACTCTACTTGCACTTTCCAAGATGAAGCCCTCACATGGTGGAATCTTCAAGTTCAAACCATGGTTCGAGAGGCGGCTTACAATCTCACCTGGGCCGATCTCAAGGCTCTACTCATGGAGAAATACTATCCTAGGAATGAATTGCAAAAGCTGGAGGCGGAATTCTGGAATCATTCTATGGTGGATGCTAAGGTGACTGCTTACACTACTCGCTTCCACGAGCTCTCTCGACCAGTAACTCACATTGTCACGCCAAAATACAAGAGAGTTAAGCGGTATATTTTGAGTTTATCTCCCAATATTCGAAGCATGGTCATTGCGTCGGCACCTACCACTATCTAGGCTGCCGTTACGCTAGCTCACAGTCTGACCGACGATGTTGTTCGTATGGGTTCGTTGAACCAGAAGGATGCAGTTTCTAGTGAAGGTTCTGGAGACAAGCGAAAGCGATCTGGCTCCAAGAAGGGTAGGAACTCACCCCACAAGCGCCAGGAAAATGTGAAGGTTTTTGTTGCCACTACTGCTGAGGGGCCCAAACGCAAGTACAATGGGCCCCATCCCTTTTGCAGCAAATGCAACTACCATCATGTTGGCACATGTGACAATATCATGTGTAAGAACTGCAATCGCCGAGGTCACCAAACCGCTAACTGCAAAGCCAAAGCCACTAACACTCCACCTGCCAAGAACGAGTGTTTTGAAGGTGGTGCAACGGGACATTTCCGCAAGCACTGCCCCAAGCTTAAGGATCAAGCTCGCGGTCGAGCATTCGTGCTAGAAGCAGATGAAGCACGCGATGATCGGAATGTGGTTACGGGTACGTTTCTCCTTAATAACCATTTTGCATCGGTACTGTGTGATTCAGGCACTGATTTTAGCTTTGGGTCGACCGACTTTAAGAATTCACTTGGGTTAGAATCAACTAAGTTGGACACACACTTTACCATAGAGTTATCCAATAGTAAATTAATTTCTTCTGAAAAAGTTGTTAGGGATTATGTTCTGGATCTTGGTGATCGTGCCTTTCGCATTGATCTGCTGCCTATTCAGTTGGGTAGTTTCGATGTCATCGGTATGGACTAGTTATCCAAACATCGTGCAGAGATCGTCTGTCATGAGAAATTGGTTCGTATCCCCTTGTCCGATGGTGAGAATCATTCGATTCAAGGAGACCGTTGTGGATCTAATCTTCGAGTCATATCTTGCATCAAGGCGCAGAATTATTTACAGAAAGGTTGTGTCGCGTTTCTAGCACACATCTTTGAACCGAAAGCCAATGATCAGAAACTCGAGTACATAACGGTAGTGCGAGACTATCCCAAAGTCTTTCCAGGAGATTTGCCCAGACTCCCACCTCCACGGCAAGTGGAGTTTCGCACTGACCTAGTCCCTGGAGCTGCTCCAGTAGCTTGCACCCCGTATCGACTGGCATCGTCCGAGATGTAGGAATTGTCTAACCAATTGCAGGAATTGTTGGACAAAGGATTCATTTGCCCTAGTTTCTCTCCGTGGGGAGCACCTGTCTTGTTC
Organism: Ambrosia artemisiifolia; assembly: GCA_032199755.1. Lineage (NCBI taxonomy): Eukaryota > Viridiplantae > Streptophyta > Magnoliopsida > Asterales > Asteraceae > Ambrosia > Ambrosia artemisiifolia. The sequence continues at coordinate 34,193,144 of CM063524.1, forward strand.
GTGAAGAAGAAAGACGAAAGTTTCCGTATGTGCATCGAATATCGGGAGTTGAACAAGCTGACCATCAAGAACAAGTATCCGTTGCCAATGATTGATGATCTGTTCGACCAGCTGCAGGGTTCCAGCTACTACTCGAAGATCGACCTACGTTCGAGTTATCATCAGTTACGGATTCAGGAATACGATATTCCAAAGACTGCATTCCGAACTCGTTATGGGCATTACGAATTCTTGGTCATGGCATTTGGGTTGACGAATGCTCCTGCTGTCTTTATGGATCTCATGAATCGAGTCTGCAAACCCTATCTAGAAAAGTTCGTAATTTTCTTCAGAGGTGACATCTTGATCTTCTCGCAAACCAAAGAAGAGCACGAACATCATCTACGCTTGATTTTGGAGTTGCTCAAAAACGAGAAGTTGTTTGCCAAATTCTCGAAATGCGAGTTTTGGAATCGAGAAGTTCATTTCCTCGGTCACGTCGTGAACGAGAAGAGTATACATGTTGACCTCACAAAAATTGAAGCCATCAAGGATTGGGCTACACCCAAAACTCCTATCGAAGTACGACAATTTCTGGGTTTAGCTGGTTATTACCGACGGTGCATCAAAAATTTCTCTAAGATTGCCCAGCCATTGACTGTCTTGACACGGAAAGACAAGAAGTTCGATTGGGGAATCAAATAGGAGAATGTGTTCCAGGTCTTGAAGAACCGTTTGTGAAGTGCTCCGATTTTTTCTCTTCCTGAAAGTACCGATGATTTCGTGGTTTATTGCGATGCTTCTCATCAAGGTCTTGGATGTGTACTCATGCAAAGGAATAAGGTCATTGCCTATGCGTCCCGACAACTCAAAGTCCATGAGAAGAATTACGCCACTCATGACCTAGAGTTAGGTGCAGTGATCTTTGCCCTCAAGATTTGGAGGCACTATCTTTATGGCACTAAGTGCACTATTTTCACCGATCATAAGAGCTTGCAATACATCTTCAATCAGAAGGATCTGAACATGCGGCAGCGTAGATGGGTTGAGTTGCTGAACGATTACGATTGTGAGATTAAATACCATCCGGGAAAAGCCAATGCTGTGGCTGACGCCTTGTGTCACACCCTCAAATTTCCACTACGGGGTTTTACCGCTAGGCGCATGACATACCAGGCTCCCATAGCCATAAGTCATATGAACGAACTCTAAATGCCCAAACCATTTAGTTCGTTTTCAAAAACCAAGTTTAGTTAAGCTGCGGAAGCGTAAACCAAATTAAACCTTTTAGAAACCATGCGCAAAACAACGCGCCCAAACTTAACGCCATATAAAAATAAAGGTAAAAGCATGATATGTAAATTAGGTTTATGCCCAAGACCCAATGCAATGAAACGTGCAGTGCTTCCTAATCGTGACACCGGAAGCTAACTACCTGCAAAAGCATGTAAATGGTGGGTCAACAAACAATGTTGGTGAGTTCACTAAGTAAAGTAGGTGAGTAAGTAAAAGCGTAGGTTTCACAAACCATGTAACCAAATAAAAGCGTCGGTCTCCCAGACCACATAACAATAAGTAAGAACGTCGGCCTCCTTGGCCACAAGTAAACAGCTAATTCATATGCCAGGGGTAGCTAGCCCACTCATGATAACTAAAACCGGCGAATACCGAACTACTAATGAACAAGTTCCCATAACCGAGAGAATAGTGCCTTGCGTCATTGCCCATCAACAATGACATATGTTTTAAGTTATTAGTTCACACCCATGCTCCCAGCACGATGTGAGGTTTGTTAGACCTAATAGCGCTATCAACTAGTAACCCGCTTGCCCAACCGGCAATTGATTCGGTATTTTGAAGGACTTAAATGATAGGGTTGGTTTAGTTCATCAAGGACATATAACATGAATTAGTAAAAGTAGATTCACCCCGTGAATCATGCACCCCAAAACCCGGGATGTGTAAAAGTAGTCCCAAACCGGACTAGAAACGTTAAGTAAGTTGTCTCAACCCGAGACGCATGCTTTTGAGAAAAGAGTAGTGAAACTCACCTTAGGTTGCAAGCAAAAATATCCAAACTCCAAAGTAATAGAGACTCGCTACCGACTCCCTATTATATGTGTCACTATGTGAGTACATGTGCATAACCAATACACCATATAATTCGTTTATTCGAAACTTTCAAAAGTTCAAAACCGTGTAGTGACACCTAGTGACTCTACATGCACAAGTATGTCCTACGTATCCCGTTGGTGATCATGGTGACTATTATGAGTTTAACACATCAAATACCTCTCATGCAAGTTTCCACACAAGTACATGTCAATTGAATACCATATACAACTTCAAATAGTCACATAAAGACTTCGTACACAATCTGCGTTTTTAGGACAGATTGTGCACTGTGAGAAACGCATCATTTAACCCATTTAACGAATGAATTAAAATCCCAAATTTTTACTGAGTATTCATGGGGATTCAATTGTAAACCCCTATTTTTATTTTGTCTTAAAACCAAACACAAAAATTAAAAAAATTCGTACAACACAGCTATCTCCAGAAAATTTCCACAACAGGTCAGTTTAGTAGAAAATTTCCCAAAAATTGTGTATTCATCCAAACGCGATGAATCCACTTGGAAAAGCCGAGTTTTTCCAATTTTGACCTACTGTAAAAATTTCATAACTTAATTCCTTGTAAATCTATGTAGTTGGGCGCAAGGAGGAAGGGTGGGTTAGGGTTTTTATTTTTTATTTTTAAACTATAATAATAGGATAGGGTTGCTTGTTCTCCAAGTAGTTGGGTATTAGGGCCCCTCTTGCACAATATCTTGACCCGTTAAGCCTAAACTAGCCCAATACCGGACCCAATAATATTAATCCCTCTAAATTGTATAAAAACCATTGTTTTTATTATTACATGAGATATTAACCATCAAGTGTACGTAATTTGCATGGTTTACATATTAATCGTCAGCCAAGTGATAATTCACATAATTCACATAATTCATATAAGCAGGCACTTCACATCCATCACGATTTAATTGCACATATTATAATTATACATGTCACATAATTCACCAACGTTCGGGATACAGGACTCGTGTGTGTGTTAAACAATGCTTTTCCTATTTAACACATATGTTAATATCATCTAACATGTGTTAGGCCTACTTAACTAACCCTAGTTAAGCATCTAACCATGTACGACACGTAAGTTAACTAGAGTATATCATGTAAGTTAACTAGAGTTCAGTAAAAGTATTAATCCTGAAATTGCGGGGTGTCACACCTTGAGCCAGAAGGAACGAGTCAAGACCATGCATGTGCGTGCGCTAGGTTTGACCATCCATACAAATCTTACTGCCTGTATCCGCGACGCCTAGCAAGAAGCTCTGAAAAGTGAGAATCTGAAGGATGAGTCGTTATTCAAGATGGTTAATCTGTTGGAACCAAGACCCGACGGCACAGTTTACTTTGCCAATCGAATCTGGGTGCCACGTTCTGGCGGCTTACGCGATTTAATCCTTGAGGAGGCCCACAAGTCTAAGTACTCGGTTCATCCTGGAGCTGACAAAATGTACAAGGACGTAAAGGAACTTTACTCGTGGCCCAATCTTAAAGGTGAAGTTGCCACGTATGTCAGCCGATGCTTTACCTATTCGAAGTTCAAAGCTGAGTACCAGAAGCCATCCGGTCTGCTTCAGCAACTAGAGATTCCCATTTGGAAATGGGAGCAAATCTCCATGGATTTCATCACCAAATTACCAAAAGCGTCCAGTGGTCACGATACGATTTGGGTAATTGTTGATAGGTTGACTAAATCCGCGCATTTCTTGCCGATCAAGGAAACCGACAAGCTGGAGAAACTCACCAAGTTGTATATCAAGGAAGTTGTAAGTAGGCATGGTGTCCCTGTTTCAATCATTTCCGACCGAGACAGTCGATGTACTTCCTGATTCTGGCAAACGCTTATGGATGCTCTAGGCACTCGCTTAGACATGAGCACAACCTATCACCCACAAACCGATGGTCAGAGCAAACGGACAATCCAAACGTTGGAAGACATGCTTCGGGCATGTGTAATTGATTTCGGTGGAAATTGGGATTCTCATTTGCCGTTGGTTGAGTTCTCTTACAATAACAGTTACGATATCAGCATCACGGCTGCCCCATTTGAAGCCTTATATGGACGTAAGTGTGGATCTCTTTTGTGTTGGGCAGAAGTTGGAGACAAGTATTTGACTGGCCCCGAGCTTATTCAAGAAACAACCGATAAGATCTTTCAGATCCGTGATCACTTGAAAGCTGCTCGAAATCGTCAAAAGAGTTATGCTGATCGCCGTCGCAAACCACTCGAATTTCAAATTGGCGACAAGGTACTCTTGAAAGTCTCACCCTTGAAGGGTGTACCACGATTTGGCAAACGTGGGAAGCTTAACCCACGATACATAGGTCCTTTCGAGATACTTGCTCAGATTGGTCCAGTGGCATACAAGCTCAAGTTACCTGAGGAACTCAGTGGTGTTCATGACACTTTCCATATACCTAATTAGAAAAAGTGTCTGTTCGACGAATCTTTGATCATTCCTCCCGAAGAGATTCACATCGAGAATCAACTCCACTTTATTGAGGAGCCAATCGAAGTGATTGATTAGAAAGTCCAGAAATTGAGAAGGAGTCGCGTAAAACTTGTCAAAGTCAGATGGAATGCAAAGCGCGGACCCGAATTTACATGGGAACGCGAAGACTAGATGAAACAAAAGTATCCAGCGCTCTTTCTAAAGACGATTGAAAACCGCAAGTCAACTTGATTTCGAGGATGAAATTCCAACAACAAGGGGAGAATGTGACAACAGTCAACGATCCAGGTCAACATCCGTACGCATTTCATTTATTATTGATATTGTCATCTCACCCTTAGTCTAGTGAAGCAAGAATTATTCAGAAACTCAACAAAGAACACCTGTCTCGTCATACAACACCCGGACAAATCATTGGAAAACATTTTTGTGAGGTTACCACACCCTAACACATAATAATCCTTCTCTAACACATGTAAGTAATCACAAGGACCACCATGTGATATTATCTAATAAACATGTGTTCATGAACCCGATATCTATGAGACAAATACATGTTGATATCGTCATCTCACCCCTAACAAGATTTGGTAAGATTTTGGTTGACTATGTCCCATGCTAACTTGAGTTATGATCCAATAAACCCAACTCTCTAGTACTAAAAGCCGATCACACTTCATTTGATCACCTAAGACCATAAACACTCGACTAAAATGATCACAAGTTCCATCAAGATCCATCACAGTGGTATCTTAAACAAATCACAACAACATCATCAATACATACACATATATACACACGCACGATCACATGTATATAGATGAAGATCGCTTTGTCACATCTTACACTAACATAGAACCTTACATCTTATACCATACACTAACTCATGGGAAACCATACTTCCTTGTCTAACCAATCAATGGGAACCTTGATCCATGCTTGGACTACTCTTTTCCCCTTGTCTATACCTACGGCCGAAACCAAAAAGAAGCATGAGTTGCTTTTACCTAGCTTTCACCAAAATGGAAACAACTACTCACCACCTCATAATCCTAGATAACTACCTATTCCTTTTATACCTATTCCAACCAATTGACTCACTAGAGACAAGATTACCTATCATTTTCATAACAAACAACCACCAAGATTTGGTCTATCTTGTCTAATACTCGGCCGCTAGTTCCCAAGGATTTGCAACATAGACTTGGTTATCAACACATGTCTATAACACCTAAACCTCTACAATTTTCGGCTACCTACACTAACCAACAAGGAACATGTGTGAACTATGATCTTTCACCAAAATAGACAACCAAACAATACTCTTAATCACCGGCTACATTAGTCAACTATACCACTTGTAGCACACAAATGATAATCGGCCAAGAGTATGAAACATCACTATCATCTTGCAAGTCTACTATCCTAGAGATGAAACCTCTAACTTTCCCACTTATGCATAACCGATCGGCCAAGGATAAGAAGGGAACAAGAAGCTTGAAACATGGTTAACACTTACACCAAAATGTGTAAGATTCAAATGAGAACACCACCTCCCATGCAAGTCAACTTCCCCTTTTTGTTTTGCTCTTTCCCAATGGCGGCCCATGCTTGAACAAGCATGCTAACTTGTGGCAATTGTCTTACACCATGTCTGACACCAAATCATGCTTAAAGTGTTTAAACATTCCATCATCCAATGAGGAATTACTTGCCATTCCTTTGTTTGTCATTTAGCCCATCGCCCACTATATAAGATGCCTTAAGCGATCACTTCATTTCACACCAACACTTCCTACACCTCTACATTACATCGGCCCAATCCCTTGTAGCAGTTCCACCCTCCTGATCCGAAGCCCAAGACTAGGATCTCGAAGGAAGGCCTCAACCATTGGTGATCATCTATACCTAGGTAAGTTATCATCTACAAAGCTTAGTTTCCATCCATTTATTTCATTCGGCTTGATGATCCACCCGACCCCAAGTCCTTTAGATCTCATCCTACTCGGCTTAACACTACAATGTGATAATCATGTCATTAAACTAAGTTATTTCTTCTAAAATCCATCACATAAATGACATGATTTCATATACAAAGTTTTAGAAACAAAGTTCATTAACAATATACGCCTCATTGTGATAACAATCGGCTAGATGGAACACCCCTTATTCGAGCAAGGTTCTTACATCTAAACACTACTTGAATCACCACACTAAGAACCGGTTTTTATTAAACAAACTCATGGTTTTGGAACACTTAAAACTAAGGTGTATTTGGATGAAAACTATAATCGGATTTTTAACAAACATACACTTTGGCACATTGTACAGCTTTGGCCATGCCTTATCAAGGCAAGATCAGTTGATTTTCATCCATAAACGATCAACTCTTGAAGCCATGGTATGAGTTATCTTCGACAACAACATAATAACATATGTTAAAAAGACACAAACACATGTTAACAATTGCTAGTGTATTATAATGGTTTAAACATACGTTAAGGCACTTGTTTTCTCATAAAGCAATCACTCATGATGGATTGGTAACCACTTGGAACCGTGGCAACATAAAAAGGGTCTATTTTGGTTACAATCAGTGTCAACTTATGAATTACCGAGCTTTCACAAAACGAAACACTAACAATCATCACATACATAAAGTCCTGGCCCACATACTTTGGTCTACGATTGTCGGGTGAGCCACATGTATGATACACAACAAAACCAGACAACATATCATGTCCATAATGATCATAGGGCATCATTTGTCAAGACAGCGACCATCTACGACTTCACTAGACCACACGTAACATTATCAGGTGAGTTTCACGGCCCCATTTTTACTATTTTTACATTTTGGGGGATAAACATGCTGCAATACTAGTTCACATCACAATTTGGTGATAATTCTATCATGACTGCCATGTGGAAGACATTCGGTTCATGAGCTCACTAGTCCTAATACTACATTTACTGTAACCATTAGCTATCAAAAGCCATGGAACACTTTAATAGATCTATTGGGATGACACCCCCACTTTTGGTTCGTCGCTCTAACCGATTACATACAAAAGAGTGTTAGTATTCTACTATACATACATTGTCTTTGGTGTACAATGCACGAGACACAACAGTCAAGAGGTTTGGTTATGGGACTCATGGTTTACACACTGATCATTTGCTTAGCTAGCTTATGATCGGTCATACACGAATTACACAAGCATTTTACTTAGTACATTCAAACTTGTGAACTCACCGACATTATTGTTGACCAATCTTTTGTGCATGTTTTTCTGGTAACTAATGGTGAGCAATGGAGATTTGGGAGAGGGGTTTGAGCAAGAACTTGGTGGTACCACGTTGGCATGGGTTTTGTCAGTCCCGTAATGTCTTAGTTTTAATATTATGGATTTCAGACACTATTTTCTGACGATGTTGTGTTGCTTTTTAATAATCTATGACAATATCCATCCTATGATGGTACTATTTTAAATAAAATTGTGTGTTGCTTGAACCTTGTGCTTGAAAACTTTTCGAGGTTGCATCCCCGTGTTTCCACCTTGGCAGGGTGTGATAGATCCCGACAATACTGATACCAAAAAGGCCAAAAACCTATACCGATGCCGATTATACTGGTGCGTTATCGGTACCGATACCGGAGTGGGTATTTCGGTATAATACCGAATTAATACCGAAAATCAAAGTTTGTATAATACCAAATCTTCCTCTATATAATCAATTCTTTCAGTATCATAGCAAACATTTGAAAATCAAAGTTTGTATTTAATCATTCGAATATCAACATAAGTTATATAATATTTAACAATAATTAAGGGTCTAAGAGATCATCACCACAATCATCTTTTCTTATAAAAAAATGGCTACTCAACTTCTTATACTTGCTGGACTTGTTGGACCTGTTTATGTTTGTAAGCAGCTAAACTATAATGCAGCTAATTTCATTACAGTTTCAAAATATGTTGTAGCCAATACATTATACAAAGCATTGTAGATGCGTTTTGCGACTAGTGATTGGATAGTTAACATGTGTTAGAAGGCTGATGTGGGCGAATGTAGATTGATATGGGCGAAGGTGAATATAAAGTGGGCGAAGGTAGAATAGACTGGACGAATGAAGAATGGAACTACACAGAAGAACACATTCGACCATGTAAATGGGCGAATGTGGAACAAACTCACATTCGACCAAGAGAAAGGGGCGAATGTGCAGTGCCTATAAATAGAATTTGTGTTTTTGTAATGTTAAGAGTGTCATTAGGTGTGTGTGTTTTGAGGTGTTGTTCCAGGATAGTTTGAGAGAGTCTGTGTTTGAGTTAGATTAACTGTATTGACATTGTAATCAAGTTTATCATCAAGTTAATCTATGAAAATGTTTGAAAATGACTTTGATTGTGTTTTGATTTGAGTTTACATCAGTTTGTTCAAAGCTAGGGTTTCCGCACCTGGTTTTGTAACTTGTATGATCATATAATCCTGTTTTCGTGTAAAATCATCCCTCTACAAAGTGGTATCAGAGCGTAGAGGATCATACAACAACAAATTGATAAACTCAGAGCTGATTTGGACATTATTTTGATCAATTCACATCTGTTTTTGCATAAAAATGGTTTTTGAGTGTTTTTGAAAGATTTAGAGTTGATTATGTGGTTAAAATTCAAAATTCCAAGAATTAAAGTTGTTCCAAATCATCTCCGAATCAAAACCTGATTAAGATCATTCAAATTCACAAACTTTTGAAAATCAGAGATCAAAATAACCGTTTTTCAAAGTGTAACCGTTTTTCAAATCTGAAAATGGGCGAACCTGGAACTGTGTGGTCGAACGTGTAAAGTTTTGGGCGAACCTGAGAGATTTTTGGGCGAACCTAGGGTATTTTGGGCGAACCTGGAAATTTTCTGTTGAATTTTTCACTTTCGGGTCACATTTTTCACATTCGATTGATCGGGCGGGCGAACCTAGAACTAAAACGGGCGAACCTGAACTTATTTGGACGAACGTGAAAAGTGTTAGTGTGTTTTTACTTTCTGGTGAGATTTTACTTTCGGGTATCACTGTTTGGGCGAACCTACATCAGAAAGGGACGAAGGTGAAGCTTTTCTGGGCGAACCTAGACTAGTTTTTGGAAAATTTTCTAAGTGTTGAATTTTTCGAAGTTCGTGATCATGTGGAATTTTCCGACTACTCCGACACCAGCAACTACACAACCACAACAGCAGGTGATGGACCCATGGACGGTAGCAGCACAGAAGACGAGCACACAGTCTTCACAGCCGGTTAACTACATGACTCAAAGTGCACCTCCAGCACCACAATCTGACTACTGGGGAGTAGCAGCAGCGGTGGTAAACACTCAAACTACAAATGCTATTTCCACACTGATTAATGATTTGTCTTCAGGTAGCGGGAATCGGCCACCGAAGCTTATGGAGATTCAAGAATATAATCAGTGGCAGAAAAAGTTCAAGATACATTTGGAAGGCATGGGAGTGGAGGGTGCAGAGGCATGGAACATGATTGCTAAAGGTTACACACCACCAGTTTTGGAGAACACAGGTGAACCAGTGCCATTGGAGAGTATGGCTGAGGATGAGAAGAAGAAGTTTGCTGTGGAGAAGAAGGCGTTTTCCCAATTGACACAGGCTATCACAAACGATCTGTTGCATCAGTTTGGGACTTGTACAACGTCTAAGCAATTGTGGGAAGCACTTAAAAGAAGGCATGATGGTAATGAGAAGACTAGAGGTCTAAGGATGGAAGAACTGAGAAAGGAGTTTGAGAATTTTTCTTATATTGGAAATGAAACTTTGAAAGAACTAACTCCTAGATATAGTCATTTGTTATCTGAATTGTCTAGCTATGGTATACAGATTCCTATGGCAAAGCAGGTGGATAAGTTTGCAGATGCATTACCACCAAACTGGGATCAGCATGTGGAAGTTCTTAGGGAGAAGGATGCTTATCAATACTGGTCTATTCAAGAGTTCATAGAGAAGCTGGAAAACAAAGAATTGGAAGAGAAGAGGAAAGCTAGAAGAGCACAGATTCCTCAGAATCCCAACTTATACTTTGGAGGATCTCCAGTTCCAGCTAGTACATCAAGCTCAGGAGGACTAGTAGCACCACATGTTGCATGTATATCCAATGTTATGGAAACACCTACCATTAACTACCATCAACAAACATCATCCTTTTCACAATCATCAAATCCACCACCACAACAACAATACAATAATTCATACATTCCACCATTCTCCCCAATGCAACAAGCAGCTTTCTACACTGCTAGCCAATCTCAACAACCAATGAACCAACCTAATCAACAAACGGTGGTTTTGGAAACTTCTAACTTGGGTAATGTGACAGTTGAAGTTGCTCAGCAACACATTGCATTAGTCTCTGCAATGGTCTCATCCTACAATGGATTAGTTGCTAGTCAAATTGGGAATAACAACTTAACCAATGAAGACTACGCACAGATTGACAAGGAAGAGATGGAACTCATTGATATCCAATGGGCCTTTGCAAGCATAATGAGAAGAGCAACGGAGTTTATTGAAAAGACAGGTAGAACGGATTTGGGAACTTCTCCTAACACAACCTACGGGTTCAATAAGGAGAAAGTTACTTGTTTTAACTGTGGAGGGAAAGGTCACTTTAAAAGAGAATGCACCCAGCCACCAAAACAAGGCAATAGGAACCCATTCAATGCCAATTACCAGAATCGTCAACAACAAAACCAAAACCAAGTTTCTTACCAAAACAACAACAATTACCAAAACCGTCAAAACAACTTTAATAACAACCAAAACAGACAACCAAACACACCAAACCAGACACAAAACCAATCACCCAACAATGCAAACCGAACAGTCATACCAATCACTACACCTAATGAGACACATCAGAACACCAATCAGAATCAAGCATTGGTGACTCAACAAGATGAGAGGTTTGACTGGTCGAGCATGCAAATAGGTGTTGAAGAAATTACTACTGGTGGCAATGTGGCTTGTGTTGCGTATCAGGTTGATATTGAAGATTCAGTGATGGTGGATGAGAAGGTAGGAACTGAGGTTGAAAGTGACGAGTCTGAGGCTGAGATGGATGTGGAGACTGAACCTGTTAAGGTTAATGCTGAGGTTAATGTTGAGGTTAAGACTGAAGAGACAAATTCTGGAGTTGTGATTGATATTGTTTCTGATGTTCCTGAGGAGTGTGAATCGGTTTATTCTGATTCAGACAGTGAATCGGATACAGAAGCAAGTGTTGATTCTCTAGATGATGATATAGATCAGTTGCTAGCAGAAGCGGATTTTCTGATGACAAGGAAGTCGTGCATTGCAGATGATGCTTTCACAAAGATTGACTATTCCAGATTCTTTGCAGGAAAGGAAGCTCATTTCGCATTGATGGCCATGACTGATCCGCCAAAACCTGTAAGTTCTGACTGTAGCACTGATGTTACAAGTGATAAATATTGTGGTACATGTGATAGATTGACTGAGGAGAATAAACAACTCCGTGTTCAACGTGATAGTGCTATCATGAACAGTCAATCTACTCGCAAAGAGTTGAATGCTTTTAACAAAGTATTAGATGGCTACAAAAAGGACATTTCCGACTTGAAAAACACTTTGTCATTAAAACAACTTGCAATTAATAACTATATCAATGAAATTGAAAATACCAAGTTGGAAATGGCCGCCATCAAATGCTTTGCTGAGAAAGTAAACAAAAAGCTGGAAAGCTATAAGCATATTGCTTATGTAGTAGACCACATCATAGATGATCAAACCACCAATTATCGGTCTGTACCATCTCCGGTTCTCTTTGAAAACCATAATTGTCACCAAGTGACACCGGAGAGTTCGGTAAAATCTGACTCAGCATCGGAAAATGAATCTAATACCTCGAGTATTGGTGATCCACATTCCGATGTGAGACCGATTTTGGGTTTCAATGATGAGGGTGTTACTGCTGAGAGTGTGGATTCAGACACTGAGAGTGATGACACTGGTTGTAATCAAACTGTTAATGCATGTGAAATTCCAAAAGAAAATCACATCATTACAAATGAACCAGTTTCACCATCTCAGATTGTGATTCCGATGGCAAATGCTCATCGTGAAAAGAAGTCTGATAAGAATGTTGTGAAGAAAGATCTTGAAAAAATTGTGGTTAAGAAAGATCTTGAAAAGTATGCTAAGAATGAACAATGTGACAAACCTGTCAAAGTGTTCAATCGGATGGAAGGATCCGATAAGATCATTTCTGACGAGGACTTTCCAATAAATAATGCCAATTATGCTAAAATAGAAAAGATTTGGCAAGAAAGTACCATTTGGTTCCCAAAACATGAGAGAACAAATGAGATTCCACCTGCATTATTAAAGAAATTGTATTTGGATGTTCCTCAAGAACCAAAGGTCCATGTCACAGAGTTTGTTCGACCCAAAAACAGAGCTAATGGTTTTAATGAGCCTACTTACTCAAAAGGGCCACTCCCTGAGAGTTTAAGGAAGCAACAGTATAATGATCAATACCCTGTTAGATCATTTGCTCAACCAAATGCTCCGAATGTTTTTGAAGAGTACCGTGCGTGCTTTAAATGTGGGGAACGAGGGCATTTACTTGCTCAGTGCCCATATGTAAGGCATAAGAGGCACGAGGTGGAAGTGAGGAATTCCATGAGGAAACCGATTGATCATTATATGCCACCACATAGGCGAGTTGTTCCTCAACAACCACAACAGTTTTATAACCAAAATAATTTTCAACAAATGAGGAACAATCGTCCAATCCAATATGATCGAAGGAATCAGATTGCTATGGAACAATCATGGAGGAAGCCTGTGGTGAACGCAACAGTTGATAGGCAAAAGGTTCCACCAAAACCGATTGTCAAATCAAATGTTGGACCTAAGTCTGTTAAATCAGATAAGGTAACCAAGAAAGTTACATTTGCTAACAATGTTCAGAAACCGACTGAGAACCCAAAGTCTCAGATTCGTATCTTGAAAAGGTCTGAACAATCTTGGTCACCCAATGGTACTCCAGGAGCCTCAACTTCAAGGGTTAATGAGAAAAAGGAAACTGTTTTGAACAATCAGAAAAAGATTGATCAAAAAGTTGTTGAAAATGCTTGTGAAAATGTTACTTTGAAACCTGATGTTCAAAGACCCAAGACTCAGGCTTGGGTCCCCCGAAAGAACTAACTGATTTACTTTTTGTGTGCAGGGAGCTTCAGCTGGCCCTATTAGTAGTCTTTGGATTGTTGATAGTGGAGCTTCAGGCCACATGACAGGGGATCTTGCGTTGCTGTTCGACGTGAAAAACATCAATGGAGGGTATGTAGCTTTCGCGGGTAATAAAGGTGGATATATCACAATGGAAGGAAGTGTGAGCAATGGGATAGTGAGTTTCGAGCGGATTTCGTATGTGAAGCAGATTGATTATAATCTGTTGAGTGTCAGTCAAATATGTGATAAACAATTTACTGTGCATTTTGATGACAAATCCTGCTATATTCTGAAACCGGGCTTTACAATTCCTAAAGAGTGGATAATGTTGAAGGCACCTCGCGTCAACAATCTATACATTCTTGATATGTCCAAGGCGATGACATCACAGGGGCAGATAACATGTTTTCTATCAAAAGCGACAGAGAAAGAATCGATAATGTGGCACCGAAGAATGGGGCACATTCATCTGAGGAAAATGAATCAACTTGTGAGAAATGGACTTGTCGATGGAGTAAACGTGAAACATTTCCATTTGAATGACAAGTGTGTGAGTTGTAAAAAGGGGAAGCAACACAAACAGTCCCACAAAGTGAAGAAGGTTAACTCTGTAGAGATGCCACTTGAGCGACTGCACATGGATCTTTTCGGACCGGTCAAGCGCAAAAGTCATCTTGGAGAGCTTTATTGTTTAGTCGTCACTGATGACTACTCAAGATTTTCATGGGTGATGTGTTTGCAGAATAAAAGCGACACTTTTAACAATCTTAAAGTTCTGTTCACTCGATTGGAGAATCTCTACAATGTGAAGATAAAGAGAATTCGGAGTGACAATGGGACGGAGTTCAAAAACGCCAAGATGGATGAACTTTGTGAAAGCAAAGGGATACATCATGAATATTCGGCTCCGTACACCCCACAATAGAACGGTGTTGCTGAACGAAAGAATAGGACTCTAATTGAAGCTGCTAGAACAATGCTTGCTGATTCAAATCTTCCAGTAATGTTCTGGAACGAGGCGATTTATGCAGCAAATTACACACTAAATCGGGTTCTGACAGTGAAGAAGTTTGGTAAAACATCTTATGAGCTGTTACACCGAAGAAAGCCGAACTTAGAGTATCTAGAACCTTTTGGGGCGCCATGCACTATGTTGAATCCAAGCGAGAAGTTTAGTCCTAAAGCCGATGAGGGTTACTTTGTTGGATATGCAACCCCGCTCAAACGGGTATACAACAAGCGAACTCGTCGAGTGGAAGACTGGGCTAACGTGGAAGTTCAACGATATACTCAAAATCTTCAAGGCACGGGTCCTGATTGGATGTTTGATTACAAAGATTTCTTTGAATCATTCAATCTAGATAGCTTGGTTGAAGAAGCTGTTATCAGATTACTTTACGAGTGTGAAAATGCAACGACTTCACCGTTGGTGCGTCCGATCACCGTGAACCCCCTACCAGCTTCTAATGATACCAATGCTCCTATACAAGAAGAAGAAGTGTTTCAGGAGGCTTCAACTTCACTAGAATCTTCAGAATCTGAAGATGAACAATTTGAAGAAGTCATTCTTGAACATGCTGAAGAACCAGAGGCACCGCCAGTGAACCCAACTCCAACTTCAGATGTGGCTTCATCATCAAATACGGGTCATGATCTGGATGCTGTAGAGAACTTGACTGTTCAGAAGGGAGTGCAAATACCTGATTATCCGGAATCTCGGATTCATCGTATTCACCCGCTGGAGCAAGTTATCGGTGATCCTGGAAGCAGTGTTATGACCAGAGGGCAGCTGAAAAGCGTTAATTTGCCAGAGAGTTTTGGTGCTTTAGCTTTATATGCCAAAATTCAACAATCTGGTAGTCAAAATGATTGGTCGTTTGCGTGTTATGTGTCGCAGGTAGAGCCAAGGACATACAAGGACGCTTTGAAGGATGATGCCTGGGTGGAAGCTATGCAGGAGGAGTTATTACAATTCCAGAAATTGGGAGTTTGGACGCTCACGGATTTGCCGCCGGATAGGAAGAAGATTAGCACTAAATGGGTGTTTAAGTGCAAGAAGGATGATCGTGGGGTTATTGTTCGTAACAAAGCCAGATTGGTCGTGCAGGGTTTCCATCAAATCGAAGGGATTGATTATAACGAAATCTATGCACCGGTAGAACGAATTGAAGCTATTCGGATGTTCCTTGCGTTTGCTTCATACAAGAAATTCAAAGTTTATCAAATGGACGTTAAAAGCGCATTTCTGTACGGGAAAGTCAAGGAAGAGGTTTTTGTCGGGCAGCCACCAGGCTTTGAGGACCCAATCCACCGGGATAAGGTCTACGTGTTAAACAAGGCTTTATATGGCTTGCACCAGGCTCCGAGACAGTGGTACGAGGAGCTAAGTACATACCTCATTTCCAAAGGATTTAAGCGCGGCCTCGTCGATTGCACCCTCTTTACGAAGAAGACGGGAGATGATTTGCTTCTAGTGCAGATATACGTTGATGATATAATTTTTGGTTCAACTAACGAGCTTTTATGCAGGGAGTTTGAAACTGTCATGCAGGAAAAGTTCGAAATGAGCGCAATGGGGGAGATGCAGTTTTTCCTAGGCTTACAGGTGGATCAAAGACCCGACGGGATCTTCATTCACCAGACGAAATATGTCTCCGACATCTTGAGCCGGTTCCAGATGGAGGACTCAAAGCCGATGGATACCCCGATTCAACCCAATCACGGGATTGGAGTGGACGCTAAGGGGGAGCTGACGGACCCATTTACATACAGAGCAATCATCGGATCTCTGGTGTATTTGACGGCGTCTCGACCAGATATTATGTACGCAACGTGTCTCTGTGCCCGTTATCAATCGAAGCCGAAACAAAGTCATCTGACGGCGGTCAAGCGTATCCTTAGATATCTGAAGGGTTGTCCCTCAAAAGGACTTTGGTACCCTAATGATGATGATTTTGATTTTATTGCGTTTAGTGATGCAGATTGGGGCGGCTGCGACAAAGATAGCAAATCTACTACAGCCGGTTGCCAGTTTTTAGGGAGCACGTTAATCACCTGGCAATGCAAGAAACAGACTTCCGTGGCTCTATCTACCTGTGAAGCCGAGTACATTGCAGCCTTGAGTTGCTGTTCGCAAGTACTCTGGATTCAACAGCAGATGGTGGATTACGGTCACTGTGACAACGAAGCCGCAATTGCATTAACTAAAAATACTGAAAATCATTCTAAAGCGAAACATATCCGGATCAAATATCATTTTATCCGTGATTGTTACGCTAAGGAATTGATTGATATGAGCAAAATTCATACTGACTACCAACGTGCAGATTTGTTTACAAAAGCTTTTGACAGATCACGCTTTGAATATCTTTTAAAAGTAAACAATATAAAGGAAAAACAGGACTAATCGGCACCTCGGTTTATCGCTTTTTAGTTTTTAGTCTTTATATTTTGCTAATTGGGAATTTCTCTTTGCTAATTGGGAATTTCTCTTTACTATTGTAATCCTCAAAGAAGTTGATGCTTTCGAGGGGATTGTTTAATCCTCAAAGAAGTTGATGCTTTCGAGTGGATTGTTTCTTTCAAATTTTTGTTTTTATTGTTTTTCAGAAAAATCAAAAATCCTAAAAATATGTTCTTTATTTTAGGGGGAGCCATTTTATCAGAAAAGCCAAAAACATTATAAAATTCAAAAAGACCTAAAAATTAGAAAATCAAAAATGATTTCCTGGTAAAAAGAGGAAATGATAGTACATCAGTGGGGATCTGACACAGGCTAAAGAATTGTATAGTATATGAGGCGTATGTTGACTATGTGTGATATGCTGATAGGCTTCGTAGACTAAATATTGCGTGCATTAGTGATACAAACATAACGAACTACGCGTTCGTGGCTGAACACCTCATGGGCATATGGTCTTAGTACCGTAATTTCGTTTGATAGGATTGCCAAAATCTGAGGTTTCGGGTCGTTATGTTATAGTTATCCGGGATATTCTGATAAATTTTTGTCGTATTGATTTACGGACCTAGTTTTATCAGAATATTTGCTAAAAGAGCTTAATTGCCAAAACCGGAAGTTACCGAATTGAGGAACTTTATGTTTTAACTGATCATAGATCATTATTACATCGTATTGATCATTTGATGCAAATCAATGATTAATATCAGCCTCAACCTAGTGTATACGCACATGTTACTCTGCTGCATTCAATTGCTAACCTGTACACCTCTGTGCTATATACTTTGTAACTTTTACGGATAACTCTGGCATAATCACGCGTTACGACGAAGCTTTGTGCAATTACTTGATACGGGAGTATGTCGTGTGTGTGGGCACCACATCGTGTTAGTCTAATACACCTAACTCGTATCATTTTAAAGCATTGCGTAATTGTCTGCATGAGAGCTTACGTGGACCACAATATCAGCAATTTCCGTGTTACATACTGTTTCTAATGATAATATTAAACAAATAGATCAACGCTGTGATCAGATTTCTCAGAAAACTGATATGATCCTCTGACCGGATTTCACAAAAAGTTTACTGCTTTCATTTACTTTGCTGCATTTAATTTTGTTGCAATTTACTTTTATTGTCAAAAAGATACAAAATCCAAAAAGATTTTAGGTGTGTTTTGATAAAATTTCAGAAAAATCCAAAATTTTTGCATTTCTGCTTTATTTTTGATAACCGGGGATGCTTGATAGTCATTCTGAGATTTGACAACACCATCTGGGCTTTGTATCATTCTAAATGTGAAAATATGAGTTTTGGAAGCTTAACGGATTGAAAAATGTTGAACGGGATTCGAATTCGTGATTTGGCAAAATTTTCAGAATTTTCCATTTCACATTCGCCCCTTAAATGGGTCGAATGTGGAAAATTCTCACCTTCGGGCTGTTTAAATGGACGAATGTGGACCTTTTAATCAAAAATCCACGTTCGGGTGAACAATTTTTACATTCGTGCCATTCATTTGGGGCGAATGTGGAAATCTTTCACATTCGTCCATCTTCAACGGGCGAAGGTGGATGTCTATATAATGCCAGAAGCAGATTCGACCATCATTTCAAATTTTTCACAAATTTTTACTAAGTACCAAACCTTGTTGCTTTGATTTCGTTTGATTGTGCATTTGATTCCCTGAGTTTCACTGATCTTTTCCATATCAAAATCACAGGTAAAGGAGCTGAAACAAGATCAGAATCATTCGTTTTTAAACCGGACCTAGGGTTTTAGGGTTAATGGATTTTAAGTGTTTGTTAATGATTAATTTTGATATACATTCACTCCACATCAGTTTTAGGGGGAGAGTGTACAAGGAATTAGGATAAAAACACCGTTTAATCAGTGATTGATCGAATGAAACGATAAGAACCCTAATTCTTGTTGAAAACTGATGTAGAATGAATGTTAGGGGCAATTGATGCTACACGAGTGTTAGTCGGCCAGTTTAGTACAATTTCTGATCAAAATCAAGTGTTTAAAACATGTTTAGAAAATTTTTGAATTTTTGGGAAAAACAGATTTCACCTTCGGGTGATCGTTTGGACGAAGGTGGAAATGTTTGGACGAACGTACTTCAAAATGGGCGAATGTATATTATTAGTCAATATTATTTCACATTCGACCAAAATATTGTACATTCGACCAGAATAATCTACATTCGACCAGAATTTTTGGGCGAATGTGGAATTCTAAAATCCTAAAAATTTTAAGTTTTTGTCGATTTTGTGTTTTAACGTTTGTTTTTGATTTTGTAATACAGATGGCTGAAGAACAAGAAAATGTTGAGATACCAGTTGAGACTATTGTCACAGATCCTGTCCCAGAACCTGTTCAAGAAGGTGAATCATCAAGCAAGAGCAAATGGCCTTTCGAGAAGAATCACAATTGCTGTGCTTATCTGGGAGACGTAGAAAAGAACGTGGAGTTTACTGGTATAATCAAGTTCTTGAAAAGAAGCAGAATAGTTTATGCTTTGGCTACACCAACTATTATCTACAAGGATATAGTTGAGGACTTTTACAACAATGCCAAGTATGATTACTTTGATAATCAGACCATTATACGAAGCAAGATTCAAGATATGGAGATGTTCATTACAGAGTCCGACATCAGAGAAGCTCTCCAGATTAAGTTTGAAGTTAGTGAAGATCCAAGAGAATTGTCCTGGACTGAGCAGAAAGCTTGTTTCCTTAGGATGAAATACAAAGGACCTATCACTGATGGTTCAATGTACAAAGGGAAACTGAGCGTGCAGTTTAAGTATTTTGCTCACGTCATCATACATGTGTTTGGATGTGTTAGTGGAGGATATGACGTAATGAGAAAGAGTTTGAGCTCATTAATGGTTGCGTTGACACTCAACAAACCATTTAATGTTGCTGGAATGATCTTGGACCACATGTTGGAGATGCTGAAAGGGTTAAAAAAGAAGTATTTCATGTTATACCCAAGATTCCTGATGATGATCTTTGATCACAAGTATCCAAATCTGAGGAAAGATCCTACACAGATACTTGCTTTAGATCACATGAACATTCGTACCTTGGTTAGAATGAAGGGCTATAAGGGTGTGCCAGACAATGAGAGGCCACCGTACAGAAGGTTGTTTGGAGCCTTAGCTAGAGAGGATTACAATGATCCAGGAAAGAATACAGCAAGGCATCCTGATAGTGATTCTGATAACGATGATCCTTTAGTATATGCTGATGCTAATACTAAGAGGAAGAGGCAAGTAGTCAATCCTGAAGCCAAAGGGAAGGGCAAAGGAAAGACTGATCAGGGAAGCTCAAAGCAACAGGTTGTGAGAAAGAAATCAACTGCTAAGAAAGGTACAAGTTTGGTGGATGAAGAATCAGTGGATTCTGAAGAAACAGAGGAGGAGGAACAGTGGGATTCGGATGCTGAAAATCTCCGGGCCACCAAACGTAAGGCCACTATGGTTGGTGAGTCTGAATCATTAAACAGATCGATTGCAGAAGCTGAAAAGAGCAAGAAGTCTGTTAGTGCTGAAGATGAAGTGTTTGGTGTGAATATGGATGAGTTGAACGAAGGAGAAACTGTAGTAGTTAACTTGCCCAAGCCTAAACACAAAACCATGGCTAAGAAGACCAGTACAAAGCAACTGAGAGAAAAAGAGTTAGCTCAACTCTTGAGAGGAAAAAGATTACCTGAAGCTGGAACATCATCAAAGCAATCTTCACCAGTCACAAAGAAACAAAAGACTAAAGAGGCAACAACATTACCAGTGGATGAGTTCAATGTAGCCCTGGATAATGTACTTGACATGTTCAGAAAGCCTCAGAAAGAGAAAGAAGCTGAAGTTGAGCCATCCAGATCTAAATCCAAGTCAAAGAAAGTCACTGTGGATGACGATGTTATGAAGCAAGTGAATAAGAAGATGGATGACATGATGAAGATGATTGTGGCTCAGCAAGCAGAAATAGCCAAGTTCAAGCAGAATGAGGAAAAGATGCTTCAGATTGTGGTAGCTTCTAAGTCAAATCAGGATGAAATTGATGAGAAGGTTAAGAAGCTAGAAGCAAAGAACAAAAAGCTTGAGGGTAAATGTTTGAGGAACAAAAACAGGTTTAAGGCTATTAAAGAAGATAACAAAGAGTTGAAGGCTGAGAATAAACGCCTAAGTGAGTTAATTGACAACCTGTACAATGTTGCACCCAAGCTGAAGGAGGGTGAGGAAGACAAAGAAAAAGAAGTAGAACAGGTTGATTTTGAACCATCTGAGTCTGATAAAGAGAAAGATGATGATGAGGATGATGAAGAATCAGAGAAGAGTGATGATGAGGATGATGATAATGATGATGATGATGATGCAGAGGGTTCGGGAAGTCAAAAGGAAGATGACAGTAGCAGTGATGATGATAATGATGGAGGAGATGATACATCGAAGTTTACATTTGAGAAGAGACCACCTTCAAAGAAGAAGAAAGATACTGGAGAATCGAGTTCAAAGAAGAAAGGTGAGAATGTTGATTCAGATGAAAGTATATTCTGGAATGAGAAGGTGAGGTCCTTGACTGATGATGCTAAACTAGTATACAAGGACATGTTAGAAAGAAGAGAATGGACCATTGAGTTCACAGGTCGTTTTGCTGAAATATTCCAAACTGACGATATGAGATATGAATTGGAATATAACGATCCTGATTTAGAAGAAGGGGAAGTACCTGCATCTGTGGCAAAAGAGATTTTAGATGGGCTTGCACAGAGGGTAGGGAAAACGTTTGAAGAGTTTATTGTAGATGAGTCGATTCCACATATTCCTGAAAAGGATATTGGAAGTCACTCTGATGACAAAGATACCCCTGAATTTGAAGAAGTGGAGATAGAAGATATAACGCATGAGGAATACCCACAATACTTTAGACAAACTGATGAAGATGTGGTGTTTCCTGACTTTACTGAAATTCCAAACACTTCTGCGAAGAAAAAGGCTAAGCAAAGAAGTGAAGAATTTGTGGAGAAAGTATTTGGAGCTGATAAGCCAGAATCTTCAAATAAATCTGATGAATTGAAGAGTTATTTGAAGAAGTTAAGAGAAATGGATGAGAACCGACCGAAGCCTGAAGCTCAAGGAAACTTTTATAGATTTCATAATGCTAAGTTCAGAGGCAGAGCTCTCGGGTGGACATATTTAGGCAGGCTGAAGTGTCTAGCTGCCAAATGGGAATCAGGGATCTTGTATTTTTACAGATTCATTGACTTGCTAACTCTACCGTACTGGGCGGTTAGAGATTTATGCAGATTTCCTATGTCGGGTGCTTCAGTTAATAATACACATGTCGGTTGGTGCGCAGACAAGCTGGTTTAGGAAAGTAGAACGAGATGGAATAGATTCAAGCCTCAATATCCCAGGAGGAAAGTTCACAGGGATATTGATCCCAGAACCAAGCTGAAGCGGGTTACCTTGATATATAAGGCACCTGAAGTGATGAGGAAAATACCTTTAATGCCCATGCCTCAACATTTCAGTGCTGACTTTATTTTCTGGTATTATGATTGGAGAAAGGCAGAAGCGGTGATTGTGTTGAGAGATGGAAAGGATAAATACAAGCATGTGCATGTATTTGATCCTATGTGGTTGATTAATTGCACTTTTGAAGACATCATCATGCTCTTTTACAATCCGATTCATCATGAGCCGAACGACGCTGATCAAGCAAAGAAATACACTCAAGTGGTTGGTGTATGTTTTGCATATGACATAAATGCGGGTAGTAATTTGGATGGAAAACTTGGCAAGATGGTGAAGATGGCAAATGTGTCAAAACCGGTGAAGAGAAGGTTAGAGCCTGAGATGACAAAAGAGCAGAAGAAATTGCTCAGAATCAAGTTGCTGAACAAAGCTATGGACGAGGACAGAAAACGATCCAATCAATAGTCGAGGGGGAGTTTGTAGATGCGTTTTGCGACTAGTGATTGGATAGTTAACATGTGTTAGAAGGCTGATGTGGGCGAATGTAGATTGATATGGGCGAAGGTGAATATAAAGTGGGCGAATGTAGAATAGACTGGACGAATGAAGAATGGAACTACACAGAAGAACACATTCGACCATGTAAATGGGCGAATGTGGAACAAACTCACATTCGACCAAGAGAAAGGGGCGAATGTGCAGTGCCTATAAATAGAATTTGTGTTTTTGTAATGTTAAGAGAGTCATTAGGTGTGTGTGTTTTGAGGTGTTGTTCCAGGATAGTTTGAGAGAGTCTGTGTTTGAGTTAGATTAACTGTATTGACATTGTAATCAAGTTTATCATCAAGTTAATCTATGAAAATGTTTGAAAATGACTTTGATTGTGTTTTGATTTGAGTTTACATCAGTTTGTTCAAAGCTAGGGTTTCCGCACCTGGTTTTGTAACTTGTATGATCATATAATCCTGTTTTCGTGTAAAATCATCCCTCTACAAGCATCACAACTTTTAAGTTTCAAGAAAGTTACCTAAGTATCGAACCTAATGGGAAATGGTCAGGGGTGGACCTAGTTAATAACTAGGTGTCGCGTCCGTTGCTGCTCAACTTCGCGCGCGTAGTGGAAAATTAGTGGAAAATTTGTTTTGTTTTTTACGACATTTGGAAAACGTTGCTACTAAAATGAAAAACGTTACTACTGAAATTCATTTCTAGATCCTCCACTGGAAATGGTTCGTACCAAAACACATAGTTTCCAATTTCCTAATGTTTCAAGAACAAACCATATCAAACCGGCAAACATTAGTTAAATTAACGAAAAGTGCCGAACCAAATGTTACCAAAAGTCGACCAACACAAAAGTGTTGGCTCCATTTCTTGAGTTTTCTTAATCCTTGTCATGTGCCATCCCTTTCCCTTTTTCATTTTGCATTTTTATCGAAGCTTCAATCTCTATAGGAAAAACAAAAACCATATAAGTTAACGCCCTATTGTAGACAAAAAATTTTGATGTGTGATGAAAACAAACAAAAAGTACAACGTCGTCATCCTCTAATATATCATTTACATCATCCACAATTGGTTTTCTTGACTTTCTCACCCAATCTTGGATGCAAACCAAAACTTCTACAATGCTAGTTGACAACCTTGTCTTGTAAGCGTCGAGTACATGACCGCCGGTGCTAAACGCAGACTCGGACGCGACTGTGGAAATTTGAATTCCCAAAATATCTAACAATTGTACAAAGTTAATAAACAATAATTAATGACAGTTAAATAAAGTGACCTCTAGCCATCCGAGACACAATGGGGAATCTAATTGCATTTTGTTTCTACCACATAAGTATGTCAAATCTTGTGCTAAAACTCGCTTTCGGCTCATCTAAGTATCTTTTTAACTTTGTTTCCTTCACAACCGATTCCTTTTTTCTTTCTTTAAAAACTCCATGAAGAATTCTTGCCATCATCACATTCAACAACATCGTTATTACGTGCTTCTTGTGATGCCGAATTATAATGCACATCATCAAATTTCTACTTGTATGTTTGAAAAAACTCATGCAACCTACTCTCAAGTTCAAACGACTTCTTCTTGACTTTTTTTTTAATTTGGTCATCAGTCACACGATCATCCTCAGTTAAGTTACCTCTAATCATCCCTTCAAAACAATGCTCAACAAAGCTTAACTTCATGGTGGGATCCAAGATTACAACAAAATACATGTAGTCATTAAGTTTGTCAAACTCCCCCCAGTACTTGTCATATTTCCTACGCATTGAGCTAACCATTGTAGCAAAATTGGGATCACAGTCCCACCGCCCTAGATGTTTGCCTACGTCTAGTATTTCTCTAAAAAATGATGAGCTAAGGGCTTTGATGTGGACGATACAATGTCTATTTTAATCTTAAACTTTTCTAAAAATTTTATTAATCTTTCACACATACCGAAATCTGAATGTTCAGGTTGTCTATCTAAATCATGTTTATAGCTACCAACTTCAAGTTCATAAGCAAAAAACACCTCTCTTAAACCCACCGCTATTTTCAACATCTCATACGTCGAATTCCACCTAGTAGGCATATCTCCACACAAAAACTGACTTGATTCAACATTCGACTCCTCCATGCACTTTTTAAACTTGCTTATTCTTTGTGTTGAGTTTTGAATATGTCAAATTGCTTTTCTAAATCACTCAACATGATAATTGTTTTTTGCTAAACCATCTTTCACAATTAGATTTAGTATGTGTGCCATACATCTAATATGAAAATGCCTTCCACCATCATACAAATTTAGCAATTTTCTCAACAAATAATCAATTGCCTTATCATTACTAAAAGCATTGTCAACCGTCATGGTCATCACATTTTTTATCCCCTAACCATGAATACAATGTAATAACTCTTGACCAATATCCTCCCCTTTATGACTATCTATGGGTCTAAAATTAATGATGCGTTTATGCATTACCCAATCATCATCAATGAAATGTGCCGTTAAAACCATATAGTTAACCCGTTGACATGAAGATGTCCAAGTGTCGTTTGTCAAGTGAACGGTGTTTGTAGGCTTACTTACATATGCTAACAATTTATTCCTTTCCTCCACATAATACTTTCCAATATCTCTAGACAACTTATGTCTTGATGGCAAAGTGAATTTTCCATTCAAAGCATTGGTGTACTCAATGAAAACCAGATTTTCTACAAGCTTAAATGGTAATTCGGCTACAATCATCAAATTTAGTAAACCTTTTTTATTCTAGACTCATCATGTTTCCTAATGTTGACGCTACATTCCCCGCTAGTTTCTTTTTCAAAGACCAAAGTGCTTTGTTTTTTATCTTCTGGATTTTCGTTACAAGCATTAATATGAGTTTTAAGACCCGACGTACCAGTTCTCTTTGGATCGGCTTTGATATGCTTTTTACAATACACAATACTTGCACCTTCCATGCTTCCGACTAACGCCATCTTCTTCTTCTAAAAACACAACATCAAAAGGTTTCCAACACTCGGCCCTCTCCTTGCCTACTCTTTTTGATTCATTTCCTTCTTTTTTTTTTAATATTCATTGTCTACTTTCTTTGCTTTCTTTTGTGATACTTTTGTAGCTCTCTTTGGTTGTTTTCGTTTACGACTTGATTCCGCCTCATAACCCAAATTTTTCTTATCAAAATAGACATCTCTATGGTCGCCATAAGGAGTGTCCTCAACAAGCGTATCATCTTCATCATCCTACAAAACAACATAAACAATAAGCTTTATATGTAATTAAAAATTACACACCTACAATTCAACAACAAAACTTACTTGAGTGTAATTTTCTTGAAATGCCATTACAACTTGATTTCTTTAATCTCACCGTTCACTTATACAACATAACATAAAAACCCATAACGATTTTCAGAAACTTTGTAGTACACTGTACAAAATTACAAACCCACCAAAATTACTAACCCACTCTTAAATCTTGCTTAACTACAAGTTATGTCATATTACAAACACATCAAAATACATGAACCAACTATATATTAAAAAGCACGAAACCCACTGTTTAAAATTACAAACCCATTCTAAAAGCTTGCAACTACAAGAACAATTATTTATTAGGAAGAAAAATACATGAAACAATAAAGAAAGTACTAACCGAAACTAACCTTCTTTGATCCGGGTTACTGCATCGACGGGGGTGGAGAACTGGAGATGACGGGTGACAGGGGTTTGGCCGGTGGGTAAGAGCAATGGTGGAAATGGTGGATTTAGGAGGACAACCGGTGGGTTAGATGTTGGGATCAACCTAGGGATGGCAATCAAACCCGAAACCCAACACATTTGGGACGGGTTTAGGCTTGGGTAATCAGGTATGGGTCTGGGTATGGGATTAGTTTTTATTTTTTTCGTGGGTTTGGGACGGGTTTGGGATTTGATGATATACCCGTTTACCCGACCCGATTACCCGATAAAGTATACTCGTTTACCCGACTAAATACCCAATATTATTTCTAATATATCTTTTTAAATATGTATGCATAATATATCTAATTGTCCATCTACATTGTCATCTTGTGCTAAAATTACAAAAAAGTTAGTGTATACTATTTGTTATCTATGTCTTTGATTGTGTTTATATGATTTAAGTATTTTGTATTTATACATTGTAATCATTTACATATATATTTAATAATGGTAATTGGTTAATAATTACCTGATAGATGCCAATCGGGTTTTTGGTCGAATATACTCAATGAGTAAGTTTTAAAAATTAATGGGTTTACCCGAAACCCGCGGGTATACCCGATACCCGATAGGTAATTACCCGACGGGTTTTGGGCCGGGTTTGGGACAAGCATACCTAATCGGGTATCGGTTCGGGATTACCTAAACCCGTCCCAAACCTGACCCATTGCCATCCCTAGATCAAACTAACCTTCTATTGAATAAGGTTTGTTTTGGTGAAAGTTTAAAGATGGGGCCGTGAAACTCACCTGAAACTGTGCTCGGCTCAAAGAAGTAAATAGCAAATTTGGTGGTCTCGCACCTACAAATGTTTCTAGGCGTATAAGTCTCTACACCTATAGTGCATGTGCCTTGGCAAGTTGTACACCCAACTCCCCGACCACGTGTTATCCCAATTCCCGTTTAATTAGACGCGCATCCTAGGTCCATTGGCGATGGATTACCCTTTTCTTTATATATTAATCTTGTTAATATTATTTGTAATATGTACACTATTATTCTCGACACAACTCCACCTAACGTATAATTATTTTCCCATTTAAATAATTATACTTAGGATCGTATCGTTCAATATAATGTATTCTTATCTCCCGACCCGACTCACTTTGCCACATATTTATTTTCCCATTTAAATAAATATGCTAAGTTCTTGTCGCTCGATACTATATTTTAACGCCCGACTCAACTCACAATGCCGTACATTTACTTTCCCATTTAAATAAATATACTAGGGTCTTGTTGGGACTTACACGTTCGTAGATATACTTCACCTACTTGTCTCGGTTTTCCTTCTCGCGTATCTATTTTCCCATTTAAATAGATATACTAAAATTTCGTCGTGACAAGTATGTATCTATATATCAATGTGTGCGTTTTCTTTGTTAAGTCCATACGTTGTCTAACGTTTTAATTCATTAATCTTTCTCCCTCGAATATTTGTTCCAACACTTAGGAAAGTGTTACATAAGTTTCACCCATACTTTATATATTTTACTTCCTAAAATATATATTTTCACGTTTTGCCGCTATGGCATTATCTCTAGTTTGTCCGTTTATACGTCATCGTTAGTTTACGTTACTAAGTCCAATAGTTAACTTTTTCCACATTTTCTTCTAATATCCGTTCTATGGTATATTGTCCATATTCCCAATTCCAAACGTATATTACTTGAAGAAAAATATACTTTTATATTTTTAGTACAACTAGTTACTTGTATTCCAAAAATGTTTCCGATACTTTTATATTCCCATTTATATAAAAGTATCCATTTTTGTACAAGTTTTCCTCAAGTTGTTACTCTTGTCCAATATTTTATGAAACCGTTATTTTTGTCGAAAACCTTATGTTAACTTAACCACTTATTTTTATAAAAACTTCTATTTTTATAAAAATACATTTTTCACAACTTATTAAGTATTTTGCTCAAGTTTCACAAAACTATACTTGGAAAAACTATTCTTTATGTTTTTGACACTAAACTTCCATAAACACATTTTTGGACCCAAGTTTCTAAAATGCTTATTTTAGTCCATCAACTTTCAAAGTTTCTATATTAGTCCTTAAACTTTATACTTGTTGTATTTTTCATCCTAACTTCCAAAGTTAGTATTTTTCTTCCATTTTAGTAGACTTTGAAGAATCATATTTCACATGTTTGGTTCTTTTTACATCTTTCCACTTCCATTAGCCTTCTAATCCATTAATAATGCTACTAACATGTGTGTATTATGTTTTTATCCAACATATTCCATTTTCACTCATCTAAGTGAGTAGACTTTAATTATGAATCTTTTACATGCAAGATCATCCAACCCATTTTACTATCTTTTTGACATTAGTTAGTCATCTTATGTTGATTAAAACCATATTTTATCACTTATTAATCTCTTTCAAAAATAATGTTTTGATCATCATCCTCTTTACATGCATGTCAATATTTTCGCATTTCTTGAAGTGTTACATCACCAACATCAATTCTAAGGTTCATCCATATTATTATTCATCCATTTTGTTCTTGTATGACATATAATAAACTTTTATATTTCAAAACCATATTAACCCATCAATGTACAACTTGCTCTAAAGAACACAATATATGAACATTAATATCAAAACAAGGTGAATACTTACAACTAGCTCAAGGCTAGGGAAGATGACAACCTTGGATTGGATGGGGTTTAGTGTGTTTTTCCAATGGGGTTAAGCTCCAAGCTCTTGAACACACAAAGGGGTTTTGGATGGATGATGATTTAGAGATAATTTGTTAGTGTAAAAATTGAAAGAAAATGTATATGGGGGTGGGGGTTGCTTACGGCCAAGAGAAGAAGAAGAAGAAGTTTTGTGGGTTTTGCCTCTAGTGTGTTGTGTTGGTGTGTCTTTATATTAATTTTCCCCAAATCTTAAAAGATTTGATAATATCTAATTAAGATTATGTAAGTTAATATTAGTAAAAAAAAAAAGAAATATCTTACACACAAGGGTGCTTGGGCCGAGTTTTGTAGAGAGAGAGGAGAAGGGATTGGCTAGTTTCTTATGTCTAATGATAATCCATGCAAGCTTATGATTACAAATCTTCTAATGATTTTCCTTGATAACTCAAGTTATCTTTCATTTGTGTGGCCATAGGCCGGCCCCAAGGGGGTGTCTTGTGGGACCCACTTTGCTAATTTATACCCATTATTAGTTATGTTTAAGTCAATCTTGTTTGGGTCTCGTCCGGGTATTTTTCGAGCTTTTATCGCGCGTCCACCGGATATTAAAAATATCACTAATAACCTTTAATTATGGTCCGGGTTAAGCGTTGATAATTTATTATAGGCTTTTGCCGGGTGAAATTATTAGTTAGGCGCGTATCGGGTGCGGTACGCGCACTTTATTCGTTACCGGGAGATTTGTATAATAAGCTTTCACGTATGGCTTTGGAGTTCCAAAACTCATTATATTTTGTGAAATTACATTTTATTTTATATTCCGGCTGTCCGGGATTCGTTTCGCTTATTTAATTTTTACCGGGTAATCGCCAGTGTCCATACCGGATAGATTTATTCGCACATGACTCCGTCATGTTTTGTTATTAAACATATGCATTCCTATGCATTATTTGGGAATTGCTATTATTCTAAGGCCCCAATTAAATAATCAACACATAATTATATTTAATTACGTTAATTACGTTAATTAATTAGTACGGAATTACCTTATTTTGCCGGTTGTTACATTCTCCCCCCGTTAAGAGAATTCCGTCCCGGAATTCACTTCGAGTCCTCTGGTATAGGGGTCTTCTCGAATAGGGCGGGATATTTTTGCTTCATCTGGTCCAGCCTCTCCCACGTGAACTCCGGTCCACGCTTGGCGTTCCAGCGCACTTTGACTAACCTGATCTTACTGCGCCTTAGTTTTTGGACCTTCCAATCAGTCACTTCGATTGGTTCTTCGACAAAATGTAACTTATCGTCGACGTGGATTTCGTCTGCAGGGATGATGAGAGTTTCGTCGGATAGGCACTTCTTTAAATTCGACACGTGGAACGTGTCATGTACACCGTTCATTTCTTGAGGTAATTTGAGCTTGTATGCTACGGGGCCTACTCTGGACAAGATTTCGAATGGTCCAACGTACCGTGGGTTCAGCTTCCCGCGCTTCCCAAAGCGCGCGAGACCTTTCCAAGGTGACACCTTTAGTAGGACCCGGTCTCCGACTTGAAATTCCAAAGGCTTTCGCCTCATGTCAGCATAGCTTTTCTGTCGGTCACGAGCCGCTTTGAGGCGTTCCTTTATCAAGAAGATCTTGTCCGTTGTTTCTTGAACAATTTCGGGCCCGGTAAGTTGTTTTTCTCCAACTTCAGCCCAACATAGTGGAGATCTACACTTACGTCCATATAGAGCTTCAAATGGTGCAGCTTGAATGCTCGTATGGTAACTGTTGTTATATGAGAATTCCACCAGTGGTAAGTGTGTATCCCAACTACCGCTGAAATCGATGGCACATGCTCGTAACATGTCCTCTAAAGTCTGGATGGTTCGTTCACTCTGTCCGTCGGTTTGGGGATGATATGCGGTACTCATGTCAAGGCGAGTACCAAGGGCATCGTTCAAACTTCCCCAAAATCTTGAGGTGAAGCGACCATCTCGATCGGAGATGATAGACGTAGGTACACCATGCTTAGATACTATTTCCTTGATATACAAACGGGTCAACTTTTCCAGTCCATCCGTTTCGCGGATCGGAAGGAACTGTGCGGATTTTGTCAATCGATCAACAATTACCCAAATCTTATTATGGCCGCTCGTCGTCCTGGGCAACTCGGAAATGAAATCCATGGTAATTCGTTCCCATTTCCATTCAGGTATTTCCGGTTGCTGGAGCAAGCCGGATGGTCTCTGATGCTCGGCTTTGACCTTTGCACAAGTCAAGCATCGCGCAACATAAGCTGCTATATCTCTCTTGAAGTTTGGCCACCAATAAAATCCTTTCAAATCGTGGAACATCTTGTCTGCACCAGGGTGAACCGAATATCGAGAACTGTGAGCTTCAGCCAATACTAGTTCTCGTAATCCTCCATACACTGGAACCCAAATCCTATTCATGAAGTACAAGGTTTGGTCCGCCTTTGGTTCCAGTGAATCAACCATTTTCCGTAGTCTTTCACCTTTGACATTCTCGGGCTTAAGAGCGTTAATCTGAGCTTCGCGAATTCGGTCAGTCAGATTCGTCTGAATAGTTAGACCTAAAGCTCGGACACGCAACGGCTTAATCCGTTCCTTGCGACTTAAGGCGTCGGCCACAATGTTCGCCTTACCGGGATGGTACTTTATCTCACAATCGTAATCGTTTAATAATTCAACCCATCGCCGTTGTCGCATGTTCAGTTCCTTCTGATCGAAAATGTGTCGCAAACTCTTATGATCCGTGAAGACTGTGCACTTGGTTCCATACAAATAATGCCTCCATATCTTGAGTGCGAACACTACGGCACCCAATTCCAAATCGTGTGTAGTGTAGTTCTTCTCATGGATTTTCAGTTGTCTGGAAGCATATGCTATCACTTTCTCTCGTTGCATTAGTACGCAACCCAATCCTTGGTGAGAGGCGTCACAGTAAACCACGAAGTCTTCCGTACCATCGGGGAGTGATAGTATCGGAGCGCCACATAACTTGTCTTTTAATAGTTGAAATGCCTCTTCTTGCTTTTCCGTCCATTCGAACTTCCTATCCTTTTGGGTTAGTATGGTTAAAGACTGTGCTATTTTTGAGAAGTTCTTGATGAACCTTCTGTAGTAACCCGCAAGGCCAAGAAACTGTCGCACTTCAGTAGGAGTTCTAGGGGCATCCCAATTCTTAATAGCCTCGATCTTGGCGGGATCGACATGTATTTCCTTTTCATTTACCACGTGGCCTAGGAAGTGTACTTCTCGAATCCAAAAGTCACACTTTGAAAACTTTGCATAGAGCTTCTCTTTGCGCAGTACCTCTAGGATTAACCGAAGGTGATTCTCATGGTCTTCTTTAGTGCGCGAATAGATCAAAATGTCATCAATAAAGACAATGACAAATTTGTCCAAGTATGGCTTACACACACGATTCCTCAAGTCCATGAAAACTGCCGGTGCGTTGGTCAATCCGAATGGCATTACCAAGAATTCGTAGTGTCCATAACGAGTTCTGAACGCCGTTTTCGGTACATCTTCTTCCTGGATACGTAACTGGTGATAGCCGGATCTTAGATCAATCTTGGAGTAGAAACTGGATCCTTGAAGTTGATCAAATAAATCGTCGATCCTGGGAAGAGGATAGCGATTCTTGATGGTCAACTTGTTTAGTTCCCGATAGTCAATGCACATTCGAAAAGTGCCGTCCTTCTTCTTTACGAATAAGACGGGAGCTCCCCAGGGTGAGAAGCTTGGTCTTATGAAGCCTTTGTCTAACAACTCCTGCAGTTGACCGGATAGTTCCTGCATCTCGGATGGAGCTAAGCGATATGGCGATCGCGCTACGGGTGCAGCTCCAGGAACAAGGTCGATGCGGAACTCGACTTGTCGAGGTGGTGGCAACCCCGGCAAATCTTCTGGGAACACGTCTGGAAAATCTCTAGCTATCGGAATGTCTTCTAACTTTCGCTCGTCGGCCTTCTTATCTACCACGTGCGCCAAGAATGCAACAAGGCCTTTTCTCAAACACTTTCGGGCCTTCATGCTGGTAATAATTCGTAATGGCGTCCCATGCCTTTCCCCTTGAATCGACAGAGTTTCACCGCTCGGGAGGGGAACTTGAATTATTTTATCGTTGCAAACAACGATCGCACGTTGTGCGGATAACCAATCCATGCCAACGACTATGTCAAAACTACCCAGTACTACCGGTAAGAGATCAATATCAAATTCGCGACCACAGAGATCCAATTTACAACCTTTTGCTACTTCTCGGGTTTCTATAGTTTTACCATTAGCCAGTTCTATAGAATACGGTGTGTCTAGTTTACTAGTTTTTAGCCCAAGTAATCTTTTAAATTCGACAGATACGAAGCTAAAATCGGCGCCAGTATCAAATAATACAGAAGCATAATGACCATTAAGAGGGAACGTACCAGTGACCACATTAGGGTCCTGTCGTGCATCACCGGCACCAATCACAAATGCCCGCCCATGGGCTTGGTTGTTGAGCTTGGGGCAATCCCTCTTCCAATGGTCAAGCGACCCACACGAGAAGCAGGGCCTCGCTCCTCCATTCTTTGGTGCTCCTGACCTGCACTCTTCGGTTTTGTGCCCCGTGCGCTGGCACTTTCCGCAGATTATCCCATTCTTTCCCTGATAACTCGGCTTTCCGCCGTTCCCACGTCCTGTGGCTACATACCCTTATCCCTTCTTGTTCGTTCCACCCGATGACCCATCCTTTTTCCCGTCATTGCGCTTACGTTTCCCGAACCTTGGCTTATTTCCCTGATCACTAAACCTAACCGTTGAACTTGCACCCACATTCTTGCCCTCTACACTGCTGGACTCAGTAAGCTTCAATCCTGACACTTTCCGGATTAGAGTGCCCATTCGGATGGCGTCTTCAGTGAGGCTCATAGCGAGGTCGATAGCCTCGCGCATGGTCGTGGGTTTGGAAGCAGTGACCATGCCGCGAATCTGTGGCGCCAGCCCGAATAGGTATCATTCCACTTTCTTGCTCTCCGGGGTAATCAGACGAGGTACCAGTCGAGATAGATCATGGAACCTGGATGTGTACCCAGTTACGTCCGATCCAATCATGGTGTGGTTCCAGAATTCAGTCTCTAGCTTTTGCACTTCGCTTGCAGGGCAGTACTCGGCGATCATACGTTCTTTTAACTCCAACCAGGACAAGGAGTAGGCAGTATCGTCTCCTAGTGATTGTACTTGGTCGTTCCACCAAGTTAGTGCCTGGTCCAGGAACAGGTTAGTGGCATACAAAACCGCTTGTCGTGGAGTACAGCTACTGATGCGGATCACCGCCTCAGTTTTCTCGAACCATTTAATCAGTCCGACAGATCCCTCAGTGCCACCGAAGTTGAATGGCTTGCAGTCCAGAAAAGCTTTGAATGTGCAGCCACGCTCTCACGAGGCCATTTCTGCAATAATAAGGTAGCATGTTATTATGAATCAGGAGTTTTATGGAAATCTCCCATTGCATTTATTTATAACCCTCTTACCAGTGGGGGAGGTTTCGCGTCGGTCGCTCCCGGACCTATCCCGCGATCGCTCAGTGCGGGCGGCATTTTCCGCTGCGAGGGCTTGAGCTACGCACTCCGAGACTAGTGCCTCAAGCTCCTCGGGTGTTGCGGGTAGTCCTCCATTTCCGCTGTTGCTACGAGTGGCTGGTGCCATTTTTCTTCAATAACAATTATCAAAGGTTAATTTGACGATCATGCATACAACATCGTCATATATATAGCACAAACAACAACTCAAAACATAAACACAATAGTCATCACAACATCACCATACCATCACAAATCACAATATATACAAGGTAAGTAATAATAATCGTAGATAATCATGACAACACATTTCACCATAACAAAATTTTCATTAATTTCAATTACCACGAGTACAATGATTGTTTGCAATAACAAAAATAGGGGATACATCCCTCATACATCGTTACTTGAAATACCATAGAAACATAATGTCATATACCGGCATAACCCGCACGGCTAGGCAAAAATGCAGACGAGTGCTATAACTCGTGCTATGCTATCATACTACTACTACTACCATGTCTGCAGATGATTCTTCGGTGTCTCTGAGATGTCTCTATTGTGGTGGTGGTGGTGGCGGGTACTGGTACTGGGGGGCGTACATGCTGATGGACATGCTGATCGCCATAATGTGATCATACAAGAACTGGCGATAAGCGAAATACGCGTCGCCTGTAATCCCACAATGCGCGTCCATGCGCAGTAACTCCTCAGCGTAATATGCTAGTGCGTCTCTGGAGTCAATGATCCTGGCCCACATCAGTCGTGTCTGCTGCTCCATCTGGTTCACAGTGCGCTGCACCGTCTCTGTGAGGGTCTGGAAGTCCCTCTCTAGAGAGATCACAGTGGACCATGCCGGTCCGGACAGTGGGGTCATCACATGGGGCTGTGACGGCCCGGGTATGTCAGGGTAAGTCGGCTGGGATGGGCCGACAATGTCTGGTATCGGTAGAGGTGGGAAGGGTTGGGCAAAGCCCGGTGGTCCAGTGGTAAAGTGGGGTGGCATCTGGTATGGGTCTCCTGCACCCAAAGGGTATGGTGCAGGTGGTGTCATCATGAAGGGGGTCTCTGCACCCATGGTGAATGGTGCGGGTGGGGGTACCGTCAGTATCTCAGTGAGGGGTGGTAACATGGGAAAGGTGGTAATGGGTAATGTCATGGTGGCTGAGGTGGGTGATATAAGTTCGGCCATCGAGACCATGAGAGACTGTGTCACAGTGGTCCACTCCGGGGTGGATGCCACGACGGTGGGGGTAGGTGGGCTCGCAGTAGCGTACGCCGTCATACCGGCTCGGTGCAACTCAGAGCTACGGGCTGAGCTACCCTCTAGTATGTGCCCTGCGGAGGCTGGCCCATCCTGTGGTGCGGGCTCTGGTAGGGCGAGTAAGGCTGTCGGGGCAGAGGGGGTGTGCTCTATCACTGGAGCAATGGGCTCCTCCTGAACAGCTGGGGGTATGGGCAGGGCTATGTGGTCCACAGACGCCACTGACTCATCGTCAGAGTCGTCCGATATCCACCCGTTCCGTCCTCGGGAAATAGGCACAAGCATCATGCCTGGGGGAACGGGAATGTGAGGGGCGGGTAGTGGCTCACGCTCAGCGCGGGTACGTCATCTGTATGGAGACTCCACGGTCTCTGATCCGGTGGGAGCTGGTCGCGACGGACCTGCGCAGCCTACAGGGAAATCCCTGACGGCTCGGATAGGGCGTACCGGCAGTGGCGCGGTCGGTATCGGTACGAGTGGCAAGTCGGCCTGCGGTGCCTCCTCCATCGGTAGGTCTGCCGCTGCGGCCACGTCATCTCCAGCGGGGGCCCAATTCGGGTCCTCACTGGGGTCAGTCTCGTCATCCACGCCTCCAATGGCAACGTCTACCTCCATGTCATCACTCTCTAGGTCAAGCACTACCACCTCGATCGGTGGGGGCGACAAGATCTGGATGCTGCTATCGAAGCTCGGTGCGTCACTCTCAGCGTTCGACATCCCTGGCAAAAGAACCGTACTATTATTTATATATTCTTTATTAGAAGGTTAAGGAGTACGTTTTCAGTAATCTTCCTACTTCTAATACTAAAGTAACATGTATCAATACCCATGGCTAGCTCGGTCGGAATCTCTTCATACCCAATGTTCTTTGAAAATATACTTAATTGCATTTTGCATTTTTATTTTGAAAGCCTTATCTTTTTGAACCAAATCCGGTTATAGTTTAGATTTTTAAAAACTAATTCGCTATAACCTTGGCTCTAATCCGGTTATACTACGTATAGTTGATGACTCACATTGTCACACCACGACTACGGCGGAAACACGTGGCGCGACGGTTCAAATGGATAAAGCCAAGATTAATGCAAATCACAAGTAATTAAAGAAACGGGTCATTTATTAAGACGTCAAAAATCATGTCGCATTATTCATACATAAACAAAAATTGTTTTTGATTCAAATAAGGAGGCTTCTCATATATATATCCCGATTCTTTGGGATAAAGAGATGAAGCCTCTTCATAACACCCGACGTCCCGTTAAGAGATTCCCCCGACCCAGCTCGCCATGTTTTCCATCATTCATCAATTACCTGAAAGATATGTTTAAAATCGTCAATATATAAATGTTGGTGAGTTCACAGGTTTTAGTTATCAAAACATAAACTTTTGGGAATTTTCCATGTTATGACAATTTATAGGAGTTGCAAGTTCCTACAATTTCTACTTGAGCCTATAATCAAACCAAGACAAATAATAATGCCCCGCTCCAAGTCGTTACTCGGTATTCTTACGACTTAATTTCAGAATACGTGCACCCCAGGCATACGCCGATGCATAATCGACGCTATCGATTAGGGGTGGGCCTTGTCAGGCACCAATAGTACTATTCAAATATTCCATCGGTTTCACTTTCCTGAATTAATGATTATAGTAGTGAGGTCTCAACCCCGAGTGGCGATCATAACTCAAGTACCAACCCGTCAAACATTTCCCTAATATATCTTTCCCCCGAAAACGCTAAAATAGTTTAAAGATGGGGCCGTGAAACTCACCTGAAACTGTGCTCGGCTCAAAGAAGTAAATAGCAAATTTGGTGGTCTCGCACCTACAAATGTTTCTAGGCGTATAAGTCTCTACACCTATAGTGCATGTGCCTTGGCAAGTTGTACACCCAACTCCCCGACCACGTGTTATCCCAATTCCCGTTTAATTAGACGCGCATCCTAGGTCCATTGGCGATGGATTACCCTTTTCTTTATATATTAATCTTGTTAATATTATTTGTAATATGTACACTATTATTCTCGACACAACTCCACCTAACGTATAATTATTTTCCCATTTAAATAATTATACTTAGGATCGTATCGTTCAATATAATGTATTCTTATCTCCCGACCCGACTCACTTTGCCACATATTTATTTTCCCATTTAAATAAATATGCTAAGTTCTTGTCGCTCGATACTATATTTTAACGCCCGAATCAACTCACCATGCCGTACATTTACTTTCCCATTTAAATAAATATACTAGGGTCTTGTTGGGACTTACACGTTTGTAGATATACTTCACCTACTTGTCTCGGTTTTCCTTCTCGCGTATCTATTTTCCCATTTAAATAGATATACTAAAATTTCGTCGAGACAAGTATGTATCTATATATCAATGTGTGCGTTTTCTTTGTTAAGTCCATACGTTGTCTAACGTTTTAATTCATTAGTCTTTCTCCCTCGAATATTTGTTCCAACACTTAGGAAAGTGTTACATAAGTTTCACCCATACTTTATATATTTTACTTCCTAAAATATATATTTTCACGTTTTGCCGCTATGGCATTATCTCTAGTTTGTCCGTTTATACGTCATCGTTAGTTTACGTTACTAAGTCCAATAGTTAACTTTTTCCACATTTTCTTCTAATATCCGTTCTATGGTATATTGTCCATATTCCCAATTCCAAACGTATATTACTTGAAGAAAAATATACTTTTATATTTTTAGTACAACTAGTTACTTGTATTCCAAAAATGTTTCCGATACTTTTATATTCCCATTTATATAAAAGTATCCATTTTTGTACAAGTTTTCCTCAAGTTGTTACTCTTGTCCAATATTTTATGAAACCTTTATTTTTGTCAAAAACCTTATGTTAACTTAACCACTTATTTTTATAAAAACTTCTATTTTTATAAAAATACATTTTTCACAACTTATTAAGTATTTTGCTCAAGTTTCACAAAACTATACTTGGAAAAACTATTCTTTATGTTTTTGACACTAAACTTCCATAAACACATTTTTGGACCCAAGTTTCTAAAATGCTTATTTTAGTCCATCAACTTTCAAAGTTTCTATATTAGTCCTTAAACTTTATACTTGTTGTATTTTTCATCCTAACTTCCAAAGTTAGTATTTTTCTTCCATTTTAGTAGACTTTGAAGAATCATATTTCACATGTTTGGTTCTTTTTACATCTTTCCACTTCCATTAGCCTTCTAATCCATTAATAATGCTACTAACATGTGTGTATTATGTTTTTATCCAACATATTCCATTTTCACTCATCTAAGTGAGTAGACTTTAATTATGAATCTTTTACATGCAAGATCATCCAACCCATTTTACTATCTTTTTGACATTAGTTAGTCATCTTATGATGATTAAAACCATATTTTATCACTTATTAATCTCTTTCAAAAATAATGTTTTGATCATCATCCTCTTTACATGCATGTCAATATTTTCGCATTTCTTGAAGTGTTACATCACCAACATCAATTCTAAGGTTCATCCATATTATTATTCATCCATTTTGTTCTTGTATGACATATAATAAACTTTTATATTTCAAAACCATATTAACCCATCAATGTACAATTTGCTCTAAAGAACACAATATATGAACATTAATATCAAAACAAGGTGAATACTTACAACTAGCTCAAGGCTAGGGAAGATGACAACCTTGGATTGGATGGGGTTTAGTGTGTTTTTCCAATGGGGTTAAGCTCCAAGCTCTTGAACACACAAAGGGGTTTTGGATGGATGATGATTTAGAGATAATTTGTTAGTGTAAAAATTGAAAGAAAATGTATATGGGGGTGGGGGTTGCTTACGGCCAAGAGAAGAAGAAGAAGAAGTTTTGTGGGTTTTGCCTCTAGTGTGTTGTGTTGGTGTGTCTTTATATTAATTTTCCCCAAATCTTAAAAGATTTGATAATATCTAATTAAGATTATGTAAGTTAATATTAGTAAAAAAAAAAAAAGAAATATCTTACACACAAGGGTGCTTGGGCCGAGTTTTGTAGAGAGAGAGGAGAAGGGATTGGCTAGTTTCTTATGTCCAATGATAATCCATGCAAGCTTATGATTACAAATCTTCTAATGATTTTCCTTGATAACTCAAGTTATCTTTCATTTGTGTGGCCATAGGCCGGCCCCAAGGGGGTGTCTTGTGGGAACCACTTTGCTAATTTATACCCATTATTAGTTATGTTTAAGTCAATCTTGTTTGGGTCTCGTCCGGGTATTTTTCGAGCTTTTATCGCGCGTCCACCGGATATTAAAAATATCACTAATAACCTTTAATTATGGTCCGGGTTAAGCGTTGATAATTTATTTAGGCTTTTGCCGGGTGAAATTATTAGTTAGGCGCGTATCGGGTGCGGTACGCGCACTTTATTCGTTACCGGGAGATTTGTATAATAAGCTTTCACGTATGGCTTTGGAGTTCCAAA
Source organism: Ambrosia artemisiifolia (assembly GCA_032199755.1). Taxonomy (NCBI): domain Eukaryota; kingdom Viridiplantae; phylum Streptophyta; class Magnoliopsida; order Asterales; family Asteraceae; genus Ambrosia; species Ambrosia artemisiifolia. Next base: position 34,234,088 of record CM063524.1, read on the forward strand.
ACTCATTATATTTTGTGAAATTACATTTTATTTTATATTCCGGCTGTCCGGGATTCGTTTCGCTTATTTAATTTTTACCGGGTAATCGCCAGTGTCCATACCGGATAGATTTATTCGCACATGACTCCGTCATGTTTTGTTATTAAACATATGCATTCCTATGCATTATTTGGGAATTGCTATTATTCTAAGGCCCCAATTAAATAATCAACACATAATTATATTTAATTACGTTAATTACGTTAATTAATTAGTACGGAATTACCTTATTTTGCCGGTTGTTACACACATAATTAACATATAAAATAGGCATAAACAGTCCCAAAATAGGTTACAATTAAGCTTATATTATTGATAATTGATGCTTAATTCGTTCCTATTTGTATTTCCCAGGAAATTGGAGCTCCAAGACGGAAACAAAGGATTTCCGGGTAAAAACAAGCAAAAACTGGAGATTCCTGAAGATACTAGACTTGAAGTCTGTTCCCTGTATGTTTTCAAGACAATCCCGGGACTTAAACAACGCTAAAATCAGTCTCGGGGTGACCTTGCACGCCCACGCACACCTGCACGAAGGCCATGCACGCGAGAAGACATCGCAGCAAACTTGGAGAGCAAGAAATCAGAGACAAACAGACAAGCACGCCCGTGCTCAGACAACTCGTACAGACAGCCTCTTCCATGCAGCAACATAATGTACGTGTAACAGCAAGCACGCCCTCGACACACTTTAGCACGGCCGTGCAGCCCCTGGAGGTCTATAAATAGCAAGCCAACCCTCACCATTTGTTCATCCCTTCTTGTGCTCTCTTGGGGCCGAACTCCAAGCTTCTTCCAGAGATCTTGTGGTCTTGTGGGAGGCCTTCTGGCCCTCCTAACATCTCTCAATGGTTAGGCCTCGTCCTACCTTGATCGGCTTGGCAAAGAAGAGGATCGTAGAGTAGTCATGCAATAAATATCGAGGGTCGTGAGGATCAAGAGAGCTACATATCACTTGGAGGTGGATAGCTTGTTTATGAGCAGCCATGTTCTTGTGTTGATCATGTCTTATGGTTGTATCTTTCTATCATCATGAACCTATTTCGATTTGTAGACTGTTATTATTATTACTAGTAGTTTATTTTTAGTTATTTGTGTTGTTATCTTTTTCTAATCCTTGTTTATTTATCTTTGTGGCAGGTTTGAATGATTACTAACTTAATAACTTAACAAACTTTAACTTAATTAAAATAAACTAGAGGTATAATCAGCTTCTGGTAAACCCCAAGCTAGATCCAAGGCGAGGAAATCGGTAGTGAGACAGATCCTTCGGGCTTCTGATATGCGAACCGGGTTCTAAGCAACGGCTTCTAAAGTGGACCAGATCTGAGTGACACATTTCTGGTTCATATTAGATGACTGAGTAATCTTCTTGGTAAAGGGAGGATTCCCTACGGGTGCACCAGTGATCTTTTTGTATCATACACCTTCAGGATTATGTTCCACCTTTATCAAGGACTTTATTCAGTAGTTAAGTGATTTTCTTGGCACTGGGAGGATTCCCTACGGGCGCACCAGTGATCTCTTGTATCATACGCCTTTAGGATTATGTTCCACCTTTGTCAAGGACTTCATTCAGCTCGGGAGGTTAAGGGTTAGGTTATTTAACCGTCATCTATTTAAACAACTTTATATTTAATTGATCAATAAATGTTAAAGTGCCACTTAAAAGATAAACAAATAACGGATTCTTTATCAAGTTCTCTTAGTACAACGTCGTTAACCAATGGGGATACGAGTCTCCTGAGTCAACTGTAAGAGAGATCCCTCGGTCTACATGATCATTAGCCTTCTTAGGGGATTCGTTGTTGGACCACTCGGGAATGACCCTAAGGCGAGATCCTTCGGTATGAAACGCGAGAGCTAAGGCGAGGTATACGTTGTTCCAGGTCGGAAGTAAAGCCTCCATTTTAAGAAGAAGATGAGTTCGAAGACCAGAGACTTGACCGCGGTTTGAGGAGCCCGCTATACGCGAGGCCATGGAGGAGACAGGTAGACGCACGCTGGAGAGGTTTAGAATTCTACGTAGTAGTAGCATCCGCTTCTCTATCAAACAGTCAACACTTCAAGATCCCTCTCGTCTTCCTCACAATTATAATTTAAATTATTAATTTTATAATAAACTTAACTAATAAATCGAAGGACCTCGAGATATGCATAATACACTACTATACTATTTTTATCTTTTTATTCTACAAAACCAAAACCTTTTTCCAAAAACTATTTTTATCAAAGAACCCCTCCGTTTTATTTTTCTTTTTAAAACCCGATCAGTAAATTGATGAAAGGTTGAGTAGGGGAAAGTGTGAGCCTTGGAATACGATACTCAATACTTACCCTAAAGACCATACTATGCACGTCAGGTTCTCTGCCTATGTGTTGGTTTTAGTTTCAAAAGTAAATATTGTTTACTTTATAAATTTAAAACTTTGTAAAAACCGGTTTATTAAAAATCAGTCATTTATCCCTAACTAAAGTTCTGAAATTAAAACATCAAAGTTTTTTGCCGGGAAAATGATATCTTTTTAATTACTAAAACCACGCACATCAAGTTTTTGGTGCCGTTGCCGGGGAACACAATTATTTCCAAAGAAAAACCCAAGTCACTTAACTGATCGGTTTATTTTTCTTTTTCATTTTTATGTGGAAAATAAGACCGGGTGCAGTTTTTCAAAAATTTAAAAGTTAAACTGTTTTCGAACTTAAAATGGGGTTTTAAAAATTATTTTGGGGAAACCCAACTAAAATTTTTTAAATCAGACCCTTAAAATAGTTTTAAAATTGAAAAACGCGAAAAACGGGTGTGGAGCAGCTATGCACGGCTGTGCCATCTAATATGGCACGCGCGTGCCAGTTGTGCAGAATCAGAATTGGAGTTTAAAAAGTCTCTTGGACTTTTCAAACCTCATTCTCCTTCTTCCCCACAACCGCACCCCGTCGCCTTCACCCTAAAATCACCATTTTCCACCATTTTCCTCCATTTCAGGCTTCAATCTTCAATATAAGGTATGTATAATCAACCCCTAACATCTTTTAAGTGTTTTATGTCCAGATCTGTCTAGATTCTTGAGTTTTTGAGTAGTTTATTTTCTTGGAGAAAACTTTAGATTTCTAGTGTTTTTAGCCCGAATGTTTGCCTGAAACTTTAGGAAAACGATTAGGATAGTGCTAGGAACGTAATGTGGGTGAAAATTTTGAGAAACTTTGCGAAACATTTTTTCAAGAAAACTGACAGGTTTGAAAAACCGTCTCATCAGTCACGAGCACAACCGTGCACAGCAGTGTGCAGGGCGTGCTTGGCTAGAAAAACCGTTAAAAATTTCCCGAGTAACCAATTAGACCTGAGAGACTGAGCACGGTCGTGCAACCCTTGTGAAGGGGCGTGCTCAGCTCTGAAACCACACCAGAACTTTTTAAGTTTCAAAATTTAAGTTATTTTTGCAGTTTAAAATCCGTTTTAGGTTGTTTTAGGCATAACCCAGTTTAAACAGTTAAACCAGTAGAAACACGGACTGCAGACTGAGCCGCATGGCCATGCTCATCAGTTGAGCATGGGCTTGCAGCCACTGGACCTAAGCTGTTTATTTTCTGCAAAAATGGTTAAGTTGTGAAGCTGAACCGATTCTGTTGTTTTGCAGGTTCATGCCTAGGATGAAGAGACCGACACAAAGATCACCATCAGTTTCGTCTGACTCCCACCACTCTCACCACTCACATCATTCAGGAGAGTCAGGTCCACTGGCTACACCTGAGACGTATACTTTTCAGCCTGAGGGAGATATCCCTGTTGAAGTCCACACATGGGTGTACTTCAACAGGCACGGGACAGAGCGATATGCCAGAAATCAGTTACGTTTGATTGAGAGGAGACCGTTGGGATCTTACTTACCAGTGGATTATTAGGCTCTAGAGCAGGTGGGCCTTGATCCCAGGTTTACACACACGCTTTCTCACCAATGGCACAGATTCTTCAAAATCAGGGAGACGGTGTATAGGGAGCTCACTCTTAAGTTCCTTGCTTCATTCATATACATTACCCCTGCCGCTGGGGTTGACAGGGTTTCTACTAGATGCATTGGGTTTAGGATGGCAAGGAATTGGTGCAGGATGACTTTGGCCAAGTTTGGGGTACGCATGGGGTTGTACAAACAGAGAGAGACTACCGAGCCTATTTTCACAAACAGTCTTTACTGGTGGCCTGATAGTATGGAGCCACAGGACTTCTGGTTCACTATTTCTGAGGTCATCTGGGACCCTAGGAAACACAAGAGGTCCAGTTTTCCTGACCCACTCCATAGATGGATTCATAAGATTATTTCTAGTACATTGGGTGACAGGACAGAAAGTACTAGGGGTGTGAATGAGCGGGAGGCATTTCTTCTTTAATGCATCATTAAGGGGCGGCATTGCAATCTTGCCCATGTGTTAGCCGAGTTCTTCACTCACAGTTTTGGTACCACTTCAGCCAGTCTCATCTACGGAGGCCCATATGTCACTCGCCTCGCCACATCATTAGGGGACCTCGCCCCTGAGGCAGTGTCTGGACTGATGACCTTTGAGCGGGTCAGCTCCCTGGCTATTGATTCGATGAAGAACACTGGGATTATTGATAAGGAGACGTTGAAGCTGATCGACAACAAGAAGGAGCTGTGGGATGAGATAGCGGCATATGAGGCAGCATATGGTGAGAGAGAGCCGGATGAGACCGGCTAGGCAAAGTCCTCAACGACAGCTGCAGCCAGAGGACCAGAGTCATCAGCAGTTGCAGCCAGACGCCAGACAGGACCACGACCAGTTACCAGGACAGAACGCCGGCAGCCGAGAGGTATGTTCCGCACTATCATGGGTCGACTTGACACACTTACTGCTGAGTTCCGGTCCTTTCGAGAGGATTTCTCCAGGCACATGGCCTCCTGCACTTGCTCTACCTCTACATCCCGCTCTGGCCACCGCTCTCGCCGCGCCCGCTCGGTTTGACCTTCTCTCTCTCTCTACAGGTTTATTCATGATGGATGATGGTTTGTTGACACAAAACACAATTTTAATTTCTTTTTATTGTTCTTTTGTGGTTGTGATTGGATGACTATATTGATATATGGATGTTGGTTTTATTTGCAAGCTTGGTGAATGCCAGACACGTACCACCCGCTAGTGCCTCGGCACTAGTATCTATCCTAGGACTTAGTTTTTATTTATCTTTGTTACTTTTATTTTATTTTCTTTTCTAGTATTTTAGGACAGGTCGAGGACAGTTTGCTATTTGTGGAGCCTCCATTTCGACGTCACTCTGTGGAGGATGTAGGTTTCGCTCACACACGAGTGGATTCGTTGTTATCAAGGGAGTATTAGTTTCTCTTGCATTTTTCTATTTTTACACTTAAAATTTATACCAAACTTTTAAGTGTAGAGTGGACCATTATTGCTGCTTTTTTTATTTTATCTTGCGAGTCATTTTGTCATTTGATTGTTGTTGTCCGGTACCCTCTTAACAGTTTTGTAGGGACAAAAAGGATTGAAGAAACCACTTTTGTTACCTTAGTGTAAATAAAATTTCTACTAAATATTCTAAGTATAGAACTGCTGAAGAGTAAAGAATGAAGTACTAAAGAAAAAGAAGCCAAAGTGCTGAAGAGTAAAGCATCAGAAGTTCTGAAGTCTAACCAGACAGTTCACTGAAGAACTACTGAAGACAAACTACTCATCAGTAGTTTGTCACTCATCAGTACTTGCTAACAGAAGCTTCTAACCGGCCCGTTAGCTTCAGTAGTTTATATTATATCGTTTTGTTAAAGTCTTTGAACAAGTACCAATGCTACAGCCTGTTGTAAGCATCATCTTAGTATATTATAATCCTTAGATTACTTCGTACAATAGTTTTTATTCGTCTATAAATAGATGGGTTAATCCCACTATTTTAGACACTTGATTTTAATAGAAATCCTTCAAAGCTTTTATAACTTATAATCCATTTCCACATCTGAGAATCATTCAATACTTGCATTTACTGCTTTATACTTTGAATTGTTTCGATTCTCATTAACTGCAATAGTAAAGCGGGAGTAATAACTCCTGTAAAAGTGATACTTTAACTTAGAACACTTATTACTCCGCTGTGCAAATTACTTTGATAAACTTATAACACATAAGTGTTCTTGAACTTAAACTGCTATAAAGAGACCACTGATCGAACAATTGGTATCAGAGCTCTGGTTTATCTGATCAAATATCAATCTAACAAATTGAGAATCAGACACAGGCTCTTATTGATATCCAATAAAGGATAAAAGTTCACTTTATTTATACATCCATCACTTTAAGAAAGTATTGACAAACCAAACTTCTTAAAAATGGACCCTTACAATACTGGATCTGCCAATAAACCTCCTATTTTAGTCAGAAATGAATATAATATCTGGCAAAGAAGGTTGGCACATACTATATCTCAGACCAATACTGGATGTTGGAGGTCTGTTATTTTTGGACCTCACAAACCAGTAATAGCTAATCCAGAATCTAAAATAGAAAGACCAAAAGATCCTAAAGACTATACTGAATAAGATTTCCAAAAATTTGAGCTAGATGCAAAAGTTTTCTCTATGTTGGCTATGGCTCTCCCAAATGATATTTATGCTGGACTTTTACATTGTGAAAGTGCCAAAGAGCTATGGGACAGTCTTAAAGAAAAGTTTGGAGGAACTGATGAGGTGATAGCCAACACCAGAGAAATCCTAGCCCAACAATATGAAACTTTTACTCATGTAGATGGTGAAACATTAACTCATCAATTTGAAAGATTTTCATCACTCATCTCTGTGTTAAAATTAAATAGTCAGACCTACACAACTGCATCTATGTTACATAGATTTTTAAGGTCTTTACCTGCAAAATGGGAAACATACTCTATAGTCCTCGGAACAAGTTCAGATTTTAATACCCTAACCTTAACAAGGTTACATGGTAAATTGTTAACTTTTGAAAGAGAAATAAACCAAAAGAAAAAGTTATAAGAATCTGGTAAAACTGCTGATGACTATACTCCAGGTAGTACAGCCTTATTAGGACATGACTCACCATCTTGTTCTAATAACTTTGGATCTTTTGACCACATTGACATAACAGCTGGGATCTCATCAGAAAGATCATTCCTAGCCTATGACAATGAAGACCTAAGTCAAACTACTGATAACATGTGTTTTATCATGGATGACTTGAAAAACTTTAGCAGTGATGACTTAGAGGAAATGGATATTTTACATCAACTGGCCATGTTAAGTATAGAAACTAACAAGTTTTATAAAAGGTCAGGAAGGAAATTTCCAGGACTAAACAACTCAACAAAAGTTGGTTTTGACAAATCTAAACTTAGATGTCACAAGTGTCAAAAGTTGGGACACTTTGCTAGAGAGTGTAGACGCCCTAGCTTTAACCAACCTCAGTCTGGAAATCAATTTAACCCCAATTATAATAGGAATAATGGAACTCAAGGGAGTGCTCATTTTGTACAAGCACAAGCTCTACAAATCCAATATGTGCCACAAATACAATATGTCCAAATGCCTGCTCAACAACAGGGCCAGCAACAAATGCCTTCTGTTCCAGCTGCTCAACTTCCTCCACAAACTCAACAACCCTCACAACAAAGCCTATTTACTTCAGAGTACGTTTACTAGAGCAGTCTTCCTTTTGATACATCTGAATGCAGTCCAGATGCAGACAACAAAGTCTATGATATCAACTGGGGATAACCTGACAATGGCAGAAAGAATTTTGCCTTAATGGCTTTTGACAGATGCTCCTCTAACTCTGCTCTATCTCAGGTATCACAACAATCTCTTTTAAAGCTTTGTTCAAATTCTTGCAAAGAATCTTTTGCTTTAATTAGAGAAACCAATGTGCATTTACATGGCAAAGCAAATGATATGGAAAGAAAATACACACAAATGAAGTGTGATTTAGAAAGAAAACTTGTTTCTAAAAATAAGGAAATTTCTAAATTAACCAACAGTTCCATTGAAACCCAAGCACAAATTAAAAGCATGATAGACAACCTAGGTAATGCAAGAAAAGAGCTTGCTGACACCAAGGTTGACTGTGAAAAATGGGTTGAGTCTTGTAAGGGATACCAAATGCTACTTAACAAGCAAACTGCATCAAATGTTAAGTTTGGCATAGGGTATACGCATACTGAATCACCAACTGATTTTACCCACAAAACTGATAATGATGGGAATAAATTGGTTCAAACTTCTGAAAAGAAAGAATGCACATCTTTCCATCAGAACTTTCTCAAAAATGAAAGTTCTGCAGAAGTAAGACAACTGACAATAAGTCATCAGTAGTTTCATCTACATCAGGAGTTGAGAACCTGAAAACTACTGATGACCTATCTAAAAATACTGATGTTGTCAGTAACTTGCCTTCCAAATCTCTTGCTGAATCTAAAAGGAAGGATAAGGAAAAAGCATGTGAAATATGTGGTCTGTTTAACCACATAACTAAATTTTGCAGATATAGAAAAGGAAATCAGATTTCACTGAAAAAGCAACAACTGGTTTTGGCAAAACAAATAAGACAAGATTTTGAAAGTACTTTCTTTCCCAACAAACAACAACCAAGCAAAACCTTTTCTCAGAAAAAGACTAAATCTCAACACAAGCCTTTTTCTCAAAATTCATCTTCAGAAGTTAGATCTAATCCATCAGTAGTTTCACAAACTACTGAGGTAACAGATTTGATCAAAATTGGTTAAACTTCTGATGACCAAAGTTGATGGTGGTCACCAAAAAGATGCCACCATTGTCCCTAATGATAAAGCCATTGCCAAAAGGACATGGATTTCAAAAATTGGTCCTCAACAAATTGTACATGTTCTCAAGAGCAAACCCAAAGCCAAGTTGGCTTGGGTTCCCAAATCTAATTAATTCGCTATTTTGTGCAGAGGGTCTCCAGTGGTTTGAATAGCATTTGGTATGTTGATAGTGGAGGCTCAATGCACATGACTGGATGCAGATACCTGATAAACAATTTTATCAGTCAAAGAGAAGGATCTATGTCCTTTGGGAACAATGCCAAGGGATATGTGCTAGGATATGGCAATGTATCCTCAGGCAAAATGCAGTTTGACAAGGTCAATCTTGTTTGCTGAGTGTTTCACAAATGTGTGACAAAGGATATTCTTCCTTTTTCACCAAGACAGCATGCAAGATCATATCACCAGAAGGCCAGAAGTTGATAGAGAAGATTATTAAAGATCATACTTTGCTAATTGCCAAAAGGTGTGGTAATGTCTATGCAGTGGACATTGAGAAAGACAAAGTACTGAACAACACTGCCTGTTTCTTCTCAAAGGCATCAACTTCAGAAACTGATCTCTGGCACAGGAGACTAGGCCATGTGAACTTTAAAACCATAAATAAAGTCACAAAAATGGGCTTGGTCAGAGGTCTACCTTTGAAGGAATACCAGTGCAAAGAACACTGTGTTTCCTGTCTAAAAGGTAAACAGCATAAGTCCTCCTATAAGTCTATTGAAGAATCAAAAACAACTGCATGTCTTCAACTACTCCATATGGACTTATTTAGACCAGTCAAGATCATGAGCCTTGGTAAGAAGAAGTACTGCTTGGTCATCATTGATGACTAATCAAGATTCACATGGGTCTTCTTCTTATATTCCAAGGATGAGGCAGCTGAAATAATCAAGTTCTTCATTCTACAAGTAGAGAAGCAATATTCTCTCTCTGTCAAAGTCATCAGGAGTGACAATGGGACAGAGTTCAGTAACAAAACTCTGGATGAATTCTGTTTGTCTAAAGGGATTGTTAGACAGTTCAGCATTCCCAGAACTCCTGAACAAAATGGTGTGGTAGAAAGGAAGAACAGGACATTGGTTGAAGCAGCAAGAACCATGTTAGCTGATTCAGGCCTACTTTTGTATTTTTGGGCTGAAGCAGTCAACACAGCTTGTTATGTTCAGAATAGAGTTCTTATCAATAAGAGACATACCAAGACTGCCTATGAAATTCTTCATGGCATGAAGCCCCTCGTCTCCTTCTTCGGGGCTTTTGGTTGTTAATGTTTTATCCTCAACATCAAAGACTTTATCTCTAAATTTGTTGCTAAAGTTGATTCAGGTTATTTTCTTGGTTATTCTCCAATGAGGAAAGCCTACAAAGTCTTCAATTCAAGAACCAAGATTGTAGAAGAAACACTGAATGTCAAGTTCAATGAGTCTAAACATACTCTCATTCCAGCACATCCTGCTGAACTCTTTGACCTTGACTGCTTTAATTTCGGACCTGAAAAGACTGTTGAATCATCCAAACCCACTTATTATGGTGACCAAGGGTTTGATGATGATGGTCCCACATCATGGACTCCAAATACAGTCATTAAATCAACTCTCAAACCTTCATAAGTTTCACAACCTTTTACTTCAACAACTGCTCATGAACATTTTGAAACTACTGATTCAGCTCCAAAAACTCCTGAACCTCAACAAACAGCTGAACCAGATATTATCAACCTCAATGGTTTATTTGAAGAAATTTAAGAGCCATCTTCAAGTACAGGACTACAACAACTGATTGAACACAAGGATCATCCATTGGAACAAATCATGGGTGATATTTCATCAGGGGTGCTTACTAGAAACTAGCTTTCCAACTTTTGCTTCTTCTCATCATTCATTTCTCAGATGGAACCAAAGAAGTATCAAGAAGCCCTCAAAAGATAACAATTGGGTTCAAGCTATGCAAGATGTGCTGCTTCAATTCAAGAAGCAACAGGTTTGGGAAATCTGTCCCTTACCTCCAAACAAACTACCAATCGGCACTAGATGGTCTTCAGAAATAAACAAGATGAAGCTGGTATGATCATCAAGAACAAGGAAAGATTGGTGGTACAAGGTTATTCTCAAGAAAAAGGAATTGACTATGATGAAACCTTTGCACCAGTTGCAAGACTTGAAGCTATCAGGTTATTTTTAGCTTATGCAATTTCCAACAACATAAAAGTTTTTCAAATGGATGTCAAAAGTGCATTTTTGTATGGAAAAATAAAGGAGGAGGTGTATGTTTGTCAGCCACCAGGGTTTGAGGATCCCTCTCATCCTGAGTGGGTGTACAAGCTTGACAAAGCTCTTTATAGGCTAAAACAGGCTCCAAGAGCCTGGTATGAAACACTATCCAACTTTTTGCTTAAAAATCACTTCACTAGAGGCTCCATTGATAAAACACTTTTCATAAAACATGTTGGAAATCATGTCTTACTTGTTCAGATTTATGTTGATGATATCATTTTTGGTTCAACAAATACAAAATTGTGTGATGAATTCAAGAACCTCATGCAATCAAAATTTGAAATGAGTACAATGGGAGAACTGCAGTACTTTTTAGGACTGCAAATCAAGCAACAAACAAATGGAACATTTATACATCAATCAAAGTATGTTAAAGAATTATTAAACAAATTTTCTTTACAAGAGTGTAAATCATGTTCCACTCCCATGACACCAACCACACAAGTTGAACCAGATGATCAAGGAAAACAGGTTGATCAAACCATGTATAGATGTATGATAGGTTCTCTTTTGTATTTAACTGCTTCTAGACCAGATATTATGTTCTCAACTTGTGTCTGTGCTAGATATCAATCTACACCAAGAGAATCACACCTAACTGCTGTCAAGAGAATCTTTAGATATCTGAAAGGAACTTCTACTTTGGGAATTTTGTATCCTGCTTCAAGCAATACCAAGTTAACTGCATTTTCAGATAGTGACTATGCAGGTTGTAAAATGTCAAGAAAATCAACATATGGTGGTTGTCAAATCTTGGGAAACTGTCTGGTGTCCGAGCAATCAAAGAAACAAACATCTGTGGCAACTTCAACAGCTGAAGCTGAATACATTGCTGTTGCAAGCTGCACATCACAGATCCAATGGCTCCAATATCAACTTCTTGATTATGGAATCAAAGAGACCAAGACTCCTCTCATAGTAGACAGTGAATCTGCCATTAGAATCATTCAAAATCCCGTTCAGTTCTCAAAATCTAAACAAATTGAAATCAGGTATCATTTCATAAGAGATTGCTATGAAAAAGGCAAGATTGAGGTGAAACATGTCACAACTGCTAACCAAATAGCTGATGTGTTCACCAAACCCCTTGATTCAACAACATTTCAGAGGTTAGTATCCATGCTTGGGATGCTAAATTTTGAGTAAAGTCTGTAAGTGTTTTCATTTTTTTTTCTTCTACACATATTTTTACTTTCACTTACATATTTACTAATCTGACACAAAACCTCTGATGAATAACAACAACAGAGAAAAACTACTGATGTTTTGAAAACATCAAGAATGGGAATTTTTAAGAAAAGAAATAACTGCTGATAATTATTATAAGTTATAAAAGTGTTTTGAAATCATTCTCATCATTTGTTTGAAACTACTGAAGAGAAAATGAAAAATACTGATGAAGAATTCTGTTTCATCAGCAGTTTCATTAAAAAGGGTAAAACAGACATTTCACTCATCAGAAGTTTGACCTAGGCGGTTAAAAACTTCTAATAAATACCTTTTTCAAACACTTATCCATTCAAAAAGCAAAATTCCCTCTTTCTCTCTCAAAGCAAAGTTAAAACCCCTTCTCTAACCTAAGTATTTACTGTTCGATCAAAGAAAACCATGGCTCTCGTTTTGAAATAGGGACGTAATCAACGAGGCTACTTCGAGAAAGATGAAGCCTGGTCCCAATACGACGAAATCATTGATTTGGTTGTTAAATCCCAATACTACACAGCCTTCACCGTTGATCCTCCTATTCATATACAAACTCTCAATGAGTTCTGGGCGAATGCTGAGTCGATGACTGTGAACAACAAAGTGATTTCCCTAAAATCAACCATCCAAGGGAAACATATGGCGATCACACAGGATTCTCTGGGAATAAGGCTTGGCCTAAATGATGTTGATGCTCCTGAGCATGTTCCCACTGCTAATATCCACTTGACCATGACTGAATGTGGTTACCAAGGTATTCTGTCACATGCAACAGTTTACAAAAAATATTTGGATCCAAAATATAAACTTTTATTTCATTATATTATCATGTGTCTTAGTCCTAAAACTGGATCATATAATCAGATGCCTTCAACTTTTCAACCAATATTTCATTCAATCATAAATGAAACAACTTTTAAGGCATCTTCACTTTTCTTCAATGAGTTGGTGTTGCATCACCAAAACTCTAAAAAGAAGTTTTTGTTGTATCCAAGATTTGTTATGCAGTGCATAATAAAGGAACTTGGAGAGGGAGTACTTGTGGGGGAGTCAAAAACTTTAAATCCTTTGACTTCACAAGTATTCTTCAGGCGTAACAAACCGGCACTTTTGCCAAAAGATGACCTGGGGGAACAAGAAACAGTCCCCAAGGAGCCCACATCTTCCAAACCCAAACCAAAGAAAGCCAAGAAACCAAAACAGCAAAAACAAACACCCACCAACCCAAAAAAAAAGGTAGTTCAGGAAAATGAGATACCTGAAACTACTGATGTGCAATCTGCACTTCCTAAGGATGTGACTGAAACATCCTCTCAGTCTACTCCATCTCAACCACCCAAAAGAAATCCCATAACTGTCTTATTTCATAGGAAGAAACTTAGAAAAGCCATAACTACTGATCCTTCCTTTGAAACTGCTGAACCCATACCCATAACTACTGAACCAGAAACATCCCACACCACAATAGAAATTTCCAAACTTCTCTCAGGGCTAAAAGAAAAGGTCCCATCCAAACATGTCACTTCCCAACAAACACATCAAACAGAGGAGATACCTTCAGAAGTTGACATGGATGTGGACATCATTAGCCCTATCCCAAGAGATGAGGATGAACTAGGGTATCTAAGCCTAAACTTAGATGCTTTAGGTACACTTGAGGCTGCTACTACTCATTTACCACCCAGTGGTGGACCTGAGGACAGAAGTAATATTTCTAAGACCTCACGTGTGGCAACTACTGATGAAGGCTTTATGCCTGAAGTAGGAAAACCTTAGTACCAAGACAAAGAGGTTCATGAGAAAACTAGTTTGGGTCTAGCTCATGATTTAACTGATACTTCTCTCACTGAGGACACTATCAGGGATTCAGATGATTCCATTAGTTTGGATGATGATTCAAACTCTCCACAACATGAATTGACGGATGATAATGAAGGTCCTGAATCTGATGTCTCTAAGCTAAAAGAGCTGGTCACAAAAGATCAGGTTAAAGACCACTTGAACCCTCATTCCCCTAAAGTGGCATCTTCAGTTCATTCTGAAGATCACCCAAAAACACACCCTTCACTACAAAAGCCTACCCAATTCCCTGGGATTACAAGCATAGACTGGAACCACCTATGCAACCCAGATGGTTCCACTCTACCAGATGATGTCCAACCTCATAGCTGATCAACTCAAGACATTCACAACTGCTTGGGAGTTAAAGGTAAACACTCAGTTTGAGTTGATAATGAAACAACTTGGTGAGCTAAACAAGAAGATAGACAACAACACAAGACAGCTTGCCACATTATCTGCTACAACTTCTCAATCTTCAAGGCTTCCAGAAGTGCATGAAGCCAAAAAGGGGGGAGAAGAATAAGGAACCTGAAGAAAATGTATCTCTTGAAGCCAAACTGATAGCCAAAAGAAAAGGAAAAGAGATACAATAAACTGCTGATGAATCCCAAGGCCATATAGAAGAAACTGTTGATGTACACTTTCAAAGTGCTGAAGACAATCCTTCAGTAGTTGAGACTACCATCAACCCTTCAGTAGTTGCAACTTCCAAGACTGAACAAGGACAGTCTTCCAAGGCACCTGAACAAATTCCAACCCAAATTCCAAGGCCTGCACCTGTAACAACAACCATTTTAAACCCTACTCCCATCTCAATGTCAAAAGAACTACTGGAGCAGAGTTTAAAAGAGGCACAAAAGAAGGCTAAGGAAGATGAAGTATGGAACAGCCTGGAAGCTAGGGATGATCTCAGTTTTGATGAGAAACTTGTCAAGTATCAAGCCAAACTTGATGAGTTAGAAGCTGAAGAAAGAGCAAAAGAAGCTGTTGCTGAAGAAGATAAAAGACAGCAACTCATGCTTATGTTTACAAAGAATACCAAAGCTAAGAAGGCTTCTCTAACAAGGCTCTCTACTGAAGAACTTATGAAAAGAGCACAACTAGTAGCTGACAAATTGGTAACAGAGAAAGAGAGAAAGGCAAAGAGAGCTGAGATAATTGATGAATTGGTAGCTAATGGATTTGGTCCAAAAGCATCCGTGTCAAGATGGAAAGAAGATACTCTTTATGACACTTATAAAAGATTCAAGGCAAACAAGGCTGCTAATCCTGAGAAGTTCAAAACTTCTGAAGTACCACAAACTTAAGTTGTTAAAATATCTTCTGGTGCACTGCAAAGGCCAGCTACCAGAAAGAAGCAAGAGGAAACAGTCAAGATAGACTTTAAAATGGTGCTACTAGAAGGCAATACAGTGGTACATGGAGACTTTGATGTAGAAGAAAAACCTCTGCTTACTCAATTCAGGGATCCTGCAACATTTGCTTACCAACTACAACAAACAATCAAAGAACAAACACACACTAAGATTGTCACAGAACACCATCTACCAAACTTTGTTGTGCCTAGTGCTGTGAATACAGAAGAAAGCAGGGACTCCCACCTAAAGGTCACTGAAATAGAAGATATCCCTCAATCAGGATTAACCCAGGAGACTAGCTTGGTCCCCTACACCTCAAACTTTGACAGGTCTAAGGTGAACATTGTCAAATGGTCATTCACTGATTCTAACTCAGTGAAAGTGACAAGAAGAGATCGTTCAAGCAAGGTCTACAGAAACTCCAAAGAGTTAAGCATACTGTCAACAAAAGACCTTCTCACCATAACACATCTTGAGCCTAAAAAAGGATCTCTTACTAAGCAACAACAACATCAGCTGAGTGTCTCCATGACTACAGAAATCTGGAGAATAATGGAATCTAGAAAGAATGAAGGAAAAGAAGATAAATAAAGATTTGGATATGGTTTTGGCTTCATCAATCCAGGGGGAGATTGTAGGGACAAAAAGGATTGAAGAAACCACTTTTGTTACCTTAGTCCAAATTATATTTCTGCTAAATATTCTAAGTATAGAACTGCTGAAGCGTAAAGAATGAAGTACTGAAGAAGAAGAAGAAGAAGAAGAAGTCAAAGTGCTGAAGAGTAAAGCATCAAAAGTTCTGAAATCTAACCAGACAGTTCACTGAAGTACTACTGAAGACAAACTACTCATCAGTAGTTTGTCACTCATCAGTACTTGCTGACAGAAGCTTCTAACCGACCCATTAGCTTCATTAGTTTATATTATATTGTTTTGTTAAAGTCTTTGAACAAGTACCAATGCTACAGCCTGTTGTAAGCATTATCTTAGTGTATTATAATCCTTAGATTACTTCGTACAACAGTTTGTATTCGTCTATAAATAGATGGGTTAATTCCACTATTTTAGACACATGATTTTAATAGAAATCCTTGAAAGCTTTTATAACTTATAATCCATTTCCACATCTGAGAATCATTCAATACTTGCATTTACTGCTTTATACTTTGAATTGTTTCGATTCTCATTAACTGCAATAGTAAAGGGGGAGTAATAACTCCTGTAAAAGTGATACTTTAACTTAGAACACTTATTACTCCGATGTGCAAATTACTTTGATAAACTTATAACACATAAGTGTTCTTGAACTTAAACTGCTATAAAGAGACCACTGATCCAACAAGTTTGATACCCGTAGCATAGTTCACGGTTACTTTGGCAGGTTTGTATAGTCTATTAGGCTCGTCTGAGTGGGCACTATTAGGCATTTATGCCGAACGGCTCATATTAAAAGACAGTTGAAATTAGATGACGTTAATTAAACCCAATAGATCCGTCTAAATAAAATAAAATCAAGTAGAAAAATAGGTTGCATGGCAAGTGAAAAATACCCCGAAAGTTATGCTTGAAACCGCTACCTTATCATACCTTTTTGTCCGTGTGAGTTTCTTGAGCCTTTACACGAGCACCACGCTTGCAGATATACATCATATATTTATTGCTCGTTTCATTTCTCGAGAGATTTCCGACCTTAGTCCAACTCGGTTAGAACTTGTGTGTTTATGCATTTTCTTGTTTTAAAACCGGTAATTAAATAAAAATGATAGAGGCATTTAGGTTTCTCCCCAAAATAAATTATTTCCCCTAGAAAACCACTTTGAGCCTTAGCCTTTCATTTCTTTACCCAATAAATGAGTCCCGATCACATGTCACCTCAGCATCTTCGAGATCTTGTCATCACCGAGGGCGTGAAGTACAAGTTTGAAGATAAAGCAACACCATTGACAAAGGAGGGAACAACACAAGACGGGGCCAAGAGAGAGATCTTCTAAAAAAATATGTAGGGGAGAGCAAAAATAAACAGAGAGCTTGAGCCAAAGAGAGAAATCAAAAAGAGAGCCCAAGCATGAAAGTTCTTCAAAGCTAAAAATTGGTCTTTGACCCGTGAGACCCTAAAGAACTGGAATTCGGCTCTCTCTCTCTCTCCTACTCTTAGTTCTCTCTCGCTACTCTCTTTCTGTGATCTCCCATCTCTCTCTTGTCCCCCCCCCCTCTCAAGATGCATCCGTTGGACGAACACTTGCTTCGCTGTTTCCACTTTGCTCAGCCACGTCGCCTCCAGAATTAATAAGAATTATCTTTGAGAAGACTGCAGACGAAAGAAAATTATGGCGGAAGATGGAACAAAATCCACCCTTTTGTGGACAATCAAAGAGCGTTGTAAAGAGACAGGCCAAAAGATATGACAAGTGTATGAAGTGTGGCCACTGGTCTCATGACGGCAAGTGCACCAACAATTCAACTCATTCGCAGATGGAGTATATATTACTGATCCAGGAGGATGCTATTCGATACCGAGCCGAACAAAAAGTCAGAAAAGGAAGTAACATTGACTACACGGTGAGGGACGAAATAGCCATGATGAAAGAACTCGGAATAAAAACTCGACACCTCTCAGAGATCGCTGCAGAAAATGTTGCCCAGCGCTCCCGCCGCCCTTTTCCACGCTTTGCTGCTTCGTCATCTTCACAACCTTGACACACCATCGTGATTCGGTGACTCCTCCCCCTTGTAGATATAGTTAAAAAAAAGTTTGTTTTATCTTTACACCCCTACATTACAACCCGAATAAAAGTCCTCTTGATTTATCTTAGTTAGTTGGTTTGGAGACGAGGACTTGATTTGCATACAAGCCTATGACTTGAGTCGACTTCGGTACGGACATGAGTGTTCACCCCCAAAACTCACCCAAATAATAAAACCCGAGTGATGAGTGAACATTGTGAGCAGGTATAGGTTCGAGCAAAATCGTACGGGTTAAGTAGGCGTGTCATGCAATTTTATTTTTCTAGTAACACAAAATAAATAAATGGATTGGGAGTTTGTTAGCTACAGTTTCCCTTAGTGTATTGTGGGTGATTGCTTGAGGACAAGCAATAGTCTAAGTGTGGGGTATTGTGATGACTCACTGAATTAACATATAAAACAGGCATAAACAGTCCCAAAATAGGTTACAATTAAGCTTATATTATTGATAATTGATGCTTAATTCGTTCCTATTTGTATTTCCCAGGAAATTGGAGCTCCAAGATAGAAACAAAGGATTTCCGGGTAAAAACAAGCAAACACTGGAGATTCCTGAAGATACCAGACTTGAAGCCTATTCCCTGTATGTTTTCAAGACAATCCCAGGACTTAAACAACGCTAAAATCAGTCCCGGAGTGACCTTGCACGCCCACGCTCAGCTGCACGAAGGCCTTGCACGCGAGAAGACAACGCAGCAAACTTGGAGATCAAGAAATCAGAGACAAACAGACAAGCACGCCCGTGCCAATTGGTGTTGCACGCTCGTGCTCAGACAACTCGTACAGACAGCCTCTGCCATGCAGCAACAGAACGTACGTGTAACAGCAAGCACGCCCTCGACACACTTTAGCACGGCCGTGCAGCCCTTGGAGGTCTATAAATAGCAAGCCAACCCTCACCATTTGTTCATCCCTTCTTGTGCTCTCTTGGGGCCGAACTCCAAGCGTCTTTCAGAAATCTTGGGGTCTTGTCGGAGGCCTTCTGGCCCTCCTAACATCTCTCAATGGTTAGGCCTCGTCCTACCTTGATCGGCTTGGACAAGACAAGGATCATAGAGTAGTTATGCAATAAATATCGAGGGCCGTGAGGATCAAGAGAGCTACATATCACTTGGAGGTGGATAGCTTGTCTATGAGCAGCCATGTTCTTGTGTTGATCATGTCTTATGGTTGTATCTTTCTATCATCATGAACCCATTTCGATTTATAGACTTTTATTATTATTACTAGTAGTTTATTTTTAGTTATTTGTGTTGTTATCTTCTTCTAATCCTTGTTTGTTTATCTTTTGTGGCAGGTTTGAATGATGACTAACTTAATAACTTAACAAACGTTAACTTAATTAAAATAAACTAGAGGTATAATCAGCTTCTGGTAAACCCCGAGCTAGATCCAAGGCGAGGAAACCGGTAGTGAGACAGATCCTTCGGGCTTCTGATATCCGAACCGGGTTCTAAGCAATGGCTTCTGAAGTGGGCCAGATCTGAGTGACACATTTCCGATTCATACCAGATGACTGAGTAATCTTCTTGGTAAAGGGAGGATTCCCTGCGAGCACACCAGTGATCTTTTTGTATTATACACCTTTAGGATTATGTTCCACCTTTATCAAGGACTTTATTCAGTAGTTGAGTGATTTTGTTGGCACTTGGAGGATTCCCTACGGGCGCACCGGTGATCTCTTGTATCATACGCCTTTAGGATTATGTTCCACCTTTTTCAAGGACTTCATTCAACTTGGGAGGTTAAGGGTTGGGTTATTTAACCGTCATCCATTTAAACAACTTTATATTTAACTGATCAATAAATATTAAAGTGCCACGTAAAAGATAAACAAATAACGGATTCTTTATCTAGTTCTCGTTAGTACAACACCGTTAACCAATGGGGATACGAGTCTCCCGAGTTAACTGTAAGAGAAATCCGTCGGTCTTCATGATCGTTAACCTTCTTAGGGGATTCGTTGTTGGACCACTCGGGAATGATCCGAAGGCGAGATCCTTCGGTCGAAACGCGAGAGCTAAGGCGAGGTGTACGTTGTTCCAGGTCGGAAGTAAAGCCTCCATTTTAAGAAGAAGATGAGTTCGAAGACCAGAGACTTGACCGTGATTTGAGGAGCCCGCTATACGCGAGGCCCTGGCCGAGACTTCAGGTGGACACACGCTGGAGATGTTTAGCATTCTACGTAGTAGTAGCCCCGCTTCTCTATCAAAGAGTCAACACTTCAAGATCCCTCTCGTCTTCCTCACAATTAATTAATTTAAATTATTAATTCTAATAATAAACTTAACTATTAAATCGAAGGGCCCCGAGATATACATAATACACTACTCTACTATTTTTATCTTTTTATTTTACAAAACCTAAACCTTTTTCCAAAAACTATTTTTATCAAAGAACCCCTCAGTTTTATTTTTCTTTTTAAAACCCGATCAGTAAATTGATGAAAGGTTGAGTAGGGGAAAGTGTGAGCCTTGGAATACGATACTCAATACTTACCCTAGAGACTATACTATGCACGTCAGGTTCTCTGCCTATGTGTTGGTTTTAGTTTCGAAAGTAAATATTGTTTACTTTATAAATTTAAAACTTGGTAAAAACCGGTTTAGTAAAAATCAGTCATTTATCCCTAACCAAAGTTCTGAAATTAAAACATCAAAGTTTTTGGCCGGGAAAATGATATCTTTTTAATTACTAAAACCACGCACATCAACAGTATATTGCAAAAAGTGAATTCTTATCATCTTAATTTAAAAATCTAAAACTTTCGGTATTTGCTCGACATCGGTATTAAATTCGGTATAATCGGTATGTATATTCGGTACTACACGGTATTGGTTCGGTATTATTTCGGTATTTAAGATTTCGGTATTTTTTCGGTATTACCGCTAAAATACCGTCCCGATACCGCCTAATACCGAAACCGAAAACCCCTTAATGTGGGTACTGATACCGATACCGAACACCCACGGTTCGGTATCAGTTTGGTACGGGATCGGTATCGGGATGGGATCAGTATTCGGCCTTGTATGCTCATCCCTACTCAAGGGTGCCTGTGCAAGCCATAACTTGGGAGCCTCTAGACATATGACACAAACACACACACAATAGTCTCAATGTTGGTTGGTGTGTGTTGGTGTTTCAGTGAAAACTTAACTTCATTTCAAAAAGAGCAAATCCCGAGAGAAATGCTAAGAGTAGTGATGAAAAGGTGAGTAAGTTAGAAAACAGAAAGACACTTGCAAGTTTTAAATTTATAATTTAAAACGATAGTTACTTAACGTTCTAGACCCAGCACAATAGGCAAGCGCACCTATCGTGTATAGTATAGAAATGTGCAAGTACCGAGTATCGAATCCGTGGACACGATTTTTACTACTCAGCTTCCTAAAATTACTAAAAATACCTTTTTTAAACAGCGTGGAGAAAAAGTAAAGTAAAAGGAGAGATATAAACTTTTAGAGAAATCAATGACAAGACAATGGTATTGCTTCGGGATCAGATGGAACCTGGTATGAAAAATAGTTATCTTTATTTTAAGTGGTGTGTCCGAGTTGCGCACTTTATGCTTAACTTAGAATTGCTACAGCATTTTCTAGAGGTGACTGTTATCGCAAAAACTGTACAAACAATTGTGTTCTTAAGGTTCTGATGAGGGTCTCCCGAACTGGTAAGCTCACCTCTCAACACTGAAAAGAAAGTGACCCGAGACTGTGTCGACTCAACCCCGAATTACCCGCCTCCCAATGTTGCGATATAGACATCAAACTATTTAAACTTTTATGAATAATTTACCGGTGGTCGGAGCATGACCGAATAAATTACCACTTAATATCATAGAAGAGTCGTGACCAACCGGCACACGTGCATCTTCTACTTGATTTAATTAACTTATCAAAAAGTGAGTGATCTATTATTAGTTGTGCGACAGTATAATAATGAAAGAAAATAAAGACCGTTTTCTCTCAACACGGGTTCATCAAACCTTAACCTGTGCCAAAGCTATCACATAGACAATGAAGCTAAGTCGTAAGATTAAGTTTTGACTTATCACTATGACCAAGTATAAAGACCGTACCGACCCTAAATGAGATCTTGATGGTAGAGGATTAAGCCACTAAGTGTGTGTATTTCTACCCACAAATTGGCTAATCACTACTCGTAGCATTATGTTAGCTCACAAGTGCATGGGTTTTTACACACCATGGGTACACTCATGAGTCCTCCCACTTCCTATCAAGACACCCACAAGACCAAATACTAAGTGATTTATTAATTAGATTATTAAACAAAGTTTAGAATAGTTAGAATTATTAAGAACACAAAACATCACTTTAAAATAAAAGATAAACTATATTAATTCATATCAAGTTTCCATCATCACCCTAAAAACTCCAACAGAAATCTAGCCTAGAATGGTTGATACAACAAGCTCACAAGGTTGGGTTTGTGTACAAGACATCATGAAGGTTGTATGAAGATTTCTAAGGGATTTGGATGATTTTGGTGGTTTCTCTCTCTCTCTCTCTTTCTCTCTCTCTCAAGGTATTTATGGAGTGATCCCAGGCTCCAAAGGACACCAAAGATCCTCAAAGAAGGCAGAAACTCTCTGGAGAAGTGTGGAGTTTCGAATGAGAAGGGATGCTTCAAAATGTGGGGTGGAGGCCTCTATTTATAGGCATTTCAGCTCCATCACGCCCTCGACAACGTTCTGGCACGCCCATGCTAGACAACGGGTACTGTTGCAGAGTCCTTGCATGCAGAATTGTCTATACCAGGTAAAGCACGCCCGTGCCACTTGTCCTGGCACGCCCGTGCCACTTGTCCTGGCACGCCCGTGCATATGGTTATGTGTAACCGTCTTGTCAGTCTTGGTCGGTTTTTGCCTTGGAGAACACGCTGGAGTAAAGAACGGCCGTTCCATACACCTAAGCACGCCCGTGCACCTTCTGAAGCTCTGAAATTGACCTCTGTTGACTTGGAAGTGTTGACTTGTTGACCCGGGAAGGTTGCACGTCAATGAGCACGGCCGTGCCATGTCTGGCAGGGCTTCAAAATCTTCAAATCTTCGTCTGTTTTGTGCGGTTTTTCACTTCTTTCATCACCGGACCTCCGAACCTGCAATTATCAACAAAGAAAGATAAATCCTGACAAAACAGAGATAAAAGCATGAATTTAGGTATAAAATGGGTGATGATTATAAGTGAAAACATATCAATTTCTCAGCACATCATTGGTCCCCCTAACCCGGCCAAATGACTTCTAGACACAAATAAAAGGAGAAAAACCGATATAGGAAAGAGCTCACCAAACAAACCTAAGTTAGAGTTTCGCCAACCCACAATGTTACAACCTTCACTTAGGGTTATAACACCAGAGAGCAAGAGAATATGCTTCCAATCGTCCAACCACCAGATCAGTGCTCCTTGTCTATCAAGAAACCCTAGATCTGACCAAATACCCCAAGATCCAACGTATGGTCTAGATCGAGATAGAGCTATCCCAAACAACAATGAACTAGATTATCCAAAGACCAACAAATCTAATCATCTAAACAAGTACAGGACAAAAGACATAAGATCAAGACCAGAAACATCGAAAGAAACCAAGATCAAGAGCCTAAACGCTCTGATACCATGTGAGGAATATGGTATCAACAAGATTTAGTCGGCATAGATTATTATTATTAGAGAAATCAACAATACAACTCGAAAAACTTCTAAACAAGTTTGAACAAAACCCTGACAATTGCAACTACAACTGACAAGACCAAAACTCTATGACAATCTCAAACAGACACTGATTAGAACAAACACAAGATTAGAAACAAGACGTTTTACTGATCACAAACCCTAATCACCTGTTCACTGAGAAGATGAGAACACAAGGGCAAATGAGAGATATGAGAGAGATGTGAGAGATGAATTTATCAAAATTTGTTTTTGTGGAATGAAACAACACATATATACTGCCTCGAAGAAGCTTCCACAAAGAAACACAAACTTTTCCACCGTTGGATCAACCATAGCACATGGATCACCAAATGAGCGGCTGAGATCAAGACTCTTATATAAAACAAGCTATGGATCAGCTGAAACAGAGCCCGCGAAGTGAAGCCCAACTTGAACTTATCAGGAGCCAATCACTTCTCCAACAATGCTGGACCAGTCCATCAGCTACAAGCCCACCTGAAAATGACTTAGGCAAAATAACAAGTAAAACCATTTTATAAAAATAAAGTAATAAAATTGGATTTATATTGAGTGAATAGCCAAATCCGTCCCTGGGGTTTGACCAATATTGCCACATCCATCCATTTTGAGAATTTTCGACAACTGAGCCACTGAACTTTACACTTCTGTGCCAAATCCGTCCAATTCACAAACCCAGTTAAATAATTCTGTTAACTCGAGGGCATTTTAGTCATTTCACCTATTAACTTGTTTTCTTATTTCTAAAAAAATGGTGGGTGTGGGAATCGAACCAGGGTGCAAACCCGGTTCAAACATTAACAACCACAATTTCCACCACTGGGCAATCTGTTGTAACGTTTTTTAATAACTGGTTTATTGATATATATCTGTTTAATTTTATCTAGATTTTATAGATGAAATTGTTTAGGTTAAGTTACTGATCTATGTTCATATGCTTTTAACAGATGCAAATATTCGTTAAGACTCTTACTGGAAAGACCATAACTCTCGAGGTCGAGAGTTCGGATAGAATCGACAACGTCAAGGCTAAGATCCAGGATAAGGAAGGAATTCCTCCAGATCAGCAGCGGTCTTCAACGTCGGAGCTTCAGGTGTCTCCGGTGTCTCTGGTGCTGCTGCCGCCGTGGTCTTCAAGGTCGGAGCTTCAGGTGTCTCCGAGCTTCAAGTTAGTGATAAGACTCTTACTGGAAAGACCATAACTCTCGAGGTTGGAGCTTCAGGTGTCTCCGGTGCTGCTGCCGCCGTGGTCTTCAACGTCTCTTCAGCCATGGATTATTATAATTGTTTGATTGAATTAAAACTAGGGTTTGATGTTTGAAGGTAGAATAGAACAAAGTCTGTAAGTCTTTGATGATGGTGGTTTATGAGAGTGGGGGTGATGGTTTGTAAGGAATGGGGAACAAAGTCTGTAAGTCTTTGAGTGTTTTTTGAAACCGTTTTACCATTTTGAAAAGTGATGAAATGAAAGTAACAGATTTATTAGTGTTCAGCTGAATATTATTGTTTGGAGGAGTTTTAAGAGGATGCCTGGGGTTAGAGAGGCCATATTGGATTGGATTCGATGGGTATTGGTGGGTTTATAAATTATGTTTTCTGTTGTAAATACAAACAAGGGCGTAGCCCAGTGGTGGAAATTGTGGTTGTTAATGTTTGAACCGGGTTTGCACCCTGGTTCGATTCCCACACCCACCATTTTTTTTAGAAATAAGAAAACAAGTTAATAGGTGAAATGACTAAAATGCCCTCGAGTTAACAGAATTATTTAACTGGGTTTGTGAATTGGACGGATTTGGCACAGAAGTGTAAAGTTCAGTGGCTCAGTTGTCGAAAATTCTCAAAATAGATGGATGTGGCAATATTGGTCAAACCCCAGGGACGGATTTGGCTATTCACTTATTTATATTTTATATTTTTAACACCCAGCAGAAGATCCAAACGTATTAAATGCAAAATGAATAAAAACATGTTTGATTATCGATACACACTTCTTCACAAATGAAAAGAAACCATAATTGCCCTTGGGTGTAATTTATCATAAAATATTCCAACATCATTGACAGAAATAAACAACTTGATTAGGTTTAGAAAAACACACAAATTTCTCTGAAAATTTCACAAAAACAAAATCCCTCACACCAAATTCATACATACACAACCAACCAACATCAATTCCAAAACCAACACAAAGAAAAAACACACACTCTCTCTCTCTCTCTCTCTCTCCAACACAGAAACAACATACACACAGAGTGAGATAAAAATATTATTCATCCACACAGCACAAATCAAAACACATCTTCCCTGTGTTCTTCTCATCACCGATATAAACACACACACACACACACTTTCACCATCTTTATTAATCACAACCTAATTCACCAACTATTAGCTTTCTGTCTTCATCACACAAACACAAATTTCTCCCATACAATCCAACCCCCATAACATATTATCCTTTCTTTCTATCAATTAACATAGGCTGCCAATTAGGTTAATTAGGGCTTTTTTTGGGTCTTTGTTTGATCCAACGGTTGTGGGTTAGGTTATTTTTCTTGATTATCAAGAATTGATCAAGACTGTTGCTTGATTATTCAAGATTGTGTATTGGATGAATTTATATTAGGGTTTTGATTTGTTTTGCCTGTTTGTGATGGAATATTAGGGTTGCAGTATTATTATTCATAAAGACTGTTTCTTGATTATTCAAGATTGTGTGTTGGATACTTGGATGAATATAAATTAGGGTTTGGTGGTTTTTATTTAATGGGGTTGGAATATTATTCATCAAAGGGTATTGTTTTGTGTTAATGGTGATTTGAACTTATTTATAAGATGAGGGTCTTGTAAATTTGTTAATTTTTGAAATATGGATGATATTAGACGCTAGGAACGGTTGTTTTTGGGATCTTTTGAAAAGGGTTAGAAATTAGTGTAGTTTTTTGAGGTTTGGTTATCTCACACGGGCTTTCGTAGCGGAATTTGTTGATTGGATGGGACGCGCATAAGTTTTGTTTTGAGGGAAATACGAAAAGGTTGAGGAGTGAAGTAGAATATTCAGATGAGCGTTTGTCGTTTGTTGTTTTGTTTTTATGATGTTCATCATTAGCTATGGAAAGAAGCGAGCCAACATTTGTGCCTGAATGGTTAAAAAGCAGTGGAAGTGGAAGTGTAAGCACAACGTCCCAGCAGCAAAGTCAGTCGTCTTCGTTGCGCTCTGGTAATTCTGTTATGTACTTATGTGTTATTTTGTATTTTATTATGTATAGAAGTCTGACAGTATTGTTTTCTTAGATGAACAAGTTGTATCGAAGGGCATAAGAAGTAAGTCACATGTTAACGCAAGTGATAGTGATTTAGGACGTGCTTCTGTTTTAGAACGGACAACTTCTTCGTACTTCAGACGCCCTTCTAGTAGTAACGGGTCATCTCATTTAAGGTCTTACGGTAGTTTTGGTCGGTATCCTGATAAAGAAAAGTCGGAAAGTAGGCATCGTGATTATTCTGATCCTTTGGGCAATATTTTGCCAAGTAGGTTTGAGAAAGAAGGGTTAAGACGTTCACACTCAAGTGTATCTGCAAAGCGTGGTGAGTCATGGCCTAGGAAAACAGTAGCTGACTCGACTGGTGCTAACAAAAATATTCATAGTCACAGCAATGGTGGAGCTTTACGGTCTGCTGGCGGCATTAGTGGTGTAAAGATTGCGTTTGAGAGGGATTTTCCATCTCTTGGATCCGAAGACAAACAAACGGATGCTGAGATTGGAAGAGTCCCGTCTCCTGGATTGAGTAGTGCTATTCAGAGCCTACCAATCGGTAACTCAGCTGTGATTGGCGGTGATGGGTGGACCTCAGCATTGGCTGAGGTGCCGGTGATAGTCAGTAGTAATGGAAGCAACACTTCTGTTGTACCATTGACTCCAGTCTCCGCTACTGCAAGCATGACAACTGGTAGGAACATGGCTGAAACTTTGGCACAGGGTCCTCCTCGGGCTCAGACTGCTCCTCAGGTAAAATAAAAGAAAACGGATCATGTGGTTCAACTGTTCAAGTGGCCAACAAGTAGAAAGTTTCCTTAGGTGTTTTTTTTTCATGCATAAAACCTTCTAAAACGCTTTTATTAAAAAAAGAATAATATTATAGTTTTTGTTATCGGGTTTGAAGCTAATTACATACGAAAACTGCCCATTTTACCAACCCTTTATCTTAGCAAATATCATGTAGTAATGTTTATTTGTGTTGCTGTAGTTGTCTGCTGGAACTCAAAGGCTTGAAGAGCTTGCGGTCAAGCAATCCAGGCAATTGATTCCCATGACTCCTTCTATGCCTAAAGCCCTGGTAAGATTGTCTTTGAACCACCTTTTGATTTTAGTTTAGCCCATTATGGCATTATGTATAAATGGTTTTCAGTTACAAATTTGCGCTGTTATTTGTCATTTTATATTCTGGTTTCATGAATTAAAGTTTCCAACACTTCTTGGTGGCTGGTGCCTAAGTTGGTGTCATTTTATATTCGAATACTTGGGGATGTCTTTTGTATATATTTGAAAATCTGAAATATTCCCGTGTTTTTATTCTGTTTATTGTTTGTTATTCTTCATACATCTTGGTTTCTTGTTTTCTATGTGTAGAGTATGGCATTCTGATCAACAAGTATACATCGTATCACTAATCTTATTTTGCTATGAGTTCAAATATCGTGATATTTAATTGTTTCTTTTGTTTTTATTATGTTATTACAAGTTGGTGAATGTCGAATTTTTTACTCTTCTTTGTAACCTTTCTCTTAGTGTACTTATCTCATATTCTTCAAACATATAGGTTTCTGGTTTTCTATTTTTAGGGTAAGGCATTTTGATGTACATCGAATCTTTGATCTTATTTTGCTATGAGTTCAAATATCGTGATATTTAATTGTTTCTTTTGTTTTTATTATGTTATTACAAGTTGGTGAATGTCGAATTTTTTACTCTTCTTTGTAACCTTTCTCTTAGTGTACTTATCTCATATTCTTCAAACATATAGGTTTCTGGTTTTCTATTTTTAGGGTAAGGCATTTTGATGTACATCGAATCTTTGATCTTATTTTGCTATGAGTTCAAATATCGTGATATTTAATTGTTTCTTTTGTTTTTATTATGTTATTACAAGTTGGTGAATGTCGAATTTTTTACTCTTCTTTGTAACCTTTCTCTTAGTGTACTTATCTCATATTCTTCAAACATATAGGTTTCTGGTTTTCTATTTTTAGGGTAAGGCATTTTGATGTACATCGAATCTTTGATCTTAATTGCTATGAGTTCAAATATCGTGATATATGTTTGTTTGTTTGTTTGTTTGTTTTATGTTACAACACATTACACATGTATAGGAAACACAAATAGAACACTTAAATATCTTGATGGATGTCACTGTTTGATGTAATGGAACCATGAAATCTCTTTATGAAAACATACAAGGAAGAAGTAATTTTCTACATGGTTTCATGAAATTGAGACAAGCTACATCTGTTTGTTGCTGGATATTTAACAACTTTGAAGCTACAGAACAACTGTTACCTTTACATTTTTTAGAACGGAAATTATAAATTTGAATAGAGTAAGCTGTTAAAAGTACAATAGTAGGCCGTTTAACAATCTGGCACGTTCTTGTGCATTGATATATTGTGTAAAGTTTTAATTTTTATATTCATATAGGCGTTGAACTCTAGTGATAAACCCAAGGCAAAGGTTGCACAGTTGCAGGTTCCGAGTTCTCATCTTGTCAACCATGCACACTCTCCCCGACCTGTTTCTACAAAGTTTGACTTTATAAAGACATCTCCTGTGGGAAAACTTCATGTGCTTAAACCATCACGTGAAAGGAATGGTGTGACACCAATCACAAAGGATAACTTGAGTCCAACAGCCGCTGGAAAGTTACCAAATAGCCCTCTTGGTGTACCGTCTGCTGTTGGTCCCGCTCCTCCATTGAGGAACAATCCAGCTGTTGCTGTTGCAGAGCGCAAGCCCGGTGTTCCTATACTGGAGAAGAGACCCTCGTCTCAAGCTCAGAGCCGAAATGACTTTTTTAACCTCATGAGGAAGAAGTCTTTGACCTCTGTTACTCCTGATACCGGTACAGCCATCTCTGCTAGTGATAAGCCTAATGAAGCTGAGATCTCTGCTGTAACTGAAGGTGGGTCTCAACGGTCTAGTGAGAGTACAGCCTGCAATGGTGATGCTGATGTGACAACCGAGGGATCTACATCTACTACTAACAATAATGGGAAGACCAATTTGAACTCTAATGGCATTCTCTACTCAGAGGAAGAAGAAGCTAGATTGCTACGTTTATTTGGATGGGAAGAAACTGCTGAAGAGGAGGAAGGTCTCACAGAAGAAGAAATAAGTTCTTTTTACAGAGATGTAAGCAAGGTAAAATTAAGTATCTGCTAAAACCAACTTTAAAATGCATTGATCCTTTCATCTGGTATGTGGTTTCTGTGTAGTTATTAGCGATGTATGAGCAATATCTAACCATTTATGTTCTATTCCTGACCGGTCAATTGGTCATTTGGTCTAGTTACAGGGTTTAACTATAAAGTATAAAAGTCAAATGGGCTGAGTCATACTAAGTGTATTCAGAGGCGAAACAAATTTCTAAATCTCGTTATTTTATTTAGCACAACTTTATTTGCAAAAAAAGAAAGTTGAAGTGTTTTGGCTCACATACCAAACTGACCCGTTACGCGGTCTGACAGTTTGCAAGCCCATTTTTCCATCTCTAATTAGCATCTTCTAGTTATGTAAATTGGAGTTGGCAAGTTAAATCCCTGGTGGTTCTTTCTTTCTCAAATGGGTCAGATAAATTTTCTATTTAAATGGGTCGAACGTATTGAAGTTCTTAAAAGTCATACAACCTTCTAAAGTGTTGATGTTGAATTCTGAACAAGTTTTTTTTTTTTTTTTTGTGCAGTACTTGGATTCACGGGCGGCATCCAAGATCTTTAAAGGGCCACAGCCAAAGTTACTGATGACACTCGGAAAGAATGGTGATATTCGTCCTGACTCAAAGATGGAATCATGAATTTACCAGAGAGAAGTTTTAAAAGGTCTTGTTTTTTGGTTAATTTTTTTCTTCATATGGAGATGGTGGTAGTGAGAAGCGATTTGAAAGTTTTGAAAAGTTTTCAGTCAAAGGGAGAGGGGGAATACGTAGTAGATATACGGGTCAGCTTGAATCCGTAATACCTTTGATGTAAACTGACCCGTATTTCTTTAAGCTGTCTGTCATACCCCTCTTGATTTATGGGATTTTTCTGGAGATAAAAAGAAGATATAGTAGGAAATAGGTGCTCAAGGATATTTGCTTCCATTGTGCACAGAAATCTGGCTACTTGTTGGTTTTGCTTTTATTTTTCCTTGACAAGGGCTCCAACTAAACAAAAATAGCTTGTGGTTTATTATTTATTATTATTATCAAAGGAAAAAAAATCAAGAAATTTACTTGTATTTGCTGCTTCTGGCATATGTTTTGTTCTTTCTAGTTTGAGCTTAACAAGGCTTGTTTTAAGCTTTTATGTGAAGAACTTGAGCCGACTCTTGAGCGGTTTTATGGGCTTGAGTTCTACATGTTTGTTTAAATTTATCTCCTGTACATGTATATATAGGATGTGGATATATGACTATTTTTAAGTAGACATTAGTGTTTGTGCTCAGTGCTAGTGAGATGTGGGGGAGGGAAGAAATAAGGCCACATGTTAAAAGTTTTCATAGTTTTTTCTTGACTATTCACTCGGTCTCTTAAACTTTGTATACTTTCTAAAATAAGATTATTAACTCGAAGTTACTGACACATATGATTAGAAATTATAATATTAAAACACCGAAGTTATAAACTTTAGGCCAGGCGGGGCCGTTGAAGACAACTATTGTCCGTAGCATTTATCTTCAACAATTATGTACAAGACATATGTTCATAAATACACCTTCAACTTTTATGGTGTCATCAAACATTTCCCTCTTTCTCTCTCCCTCTCTCTCTCTCTCCCTCCCTCTCCCTCTCTCTCTCTCCCTCTTCCTCTCTCCCTATCCCTCTCTCCCTCTCCCTCTCTCCCCCTCCCTCCCCCTCTCTCTCTCTCTCTTGCAACCGTAACTCACTACCCCATTTAGGGTATCTGAACAGGGCGCGGTGCCACGCGTGCCTTCATAACAAAACTAAACATGTAAGCCTAAGTTTCTGATACAAACCGTTAACTCGTAATCTTAAATGTGGGACCAACAAGATCAGAATTTTGGTATCTAAAACATGATTCCAGTATTTTAATGAAAGAACATTCCCATATATATATATATATATATATATATATATATATATATATATATATATATATTCAAATGTATACATGTAAAAGTAAGAGAGAAATTTTTCTTAGTCAATTGATAACTTGAAAATAACATTACAAGTTATTTATATACAAGATATATATATATATATATATATATAGTGTAAGTATCTATGAGAAACCCTTCTAAACTAGAAAACCTTGGAAACCTTGTATGTGGTTAGAATTAAGCCACATCACCTAAAGAAAAAACTATATTATATTACATTGAAGGGTATTATAGTAAAATTCCCCCCATGTCACCTCATCTCCTTTTTCTTCCATAGTACAAAAGTACAATCATCACACACACTCTCCCATAAGTATACTTTCTTCTCTCTCATTCACCCATTTTCATCAAGATTTAAAATTTCATCTCTCCCTCTCTCTCTCTCTCTAAGCATCACCAGTACACTATCACCTCCTCCTCCTCCCACCACCACCACCACCACCAAATCCGGCCACCATCTTCAACTTCTTTATCTCTCTGGCCAATAAAACGGAGCTCCATCTTCATCTCCTTTTTCTCCATGAAAGCCAAATCATGAGAAATTCCAGATCCATGGTTGTAAGTGACTGATTCAAGTCGTATTTATGCCTTGTTGTTCGTGGATCGTGAGAAATCCCATATCCATATTCCATCTCCTTTTCTCTATGAGTTGCTTTATGCCCTTGTTTCGTGATTGTTGGTTTTGGGTTTATAAAAATAAAAACAGAGGGTTTGGTATGGGAAAGAAGGAAGGAAGGAAGGAAGGAAAGAGGATGTAGCTGTTGAGTTGACTCGGAGGTAATTTTGATAGGTCTGCACATG
The DNA here is from genome assembly GCA_032199755.1 of Ambrosia artemisiifolia. NCBI lineage: Eukaryota > Viridiplantae > Streptophyta > Magnoliopsida > Asterales > Asteraceae > Ambrosia > Ambrosia artemisiifolia. The sequence goes on from CM063524.1 coordinate 34,267,241, forward strand.
TTGAAATTGAAGGTAATTTTTTTTGTATTCTTTACGTTTGAGTAGTGTTTTTTTTAAGATTTTTCTCTGCTTTTTGTTTATGGTCTATGTTAAGCATTTTTCACCAAAATCACCTATTTTGTTTTGCTGTTGGTATAATTTTTGTTTATTATGATTTCTCCTGGGGGTGTGTTTTATTACTTGCAGCTACTACATGATATTACTGGGTTTTTTGAATTAACATGTGTTAACTTTCCTATATGGTTTTCTGTTAGTATCACAGATGATGATTTGAGTAATAGTTGATACCATTAGATTTTCGAATTAACAAGTGTTAACACAGGTTATTTTTTGATGTATCATAGATCATAATTTGGCAACACATGATGCCACAAGATTTTTTAGATTTACTATGCTTTAAATCAATTTTTTTATGTTAATATGTTAGATGATGGTTGGGTAACACATGTTAACACCTCAAACTTTTTGTGGTGCAGATGGTAATGAAGATCCCCCACCGCGTTACTTGATTGCAACTCCCAACGGAACCAGGTTTTGGATTCCAAATGTTGTCCAAAAATACATACCTATTGTGGGGCAATCTTTTGGTACTTTTGATGAAGTTGTGGTAAAGAACCCTAACGTTGTGCGTACTAAAGGTTGTGGGAAAAAATCGAAATATCACGGGGCCGGGTGAGAAGGTTAAAGAAAGGCCAAACAAGGCACCTAGACTATGCCGCACTTGCAACAAGTATGTCGTTGGTCATGACTCACGTAACTGCCAGAACATGACACAGCAGCAACTTCAAGAGAACCTCCGGACCGAAGGTTCAGAATAGTAGAAAAAAATCAGCACTGAGCCGTTGGACCACGTTTTTTTTTGGGGGGGGGGGGCGTGTTATGTACACGTAACAGTTTCTATTCCTACTTTGTTACGTACATAACACCGCCTAACTATGTTTTGTCGGTTATTCAGTGCGTTTGATGTTTAAAAACTTTGGTATGTAAAACTTAAACTATGTGACCCTAATGGTGTCCCTTTTGAATATGAATGCTAAGTGTTATGATGTAAGTTGTTGATGTTGGCATAGTCCAGATATATGATTAACACGTGTTACTTATGTCATAACCTAACCCATGTTAGTTTGTTGTATGTGTTGGTTGTCTAAACCATCAGCGTCATGGGTGTCCATTTTGAAAATGAATGCAATTTGTTATTATGTAAGTTGTTGATTTTGGTGTGCACATCAACTTGAATCTACATGCAATACGCATAACCCAGATAATTGATTAACACGTGTTGCTTATGCCAAAAACTAACACATGTTAGGTGATGCATTTTTAGGTTGTCTAAAACCATTTCATATAATAAGCTGCTGGTATTGTACGATGACCAAAACAATTTAAACAATATTTAACCTATTAGGCTACTGTGTCTAAGTTGTTGATGTTGGCAGAGCCACTTGAAGGGACAAGCATTAGGCATAATCCAGATATATGATTAGCACGTGTTACTTATGTCAGGACATAACCCATGTTAGTTTGCTCTATGTGTTGGTTGTCTAAACCATCAGCGTCATGGGTGTCCATTTTGAAAATGAATGCAATTTGTTATTATGTAAGTTGTTGATTTTGGTGTGCACATCAACTTGAATCTACATGCAATACGCATAACCCAGATAATTGATTAACACGTGTTACTTATGCCAAAAACTAACACATGTTAGGTGATGCATTTTTAGGTTGTCTAAAACCATTTCATATAATAAGCGGCTAGTATTGTACGATGACCAAAACAATTTAAACAATATTTAACCTATTAGGCTACTGTGTCTAAGTTGTTGATGTTGGCAGAGCCACTTGAAGGGACAAGCATTAGGCATAATCCAGATATATGATTAACACGTGTTACTTATGTCAGGACATAACCCATGTTAGTTTGCTCTATGTGTTGGTTATCTAAACCATCAGCGTCATGCTGTCTAAACCATCAGCGTCATGGGTGTCTATTTTGAAAATGAATGCAATTTGTTATTATGTAAGTTGTTGATTTTGGTGTGCACATCAACTTGAATCCACATGCAATACGCATAACCCAGATAATTGATTAACACGTGTTACTTTATGCCAGAAACTAACACATGTTAGGTGATGCATTTAGATGGTTGTCTAAAACCATTTCATATAATAAGCGGCTGGTATTGTACGATGACCAAAACAATTTAAACATTATTTAACATATTAGGCTACTGTGTCTATGTTGTTGATGTTGGTGTGCACAGCCACTTGAAGGGACAAGCATTAGGCATAATCCAGATATATGATTAACACTTGTTACTTATGTCAGGACCTAACCCATGTTAGTTTGCTCTATGTGTTGGCTATATAAACCATCAGCGTCATGGGTGTCCATTTTAAAAATGAATGCATTTTGTTATTATGTAAGTTGTTGATTTTGGTGTGCACATCAACTTGAATCTACATACAATCCGCATAACCAACATAATTGATTAACACGTGTTACTTATGCAAGAAACTAACACATGTTAGGTAATGCATTTTTTGGGTGTCTAAAACCATTTCATATAATAAGCGGCTGGTATTTGTACGATGACCAAAACAATTTAAACATTATTTAACCTAATAGGCTACTGTGTCAAAACGGACATGTAGGATGTGGTAACAAATGTTAATTATTATCCGCTTTTTATGCGTCAAACCATGTTTCAAAATACCACAAGTTATTGAAGTACAACATGTTAGTTATACACACAAATAACTAATAATAGCACTGCACTTAAACAGAGGTTAATAATACACGGCAAACACTAAAGCGGTTCCTTAATAATACACGACACACTGCTTCAACCTTTCCCTTCAAAAGGATCGCCGTAGACTGTAGGATATGTGCTGCGACCTTCTTCCGTAGCCTCCTCACCTCCCCTAATTTCTTCGAACCATTTGTACTAAACCCGGGATTGAAACGTTCGCCCTTTGCCATGAACTTTTCCATATGGCGCATCAAAAAGACCCCACAATCGTCAACGTTGTTGCGTGTCACCCGATCAATCTTCTCCCTATGTATCCTTAGCGCATTGATTACCTCAGCCTTTGGATGCTTTCACCAACATATCCTTCTGAAAAAAACAGTTGTGATTAACACTTGTTAAACATATATTAACACTTGTTATATATTAACTAACACAGGTTAGCAACATTACCAAACTATATGCTTTACATACCTTGTCTTGTCCCAGTTGTATCTTTACCAACACCTTCTGAACCAGTACAATGTTCGTTAACACCTGTTATAGTATTTCAGAGAAGATTCAGTTTTTTAATGTCGAAATTAACATTTGTTTTCTTTAAATTGAGTGGATAAAAAAACAAACCTATTTGTGTTGCATTCACATAGACATCCATTTGTGTCGAACCAACACTCCAACTTGGACCATCATAAGCATAATCTTCAACACTTAAGACTTCAGTATCCCGTGGCAAGTCACACGGTGCAGTAAATAGATCGTCGTCCATTGTTGGCAGCCGTTTGCCCGAAGCAATGCAATCCGGACCTGAGTCAAAAAAGTTTTCTAACACTTGTTATACGCAGTTTTCTAACACTTGTTAGATGAAACACCCAAATTGACAAAGTCTTACAATTTGGTACAATCTTATACTTGGAGGTTTTGCCTTCAACAGGCTAACACGTGTTAAGTAAAAACATTATTCGAAGAAAAACGGCTAACACGTGTTAAGTAAAAAAATACACAAGCACTTTTGTTTTAATATACCTGTTTTTTTCTTCTTGAATCTCGCAATTGGTGTATTCAAATCAAAGTCATCAAATTATAAGGAAAGCAAAACAGTTAACACATGTAAAGTTAAAAAATACACAAATATTAACAGTAAGTAAAATAAATATAAATAAACTAAACCAAGGGTACTACACTAAGCATCTGACAACACGAACAAGAGCATGTATAGAAAAAAACCTGACACCCGCTTCACTGACTTCCGGGACTTCCTGCTTGCATCAACAAAACAGAAACATCATCAAACACACAAACACGGGAACACAGACTCGTTTCAATACAAAAAAAAACCCCTATTAACAGTGGAACCCATCAAGTTTTAGAATTTTACTCTATTTTTTGTTACTATACAAAAACCATCAAACCAACAAACAAGGGAAGCCATCAAACACACAAATCTTTTTTGTTATAATAAGCCATACTAATAACCCCCTTTTTTAAAAGTAATAACCCATCAAACACACGAAAATAAAAGTAAAAAAAAAAAGCGAAAACAGGGCAACACCTAATTGGTTTAAAAGCCTGGAAAAAACCCTATTACCTCTTTGAAAAGAGACGTTTCTGTCGCCGACGTAACATGGAGGACAATGTACAGAACACGGACTTCATAAAGGAAGGTTTGATGATGATGATCAGGCTATGGCTTGATGAAGATGACGGCGGTGTACTGTCAAAGAAACAGGGGAACAGAGCATGGAGATGTTGAGAAGAAACTAGGTTTTAACTTTTGGGGATGATGGGTGGGTTTGGTTGTGGAGAAGAAAGAAAAAGTTGCAGGTGTCTTTGAAGAAGAAGAAAGAAGAAGAAGAAAGAAGAAAGAAGAGAAAGAGAGGAGGGAGGAGAGATGTAACGTTGATTGATATATAGAGAGAGAGGGTGTCATATTCAATTTACCCAAAATGCCCTTATTAGTACTTTTCTATAATATTATATTGTTTCTCTCTCCATATAGTCACCAAAGTTGATCTAAGCCATTGATCTAATCAAATGAAGGGTTAAGATTGGGTTTCCAAGGTTTTCTAGTTTAGGAGGGTTTTCCATATATCCATACCCTCTATATATATATATATATATATATATATATATATATATATATATATATATATATATAATCTACATAACAGACTAAAGCTAATTAGTGCATCATAGTGTTTTATTTTGCTAAAAATGAAAACTTTCGTACGATACCACATATAACAACCCCCTCAAGTTGGAGGCATGTACAACCCCAACTTGTTATCAATTCCATGTGTGGATGACCAGTCTTACTTTTGGTAAACAAATCCGCAACTTGATATGACGTACAAGTTTGATGAATAAGTGCAAAAGCTATTGAGGGTATTCGTGGATTAGTAGGGTCAAAAAGACAAGCTTGATCAATAAGTGCAAATGATACAAAAAGAATGTATTGATTGATGGCTTTGTTGTTATTAGCATTAGGATTGTTTTCTTTTGTAATGTTTCCTTTTTAAAATGTAAAGATGTTCTTTGTAAATTGTAACGATGTTCTGTAGATGAAGAATTTTAGCTAAAACAGGATATTATGATCATACAAGTCACAATTCCAGGTGCGGAAACCCTAGAATTGAACAAAACGATAATACGCAAATCAAAACACGTAAGACACCTTTTCAATCACCATTTTTATAGATAACTTGATCAAAATATGTTTACAATCAATCTACAAGTTAATCTAATCCAACATAAAACACTTTCACTCTAGAGAGAAACCTGACCACAAAACACACACTCTCCAAAAACTATTCTAACTCTCAAAATGAACAAAACATATATATAGCATCTGCAGATTCGCCCGTTTTGATGGTGCGAATGTGGACAATGTCCACATTCGCCCACTATGAAGGTACGAACCTGGACATCCTTCAGTCTTCAATCTACCTTCGCCCAGTCTATTCTTCCTTCGCCCAGAACAACATACAATCGCCCACACTTAGTCACCTTCGCCCCTTCAGGATAACATACTAACATGTGTTAACAACCTAATCCAATCAATAGTTGCAAAACGTGCATCTACATGTTCTCCTTATGTTATCACATCTTGGTCATAACATGGTTGATTTAATTCCCATTTAGCACATTTGTTTCAATGAAGCACAATTTACCAAAATGAAACTAGGATTGACCAAAATGAAATCAATTCCAACACATTTGCTTCATTTTGAGTATAATTAAGTTTCAAATGAAAACATACATACATATGTTACCCACTCCCCTCTCTCCTCGTCTCCCACTCTCCCTTTGTACCGACCCCTAAATCCCACAAGTGTTTTTGACACTTAGGATTAGGGATGAGCATCCGGTCCCGAATACCGATCCCGAACCGAAAAAATACCGATCCCGTACCGAACCGATACCGAACCGAGGGTGTTCGGTATCGGTATCGGTACCCACATTTAGAGGTTTTCGGTTTCGGTATTATCGGTATCGGTACGGGATCGGTATCGGTTCGGTATTTTAAGGTAAAATACCGATACCACACCGGTACCGTACCGATACCGAACCGATACCGATACCGTACCGGGATAATCGGTATCGGTATCGGTATTGGTTTTTTGGAATTTTCGGTATCGGTATTGTCGGGATCGGTATCGGTTCGGTACCGATACCGTCCCGAGCTCATCCCTACTTAGGATGTCACCTTCAACCCCCTTGTAACAGTAAAAAAAAAAGACAAAAGTTCTATAGTCAGACACTACTGCTCGATGTCACATACTTCCTCAATCTTCTAAAATTACCAAACTCTTATTTTTACATAAGCTAACATTTTTACCAACTATACACGTTCCGGTTTTCATAACCAACTCTATATATATTGAGGTAACATTTATACTTAATCTATACCATAACCAAAATATCAACGCAAGCGCATGCTATAAAGGGGAGCAAATAAAACATACTAACTTAAGGCATTTAAACGCTCAAAGGGCAAGGGCGAACGCTTAGCTGACATCTGTAAACCAATGCCTCGTTGGAGGACTCATCCTTTTAGACCCTCGTTTCTTGACATCCAAAATTCCAAAAGCACCCCAATATATATTTCACATTTTATTAAAAAGAGTATTTAAATGAGTATATTCGAGTATTTTCAAGATTATATCATACAAACTTTTTTTTTACTAACATAAATAAATTTTCATGCATCATGATGCATATATGTGCGGGTCCTTGGGGGCAAAAGACCTACGCTTAATCATGCATCATGTGGTGGCATTGATAGCCAAAAGACAAAGGGGTACATGCAACAATCGGGTTTGTCTCAATTGCTAAGTGTAATGTGTCTTATGTCAAGGCTTGACACAAAACCACTATCGGGTCGGGGTCTCACTGAAAGCAACATCTCTATTCCCACAGGGTAAAGATAAGACCGTCTACATCTTACCCTCTTCAAACCCTATCTTAACTTTTGTTATCCGGGTAAGAAGATGAACATAAATAAATATTCAGTCCGTTGACATCACCTAAAGTAAAGAAAAACACACTCAAGTCAAGACCACAAAACCGCCATCTCTTGTTCTCCATGAGTCAAACAAGTATAAATGAATCTTAAGTTGTTAACTACATTCTTTGTTTATAAAAAATTCCCAAAACAATGCAATCAAGATTTCTAAAACCTCCTCTACCCTTTAAACCAATCTCACAGCATCCTTATCAAGCTCTTAGTACTGTCGTTTCCTGTGCAAAGAACTCATCATCTTCTTCTTCTTCATCAGAGAACAGGTTCAAGATTCTCCGTAAATCTTTGGATGATTATATGATAAGACTGAATGATTTGGATAGCAGTGAGTTTGCTTTCTTTATGTCCACTTTCTTCAACTATGTGATTAAATTTTGTTTCTTGGTTGTTGGTTTGAGCTGTTTGTTGTTTTTTATGTTGAATACTTGAATTTGCCTAATGCGTCAGTTAAAAATGTGAAATTGATTGGATTGGATTCAAGAACAATTATGAACTAAAAAAAAGTTTTTTTTTTTTTTTTTTTTTTTTTTTTTTGTGGAGGTTGGCAATTGGTTATCTAGTTATGATTATAATATCAAATAATCAATTTAATGTGTGTTAACTATGTAGTCACATTTTTGCAAAGCTATATAGGATATCATAATCTAAATCCTGTCAATAGCAAAGCTGAGGTAGGTCTAGACGTAGACAGCCTTACCTCTACCCCGTAGGAATGGAGAGGTTGCTTCCAGAGAGACCCTCGGCTCGGTAGTAGTTTTGCATTAAGTCTTGGATATAAGGCACATAACATGTAACAATTGGGACAGAGGCTGATTGGTGCATATGTCCCTTGTCTTTCGGCTATCAACGCCACCACATGATGCATGATTAACCATCCATCACTTTTAACGTTATTTCCACGAAATTAGTAAATAACTTTAAAATTAGTGCAATTTCACTTTTGCCCACCCCCGCAAGGGCCAACACATATATACACATTATATGCGCACACTGAAAGCGAAGCGTGCAAAGCTATAGGATATGTTTGCATAAAAAAGGCCACATAACTCAAAGTTTTCCTTTGATCAGATATGAAATGCACCAATGCTTTATCTGAAATATGAGCAACATGGTTTTAAAAAGGCATGTATGGCGCTGAGGAAAAGGCGTCAAGGGAAAAAAGGCGCGCCATAAGTAGGTAGTTCTAGCTCAAAATTGGTCAAAGTTAGGGTCTGTAGAGGATTATATGCTAAGAGTATTATGATAGGTTTATATATAACAACAGATGAGAGATATATAACTTTTGTTGTAAATAAAGCTTATTTGGTTGTACATAGACGTACATGAGGTTTTTTTTTTAAACCAAGACGGGCAATTAAAATTTGGTTTTATTTTGTGACAGGTTTTTTCAAAGACAAGATAAACATCTGGGTATCAAAGACTACCAACTTTGTGAATGATTTGACTTCTCCGCTAGTAAAAAATGTTCAAGATAACAATCCCACAATAAAAAACGCAAATGAGATTGATGACATGGACGAACTCTTAATGACCGAGCACACTATCGAAGCAAAAACACCAATGGGAAACCTTTCTTTAGCTGCTATTATTTCCATTGAGCAGTTTAGTAGGTAAAGCGTAAGCATAGACTTGAATGAAGCTCTTAAGTTAATTTTAAGTAGATAAAACTATTTGATACTTTTTTCATGTAAGTTTTACTTGTCATATATGGAATTCCGTTAGCCTGAACTTGTCAGATTAATGAAACTGCAGGATGAATGGATTGACCGGGAAGAAAATGCAGATGATGTTTAAAGCTCTTGTCCCTGAAAATGTGTCTAATGATGCCCGTAATTTGGTGGAGTATTGCTGCTTTAAGTTTCTGTGCAGGGATAATTCTGAAATCCATCCTAGCCTTAAGGTTTGTGGATTTGATTTAACATAATTGCTGTTTCAGTTTGAGATGAAAAATGCCTATATTCTGTTGCTGCAACAAAAAAAAAATAAAAAATAAAAAAAATTGATTACAACGTCATGAATGATATAAATTTCTTAATCATTACCTATATTAGTTACAAACTAACAAAGCATATTACTCTTTGATTTTTGAGGTCAAATTTGTTCTCAAAAGTAAAACAGTTCTCTTTTTTTTGTTTAGAAAGGGTCTATATATTTTTATTTTTTTTGGTTAAGGGAAAGGTTTCCTTTTGGTGTTTTTTAGTAATTTAATTGTAAATTTAGAAGTATTTGTGTATTTTGTTAGACTTTGCAAAATCAAACTAGGTTTCTATGTTTTTATTTGCCTTAAACTTGTACATATTACTTGATACTTATCTTAGGTTATTAACTTTAGTATAGATTAGATATTAATATTAAACATTAGGTTGTATATTGGTAGTAACAAGAGGCGACGCCTCATAGATTGAAGGGGTGTGACACATGGACGGTTATGTCCGAAAAGGTGCCAACTTGCAACCGTTTCTTTCCCGCCAACTAACTACCAATAACCGCCGTTTGATAGTATGTATATATAGTGTGCTGTTTGTGCATTTTCATTTTTATCAAGACATAAACAAAGTTAATGTTTTCTGTCCAAATATCCGAGCGATAGTGTACATCAAAGAACCAGCTAGCTATGGGTTCGAGTGGCATTTCACCTCATCATTTTTTATCTTTATTGTGTGTGTAATTTAAGTGCAATGGTATTGTATCATTAATTATCGATCATAGGGACAACATATTTAACCTAGTTCTATTGACTTGGGTTGACAGGACCAAGCCTTTCAAAGACTGATATTTGTAACCATGCTTGCGTGGGAGCATCCTTACAGCTATGGGAAAGATTCTTTGGGTAACATCAAAGTTTCATTTCAGGTTCACCTCTCTTTATTTAATATGTTTCATGGGCTGGATTTTTGCAGTTTCATGTGTGTAAGAAAAATAGGATTTGGTTTTGTATGTTTTAGAAAGATCATGGTAATTTAGCTATAGAAAGCATGAACATAATTGGAGAGTTGGAATTTATTAGAGGTTGAAATTTCACCAAATTAACTAAATTAAGTTAATCTGTTTCGTCAAACACAATCCGTTGACCCAATGCAAAAAAATCATCTGGTTTTCATTTGATTTCCTAAGCTTTAGGAAGATCCTAAATCGTTACACCATCAGAAGGTATTACAATGTTAAGTTATTATTTATCTTTGATTTTTTTTAATCTTGAAGAGAGAGGTTGTAGGAGAAGAGGCATTTGTTCGCATTGCTCCTCATATTTCTGGGCTAGCTGATTGGTCAACGGCCCATAACCTTTTCAAAGCTCTTGCGGGTGGTCAGAATGGCATCTCATTCCATGTGTGGTCAACATATATTCGTCAACTTCTCAAGTGAGCTCCCCATTTTCCTATTTCGCATCTCCCATCACATGTTGAAATTTTGACCCTTTATAGCGGCTCAAAGTGGTAAAACATAAAAAGCTTTCGAAACGGTTTTATCAAAATTATTTCTTCAGGTTCAATAAGGAAAGAAAAAAGGTATTTAGGATCGTTTTGCTAACTTTACATGACGGTTTTCTCCATGGTGCAGGGTTTATGAAGGGCAGAAATCAAATGTTTTTGAGGATAGTCCTCTTGTCTCTTCTGGTGAGAGAATCTTATGCCTTGGTTCGAGTAGAAAAAGACCTGTTCTTAAATGGGAGAATAACATGGCATGGCCTGGAAAGCTAACTTTGACCGATAAAGCACTTTACTTTCAAGTAACTACATCTTTACCAATTCAACTTTTTATGTCTTGTCTTGTCTTTTTAAGTTTTATAAATAGTTAATGTGCTAATTATGATTATAAATATATATTATTACAAATTAAAATCTATATTTGCATTTGACATTTTGGATGCACTTTGGATTATTATTAACCCATTGAACCCAGTTCTACCCATTTTTCCTGTCATTTTAAACACACTTTGGATCAAATGAGTAATGTTTTTGAGTGGGTCAGGTAAGATTGACCTGCACCACTTTTATGTCTTTTTTTTAATTTTAGGTATAATTAATGCATTAAATATGAGTACAAAAGTTATAATAATAAATGACCATTTTTTTAATAAAAAGGATGTAAAAACTTGAATAAGCTTATGGTGACTATTAAACTGTTTGACCCGTTTCTTTTTAACTAATTTAATTTATGTTTACCTATTGTTATCAATAAATCATGACCCAAGTTGACCCTGTTTTACATAAACGGTGTAACAAACAAACTCTCGAATTTCACCTGGTCACTCTCTAAAGTCTAAACTTGCAGGAAATTGGCTTGAGGGGCCAACGAGATGCTATTAGACTGGATCTTACCGGCACTGGTTCATGGGTAGAGAAAGCTAGAGTTGGACCATTGGGTTCTGATCTTTTTGACTCAGCCGTTTCTATTACTTCTGGTCCAGAGTGAGTAAGCTTCAACAATCCATCTTCTTCACTAACCAAAATTCTTGTTTTTATCTATATTTTTGTCTAAATATTTCAAAACTCGCATGAACCTATCTTGCCAGCTCTAAAAAATGGATACTTGAATTTGTTGACTTTGGAGGTGAAATGAGACGAGACGTATGGTATGCGTTAATAAAAGAAGTCATTTCTGTACACCAATTTATACAAGATTTTGGACCCAAGGAAAACGACCAATTAGTATATAACATATATGGTGCTAAAAAGGGTAAAGAAAAGGCGATATCTTGTGCTATTAATAGCATTGCAAGGCTTCAAGCTTTACAATTTGTCAGAAAACTACTAGACGAGCCTACAAAACTTGTTCAGTTCTCATATTTACAAAACGCACCTTACGGTGATATCGTTCGCCAAACATTGGCAGTCAACTTCTGGGGTGGACTATTGATCTCAGGATTGAAGCAAGTCAACTCTGAAGCATCAGAGGTTTACAATAATCATGTGTATGACATTGATAGAAGTGTGTATTTAAGGAGGTGGATGAGACACTCATCATGGAACTCTAATGATTCTATCGCGTTTTGGAAGAACTCGTTGGTGAGACAAGATCTTGTGTTGAGTAAAAACCATGTTGTTGGATATAAGAATTTGGTAGAAAAGGCGGCGATTGTTTGCAAGGATAAATATCAGGTGGTTGAAAGTACACAAGCCACTATTGATGCCGCCATGATTGAAGGGATTCCTAGTAATATCGACCTTTTTAAGGTTGAACTTCATCTGATTGTTTCCATCGTTTTTTTCTTTTTGAATAAACATCCGGTTCTCTGATGATCAAATCATATTTTTCAACGTATTTAAATAATTACAGGCCGAAATGCCGTATGCTCACCCAGTGTGTCATGTTCTTTTCAGGAGCTTGTTCTTCCTTTGATTATGGCTGCCAAGAGCTTTGAGAAACTTAGAAGATGGGAAGAACCACTTGTGACTGCATCATTTCTTGCATTTATTTATGCAGTCATCTTCAGGTAAACTGGATTTTTTTTATTTTTTTTAAAATAGGTTGTTTCAATACCCATTACTGGCAAATGGGTCTTTTTTGTTTGAATTTGATTTATGAGATACAACTCGGTTCCAATAACAATAATATCGAATTGTAGACAAAAAACAAAACAAATCTGTGAATCTTTATTTAAAATATTAGATATTACATATTATTAGAGAAAAGCGATATAATATGTTAACTGAACATTTAAAAAAAGTTACATAATCATCATCATCATTATCATCATCATACTTAATTAATCCCAACAATAGCAAAGCTAAGGTAGGGTCTGAGGAGGGTAGGATGTAGACAGTCTTACCTCTACCCCATGGGAATAGCGAGGCTGCTTCCGGTGAGACCCCCGGCTCAATAGTGGTTTCGTATCAAGCCGTGGACATAAGCCACATAACACTTAGCAATCAGGCTTTGTCTTTTGGCTATCTACACTACCACATGATGCATGATTAACCGACCATTGTTTTTAACGTTATTTTCACGAAATTAGTAAAAATAACATTAAAATTAGTGCAATTTTACTTTTACCCCCCGAGGGGCCACACGTATATACATTATATGCACCCACCGCAAGCGGGCTAGGAAAAAAGTTTACACAACTAAGCTAATATTTCATACAACAAAAGACCTATTGCTTGAAATTTTGGTAAAGTAAGCTAAAATTTCTACTAAAATTTTGATTAACAAAAGACCGATTTAAAAAACTTTTTCTAATAAAAATTTGGTAAACTGGGCTAAACTTTCTTGCTTAATAAAAAAAATAAAAATAAAAATTTGGTAAACTGGGCTAAACTTTATTGCTTTATTTGCTTAAATATCGAAAACGACTCACTGGACACAGTTTGATGAAGTTAGCTGGCTTTGCAACTTATGATATTAATCTGTTTGGATTTAGAAATTTGCTATCCTACGTGTTCCCTACAACATTAATGGCGACTGCAGCTTTCATGTTGGTAGTTAAAGGGTTGAAGGAACAGGGCCGCCTGGGAAGACATTTTGGTAAAGTTACCATACATGATCAACCACCATCTAATACAATTGAGAAGATTATAGCTTTAAAAGAAGCCATGCGTGATCTAGAGAAGTATATGCAGACTGTTAACGTTTCTCTTTTAAAAATCCGCTCAGTTCTTCTTGCAGGCCAACCACAGGTAGGGGTGTGAATTTCCGAAATGAAATGTTCAGCTAAACGGGCCGTGTTTGGGTCGATACGGTGGGTTCACAGGCTGACCCGTTTATTTAAAAAAAATGTTATTTTGCCAAATTTAAAAAATAAAAGGGAATTGAGCATCATATTTTATAGTTTAAAAATGGTATTTATATATTATATACATTTGTATATTTTGTTGCTAATTTGTAATTTTAGAGCATAAATTTTCAAAAAAAAAAAAAAAATTAATGCTAAAAAAAAATCAGGTAAATGGGTCTTGTGTCCACCTGCAAAAACTTGTCTCGATTTTGGTTCATGTGTCATACATGATTTTCAGGTTGTCTCGGGTTTGACCCATCAACCCACAAACATGACCTGTTTAACACCCCTACAGTGGTGGGTTACGGGGGTGTTTGGATACGAGTTTTGCAACCAATTATCTAAGGACAATTGTTTGGAAAATTTACAGATAACAACTGAAGTGGCTATGGTGCTCTTGTTTGGCTCTGCTGTTCTCATCATCGTCCCTTTCAAGTATATTCTTTCTTTCCTTATATTTGATCTCTTCACACGAGAACTCGAATTCAGGAAGGAAACAGCTATGAGGTTCATGAGGTTCTTGAGAGCGCGTTGGGACACTGTGCCCGCTACCCCTGTTTCTGTCCTGCCATTTAAGTCCAACACCGTGAATCGAAACAAGGAGAAAAACAACTTGCTTAATATAGAAAGAACTCGGAGAAAACAGTAAGTTTACCTGCGGTATTTGCATTTGAATATTCTTATGGATACTTTTGTACAGAAATTTTTAGTTGACTTCTTCAAGATCTTATTTGAATTAGAGTTGCAGATCTACCAATACAAAATTCTTTCCAAGTATAGTTATAGATTTCATTAATTTATTTCGAACGTCATAGCTAAGCGTTGTTCGAATCTGGCCCTGTTTAGCGAATCATACTTGGTATATAAGATGAAGACATGATTGAGTATGCACATATGTGCAGGGACTCGGTTTAGAGAGAGAACAGAGGGTGGAGGGAAAGTTTGATAACACACACAAACTATATTATTCCCACACAAATGAAATGATACATAGTTGGTTCTATTTATACATGCCATATGACGGTTATTAAAATGTAAACAGACACGACTTTTATCTGATAACCGACACAACTAACAACAGATAACCCTTCTGAATTTTGGCGCCTTTTTTCCTGTTGTTGACTTTTGATATGATTAAGATTTCTTGATTAAATTCTTTCCAACATTCTCGCCCCTAATCAAGATAATCTTAAACTCGTTTTTCTCTGTTCTTGTTCATCTATTCTGTCATCTTCTTGAACTTTACTGGCGTATGATTGAAAGCCTTGTTTCCTTCCATTGCTTGTATTCTAATGATCCTTCTGATCATTCTTGCATCTTCTTCTGGCCACCTGCCTATGGGATGCGCTTTCGGGAATACACTTCTGCAATAATTTGGATGAAACATATCACTGGCTTCTTCTTCAATCTCCTTCTACGCCGCTATCTTTCTGAATTATAATGATCAAATCTTTGCACTCCATCGTCTTTTATCTTTTTCAAATGAGAACCTTCTTGTCTTTGGACCACCACTGGATTTGATAAATTCTCTGCTAGACTGCTATTTATCAATTTCTTCCTCGATCGAATTTTGACCTTTGTTTCTTAGAACAGACCACTGGTTATTCGACCGCCACTGGATTAATCAAACCTCTGCTACACTGCTGTTGATTAATTTCTTCTTGGATCGAACCTTCGAACCTGCTGTTCTTTTGATGATTTCTAAAAACATATTTTTCTTAAACATTTGGTTCTCCTTTTTATTAAAATCTTTGACCTTTAGAACCATCTGTTGACTTTTTATAGAGTCAACCTTCCCTCAAAATATTGCACTGATGTTGACGTTTTTTAAAAAAAAAACAATCTTCCCAAAATAACTTCCCTTAATCATCCCTTAAAATCCGAATTCGTTTAACATAAAACTGAATCGTTTGTTCTTGATTCCTTACAATCTTCTGTTTGAATTTAATTCAAACTTTAGTGATTGTTGCTTTTGAACAAAGATTCTTCAATAGTTTTGAAACAGTTGACTTCTTTTTTCTGTTTTTAACTAAAAGGGGATAAACAGAAATTTGTGATTTAGATTCTTTAAACAAAACATTCTTTTATTCGATTCTTAATGTTCGTTTAAGGGAATTGGGATTAAAAAACGTTTATTGGCAATTCGGAATTCACTGTTTTCGTTCTTGTTACTCCGATTTGGTGAGGGCGTTGATTTCTGAACCGATACACTTCGTTTGATATTGATTACGGTTCCAATTCTGCGTATGACGTTGAATCTGAAAAAACAGGGGATGTTTTTCTCGTTTCCTTTTATGATGGAGTTTACACGTATTTGATCCTCTTTTGATTACCGATTTCTTCTCGTATGTTCTTCTATGTTCTTTTCGCAAAACAGGGGATTATTTCTTTCGGTCACAGGTTTCTTGTCCGTCTTCTTCCAGGATTTCTTAACCGTATGCTCTGATGCCATGTTCGAATCTGGCCCTGTTTAGCGAATCATACTTGGTATATAAGATGAAGACATGATTGAGTATGCACATATGTGCAGGGACTCGGTTTAGAGAGAGAACAGAGGGTGGAGGGAAAGTTTGATAACACACACAAACTATATTATTCCCACACAAATGAAATGATACATAGTTGGTTCTATTTATACATGCCATATGACGGTTATTAAAATGTAAACAGACACGAATTTTATCTGATAACCGACACAACTAACAACAGATAACCCTTCTGAATTTTGGCGCCTTTTTTCCTGTTGTTGACTTTTGTTGACTTTTGATATGATTAAGATTTCTTGATTAAATTCTTTCCAACAAGCATTGCAAACTGGGCAGTTGAGGTGACAGGTCATCACGGGTTTGGGTTATAAAACATGTTTGTTTCAAGCCAAAAAAGATGTGGGTCATAATGGGCTGTTTTATAAAATATCAATTTGGTTTGTGGCAAAATGGGTTACGGATAAAATGGAGTTGAGTTGAAATGAGTCGTTTGAGTGTGTGTGTGGGGGGGGGGGGGGGGGGAGCAACTGCAATGGTGGCTTTGGGCGGAGGAAGTGGTGGTGGCTCCAACAACGGTGGGTGGTGGGTGCGTTGGTGGCATACAAGATTCACATATAGTCTGTAGTCATTAGCCATTAGATATGTGACTCCACTATAGCAAATCTTATTTTTGTTTGTGTATCTAAGTATTGCTCTTGTATAAGATTTTATTGTTGGTTATATGAACCGAAATTACACAGTGAATCAAATGAAATAACTTGGATTAAATTGAGAGTCGTTGAATAACTATCATAACGAACTATTTGATCGGTATTATCAAACGTTCGAACGGATTAAACTCAATTTTTGATCAAGAACAGGATTGGAAATTTTGAGAGTTGTGATATACCGAAGTGATAACTGTCAAAAGAATAGGCCACTGTTGTTTTTCTTTTGTTTCGAAAAACTTGTGTGTTCTCCCAAATTGTCGGATAGTTATCAAAAAAAAAATAATAACTGGCATCATTATCTCTTTGCAAAATATCACCCATTTGATATTTTATGGTCAAAGTCCAAAAGACTAATTGATCGGCCCAAAACAATGTCTCAATTATTAATATAACTATTTAATATATAATTAGGCCCAATCAATTCATAACAATTAGATTAACACATTATAACAAAGGTATTTGGCCTAAATCCGATTACACACACCAACTCGTTAGAACAACCAAGTCCGCCATTCCTGCATCACCTAACTTGATTAATTAATAACGAGAACGCCTATTCAAAGAGTTAATCCAATGCCACCATGAAAGTTGATAATTACTAAAATTACCAACATTCCTCCCCCATTTTAGTGATATCCATGATTAACTCAAACATTTCTCAAAATTCAAACTCATGCATAAATGAAAATGTCCTGAGGATTGAATTTTCATCTTAGTAAATTACACGATCCAAATACTCGAATATCGGGGTGTCTCTATGGATTGAACCCTTGCTATACATTTGAATACTTGAAGATAAAATACACATAAGTTTACAATCCATATGTTCTTACATGACACTATATTTTACTAGCTTGTGTCCAATCCTTCAAAGAGTATATCAAAGCCAAGTCCAAGCTTCTTGAAGCAGCTAAACTTCATACTCCTATAGGTAGTTCTTTTATTCTACACCTGCACATGTATTTATCAAAGAACTATTAAGAAGTTATACTTCAACCTTCTTTATCTTGCAGTCTGAACACATACCTTGGGATGATTCTAATGTGTTCCAATATCTTTATGACAAGCTTTCCACATTGAATTCTGCACCTAACGTTGTATTAGATGGGAATTGGGTATCTTGACATAGGATATTAAAGTATGGACTTTAAAACCATCCCTTTGGCTGATTTATTCACGAGATCTCTTCCTAACCCTTTAGTTAGATGATCAGCCATATTATACTCAGATCTTACAAAATCAACAGATATCACTCCATTCTTGATCAATTCTCTAAGCATGCCATGTCTAACACCTATGTGTCTAGACTTCCCATTATACACTTCGCTGTATACCTTAGCCAAGGTAGATGCACTATCACATCGAATAGAGATTGGTGATATCGGTTTTGACCACAAAGGAATCTCAAAGATCAAATTTCTTAGCCATTCAGCTTCTTTACCAGCTGCTGCCAAGGCTACAAATTCAGATTCCATGGTCGAATTTGTGATGCAAGTTTGCTTCTTGGAAGCCCAAGCTATAGCTCTTCCCCCAAGTAGAAATACTCATCCACTTGTAGAAGAATGATCCTCTAAGTTAGTTAACCAACTTGCATCTGAAAATCCTTCAATTGCAGAAGGAAAACCTGAATAGCATAAACCATAGTTCATGGTTCCTTTCAGATATTTAAATAATCTGTTCACCGCTTGCCAATGATGAGTGCTAGTATTACTAGTATATCTACTAAGTTTTCCCACAGCATAGGCTATATCTGGCCTTGTGCTGATCATAGCATACATCAAACATCCTATAGCCTTAGCATATTCAAGTTGAGATATAGGACTACCTTGATTAGGCATAAGCCTAATATTTGGATCAATGGGAGTTCCAACCGGAGAGCAATTCAAGCAATTAAATTTCTTTAAAATCTTCTCAATGTAATGAGATTGAGAGATTGATATACCATGTTTCCCACGTGTGATTCTAATACCAAGAATCACTTCTGCCTCCCCCATGTCCTTCATGGCAAACTTAGATGACAAAAATTTCTTGGTTTTATCAACTTGATCCTGATTCGTACCAAAGATCAACATGTCATCCACATATAGACAAATTATTACTCCATTACCTGAAGAGTCAAATTTGCTATACACACACTTGTCAGCTTGATTAAGAACAAAACCATCTGACAATACAACATCATCAAATTTTTTATGCCTTTGTTTAGGTGCTTGCTTTAAACCATAAAGAGATTTTATTAATTTACAAACCTTATTTTCATTGCCAGGCGTAACAAAACCTTCAGGTTGTTTCATGTAAATCTCTTCATCTAATTCACCATTCAGGAATGCAGTTTTCACATCCATTTGATGAATCACAAGATTGTGTATAGCAGCAAGTGCTAACAACAATCTAATAGTGGAAATTCTTGCAACAGGAGCATAGGTATCAAAGAAATCAATACCTTCCTTTTGTCTAAAGCCTTGGATAACCAATCTAGCTTTAAACTTATCAATGCTACCATCCACTTTCATCTTCTTCTTGAAGATCCATTTACACCCTAATGGTTTACATCCAGTGGGTAAATCTGAGAGTTTCCATGTATTATTTTGCATGATCCATCAATCTCATCTTGGATAGCTTCTTTCCAAAAAGAAGAATCCCTTGAAGCCATTGCTTCACTGAATGTTTTTGGATCTTCCTCAATATTGAAACAATATTGATATTGATGTTCAATCACATCTCTTGATCCTTCAACTAAGTAAAGTTGAAAATCATCACCAAAAGACTTAGCTTTTCTCACTCTAGAACTTTTCCTAGGCTCAGGAGGTGTATCATTTGCTTGGATAGTACCTTGAGAGTTACTAGAACTTGGAACCAAATCCCTAGGTCTAGGTATAGAAGAAAATCTATTTTCATCATAATCTGCATTTCTTGATTCAATGACAGTGTTCACAGACACATAGTCATTTGGCTCTATGACATAGAATCTGTGAGCATAGGAATGCTCTGCATAACCAATAAAGATGCAGTCTATACCTCTTTCACCTATGTTTGGTATCTTAGGTTCAGTGAGCCTCACAACAGCTCTACATCCCCACACTTTAAGATAACTCAATTCAGGTATCTTTTTGTACCAAAGTTCATATGGAGTTACCTTAGTCTTTTTACTGGGAACTCTATTCAATAGATAACAGGCTGTTAACATAGCCTCACCCCAGAATCCTTTACTTAAACCAGAATAGGACAACATGGAATTAACCATTTCTTTCAATGTCCTATTTTTCCTTTCTGCTACACCATTTTGCTGTGGTGTATAAGGAGCAGTGGTTTGGTGTATTATACCAGTAGACTGAAAGTATACTGGATCAAAATACTCTCCACCTCGATCTGTATGGAGAGTCTTTATCAAACCACTTCAATGTAGTTCTACCTCTTGTTTATAAATTTTAAATTTATCAAGAGCTTCATCTTTTGTATGTAACAAATAGACATAGCAAAACCTTGAGGCATCATCAATGAAAGTAACAACATAGTTTTTATTTCTAAGTGAAGGTGTGCCATGAAAGTCACATAAATCCAAATGAATCAAGTCTAATACCTTAGAATCTCTTTTAATATGTTTGAATGGCTTTCTAGTAATTTTAGTCAATTTGCAAGTGTGACATTTACTACAATTACTCATATCAAAAGCAGGTATTAGACTCATTTTAGACATATCTTTAATTCTAAGATAATTAACATGACCTAATCTAGCATGTCATAGCCTTGAATCATTATCTACTTGGTTACTAGAAGAAGCAATACACACAGATTCATTAGCAAATGGGACATTGATATTTAACATAAACATACCATTACATAAATATCCAAATCCAACAAAGGTTCCATGTCTAGATAAGATAAACTTATCAGACTCAATGACCTGTTCAAACCCATAATTATTTAATACAATACCAGACAACAAGTTTTTCCGTATACCCGGAACATACAACACATGGTCTAATAATAACAGTTTGCCAGAAGTAAATACAAGCTTGACTTTTCCAACTCCTTTGATAGGCTTGGTTGCCACATTTCCCATTCTCAATACAGATCCATCATCAATTGGTTTGAATTCCTCGAACCACCTTAGATCTTTACACACATGTATTGTAGCACCCGAGTCTACCCACCATGCGAATTCATCATCCTGTATAAAGAATGGAAATAAATGAAACATAATTCGCAACCAAATTACTATTCAAATATGAATAGTTAGTCGAATTATTCATACCAAAAGGTAAACTTGTATTTTCATCTAAACTTGTGAAATGTTTAGTCTTAATACACAAGCCCAAATCACATTTTCCATTTGGACCACCACTATTAATCTTGTTAGTGGAACAACCCAAGCCCAAGTAATTATAATAATTTGGCTCCACATATTTTTCTTTTAATTTAACATTCATTAAAGAATGTTTGAAAGAATCTAGACCACCCTTGTTTTGGATGTCTGACGTCACAGGGCCTAATGACTTTTTGCCAAAATTATTTGCCTTTTCTTTTACAAAATCACCACCGTACCATTTTAAATTTGAGGTCTTATTTGAATTCAATTTGGAACAAAATTCTTTTGTATTGTTTTGTAATGATTTTCCACAAACACTTAATTATTAACATAAAATTTTGTTTGTGTATACAAATTATTTTCGTCAACAGGAACATTACTTGGAACTTTTGTTAAATTCCAACATTCACCATCTTTGGTTGAATTTAAATAATGGTTAGTGCACATACCCGTTTGTGTTGGTGGATCCTTGGACCCACTTGGACCCGCTCCACCTGAACCTTTGTTGTTTCCCGGAAGTTTCACACGACAACTGATGTGCTCAAAGTGGTTTAGTAAAAACTAACTAAATTAACCTAAACTAGACACTCTAAGTTTTAAATTTATAACCTAAGACTCTCTAAACCTAAACCACACAACCGGCAAGTGTACCGGTCAGTGCAGTACAGCTAAAGTAAGTCCGAGTATCGAACCCACGAGACTCTACTGGAAAACGTAAACTAGACTCGATTACTTATCCTAAATATTGACTTAATAATGTTTTGTTACTTAAAAGGGGGGGTTTTCTAACAGACTAATGCAAATAAATAAAATAAAACTTAAATAAACTACAGACACTAACTGGAAACTGCAACTGAGATCAAATGATGGAAAGGCACTACCTAGGCTAGAATCCTACACATGAATGATAAACTTCTAATGACTATGGAACTAGTGTGGAACCGGGATCTTAAAATACTAAACATCAAGAATAAACTAGACACTCTCGACCCTTCTCAAGGGGAAACCCTAGAATACTGTTGTGCTGTTAAACCACCGGTTGAGAGGTTACCCTCACAGGCTTACCTACTCGAATCTTAAAGTACCCGCTAGACAGTCTACCTCACAGCGCGAAAGTCACAATACACCCGAAAGTGCAAGGGGTAACTACAATATTTCTGATAAGACTTGGCCTACAAGGAATGCTAGGGAAACTAAGAAGATCTTCTTACAAAGCCTCTAGATCTAGCAATTTAACACCCTAGACAGACCAACAATCTCGCACCTTACAGCTATTGAGAATTGGTAGAACACTTAGAATTATCTAACTAACAATTACAACTCCTATGGATAACCTGCAGAATTAACCATAAACTAGCTGCTAACACCCAGTCCGCAACCTAACTCGCATTCATACATGAAAGACATTCACAAAAACGCAAGTGGAGTTTATAAAAATTAATTAAACAAAACTAAATATGCATACACATCAAACCAGAAAATAAAAAGTTCTTTACTTTAAAATTCACCCACAACCAAAAGTTTCAAAACCAAAAGAAAAATAATCAAACAAGTGTATTCATCATCACCTAGGTAGCAAAAAGGTTTAGCCTCTAAAAGTCATGATAAAATCAAAACAATAAAAGCCAGACAAATTCATGGTGTTCACAATGGGTTTGAATAGAATAAATATTAATAATTGAAATAGAACCGACCCGTGCTCGCACCAGTGCTTCAACCTTGACCTCCACTCTAAAATATGCTGCTTCTGTTGATTCTTCGTAATCGTCTTCTGCCGCCGCTGTATTGCTCTCCTCGTCCCTTGATAATTCTCTTCTTCTTTAAAATCCTCTTGAGGCTTCTGTGTCGATCTCTCCTCTTAATAATATCTCCGCTGCTGCTTGAAAAGATCGATCCTCTTTTTTTTCTACTCCCTTCGTCTGTCCTCCTCCTTTTTTGTGCGCAGCAGCCTCCTCCAAAATCTTAATCCTCTCCTCCAATTAATAATAATGCCCTCAATTGTGTTTTGGGCCTCGGCCTTTACACGTTAAGAAAGAATTCACGTTTTGTTTTGTTTTTATTTTATTATTATTATTATTATTATTATTATTATTATTATTATTATTATTATTACACTATTATTTATATATAGTATTATGACTCCGTGCTTTTGACCGGGTGTTCTTGACTTGACCAAATTTGCTCGTTTACGTCCCAACGTCCATGAACACCTACAAAATATAAAATAAAATAGATAAATACTAAAAAAAGACCCAAAACTAATAAAAATATATAAAACCCTATACTAAATAAAATAGACCGGTACAAGCCTAAAACTAATAAAATCACTATCTAACGACTCGAAAACTATACAAACTTTACACTGAAAATATATGTATTTTACAATACATCAAATATCCCCACACTTACTTCTTTTTCGTCCCTGAAAAAGAATTATGCTATGGAATCATAATCAGGTTTATATCCGGTTTCAAAATTTAGGTTACTTAATTTATAATCTACTAACGTGTTGATTGCGATTGCAGGTATACTGATCCTCTTAAACCCAAACCGGTTTCCAAGCCCCTTTTTATTTATGTTAAGTTCATGTTGATTAGTCTATCTAGGGTCTCACTTAAAGGAAGCCACAGTTCCTCCTAATCCCGCCTCAAGCTTTTGAAGCTAAAGGAACGACCAATTGACCATTTCCCAACCGTCTTATGTAGAAAACCAAGAGAATTTAAAGTCACTTTTTTTTTTCTTTTTCGACATACTTAACTCAGAGGGTGTGACCAATCCAAGTCGCTATCCCAGTGGCCAGGCACCTTAAGCTTCAGCATTTTATTTTTTTTCATCTCAGCATACTTAACTCAGAGGGTGTGGCCAATCCAAGTCGCTATCCCAGTGACCAGGCACCTTAAGCTTCAGCATTTTTGCTTTGATTTCTAATTTTTTTTTAGTGATTAGAAATTCTAACGGTTTTCTACTTATAACGGTGCTTCTTATACTATTTTTGGCGGTTTCGGTCTCCCCGTTTCTCCTAGATGAGAACCCACAAAATAGCCTAACATAATTAATTTATTACTTTTCAAAGGAAACCTTTCTACCGGCCGAGCCTACCCACATATCCCAAATCTGACACGTTTTCAATCAATTTTAATCTCTTATTATACATACTATTTGAAAACCGGACACCTAACTTTACCTATCATTTTCCATATTTTATATAATGCAAACTTCAAAATCAGGGACAAATTTTTTTTTATTAATTTTTTTTTTTTTTTGGATTTTTAATTTTTTTCACTCAAAATGACTCTATATACAGACTAAACGACGGTTTCCCATCCCCACACTTAAACTCTACATTGCCCTCAATGTAGGAATAGAAAGCGACTCAAAACAAAAAATAAATTTCGAATACAAAAAAAATATAAAAATAGATAAATAAAAAAAACAAGGGCAAATTGGAAAAGACTTAGCTGGTTAATTTTTCTTCATAAGCTCTAGTCCAATCCAGCTCGATCGTATAGCATTTCATTCGCGATCGGCTCTGACACAATGGTAAACTCTGGGCTTGCTTTGATAAATGATAACAGCTCTGAAATCACCCGAATGGAGATTGAGTACGGGCGTTGCAATCCAAATCTGCGCAAAACGAAACAAACAAAACCCGAGCATAATACCGAACCACACAAACATAAAAAGACTCAAACTACTAACTTAGACTCATAATATAACAACAAACAAGAAAACGTACCTGCTTGGCAAAATGGCGGTGAATAGTGGTTGAACCAAATGGGTAGAAAGAAAAAAAAATCCGATTCTCGCTCAACATGAAGGACACTGGTGATCGCAACACGTGTTGCAAGGAAAAAAATATAACTTTCCGGGGTAATTGCTGGTCGCATGAGGCGAACAGGTCAGCCCAGACTCCTCACATTACGTGAAAGGTGTATTTTCACAGAAAGTTAATTAATTTTTTTTTTTAAGAAAAATTCTCTTTTATTACCCAAACCTCTACCAAAATTCCCACTCATAAAATATATATATAAAGATAATATATGGGATCCGCTCATGGTGAAATTTCCTCTACCTAAGCAAACACGCAAACCTGCAAACAGACTCAAAGACACAAAAACAAAGATAAAAATATAAAGATAAAAACCTATGAACTACTACAAAAGGACGGACCAATCACCACTAATACAAACTCTACACAACCTCCCCACACTTAAACTTAATCAGGGGGCTTCTCTTTTATCTGGACCCGATCCAACCAGTTTAATTCCATCCGGTCCTTATTAATTAACAAAAATATACTAGTGGAATTGAAAAATATTGTATCGAATGTAAACGGGTCGGGCCACCAATATTTAAATATACCTGGACCAAACTTGATTCTTGGCATGTAATGTGGGGACTTGTTGTCTCTGCAACTCTTGACCCTCAACCCGTGTCGGTCCATATGCCTCTTCACCTTCTCCCGTGATTTTGTGTGATCAGGTGACACTCTTTCTTCTAAAGTCTTCACGGGCCAGTAGTGGTGCTCTTCCTCCTCAACCACTTCTTCAACTTCCTTTGGTGACTCTTTTATTTCCACAGTCGGGTACCCTTCCAATAATGCCTCTAAGATGTGGAGATCAACCGTTGGGTCAAAATCTCTGTCTATTTCTGGAATCGGCAAATCAACCAACTCGTCACCAAACTCTACCTCCCATGTTGGTTCATTACTTACCTCATCTTCAACCATCACTGCTTCCTCATCTGTTTCCTCTTCATCAGAGTCACTCCCGAAATCATATATGGTAACCTGTGGCACCAGAGGTGGGACTAAGATGTCCATTATGGTCTCTGGCTCTAACTGTGATTCAGGGGGAGCTCTACAAACTGGGTGCGGGTAAACTGTTTCCATCTCCACTGGGGGAAGTGGGATTAACGGGCCGGGGCCAACATGATGACCAACTAAGTTCCCATTTTTATCATAGCAAGGAACCTTTAGAGCTATGGGATTCGGTCTATTTAGACGCTCGATTATGGCCTTACGTTCCCTATCTCGCTCTTCCCTATATGATCTAAGCCATTCATCAAATTCCTCTTTCGTGTTCAGTTCTGTCCAGTGATACTGTAGGAAATATGGCCTGGTATACGTATTCGCACGGTAACCTGGGGGATACCTCGATGCATTTGGGCATTTCACGGTAAAATGGGGTCCTCCACAGATCTCACACACGATTAAATACAAAAAACAAAAAAAAAACAAAAAAAATTAAATATAATTATATAATAAAAATAAAAGACAGACTCAAAACAAACAACAAGAAGCACGGATATAGCAGATAAGTGTAATCGAAGCTAATAAACGCAATCGCCTAAGAGTCCCCGGCAACGGCGCCAAAAACTTGATGTGCTCAAAGTGGTTTAGTAAAAACTAACTAAATTAACCTAAACTAGACACTCTAAGTTTTAAATTTATAACCTAAGACTCTCTAAACCTAAACCACACAACCGGCAAGTGTACCAGTCAGTGCAGTACAGCTAAAGTAAGTCCGAGTATCGAACCCGCGAGACTCTACTGGAAAACGTAAACTAGACTCGATTACTTATCCTAAATATTGACTTAATAATGTTTTGTTACTTAAAAGGGGGGGTTTTCTAACAGACTAATGCAAATAAATAAAATAAAACTTAAATAAACTACAGACACTAACTGGAAACTGCAACTGAGATCAAATGATGGAAAGGCACTACCTAGGCTAGAATCCTACACATGAATGATAAACTTCTAATGACTATGGAACTAGTGTGGAACCGGGATCTTAAAATACTAAACATCAAGAATAAACTAGACACTCTCGACCCTTCTCAAGGGGAAACCCTAGAATACTGTTGTGCTGTTAAACCACCGGTTGAGAGGTTACCCTCACAGGCTTACCTACTCGAATCTTAAAGTACCCGCTAGACAGTCTACCTCACAGCGCGAAAGTCACAATACACCCGAAAGTGCAAGGGGTAACTACAATATTTCTGATAAGACTTGGCCTACAAGGAATGCTAGGGAAACTAAGAAGATCTTCTTACAAAGCCTCTAGATCTAGCAATTTAACACCCTAGACAGACCAACAATCTCGCACCTTACAGCTATTGAGAATTGGTAGAACACTTAGAATTATCTAACTAACAATTACAACTCCTATGGATAACCTGCAGAATTAACCATAAACTAGCTGCTAACACCCAGTCCGCAACCTAACTCGCATTCATACATGAAAGACATTCACAAAAACGCAAGTGGAGTTTATAAAAATTAATTAAACAAAACTAAATATGCATACACATCAAACCAGAAAATAAAAAGTTCTTTACTTTAAAATTCACCCACAACCAAAAGTTTCAAAACCAAAAGAAAAATAATCAAACAAGTGTATTCATCATCACCTAGGTAGCAAAAAGGTTTAGCCTCTAAAAGTCATGATAAAATCAAAACAATAAAAGCCAGACAAATTCATGGTGTTCACAATGGGTTTGAATAGAATAAATATTAATAATTGAAATAGAACCGACCCGTGCTCGCACCAGTGCTTCAACCTTGACCTCCACTCTAAAATATGCTGCTTCTGTTGATTCTTCGTAATCGTCTTCTGCCGCCGCTGTATTGCTCTCCTCGTCCCTTGATAATTCTCTTCTTCTTTAAAATCCTCTTGAGGCTTCTGTGTCGATCTCTCCTCTTAATAATATCTCCGCTGCTGCTTGAAAAGATCGATCCTCTTTTTTTTCTACTCCCTTCGTCTGTCCTCCTCCTTTTTTGTGCGCAGCAGCCTCCTCCAAAATCTTAATCCTCTCCTCCAATTAATAATAATGCCCTCAATTGTGTTTTGGGCCTCGGCCTTTACACGTTAAGAAAGAATTCACGTTTTGTTTTGTTTTTATTTTATTATTATTATTATTATTATTATTATTATTATTATTATTATTATTATTATTATTATTACACTATTATTTATATATAGTATTATGACTCCGTGCTTTTGACCGGGTGTTCTTGACTTGACCAAATTTGCTCGTTTACGTCCCAACGTCCATGAACACCTACAAAATATAAAATAAAATAGATAAATACTAAAAAAAGACCCAAAACTAATAAAAATATATAAAACCCTATACTAAATAAAATAGACCGGTACAAGCCTAAAACTAATAAAATCACTATCTAACGACTCGAAAACTATACAAACTTTACACTAGAAATATATGTATTTTACAATACATCAACAACCCTTTTTAAAGTGTCCCACTTTGTTGCATCTCCAACACGGTCCTTTTGCCTTCTTGTTTGAACTTTTGTCATGATTTTCAAATTTACGTTTCTTGCCATTAAACTTTTTATTTTTCCTCGATTTCCCATCAACTTCAACCATGTTCACCGAAGATTGACCAACCACATTTTTACCCTTTGTCTTATCCACTTCTTGATCCCGAAGTGATTCTTCAATTCGGATATGACTACCCAATTGAACCAAAGACAAATCCTCTTTTTGATGTTTAAGAGTGTGTTTAAAATCCTTCCACAAAGGTGGAAGTTTGTCAATTATACTAGAAACCGCAATTGACTCATCCATTTTCAAATCATGTTGAGTAAATTGACCCAATATATATAAAAGTTCATTATATTGTTCCATAACGGGTCTAGAGTCAATCATCTTGTAATTATTAAAATTACTAACAAAGAATTTCTTACTTGATGCGTCTTCCGCCATATATTTGGATTCGAGTGAATCCCAAAGTTGTTTTGCCGATTCAACATTTTGATAGACATCAAAAAGTGCATCCGACATCCCATTCAATATATGACCCTGACAAATGTAATCATCATTTTCCCACTTGAGTCTTTTCCTTGTTTGATCAATGGTTTCATCCACCACTTCTTCCGGAAACGGAATAGAGAGAACATAGGCAACTTTCAAAGTTGTAAGTAGGAAGTGCATCTTCTTCCTCCAACGCCTAAAATCTTGCCCTTCAAACTTATCCAATTTCGCGAAGTTGCTTGTCATGTCACGAACAGATTCACCGGTAGCCATCTTGAAAATAGTTCGTTCTTTGTTGGTTATATGAACCGAAATTACACAGTGAATCAAATGAAATAACTTGGATTAAATTGAGAGTCATTAAATAACTATCAGAACGAACTATTTGATCGGTATTATCAAACGTTCGAACGGATTAAACTCAATTTTTGATCAAGAACAGGATTGAAAATTTTGAGAGTTGTGATATACCGAAGTGATAACTGTCAAAAGAATAGGCCACTGTTGTTTTTCTTTTATTTCGAAAAACTTGTGTGTTCTCCCAAATTGTCGGATAGTTATCAAAAAAAAAAAAATAACTGACATCATTATCTCTTTGCAAAATATCACCCATTTGATATTTTATGGTCAAAGTCCAAAAGACTAATTGATCAGCACAAAATAATGTCTCAATTATTAATATAACTATTTAATATATAATTAGGCCCAATTAATTCATAACAATTAGATTAACACATTATAACAAAGGTATTTGGCCTAAATCCGATTACACACACCAACTTGTTAGAACAACCAAGTCCGCCATTCCTGCATCACCTAACTTGATTAATTAATAACGAGAACGCCTATTCAAAGAGTTAATCCAATGCCACCATGAAAGTTGATAATCACTAAAATTACCAACATTTATTTCCATTAGAGTGAATTTATACAATTGCTATTGTTGTTAACTTTGTGTTTTCACCTTTAAAAGGATTTTATTTTTGCAACATGAAAGCTAATCTAGAATATACATGTGAAAGTAACCACATTAACTTTAGGATGTGTTGCTACATGGATCCACTGATAGGGAGATTAGCATTGTCACACACTCACACAGCTGAGGAGATGAATTAGACACACTCCTATTGTTTCGTATTGAAGGGTGTAAAACACCATGACGCAGCTCGGTAGAAAGGGTCCAAGGCTGAAGCCTCGAGGCCGTCCTATGAGCTATGATGTTTAAGTTGGTATAGACTTTTCATAGTTGGTATGTGTATGCAATACTATATTTGAGAGTTATCATCATGTGATGTATTAGGTAGGGCTGTAAACGAACCGAACGAACACGAACACAGGCGTGTTCGTGTTTGTTCATTTAACTTTAACCGAACACGAACATGAAAACGAACACATAATCGAACACATTTTTGTGTTCGTGTTCGTTCATTAAGAAATTTGTCGTGTTCGTGTTCGTTTATGTTTGTTCATTTAAACCTAAACGAACAGTTCATGAACATAAACGAACACAAATGATCAATATAAACGAACACAAATGAACATAAACAAACACAAACAAAAACAAGTTAATAATGATTCATGAACATAAATGAACGTTATGGTTAGGGTGGATAGCTGTTGTGAAGTGTGGGGCTGTGAAGTGTGAAGAGCGGCTGATAAGTGATATGTTTAGAATGTTAGGGTTAGGTTTAAGTTTTTAGAACATATAAATTAAGGT
Source organism: Ambrosia artemisiifolia (assembly GCA_032199755.1). Classification (NCBI taxonomy): domain Eukaryota; kingdom Viridiplantae; phylum Streptophyta; class Magnoliopsida; order Asterales; family Asteraceae; genus Ambrosia; species Ambrosia artemisiifolia. The sequence goes on from CM063524.1 coordinate 34,298,225, forward strand.
TACTTAACAAAAGGAAATAAATAATAAAAATAAAGTTATGTTTAATTAAATGAACATAAACGAACAAAAATAAACGAACATAAACGAACATAAATGAACGGACATAAATGAACGTTCATGAACATAAATGAACGAACACAACGTGTGTTCATGTTCGTTCGTTTAACTAAACGAACAAAAAATTGTGTTCGTGTTCGTTCATTTATTTAAATAAACGAACATAAACGAACTTCCCGCCGAACAGTTCACGAACAGTTCATGAACGTTCGGTTCATTTACAGGCCTAGTATTAGGGAAGAATTAACTACCCCTTACTCGTTAGGGAGATAGATGGGCTAGGGTGTGATGTGTGTCACTATATTTTGAGCCTTAGCTGGCTGAGGTGGAGAGAAATTAATCAATTAAAAACACACTTCTCATGAAATTCCAAATATCTAACTATTATTAGAAATAAATATATACAAGAAGATTGGTTTTGTTATTATATCGTTTGATTTTGTTAAAATGTGAATCCACATCAATCTCATTTACTTCATCGGTTATGATTCAGTTATTCCGTTTTTCTTTTGCAAGGTATATTTTGTTGTCAAATTATATATTAGCTGAGTAACTAAAAAAGACATAACTAAATACATGTTATGTGTTGGGCGGGTCGGATGGCACAAGATTCATTGGGTCGCGTGGGAGAGGGTCACATCTCCTAGAAAAGTTGGTGGGTTGGGCTTGTCGAAGCTTAGGGATACAAACGATGTTCTTTTATCCAAATGGGTATGGCGTTTTAAAAAATGAAAAGTCGAGTCTATGGAGGAAGGTCATTGACGCGTGCTATTCGGGAAGAGGTCAGTGGTCATTTTTGCCCTCTGTTTCCGGATCTAGTGGGTGTTGGAATTCCATTGTTAAGCTTAGCGAGAGATTGAAGTATGGAGATGTTAATTTTTTGAGTTGCTTTAAAGGGGTTGTTGGTAACGGGAAGTCGGTTCATTTTTTGCTCGATCATTGGATTCTCGACGGTCCCTTAAAAGAGATTTATCCTACTCTATTTTCCTTAGTTCCTAATAAGCGTTGTGTGGTTCGTGATTTTTGGAATGAAGATTTTGGTGCTGCTGTTTGGATGATCTTGCAACCTTTCATTCTTGTTTCTGAGCAAGCAGGTATTGAGTAGTATTCCCTATCAGAGGCCCTAGCCTTGGTCACATTGAACGATGTTAACGACACTTGGGTTTGGATGGGGAATGATGAGTCGTTTTCTGTAAAAGCTGTCAAAAATCTGCTGTTGAAGAACAGGAGCTTCGGAGATTGGTTTAATTTCAAGTGGGTGTCGTGGGTTCTCTTAAAATGCAACATTCTAGCGTGGCGTGCATAGATGGGTTACTTGCCTACGTCTTCTGCTCTGTCTAGGCGTGGTGTTCAGCTGGATTCCGTTCTCTGCAGCCTTTGTAACAGCTGCACAGAAACGGTAGGCCATCTTTTTATCTATTGCAGGTTCACTTCCAGGGTTTTGGTTGTTGTTGGTAGATGGTGCGGAATAAGTTTGCAGCAGTTCTTCGATTTTCGAGACCTTCTGTGCAGTTGTGCAAGGTAAAACATGCAGGAAAATTGTGTGCGGCATCTGCATAGTCACTGTTTTGGTCATTTGGGGTGCAAGGAATGATAAAATATTCAGAAACAAGGTGGCGAACGTTAATGAAGCGGTTGCGTCTATCAAGTCGTTATCTTTTTTATGGTTTACAAATAGGTCCAGAGTCAAAAACGTGTTTTGGAAGAACTGGGTAAAGTCCCCCTTGTATCCTTTGTAAATGGGTGTGTTTTTCGGTTGCCCTCGGTTTTGAGGGTTGTCCGTTGTTGAATGAAAGTATATATTCAAAAAAAATGTGTGGGGTATATAAGAACAACTTTTTTTAAGCAACTTCCATTCAAACACAAACCGGCTAGCTATTACCAAGGCAGAAATACTAGCAGGAAACCACTACAAACAAAATTACATTACATCAAAATTGCACCACCTATCCCACTCGACCTTACCTTACCTAAATCTATGTTTATACCACAAGAAACCCAAAGCTTTAACGTCTGCGATAATATCAACCACCTTGGTACTTTTATTTGCGAAAATCTTGTCATTCATAAGCCGGCACAACCCGCACGGCTAGGTAAAACGCAAAAGAGTGCTACAACCCGTGCTATGCTATAATACAACTACTACTACTACTAAATATCCCATAGTGATGACTCCTCGAAGATCCACGAAATGTCTCTCTGTCTACTGAGGTGGTGATGGGGGTACTGGTACTGGGGGGCGCTAATACTGATGGCCATGCTGATAGCCATGATACGGTCGTATAGAAACTGTCGGTGAGCAAATTGTGTCTCACCGGTGATGCCGCACATGGCATCCATACTCAGCAACTCCTCAGCATAGTGGGCAAGCGCATCTCTGGCGTCGATAATCCGTGCCCACATGACGCGTGCCTGATAATCCATGTGCGTAACGGTGCGCTGCACCGTGTCCGCCAACATCTGGAAATCGCTCTCCAGTGTGATCAGGGTAGTCAGAGCATGCCCAGGCAGCGGGGCCAACCCATAGGGCTGTGACGGCCCGGGTATGTCGGGGTACGTAGGCTGTGAAGGGCCAGCTATGTCTGGTATAAGTGAGGGTATGGGTGCAAACGGCTGAGGCAGACTCATCAACCCAGGGGTGAAAGAGGAAGGCATCAAATACGGGTCCCCTGCACCCAAAGTGTACGGTGCAGGCGGCAGGGTCATAGGTTCAATGGGGACTGGTGGTAACACAGGTAGAGTGGGGGCAGGTGTGGGAACAATGGTCATGGGTGGGACCTCAGGTGCTGTGGTCGGTACTACAGGCTCAACAAGTGGAGCGATGAGGGGGTGTGTGGTGACCACTAACCCTGGGGTGGAGGTTACAATGGTGGGAGTGTCAGGACTGGCGGTAGCGTAGGCAGTCATGTCAGCTCTCAGCAGCTCGGAGCTGTGAGAAGAGCTACCCTCGAGGATGTGGCCAACATGTCCTGTACTGGGTGTGTCGCGTGCCAACGGCTCAGGAGCGACAGGAGCGTCATGCTCCGAAGGGTCAGGGTGTGGCAGGGGGCTACAGGCTCATCTGTGCCAAAAATACTCTCGGGTGGTACAGGGGCAGGTTGGGCAGCAGGGGCAGGTAACCCTAAGACGGCTCTAGGCAGTGGAGCTGAGTACCAAACAGAATCAGGGCCAACAATAGTGGGTACTACAGATGCTACGGACTCTTCGAGATCCGTGTGGCCCTCTGGGTGCTTGGGCTCCAAGAACCCAGCATAAAAACCTCCTATCAGGGGTACTAACGCCCTACCCATGGGAAGCTGTATGTATGGGGGTGGACAGGTGGATGGTCAATGTGTGCACGTGGGTCAAACGGAGACTCCACAGTCTCAGACGTCGCTGGGACTGGGGATACTGGGCCTCTACATCCTACAGGGAAGTCTCTAACTGCAGAGACGGGGTGTGGGGGTATAGGAGCGACGGGTGGTGGTGCAATGGGTGCTGTCACACCCTCAAATTTCCACTACGGAGTTTTACCGCGAGGTGTATGACAAACCAGGATCTCAGTCAACGGTCACAACAAATGACATCTATATGATTTAAAACACGTTCAAACCATACTTAAAAGTTTTTAAAACAGTTTAACAAACCACAGCGGAAACGTAATTAAGTTACAAACCAAGTACCAAAATGGTTTAAAAATAAGTTTGTTCAAATATAAGCTTGATGAAAATGCAATCAAAAGAGACGCGATGTGACTCCAGTGCGCCTAGTCCAAGTGTTACCTTAGTTACCTGAGAAAACATGTTAAAGTTTGTCAACATATATAATGCTGGTGAGTTCACGATTTAAAGTTTGTAATGTTTGATTGTTTGCTGGTAGACACACATATAGTTTTCACAATTATATCTGATGTTAGCTAGACACCGTTACAAGTTACTCAAGCGTTATGAATCACTGCTGAACGTTTGTCACAACCCGTCACCGGACATCATCCGGTGCCGTAAAGTTTGTTAGGACAAATATGCATCCGTTCGACCTCCAATCGACACGAATGGGTCTTGTCAGGCTCAATAGATCTATTCACACTTTCCCCGCTATGTATCCACATATTCGTGATTCACATGTTTGTCATAAGTTTGATGAAAGTCGCTTGGTACACAAGTGATATAATGTAAGTCATGTGTTCTACAAAGTTTGTGTTTGTCCAACGTGTTTCTCCCCCGACAAGGGAAACCATAAAAGAAGTCGTGAAAACTCACCTTAGGTTGCTTTGAGTTTTAATAATCCAACTCCAAATGTTAAATAGGTGAATTCCTAGTATATGTTTAAGACAAAGTTTCCTCAATCAACAAGTTTGTTTATCCACATAGTTTCCTACATGACGAGTTACATACGCATAGCAATTTAATCCCGACTACCCGTTGGTGAATGTTCAGATTATGTGACTTAACAAAACACACAAATGATCCACTTAAGTTTATATATCAATACATGAAGCATACAAGTCAAGAAAACTACTAAACAAGCACAAATACCAACTTTGTCAATTCTGTGATTTTTGGACAGATTCTGTATCAACCAAACGATTTTTGATAAAATACTAAATCAACTCATTTGACTCTCAAATTTTTACAGGAACTTCCTACAAGTTTGGTTCTTCTGTCCATATTTTTATTTCATGATAAAAACCTTCCAAAAATTTACTAAAAATTCCCAAACACCAAAAGGTACAGAAAATGAGCTGTTTGCGACAGTTTAGGAGAAAATTCATTAAAAATCACATGTTGCTCCAATTGACCTGAATCCAATTGGAGAAACTCTAACACTCCTGTGTTTAGTTGCTCACCAAATTTCATAACCAGATGATTTATAAAACTCAAGTTATGATCTATTAAAGTTGATCAAAGTTTCCTGTACGAAATCAGCTTTGACATCCAAGTTCGTATGATACCAAATAAATAGCTAAACTTATCCAAAATTAACAAATTAGGACTTTCTGAAAAGCTTAGACCAGGTAGTATATTTTAGAATAAAAAACTATAAGACTATCTCCAATGCTAAGCGCGCCCTTAGGCGCCCTTAGCTGCCTAGTCAGCTGACACATCATATCCTTATAAATCCTTAAAAATCCTTAAAATCCTTACAAATCCTTAAAAACCCATCAATTCCATCTCCAACCATACAAACATCTTTACATATCCTTACAATTTCCACATTGTCACCCCTTTTTTCTTTAAATCAATTACTTAAAATATTAAAATGTATATAAAATGAATAAATGATTAAATAAATAATGCACGTTAATAATAAGTAAAATCTAAAATAAAACTAGATCACGTTTTAAAAATCATATATAAATAGAAATTAAATTACACATGCAACTGATTATTTTTTATTACAACTTAAGACTTTTATTTTAAGTTAGTTTTTTTTTAAATTAATTTTTATTTTCAGTAACATAAACTATATTTTCGATTTGATTTCCTACTATCTCCAAATTTGTTTTTCAATGTTTAAATTAAACCTAAAGGACTATAATGTGTAGTTCACTTCAATTGAAGGGGTCAATATAAAACTTTCAATATTAAAATAAATAAAAAGCTTATCTCTTTGACTTTTACACTTCATCTTCTCCGCAACACTTTTCTCTATAGCTTCACCGAAAATTTTCACATCTTCATAGCATTTCAGTTTCTTTGTCCATTAAAATATCTTCATAGCTTCTCTAAAAAATACCGTTGAAAATAATAGAAAACAAAAGGGAAATGGCCCAAGGACCGAGACAACCAAAGCCCTTAACTTCGGGCGCTACACCTTCGGACATCTTCAAGCGGCCAGCTCCAACCCTACGCCTGATTTCAGGCGGTTCCAACGTGGCTCGGATGGCTAGAATTCGGATGCGTTAAAGATAGTATAAGTTTTAGGTATCAAATCATCAAGTTATTACCTAAAAAAATTCGGATTTATAATCTGTCTAGTTTTTAATCTTTGATAAAACTTAACTAGCACAACTTTTTATCAATAAAAACTTATCAAAACTCAACATGATAATTATATCCAAGTAATACATGATCAGATCTTGTCAAAATGATAATTAACTATACTCAAGCTCAAGTCTATATCAAGATCTTCCAAGCTAAACTATCATAACAAGACTAACATGAATCATAGTATTTTATAAGCATAACAACATCATCTAAGCATATCTATCAAGCATGGATTCATTTTAAACATGTCAATATGTTTAATAATCAGATTAGAACATAAATATACTCATGAACATAATCAAAATAACAAGATAATAAGTTATACCTCAAGAACACAAGCTAGGATTCAAGAAGAATGATCAAACAACTTCAACTATCACTTAGAACACCTTAACACCTTGATAGGATGGATTAAAGGCTTGAAAAATCGGATTTTTGGTGATAATAATCGAGCAGGAGAGTGTTTGGGGTGATATTTGCGATCAGATTGGTTTGGTTATAAAGAAAAGAAAAGTAATCGTAACACACTCCCCCGCGGGTCGCGGAAAGGGAAAGACCTCCCTTCCGCGTACCGTGGAGCAAAACCCGCTGCCCGCGTGGCGCGGAAGGCAACTCATGCTCCCCCCGCGGCCCGCGAAGCCTTGTAAATCAGATTTTAATAATTAAAGTTCAATCATTAACTTCTTTTATATAAAATATAATTTTTATTATATCTATTTATAATTATTAATAATCTAATTATTAATAAAAGTTTTGTATATAATTCCGAGTCCCGGTCCGACCGGACTTAGTAACGATAATTCACGTAGTTTCTCATAATCACGTATAAGCATATAATTTCACATAATCATCAATCAATACACAATCATTATTAATTCACCAACGTTTGGGTTCTACTACTCACGCGTATGTTACCCGATGATCCTACGAATCATCGGACCGACTCAACTATCTCAGTTAAGTTCACTTTACCAAATGTTTCACTAAGGTAGACTTATGTAAATGTTAAGGAAGTTACCATGAATTTGCCAAATGTCACATTATCCCCCAGTTGAAAGAATTTTCGTCCCGAAAATTACACAAAGTCCAAAAGGAAAGTATCGAAAAGAAAGAAACGAGAAGGAAATTTACCGATTGTCACATCATCCCCCCGTTGAAAGGAATCTCGACCCGAGATTCACTCAGCTTCAGCGGTAACATGTCTCGATTCAAACGCACGTTTAGGAAAAAGATGAGGATGCTTAGATTTCATCTGATCCTCCCGTTCCCATGTGAACTCCGGTCCACGATCAGAATTCCAACGAACCTTAACAATGCGGATTTTACTCCGACGAAGGCTATGAATTTTATAATCAAGAATTTCAACCGGTTCCTCGAGAATACGCAATTTATCATCGACTTTGATCTCATCCAGAGATACGACAAGTGATTCATCAGACAAACACTTCTTGAGGTTAGAAACATGGAAAACGTTATGTATGCTACTGAGCTCGGCTGGTAGATCAAGTTTGTAAGCCAGCGGTCCAATCCTTTCCAGAATTGCGAACGGTCCAACGTACCGAGGGTTCAGTTTACCACGCTTACCAAAGCGTATGATGCCTTTCCATGGAGAAACCTTCAAAAGTACCTTGTCACCCACTTGGAATTCTAAAGGTTTGCGACGTCGATCAGCATAGCTCTTTTGACGATCTCTAGCAGCAGCCATACGGTTACGGATTTGTACAATCTTCTCAGAAGTTTCGTACACAAGTTCAGGACCAGTAAGTTGGCTTTCACCTACTTCGGCCCAACAAAGAGGAGACCTACATTTCCGCCCGTAAAGAGCCTCAAATGGAGCTGCCTTAATGCTAGAATGATAGCTATTGTTATAAGAAAACTCTACCAAAGACAGATGACTTTCCCAATTTTTCCCAAAATCAATCACACACGCCCGAAGCATGTCTTCTAAAGTCTGAATTGTCCGCTCACTCTGACCATCAGTTTGTGGATGATATGCTGTACTCATATCCAACTGAGTACCCAAAGCTTTGTGCAAAGCTTTCCAGAAATGCGAAGTAAAGTGAGAATCACGATCAGAATTGATAGAAACAGGCACCTCGTGCCGAGAAACAACTTCCTTAAGGTAGAGACGAGCCAACCGATCCATAGTGTCGGTTTCTTTAAAGGCAAGGAAGTGTGCTGATTTTGTCAACCGATCAACAATCACCCATATCTTATCGCAACCACTAGGTGACTTAGGCAATTTGGTTACAAAATCCATCGCGATTCGCTCCTATTTCCATTCTGGAACTTCAGGTTGTTGTAGAAGACCAGACGGCTTCTGATATTCCACCTTGACTTTAGCACAAATCAAACACTTGCTTACATATGAAGCTATATCAGACTTCATGTTTGGCCACCAATAAAGCATCTTTAAATCTTGATACATTTTGTCGGAACCAGGATGAATAGAGTAACTGGATTTATGAGCCTCGTCCAACACAAGGTCTCGTAAGCCTCCAAATAAAGGAACCCAAATACGGTCCGCAAAGTAGTGTAAATCATCAGATTTACACTCTAAATGTTTGTCGGCTCCATGCATGGTTTCAGCTTTAAGGTTCTCGACCTTCAAAGCTTCTAACTGAGCAGACCGAATTCAATCAGGCAGTCCGGAATGAATAGTGAGCTGCAAAGCTCGAACACGTCGAGGTTTGGCAGGTACCTTTCTGCTTAAAGCATCTGCAACAACATTTGCCTTACCAGGATGATACTTGATTGCACACTCGTAGTCATTTAATAGTTCCACCCACCTACGCTGACGCATATTCAAATCCTTTTGATCAAAGATATGCTGAAGAATCTTGTGATCGGTGTATATAGAGCACTTGGTACCGTACAAGTAATGCCTCCAAATCTTTAATGCAAAAATAACAGCACCCAATTCCAAATCGTGGGTAGTGTAGTTCTTTTCCTGAACTTTAAGCTGATGAGAAGCATAGGCGATGACCTTTTCACGTTGCATCAACACACATCCAAGGCCTTGATAAGATGCGTCATAGTAAACCGCGAAGTCCTTCGTACCATCAGGTAAGGATAGAATAGGAGCAGAGCAAAGTTTATCCTTCAACTTTTGAAATGCCAACTCTTGAGCTTCACCCCAATCAAACTTCTTGTCTTTCTGGGTAAGAGTGGTAAGAGGCTGAGCGATCTTCGAAAACCCCTCAATGAAACGACGATAATAACCCGCAAGACCCAAAAATTGCCGAACTTCAGTTGGAGTCTTTGGTGCTTCCCAGTTTTTAATTGCTTCAATCTTAGCTGGATCAACATGAATTCCCAGCTCGTTGACTACATGTCCAAGAAATTGAACTTCCCGCAACCAAAAATCACACTTTGAAAATTTTGCATAAAGCTGCTCCCGCCTCAAAATTTCCAAAAGTAAGCGTAAGTGTTCCTCGTGCTCCTCCTTACTCTTTGAATACACCAAAATATCATCTATAAACGCAATGACAAACTTGTCGAGATAAGGTTTGCAAACCCGATTCATCAAATCCATAAACACTGCTGGAGCATTGGTAAGACCGAAAGGCATGACCAAGAATTCAAAATGGCCATAACGTGTACGAAAGGCGGTCTTAGGAATGTCAGCTTCCCGTACTCTAAGCTGATGATAACCCGAACTTAGATCAATCTTAGAAAAGAACCTTGACCCTTGAAGCTGATCAAACAGATCATCAATACGAGGAAGAGGATATCGGTTCTTGATAGTCACCTTGTTGAGTTCCCGATAGTCGATACACATACGAAAGCTTCCATCCTTCTTCTTCACAAACAGAATTGGAGCTCCCCAAGGGGACGAACTGGGTCGAATGAAACCTTTCTCCAACAATTCTTGAAGTTGATTATACAGTTCTTGCATCTCAGAGGGTGCAAGACGATAAGGAGCTCGAGCAATAGGAGCTGCACCAGGAGCAAGTTCAATACCAAATTCAACTTGACGATTTAGTGGAAGTCCAGGTAAGTCATCAGGAAAAACATCAGAAAAATCACAGACAACTGGAATATCTTCAATATTCTTTTCTTCATCATCAGGTTTGGATAAAAGTGCCAAAATAGCAGTACAACCTTTTCGAAGACATTTAAAAGCTTTCATACTAGAAATGATGTTAAAAGAACTGTTGCTCCTTTCTCCTAGAACAGATAGGATTTCGCCACCAAGAAGAGGAATGCGAATAATTTTATCAAAACAAATAATCTCCGCGTGACAAGAAGATAACCAATCCATACCCACAACCACGTCAAAACTCCCCAACGTTACAGGCATAAGATCTATCTCAAAAGTATGACCCGATAACTCTAACTTACAACCGTTTAAAATATGAGTAGCTTCAATTAATTTACCGTTAGCTAGCTCAATAGAATAACTAGACTTCAATGGTTGGTTAATTAGGCTTTTGTTGGGTGAAATTATAAGTTATACGCATATCGGGTGCGATACGCGCACTTTATTCGTTACCAGGAGATTTGTATGTAAAGTTTTCACTTATGGTTTTGGAGTTCCAAAACACATTATATTTTGTGAAAATACCCTTTATTTTATATCCTGGGTGTCCGGGATCCTTTTTGTGTATTTAATTTTTACCGGGTAATCACCAATGTCCGTTCCGGACAAGTTTATTTGCACATGATTCCATCACGCTTCAACATTAAACGCGTGCATTCCTATGCATCTTATGGGGAATTTACAATTCTCTAAGGCATCAGTTAAACAATTAACACGAAATTGTGCTTAATTACGTTAATTACACGTTAATTAATTAGTACGGATTTACCTTAATTTTGTCGGTTGTTACATTCTCCCCCCGTTAAGAGAATTCCATCCCGGAATTCAGTTCGAGTTCTTCGGTACAGGGGTCTTCTCGAATAGGGCGGGATATTTCTGCTTCATCTGGTCTAGCCTTTCCCACGTGAACTCCGGTCCACGCTTGGCATTCCAACGCACTTTGACCAACCTGATCTTACTGCGTCTAAGTTTTTGGACATTCCAATCAGTCACTTCGATCGGTTCTTCGACAAAATGTAGCTTATCGTCAATGTGGATTTCGTCAGCAGGGATAATAAGGGTCTCATCGGATAGACACTTTTTCAGATTTGACACGTGGAATGTGTCATGTATCCCGCTAAGCTCTTGCGGTAGCTTGAGCTTATATGCCACAGGGCCTACCCTTGACAGAATCTCGAAAGGACCAATATATCGAGGATTCAACTTTCCACGCTTTCCAAAACGTGCGACACCTTTCCAAGGTGACACCTTCAGTAGGACCCTATCTCCGACTTGACATTCCAAAGGCTTACGCCTCATATCCGCATAACTTTTCTGTCGGTCGCGGACCTCTTTGAGACGTTCTTTTATCAAAAAGATTTTATCCGTCGTCTCTTGAACAATTTTGGGCCCCGTAAGCTGCTTTTCCCCGACTTCAGCCCAACATAGCGGAGATCTACACTTACGTCCGTATAGAGCTTCAAAAGGTGCGGCTTGAATACTCGTATGGTAACTATTATTGTATGAGAACTCCACTAATGGCAAGTGCGTGTCCCAATTACCACTGAAATCGATTGCGCACGCCCGTAACATATCTTCCAAGGTTTGGATGGTTCGTTCACTTTGACCATCGATTTGGGGATGATATGCGGTACTCATGTCTAGGCGAGTCCCGAGGGCATCGTTCAAGCTTTCCCAAAACCTTGAGGTAAAAAGACTATCTTGATCGGAGATGATAGATATAGGCACACCATGTTTCGACACCACTTCCTTGATATACAAACGGGTCAATTTTTCCAATCCATCCGTCTCACAGATTGGAAGGAAGTGTGCAGATTTTGTCAATCGATCAACAATTACCCAAATCATATTATGGCCGCTCTTTGTCCTGGGAAACTTAGAAATGAAATCCATGGTAATTCGTTCCCATTTCCACTCCGGTATTTCCGGTTGTTGGAGCAAACCGGACGGCCTTTGGTGTTTGGCTTTAACCTTTGCACAAGTTAAACAATGCGCAACATAAGCCGCTATGTCTCTCTTGAAATTCGGCCACCAATAATGTTCTTTTAAATCATGAAACATTTTGTCTGCGCCGGGGTGAACAGAATATCGAGAGCTGTGAGCTTCAGCCAAACCTAGCTCACGTAAGCCACCATATAAAGGTACCCAAACTCTATTCATGAAATACAGAGTTTGATCCGCTTTAGGCTCCAATGAGTCAATCATTTTTCGTAGCCTTTCATTTCTAATATTCTCGGGCTTAAGCGCATTATTTTGGGCCTCACGAATCCGGTCCGTTAAGTTCGTATGAATAGTTAGACCCAAAGAGCGAACACGTAATGGCTTAACCCGTTCCTTACGACTTAAGGCATCTGCTACGACGTTTGCCTTTCCGGGATGGTATTTGATTTCACAATCATAATCATTAAACAATTCGACCCATCTCCGTTGTCGAGCATTCAAATCCTTCTGATCAAAAATGTGTTGCAAACTCTTATGATCAGTGAAGATCGTGCACTTGGTGCCATAAAGATAATGCCTCCAAATTTTGAGAGCGAACATCACTGCACCCAATTCCAAATCGTGTGTAGGGTAGTTCTTCTCATGAACCTTCAATTGTCTGGAAGCATATGCAATCACCTTTTCCCGTTGCATCAACACGCAACCCAAACCTTGATGCGAAGCATCATAATAAACCACAAAATCTTTAGTACCATCGGGTAGCGATAGTATTGTAGCACCACACAATTTATCCTTCAACAATTGAAAAGCCAATTCTTGTTTTTCAGTCCATTCGAACTTTTATCCTTTTGGGTGATCATAGTCAAGGACTGTGTTATCTTAGAAAAATTCTCGATGAATCTTCTATAGTAACCCGCAAGGCCAAGAAATTATCGTACTTCAGTAGGAGTTTTGGGTGCTTCCCAATTTTTGATTGCCTCGATCTTGGCGGGATCGACATGTATGCCTTTTTCGTTCACCACGTGGCCTAAGAAATGAACCTCTCAAATCCAGAAGTCGCATTTTGAGAATTTGGCGTATAGCTTTTCCTTGCGTAGTAACTCCAGAATTAAACAAAGGTGATTTTCATGATCCTTTTTGGTGCGAGAATAGATCAATATATCATCAATGAATACGATTATGAACTTATCCAAGTACGGCTTGCATACACGATTCATCAAGTCCATGAAAACTGCAGGTGCGTTGGTCAAACCAAACGGCATTACTAGGAACTCATAGTGACCGTAACGAGTCCTAAAAGCAGTCTTTGGTACATCCTCATCTTGGATACGAAGTTGATAATAACCGGATCGTAGATCAATCTTGGAGTGAAAACTAGATCCTTGGAGTTGATCAAACAAATCATCGATCCTGGGAAGGGGATAACGATTTTTAATGGTCAATTTGTTCAACTCACAATAGTCGATGCACATCCGAAAAGTGCCATCTTTCCTCTTCACGAATAATACAGGAGCTCCCCAAGGTGAGAAACTCGGTCTTATGAAACCTTTATCCAACAATTCCTGCAATTGATTGGATAGTTCCTGCATTTCGAATGGAGATAAGCGATATGGCGATCGTGCTACAGGAGCAGCTCCAGGAACAAGATCAATACGAAATTCAACTTGTCGAGGGGGTGGCAATCCCGGCAAATCTTCAGGGAACACATCAGGAAAGTATCTCACAATAGGAATATCTTCAAGTTTTCTTTCGTCAGCTTTCTTATCTACCACATGTGCTAAGAATGCAATATGACCTTTTCGCAAGCACTTTTGCGCCTTCATGCACGTAATAATTCTCAATGGCGTTCCACGCCTTTCCCCTTGTATCGAAAGAGTTTCACCACTCGCGAGAGGAACTTGAATTATTTTATCATTACAAACAACGACAGCGCGATGTGTAGATAACCAATCCATACCGACGACTACGTCAAAACTACCCAAAACTACTGGTAAGAGATCGATACTAAACTCGTGTCCACAAAGATTCAACTTACACTCCTTCGCCACTTCTCTCGTTTCTATAGTCTTACCATTTGCCAATTCTATATAATATGGTGTGTCTAGCCTACTAGTTTTCAACCCAAGTAATCGCTTAAAGTCAACAGATACGAAGCTAAAATCGGCACCAGTATCAAATAAAACAGAAGCATAATGGTGGTTAAGAGGGAACGTACCGGTGACCACGTTAGGGTCTTGGCGCGCATCACCAGCACCGATCACAAATGCCCGTCCGCGTGCTTGATTGTTCAGCTTTGGGCAATCCCTCTTCCAGTGATCAAGCGATCCACATGCGAAGCATGGCCTCGCTTCTCCAGTCTTGGGCGCTCCATCCCTACAATCTTCGGTTTTGTGCCCAACACGGTGGCACTTCCCGCAAGTACCATCATACTTTCTTCCCTGATTTCCCGTCTTCTTATCATTCGCTCGACCCGTAGCGACATAACCTTTGCCTTTCTTGTTTGAATTCCCAGAAAACCCATCTTTCTTTCCTTCATTCCTCTTCCTCTTCCCAAACTTAGAGCGATTTGATTGCTCAGCAGTAACAGACCCAGAACTAGACCCCAAATTCTTTCCTTCCACACTCTTAGCATCAGAAATCTTCAAACCCGAAACTTTCCTTACCAGTGTGCCCATACGAATGGCATCCTCAGTGAAGCTCAGAGCAAGGTCAATAACCTCATGCATGGTCATGGGCTTTGATGAGGTGACCATGCTGCGAATCTGGGGTGCCAACCCAAAGAGATACCTTTCAATTTTCTTGTTCTCCGGCGTGACCAACCGGGGAACCAATCTGGAGAGGTCATGAAACCTGGACGTGTAACCAGCAACGTCCGCACCGATCATTGTAAGATTCCAGAACTCGGTTTCCAGTTTCTGAATCTCGCTAGCAGGGCAGTACTCAGAGATCATAATTTCTTTTAGTTCCATCCAAGACAAAGAGTACGCCGCATCATCACCCAATGATTGGACCTGGCTATTCCACCAAGTCAAAGCTTGATCCAGAAACAGATTAGTGGAGTACATTACGGTTTGTCTAGGAGTGCAACCACTAATGCGAATCACCGCCTCGGTCTTTTCAAACCATTTGACCAGGCCAACAGAGCCTTCGGTCCCACTGAAGTTTAGTTGTTTACAGTCCAAAAATGCCTTGAACGTGCATCCACGTTCGTGGAGAGCAGCGTCTACAACAACACGATGATAAGTTATTATGGGATAGAAGTATCGAGGCAACCTCCCAACATTTTACTTTATCATGAATTACTTACCAGTGGGAGGTACGCTAACGGCGATCAACCCCGGAGCGGGCTCCTGATCTTTCAGTTCGTGCGGCCTCGTGTTTGGCAATGGCCCGGGCAATCCGTTCGGAAACCAACTGTTCCAATTCGGCGGGGGTCGTGGGCAATCCATCGTTATTGGAATTACTCCTAGTGGCTGGTGCCATTAAACTTCAATCACAAGTATCAAAGGTTAATTTGACGAATATTTATCCAAATATTGTCACACACAACGCACAATAACAATCTCATCACATGAATATAATCGATAACATGTCATCACAATACAATCGCACAAACAACAAGATATAGAGTAGATAATAATCATAGACAACCACAGGTGCACAATAAAACAACAACATATTTGACCATAATAACAATAAGATTTTCATTAACTTCAACGTCACGAGTACAACACTTTGTTTATACCAACAAAATAGGGGATAACATCACTGATACATCGCCTTGAAATACAACAAAAATATCATGTCATAAGCCGGCACAACCCGCACGGCTAGGTAAAACGCAAAAGAGTGCTACAACCCGTGCTATGCTATAATACAACTACTACTACTAAATATCCCATAGTGATGACTCCTCGAAGATCCATGAAATGTCTCTCTGTCTACTGAGGTGGTGGTGGGGGGTACTGGTACTGATGGCCATGCTGATACTGATGGCCATGCTGATAGCCATGATACGGTCGTATAGAAACTGTCGGTGAGCAAAGTGGGTCTCACCGGTGATGCCGCACATGGCATCCATACTCAGCAACTCCTCAGCATAGTGGGCGAGCGCATCTCTGGCGTCGATAATCCGGGCCCACATGACGTGTGCCTGATAATCCATGTGCGTAACGGTGCGCTGCACCGTGTCCGCCAACGTCTGGAAATCGCTCTCCAGTGTGATCAGGGTAGTCAGAGCATGCCCATGCAGCGGGGCCAACCCAACTCACCTCAGGCAAATGTGCAATCCAACTAGAGAATAGTATGTCCAAGGTCAACACCTACACACGTCCTAGACGTATAAGTCACTATGCCTATAGTGCGTGTGTTTCGGCAAGTTGTACACCCAACTCTCAAACCACTATTTAGTCCAATTCCCCGTTTAATTAAACGTGTATCCTAGGTCCGTTGGTGATGGATTACCCTTTTTACAAGTTATACTTCTATTTCCAAGAATATTAATTAACTTGTGCAATATTGTTCTCGACTCGACTCACTTGACGTATAATTATTTTCCCATTAAATAACTATACTAAGGTCTTGTCGTTCGATATAATATTTTAACACTCCCGACTCGACTCAATTTACCGTATATTTATTTTCCCATTAAATAAATATACTAGGATCTCGTCGACTCGTCATAACGTTTTCCACACTCGACCCGACTCACCTTACCGTATATTTACTTTCCCATTAAATAAATATACTAGGATCTCGTCGACTTGATATATATATATATATATTCTTCACTCGACTCGACTCACTTTACCGTATATTTACTTTCCCATTAAATAAATATACTAGGATCTCGTCGATTCGATAATATATATTTTAATGTCAAGTTCATACACTTGTTTTAAACGGTTAATCGTTAGATTATTTACGTTATTTTTCTCCCACGAATAAATTCCCAACACTTAGGAAAGTGTTATGTAATTTTCACCCGGATTATATATTTTAAGTCCGTTAAAATATATATTCTTATTTTCTCCTTAGACGTAATTAATACAAATACTTATTTGTTCGATTTCACGTCTTAGTCCGTTAACACGTCCAAATCCGATTACTCAACATATATATATGTACATTGTTAATTTTTCCAAGTTTCAACAATATATGTATTCTTGGAATTAGTCACCTTTTAATTCCTACATATATTACTTGGAAGTTTATAAACATATTTGTATTTTTATTTCCAAGACTTGATTATTTATATATATAAAAATGCTCCAACACTTTTATATCCCCATTTATATAAAAGTGTTCATTTTCATATAAGTTTCCGCCAAGCTTTTATTTAATCTAACATTTTTATAAGAACCTTGGTTTGTATATATTTCCACATGTTGGAAAATCTATATATTTATTTAACTATAATAATTAACCAACTGATTTGAACAGTGCCCATTGCTATACTAATTTTGTAATTTATTGTCTTTTCAGGGATATATGTGTCATTTTGTGTTGCAGCACTGCCCCCTCTCTCATTTGTATTCTGAACCTCCCCATACGTGTCTTCATAAGCTTTATCTTCATCATAACCCTCATATGTGTCTATCTCTCATCATCTCTCAACCTCAGTATATATCATCCACGTACAAATTACAGCGTTAAGAGAGAGAAACAGATCCACCGCTACACTCACGATTTATATTATAGAGAGAGAGGGGGGGGCAGGAGGCGGAGCATCACCGTGCACGGCGGAGACTCCTCATTCTGGCGCGTGACCTATCTGAAACCCAAGATCTGAAGACGGAGAGTTTATTGGTGGTGACGGGGGTTTACTCTCCCGATTACCATGGCTGACGTAGACGAGAAAGGGTGACGGCAGCGACATGATTCTAGGGTAAAGTTATTGTTTATGGTGGAAAAAAGAAATCTGGTTTTAATTTGTTCTTTGTTTTTGTTCATAGTTAGCATCAATGGTGAAGACCTGAAACCTTAATCAATCTCTCACGTGATGTTTAATTTGACATTACAGGTTGCTTGATTTTGGTGTGTACTTTGCTTCTGTTCAAGAGTTTGTTCGATTAAGATCTGTTAGCCGAGCCAACTTTTCAACTCACGCAGGTAACCCTCCAATTGTTACGTATATGTGGAATAAAGTAGGTTCTTGGATTGTCTGTTTTTATTGGTAATTAATTTGAAGTATTTGGATTTGTCAATTGGGTGATTGGAATTTTTTACATTTGAGGTCATTTATCAGACTTGATGCTTTGATTTCGGATTTAGATGTTGTCTTAGCCCAAAAATTGAAGAATAGTATTGTAGTATATCTTTTAAAATTATAGAGTATTCATCCATACACAGAGTATGTTCTAATAATTCATGTTCTAGGGTTTATTATTATTATTTTTTGAATCTCAGAATGTTTACATTACTGGCTTTGACGTTCTATTCTGTGTTATACTTTATGGTTAAAATATGTTTATAGCTTTTGGTTAAATCGAAACCCTTGGACATTATATTTAATTTAAAGAAATTTGTGAGAGTTATATGTCACAATTATTTGCTGAAACTGGGACATATCATGGTTGTGCAACCCATCTTGGTCATGAGATGCAGTGCAGGTGATCATTATTTAAGTTTCATATTTTGTTGCTTTCCTCAAACAAATTATTCCTGACATACCAGAATATTTTTGTGAAATTAGGGAGCAAATGTTAGATTTTACATAATTCTAATTCTTATTTGGTTAAGATCGCAATTCAATTCCATAGAAAGTTTATGCGTTAAATGATGATTTTGGTGTAGGTGAGTTGAACTTTAACCAAACTGATTGTCATTTGGTTTCATAATAAAAGAACTAGATGGAATCGAACACTTTCGTAACCTTCAATCTTTAGTGAGTGATCTGAACATTTTTCATCGCTTTAATATCGGTTATTTTCATGAATCACTTTGTTTTGATCCAGTTTATCTTTAAAATGTTGCGTGTATTTGATTTCAGCGCTTTAACCTTGAACGAATCTTGTCTTTTAAACATCTCAGAATCACATTCGGAGTTTAAAGCTGCTCGGGATCGGTTTTGAGCGTGTTGGGAGTTGGCGTATACTCTATCTATGTTGGACAATCTATGTTTATAGGTTTCTTGACGGTGTTCGATTTCATCGTTTCAAACTTAATTTTATGTACTCTATTTGTGTTAAACGAACTAATTAATGGTCACTTCTATTTATTTTATTTTTTTACAGATTTATGCACCATGGTGTGGGCATTGCCAAGCTCTAGAACCAACATACAACAAGCTTGCTAAGCATTTATGTGATGTTGATTCTTTGGTAATAGCAAAGATGGATGGAAGTACAAATGAACATCCCCGGGCAAAGGTATAGTGGCATTATAAGTCTTATATTGGCAGTTGGTGTTGGCACTCAACATTTTTGCTCAAACTTAAATATTTTGGATTTAGTACTCCAAACATGATCAGTGAATTGTGATTTTGGATCTTGCGTCTTACAGGCTGATGGGTGCCCCACGATTCTTTTCTATCCAGCGGGAAACAAAAGCTCGGATCCTGTAAGTGACATGTGCAGTGATAATTTGTGTCTTAGCTATTTATTACATACAAAACCTCTTTGATTTTGAACTTTTGTAGGGTTATTGATGCATTTGATCTGTACTGTTTCTATAATTGTGGAGATTAAGTTAGTTATAGGTTAGGATATGGCCTGGTTTAGTGGTAACTTTCCTGTTTTCTCTTAGGCTGTTAATAAGATCAGTGCTGGTGTTAAGACTATCGAGAAGAATTTCGATAATGCGCTTGGGTTGGAACAGAATGCTGATGGAACTTCTTCCACTTTTGAAGGTAATGCTTCTTTTTTTGCTGAATTATTTATCGGCTTGACCTGTTGGATTCGACAATATGTTTTGTTTGCGTACGAAGACCTGCTGCCAGACATAGATTGCGAATCCACAAGAAATTAGGATATGGTCTGTGGATTCTGCAACAAGGCCGCAAAAGACACACAAACAGTGGGAACCACAACCTGTCTCACAATCAATGCATCTTGAGTTGGAATACGCTTCAAAACAGCCCTCCATAGGAAACAGTGGACTTTTAAAGGGATCCACCCTAACCAAGGTGGCGCCTTAAGTCTCTGGAATGCATACCATTGCATCTAATTCCTTACGAAGAGTACCTACCTTAAATTTGTCGCATGTTTCTGACCCCTTTCACATTAAAAGCTTGTATCTTTGTTGCGATTCCAAGAGAGAAACTGACACAAAACTCTGACATGGCTTTGTTCTTTTTTTGGTTTTTATAAGAGTTGGCATTTACTTAAAACCTCTGTTTAATTCTGTTCTTTAAAACATTTTATTTTCCATATATATTTCCTTATTTGTTTAATAGTGATTATGTATGAACCATTGTGTATGTGTTAATAACCAGCGATATATTCGTATTCTAATGCTTATGTGTTTGTATACTAGAAAGGGGATTAGAGATTAGAGATTAGAAATTCGAAACGCAGCCACCAAGTGGCAACCAGCTCCGCCGCCTCCGTCGTGTTATGTCGTTTGTTTTGTCAATTGTCCTTTGATGTTTTGTTGCGCGGATGGTGCCGATTGTCGCCTTTGCCTGCTGTTGTCTCCCTTTCATTACCTCATCTGCCTTTGGTCTTCATATCCCCAAGGTGATTAGATCTTTAGATCACAACACTGGTACGGCAAATAGTCCATTTTAATTATGGTTCTTGAATTTCCTTTCTGAGATTCCTTTCGGTTACTTTTGCCTAGCATTTAGGCAACCACCACTGTTCTTTACTATAGGCAAGCAATGTGCATCCATTTAACCATTTCTATTGTTGTCTCTTGGAATTAACTTTTAGTGTTATCTGATTATTTATCTCACCACTTAATCATTCAATATATGGTTCAAGAAATTTATTAAAATTAACATAATCCCATAATTTTACTGTTTTGTAGTTTGGTGATAGATATGCACTATCTTTCTTATCCTTATTACATTATTATCTTTAGGGGACAATGTTGATGCTAAATAATATATTGATGGATAACTTTCTTTATGCAAAGCGTATTAGCAATGCAATATTTAGTTGCAGTTAGAGTGGTAGTGGAATGCTAACCTAACTTAGGAGGGCTTCGCGAATGCAAAAAATATCAAGAAATGACCACTGGAGTTGTTTAGTAAGTAATTTATAAATTGAGAAAAAAAATGCAGATGTATCCTACATAACCTCTAAAATATTACAGGGGAGAATGAAATCGATATAACGCTGATCAGCATTTATCGTTTTAGTTTGTATATGTTTTGGTTATTTTGTGCACAGATTGATAATTTTGATGTAAATCGTATTACCACTGCCGCAACGAATTGATTGACGCCGCCGCAACGCGCGGCAGGTTAAATACCTAGTTTTTATAAAACTCCATTTTATAAAATACATTTTTATACAAGATACATATGTATATTTGCTAGTATTTTCAAAACCAACCTTGGAAATTTATCATTTTACACTTTTGACACTAAACTTTCCAAAGTTATATTTTTGGATACAAGTTTCTAATAATATCATTTTAAGTCCCTCAACTTTTAAAGTTACTAAAATAGTCCTCTAACTTATAAAAGTTACATTTTTCAATTCAATCTTTCAAGATTAACCATTTTCTACTAAACTAGTGAACTTTAATGGATTCACTTTGTCATGTTAGTTTATTTTTATGTTTCAACATTTTTAATAGTCTTTAATCATCATATCAAGGATACTAATAAGTGTAATTAGTGTCTTTAGTCCAATATGTCCAATTTATATTATTCAAGTGTGTAGACTTTAAAGATGCAAAATTTGTATAAGTTGTTCTCTAACAAAATCAACATTATACATAGTCTTAAAGGCTTATATTATGATGATTAAAACTATATTTAAGTTCATTCAAGTTCTAATAACAAGTTATATTTAAATCACCATTTTCTTCAAGTCTTTACCAATCTTTATAAAACTACAAGAATAAATACATAACCATCACTAATTTCGGCCCATATCATAGACTCTTAACACCATTTTAGTCTTTAAAATCATATGTTTTATCATGAAAAGCTTAATCAAGTTAACCCCCTTGTACAACTTGCTTCTAGCTAATAAACATAAACTTTTAAAGATAAGAACAAGATCAAGAATACTTACAACTAGCACAAGGCTAGGGAAGCTAACAATGCTGGATTTTGATGGAGTTTAGTGTGCTCTTCCTATGTGGTTAAGCTCCTAGCTTGAAACACACAATGGGGGTTTGGATGATGGATGTTTTGTGAGTAAATTGAAGAGTTTAAACTTGAAAGAAATATGTGTGTGTGTGTGTGTCTTGCAACCTCACGACATCAAGGAAAAGAAAGAGAAGAGTTTTTGGTTCAAGTGTTAAGCTTTGTGATCTTTATAAATCGTATCATATCTCACAAGATTCAACAAGATCCATTACTAGATTTAAATCTTATATAAAATGGATATGTATGTACTAGGTAGATTGAGATGATCTTGGATTGATTTTGGGTGGGTGTTTTGGCCGTGAGTTTCAAAAGAAAAGAAAAGGATTTGTGCAATCTTATTAGGACAAGTAATCTACACAAAATCATATCATATTATTCACACCATGCCTTCCCATATCCATCCTAGATCACATGGTATAAAAATATAAGATTTGAGTATGGTTTAGGAGGGTGGCCGGTTCTTGGGGGTGGTTTGGTGGGGTCCGCAACACAAAATATTTGCTAAACAATATGTTAAACTTCACACTTTAATGTCCGGGTGTCGTTCGGGTATTAATCGGATTTTATTTACGTGTTATTCGGATATTATAATAACCTCAAATAATCCTTAAACATAGCCTAGTTTAAGTGTTGGTTGGTTAATTAGGCTTTTGTTGGGTGAAATTATAAGTTATACGCGTATCGGGTGCGATACGCGCACTTTATTCGTTACCGGGAGATTTGTATGTAAAGTTTTCACTTATGGTTTTGAAGTTCCAAAACACATTATATTTTGTGAAAATACCCTTTATTTTATATCCTGGGTGTCCGGGATCCTTTTTGTGTATTTAATTTTTACCGGGTAATCACCAACGTCCGTTCCGGACAAGTTTCTTTGCACATGATTCCATCATTAAACGTGTGCATTCCTATGCATCTTATGGGGAATTTACTATTCTCTAAGGCATCAGTTAAACAATTAACACAGAATTGCGCTTAATTACATTAATTACACGTTAATTAATTAGTACGGATTTACCTAAATTTTGCCAGTTGTTACAGACACACTGTTTCTGTTTTTTCAGCAGTAGTCCTTTAACGACATCTGACACAAACAACAATCAAGGCAAAACCGAATTTTTGACCCATTTCCAACCTTTCCTCGAATCATACTATAAACGTCAACCCCGTCCACCTTACTTCTATTTCAAAACGACACACAATTCTTCCAAACCCCTGTGATATTTTTATTAAAAGAAATTGGTCGCCAACTTTGGTTAGACCCATGAATCACATCTATAACCCGCCTCCATAAAGCTTGTTGTTCGTTTTGATATTGCCACATTCATTTCAATAAGAACAGCTGATGATGAAAGTCAAAACACAAGAGTTCATTCATCCAAGTACTTGAAAAATAAGAAATAAGAACAATCAAAGTATTGTATTAGTCCTCCCTTGAAAGCTTCAACAAACAACATTTACAACTATTGGATTCAATAGCAGCTAGATATTGAAGACCAAAGAATTGAACCTAAAATAGTTGGGTTGACAAGTCAAACTACTGGACTTGCAATTGTCAGGTATACAAGACAAAGAGCTGGAATGAAGAAATGTTGGTCAACAAGTCAACAGTTGGTCTAGAAGAGTTGGATGACAAACTGCTAGACTAATCCAGCTGTTTGTCATTCAACAGTTTACCTTTGCAATTTCCAGTTATTTGTAAGTAAATTTTCAGTAGTGTCCACTAGCACTTTCGTCTCTCACTATAAATAGAACAATGCACCATTGTAGTCGCAACTACTTTTGATCACCTGATTGAGATCACTGGAATCTAAAAAAAGAAAGCCAAAGTAGAGAGAGTGCAACATGTGAGGGGGGTGAATTGTACTTTAATTGTTTTGATTTTCACTAATAGAAATTTGTATTGACATCCCTTCTATCTATCCATGTTTATTATGATGATGTGTGTATTGATTTCTTGATATCTTATGAATTTGAGCTTAATTTGATTATCAAATAAGTTTTCATTATAAACACACAAAGAGACACACTCTTAGATCCAACAATTGGTATCAGAGCCATGGGTCTTTGAATGATTTAATAAGCGTTCAGACAAGAAAACAAAGCTCAATTGATAATCAAATTGTAAGAGATCAATTTATAACAAAGGAGAACTCGACCGTTATGTTTTTTGAAAATCAATAGAATCCAGAGAAGATAACTCTCCAATGATCTTCACAACACTGGATCATCAACAAGCCTCTAATTCTCGTTCGTCGTGAATTTAAAATATGGCAACGAATGATGGCTCACCACCTATATATCCCAACAGAACACAGGTTGTTGGAGTTCGGTAGTGTTTTGTAACACCTGGCAAATTTCTAGGTAAAAATCCTTGCACGTTAACAATTTATATTCACTCGTGTAGCATACTAGGCTTTGTTTCAAACAAACTAGGTCGTGACAAGTGGGAACATGAATGATTAAGTTTATCACTATTCTGTGACAAATTAATATTTGATGCATGACAACGTTCAGCGTCGCGTGTGGTGCTAGTTATAGAAAATGATGTCGTTGTTTTATACCACCATTGACAATGCTAAAATCTTGGTGACGACCCAAATTCTAAAGTTTGTGTAGTTTATAAATGTATACATTTATTTTATGTGGGCACGTACCCGCACGACCCTATAAATATTATTATAGACGAACATGTACTTAAACGCAAAACGCGCCTAGGTATATATCAGGGGCGGACCTAGCTAATTGTTAGGCACCGCGTCCGATGCTACTCAACTTCGCTCTTGTAGTGAGATTTTTCGTTTTTTTACGATTTTTCGAAAACGTTACTACTAAAATGAAATTTACATTGCTACTAAAATTTAATAAACATTACTAACTTACTACTAAATGAAATTATAAGTTACCACGTTACGTTACTCGGAAAAATATTTATCGAATCCGACTAAGTCCACCATTCACCAACAAGCCACCCCACCCCCGTTTAATCCAAGTCCAACAACAACAAGCCTACCCCAAGTCCCCAACCCACTTCACCTTCACAAAACCAAAACAAAAAAAAACAAAAAAAAAACCTTATGTTCTTTTTCACGCAGCCAAGGAGTATAGCAGAGCAACAGCCAGCCATTCTGAAATCTGAACCCTTAGCCTACGTCCCTACCTCTGCGTCCCCGTCCCTCCTCCACCCAACACGAGCAGCTAGAGCAGCAGCCAAGGAGGAGCCGAGCGCCGACCCCTATCCACAGTCGGTTGTGAGTTTTTTTAAACCTTATGAATCCTTACTCTCTTGTGTTTTATAATTGAATTGTTCTAAGCGTTTTAGGCATTTGGTAATGAGTAATTATAAATTGGGTGTTGGATATTATAATTGATTATAGTGTAAATGTTTTTTATTAATTTATTATGTTTGCTCATATGTTTTATAATTTGTGTTTTATAACTTGTGTTTTGGATGTTTTACAATTTGCTTTGTTACGTTATTTGGGGTGGGGTTTATATGTTTATGTTGTTGTCTTGGCTGAGATTCTGCATTCTATTCCATATTTCATTCTGATAATAAAAGTGGAAAGATATTCAATTATTTTGGTTGGTGTTGGAATGATGATTTTGATTTCAAAAGATTCATTTTGTTTCTACAAATATGAATGGTACTCGTTTAACTGTCATTGTTCTTTAGCGTGTTGCCAGTTTTTAGTTTTTGTATGTGAATATGAGAGTTTATATTTATGGTGATTTTATAAGACCCATGTGCCCCCTTCTTAATCTTACAATCTGCTATGTCTTAATCTTACAATCTGCTCTTATAGTAAGGTGGTGTTTGTTTTTCTCCCAGAAGCACTTCTGACCTCTTTTGTCTGCGCCGCGCAGACGCGGGCAGACGTTTGGGGCGGGCAGACTGTTTGTTTTTCGGAAGACATTTCACTCCAAAAGCTCTTCCTGACCTCTTCTTGGAGCAGACTTGAACCAAAGTCTTCTAAGGTCTTCAAAGGTCTTCTCCTCTTCTCTTCTCCTCACCCACCACCACCACCACCCACTACCACCACCACCACCACCGTCACACACCCACCACCACCACCTAGCATCGTCCACCACCACCGTTCACCACCACCACCGTCCATCACCACCACGGTCCACCACCACCCACCACCACCACCACCACCCACCACCGTCCACCACCACTACCACCCACCACCACCACCCACCACCACCATCACCCACCACCACCACGGTCCACCACCACCACCCACCACCGTCCACCACCACCACTACCACCACCACCCACCACCACCACCACCCACCACCACCACCACCCACCACCACCACCACCCACCACCACCACCTACCACCGTCCACCCACCACCGTCCACCACCACTACCACCACCCACCACCACCATCACCCACCACCACCACGGTCCACCACCACCACCATCACCCACCACCACCACGGTCCACCACCACCACCACCGTCCACCACCACCACCCACCACCGTCCACCACCACTACCACCACCACCCACCCCCACCACCACCCACCACCACTACCACGGTCCACCACCACCACTACCTACCACCGTCCACCCACCACCACTACCACCACCCACCACCGTCCACCACCACTACCACCACCCACCCACCACCACCACCCACCACCACCATCACCCACCACCACCACCACCACCCACCACGGTCCATCACCACCACCACCCACCACCACCACGGTCCACCACCACCCACCACGGTCCATCACCACACCACCCACCACCACCACCACCATCACCGTCCACCACCATCACCGTCCACCACCACCACCGTCCACCACCCACCACCACCACCCACCACCACGACGGTCCACCACCACCTACCACCGTCCACCACCACCCACCACCGTCCACCGTCCACCACCACCCACCACCACCACCCAGCACCCACCACCATGGTCCACACCACCACGGTCCACCCACCACCACCACCGTCTACCACCAGACTGCTGTAAAAACTCAGTTTATTTAAATTTAAGTTTATTTAAGCAGCCTGCAGACGTTAACAAACAAACAGTCTTCTTCTTGCAGACTGCAGACCTTTGGTCCACCTCTTCTCCTGCAGATGTCTGCAAATGTGGTCCGCAGACTGCAGACCTTTTCCTACAGAAAAAACAAACAGCACCTTACATTCAAATTACCTACTTCAGGCATATATCAACTTCGACTCCAGGGTCGGCCGGTTGAGTCGACTGTTCTGTTCAACTGGACAACATGCATTCAAAAGGTTAGTACTAGTTTAGTGTTTATCAATTGATGCATTGTTTTGTCATTTCATTCCGGTTCAACAAATTTAGGGATGTGTTGTTTGTTAATTGATTTAGGTTTTAGGAATTAGATAGCAATCCAAAAGTTGATTGATTTAGGGATTTGTTGTTTGTTAATTGATTTAGGCTTTAGGAATTAGATAGCAATCCAGCAGTTGAGTAGGCTTTTTCTTTAAATTGATTTAGGAGTAAACCATAAACATTTAGGGCTGTTCACAAGCCAAACCGAACGGACCTTTGCTCATGCTTGGCTCATTTACAAACCGAGCCGAGCTGAGCGGCTCGTTTACAACCGAGCTGAAAAGCGAGCGAGCATTGTTCGAGCGCAAATTTTTTTGAGCGAGCGTCAAGCAAGAAACGAGCGAAAAGTAATTTGGACAACCATGAAATTTGTATGTTATCTTCAATGTTTTCGTTGTCGAGTGACAACTAAGGTGGAATTGTCCGATGAGGACACTAATATTGAGGTCCGACTGTCCAAGAATGAGGCTTAGGTTGAGGTAATGAACATACTACAGAGAACAATTGTCGCTTTGTGACATAGGGTGATATCAAACGATGACTAGGGATGGACGACTAATAACATAAAGAAGTCATGATTGTCATGTTACGACTTAAGGTTTTACTATTAAACAAGTATCCGTTTGTTAAAAAAAAAACTATTAAACTTAGTATTAAATTTTTATTTGCATATATTGAGCCAAATGTTATATATAAATCTATAAATATTACTGTGATTTGTGGGTATATATAATAAATAAATAATAATTTATTCGAGCCGAACCGAGCCGAGCAGACCTTTGCTCGTGCTTCGCTCGTTTATAAACCGAACCGAGCCGATCGGCTCATTTACAACCGAGCGGACTATCGAGCGAGCATTTTTCGAGCATTTTCCAAACGAGCGGCGAACGATCCACGAGCGGCGAGCGATTTGAACAGCCCGATAAACATTATAACAATGTCAAGTCGAAACCGAAAGTATGAATCGGGTCACGTAAAAGAGTGATAGCAAGCCATTGTATGAAACTTCGGCGAAATTTTTTATTTTTTTTTAACGTTGCTACTCATTTTTTTTTCTAGATCCGCCACTAGTATATATATTTATTTAAGATGAACCCATACCCAAGTATGCAGCATATACATGAACGTACACTATTATCAGGGGCGGACATAGGCTTTAAGTAGGGGTTGCGGACGTTGCGGCTCAACTTCGCGCGCGTAGTGGAAAGTTAGAGGAAAATTTGTTTTTTTTTATGAAATTTGGAAAACGTTGCTACTAAAATGAAAAAAATGAAAAATGTTACTACTGATTTTGTGGCCTAGATCCGCCACTGACTATTATGTCATGTAATGCAAACTCATAAAACAACCACCACCATCCGATCCCTTATCTATATTTAATTAGTTGCCAATGTTAATACATGTATGTATTTACGTATACATATTACTATATTAGTAACATATAATAAAATCACCTAAAGATCTAAACAGAAAGCATGTTGTATGCATTCATAGCCAAGCATGCATGTGTAGTAAATTTTGGATGTTGAGTAGTCAAGTAAAAAAAAGTGTTCTAGTCATGCAAATAAATCTAGGTATGAAATATAACCTTACACCAAATAGGAACTTAGCTGTTAACAAACACACATCCCCACAAAAGTTGACATGGTCAAAGAGCATATTGCACCGAATACCGAACTGATCTCGTACTGAACCGAGGGTGTTCGGTATTGGTACTCACATTTAGAGGTTTTCGGCTTCGGTATTTTCGGTATCAGTACCGGTATAGTATCGATATTTTATCGGTATTTAAGGTAAAATACCGATACCATTCCGGTACCGTACCGTATGTTTTCGGTATCGGTATCGATATTGGGTTTTTGGAGTTTTCGGGATCGGTATTGATTGGTACCGATACCATTCCAAGCTCATCCCTACTTCTCCCTCTCTGATTATCTATCGATACCGATCCGAGCTCATCCTACTTCTCCCTCTCTAGTTAACCATCAATTTGATATTATACTACACAAGTGAAGTGGATAATACACAAGAATGGAAACCACCTCCATCATACCAAGGACCACACACCTCTCTCTTTCTCGGTTATATAGGAGCCGATCCCCACCCTTTTTCCCACTCCCGCAAGTTCCCCAAAGTTTGACTTGTCATTTTATTTAATCTTTTTTTATTTAATCACCATTCACTTTCTTGTCCCTTCCTTGCGGTCACACTAAGCCCAAGACCCACTTCTTTAACAATTTGACTTGATTGATCATTCAAAGAATTATTAAAATATCACACATAAAATCATGCGTACTTACGCAACCGGAACAACATCCCATGAAACCAAAATCCCTTTCAAAGTTACAAATAAACATTGTGTTTGTTTTTTTTTCTCAGAATCACTTCTGACCTCTTTTGTTTGTGACGCGTAGACGCGTGCAGACGTTTGGGGTCAGCAGATTATTTGTTTTTTGGAAAACCTTTCACTCAAAAAGGTCTTCCTAACCTCTTCTTGGTGCAGACTTGTTCCAAGGTATTCAAAGGTCTTCTCCTCACCCACCACCACCACGGTCCACCACCACCATCGTCTATCACTAGACTGCTGTAAAAAATCAGTTTATTTAAATTTCAGTTTATTTCGGCAACCTGCAAACGTTAACAAACAAACAGTCTTCTTCTTGCGGACTGCAGACCTTTGGTCCACCTCTTCTCCTGCAGATGTGGTCCGCAGACTGCAGACCTTTTCCTGTAGAAAAAACAAACAGCACCTTACAAACAAGACCTATATTAAAAAGATCAACTTTCAGATTTTCTTATTATTTTATTATTATAATTAATTTTGTGAGTAGTAACTAGGGGTGTTCAAAAATATCTGAATCCGAATTCGAATCCAAAAAATCCGATAATTCGAATTATCCGAAAATTTGGATGATCCGATTTTCGGATATCCGAAAATCGGATAATCCGAAATTCAGATTCGGATCCTGATTTTGAAAATTTTTTGATAATCGGATCGTCCACCTCATCTCCGACCTCCAAAGCCCCCGTCCACCAAACGGTAAGTTTTTTTACATGGTTTTTGTTACAGTTTCGTTTATCTAACTTTGATTTCTATTTTTTTAAACAAGTTCACGTTTTAGACATAAAGGAGAACATTTTTTATTATTATTTTTTATTTTTTTAAGTTTCGGATTATCCGTTGGATGATCTGAATCCGAAATTCGGATAATCCGAATTTTGGATATCCGAAATTTGGATAATCCGAATATCAGATATCCAAAATTTCGGATTCGTATCCCAATATTAACTATCTGACATTTCGGATTATCCGAATTTGAACACCCCTAGTAGTAACATATAAGTACTTGAATAAACCTACATGTTATTAACTATCTCACATTTAGGGCTGGTCACGAGCCGAACCGATCGAAGCTTTGCTCATGCTTGGCTCGTTTACAAATTGAACCGAGCGGAGCGGCTCATTTACATTCGAGCCAAAAACCGAGCGAGCATTTTTCGAGCCTGAATATTTTCGAGCGAGAATCGAGCAGAGAGTAATTTGGACAACCATAAAATTGGGATGTTTCGTTCGATGTTTTCATTGTCATATGACAACTTAGGTCGAACTGTCCGATGATAACACTAATATTGAAATCCGAGTGTCCGAGGATGAGGCTTAGGTTGAGGCTGGTGAGGGGATGAACATACTACAGAGAACAGTTGTTGCATTGTGACGTAAGGTGATATCAAGCGACGACTAGTCATGGACGACTAATAGCATAGCTGCATAGAGGAGTCGAGACTGTCACCTAATGACTTATGGTTTTACTATTAAACTTAGTGTTAAATTTTTTTTATTGTGTTAAGTGGGCTAGTTATATTTTGTTTGCATATATTTGAGCCAAATCTAATAGAATGTTACGTATAAAGCTATAAATATATCTGTCATTTGTGTCTATATTTAAAATGAATATATAATAAATAAATAAAAATTTATTCGAGCCGAATCGAGCCGAGCGGACCTTTGCTTGTACTTGGCTCGTTTACAAACCGAACCGAGCCGATCTGCTCATTTACCACCGAGCGGAAGATCGAGCGAGCATCTTTCGAGCATTTTCCAAACGAGCGCCGAGCGATTTGAACAGCCCTACATTTACCCTTTCGATATTCTAATAATACAAGGTAATGTTAATACAATCCGAATATACTATTTACTTTTATCTACGTCTCAATAAAAGTTTTGTTATAAATCACCTGGTTCATATATGATTGATTTTTTTGTTACCTTGACAAACCGAACCGATATCGTACAAACAACTTCGGTTTTCGATAGTGGTATATGTTTTTATGGCTTTTAATATAAATAACGTTGAAAACGAAGTTGTATTCACAATACAATATCTTTTTTGTGTACCGTATATCAAGTGTCCAACATCATACAGGTTCGTAGCAAACCAAACTAAAATCGTGCCAACAATATCAGTACCACGTCGATTATGGCCAAACAACATGGGCATGAGTAATTCAGTATAGGTACTATCAATACCATTAGTGACACTCGTTTTTATGGTTTTCAATCCATACATAACACATCTCGATATCCTTTTAGGCAAATCACGACTTTATTTTATACGTATTATGAGGGTGTTTGGGATTGCGTTTTGAATCTGATTTTTAGATTATTGCGTTTTGAAAACGCAGATAATCAGCTTTTAGTGTTTGGATTGCGTTTTGAAAACGCACATAATAAGTTTTTTAGGCTACCAAAACGCAATAATCTATAAGCAGCTCCACCCCTGCTTTTTCAAAACGCATAATCTGTTTTGAGTAATTAATCTCAAACACCCCGTATATCAATTGGCGGTAACTTAGCCCATAAGATACCAACCCGAGTACCGGAATATTGATGTGGGCCACCCTTTCACCTTCTATACATTCATCCCTCATTTTTATTAAAAAAAACCACATTATCTCCCTCACAATACTACTCGATCTACAATCATTATTCTATTATTATTATTATCATTAATATTATTATTATTATTATTATTGTTTTCATCACTTCATTCGACGACATGTCTAAGGTAAACTCTTCAATTCATTCAACAATTAACTCCTTTTGTTTCTGGATTGGTTTTAGTAATTAGGGTTTCTGATTTCTTTAAAAAATTTTGAATCTTGATCTATAAAAGCTGTTGCTTGAGTTAGTTTTTTTAGGGTTTAGAGTTGGTTGATGATTTGGGTTGTTTTGTTTTTAATATTAGGTGAATGAGAAAGATGCTGCTTCTAAGCCTGATACTTCAGCAGGTATGTTTTGATTGTGAATTAATATTTATTTTTATTAGAGAAGATTGATTGATTGATAGTTATGTTATTGTTATGTTACTTTGTTGAATTATATTGCTTTTATTATTAAAATATATGTGTGTTTAAGCATTTGTGTTATAGATTGAGCTCATTATTAATTCTGGTTAATTAAGAATGAAAATATTAGTTTGTTGGATTAAATTGGTACTTTGAGTGTACAAGAGGGGAAGAGATTAAAGTGGAGAAACATTCTTTTTTGGATAAAAGAAGTCAAAAGTATCATAGAGCATATTGTTCTGTCTCCTCCCTTGTTCGCGGTCAAACATTAAAAACTCAAAAATAAAACCAGTTAGAGAATAATAGGGCAAAAGAAGTCAAGTGTTTTATAATATATTTATCTTTACTCCCAGGCTAAGCGTGTTCTGATGAACAGTCTAATCTAACCTTGGTTTTACACATAGTTATCAAAAGCGTTAGGCACACTCAAGGCGCAAAGGTCTAGCCTGGGAAATTGCCCGTCGCTTGAAAATTGCGTTTAGGTGCAGGAGGCGGTCGCTTTTGATAACCAGGCACTAAGCGTTGCTCTATGTACAACCAAAAGTTGCAGCTGTCTCACTTCCTTATATACATAAATTTAAGAGAGTTTGCGCCGGCACTTTAGATCTATCCTAAAAGAAAAAGTTGACTTACCTTGCTGCTGTATAGGAGACCATTTCTTTTGCGTAATTGGAAGACGAAAGGGAGTCCGCTATAGCTTCATCACCCGCTGCAAAATCTGATGTCTCCTAATGCTAACATAGGATCTTTTCAAAAAATAGGTTGTTTCTGCCAAAGAGTCTTCTGTCGAGTATAAAGATTGATAGTTATCCAATACAACTCACATCGTAGAGAGATTTAACTTTCCATCCTCACTTTGGTCTTACAAATACCTTCGTCTTCATCCTGTTCCATTTGAATTGAAGGCTTTAACTCTCATCCAATGGCTTCATAAATCATAACTGGCAATATCTTTCTTCCTTGTTGGATTTCATGCTTCTTGTACCGCATTTGTGTTCATCGGTTTCCTTTTCTAATGCAACAAGAATTGTCAACAAAAAGTTTCATTTATCTTATAAAGAACAGCAATTTAATCTGACAAGTTCATCTTAAGTGGTTTTAATTGCATATTTTATTAGTTATTCCATATTGTTAAGTAGTTATATATCATGATCATAGTTTTAGTCCATTTTAACCTAACAGCTTGCTTAACTTTTTTTATTTTTTTAATGTTCTGATTTTATTTTTCATAAAAGATAACCTTTCTGAACCTTTGAGAATATGGAAGTGTGGTTAGAAGCATTGATTTAAAAAAAAAAAAAAAAACTATTTATTTGGTTTTTGAGCATGCACTTTAGGGGTGTCCAATATTTGAACCGAACCAAACCCATATTTTCAGTTCTTGGTTCGGATTAGAGATGAAATCGGATTCAGATTTTGACTTTCATATTGAGTTACAAATTTGTGAGTTTCGAAGCGAACCGACTGAATTAAGTCCTCAACCGAGCTGTTTTCTTCTGTGATGCGTCAATACTTAAGTCCTCAACCGATAGAAAACCCTAACCGTCTCAAGTCCCAAGTCCCATTGTTGCATTTCGTTTTTTCTTTCCTAATTTGGGTTGCTCAAATCACCCGGATTTGAATATCTGAATTTGAACCAGTTTTATAAAGTCTAGCTTGAATTCGAATTCACATTAAAAAAGACCTGATTCAAGGAAGCGGATTCGATTAACCAAGGAACCTGAAAATGATCCGACGAACACCCCTAAGCCATTTATATCTTATAGATTCACCAAGATGACTAGAGGCATTGCTGTTTATCTCTGTGGATAATTTTTTCTGATTTCTTTTGGCCTATTGATAATTGACACGATTATACTCGCAAATTTGTTTGTTTATGTTTTTTAATATGTTTTTTCTCATGCAGAAGAGAAAACAGATACGGCCAAGAAAACTTCCTCGGAATCAAGCTCTTCAGGTGTACCTCCCATGACCTCCATGCCTGGAGCTGGATTTCCTGGAAATCCTTTTGACTTCTCATCTATGGCTGGTCTGCTTAATGTATAAAGTTTTCTTTTATCCTCATATATGACTTAATAATATATATGTATGTGTGTACTTGATGAGCATGGGCTGGTTCGGTTATGTGTCAAAACTGAACCTATTACAGATGTTTTAATCATTTTTTTTTCTAACCATTTGGTTTCGGTGGTTTTTCGGTTATGCCGATTTTGGTCTTTGGGCCTGAGTTAATTCAAGCCCAGTTCAGTAAATAAACCCAATCAAGTTTGGGTTAAATAAAAAAACAGAAAACATCTTAATTTCTAGAGGAGAAGCCAACCAATAATGCACTACCCATTATTTCTAAAAAACTGTAATGGAACTTCTCGGGCATATAATATATATGTTTTTTTAAATAACACAAATCATGGTTGGGTTTTAATGGCACTCTAGTTAATTTTGTTTTATATAGACATAAAACCATAACCGAATCACAAAGTCTGGTTAAAATTTGAAATATAAAATAACCTGGTTTTAAAATTGGTTCGGTTAGTTTGGTTTGATTTTTTCCATCTCTCAGTTAAGGTTCAATCATATGAATTAAAGTATTAATTTGTTTGGTACAAGTTTGAATGCCTAATGAAATTTACCTATAATCAAATTAGAAGAACCTGTTGTACAAGTAATAAAGCCATGTGTAGTAGTAAATCTTCCACCTAGTGGCCTAGCCCAAGTTAGAAGTTTTGATTTTCTGTATTTTTTGTCGTTACAGGATCCAAGCATTAAGGAATTAGCAGAGCAAATAGCAAAAGATCCGTCATTCAATCAGATGGCCGAGCAACTCCAGCACACCTTTCATGGTGCTGATGAAGGTGTTCCCCAGTTTGATACGCAGCAGTATTATTCCACCATGCAGCAGGTCATGCAAAACCCACAGTTCATGAACATGGCTGAGCGCCTTGGTAGTGCCATGATGCAGGTATTATTATAATTATTATTATTATTATTATTGCTGCTTCTTTTTAACAGTTTTATTATTATACGCGGCCGTTCATGTGGATTTGACTATTAAAATCATTTTTTATTTGCAGGATCCATCAATGTCTCAGATGCTTGAAAGTTTATCTAACCCAGCTCAAAAGGATCAGCTTGAAGAACGTATGGCACGTATCAAAGAAGATCCATCTTTGAAACCTATCTTAGAAGAGATAGAATCTGGTGGCCCAACAGCAATGATGAAGTAAGTTCCATTTGTGTAGGTAAAAATTGATTTATGAATTGTTTTATATATTCTGAAATATAATTAAACGACAAACCAGGTACTGGAATGATCAAGATGTTCTAAAGAAACTGGGTGAAGCAATGGGTCTTGCAGTCACTGAAGATGCTACTGCTTCTAGTGGGAATCCAGTGGCAGACGAAGCTGAAGAAGATGCAAATGAAGACGAGTCTATTGTTCATCAAACTGCTAGTACCGGAGACATTGAGGTACTCCAGCCATAGTAAGCTTGGCAAAATAGGGCGTGTCGAGTCAGGTCTTGGATTGAAATGGTTTGGGTGAAAATGAGTTCAGGTCGAAACGCGCAATAATTATATGTTTTCTGTTTTAACTTGTGAGTGTGTCATCAATCATCATCAGTCATCATCTAATCAGTTCCAATTTCCAAAACGCCTCTTCTGAGGGTTGGATTTTTATTCACGTTTTATTTTATTTTTTGGCCCCAAATTTACTTCATTAGAATGAAGTTGTTTGTTAGCTTTTGCATGATGTGGCAAAATGGGCCGGTTGGATTGACTAGAAGGCATTCCTTCCCACACTGTTTATTTTTCTTATTTAAATTAAAATCATATTATTTATCATTGGTTTTATAAATTACTAGGGTTTGAAGGCGGCTTTAGCGTCTGGAGCCGATAAAGATGAAGAAGACTCGGAGGGAAGGACAGCGTTACATTTTGCTTGTGGATATGGCGAGGTAAGATTTTGTGGCGCAGAGGGCAGGTTGGGTAGTGGATCAAAGGACTCAAAATGGGTGACTTTGTGGCATGGGTTGACCCGAAACACTTGTTGCCAAAATAATTAAACAGTACACCTTAAAAATACACCCTGGACGAATTTCTACATGTTTTCCTTTCTAGCTAAAAGCTTTGATCTTGACCCTTTTGGCCCGTTAAAGATATAAACATAACTCAAATCCATCCATAATGGATTGATTTCCGGTTGTAGGTGAAATGTGCTCAAGTTCTCCTTGAGGCTGGGGCAAAGGTGGATGCATTAGACAAGAACAAGAACACTGCTCTCCATTACGCAGCCGGTTATGGCAGGAAAGAGTGTGTAGCGCTCTTGCTCGACAATGGTGCCGCAGTGTAAGTTTAGCATACCATTTACCTAACCTACATCCCGTCCGTCTTTTTAATTTTAATTCTAATGATATAATATTAATTTTATGGGTTTAGTACCCTGCAAAACATGGATGGAAAAACGCCTATTGACGTTGCGAAACTGAACAACCATAATGATGTACTGAAGCTGCTGGAGAAGGATGCTTTCCTATAAGCCTACAGACAACATATGTACACTTTGCAATGTTTCTTTTCATGTTGCAGTTTTCTAGTTAAATTACATAATTGACCTTGTTGTCATCTTTGTGTGTGCTTGGATGATGTACTATGACAGATGTTATGTTTATTTGATACTTCACATTTTTTTTATAAATCTTATAAGATATGTTTACGTTTTGTTTGATTAGATGTATACAATATCAATGACTCATATGGATAACATTTGATGGACAAATGCACACACATGTATGTGTAGGTCTGTGCGAGCCAAGCATACGAAGTCATACATATGATTCTGCAACAGTAATAATGGCAACATACCTCTTGTGTATATATAATTACGGAATATAGTAAAATATAATAACTCACAATTATATATATTATCATGCACAGTTATATGTATAACTACGGCGATTAAACCCGCGCGTTACCGCAGGCACGCGGCGGAAACTCAATCAATACTAGCTCGAGAAAATATCCGCACATGCTATAGGATAAAAAGGAAACTCAAAAATAAACGGTAGAGTAGAGTGGGTTGATTTAAATGAAAACATACACACAACAATAAAATAATAAAATGTATTTCAAAAGAAGTTTCAAAAAGCATTACGTGCATAATAAATCTAAAAATAAGCTTAGTAGAAAAGGAAATAAACAAAAAGAAAAACAAAAGGGAAAATAACCGGCAAGTATGGAACTAAAGTTGTAAGAAACTTGAAGGCAAATAAATAATGCAAATAACCACTCGATAAGAACCATTTTTATGTTTGTATCTTTTAGTTGACGCGTTAAAAAAAAAACCGATAGTGGCACATGGTGGCTTATTAGAGTATGTGTAGTGGTGGGGGGTTATGTGGGGGTTAGGGTATTAAAATATTAAAAAGTAATAGAAGGGGAGTTATGTGGGGGTTATGGAAAAAGAGGGTGTAGTGGGAAGGGGGGTTATGAGGGGGTTATAAATGATTGGTAATGATTGGTTAATTATTGTTTTTTATTTAAATAAGAATATTAAATACTTAATAATATTTCATTAAATATAAAAAAATTACAAATACTAAAACCAAAGATTACAAATACTAAAACAAAAAAATACAAATACTAAAAAAAATTACAAACCCTAAATAAAAGATAAAAATACTCAAAGGTTATATTTTAGTTCGATTTTTTTCTTTTGTTTCAAACACATTTCCAACGCTTTGCCCTCTAGGTGGTCGTGCTTTGCCGTGTAAAAAGCAAAGTCGCGTTCAAACTGTCGATCCCTCATGATGTCAACCACCTCTCGGTTTTCTTGGATACGCTGAGCCCCGATGTCGCGTAAGTCTTGGAGCCGCTGGTTCATTTCAGCAAATGCCGGGATTAACTGGTTCACCCCCGACGAAGACTCCGCCCGTGCGGCTCGAGCAGCCCGTCGACCGGGCGGACGAGGTATCTCCTCCGCCCCCTCCTCCCCTGCAAAATAGGGATTTTCTTCTGGTGAGTTGAGGTTGACATAACGCGCGTCAGACGTAGGCGTTTCGGGATCAACCGAGTCAGAGGTCCTCGACTTTTTTGAAGGCCTCGTATTTTTGGCCCTAGATGAAGAAGTTCCAACCGTTGGGCGGACGGTGTGCCATTTGGTGCAGTCTTTCAGCACGCGCCAACATTTCAAGTACGGGAAATTCCCGTATTCCTGATTGTATTCTTCCAAAGCCGCCGTCAAAATATTCTCGTCGCTTTGCCCACTTTTCCACCCGTGCCGGGTGCGCTGATAAATGGCTTGAAAGTTTGTGCATTTTTGGTTGATATCGGTCCACTTGCCCGATATCGAATCGTTCTCCCGGTAGCCCTCTCCTTTACCAGACAGATCAAAAAATATTGTCCGGACTCTTTTCCAAAAATCGGCTTTGCTTTGGTTGTTGGCTGACAAAACAAACCAAAAAAATATAACATAACCAAATATCTTACCGTTTAAAAAAAAACCAAAAAATATAAGATAACCAAAAAATATATATCTTACCGTTTAAAAAAAACCAAAAAATATAACAAACCAAAAAAATATAATAAACCAAAAAAATAAAACAAACCAAAAAAATATAACAAACCAAAAAATATATATCTTACCGACTATAGGATCCTCCGACACGTCAACCCACGCTCGGGTTAACGAGTACAACTCGTGGTCGATCCATGGTATAACCTTTTTTTTGGCACGACCGACCGTCTCTTTTCTTTTGTGAGCCCGGCTTCCTTGGCCGGTTGCCTTGCCTCGCACGGGCTCTTCCTCTGCGACCGGCTCTTGTG
Organism: Ambrosia artemisiifolia; assembly: GCA_032199755.1. NCBI lineage: Eukaryota > Viridiplantae > Streptophyta > Magnoliopsida > Asterales > Asteraceae > Ambrosia > Ambrosia artemisiifolia. The sequence goes on from CM063524.1 coordinate 34,337,989, forward strand.
TCTCCGGAACCGACTCTTGCCAAGCATTTGAAGAGCCGAACATTTGGGATGTCCCATACACTTGTGTTTGGCTAAACCCACCTCCCATGGGCATCCCAAAACTCCCTGCCATGTTAAAGTTACACATGTTCGGGTCCCAAGTATAGGGTTGGTTTAACAGGTTCGTGAAACTTTGCAGGTTTGAACCTGAAACCGGAGCAATAGGTCGGGTGTTGTCGCCACTGGTTTGGGAACCAAAACCGAAACCTCTACCGAAAGGATTCATTTCTTGTGTGTGTTGGCTTGATCTATATGTGAGTGTTTGGATTGAAGTGTGTGTGTTTTAGATTTGTATATGTGTGTGTTGTGTAGAGTATGTATGTATATAAAGAAAAGCAAAAGTTAATTTTTTTTTTTTTTATTAAAGCTCTTGACCGTTCAACGGTCATCTACACACCAACCCACACAAAACGCCGCTATGCTCAAAACCTGGTCACCGGAAAACGCCCTATAGCGCCGGGGGGGGGGGGGGGGGGCGGTGTTCCCCGGCGCTATAGAGCCCATAACGCCGTGCAAACCGCCCCACTACACACAACCTTATAGACATCCCACACTATTAGGTAGCGTTTGGTATGCAGGAACGGAAGGCGGAATGGAGCATTACGATGGAATGAATAAAAAAGGTGTTTGGTTGATCAAGGTAATGGAATCATCCATTACCTCCTCCATTCCATTCCCTCTAAAAACCCCAAAATTCAATCCATCCATCCCCCCTGTTTTTTTTCCATTCCATTCCCTTTGTCACCCTTCATTAGCACCGACCACTACCACCACCCACCTCTACCATCACCACCCATCGCCACCACCGACCACCGCCATCGTCGACCACCACCAACCACCGATTGTCGCAACCCACCGGCCACCACCGCCACTCTCCGCCACCGATCACCGATCACCGCCACCCCCACCCCAATCCACCGACTATCGCCATCACCGAGCAACTCCACAACCGACCACTGCCACCCACCACTAAGCACTGACCGCTATCACCGACACTCTCCGTCACTGAACACCGCCACCCACCACCACCGACCACCGCCACCCACTACTAAGCACCGACTGCCACTATCGACACTTTCCGTAACCAACCACCACCAAAAGCCACCACCACCACCGACCACCGCCATCCACCACCAAGCACCGACGGCCACCACCGACACTCTCCATCACCGACCACCGCCACGCATCGACCACCACCGCCGCCGCTGTCGTCGCCGCTACCACTCACTATCCCCGTCACTCCCTGTCGACACCCACAGACTACCACCACCGTTACCGCTGCTATAACCACCAAACGTCGCCACCCATTGACCATACCACCACCACCCATCGTTGTCGCCACCATTGCCACTACCACGACCTCCACCACCCACCGACCACCACCACCTCTGCCACCACCAACCACCGTCGCCGGCACCCACTATCAACCGCCATCGCCACCGCTCACCACTGGCGGTTTTATTCCTCAGTCTTTTCCTACCTACCAAACTATACAAAGTATTGATTCATTCCATTCTTACGTGGTAACCAAACAAGACCATGGAATGGTAATCATCAATTTCATTCCTTTGTCCATTCCCTTGTCCATTCCATTCCCTCGTTCATTCCATTACCTCATACCAAACATACCCTTAAAGTGCCGTTTAGTTTATTTAGAGATAATTATGGATGAGACATCAATCGTAAAAAAAAATGTTTTTTTAAATAAACTATATTCAAGTATTAGTTAACAACGAAGACTCTTCCTCTTTTACCCACTCGTTCGTAATTTGAGCACACTAGGCATCCATCAATATGGTGAACGATTCTTTTTTAGTTCAATCACCCAGCCAAAGCGAATCCTTCAAAATAGCCAAGTCAATAAGTAGAAGGGCATGGTGAACACAGGGAAGGCATTATCATAAGGAAAGTAGTCCAACTCAATGTCTTAACTCTTACACATCATAGGACCATATATGTATTTAGTCTATTATCTTACTATATTTGTCTTAAATATTCCAACTGACTTTAATTAATAATACATCATTCATGATTGAACATACAATTCAAAAATATCCTACTATATATATACATACATACAATTCAAAAATACCCACTGATAAACAAAGCACGTGTGCCCCTTTTAATCTCACTAAATTTCATAACACGGACTTTCTAAAGACCCCCGACGGCCAATCATCGCATGAATTGCAAAGGATCCAATAAGTCCAACATGTGTTCCTTCATAGGTGTCAAATGGGCAAATATGACCGTAGGGACTAGGATGAATATCTCGCATTGGAAAGGTAGCAGTTCGCACAATCATTCCCTCCAACCCAAATAACTCAATTTTCTCCTGTGAACTATACGTGTCAATGGATTAGTTTGATCCAAAACTTGAGATAATGGGTGTAAACGGAAGAAAAAAACTTTATAAGTATCTATTATTGGAGTTGCATTTACCAAGTTTTGAGTATGGATGATATATCGTGTCAGAGGCGACCTATAAGACATGAACATGAAACAAGTAAACACAAGCACGACACGATAACTTATCGTGTCATTTTCTCCAAACACGAACACGAACCTGTTTATAACATGTTAACACGATAAAACACGATAAGACGCGATAAGATAAGAACATGTTTTGTAAACATTAACATAAAATTGTATCCACAAACCTATGAATGAGAGATTGAACGATGCTGGGGTTGAGGAGGACGGGTGAAAGGTGACAGCGGACGAGGACGGTGGACGGGAACAATGGAGTTAAAAGGAAGAGGATGGATGACTGAACGGTGTATATGTCTCCACTCTGTGAAAAATAATTAGGGTTCCTTCATCTTTAGTCCACATATGTATAAGGTATACCCCCACCGCATATATAACATTTTTAAATAAAATTATTAACATGTCTTAACGGGTGGTTAGCATGTTAACAGGTCTTTAACTTGTTTAGACACGAAACCTGTTAGGTCGTGTAGGTTCGTGTCATGTTACCGTGTTCGTGTCTGAAATTGTCGCCTCTAGTTTTGAGGTGTTGGTGTCCAGTTATGCTTACAAAATTTTTTGAGATGCGGACGACCAATTGTCTATCACTGAATTTTGATTTTTTTTATTGTCCGTTCTGGTTAAGTGGTTCGGGTCGAGTCACGTAATGAAATAGCAAAAATCAAATTAAAATACAAATAATTAATAAAAATACGTCAATCGACATTAAAAGCGAATAACTAAAATACATCTATCGAAACTTTGTGAAGCAAATCTTTTTCAATAAAACAAATGCAACTATAACTTAGAGGTGTTTGGGATTGCTTATTTAACTCCAAAAGTGCTTTTGGTTAGAAGTGCGTGTTGGCTTATGACATTTTGAAAAAGAGTTTTAAAAAAAGTGTTTAGATTAGCTTTTGTGATGGTTAACGTCAAAAAGTCAATAAATTATTTTTTTAATGTTTCGCTTAACTTATTGTGAAAATTGGTTGTATGGGTGGTAGATTTGTAATTTTATTCCAAAAGTCAAAAGCGAGGATTTCTAACTTGTTGAAAACAACTTTTCCACCTTTATTGAAAAGCCAAAAGTGCTTTTGGTTTACACAAATAACTTATTAACTCATTGGTTTCTTGGAGAAGTCAATAAGGAGTTTTGAAACACAATCCCAAACACAAATCAGACTTCACTTACTTCATTACTGAATAGCACTTTCAACGGTTGCAATCGCAATGGGTAAACGAGAGCTAACTTCACCAATTGAAAAACCAACGTAAAATTAATGTGTTTCTTTGTTTCAACTATCAATTGCACAAGACTAGATATAATGTTTAAGTTATATGTTCATTCAAATTATCAATATAGACTTTGAGTTCCATATGGTGTCAAGTTTTCTAAGGTTCGGTGTAAAGGTTTGTACGGGTTTGATGTCAAAATTTCTACGATTACAATGTCGAAATACACGTATATGTAACACTAAAAAGATTGGTATATGTTCGGCCGAACCCGTAACACATATGTGGCTACGCCGCTATATGGTGACGACCCAAAGACTTGGTATATCTTTTTTTACTTGACTATTTAACCAATAAATTTTGTACCCTTTTACATCTGACATTGGATTTGGGTTGGGTTGGGTTGAGTTTTGAGGGGTGTAGCAAGGTAGAGAAGGATGAAGAGGGAAGAGAGACTGGGAGATCATAGCTATCGTGGGGCTTGCAATGAGTCAATTGGTGGATGTTACACTTGGCTAAGTTGAGTAAAACGACAATTCAACGTTTTTATGTTGCTTTTCGTTCGGTTTTGAGTATTCAATGTTTGTTACTTTTTTAATATGAGTTTCTTCAATATAAAGTAGTCGCTGTCAATGTTATACCAGGTGCTACTTGCCATGTTTTACACCCCACTACAACACGGAGGTTTAAATGGGTACTAGATCAGAAATTACCAAAAATGGATACCGATACCGAATATATTGGTACTGAAAATCATCAAAAATGGGTATTAGTATATAAAATATAAAGTGCTTGATACTAGGGATGAACATACAAGGCCGAATACCGATCCCGTCCCGATCCTGATACCGTACCGAAGCGATACCGAACCGAGGGGTTTTGGAATCAGTATCGGTACCCATATTTATGGATTTTCGGTTTCGGTATCGGTTTGGGATCGGTATGGTATCGGAATTTTAAGGTAAAATACCGATACCATACCGGTACCGTACCGGTACCGAACCGATACCGTACCATATGTGTTCGATATCGGTATCAGTATTAGTTTTTTGGACTTTTCGGTATCGGTATTGTCAGGATCGGTATAGGTTCGGTACCGATACCGTCCCGAACTCATCCTCCGACAGGGTACAAATATCTAAAATCGGAAAAACCTATACATGTATCTAAAATTTTAAAAAGTCAACACCGAATTAATAAAAAAAAAATTCAAAAATTCGGTAGTGGTACCTCTTTGCTCGATTGACACATCTCCCAAAAAATATTTAAATTTATTTTGGCGGGAAAGCCCTCACAAAACATTCGATTCATTCCATCTCTCTCTCTATATATATATATATATATATATATGTCTGTGTGTGTATAATTGTATGTATATCTGTCTCTATCAGACGCAGAGAGAAGCAAGAAGATGATGTCGAAGTACGAGTACCCATGGTTTTCTCGTCGGGAGATAGTCGGAGTACTCTCCGACGAACAAATCGCAACAATAACCGAACAAGATCTCATAAACCCAACACTACACTTCATGTACAACCTCTACTCCCAAATCCTCATTCACATCAACCTCATCCAGTACGTAACTAACCAATTTATTCATTCATTTATTTCCAAAACCCTAACCACAAACTTAACTTTTCCCCTATTATTAATATTATTATTATTATTTCCTAACACATTTGTGTTATTTGCAGGGAAGATAACAACAGCCTTGTTGAGTTTGCAGACCTAGAGCAGCTTGAGAACCCTGATTTGCATGTTGATTCGGTTAGGATGCTGAGTTTGTTTCGTAAGGTCAAGGAGTTGGTTAATGCTCTTCACTGTCCTAAGAAGTTTACCTTCAAGGATTTGATTCGCCCTGATCCTGATCGATCTGAAGTCTTTCTTAGTGCTATTTTGAATTTTGCTATTCACAGGTACTTATTATTATCATTATTCAACATAAGAGTATAAAATTTGTTGAAAATGGAGTTGTGTTAGCAACAACGTATGGTTGTAGACCGTGTACCGCGGAAATGCGTGGGTAACTACGGGGTTAGTTATAATTGTTTTAAGGATGTTTGAGTTGTTGACTTATGTGTTTTGAAAGTGTGATTGGGGATTTTTGACCTAGAAAGAGGATCTTGTGGTTTTGATTATGGATGATGTAACATAGAGCGGAAGTGTGGAAATAAGTGGAGAAAGGTCTTTAAGAAACTGAATGATTAAATAGTATACCAGGGGCGTTTTATAGGAAGTTCTAAGTTCGACGGGTATTGCCAAGCTTTAGAATTTATATACTATAGAATAAATAAAGTTGAAGTTAAAAACATGAGTAATCCTGTATACCATGGGAATTGGTAACTTACGCTATTGGAAATTACTAGGGGTGTGGGTGTGTGTGTGTGTGTGGGGGGGGGGGGGGGATCTTTAATGATGAAATGAAATCAAAGCACTAATTGATGGAATTTGGGTACGCAGATAGGTCAAACTGTCTAGGGGCGTTTGCCACATGCTCTAGCTCGTTGAGACGTTTCCGACTGTTGTTTATGGTCATGTAATTTCACTCGTGGCCTAAGTTATGCGCTTTTTTTACCATGTTTCTCTCTAACTAGCTGGTCAAAGTAGCAGACTTGGACCAGCTCCGTATCAAGTTCAAACATACAGAGGGTATTGTAATAAGAGTATATTTTTGAAGAATAGTGTCTTAGTGTTAGTGCTTAAAATTTTGTTTATATGGAGCGTATAGAGTTCAAGTATTCAGATCTATAGTTGTATGAATGTGATTGGCGCCACTTATTTATGGGCTCTATAGGTTGAAAGTAATATCCACCTCTAACAGTGAGAAATGTTTTACCATTGGCATCTTATTTTATCTTTTCTAAACATTCTAGAAACACAAGATTGAATCTGATAGGACCGATTATGGAGGAGTTGGCAGTTATTCAAGAGCAACAACAAGAACTGGAGGCTAGAATAATGAAGGTACGTCTAAGAAACATACCTCCTTAGTTAATCTGTTAGATTGAAATAAGGTGAGGCGACTAAATTTATATCTGTTGTAGATAAATGCAGACGTATCAGATTTCAATGAATCAAGAGAAAGGGAGATGCCTCTCATTCAAGAAGTCGACGCTAAAATCAAAGAGATGCGCCAGTCCATTTTAGCTCTTAATAATCATCAAGTGTCCCTAAAAGCTACAATTAGAAAAAAGAAGGATGCGTCTAAAGAAATGGATGAAAAGGTATGCCTAGATTTTGTATTCATTGTCATCTAACTCATTAAGATGTGTGCAGGTTGAATAATGATACTCAAGTGATACTATTTACGTAATCTGTGTATTGCAATTTCTATCTAACGACTACACATGCACATATCAGAGACTAGCACAAGCTATCATTATCTAATGAAGTATATGTCTTGAATTTCATATGGGTAGTTTTTTTTACATGCCTGTATCACTTTAATACATGAGCACACAGTTATTGCTGATCTACTTTCTTTTTTTAATTCTTGATGGGCTAATGTATATGTGTGACCGCTGAGCATTCTACATGAACTATGTTACGGGATTCTACATGAACTATGTTATGGGCCTTGCCAGTTTAATTGGTATTGGAGTTCACATTGAAGTACCTTCTTAGTTTTTACGATGACAATTAGTAAATATGTATGCCTTGTTTGAAATCTTACATTCTCTTCTGATGTTCCTGCAGATTTCTAGTGCTTTGGTACAAAGTGCTCAAGAAAATGCCAGTCTACGTTCCAAAATTGTCCGGTCTCCAGATAAGCTACAGGTACAATATTTTCTGGTTTTGCATCTATAAACTATTTTAGGTTTTTTTATGAGTAAAAAACAAACAATTTCGTATCTGAATGCCATTTGCAGTGCACAAGTTGAAGTAGTACAATTTCCTTTATGAGATTGTGATTCTGCTAAAATGCATCTATAGGTCAGACTGAACATTTTTAGAAGACTTGCAGCAAGTATCATAGGTTAAACCAATGCTATTCACTTCTGAAAATAGCTGTTTGGTACTTTGGTTCATATACATCGTCTGCCATCTTTTTTAGTTAAGAGTAGCTGAGGGAAAGCCTCTTTTAGTTAAGTCATGTTCCATGGCAATAGGATTGAACAACATATGTATGAATTATGGAAGCGCAAATCTCCACTCCTCGTCGCATACACACGTACCACCACAACACATGCACACATTTTCAAGCTTTTTTAACTATTGTTTTATCGTTTCAAAGAGGGCACTGGAGGAGAAGAAAGCAGCTCAGTTTGATGCAAAGAATGCAGAAAGAGCAGCAATGCAATCTTTTCACGAAAAAACTGCCATTCTTGAAGTACACACAAAGGTATTTAGTCAGTTATGCCAAATTATCTTTTTTTTTGCTACTTGTATGCAGGTGGTTAGTGGTTACTAGTTAGATAAACCGTTTTAACAGATGAATCATAAAATGAGATATTATACTTCATGAATCTTTTGAATTTTCTGAGATCTAAATGATTTATGCATGTTAACAGCAGCAAGTCAATATATATCACATGGTGCATGGGGATAGAGTTGTCTAGTCTGTTGGAAGCAGGATTTTTCTAACAAGTGCTTACTCTGTGTCTAAATCAATGCAACAGTTGACTTGTCAGTTGTCACATAAATAAAAAAACTCATAATAAGACAGACATTTAGAAACTTCTAGACCACTATAAGTTGCTCTCAGCCTCTCACTGGGACCTGTTCAAACATCAAACAGACTGATGGCATATTTTAGATTAAATTACACAAATGGTGTATGTGGTTTGGTCAAATATTTGAAATGGTCCCTAGGTGGCTAGGTCTAAAAAATTTACACCAAAACATAGAAAAAGTGCAATAGCTTTTTCTGTTGAGAGGAAGCTATTATCAAATTTGCTGGCCTTGTCTTCAAGTCCTCACACAGCCATTGATTAAAAAAAAGAGATTTGTAGTGCTTAGAAAGCATGTCCACCTTGATTATGATCTAATTACAATAAGTTGCAGAATACCAATGTGCTTGCTTATATAGTTGTGGTAAAAGATAATGAAAACTTTGTGTGTGTTTTTTTCTCAGGCTTGCAAGAAAATGAACAAGCATTTGAAGCTAATGCAGGCATTACAAGACCAGGTTATGTTTCATTACAACTATCATGTTCAATAATTCACCAGGTTTTTGGAGGTGTCAATTTCATTTTCTACCCATTACTTAAAGATGGTTCAATTTGGGCTCTACTTATCTCAAACGGGTCAGATTAGAGGGAAAGTTAGCTTAAAGGAGTACATGTTAAACACCACCTTATGTTTATTTAAAGGGTCACAACCTTTTTCTTTTTTGATTTCTTTTTATATATTTAGATTATTACGGTGATGATATTGGATATTTAAAAGCATTAAGTTTTTTTATAACAAATACTAAAGAAAGTGTTTTTAATCAAACTACCTGGCTGGGTATGACCATACTAAAAACGATCTGTTTTGTGCCTCTCAACCTGTTCATATTTTCATCTCTAGTTTTGCTTTAAAATTATATAAAGCGACGAGGAAATAGTCAAGTGAACATGTTTAGGTGCTCCACATTCTCCAAAACGGTTTTGGTTTCTTTGTTGATGCCAATGAATGCAGTGCTCTGTGGCTATCATTTGGTTCTTGAACAGGTTAACTCAGCTAAACAGGTTGATAAAGATGTGAAGGTTCTGAAAGCTAAGAACAGTGATGACAGTGTGTTGGACAAATCACTTGAAGCCAAATTATTTGAACACCAAGGCAGAGGTGCTTATGTTAACTTCAAAAACCACCCAAAACTTTAAATTTTATTTTTATATATATTTATGTGTATTTTTATTTCTACTTTGTCAGCAGATCAGTTAGAAGAACTACTAAAGCAGTTAGAAAAAGAAAGAGATCGAAAATGTGAAGAGGCTTCCAAAGAACTAAACAACTTAAGAGCACAAATGGAATATAACAGCCTTGGTCTGGAACAAAGGCTACGTGAAGCAGAAGCTCTTGTTGCAGAGGTATTGACTTGTTAAACTTTTGTAACGAAAAGCATTTTTAAAACTTGAATTTCGTTGTGTGCTTATGTTCATCTTTATTTGTCTATTTATTAATTTTCTGATTTTGAACTTGTTAAAGGGTGCTGCTATAAATGAAAAGATCAACAGCGAGAAAGATTCAGAAGCAGCTAGACAGCAAATGCTACTCTGTAAATATGAAGAGATCACTAAAGAGGTATTTTTCTTTATATTATTATTATTATTATTACTATTATTTCTTTGTATTTATTATTTCTATAACTGAAAGAATTGTATGCTGTGTGTAGTTTTTCCAGTATTCAAATGCTTCGGGGCACTTGCTTTCTTGTATGGAAGGAGTTTCTGAATGACATTCGTGCCACAAGGATCGTTTTTTGAATCCGTTTCTTCTTTATTATGATCAAGTCTTGGAGCTTGAATAGCTCATGTCAATCTTAATTTAACATCTTAGGAGTTTAATATTTTGTTAATCAATCAAATTGGTCTGTGGATACCATGAATGATCTATGGACGGTTGAAGGTTGTACGACTCATTCAAGTATGGTGCAGTAATGAGTATTGACAGGATTGTCATTAGGAAAAGGAATAATGGAACCAAGGACTGGCGGATGTAAACCGGTTTGGTGAGGCATGGACTGTAAACAGACTGTGAAACATAAAAATATAAAATGATTGTCAATTTTGAGAGTAAGAAATGTATTTAAAAAAATAAGCTGTTTGCTTGGTACCGAATTGAGCTGATCAGATATAGTTGGCGCCAATTTGATTAGAGTTGGTTTGGTTTTCAGTTTTTCAATTTTTTTTATAAATAGGACAAATTACATGAGGATAGTAGATGGGGTATATTACCTGAAAGTTGTTTGATTTTTGTTATACTTTTGCAAACAGGTCAAATAAATATTTTACAACACGTTTAAGAAAATAAGATGTCTAAGTCTTTAAAATATCTCACGTTACTTTATAAATAATCAAATAGAGCTTTATATTAATTAAATTTGAATAACCAATGATATCAGTTTGCAAAGTATATGAAGTTGGTTACAGCGGTCAAACATTTGTTTAGATATAAACATTTGGAAAAGACATGTAAATTAGCAATCATAAAATTTGTTGTCGTTTTTATTAATAATACAACTCCCTATAAGTATTATTATTACTACGTCAGTAAGAAGGTAAAACAAAAGGCGCATCTAGTGTAGTGGTATCATAGTACCCTCCCACGGTACTGACCGGGGTTCGATTCCCCGGATGCGCATTCATGTTATTAATTTTTGTCAATGTGTTTTTACATAAGTTGCCATTATAAATGGCAATGGATTCTGTAAGTTCAGCCAAAATTGTTGTGAAGGATATGATGAAGCTAATTAAAAAAATAATAATAAGAAAACACTAATAGAAAAAGATTAAAAAAAAGGTACAAAACTTAAACAAATAAGGAAGATTCCAAAAAAAAAAGGAAGAAGGCGATGATATTGGTGGCTATGTCTACTCTTTGGTCTATATGGAGAGATATGAGCCGTATTATTTTTTATAATTCAAGAGTGCAGCGGATAAAATAGTCGAAGACATCAAAGAGTCCTCATATCTCAATTTGAAGATACGGGCGATTTGGAAGGAGTTAACAATAGCTAAATGGTGGAATTTTGATGTTAATTTATTTTTGATTTTGTATTGGAGACTTGATTGTATCCTCTTCTTTTCTAATACCTTGCTAGAAAGAAGCTTTTTGATGATAACTAAATGCTTGCTTGCCGATCAAAAAAAAAACTAAATGCTTGCTTGTTTGTTAAAAACAAATACAAATAGAAGCTTACATATTGTGTCATGTGATTTACCTAGTAATCAGGTTAAAGGTGTTCGGTTCAACAAATAATAATATGCATAAGAGAATAATACAATTTAAAACCAGAATAATTGAACCACATGACATGATTAGACTTCATTTCCGCTTTTACTTCAATGGACTTTGGTAATCCACCGTTATCTAACCCGTGTCCAATTTAAGATGGACCTAGGTAATCCAACCCATATCCAATTTAACCATTATCCAACTCGTATCCAACTTAAGATGGTAACCATAATTGTTATTGAACCGTGTACCTCACTTACACTTTCGTAGTTGAATCTTACCCAGGCTAAAATTGTTATTGAACCATTATCCAACCCATATCCAATTTAAGACGTTAAAATGCATTAAACGTGCTTTGAAGCCTAATACCAACTACTATTATATATTTAATTCAACTATTGTACTATTTATAAAGATTCGATCTCAAGTACGATCCATGACGATTCTTCGACAAGTTTCTTACATTCATAATCTGATGAATTACATGCAAATACGTGAAAACATGATTGGGTTTAAAACTCATAAACCAAAATATTACACAACTAATATAAAAGGTGGTTATTATCATCATCATACTGAGTTAATTCCATCAATAGCAAAAGCTAAGGTAGGGTCTGAGGAGGGTAAGATGTAGATAGACTTACCTCTACCCGGTGGGAATAGAGAGGCTGCTTCCAGTGAGACCTTCGGCTCGATAGTGGTTTTGTATCAAGCCTTGGACATAAGGCACATAATGCTTAGCAATTGGGACAAAACCGATTTATCACCACATGATACATGATTAACCGTCCGTCATTTCTAACGTTATTTTCACGAAATTAGTAAAATAACGTTAAAATTAGTGCAACTAATATAAAAGGTCTATTCATTAAAATAAATTCAACTTTTATGTTTACCTTTTATTATGGTCTTGTTTTCCAACTTTCAATCACGGAAATAGGTTTGCAATCGATCCAAACCTCCAAATATGAACAATCCATTATATTTTCAGTAACGTATATATGATTAGGGAAAATAATATCTTGATGAGAAAATAAAGTGTGAAAAATATAAACAAACCTCAATTCATATTCCAAGCATAGTTGACAAATTATTCTTTCTTATGTTTTTTTTTTTTTTTTTTTCATTTGTGAGTTAACATGAGTTGGTGTAGATGGGCTGGTTTTGAGTTGCTAGATTGCAGTTATTGGTCTTGAGTTGCACTTGTAGAGCTAAAGAATCTTGTTGAATATTTAAAGGCCTGGGCTTATGTTACTAAAGCCTAGAGTATTGGCCCATTCAGATTCATAAGGTTTTCTATATAATGAGTCTTTTGTTCTATTTTAATTTTTTTCTTTTGATCAAATTGTTTGTTTTCTCTCTCATTCTCTTGAAACTTCATAGATCTAGCGTTTCATCTCATTGTTTGAGAGTTTTCTTTCCCGTAAGATTTGATTCAGTTTATCTAGTTGATAATTTGGTTGTTGATGTTCTTGAGAGTTTGGTTGAGTGTTTGTTCTTTGTTGTTCTCTATAGCATATTCACTATTCTATATCTAGGTTATTGATTCGTATTAAATTTGTTGTAATCGTTAGGTTAGAAGTTTGATTGTCATAGTGACACTCAGTGTTTGCTCGTGAGGATTGAGTTATGTTTTTTTTTATTCGAGAGTTTTTATCATCTGGATTCCTGTATCAATAAAAGTTTTATGGTATTGCTGATGATATTCTGAGATTAGATCTGATTTATTACCATTATTGATGTAAAGTTGATTTCCCCAACACCTCAATAAGTTTTAGAGCTAATAAAGTCAATTCATATTCTTCTCTCGTATCTATCATAATAATATGAAGATGGGTAAGATATTCGGAGGCAACTGTCAATTTGATCTACTATTGCCCGTTAAGGGCCATTATAGCCCATTAATACATATATGATATATTATTGTCCATTATGATATATAAAAGCCAAATATGGCCTTAATTGTGTATTATGTAACCATCAAAATTGTTTTACCACTTATTTCACAAGAACATCAAAATTACCCATTTTGACCCATTTTGACCCATTAAGGCCCATATGACCCATTAAGCATATATGATCTACTATTGTCCACTATGATTCATTAAAGTCTAATATGGCCTATCAAGACATATATGATCTAATATTGTCCATTATGATCCATTAAGGCTCAATATGGCCTACTAAGACATATATAATATATTATTGTCCATTGTGATCCATTAAGGCCCAATATTGCCCATTAAGACATATTTGAACTACTATTGTCCATTGTGATCCATTAAAGTCTAATATGGCCTATTAAGACATATTTGATCTACCATTGTCTATTGTGATCCATTAAGGCCCAATATGGCCCATTAAGACATATTTGATCTATTATTGTCTATTGTGATCTATTAAGACCCACTATGACCATTTAAGAAATATATGATATAGTATTGTCCATTGTGATTCATTAAGGCCCAATATAGCTAATTAAGACATATTTGATCTACTATTTGTCTGTCGTGATCTATTAAGACCCAATATGGCCTGTTAAGAGATATTTGATCTACTATTGTCTATTGTGATCCATTAAGGCCCAATATTACCATTTAAGGGGCTGTTTGGTAAGCCTCTTAATGAGGCTCTGAACCATTCAACGCTGAATGATTCAGCATTCAACGCGTTTGTTTCAGCTTCTGAATGGAATGATTAAGGCTGAACCATTAAGATTTGAGATGTTGCTGAACCATTAAGCACTGAACTAGGCTGAACCTTAATGAGACTCTCCTACCAACGCGGGACAAGAAAATTAACTATTAAGAGGTCCAACTTAATGATTCAACAATTAACCATTCAGACATCTTAACCATTCGGACATCTTAATGATTCAACACTTAGTCAACCAACCAACCCCTAAAACATATATGATATACTATTGTCCATTGTAATCCATTAACTTCTTTATCATGTTCTCTTGAAATCTGTGGTTTCTTTTTTTACTCATAATCATGGGAAACAAGGAAACTTGATATTAGAATAGATTGAAAATTTGAGTACAACATCAGGTTCTCTTTAATCTAATGGTTTCTTATATATATATATATACACACACACACATACTCGTAATCATGGGAAACAATAAAATATATATATATATATATATATATATACACACATACTCGTAATCATGGGAAACAATAAAATTTAATATTTACGAGATTTTAGATTTGGGTACAACAGGTGCTCATGAATCCTAAGGTTTCTTTTTTACTCATAATCATGAGAAACGGAGAAATTTGATATTGGAAGAGGTTGAAGATTTGGGTACAACATTAGGTGCTCTTGAATCTTATGGTTTTTTACTCATAAAAGCAGACACAATTCCGCCATTCACATGATTGAAGACCGGTTATTTATTACAATATACTAAAAAAATGTAATAAAATGGAGCATAATCACAAATTGTCTAAAGAAATGCTTTTATCACGTGTCATGTAACACCCCAACCGATGGCGGAATCATCGAGGTGCCACGTAGTGACGATTGTTCAATAGCTCATGGACTAAAATGTAAATTTAGATACATTGATTAAATAGTTTATTACAATGAAATAAAATACAACAAGTCTAAATGTCAACTAAACTGAAATACAATGAATCAAAATCTAAATATAAATCCGAAAGCTTAAAGAATGCATCTCAAAATAACCTGAAACATGTACAAAATAATTTGGTCAATACAAAAATTGTATTGGTGAGCATACCCTGTTTTAAATACATATAGTAGAAAAAGTGATTAGCAATTCATGTGTTGTATACCGTTTGCAATTATGTATTTAAGCAGTATCAGTCAAAATCAACCCTAAGACAAGACAACACTTTGAAAACCATTTTTTAGTATAATGAATCACAAGACAATGACCAAGGTCTCTCAACAGAGTCACAAGGGGTATATACCATAGTACTATTCATTGAAATGCAAGGCCACAACGGTTAATGATTTTGACAGCCATAGATACACACAAATTAACATAAAGCAAACACACATGAGAATTGCATTTAGTGAAAGAATAACATTTAGTCATAGTGTACATGAATAGCCCAAAAGAGTAAAACATGAAAAGGGGAAAGATATACTCACAGTTTTGCTGAGCGTATCCAATCCAACAAAACTTGTCACAAGATTAATTTGGGAATTCCGAAGAATTCAACCTATACGTATAAGCATACTAATGAGGAAAGTGTCTTAAAAGTCTAAAGCATCTAGAATCTAAGGCATTAGGGTTTGCTAGTCATGTGTAGGGAAGATGAAGTTTTATTATATCTTGAATTTACAAAATATTAAATAAAGTATATCATGATTTAAGATTTATCACGTGACGAAGAAATTATAATACTATGTTTCCACTTGTAGGAATATTTTCTATTATATAGAAAAATATCCGTAAATCATAGTTTAATAATTTACATTTAACGAAATAATTAGTAATATCTAACTAAATGTAATAAACTAAAAATACAAGATATGATTCAAAAATGATATTTTTATGAAAGATAATCATTTTCTGATGTATAAAGGTGAAAATAATTTTTCCATAATTTTTCTCAATTTATTTGTATTTAAAATAAATTTAATGAGTTTAAATCATGTTTAAATAATTAAAAATAGGAAAATTAATAAAAATAAATATTTTCTGAACCAATAATTTTTATTTAGGTTCATGATCCTTAAAGATAAGTTTCCAGAAAATTTGGGATTTAAATCTTTAAAAATGAATTTTTAATCAATTATTAATGATTAAAACTATTTAAATTAATAAAAATATGAAAATAATTTAGTTTCCATAAAATTTTTATATGAAATTTTTATTTATGGTATCAAGATGTTACTACTAAATTTTTATAATTTTTGGAGTAAAAATGAATTTTCTATGGTTATTATAAGATTTATGGGTTTATATATTATTATATAATAACTATAATATAATTCTGGAAAATGAGACAAAAAAAAGGAAGAGGGGCGCTGGGTGCAGGGCTCGAACCCGGCCCTCTTCAATCTCTGACACATACACACACCACTAGGCTATGTCCTAGTTTGTTGATTTATATTAAAACAGAAATATATTTAACCAATAAAACCAACATCATCTTCTTCCCCAATTCGTAACCCTAACCCTAGCCGATTCAATAACCCATTTAAGGATCGATAATCGACCTGTAATAGAGGGTTATTGATCGGAATATAATAAGGAACATAATGGCATATTAAAAATGGACTTACACGAACGAGTTCGAGTCGGAAAATAGATGAACAAAACCGAAACTTGTGATCAAAATTTGAAGGTCTTAAAGTCGCGTTTTGGATGGTTTAAAAGTGGGTTTATGATGTATACAAGTGCAGCAAACGAATGGAATGATCTGTTTATAAAATGGATTACGTTATAGGGGAGTTTAGACTTGACCGGAATAAATGTGACGGTTACAACATAAGGTCGATTTAATCATGATTATAGCTCGTTTAAGGTTAATATTATGATTGGAAAACGAAGTAAATGCATGGAGAAACGCTCGGGAACGAATTAAACGAATAATGATTACTAAAAAGAGATGTTTGGGTCTCGCCGGAATGGTCGCCGGCGGCGACCTTGTGTCTGGCCGGAAACGACGAGAGGGACAAGTTTTGTATTTTTTTTTAAACTTTGACTTAAAGGCAGAAATGGCCCCTCAGGTTTTAACTAGGTTAGTTTAACTATTATCTTGGTTAAATTTCCTTTCTAAAACTTTAATTTAGTTAAACCAAGTTAACTAAAATATTTGTAAACTTTATAGATCTTATACTTTCATGACTTTTTAAATGCCAAAATACATTATATTTGAATAACGTTTCCATATACACGCTCGGTTAAAATGTGGATATTTTCAACAAAAATATTTATATATAACGATCGAGGAAGAAAGAAAAACTCTACTTTTATTAGATTCGAAAATGATAAAAGTACAAAGGTTAAGATTGACAATTTGATAATACATGAGGGTGACGGTTGTCACAGTCTCCCCTACTTTAGAAAATTTCGTCTCGAAATTTCTTTCAAGTGGAGGTTACTATGAAACAAAAGGCTTTGTAAAAGTCAGCTAGATTTTTTTTTAAAGAAAATTACATCATTTATGATTCGACAAATTTAAAATAGTTGTCTATTACTCAAAGTAAAAGTTTCAAATTCTTTTGACAGTTAACCCAAAGTTTGAGAGTTTAAATGAGAAAAGTTTTGGGAATGTGTAACGGGTGAGGGGTAGAGGTACTAACGAAGGCAGTCTCCCCTACTTTAGAAAGATTTCTGACAGAACTTTATTAAGGACAGGCAACAGGATTTCAACTAACAGAGAGTGTAAGTGTAAGTTTAGGGTTTTTCTGTAGTCAATGATCTAATGAAGCTTGTGTAAAATGTTCTTATCGAAAATGCTAGCTTTTAGTCAATGATCTAATGAAAAGGTAGTAATGGGTAGGTTCTTGGTCAGACTCCTAGTCCGCTCCCGCAGTATCGTTTATGCTTATATATAGGGTGTACCGCAGCTAAACCACCACACTCCCGATACTATGGACTCGTACTGATTGTCTACCAATAGCCTAAATAGAATTACACACCACCCTCGTGTACCTGTAAACCCGTGATTGCGTTCCGGACCGTAATCATCGATTTACCTTACACTAGGGTGTTATGCTTTTCCATAACCCTAACAAGAAACAAATGTGTACAACCAAAATATGTTAAGTAATCGATACTGCAACGAAATAATGACATGGTTAGAGGTCCTCCCCTTTCGGGTTTACCCTTTAACCGTAATGAGAGTAACATGTAAGTATAAGACATGGTTAGAGGTTCTTCCCTTTCGGGTTCACCCTTAACCGGTAACTTCTGTTCACATCGTTGGCTCTAAACACTCATATTGATAAACTCTGAGGTTTACACTGTTCCCTTCGGATTAAAGAAATACTCCAATCCGAGTCATACGTGGGCATTGGCTTAGATCTCATACGAGTTATCAACTAGGATGTCCATTGATCATGATGATGAACAACATAATGTAAAGTATAACAGGGTTTTAACAGAAAAAATATGCATACCAAATATGCGTCAAGTACATAAGTATAGCATAAAACTTCGATTGAAAGAATAGTATAATATAAATCAAGTAAATCGCACAATTTTCACAAAATGAAAGTAAACGAGTTAAATTAATGCTCAAACCAGTGTTGTAAGAATGACTACTAATAATTAGTGCGAGAATAATTGCAAATAACGCGTGAGGACAACCATCAATAAAATAATAATACGAGAATAATCATAAATAAGATAATACGCGAATATACTAAAATGATGTAAGAATAAGATAATGATATTTACTGCAATTGAGAGTGGACGGAACATACGTATAATCTACTGGTCATGCGGGTTTAAAATATATGCACTATATGTTAAAAGACATTTAGCAACATTTCGATAAGGATATGTCCAATGCTTAGACCAAAAGTTTTGCGACTGAAAGAGTGTAAGTGTAAAAGATAAATTATCGTTTATAAAACAAAGCGTAGTTCACTCGAACTTTGTGATATAGTCGAAAGTATAGTAGTGATGCATGAGAATAACTTTTTAGATTCAAAATAGCTTCACGTTAAAAGACTTCGTAAGTACACACTTTCATGTGTTTACAAGAAGTCGAGTTGAAAATTGTCATAAGGCATATTATCAGTCGCAAGTTTCTTTTCTCGAAAACCATATAAATCAAATGTGTTTCAAAAGACCAATACTTAAATAGCAAAAATGTTAAAAGTCAATGTATTTAACATGAATAGACTCCAAATGTAAAAAGTTTGAAGTTTTGAAATAATACCAATGCGAAGAGATTGTCACATAACCTTTACGAAAATATACCACTTTAAGTTTTTAAAAGAATGATCGTGTCACAGCAACTGATATGGTAAGGTTGGTGAGTTGTTTGAAGACAATGGAGAATCTGATTTGGTTTGGATTGATTCTCCTTGATAATGATTGAAGGTATGGGTAAGACAGGTAGAAGATTGCATATAGTCCCGAATGCCTTGACGAATTTTTTGAGAAGTAAAACTTTACTGTATTAAAACATTCCTTCTGTTTACAAGTTAAAATCCCATTAAAGTTGAAAAATCTTCCATATTTATTAAATGTTTGGGAAAATCCGAGTGTTACCTATTTTGATTAAACTTGAAACCTTGAATTGTCATAACGTTACGAAAGTTATACGTTGAAAAAAATCGTTTGTTTGTAAAAGTTGTTAAGGCATCTCTTTGGGCTCATAGCACGCTAAATGTTTCAAGACATAGGGTGTGCATAAGATGTGCTAATCTGATGAATGAGTTCCTCCAAAGCTGGGTATTTGGGTTTTGTGCTTTAATGAGGTGACAACATAAGGTAAATTGCTAAGGTAATCGCTTTAGAGAGTAGTGTACTGGTGTGTGTTGGATAGATAGGCATTTATGATGTTGTGTATATTGTAGGGACATAAGGGAATATTTTAGAGATATATTGTGACATCGATCGAGTAAATTTGTAAACATGATGATAATAACAAGATGAGTAAATAAGTTTGAAACCGCATTCGTGTTTAACTGTGCAACGTTCAAGAATCAAGATGTGATCAATAGTTAAACAATAAACTTAAAAATTTATGCCATAGGAAAATGTTTTTGGACAATAGAAATAATGCTTTATGAAAACCACGAAACATAAAGGAAATAGTGTAAGTTTTAATGCGATAAAATAGTGCATAGAAGTTTTAGTAATGATGATGAAAAGCGAACGATCAATGAGTATATAAAACAACAGGTGATGGAACTTAAAATCCAAATGTTAAACAAAACATAAGAATTAATAACAGAAAACGGAAAAATGCACTAATAGCGATAACTATTAATAGGGAAAAACTCAAAAGAGATAATAACTTCATTATAGGAAATTATGATAAGAGTTCAAACAGCAGATGAAAAGTATACCAATAATGAAATGTGATATAGGAAATATTTCTAATGAAACTGGTGACTAGCCAAAGAAATAGAAATATTATTAGTGACTTGTGGGGAGTGTACTTAAACCTATGAGTAAATGGTCATCCTTCCCGATTGCACGTACCCCGTCACTGGTAATTCCAAAACTTTAGCGAGACTTTAAAACGAGATGTAGAAATAGGTCCTTGAGATGTGGATTTCACTCCTAACTCAAAGATGTATTTCAAAATTGAAAACAATTGAGGAATGAAACCAATCACTAAGAAGGATATCACTCCCAGCTTAGTGGTTAAGTTTCTTTTTGAAGGAAATACTCTTTGAGGTGTGGATGTCACTCCTGTCTCAAAGATATATTCCTAAGATATAGAATGTATAGAAGAGTGAAACTAATCACCAAGGTATGGATGTCACTCCTAACTTGGTGATATCGTTTCATTTGTGGAATACGAGTGTCTTTTTCTCTAAACAAAACACCGAAAGAATAACGAAAAAGAATCATAGTGAAAATATCTTGAAAGAATATATAAGTATAAAGAGAAACATACACGAGAGGACTCGTGAAAGTAAGCTTAGTTATAGACTAGGCTAAAAGGCATTCTAATAACCTAATTCCCTATAACCATGGCTCTGATACCAATCTGTAACACCCCAACCGATGGCGGAATCATCGAGGTGCCACGTAGTGACGATTGTTCAATAGCTCATGGACTAAAATGTAAATTTAGATACATTGATTAAATAGTTTATTACAATGAAATAAAATACAACAAGTCTAAATGTCAACTAAACTGAAATACAATAAATCAAAATCTAAATATAAATCCGAAAGCTTAAAGAATGCATCTCAAAATAACCTGAAACATGTACAAAATAATTTGGTCAATACAAAATGTATTGGTGAGCGTACCCTGTTTTAAATACATATAGTAGAAAAAGTGATTAGCAATTCATGTGTTGTATACCGTTTGCAATTATGCATTTAAGCAGTATCAGTCAAAATCAACCCTAAGACAAGACAACACTTTGAAAACCATTTTTGAGTATATTGAATCACAAGACAAAGACCAAGGTCTCTCAACAGAGTCACAAGGGGTATATACCATAGTACTATTCATTGAAATGCAAGGCCACAACGGTTAATGATTTTGACAGCCATAGATACACACAAATTAACATAAAGCAAACACACATGAGAATTGCATTTAGTGAAAGAATAACATTTAGTCATAGTGTACATGAATAGCCCCAAAAGAGAAAAACATGAAAAAGGGGAAAGATATACTCACAGTTTTGCTGAGCGTATCCAATCCAACAAAACTTGTCACAAGATTAATTTGGGAATTCCGAAGAATTCAACCTATACGTATAAGTAAACTAATGAGGAAAGTGTCTTAAAAGTCTAAAGCATCTAGAATCTAAGGCATTAGGGTTTGCTAGTCGTGTGTAGGGAAGATGAAGTTTTATTATATCTTGAATTTACAAAATATTAAATAAAGTATATCATGATTTAAGATTTATCACGTGACGAAGAAATTATAATACTATGTTTCCACTTGTAGGAATATTTTCTATTATATAGAAAAATATCCGTAAATCATAGTTTAATAATTTACATTTAACGAAATAATTAGTAATATCTAATTAAATGTAATAAACTAAAAATACAAGATATGATTCAAAAATGATATTTTTATGAAAGATAATCATTTTCTGATGTATAAAGGTGAAAATAATTTTTCCATAATTTTTCTTAATTTATTTGTATTTAAAATAAATTTAATGAGTTTAAATCATGTTTAAATGATTAAAAATAGGAAAATTAATAAACATAAACGTTTTCTGAACCAATAATTTTTATTTAGGTTCATGATCCTTAAAGATAAGTTTCCAAAAAAATTGGGATTTAAATCTTTAAAAATGAATTTTTAATCAATTATTAATGATTAAAACTATTTAAATTAATAAAAATATGAAAATAATTTATTTTCCAGAAAATTTTTATATGAAATTTTTATTTATGGTATCAAGATGTTACTCCTAAAGTTTTATAATTTTTGGAATAAAAATGAATTTTCTATGGTTATTATAAGATTTATGGGTTTCTATATTATCTATATATATAATAAAAAAAAGCAATTTTAATGACATGGCACTCAAGGAGGCGTTCTCCCCTTAAGTGTGCCATGTGTCATGCCATGTGACAAATTAAAAAAAAAACAAATAATAATATAAAACTTAATCTACTAAAATTAAATTGAGTTATTTTAGGAAAAAAAAATTTAAAAACAAATTTAAATTTTTCTCTCTTATGTTTCCTCTCATAATTTTATACGTTAATATCTTTTATATACGATATTTTTTAAAGAAAAAAATTACACCAAATTAACGAGCGTTTTATTATCTTTTCAACGAGTATCATAGTGCTATATAAAAAACGGAGAAAAAAACGACTATTTTTTGTGGGGTTTCGTTCATATAGGGAAAAAACACAAAATGTTCAGGTTATTCATTAATCATGTTTTTTCTTTTAAATCAGGTTCTTATCTACGATGTTGAAATTCAACCCAATCGTCATGCTTCATTGGAACGCAACACCGCAACACATGGTGTCACTTTATAGCAAAGTTATTTTATTATTTATTTAATTACAAGAGTAATAATTATTACTATTAGTATTAGTATTATTAGAATTGTTATATTTTTCAACCCCGGGACGCTCCCGGGATAAAATCTAGTTATATAATAACAATAATATAATTCTGGAAAATGAGACAAAAAAAAGGAAGAGGGGCGCTGGGTGCAGGGCTCGAACCCGACCCTCTTCAATCTCTGACACATACACACACCACTAGGCTATGTCCTAGTTTGTTGATTTATATTAAAACAGAAATATATTTAACCAATAAAACCAACATCATCTTCTTCCCCAATTCGTAACCCTAACCCTAGCCGATTCAATAACCCATTTAAGGATCGATAATCGACCTGTAATAGAGGGTTATTGATCGGAATATAATAAGGAACATAATGGCATATTAAAAATGGACTTACACGAACGAGTTCGAGTCGGAAAATAGATGAACAAAACCGAAACTTGTGATCAAAATTTGAAGGTCTTAAAGTCGCGTTTTGGATGGTTTAAAAGTGGGTTTATGATGTATACAAGTGCAGCAAACGAATGGAATGATCTGTTTATAAAATGGATTACGTTATAGGGGCGTTTAGACTTGACCGGAATAAATGTGACGGTTACAACATAAGGTCGAGTTAATCATGATTATAACTCGTTTAAGGTTAATATTATGATTGGAAAACGAAGTAAATGCATGGAGAAACGCTCGGGAACGAATTAAACGAATAATGATTACTAAAAAGAGATGTTTGGGTCTCGCCGGAATGGTCACCGGCGGCGACCTTGTGTCTGGCCGGAAACGACGAGAGGGACAAGTTTTGTATTTTTTTTAAACTTTGACTTAAAGGCAGAAATGGCCCCTCAGGTTTTAACTAGGTTAGTTTAACTATTATCTTGGTTAAATTTCCTTTCTAAAACTTTAATTTAGTTAAACCAAGTTAACTAAAATATTTGTAAACTTTATAGATCTTATACTTTCATGACTTTTTAAATGCCAAAATACATTATATTTGAATAACGTTTCCATATACACGCTCGGTTAAAATGTGGATATTTTCAACAAAAATATTTATATATAACGATCGAGGAAGAAAGAAAAACTCTACTTTTATTAGATTTGAAAATGATAAAAGTACAAAGGTTAAGATTGACAATTTGATAATACATGAGGGTGACGGTTGTCACAGTCTCCCCTACTTTAGAAAATTTCGTCTCGAAATTTCTTTCAAGTGGAGGTTACTATGAAACAAAAGGCTTTGTAAAAGTCAGCTAGATTTTTTTTAAAGAAAATTTCATCATTTATGATTCGACAAATTTAAAATAGTTGTCTATTACTCAAAGTAAAAGTTTCAAATTCTTTTGACAGTTAACCCAAAGTTTGAGAGTTTAAATGAGAAAAGTTTTGGGAATGTGTAACGGGTGAGGGGTAGAGGTACTAACGAAGGCAGTCTCCCCTACTTTAGAAAGATTTCTGACAGAACTTTATTAAGGACAGGCAACAGGATTTCAACTAACAGAGAGTGTAAGTGTAAGTTTAGGGTTTTTCTGTAGTCAATGATCTAATGAAGCTTGTGTAAAATGTTCTTATCGAAAATGCTAGCTTTTAGTCAATGATCTAATGAAAAGGTAGTAATGGGTAGGTTCTTGGTCAGACTCCTAGTCCGCTCCCGCAGTATCGTTTATGCTTATATATAGGGTGTACCGCAGCTAAACCACCACACTCCCGATACTATGGACTCGTACTGATTGTCTACCAATAGCCTAAATAGAATTACACACCACCCTCGTGTACCTGTAAACACGTGATTGCGTTCCGGACCGTAATCATCGATTTACCTTACACTAGGGTGTTATGCTTTTCCATAACCCTAACAAGAAACAAATGTATACAACCAAAATATGTTAAGTAATCGATACTGCAACGAAATAATGACATGGTTAGAGGTCCTCCCCTTTCGGGTTTACCCTTTAACCGTAATGAGAGTAACATGTAAGTATAAGACATGGTTAGAGGTTCTTCCCTTTCGGGTTCACCCTTAACCGGTAACTTCTGTTCACATCGTTGGCTCTAAACACTCATATTGATAAACTCTGAGGTTTACACCGTTCCCTTCGGATTAAAGAAATACTCCAATCCGAGTCGTACGTGGGCATTGGCTTAGATCTCATACGAGTTATCAACTAGGATGTCCATTGATCATGATGATGAACAACATAATGTAAAGTATAACAGGGTTTTAACAGAAAAATCATGATAAATATGATAAAAGCTAGTCAATCTATACTCTCGACAAAAGAACATTCCAGTTATCTATAACATGTAGAAATAGTAGGTCCTTTTCTAAAAAAAAGTAGAAATAGTTGTGAATCGCATTAGGGGGGACAGGGCGCCACCTGAATTGTCCACATGTAGAAATAGTAGGTCCTTTTCTAAAAAAAAGTAGAAATAGTTGGTGTATGAATCGCATTAGGGGGGACAGGGCGCCACCTGAATTGTCCACAGGTGTCAACTACCAGCACGGTAACATCGTCGCCACCCACGCTGGTAGTGATCCCGTGAACCGTTTTGTTGGTTCTGTTTACCGTGCTGGTACCGGTTGTTTTGTTGTTTTTTATAAATGCAAATTTTTCAGTTTACCCCCCGTGTGTTTTAGTGTTTTTTATTTTTACCGTTTGTTTTATGTTTACCGTTTAAATAAATAAAAAACATAAATAAAAAACATTTTTTTAAAACATAAAAATTAAACATAAATAATATTAAACATAAAAAAATACATTAAAATATAGGAAAAAAACTTAAAGTTGGCGCAACAATCGCCATGCTTCGACATGGTCGAAATCGTTGCCGTATCGCGCCTCATACTCATAGTTAGTGAAGCCGATAGCCAACTCCTCATAAAGCTCCGGATCCTCCCTCACCGTTTGCTCGTATAGGGTGGTCCACCTCTCACACTTGATGTTGAGGTCAGCCCACTTGAGCTGGAGGTCATGGACGGTCTTGGTGGTGTTGGCGCCAATGTGTTCGATGAAGTCGCTAAACACCCGAGCCCAAAACCCCCTCGGGGGGAAGTTGGACCCTTCTTCCCTAGGGAGTTGTTGAATCTTCGGGTCATTCGGCGCATCCTTGTGGCAAACCACAAGGGCCATCTCTTCCTCGTCGGTCCACGGGTTTATTTTTTGTGTGTTTGGTTTTTTAAACCGTGGACCGTGGTAAATTGTGGCTTTTCACCCTACGGTTTGATCACTTTATATATACGACAGTGACACTGTTAAAATTAATTCGCTAACCGTTTAGGTGAGTTAAATTCAATTGACTCGACGGTTTTCAAGATAAACAATTAAATTTGGCTGACCGTTTGGTGGGACGGTTGAAATAGTAGAATTAAATGTTAAAACCATGTAAAAATGTAAAAAAAGTTTGGGTATTTAAATGAAAATAAATAAAAGAATCAGTAGAGTGCTGCCTAAAAAACGTGTTTTAGTGAAGTAAATGAGTGGAGAAAAAAAACACGAGGAACACCCCTGCCCTACCCCTTTGATGCACTTAGCCTGTTAACAATATATCTAAATTTATTTTTGGCGGGAAAGACGTCAAAGAACCAGCGGCCACAGAACCTTCAATATATTCCTCTTCTCTCTCTCTCTCACACACACACACACAATCAACGAGAGTCAGTCAGTCAATCAATTAAGAAGATGATGTCGAAGTTCGAGTACCCGCGGCTTCCCCGTCGAGAGATAATCGAAATACTCTCCGACGTCCAAATCGCAACAATAACCGAATCAGATCTCTTAAACCCCACACCAGACTTCATGTACAACCTCTATTCCCAAATCCTCATCCACATGGGCCTCATCCAGTACGTAACCCTAACTTTATTTTTTTATTTCCATAACCCTAACCCCTAACTTTATTTATTTATTTGATTTGCAGGGAAGATAACAACGGCCTTGTTGAGTTTGAAGACCTAGAGCAACTCGAGAACCCTGATTTGCATGTTGATTCTGTTAGGATTCTTAGTTTGTTTCGTAAGGTCAAGGCTTTGGTTGACGCTCTTCACTGTCCTAAGAAGTTTACCTTCAAGGATTTGATTCGACCTGATCCTGATCGATCTGAAGCCTTTCTTGGTGCAATTCTTAATTTCTCTCTTCACAGGTACTTATAAGGTTGTTTGAGTTATGTGTTTTGAAAGTGTGGTTAGGGGATTTTTGACCTAGAAAGAGGATATTGTGATTATGGTTGTGGATGATGTAGAGGGTGTTTGGGATTGAGTTTCAGAACAACTTATTGACTTATTGGCTTTAAAAAGCCAATAAGTCAATAAGCTGTTTGTGTAACCTAAAAGCACTTTCTGTTTTGACTTTTGGCTTTTGGTTTTTAAAGGTGGAAAAGCTGTTTTTGAAAAGTTAGAAATCCTGGCTTTTGGCTTTTGACTTTTGGAAAAAAATTACAAATTTACCACCCATACAACCAATATTCACAATAAGTTAAGCGAAACACTTAAAAAAATAACAATCTATTGACTTTTTGACGTTTCTCATCCCAAAAGCTAATCCAAACACTTTTTCTAAAACTTCTTTTCAAAAAGTCATAAGCCAATAAGCACTTTTGACCAAAAGCACTTTTGCATTTCCAAACTCAATCCCAAACACCCTCGTAATGTAACGTAGAGCGGAAGTGTGGAAATAAGGGGAGAAAGGTCTTTAAGAAAAAATATGTGTTACTAAATGATTTAATTGTTACACTAGGGGCGTTTTATAGGAACGCCGTGTTCCCGAATTTACTAAATAAAAGAAGAGAAGAGAAAGGAATACTAGGAGAGAAAAGAAAGGAAAATATATAATTTTATTTCGTGTTCCCGAGTTGAAAGGAAAAGAAAAGAATCTAAAGACTTTATGTGTTCCCGAGTTGAAAGGAAGAGAAAAGAAACGTATGTTTTACAATTATACCCTTGTAAGATTTTATTTAAGTTAAATGAAAGGGTAAAATGGTAAATGATATACTTTATATTTTTTTTTCCTTTCCCTTCCTTCCAATTTGGAAGGAAGGTTATTTGGGAGAATTTTTCTTCCTCTTCTCTTCACTTCCTTACTTTAATGAAACTCTGGAACACAAAATTATCCCCCTTTCTTTCTGCTTCCCTTCCTTTCCTTCTATTATTAAACTCTGGAACACAGAAATTTTAATTTTGATTGGTATTGATGTCGAATAAATACGAAATGAAGTTAAAAACATGAATAACTGCGTAAATCAAGAGAATCGGTGATTTACTATGTTGGAAATTACTAGTGTTGTAAAAATCGGGATTAATTGGTGATTAATCGATAGTCAGTAGGCTACTGAGTAATTTTTCATTAATCAGTCCATTAATTGGTAGTCGGCCCTAGTCGGCCGGCCAAAAATCAACGATTTCAGCAAGATTTCACCGAAAATCCATAATTCTAGCCAACTTCTGGCCAAATTCTTGCCAAAACCTGTAAATTCGGCAAGTTTCCAACCAATACCAAACCATGTAGATTCTGGCGATTAATCATGTATACTTAAAAAGCTGGGTCGAGGAGGGGTTAAAACTTGTCTATTTAAAATATTTACCTATAAAAATGTGTGTGTGTATATATATAAAAAACTGAAAATCACATATAAAAATCCCAATCCGGTTAATCCCGATTAATCGCTAGTTCCCACCCCACCGGCCAACTAGCGCCTAGCGAGCTCTACAACACCGGAGATTATCAAAATTGGGGGGAAATAGTTGATGACGAAATCGGAATACTAATTGCTGGAATTTGAGTATGTACATTGGCGGAGGTTAGCGGTGGCCCGAGGATGCCCAAGCACCCAGAAAAGTATTTTGAAGCTCCGCCACTGGGCACGTAGCCGGGTCAAACCATTTATGGTCTTGTAACTTCACTCGTAGCCTAGCCTAAGTTATGTGCTTTTTTATGTTTTTGACATTTTTTTGCCATGTTACTTTTGGAAGTCTGCTAACTTTTGGACCAGCTTTGTATCAAGGTCAAACATTCAAAGGGCGTTGTAATAAGCATTATATTTTTGAAGAATAGTGTCTTAGTGCTTAAATTTTTGTTTATATGGAGCTTAGAAATTGTCAAATATATGCTCAATATAGAATCCAAGTACTCTGATCTATAGTTGTATAAATGTGATTGGTTCCACTTATTTATGGGCTCTTCTAGGTTGGAAGTAATATCCAATTCTAACAGTGAGAAATGTTTTACCATTGTCATCTTGGTATCTTATTTTATCTTTTCTAAACATTCTAGAAACACAAGATTGAATCTGATAGAACCAATTTGTGAGGAGTTGACAACTATTGATGTGCAAAAACAAGAACTGGAGGCTACAATAATAAAGGTAGATCTAAGAAACATAGTAACATACTTCCTCAGTTAGTCAGTCAGATTGAAATAAGGTGAGGCAACTAAATTTATATCTGTTGTAGTTAAATGCCGACATATCGGAGTTCAACGAATCAAGAGAAATGGAGATGCCTCTCATTCAAGAAGTCGACGCTAAAATCAAAGAGCTGCGCCAGTCCATTTCAGCTCTTAATAATCATCAAGTGTCCCTAAAAGCTATAATTAGAAAAAAGAAGGATGCATCTAAAGAAATGGATGAGAAGGTATGCCTAAATTACAGATTCATTGTCATCCAACTCATTAAGCAGTGGGAAGGTTGAATCATGATACTCCAGTGTTACTATTTAAACAATCTGTATATTGCAATTTCAATACTAAAGACTACACATCCAGACATCAATTGCAATTTCATAAGCAATCATTATCTGATAAAGCATATTTTTTAAAATTAATTTGTGTAGTTTTTTTACACGTTCTGCATCTCTTTAATTCATGAACACACGTTTCTTGATGAGCTACTTTCTGATTTTTAACTCTTGATGGGCTCATGTACATGTACCATTGCTTAGCATTCTACATGAACTATGTAAAAGGGTCTTTCCAGCTTAATTGGTATTGGAGTTTATATTAAAGCTTCTTCTTATTTTTATGATGAAAATTAGTAAGTTTGTATGCCCTTGTTTGAAATCTTACATTCTCTTATGAATTATGATGTTCCTGCAGATTTCTAGTGCTGAGTTTGCTTTGGTACAAAGTGCTCAAGAAAATGCCAGTCTGCGTTCCAAAATTGTCCAGTCGCCAGATAAGCTACAGGTACAATATATTCTAGTATTGCATGTTTAAACTATTGTAGGTTTTCTATGAGTAAAAAGCATACAATTTCTTATCTGAATGCCATTTGCAGTGCATGAGTAGAAGTGGTACAATTTCCTTTATTTTTATTTATTATTATTATTTTTTTTAACTCAATGAGTTTTTCATTCCATAATTGTAAAAATTACATCAAGATAGCAGGCAAGCGGACAACAAGCTGCGCCGCCACCCCTTTCCTTTATGAGATTGTAATTCTGTTGATATGCATCTATAGGTCAGACTGAACATTTTTAGAAGACTTGACGCAAGTATCATAGATTAAGCCAACGCTATTCACTTCTTAAAATATCTGTTTGGTACTTTGGCTCATGCATCGTCTACCATTTTTTTTTAGTTAATAGTAGCTTATATATTACGAGGAAAACCTCTTTTTTAGCTAAGTCATGTTCCGTGGCAATAGGATTTAACAACATATGTATGAAATATGGAAGCCCAAATCTCCTCTCCCCGTCACATACACACGCACCACCACCACCACAACATGCATACATTTTTAAGCTTTGTTAAACTATAGTTTTATCATTTCAAAGAGGGCATTGGAGGAGAAGAAAGCAGCTCAAGTTGATGCAAAGAATGCAGAAAGAGCGGCAATGCAATCTTTTCATGAAAAAACTGCCATCCTTGAAGTTTACACAAAGGTATCTAGTCAGTTTTGCGAAATCAACTTCTTCTTTGTTGCTACTTGTATTCAGGTGGTTAGTGGTTACTGGTTACTGGTTAGATAAAGATTTTTTATAACAGATGAATCCTAAAATGAGATATTATACTACATGAATCTTTTGAATTTTCTGGGATCTAAATGATTTATGCATGTTGTTAACAGCTGCAAGTCAATATATATCACATGGTAAATGGGACTGTTGGAAGCAGGATTTTTTTATCTAGTGGTTTTTCTTTGCTTAAAACAATGTAACAGTTGACTTGTCGCACATAATTAAAATCTAATATAGCTTATAATAAGACAGATGTTAGAAACTTGTAGACCACAGTAAGTTGTTCTCACCGTGACGTTTTCAAACTTTAAAACTGTATTTTAGATTAAACTACCCAAATGGTCTATGTGGTTTGGTCGAATATTTGAAATGATCCCTTGGCATAAAATTTACACCAAAACTTGAAAAAGTGCAGTAGTTATTTTTTTAGTTTTATTTATTTACTTTTTGTTAAGAGGCAGCTATAATCAAATTTGCTGGCCTTTGCTTCAAGTCGTCACACAGCCATTGATCATAAAACGAGATTTTTATTGCTTAGAAAGCTTATCTACATCATTATGATCTAATTGCAATAAGACACAGAATACCATCGTGCTTGCTTATATGGTTGAGGTAAAAGATAATGAAATTTTTCTGTGTATGTTTTTTTTTCTCAGGCTAGCAAGAAAATGAACAAGCATTTGAAGCTAATGCAGGCATTACAAGAGCAGGTTATGTTCCATTACAAGTTTACAACTATTATGATCTATAATTTACTAGGTTTTAGGAGGTGTCAGTTTCAACCAATTACTTAAGAATGGTTCAGTTTGGGCCGTGCTTATCTCAAATGGGCCAAATTAGAAAGAAAGTTGACTAGGAGGAGTACATGTCAAACACAACATTTATGTTTATTTTAAGGGTCACAATCTATTTTTTTTCTATTTACTGTGATGATATTTAAAGGCATTAAGTTGTTTATTACAAACGAATAAAAAGAGTTTTTTAATCAGCTACCCGGCTGGGAAATACCGTACTAAAAACGTTCTGTTTTTCCCCTCCCAACCTGTTGATATTTTTATCTCTAGTTTTGCTTTAAAATTATATAAAGTGATGGGCAAATAATAGAGTGAACATGTTTACGCCACATTCTCCAAGGCGGTTTCAGTTTCTTTCTTGATGCCAATGAATGCAGTGCTCTGAGGCTAGCACTTGGTTCTTGAACAGGTGAACTCAGCTAAGCAGGTTGAGAAAGATGTGAAGGTTCTGAAAGCTAAGAACAGCGATGACGGCGTGTTGGACAAATCACTTGAAGCCAAATTATTTGAACACCAAGGCAGAGGTGCTTTGGTTTTGCTATTTAGCTTAGCTTCAAATGCCAACCAAACTTTAAGTTTTATTTATATTGTGTATTTTTATTTCTATTTTATCAGCGGATCAGTTAGAAGAACTACTAAAGCAGTTAGAAAAAGAAAGAGATCTTAAATTTGAAGAGGCTTCCAAAGAATTAAACAACGTAAGAGCACAAATAGAATATAACAGCGGTGGTCTAGAACAAAGGCAACGTGAAGTAGAAGCTCTTGTTGCAGAGGTATGTACATTTTTAACTTTTGTAACTAAAAGCATTTTTAAAACTCGGGTATCGTTGTGTACTTGTTTATTTATCTGTTTATTAATTTTCTAATTTTGAACTTAAAGGGTGCTGCTATAAATGAAAAAATCAACAGCGAGAAAGATTCAGCAGCAGCTAAACAGCAAATGCTACTCTGTAAATGTGAAGAGATCAGTAAAGAGGTATTTCATTTTCTTTCTTTTTTATTATTATTTTTAGTTTTTTTTTTATAATTATAATTTCTATAACTGAAAGCATTGTATGTTGTGTGTAGTTTTTCCAGTATTCAAATGCTACAGGGCACTTGCTTTCTAGGCTAGAGGAAGGAGTTTCTGAATGACCGTTTGTGGCACAACGATCGTTTAGGAGTGTTAAACTTTAATATTTTGTTAATCAATCAAATTGGTCTGTGTATACCCTGAATGATCTATGGATAGTTGAAGGTTGTAAGACTCATTCAAGTATGTTGCAGTAATGACAGGATTGTCATTAGGACAGACCCGACCCCACTTGACCCGAGCCGAACCCAATGGAAATATTAAGAGTAATGGAACCAAGAACAGGGATGATGTAAACTGGTTTACTGAGACCTGCACTGTAAACAAACACCAACTTGAAACATACAAATATAAAATGATTGTCAATTTTTAGCTGATATTTTAGAGCTGTTAGAATTGAGATCCAGACCAAATATAGTTGGCACCAATTTGATTAGATTTGGTTCAGTTTTCAGTTTTGACGAAACTTGTTTTTTGAACATTCCTTATAAATATATGTGAACAGTAAAAATATTAGAGGTTTACCTGCCATCCTCTTCTATTATGGTTTTATAAATATTTAAAACGTTATTGTGTTAAAATTTAAAGGTGGCAATTATAAAAAAAATATTACCTAAAAGCTGGTTAATTTTGTTATATTTTTACAAACAGGTCAAATGGTTAAAACTGAAAACACGTTAAAAAAATTACGTGTCCAAGTCATTTAAAATAAATTTAGTTCAAATGTAATTTTACATAAACAACCTTATTGGTTTAAAAAGTATGTGAAGTTATTTTAAGCGGTTAAACATTTAATGGTTAATGAATTGGAAAAGACATAATGCTTAAAGAAAACAATAATAAAATTTATGGATTAAAAATTTCAGTTTCTTTTCTTGTTTGTTAATTATGAGAAATCGGAGAAGATAAAACAAAAAGCGCATCTAGTGTAGTGGTATCATAGTACCCTCCCACGGTACTGACCGGGGTTCGATTCCCCGGATGCGCATTACTTTTGTAAATTCAACCAAAAGCAAAAAACTGGAAAATACTTTGTTAGATAATTTATTTTCGTTAAATGTTTAAAAAATTTGGATAAAGACTTGGCTGTATATTTTTTTTTAAAGAGTGTTATACATAACTTTGGATAAATTTGTGTTATCTGAAAATGGTTATATTTCTTTTCTCCCAATTTCTTTTTTTTTTAAATTTGTTTATGTGTATCTTCTTAATATCCATTTACTAGACTAGTAGTATGCCCGCGCGATGCGGCGGGAACACAGCTACTTTACGGGTATGCATAATTCGGTTCAATTCAGTTATTAGCCTCAACCAAAACCAAAGTCAACGGTTAAATAATCTTATTAACCGATCGGTTAATTGGTATGGTTTATTTGATTAGATTGTCGTTTTTAGTCCGGTTAAGTTAATTTTGTTAATAACCAAAACTAAAATTTGGCCAAAGTATAAGTCTACTAAAGCATGGGCTTAATGCCCTATCTTTTTTAGGCCCCATTTTATGATGTTATTTTATATTTGTATCGAACTTGTTTATGTAGTATTGAATCATAGCTCGTTCAAAAAAGAAGCAACATGGTTAGGTTAAAAATGAAAGCGGGAAAGTGAGGAATGAAAATCGAATCGAATCGTGTAGTAACGGTGAATGGTCGTACACCTAAATCGTAAAATAACGATCATCGAAGTCCAACTATCTTCTGTTGCATTCTTGCTCTAATTCTTTTTACAATTAAAATAAAAATCAGAATCAAAATCTAAGGTGTTGTAGTTAGCGACTTAGTTCCTTCGAAATCGACAATCAAAATTGTTTCTTTGCTACGCATCCCTTAAAGGTAAATTGATAATCTATAACTTTTACTACTCAACTGTTGAATTTTGCAGCTTACGAATTATACAGATAAAATATTACATAATGTGGATGTTAATTCATGTTTTAAATAAAATGCTATGTCTTTACTAATATTTATATGTGATTAGAAGAAAGATCGGAAATAAAAATTATGATTAAAATTTCGTCATGTTTATGTTATTATAATCGTAGCTAATACTTAAATTTTGATATTCATATTATGTTTTAAATTTACGATGTTTTTATGTCATATACTCTTTGTTTTGTTTACATCATCTGATTTTAGTGTTTAAGGTTAGGCCAATCCATATGAGGATTTGGTACCCATTCCCTTTAATGATAAGATTTTTTTTACTGTGGTCTCTGTTATGCTAAAAGAACTTCAAATTTAAAATTCTTTTTAGGCCCCCTAAAATGGTCGAGTCGGCTCTGGTAAATCACAAAATACATCCACTTTTTAAAATTAAAAAAATATTAGCATTACTACTCAAATTAAAGAGAATAAAATTCTCGTTTTTATGATAATTTTTTTAAAAATTATTAACATATAAAAAAATTATGTCCATTTAAAAATCGTGGGGGTAGTTTCCTTAAAACAAGGAAAAGATGTAACTATTATTTTTCGTGTAATTCGGTTCGTTTTTGTTTCAGTTATTACTTAAACCTATCATATCATTTTTTATAAAAATAAAAACTACACCAATACTATACTCAAATTAAAAAGAATAAAATGTCCGTTTATATGGTGTAATAATATTAAAAAAATATTCACGCACGAAAAAATTATGGACGTTTAAAAATCATGGGGGTAGTTGGTTAAATTAAGGGTTCAAAAGTGTAAATATTATTTCAACAAAAAAATTGAGTAAAGATGGAGGGGCACATGTGTAAGTTATTTTTTTAAAATACATGTTTGACTTAAAAAAGTAGTTAATATACATTGTGTTTTGTACTCTAATCAATATACTTGTAAAACTTGAATTTTAAGAAATAATTGGAAAATGCATTGTATTAAGGTTTAGATGATTTCAGTTGGTTTTCATTTTTTTTTCCTTTGTTTTCATTTCGGTTATTGCTTAACTTTAACATATAATTTTTTAAAAATTAAAAAATTATTGCAATACTATACTCAAATTAAAGAGATTAAAATGCTCTTTTATACGGTGCAATAATATTAAGAAAATACCATCGTCTGAAAAAGTTATGAACGTTTAAAAATCGTGGGGGTAGTTGGTTAAAATAAATGTGCAAAAATGTAATTACTATTTAAATAAACAAAAATTGAGTAAAGTTGATGGGGGCAAATATGTAAATATTGTATTAAATTATAATATACTATAGATAGATAAGGGGGGAAACTGTAACTAATAAGGGGTATATGTGCAAGTTATGTTTGAAAAGACATAAATGCCCTTAAAAAGTAGTTACTACATGCATTATGTGTTGTACTTTAAGCATTTATTGTTGTATTACTTAAAATTTAAGAGGTCCTTGTAAAATGCTTTATAAGATAGTATAGATTATACACTGAGAGCGTTACGTGGTTGAGAAATTTAATATAACACATTAATTTTACATATGAAATAGACTGATACGCTTCACATTTACATGCAGGAAAGCTTTGGGTAGCACCTAACCTATAACAATTAACAAAGTATAACTACAATGTTAACATTTAACCTAAAATACTGTATAATCTGTTGTTAACACTTAACGCTAAACATGTAAGACCCTCAAAACCGACGGGTCAAACAGTTGGCATTCAAAGGCTAAAACCATAAATTAATACTCAAGAGGTCTTATTTATTATCAGAAAACACGCAGCGGAAAAGTAAATAGTTAAGTCATCCAAACATGAAATTCCCCAAAACGGGCCAAAGCTTATTTGTAGAACAAAACAATAAGTTTAGAAAAATAGTTTTCAAATAAATAATGTAGGCTCTTTTATTTCGAAATGTCAACCGCCTCTGAGTGGTCCTGTAGCAAGCCAAGGCATCTCGTTTATTCTTCAAATACCTGAAATCAAGGTAATATGCATGAAAAGTCAGACGAGCTGAGTGATATGAAGTTCTTAAATTGTCAAAATAATAGTTAACAAAATACTCTAACCTTAGAGTTACAATAAGCGCAATCCGCCTATATGTTCCCTAAGCAAATGTAAAGTCTAGAATAAGCGCAATCCGCCTACTTAACATAAGACTTTATTTCAAATCTACAATAAGCGCATTCCGCCTATTTGTCACAAAACTACAACAAGTCTACATAAGCGCATATCGCCTACTAAGACTCAAACCATATCTATAAATCCGAGCAGACATACTATATAACTATCATAGCTCAGTTTATATACCAGGTAACCGTCATACACATTATATATATATATATAGGGGAAAGTTAATTTGAGAACACCTATATTTCGTGCGAACCGCGAGAACGCCATCCAAAACCATTCAAATCAAAATTTTCTTTTTACACTTATCTTTATTATTAAAATACAATCCCAAAAACACAATTTACGCGTAAAAATTTAAACGTATACGGAAATAAATTGTTTTTACACATGTGTAAATTTACTGTTTGTACATGTGTAACTGTTTCATTTACACATGTGTAAAAAGTTAATTTGAAAGTGTTTTTGCAAGAAAAGATGAATTATTTGGAAAGAAAATTCATTTTTTAATGTTATATTTTGATTATAATTAGGTTTGTATTGAAAAAAAATGATTTTAATTGGTTTTCTCATTTGTTCTCACGGTTCTCGCGATATTTAGCGTTCTCAAGATAACCCTAACCTAAACAAGTATAAATCAAGGCAAGTCCCGATCTAACAAGCAAGGTAACAATTACATTTTCAAGACATGCATATTAGCCCAAAACGTTTAAAACAATAAAAAGGGAATCATGAATTCACCTTAATGTGTAACTTGTTCCACCACAAGCTAAGGAAAATTAAAGAGGCACAGAACGTCAACGACCTGTAACGATATGTATAAAAATATAATCACTAAAAGTTTGATAATTTGGACATGGGTACGTATCCCACTAAACAGTCCTGAACCATAATGTGTTAATTAGGTCTAGGTGACCCATGTAGGAGTTCCTTATGGCTTCTGGACAAAATAATTGTAAACAATTCCACACTAACCATTTGGGTAATTAATAGGCACCTGTTAGTTTGGGTTTCATTCTTTTATATGTATGTACATTGATAATTGATTGATCATGTGTGTTCCATACTCCCGCCACCCCATGTGTGCATGATCGTGTGCGCCATTTTTCATCTAGACTAACACGAATATTAATAATGTTAAAGAGATCTATATCAACCCTATTATTATTAATTTATTATTAACCATGTTTCATCTTTTACACTATAATTACTTCCGAATTCACATACAGTAGCCAACACCATGAGGCTTTGACATATGAACCTTGTACGTACATAATATAAATGGAATTTGAAGTATTGTTAACAATATAAATGGATGTGAAGCTGTGCATTACTTGGTGGTAAAGTGTAGAGCATTTCCAATTAAGATTTTGTGAAAATGAACATTGTTCTTTTTATTTGTTTGGAGCTCGTAACAGGAAGTAGACCACATAACTTCTTCCTTTCTTTTGACATGAATGAAGACCTAGACATGAGGTCCTACGGTTCATAACCAAACAATCTATCCACAAAGAACACG
Organism: Ambrosia artemisiifolia; assembly: GCA_032199755.1. Lineage (NCBI taxonomy): Eukaryota > Viridiplantae > Streptophyta > Magnoliopsida > Asterales > Asteraceae > Ambrosia > Ambrosia artemisiifolia. Next base: position 34,376,635 of record CM063524.1, read on the forward strand.
ACTATAACCAACCCATTCGACATTCGTCCACAAAGAACTCAACCGTAACCAACCAAGTCTGCGACTTATTATAGTCGGCTGGAGTGGCGGATCCAGATTTTTTTTTCAATGGGTTCATAGTTTTTATATGCTCTAATTTATATAACCGGGCATAAAATTTTCCGGGTCGGGTCGACGCTTCGGGTCGGTTCTACGGTTCGGGTCAGATAAGTTTAATCGCATAAAGTTCACATAAGCATTATAGGCATTAACAAATCAACAATATTCATATAATAATAGAGGAGGCTAGTGATACGTAACTTGAAATTTTGGTTGAAGCATTTTGTCAAGCAGTTAGCGTGCATCTTCAAACCTATCATTTTTAAACCAAAAAAGAAAACATCAGCCATAGATCTAAACTATATGATAAACTCACAAACACACAATCACTTAGTACCTTAAACACATAGACAGTAAAGAAAAAAATGGATCCAAAGCAGACTAGAAAAATGGATTAGGGCTTGAAGAGGGATTTCTTTCATTTTCATTTTCATTCTAAATTTGTTTCATTTTAAAGAAAACGAATGCAAGTTGTTTCATTGGAAGAGATATTTGGATGGGGGGAATTTGTTTAATTGGAAGCTGTATTTGGATGGGGGAAATATTGGAAATGAAAATGCAGAGGGAAATGTTTTTGTGAAAAAATGTTTTTGTGTCAAAAAAGACTCGAACCTGGTTTCCCTTCTTTGTTGTCAAAGACTTATCAACTAAGCTATGAACGGCTTTGGTGTATGGGTTCAGCCAAAATATATTAATGGGTTCAGACTGGTTTTTTCTATATGATTTCCATTAAAATTTCGAAACGCAATGGGTTCGCGTGAACCCATAGCTATCAACGTAGATCCGCCCCACTCGGCTGCCCCATCCTAACTAACATCAGCCAACAACCCATTCGCGACCCCACGACCGTATATATTATTAGAGACAAAACGGTTGAGAGATACCTGGACTCGCGAGGATGGAAGAACAATCGGTTTAGAGTTTTTGGAGCGCAATGGCCTCAAGATGCTACCGGTGGTGATATGACCCATGAAACTGTTGTCCCAACCCAAAAGACCCGACCCACTTCTGATCCAGGACTTGACCCGGTCAACAACATCAATGGATAAAGAGCTGGAAGTTATTAAAGTAGTTATTTCATTCACATGTTTTGCATGCACGTAGCTAGGATAGTGGTATCACCATGATATGCATTTTTCCATTTTCTGCTTTAGAGTTTAGGACCCATGTTTAGTTATTTCCCTTCCTTTAAATTGTAATCGTTGCATCAGAAAATTAAGAAGAAAATTTGGAACAAAAGTTTGTCTCTTTATCTTGTTATTCTTGGGAGTTTGTAGGTTTTCTCCGTAAACCTATCAGGTGGCATGGAATGATGCCGATCCTAACCAACTCGCTCCGTCGCTAATGTCGAAACAACGACTCAGGATCCGTTAGTTGGAGACGAATAAAAAAATTAAGTCGCAAAAGGAGCGTTGAGCATAACGGTTACCTAGAGATCGGTCGGCTGAATGAATGATTCCTCCTAGTCTTCTTGTCATGGCAAAGAAGAATGAAGAAGAAATAGGGTGAGTCGTTGGTCTTCCGATGTATACGAGTAGGAAGGACACTCGAAGATGGTTTTGTTAATATTATAGCTTCCTGTTTCCTTCCTTCCTTCTGATCGTAGACAAGAAGAGGAATTATTAGCTTGAGTATGGTTGTTGTCAAAGACCAAAAGATCAAGAAATTAATATGGAAAATTGAAATATTACCTCCTAATGTTGATGATAATTGTACGTAGACAAAGGAAGAAGATATGTGGGTTTTGTTTTGTTGTGTGTTTTTGTTGTCCACCAAGAAAAGGACAAGAAACTTTATTAAACTAGATTATCCTTGGGTGGTTTTTGGGATAGACAAATCTAATATGAAGGGACAAAATGTATGTAATATAAAAAGGAATGTCATTTTTTCAAGAATTTTTTTTTTTAAAATATCAACACCCAATAACTCATAAAACCTACTTCTAGTTTTACGTGTGCACATCTTACTCGAGTGGAGTTTTTGTACATCTTTGCCACTTCCTCAAGACATTCTAAAGCTTTGATGTGAACATGGGAAAAAACAACCAAATTGGTATTAAAAGTTATGTCATGATGATAATTGATTTAAAAGACGTGCATGGTAGGTTGATTAATTATCACTTATCAGCTAGAGATTTACCAGGTGTCTAAGAATCGTAGGCTACATTTAACCGGCTTAGTACCCTTTTTAATTAATATTCCTAGCAACACCAATCAAAATACAAACAAATTGATTCTTACCAAACTGAAATATGTGAATATATATGTAGTTAGCGGGTTCTTATATGTAAAAGTAGGTTCAAAAACATATATACTATCATAACACGTTAGTGACTTGCCTATATATGATTAATAAATTATCTAAACACATTGTGTTTTTTTTTTCATGAACAAAAACTCACTAAAAAACATTTTTTTTTTCGTTTTTTGTATAGCACTATGGTGCTCGTTGGAAAGATAATAAAGCGATCGTTAATTTGGTGTAAATTTTTTTTTTCAAAAAAATGTCATACATAAAAGTTACTAACATTTAAAAATTGTGAGCGGGAAATAAGAAAAAAATAAAGATAAAAATATTAATTATAATATTTGAAATTTTAAAATAATAATTAATAGTTCACTAACATTTAAAAAATGTGAGAGGAAAATAAGGAAAAGATATTAATTAACATATTTGAAATTTTAAGATAATATAGATATAGATTTTATTTAAAAAAACAAAATAAATAAATTTAAAAGAGAGCATGATGCCATGTGGCATATTCGAGGGGGGTTGAGACCATCATTGAATGCCACATCATCTAACTTCAATTTTTTTTTATATATAGTTATAGATTATAGATTATAGATATAGATTATAGATGGTGTAGCATTAGGGTTGAGGTTGTAGGGTTTTAAGGTTGGTGATAACACTAACTTTTGCTACAAGGCCATCCACCTGTTAGCCATTGTATAATATGGACCATATTTAGAGTATATGAAACCTTTATGGTTAGGCGATTTGAGTAGAGTAGGAATTATGTGGGGCAACTATCGAGAAGGAAATCCATAACATCATAATATAATGTGATGGCTCCACATACTTTTACGCTCACATCGGGTCCTCTAACCATTCTCATAGAGTCATAAGTCCACAAAAGTTTCTTAAGTCACGATGGAGTAGTTCGAGACAAAATATACAAACTATACAACAGTACGAACGGAAGGAAAATTCCCGGGTGTTACAAGTCTTCCCCCGTTGCATTAGGATTCGTCCCCGAATCCTGCTGCAAGGGAAACAAATGTGGTAAGAGCCTCATCATTTCTGATTCGGACTCCCAAGTAGCTTCCGATCCCCTCCTGTGTCTCCACTGTATGTTCACCTGTTTAACCACTTTGTTGCGCAAGTTCTTTTCCTTACGATCAAGAATGGTGATTGGATCCTTGATGTAGTTCAGCTTATCATCCAATTCTATATCATCAAGCGGTATATGAGCTTCCTCATCCGCTAGGCACTTCCTTAAATGTGATACGTGAAAGGTTAGGTGGATACCCTTGAGCTCCCCAGTTAAATCTAACCGGTAAGCGTCCTCCCCTACACGTGCAAGAATGCGAAAAGGTCTGATGAACCTCGGACTGAGCTTCCCACGCTTGCGGAAGCGTATGATTCCCTTCCAAGGGGAGACCTTCAACAAGACACAGTCACCCACATTAACCCTATAGGTCTCCTCCACTTGTCAGCATACGACTTTTGTCTATCCTGAGCTGCCTTCACGAAAGCTTTGATCTTATCAAGTTTTTCTGTGGTTGTCTCAACCACTTCCAAACTACCCCATTGCTTCCACCCCAATGGGACCCCAACAAACAAGAGTTCCACACCTGCGCCCATACAACATAAACTAAGACTAGAGATCAAGCGGGCATATACCATTTCTGTCATAGCTCAGTTTAAAAATACATATAATATAAACTATGTGACAACCTGACTCAAAACCAATACCATAGATCAGAGCAGGCATATCCCCCTTCTGTCATAGCTCAGTTCGACATATCAGGTTGCCATTAAACATAGTCTATTATATATAATAACAAGTATAACATAAACTAAGCAACAACCATAGATCAGAGCAGGCACATCCCACTTCTATCATATCCCAGTTTATAAGGTCAGGTAGTCGCCAAACACAACAACTTCTCATACGGTGGCATCTCAATAGTGGCGTGATGGCTATTTTTATATGAGAATTCCGCCAAGGGTAGGTGATAATCCCAGCTACCGCCGAAATCAATAGTGCATGCCTAAAGCATATCTTCGAGAGGTTGGATGATTCTTTCGACTGACCATCCGTCTGCGGGTGATACGCGGTGCTGATGTGTAACCTAGTACCCATCTCATCATGAAACATCTTCCAAAATTCTGACATAAAACGAGTGTCTCTATGGGGAACAATAGACACTGGTACCCCGTTCCTCGATATAATCTCCCGAATAAACAATTCAGCTAACCGTTCGGAGTTAAAGGTCTCTCGTATCAGCAAGAAGTGAGCACTCTTTGTCAACCTATCCATCACCACCCAAATGGTGTCAAACCCCTTTGGTGAACGGGGTAGCTTAGTGATGAAATCCATAGTAAGATGCTCCCACTTCCACTCCGGTACCTCCAAAGGTTGGATCTTTCCAAACGGTTTCTGGTGTTCCGCCTTAACCTGTAAACAAGTCAAACACCTACTCACGTATGTCGCTACCTCGTACTTCATTCCTGGCCACCAATAGTTCTTTTTGAGATCTTATACATTTTGGTCGCCCCAGATGAATAGCATAGCGGGTCTTGTGTGCCTCATCCATGATTTTATCCCTAAACCCACCATATCGAGGTATCCACATCTGCTCTTTCATGAACATAACTCCGTCTCCATTACTTTCCAAAAGTCCCTGCTGCCCCCACATTCGCTCCGTCGTGATCCACTCCACCTTAAGGCTTCATTCTGAACACTAAATACTTGTTTCACTATATCCGACTTCAAGATAAGCTGACAAGACTTCACCAGAATGGGTTTAGGCCTCTCCTTTTGGCTCAATGCGTCTGCCACCACGTTAGCCTTCCCTGGATGATGCATAATCTACACATCATAATCTTTGTTCAACTCTAACCACCTGCGCTGCCTCATATTAAGGTCTTTCTGCTCGAAGAAATACTTCAAACTCTTATGGTCGGTGTAGATAGTGTAAGGGACCCCACATAAGTAATGTCTCCATAGTTTAAGTGCGAAAACAACGACCGCCAACTCCAAATCATGAGTCGGGTAATTAACCTCGGTTTTAGCTGGCATGAGGCACATGCTATATCACCTTACCACACTGCCTGAGCACACCCGAGACCTCTGAGTGAGGCGTCTGAACTGAATATACAACCAAGTCATCAGTCCCATCTGGCAAGGCTAGGACCGGTGCATGTGTCTACCTTTTCTTCAGTTCAAGATGTATAGGATCGTTTTCACAAAAACAAATTAGTTGATCATACAAGTCTACTAATCCATGTGCGGAAACCCTAGATCAGTTACAAAATGATAGTAAATGAATCAAACATGCAAATTCACCTTTTCAATCATCATTCTCATTAATAACTTGATAAAAGATCTTTACAATTAGCTTTACAAGTTTATAAATCACTTTCAGAAAGATCAAAACCTAGAGAGAGAATCTAGACCAGACACACTAACACAAATGGCAAAAGTTATAATCTAAAACAAAATTTGAGTTTATATAGGCTGCACATTCGCCCCCCGATAGGGTCGAATGTGCACCTTCGCCCTCCAACAAGGTACGAATCAGCACACATCATTCAATCTTCCACATTCGCCCAATCTTTCTCTCCCTTCGACCACTTCTATCCACTTTCGACCTTCTGAAAACCCACGTTCGCCCCCACGATTACAACTAAACAATTTTGTATACACAATCCAAAGCATTAGTCGCAAATCGTGCATCAACAAACTCCCCCTCAACTATTGCTCGGATTTCCTTCACTCTTCGTCCATCACCTTGTTCAAAATCTTGATCCTGGTCTGCTTTTTCTGTTCTTTGCTCATCTCAGGTTCAAGCTTTCGTTTAGTCGAACTCTTCGGCACAACGTTCATCTTCACTTGTTTACCAAGTTTCCTTTCCAATTTACTTCCAGAATGGATATCATAAGCAAAACATACTCCAACAACTTGTTGATACTTTCTTGATTGATCAGCATCCTTCTCTTCACAGTAGATAGGATTGTAGTACAACATGATGATGTCTTCGAATGTACAGTTAATGATCCACATCGGATCAAAAACATGAATCTTCTTGTAAGTATCCTTCTTATCTTTCAACACAATCACTGCTTCTGCAGTCCTCCAATCATAATACCACATGACGAATTCAGAGCTACAGTGCTGCTGAATCGGCATCAAAGGAATTCTTTTCATAACAACCGGAGGTTTATATTTCAAGGTCACCTTCTTCAGTCCTGTCTTTGGATCAATCTCTTTGTGAACCTCTCTCTTGGGATATTGTGGCTTGAACATCTTCCACTTCGTTCTACTTTCGCAAGTCATTCTATCAGCAAACCAACCAACTGCGTCACAATTAGCCGAAGCTCCAGTCATAGGGAATCTGCAGATATCTCTCACTGCCCAGTATGGTAGAGTCTGTATATCATGGAATCTGTAAAAGTACAGGATTCCTTTCTCCCATTTCACTCCAATGCACTTCAGTTGTCTCAGATATTTCCATCCCAAGGCTCTCCCTTTGAACAACTGATTGTGATACTTGTAAAATCCACCTTGTGCTTCAGGCTTTGGTCTTTTCTCATCCAGTTCTTTCAAATTCTTCAATAACATCTTCAGACTATCATTATGTTCTTCAGTTGGTTTCTGATTCCCGTCTTTAAAAACATTCTTCACAAATGCATCACTTTTCTTCTTAGCTTGATACTCAGCTTCTTTCAAGTTTATCTCATTCAAATATGGGAATACTTCACTCTCATTGTTTCTATAATACTCTGGATATTCTTCGTGTGTAATATCCTCAATCTCTATCTCTTCTTTTTCAAAAGATTGTTCATCAGAATGACTTCCAACATCTTTTTCAGGAATGTTAGGAATCACATGTTCTTTCATTATCTCCTCCAGTGTCTTACCAACCTGTTGTGCTATACCTTCCAAGATCTCTTTTGCAACAGCAGCAGACACCTCACCTTCTTCCAAATCTGGATCGTCATATTCCAATTCATATCTCATATCATCTGCAGCAAATATCTCTGGAAACTTTCCAGTCAGCTCTATTGTCTAGACTTTCTTATTCAGCATCTTTCTGTACAAATCTTTATCATCAGCAGACAAAGATTTAATCTGTTCAGTCTAAAATATGTCATCATCATCATCAACATTTTCACCAGACTTTTTCTTCGAACTTGATTGTCCAACGTCTCCCTTTTTGTTCTTTCTCATTTCATAACTAAACTTATTTACATCATCATCATCATCTGAACTACTGCTATCCTCAGCATCATCTTTCTTATCACCTGTTTTTCCATCAGTATCATCATCATCCGAACTATCATCTGATTCATCATCATCTTTTTCTTCTGATGAATCTTCATAATCAACCTTTTCTTCCTCTTCCTCCTCATCCTCTTCTCCTTCTTTAAGTTGAGGAGCTTCGGAATACAACTTCTCTAACAACTTACTCATCTTTTTATTCTCTTCACGCATTTTCTGGTTTTCAGTTTGCATTGTCTTGATTCTTCTTGTAATTCTCTTACTTCGTGCTTCAATCTCTTCTTTCTCCTCTTCAAGTACCTTAATATTTTCCTCCAACTCATCCTGATTTGCCTTAGATGACACAATAGTCTGTAACATAGTTTCTTCATTTTTCTTTAACTTCTCAATCTCTGATTGTTGTGCATTAATGATTTTCATCATCTCTTCAAGTCTTTTATTCACTAACTCCATCACATCATCTGAAACTGTTACCTTCAGAGTAGATGATTCAGCTTCTGGAGCTTTCTTCTTTTTCTGAAACATATTCAGTACATTCTGTAATGAAACATTGAAATCAGGAGGTGGTTCAGTTGTTGCTTTGTCAGATTTCTTTTGCTTCTTTGTTTCTGGAGAAGTAACTTTGGATGAAGTGCCAACATCAGGAACTTTCTTTCCTGCAAGTAGAATCTCAACTTCTTTTGCTCTTCTTTTCTTTGGATTCTCTTTTTCGTCTTTCTTAGACATCGTCTTATACTTGAGCTTCTTTTGTTTCTCACCAACCATAGGACATCCACTGAAATCTTGCTCACCAATACCAAGATCTAGATCTATCTCATCAACTGCAATCGGACTCTTTTGTCTCTGTTCTTCTATGGTTTTGTTCAGACTTTCAGACTCACCAGCCACAGTGGCCATGGGCTTGGTTTGTTTGGCAGTCTCTTCACCTGAATCCCATGTAGCATCTTCTTGAGTCTCGTCAGAATCGGCAGACTCTTCATCAACTAACATCGTTTTCTTATTTGCCCCCTTTCTCGCCATAGTTTTCTTTCTCTTGACTGACTTCTTTGTTTGTTTAACTTCAATCACGTTCTCTTTACCCTTCCCTTTGCCACTTTTAGCACCAACATTCACAACTTGACATTTTCTTTTTTGCTTCAGGATCAACATGAAACAAAGGATCATCGTTGTCTGATTCACTGTTATCATGTCTGGATTTGTTCTCACCCGGATCCTTATATCCTGGATTAATTAAGTGTCCAAACATGTTCTTGTGTGGCGGTCTTTCATTCTCTGGAACCCCTTTTAAAACCTTTCATCCTTATCAACGTATTCAAATTCATGTGATCTTGAACTAATATCTGAGTAGGATCCTTCTTCAGATTAGGATACTTCATATCAAATATCATCTGTAGAAATCTGGGGTACATCAGAAACTTCTTCGTCTTCAAACCTTTCAAAGGTTCAAGCATGTGATCCAAGATCATTCCCGAGACATTAAACGGCTTGTTAAGCACCAAAGCAACCATCAATGAACTGATGCTTTTCCTCATAACATCATAACCACTACTAACAGATCCAAAAACATGTACAATAACATGTGCCAAATACTTAAACTGCGGACATAGCTTTCCTTTGTTCAAAGCTCCATCAGTTATCGGTCCGTTGTACTTCATGCGTAGAAAGCACAACCTCTGTTCAATCCAAGATAAGCTTCTGGGATCTGTCGGTTCATCTTGTAGTTTTAATGCCTCCCGAATATCACTTTCAGTAACAATAGCAAGCTCCACCTGAATTGTGCTTACTATGGCTGTCTTATCTTCCCAGAAATCCATTTTTGCGTTTTTCCAGAAATCCACCTGATGATCTTTGTAAATTATTGCTGGTGTAGCTAAAGCATTAACAACTCTGCATCTCCTCAAAAAGTCAACAATGCCAGAGAATTCTGTGTGTTTCTTTACTTCGCCCAGAAATGCCCAACAGTTATGGGCTTCTTCGAATGGTAACTCCTCTTCTTTTTGCTTATCTGTGACTTTTCCTGAAGATTCAGCCATTTATAATTCTGCAAAAACAAAACATAAAAGTTCATTAAAAACGGACAAAATTGAAATTTGATTGGAAAATTCCACATTTGACCCATCGGGGGTTCGAATGTAAGACTTTAGAAGTACGAATGTGGTTATTTGAGTTCGAATGTGAAAAATTATGAACAAAACTCCACTTTCGACCATTTATTCCACATTCGACCCCATGAACAAGCCACATTCGACCAAAAAGGCCACATTCGACCCTTATTTTTGGTCGAATCTGTCTGTTCATATGACCAAAATTTCAAAACTCAATTCAGACCATTCTAACTTGTAATTTTCATTTGTTTGACACCTAAAGTGACCGATTAACCATTCCATTCCATCAATTGTTTCAGACATTTTTGTTTTAGTTAGTTTTCAAGTAAAATCTAGGTTATACCAAGTCTAAATAATCAAAACACTTAATTAACCTGTAATTAACTTAGATTCTTAGTTATTCTCCCCCTAAAACTAACTAAAACTAAAACCTAAGCATTAATTTTGTTTAAAACATTCTAAAAATTGATCATCAGACACATAGTAGGGTTCGAGAACAAAAATCAATAATCTGACTTCGATTCTGATTGAATACCTGTAAAAGTTGTATAAAAGTGATCAGAAATGTATAGGGAACAATAATATCAGATCAAAGAAACAAGGGCAACAGGATCACTTTATGTCAGAAAATTTGAAAATGTTTGAATGAGGGTTCGAATGAGGACTTGGGTATTTATAAAGTCCACATTCGACCCTAGTGAAAGGCTCGAATGTAGATAAAGGATTCGAATGAAGAAAACTTCACTTGAACACTCCCATTCGACCATTTATATGAGACGAATGTAAGAAAAATTTCACATTCGACCCAACGAAGGGACGGATGAAAAATTGGAATTTTGAAAATTTTACCAAATCTCAAAATCGAATCCCGTTCAATCATTTTCACACATTTCAAGCTTCAAACATTCATCATTTCACATTTGATAGATACAAAACTCAAGTTGGTTCGTCAAGTTTCAGAAAACGACCATCAATCACCATCAGTTATAAAAAATAACGCAGAAATGTAAAAATTTTGGTTTTTCTGAAATTTATGCTAAACACACCTAAAATCTTTTTGAGTTTTTGTATATTTTGTAAAAACAAATGTGAAATGCAGGAATGTAAAGATAAAGCAGTATACTTTTTGTGATTTCCGGTAAGAGGATCATATCAGTTTTTGAGAAATCTGATCACACCGTTGATCATTATTGCATATTATCATTAAAGACAATGTGTGATCTGGCAACTGCTGATATTGTTATCCACATAAGCTCTCATGCAGACTGTTATGCAGTGCTTTAAAATGATACGCAATTAGGTGTATTATACTAACAAGCTTATGGTTCCCATGCACACGATATACTCCCGTATCAAGGAATTTGCACAAAGCTTCATTGTAACGCATGATTATGCCAAATGTTATCCGTAATATTACAAGATATACAGCACAGAGGTGTACAGGTCAACAAATTAATGCAGCAAAGTAACATGTGCATATATACCAGGTTGAGGCTGATATCAATCACAGATTTTCATCAGTGAAGTGATACGATGCATTTAATGATCTTTGATCATTAGTATACCTTAAGTTCCTCAATTCGGTAACTTTTAGGTTTTGGAATTTAAGCTCTTTTAGCAAATATCCTGATTGAATCTAGGTCCGTAAATCAATACGACAAAAGATCAATCAGGATACCCCGGATAACAATTAACATAACGACCCGAAACCTCAGATTTTGTCAACCCAATCAAACGAAATTACGGTACTAAGACCATATGCCCATGAGGTGTTCAGCCACTAGCGAGTAGTTCGTTATGTTTGTATCACTAAGGCATGCAGTAATAGGTCTACGAAGCCTATCAGCACATCATACAAAAACAACACACGCCTCATATTGCATTTCAATTCTTTAGCATGTGTCAGATCCCCACTGATGTACTATCATTTCCTCTTTTACTCCTTGAAATCATTTTGGGTTTTTCTGATTTTATAGCTTTTTGGATTTTTCAATGTTTTTGGTTTTTTTGAATAAAGACTCCCCCTAAAATGTAAAACATATTTTTGGGTTTTTGATTTTTCTGAAAAACAGCAAAAATTTAAAAAATTTGAGAACAAAAAAGTGATAAACCGAGGTGATGATTAGTCTTGTTTTTCTTTTATACCGTTAGCTTTTAAAAGATATTCAAATATGGATTTATCAAAAGCTTTGGTAAAAAGATCCGCCCTCTGATAGTCAGTGTGGATTTTGACCCTATCAATCAACTCTTTGGTATAACAATCACGGATAAAGTGATACTTAATCCGGATATGCTTAGCTTTTGAGTAATTGACCGTGTCTTTAGTTAATGCAATTGCGGCTTCGTTGTCATAGTGAATAGGGGTTTTTAGAAATTGCAAACCATAATCAACCATCTGCTGCTGTATCCACAGAACCTGTGAGCAACAACTTGAGGCTGTCACATATTCTGCTTCGCAAGTAGATAGTGCGACTGCTGTCTGCTTCTTACACTGCAAGGTCACGAGCCTGCTCCCCAAGAATTGATATCCAGCCATTGTGGATTTGCTATCTTTGTCACAATCGCCCCAATCTGCATCACTAAAAGCATCAAAGTCAAAATTATCATCATTAGGGTACCAAAGTCCTCTCAACGGACAACCCTTCAGGTATCGTAGGATTCGCTTGACAGCTGTTAGATGACTCTGTTTCGGCTTCGATTGGAAACGTGCGCAGAGACATGTAGCGAACATTATATCTGGTCTAGATGCAGTGAGATACATCAAAGATCCGACGATTGCTCTGTATGTAAAAGGATCTGTCAGCTCCTCCTTAGCGTCAACTCCAATCCCGTGATTAGGTTGAATCGGGGTATCCATCGGCTTCGAATATTCCATCTGGAACCGGCTCAAGACTTCAGATACGTATTTCGTCTGGTGAATGAAAATGCCCGTTGGCCTTTGATCCACCTGCAAGCCTAGGAAAAACTGCATTTCTCCCATTGCACTCATCTCAAACTTTTCCTGCATTACTCTTTCAAATTCTCTGCATAAAAGTTCGTTAGTAGACCCAATAATAATATCGTCAACATATATCTGGACGAGAAGCAAGCCACCCTCTGTTCTTTTGGTGAACAGGGTACAGTCTACCAAACCTCGTTTTAATCCTTTGGACAGTAGGTACATGCTTAGCTCCTCATACCATTGGCGTGGAGCCTGGTGCAACCCATAAAGTGCTTTGTTGAGAACGTAAACCTTATCCCAATGGATAGGATCTTCAAAGCCTGGAGGTTGACCGACGTATACCTCTTCCTTGATCACACCATATAAAAACGCCCCTTTGACATCCATTTGATACACCTTGAATTTCTTGTACGAGGCAAACGCTAGAAACATGCGGATACCTTCTATACGTGCCACAGGTGCATAGATCTCATTGTAGTCTATTCCTTCAATTTGATGAAAACATTGAACTACCAACCGAGCTTTGTTTCTCACGATCACGCCTCGATCATCTTTCTTGCATTTGAAAACCCATTTGGTTCCTATTTTCTTTCTTCCCGGAGGTAAATCTGTAAGTGTCCAAACACCCAGCTTCTGAAACTGCAACAATTCTTCTTGCATCGCCTCAACCCAAGCATCATCCAAAAGAGCATCCTTGTAAGTCCGCGGCTCAACCTGCGAAACATAACAAACAAAGGACCAGTCATTCTGACAACCAGATTTTTGAATTTTAGCATATAAAGCTAGGGCTCCAAGATTTTTAGGTGAGTTTGCACATCGAAGTTGTCCTCTAGTCATGACACTGCTATCGGGGTCAACAATAACTTGCTCGAGCGGGTGAATACGATGAATCTGAGATTCCGGATGATCAGGTACTGTAACTCCCGTTTGAGTAGTCAGATTTTCTGCTGAATCTAGATCATTACCCATGTTAGACGATGAAGCAACATATGGATTTGGGTTCACTGGTGGTGCCTCTGTTGCATGATCTAGAATAGCTTCACTGAAAATTTCTTCATCATCTTCTGATTTTGAAGTTTCAAGAGTAGTTGAAGCTTCTTGGAAAACTTCTTCTTCAGCTGCAGGAATATTGGTATCATTAGAAGCTGTTGGAGGAGTTACGGTGATCGGACGCACCAACGGTGAAGTCACTGCGTTTTCACACTCGTAATAAAGTCGTAGAACAGCCTCTTCAACCAAGTTATCTAGATTGAATGATTCAAAGAAATCTTTGTAATCAAACATCCATTCAGGACCACTGCCTTGTACGTTCTGGGTGTAACGCTTTACTTCCATGTTTGCCCGGTCCTCAACCTGTTGAGTTCTTTTGTTGAATACCCGTTTGAGCGGGGTTGCATATCCAACAAAGTATCCCTCTTCAGCTTTTGGTCCAAACTTTTCAGTCGGATTCAACATCGTACAGGGTGCCCCAAATGGTTCTAGATACTCCATATCCGGCTTTCGTCTATTTAACAGTTCATAAGAAGTATTGCCAAACTTTTTCACTGTCAATACACGATTCAATGTGTAATAAGCTGCGTAAATGGCTTCATTCCAGAACATTACTGGAAGATTAGAGTCCGCATGCATTGTTCGTGCCGTTTCGATTAGAGTCCTGTTTTTCCTCTCTGCAACTCCGTTCTGTTGTGGGGTGTACGGAGCACTATATTCATGATGAATTCCTTTATCTTCACAAAGAGCATCCATCTGTGCATTTTTGAACTCCGTCCCATTGTCACTCCGTATTCTTTTAATCTTCAAACTGTAGAGATTTTCCAATCGGGTGAACAGAACTTCAAGTTGTTGAACGTGTCTGTTGGGTTCAGATGAGACCACAGTTACCAAAACAAAGACTTTTGATAGGTTATGACAGGTTTTGTAAGCCAAGGGGCTGATTATGTAATTAGATCAAAGTTTATGTGGAAACCCTAGCTGCTGCGCATTTATACACGGGCCCTGCGCACTTAGCTAAGTGCGCAGGCCCATCAGACTCTCCTATATATAGTTCATGTTGTGCAGCTCCTAGGGTTAGGGTTTTGGTCATCTTAGATAGAACAAGAACAAAGGGTGCGTACTTATTTTGTATTCCATGGTGTTCAATGATTATTATCAGTAATGGAAGCTTGATTCTCTTTATCTTGTGTGTCGGGTTTACAAGTTTTATCTAGTTTCTTAGTTTTTCAAGATTCATCACTTAAAACACCTAATCAATAGGTGTTTCTAAGTGATAACAATCTCTTGCACTAACAAGATCTAGTATTTGGGACTTACAATTTGGTATTAGAGCCTTTGTGCTCTAGATTGTATCTGTTTAAGATACCAAAGCCCTTATCTTGTTAGGTTTTCTTAAAAATTTTATAAACTTTTGTGTTTTTATCAAAAAAAGGGGGAGTTTCTTATCTAGTTGCTTCAGATTTCGTTTGGTGTGTGTTTCTAAGGTGTTAAAAGTTGTTTATTTTGAGTAGAAACATCATCCAAGCATTCCAGATTGAGTGAAAAAGTCTTGGATAGGATTCAGCTGAGTTTCGTGCTTGTTAACAGACTGTTTTGCGCACTTAACTCATAAGCTGCATACTTGTTTCTTATTTTGTGCACTTAATTCCAATCTTTATGTGTGCACTTGTCTCATAAGTTGCGTACTTATTGCTTGGTTTGTGTACTTAACTCAAGTTTTCAGAATTGTAAAGTTTTCTTTGTCTCCGGGCACACAACTAGGGTTTCTGCGCACTTAATCAGAAACTTCTAGCTTGTTGCGCACTTACTGAAAGTTGTGTAGTTTTGAGTACTTGGCTAGGGTTTCTGCGCACTAAAATCTTAAACGAACGTTTAAGTGTCTGCGTACTTTATTTAGTACGCAGATTGATCTGTCAAGACTCTAAGGTTACCATGCCCAAGTCTTGACTGATCTGCGCATTTATCAAGGAAACACTAGTTCTCTGTGTACTTGTCAAAACTGCGCACTTATCAGGAGACAAGATCTTGACAGTGTAATTGCTATTGTTTTAGGTTGTTGCATACTTAATTCTCCGCAATTACCAAAGGAGACTTTGGGAGTCAGTGGTTTAGCCTTCTGTGGTTTTAGCGAAATGTACTTATTCGTGTGTTCTAGTCGTTATTCTTCCCAAAAGTTCTTGTGCCTTCAGAGCATCAGACCGTTGATTCTGCGTACTTAATCTCTGCGCACTTAAGGACTGCTCACTTAAATTAAGGACTGTGGACTTAATTTTGGACTTTAATCTTTAAAATCAGAAAATCAAACTTAAAATCAACCTTAATCAATGGCTGGTAACAATAACAACTTAACCATGAATCCTATAACCCAAGCTGAACTGGAAACGGGAACTATAACTCGAATCCCTAAGTTAATTGGTGCACAGGATTATGGAACCTGGAAAAACCGAATGAAGGCTTTCTACTACGTTAACGACTTCACCCAGTGGACTTCTGTGCAACTTGGACCTCACATTCCAATGAGGACCACTGAAGCAGGAGAGGTGTTTAACACTGATCCAACTACCTACACTGACCTTGACAAGCAGTTGCTGCAGAGGGATCACAAAGCTTATAGTGCTCTCACCATGGCCCTGTCTAATGACGTGTACAACATGTTTGAGGAATACGGATCTGCTCATGATTTGTGGTTTGTGTTAAGTGAGTACTATGAAGGAAATGCTGAGATGAGACAGAACAAGCAAGATATGATTCAAAAAGAATATGATATGTTTGGAAGTGTTTGGGGTGAAAGCTTGTCGTCTCACATTGACAGGTTCATGAGCCTGTTAACAAAGATGAAGAAAGCAGGAATTCCAGTCAACAACCGAAACTCAATCAAGAAATTGCTCGACTCTCTGCCCAAGTAATGGAGTCTAGAGTGCATGTTGATTAAGAAAGAGTATTTAGATGCTCAATCTACTTTGGCTGATCTCATCAATACTCTGAAGTCATTCGAAATGGATATCACCAAAAGAGAAATGAATCAGACGGCTCCGAAAGTCGTTCCTAGCACTGCTATGAAGAATCTGGCGTTAATGGCTCCAATAGGTGAAATGGGTTCAAGCTCATCACATGTATATGTGGATTCAATTGAAGGTGGAAGTTCAAGCTCGGGTAAAACAGTCTCGTACTCTGAAAAGACAGCAAAGACACTCAATCCACAGGTTACAAAGCTTGCTACCGAACATGTTGAACTCTTCAACACGTTCATGAGTAGCTTTGAAGCTCTGAAGACTGGTGAGCTTAAGAATGAGATGATGACTCCTGAAGACATGTACCAGGTTGATCCGGATGATATGGAAGAAATGGATCTCAAATGGCAGATGGCTAGGATCATTCTGAGGGTAAAAAGGTTCCAAGACAGAACTGGTAGAAGAGTCGGAATGGGTAAAGATGGTTTTGACAAGTCATGTTCGTTTGTTTAAACCTAAGCGAACATTTCACAAACGTAAACGAACATAAACATACAAACTTACACGAACATAACCTAACAAACATAAAATTACACCAATAAGCATAATTAAATAAACACAAATGAACACAAATCAACATAATTGAATAAACATAAACGAACTTAAAGTAGTTTTTTTTTGTATAAACTAATTACTAATTACGATTAGTTTCATTAAAAAACTCATTATTATAACTAGAAATCTCATTTACTAATTAGTTATATTTGTATAAGTGATTAAAAAACTTTTTTTATGTTTATATTTGTATGAATATATCTACTTATGTATATATTGAAATTTAAACAAACATAATTAATGTAAATAAACGAACATAAATGAACGTTCATGAACATAAATGAACGAACAAATGGTGTGTTCATGTTTGTTATTTTAATTAAACGAACAAAAAAATTTGTTCGTGTACGTTTGTTTATTAAATAAACTCCCGCCGAACAAGTTCACGAACTATTCATGAACATTCAGTTCGTTTACAAGCCTATCAAACGGTAGATAAGAATAAGCACAACACAACAATATATTTGGATTTTTATAACGCGTTACATTACATTATTTGAATAATGAAAACAAAAAAGGACATTCCTTATATAAAAATACTAAGCCGTGAGGCACCTTTGATGATATGCACATTTGCGCTTCGACCACTTCTACATTAATACTCACAATTCGATTTTGAGTAGCATTTATGTCGAGACGTAGATAAAAATAATCATATTACAACGACATACTCTAAACTTTATAAATACCGTATTTTGAAAGTTATAAAAGAAAAACAATATACGCTTAAAAGATTGTAAAAATAAAATAATGGTACAAAAAAATTAAATTAGTGTTCAACACTAATCGTCAACGTCAATGTAATTTGGTGTTATATTTGACATTCTTAGGGCATGTTTGGATAAACTTATAACTTATTACTTATCTCCTTTTCCACCTCCTTATCCCCTTTTCCAAAAAGTCACACATTCCTAACTTATAACTTATCTCCTTTTCCATCTCCTTTTCACCTTATTCAAACCCAAAAAGTCATTTTCAAACCATCACCCAAACACTGTTAAAATAACTTATGACTTTTTGGAGGTGGAAATAAGAAGAGCCAAACACCCTCTTAGTGTAAACGTGTGCACGCGTTATAAACTTTATGCGTGTCTTACATTAAGCCACATGCCCATTCTTTCTTGTTCAAAATTTCTAGCGTTTTTTCCCTCCACGCACTTATATCCGAATTGTTACATTATATATATTAAAAGGTAATGACGACGGCATTTTCAGTTTCTGCCCTTCCTCTTCCTTTTACTTTTTACAGTTTGGCCCTTATTGTTTTCTTTGTTTTAGTCTGGTACTCTGGTCAATGTTTTTCCATTTAACCTTCCTCCTGCCGTCCTCTGCTCCCCCGTCTCATCTCCTTCTTGCCCGTTTTCTTTGATAATACATACGTCGATGATCTAAGGCTGCACTTTTTCAGGGACGAAGAACCCACCGAATTTTGATTTCCAGTTTTCTTTACATTCAAAACATTGTTTATATTTATACGACTTTTAGTTGTTTGAAATAACAAAATCATTTTTTTATTAATTTTCTAGTGTTTTCTTTTTTTTTTCTTTTAATCTTATGCATCTACATCTTCTGTCCTTTAAAGGGTTGTTCATTAGCCAAGCCAAGCTGAACGGAACTTTGCTCGTGCTTGGCTCTTTTACAAACCGAACCTAGCTAAGCGGCTCGTTTACAATCAAGTTGAAAACCGAGCGAGC
The DNA here is from genome assembly GCA_032199755.1 of Ambrosia artemisiifolia. Classification (NCBI taxonomy): domain Eukaryota; kingdom Viridiplantae; phylum Streptophyta; class Magnoliopsida; order Asterales; family Asteraceae; genus Ambrosia; species Ambrosia artemisiifolia. The sequence goes on from CM063524.1 coordinate 34,395,543, forward strand.
ATTTTTCGAGCATGTATTTTTCCGAGCTAGCGTCGAGCGATAATCGAGTGGAGAGTAATTTGGAAAACTTTAAAATTGAGATGTTTCCTTTGAAGTTTTCATTGTTGGGTGACAACTAAGGTTGTACTGTTCGATGATAACACAAATATTAAGATCTGAGTGTTTGAGGATGAGGCTTAGGTTGAGACGGTGAGGCAATGAGGATCCTGTAGAGAACAGTTGTTGTATTGTGACACAGAGTGATATCATGCGACGATTAGCGATAGACGACTAATAACATAAATAAGTCAAGACTATCACCTCATGACTTATCGTTTTACTATTAAACTTAGGTGGTGTTTGTTTTTTGCTAGAAGCACTTCCTGGCCTCTTATGTCTGCACGGCGCAGACCACGCGCAGACGTTAGAGTCTGCAGTTTGTTTGTTTTTCGGAAGACCTTTTACTTAAAAACGTCTGCGCGTCCTCTTCTTGGTGCAGACTTGGACCTAAGTCTTCTAAACTCTTCTACCTTCTCCCTCCTAAAACAATCAGATCATTCATCTCCTTTCTCCCTTCTCAAACCCCAGCTCCCTCCCCCATCCCTCCCCTCTGCCGCAACCCTCCTCCCCCTCCCCCTCCGCCACAACCCTCCTCCATCCACGTCCCCTCCCTCATCCCGGTCACCGCCGCCGCCTCCTTCGTCGCCGTCCCCCGTCGCTTCTGCAACCACACCCTCTACATCCAAGGTCTTCAATCTGTAAGAAAAGATTCTTTTTAGTTAGTTGTTTTATGTTTTGCCAATCATAAATACTCCTAATCTGGTTTTTTTTGAGCTTCTAATTCCAGACTTATATTAATAATCTGGGTTAAAAGGAATTTTATTTGCTTCATTGAAGTTAATAATTTGATTCCTTCTTTTTGTTTTCCTACTCTGCTTTTTTAGTTAAAAAAATGTTTTTTATTAGTAGAGATTCTAATACTGTGATGTTTGGTTCAGGATGTTGTATGTTGGACAACACTTACGGCTTACATACCCAACTCTTTTGATTCAAATACTTTAAACATATTTTGTTTAGTGGGAGTAATGTGCAGCAATGTGTAGGGATTGTTTAATGTTTGCTGTTAGTTTAAAGAAAGTGTATTTTATAGAATCTTGAAATGAAACATGAATGAATGATTATTGTTTGTTGTCAGTTTCAAGGGGTTGTTAATTTGGTTAAAGATTTTAGTAAGGAGTTGGTTTCGTTTATGGTTATAGTGGGTTGTGGTTGGTTATGGTTATGGTGGGTTATGGTTTTAGGTTATATTGCAGACGTTAACAAATAAACAGTCTTCTTCTTGCAGACTGCAGACCTTTGGTCCACCTCTTCTCCTGCAGATATCTACAGATGTGGTTCGCAGACTGCAGACCTTTTACCTCTTCAAAAACAAACAACACCTTATTGTTTTATTGGGTTAAGTGGACACGTTATATTTTATTTGCATATATTGAGCCAAATCCAATAAAATGTTATGTATAAATCTATAACTATGTCTGAAATTTGTGTGTATATTTATAATTAAGTAAATAAAAATTTATTCAAGCCGAACCGATCCGAGCAGACCTTTGCTCACGCTTGGTTTGTTTAAAAACCTAACAGAGCCGATCAGCTCATTTACAACCGAGCGAAAGATCGAGCGAGCATTTTTTGAGCTAGTCATGAGCAGCGAGCGATTTGAACAACCTAGTACCTTTCAGAGTATTCACATGTGATTCTATTAACAATTTTTTTCTTCAAAATTGGCAATGACCTTACATATGTGTAAGAAAAGTGATGTAAGAGACATTTCCGCCAGCTTACACAAAATTGACAAAATTTACATGTGTACTTTTTTGCATGCCTTTTTCTTAATTTTCCGTAACAATAAGAAAAATATATGATGTATTTTCGAGAAAAAAATTTAAAAAACCGCATGAGAGGTTGGACTTTTCACAACTTAAGAGAGTTCTCATTTTATCAAATATTACACACACACACACACACACATATATATATGGTAGGGTTAGTCTACAAAGGACATTTTTTTAAGAAGTGTGAGAAATCTATATTGGCATCATGTTTTGGATAGAGTAGGGGAAACAGATTGACAAACAACTATGAAATGATGAATACCAAAAACCCGAAAGCATGCTGATTTGTTAGCGAATATATGTTTACCATATATTCGACCCTCCATATCTTCTCCATTTAAACCGGTTTATATCCCCTATTGTATAGGATATTTAGTGTATGTGACCCTATTTTTGGTATTTAGATTATTTTTTATTGGACTAAGAATATAATTATGCCAAACCAAACCACGCCATGATGCCAAACCAAACCATGCCATGATGGGAATAGCGAATATATGTTTACCATATATTCGACCTTCCATATCTTCTTGTTTTTGTTATTCATCATCTCTAAAAAGAACCATTTAAACCAGTTTAGGAGGGAGGGCTCAGATGCCATAAGAATAATACCATCAACATATAGTAATAAATAAGCGCGATGAGGACCTTTCTGATAATCAAATAAGGAGGTGTCACAGATACTGCTCTTGAAACACAATAGGTAATAAAGGTGGAAAACCGTTGATACCATGCCTGAGAAGCTTGTTTTAACCCATACAACGACTTATTCAACTTTCAAACGAATCCCGGGTTTGCCTGATCCACAAATCCTAGAGGCTGATGCATATAAACTGTTTCTTTTAGATGACCATTCAAAAAAGCATTTTTCACATCGAGCTGGTGTACATGCTAAGACCTAGAAACTGCCAGGCTTAGTGCCGAGTCTGCTTCTCCTACAGTTGCTGGTACCTTCTATCGCAGCCTTGTTGGCGCTCTTCAATATTTGACCATTATTCGTCCGGACATCGCTTACATTGTTTAGTAGGTTTGCCTCTTTATGCATGACCCGCGTGAGCCTCACCTACAGTTCCTGAAACGCATCCTACGTTATATCCGTGGGACACTTGACTTTGGTCTATAGATCTTTCCGTCTTGATCTACCACTCTCACTGCTTATTCGGACGCTGACTGGGGTGGTTGTCCAGACTCGCGACGGCATACTTCAGGATTTTGTGTTTATTTGGGTGACAATCTTATCTCCTGGAGCCCAATGCGCTAGCCAACCATTGTGCGCTCTAGTGCTGAGGCTGAATATCTCGGGGGGGGGGGTTGCCAATGCTGTGCAGAAACTAGTTGGATTCGCAATCTGCTCTTGGAACTCGGCGTACAAGTAACTTAAGCTACTTCAGTCTATTACGATAACATTTCAGCTGTCTATTCATCGCAGAATCCAGTACAGTATCAGCGCACAAAACATGTGGAGTTGGACATCCACTTTGTTCGTGAAAAAGTTTGCATTATACTGACATCTTCACCAAAGGCCTCTCCAAGCAATTGTTCACTCGTTTTAGATCCAGTTTGTGCCTTCATTAGGCTACGGCTCAATTTGCGGGGGTCTGTTAGCGAATATATGCTTATCATATATTCGACCCTCCACATCTTCTCCATTTAAACCGTGTATATCCCATATTGTATAGGGTATTTAGTTTCCTTATGTATGTACAACATTGTATTATTTATAGGGTTTTTATCAATGAGAAGATCATCGTTTTAAAGAAACTCACAGATTAAATAGTAAAGAATGGTTGCACTAGATGATTTTAATATTGTAAGAGGGTGTCAGGATTAAGTTTGGAAATGACTTATTGATTTATTGTTTTTTTTAAATCCAATAAGTTATCAAAAACTAGATTTTTATGGTTTTTAGAAATGATTTATTGACTTATTGGGTTTGTCAAAAAGCCAATAAGTTAATAACTTTTTTGCAAACTCATTCAAACACCCTCTAAATTGATGGTTATGTCACAATTATTTGAATCCGATTTGGTAGAATTAGAACATATTCTTGATGTTTGTTTGAAATTGGTCCATACAAGAATTCGTTATTCCGGTCATGGCATGGTATGGTTTGGTTTGGCATAATTATATTCTTAGTCCAATCATCAAAATAATATTGGAACTTATATCTTTGTATTCCTCAAAGCTTGCTACATTTAAATATCACGTTTCATGGAATATATACAAACCAATGAGATCAGATGTTGATAAGGACCCAATACAACTAATGGTTCTTTTTACGTGTATGCGAGTCTAGAAAACAATAAGAGATAACAATAGAAATGGTTCCTATAATTTGGCCTTTGTTACAATTTTAAAGTTTAAGTTTTAAAAATTCTAAGCTTAGGGTTTATGGTCATGTTTTGAGATTTAGGACCCCTCCTCTCTCTCTCTCTCTCTCTCTCTCTCTCTCTCTCTCTCTTTCTCTCTCTCTCTCTCTCTCTCTCTATATATATATATATATATATATATATATATATATATATAGGGTATGTAGGAAAATTGGTTTGTGTGAGAAGTGTAGGAAGGATTAAAAATTGATATGTATGCATCATTTTTTTGACGTATTCATGATGTTTTAGATTGTTTTGCTTAGAAAAACAAAAACATAACAATTAATAACCGAAAACAACGTATTTTAGGCTTAAAACTTAAAACACTATGTCAAGAACATTTAAGCATAGTGTTTTAAGTAATTACTAGGGTGTTTTATCTGTAACTTAAATTTAATAACTATAATACATTGGATTGTGTTTTAAATGTTGTATATTGTTGTGTTAAGTGTTTTTCAAGCCAAAACAACTCAAAACATCATTCCAAAATAAAAAAATATGATGGCTACATGTCAATTCTTAATCCTTCTCACGCTTCTCACACAAATCAATTTTCCTACAGGATCCTCTACATATATATATATATATATATATATATATATATAGGGGAAAGTTAATTTGAGAACACCTATATTTCGTGCGAACCGCGAGAACGCCATCTAAAACCATTCAAATCAAAAATTTCTTTTTACAGTTATCTTTATTACTAAAATACAATCTCAAAAACACAATTTACGCGTAAAAATTTAAACGTATACGGAAATAAATTGGTTTTACACATGTGTAAATTTACTGTTTGTACATGTTTAAACTGTTTCATTTAAACATGTGTAAAAAGTTATTTTGAAAGTGTTTTTGCAAGAAAAGATGAATTATTTGGAAAGAAAATTCATTTTTTAATGTTGTATTTTGATTATAATTAGGTTTTTATTGAAAAAAATGATTTTGATTGGTTTTCTCATTTGTTCTCACGGTTCTCGCGATATTTAGCGTTCTCAAGATAACCCTCCCCTATATATATATATATATATATATATATATATATATATATATATATATCTAGGGTTAGGATACTTTGAGAACTCGACGAGTTGTGAGAACTCGTAGGAACTCGACGTAAAATGCGAAATTTTTTTTTCTTTTTTTTACATTCGTGTAAAACACGTAAACCCCGCTATAAAAAAAAAATTAAAAACAAATACATTAATTTACGCCAAAATACACCCGTGTAAGGGATTTTTATCCTCGTGTAACTATATTAATATTTTATTCATTATTTTATTGTTGATTAATTATGGACCACATATTCATTTTTTATTAAAAAAAGTATGTGGTTATAAAGTGAGTTCCTATGGTTCTCACAACTCACTTTGGTTCTCAAAATATCCGGATCCTATCTATACTATATTAATAAGCATATAGTAAGGGCAGGAATGGTCATTTGCCACGTTACAACACCTTAAACCATATTGTACAATCACTCCAAGCACAAAAACTCTTAAACTTTTAAAATGTACAAGTTATAAAGCTTTATGTACAAGCCTATATGCTTATGGTGAAAAAAACACGGGATACACACATGACTAGGATTAGGGTTTCAATATCATTCTCACTTTCAGCTTCTCCGCCCCCTTCACTCACTCTCTCTCAATTCTAAGAACATCAAGCACAGATCTACGAAGATTTTACCAGATCTACGAAGATTTTACCAGATCTACGAAGATTTCAACTTTCTACGAAGATTCCAACAACACTTGGCTGATAACAACCGAGGGATAGGGTTACGACGAGGCGTCAAGCAACGTCTATGGGGTTCTAATTATGAGCTTGGTTTTCTGATGACCACTGGTAAGATCTAACCTACCTCTGACCTGTTTTTTTGATGGTATAACTCGATTCAAATGATTGATGAAAGTGTTTTGCGAGTTTAAGGTTTCCATAGGCTGTGGTAGTGGTGTCCGACAACTTGGTAGAAGTCTGGTAGCTTAAAGAGTTCCTGAAGACCACCGGTAAGTTCTGACACACCCCAACCTCAATTTGGTTTTCATAACCTTGTCAGTTGATTCATACTCAGTTTATGGTAATGTAAACTCTTGGGAACTATGGTGGAGTTAATCAGATCTGATGACGTTACTGGTAGTATTTTTGGCGATGATGGTGGCTGTTAATAAAGTATAAAGCCATTGAAGCAACCAAAGGCTAAAAGGAAAGAATACAGTGAGGTATTCACCAGCCTAATCGATTCCTTCGATTATATTCTTCTTTTGTTTGTATTTATGTGTTTTTTTAAATTGATTTGAATGTAAAGGGATTACTAATATAGGCATTGTTGAGTGTTGACACGCGCTTTACCAAACTAGACAAAAGCGCCGGCTAAACATGACTTAGTCGGTGCTTTTGTCTACTTTGGTAATTAGTTGGTCAAACATGCTCATTTTGGTAATTTTCACTATACGATGTTGACTTGGTGAATTGCTTTGTGTTCGTGTTTCAAAGGTTAATAATAACTTAAAGTTCAATATTACTATATTAGCATGTCCAATAAGCTGTTTTTAGGGTGACTTGCTATTTAACCTTCGCTAACCTTTTTGAAATGGTATTCAGGCTTCTTTCAATGCACCAGAGGGAAACGAGCCATTGGCTCTTGACATGAGCAGTATGGGCAAAGGTCAATCTCTATTTAAAGTATGGATCGGGTTCACATCCAACAACACTTGGCTGATTATTTAACGCTATTTAAATAATCAGATATTTTGTGAATGATTTTTATTTTGGTTTTGATTCCGCTTGGGTTCTCATCTGAAAACCCAGATTCAGTGTCAGCTATATGTTCTTGGTTAAAGCTACGGCTAAAAGAGGATTTCCAGGTTGGCCTTTCTCTCATACACTAATTAATTCTGCTTTTAATGCTCATTTGAGATTCTTTTTAAAATTTAAGGCCAGGTTGTTTTTTTTTATGCTATATGTAGATTACTATAATATCAAATGATGTGCATATGTCTCACTTCCTATTCTGAATTGCTCAGGTCAGGTATGTTCAACGTTGAGTTGAGCTCTTTGTGTCGCAGCGGTCAGGTATGTTGCTTCTCTTTGTGTCGTTGCGACGATAGTGGTTATAAACGCTTCAATTGACCTCTGTTTCGTCTCATGATGATGTTACCTTTATAATCTGTTAGATTATTATGGTTTACTCTACTGTTTATATTACCATGTTTGTCCTTAACTGGCGTAGAAAGTTTGATTTCTCACAGTTTCTTTGCAGCTTGCTTTTCTGTTCCGATTTTGAAAGGATGATGTTTGAGGTTATGTATGGTCCAACGGTAATGGATGGTGTAATTACTTTCATTCTAAATAAACTCTACCAGAAGCCTTCATATGAGTTTTTAGTGAAATTTTATGATTAAATTGGGGGTCAAGATAACTAGATATTTTTGCTTGTGTGTGAAAAGAAATTGTTAAAAACATGGTTTTACCTTTGGTTTGAACAAAAGAAAGAAGTTGACAACATTCTTAAAAAATCACCTCAAACGGGTCTATGTGATAATCATGGAATGCAGGATTTGTTTTAGATATTGTTTTCTGATTAACAGAGATTTGAATAGTTGGTAAATAAAGAAGCTGTATATTTAAGCAATTAAATAACAAGAATATGTAATAGCTTGCTGACTTATGTGTTTATATTCAGCAGTAATATAACAGGCATGTTGCTTTTTAGCAAGTCAACAAACGGATGGAAATAGACGGTCAATAGGAACGTCTAAAGATTGCGGTAAATCCATGAATCCCGTGTAATATAACAGGCATGTTGCTTTTTATCAGGTCTCTCCTTATGAAGTTGGCTGGTTTCCACTTGAAAGCTCTTGACTTGAGTTGTTTTGGTGGAGGAAGTGACCCGTAATCAGTGGTAAGTGGTTTGGTTTCATTATGGTTTATGTCTACCAGTATTTTAAGTGATTCTAGGATCTATTATTGACGGTAATGAGTTCGGGGGTTGCTCTGCGTTTTGCTTTCTGTTTGCTGCAAGATAAAGGTTTCAACTAAAGCCTCTTTAAGTCCTGGTCATTCTATGTGTGCATCATTTGATGTGGCGAATGTTGTAGATTTATTGTATGATAACAAATTTTGGCCAACAAAGTGTGCATCACCTGCGCCTTTAGTAAAACATGCGCCTTGCGTCACATGAAGTGCAACCCTTTACGCCTAAGGGCGCCTAGGCGCTTCTGGCGCACTTTTTTAAACCAAGCTACTTTCGTCATATTTATAAACCCAAAATTATGAAATTGCTAAAAAGGTTTCTTACCAAATCCATGTATCAGTAGCTTGCATTGCGTGTATTTATTTTTAACTGGAAGTTATTAGTGTATTTATGAACTACTGTGTTTAAACTGATTGGATGGGATATAACAATTTAGTGAAAACAAGCATCCCTCACTTGACATGAGTTCAAATTTTTATTATATAATAGTAGTGTATATGGTATTTAAAACTATTAAATGTGAAGTTGAAAGTATCATCCGATATGAAAGTATCATCAGATTCATTATTTTGTTCTCTTATTTGTTATTGCTTTTTGTTGATTCTAATTATCAATTCATTTTCCAGTTAAAGGGGAGGAAAAACAAGTTAAAGGCAACTATGTACAATATATATTGAAGGCCACATGTTCTAACCATACGACTCACAGCTTTAGTAGATTGGGGAATCTTTTATGCAGTTACTTTATGTTGATATTTGAGGTTTGTACCATCGTTTTCGTTCTTTTGAATTTAAGTTATGGTTTCTATGTTGTTTTCTCTCACATCATACAGATAAAAATTTAAATGTATTTAAGGGTTTTCTGCACTCAACTTCTGCTTTGCCCAAATTATCCAGACTCATTTTCGGCTTATAATCTGTATTTTTTAACTTTTTTCTTTCATAGGACAAGTCACTATCAAGTTAAATGAGTTGGAAGTCAATGTATCAAAGGACAAAAAGGGTCAAACATCAGCAGGGTCTGCTGAAATGTTCTGCTCTCACCCTATGCAGATTGCTTTTGTTAAGTGTGGGTAACAAATAATAAACTAAAAAATAAATTGTAGTTCTAATCCATTTACGTGGATGACAATTGTTTCAGGAACTTAGTTACTTATGTGATGTGTAAACCTTTTTTGTAATAATATTCATTTTTAGTATTTTTTGGAAAAAAAGGACTGATGTTTATAAAATCAAACACGTATTGAGTGTTAAAAAGTTTAAATTTCATAGATATGAGTGTGTCCAAACCCAACAAATCAATATTTCCAAACCTCGAAATGTATACCCATGTTGAATTTGGCATATTTATTCCCACACAATAACTATAAGTTGTAAACAATGTATACTATCCAAGCTTTATACTTTCTGATATAAGGATGTTGCCTCTTATGTTTTCTTGCTTTTCATATCTGCTATCGGTACATGCATATTTATAAAAGTTATGAGGCACACTTAGGGCTTGTGGTTTAGGCGAGAAGTGAAAAGAAAATGTCGGCCTAAGACTATATCAATATGATTGATATATATGTAGATTTGTATATATTATTATTTTCGAGATATATAGATGAAAATATATTATTATATTGGTCAGTAGATTATGTTTTCAAACACCCAATTTGTGGCTTTTTTACCTAGGAGGAAAAAGCGGATGAAGACCGCTTCTTAGAATTTGGCCGCCTAGGCGATAATGGTAGGTCGTTACAATGTTGAAGATTTCTTAAGTCTCACACGACATAGAGTTTGGTACTTTGTGCTATTTTGTTTAGGTAGATTTCACATGGTCGATCACCGGTGAAATGTGACTGTTCCATATATTGCTTGATAAAAATGTACAACTATTTATTACTTTATATTAGATTTACCTAAGAATTAATACGCACATTGAATGTAACACACAAGGATTTATAAGTTAACTTAATTGAGTTGTAACATATCACACGCATAAGTAAACTAACTTAAGTATTAAACAATATTTCACAAGACGATTGATAAACAAACAGAAAACAAGTACAATGTTGCAATTTGTCGCCGCCGCTGCATCGCGCGGGTTTCCTACTAGTGTATATATATATATATATATATATATATATATATATATATATATATATAAGCCTATCTACCATTGTATCCCATTGATAATGACTAGTCAAGCTTGCTAATCACACACACGGCAATTATAAAAGATAGAACGGCAATTATAAAAGATAGAAAGAGACAAGACCATATCTACATACATACATACATACATACATACATACATACATACATACATACATACATACATACATACATACATACATACATACATACATACATACATACATACATACATACATACATACATACATACATACATACATACATACATACATACATACATACATACATACATACATACATACATACATACATACATACATACATACATACATACATACATACATACATACATACATACATACATACATACATACATACATACATACATACATACATACATACATACATACATACATACATACATACATACATACATACATACATACATACATACATACATACATACATACATACATACATACATACATACATACATACATACATACATACATACATACATACATACATACATACATACATACATACATACATACATACATACATACATACATACATACATACATACATACATACATACATACATACATACATACATACATACATACATACATACATACATACATACATACATACATACATACATACATACATACATACATACATACATACATACATACATACATACATACATACATACATACATACATACATACATACATACATACATACATACATACATACATACATACATACATACATACATACATACATACATACATACATACATACATACATACATACATACATACATACATACATACATACATACATACATACATACATACATACATACATACATACATACATACATACATACATACATACATACATACATACATACATACATACATACATACATACATACATACATACATACATACATACATACATACATACATACATACATACATACATACATACATACATACATACATACATACATACATACATACATACATACATACATACATACATACATACATACATACATACATACATAGGTATGTTGATAGGAACAAGAGAAGATTGAGACAACTATACCTATTATACTAATAAGGGTCTTGCATGTTTTTGAACACGTTTCAAGAGGAGATCTACTTCTTCAAATGTAACTAACATGTTCCAAAACAATCTTCCATTCACTTTATATATATATATATATATACACACACACACACGATCACATATCAAGAGAAAGACCAAGTTAGGTGTGTATGCATAAGTCACTCTCATGACTTTCACCAAATAAGAAAGGACACCATGACTGATTATATAATCACACTTCTCTTCCCTTCCTTCCTTCCTTTCTCGGCCGAGGAAACAAACAAAGCAACCACACTTGGTTTCACTTGGTTGGCTAATGATACAAGACAAATTATCATGCCTCAAGCATGCAATTAGAAGACAAAACCACAACTCATCCTATCTTACACCCATCTAGGCCTAACCACCCTCTAAACCCCTTACCATGTAGGATCTTTACCCAAAATAACTAATGAGCATGTGCCAAATCCAACTCCATGCATTCATGCATGCAAACGGCCGAAGATCCCATGTGCCACCATATTCATGAGTCCTTTTCATTGTACCTTACACCAAAGTAATATGTCAACCCTTTTGCAACACATACCAATGGAGGTAGACTTCCCTACATAACAAACCAACATCCTTTTCCTCTCTTTCCCACAATCGGCCGACAAGGAGTTCACAACACCCATCCATTTAATAATTTTGTCTTCACTAGCTCATGCATGGCACAAAGACACAACCATCTCCTCTTGCACACTTATAGGCCTTGTTGTGAAGTCAAGACCCTCCCTTGACCTGATTTAAACCTAAAATGATGAAGATCTCTTTTGTTTTATACTCGGTCGATCTCCCAGATCACAATGATCACTTATCCATTTCAACTTTGCCAACCAATTTGTATTATAATGGAATGTACCTTCCAAACCCCAAAGAACTATGCAATTAGCTTACCATGTATTGGGCTATATATAGAGGTGAAGCTTTGCCTTGGACAACCACAATTCACCTAAACTTTTGAACTTTCCTTCCTTCCACCTCATGGCCGATCACGACCCTAACCAAACACCTACCTTCCTTTTCCATTAGCTCTCGGCCATGAACCATGGGCACTAAAGTTCGTGTCACATTGTGTTAAAGATTGAGTAGAAGGTTACAAACATCCGGAGATCCATCTTGCTTCCTATTCGGTATGTTAGCTAACTTTCCATTCAATTTAACGTCTATTATAATCGGCCTTATTCCATTTCACCCCAACCCCAACCCTTGCCTTGTATGGTTATGCAATCGGTCTAGGTGACACACACACATAATTGATTTTGATGATAGAAATATACAGTTGTTAGATCATTATTATGTATACACACACCTACACCCAGACGAATATATACATACATTATACACATCCACACTCGACACACAAACACACGGGTATACAAACATGTATATGGAATCAGATGAGCAACACTAATATCGATTTTTGGAACCAAAACACAATATATATATGTGTGTGTGTGTGTACATCCGAACTCATTACACATTTTAGATACGTTTACATACGGATTCAAAGAAATACACCCACACACACTCATGATCACACTTTTATACACTAATAAACATAAGGGAGTCAAATGTGCTATGCCAAACAATCAGACTTTGAAGCCATTGTCGATCAAAAGTTTCGGATATATATTAGAACATGTGTTAAGAAGGTTTAAACATGTGTTATTTCTAGTTTAACACTATAATATAATATAACGTAGGTTAAACCTTTAATTTTTCCATAATTACACCACACTTGTTAGAATGAGGAACGTTACAGTACCCATGATAACGTGTGGGGCCCATTTTGTTAAACAATGGATACGTTTTTACAATAACACGCCCAGAATGCACGAAACTGTACATTTTACCAAGTACACATGAAACACGTAACAATTGTCAGGTACACAAACATTGGCCTACATAAAACTAACACAAGGGTCCACAGGTCGGATGAACAACTTGTATGGTAAATGATAAAAACGTACAACTTACAATATCCTTGAGAATCATAGGGCACTTATTGTCGGGACGGTAGTTACCTCACTACTCTGCGTTACTAGACCACACATCCAGTCACCAGGTGAGTTTCACGGCTGTTTTTTATTGTTTTCATATTTTTGGGGGAAAAACATGCAAATACACAAGTTACTTTCATTTAGAGTGAATTCTAGCATGACTACAATTGTAAACATGAGACAATTGGTTCATGAGGTCTCAATAGTCCTCGTACATACATTACACTATAAGCATTAGCTAAACAGTTAGCCATGGAACACTTAAATAGATCTATTGGGTTGGCGCCCCCACTCTTAGTTAGTCGCGCTAACCTACGACATGCAAAAAGAGTGCTAGTATTCTACCATATTTACGTTGTGTTTGTTGTACAATACGTGAAGCACTACACGTCGGAGGTTTGGTTATGGGTTCATGGTTGGTATATAAATCTTGCCCTAGCTAGGCAGTGATTGGTCAAACACAGATTCACTAATTGTTTGTGTGTTTTTGCGAACTTTTCAACGCGAATAATTTGCAATAATTCTCAACAATTTACGAGAATCCCCAACGAATTTCCAAGAACAACTCACTGCGAGTCGATAAAACATGTGAACTCACCAACTTTATGTTGACAAATCTTTTATGCATGTTTTTCAGGTAACAGATTTTCATGAATGGAACTTGGGATTCAAGCATGCGTTACAAAACACCATTTTTGCGGGGATTTTTTATTTCAACTAGCAAGTATTACGAAGTTTGAATGTAAAATCCTTAGATTTCAAAAACAATGAATTTCTTGCATTGTAACTTTTGACGAGTTGAAATCAATGCTTGTGTTTTATTAGTTGTTTGCTTGAATCTTGTGCTTGAAAACCTTTAGAGTTACATCCCGTGTTTCCGCCTTGGTGGGGCGTGACACTTGATCTCTTCAAGAGGAACAATGAATGTCTCATCAGCTAGACACTTCTTGAGATTAGAGACATGGAAAACGTTATGCATACTACTGAGTTCAGTTGGTAGGTCAAGTCTGTATGCCACGGGCCTAATCCGCTCCAGAATTGCAAACGGTCTGATATAACGAGGGTTCAGTTTACCATGCTTCCCAAAGCATATAATGCCTGTCCACAGAGAGATTTTCAAGAGTACCATGTCGCCAACATGGAATTCCAACGGTTTGCAACGATGATTGACATAGCTCTTCTGTCGATCCCGAGCTGCTGCCAGACGATTACGAATTTGTACAATCTTCTCATAAATCTTGTACACAAGTTCTGGACTAGTGAGTTGTCTCTCACCCACTTCAGCCCAACAGAGAGGAGACCCACATTCTATCTGTAAAGAGCCTTGAACGGAGCTGCCTTGATACTAGAATGGTTATTGTTGTTGTAAGAGAATTCCACTAACGGTAGACGACTCTCCCAACTCTTGTCAAAATCGATTACACATGCCCAAAAGAAAGAAAAATTTTCCGGTTGCTACAATATTTACGGTGATTAGATAATTATGGTTGGACGATAATTACAAAAGTGCACTGTTATAAATGGTGTTTATCATTAAAAGAGTTAAATGATAATATGTTTTATTATATGATTAATAAAACATGAAGTTATATAATTAAAGAGTTAGTTATATAAAAGGTGGAGAATAATTAACAGTTAATTGTTCAAGGCTTAAAGTTAACAACAAAGAAGGGAATCCGTTGAGTTCTTATGCTTTCAATATATAACTCAATTTATCCGATTACTACAGGGATGAACTCAATCTGGAATATGAACCATAAAAGAAAACGCCTACTAAACGAACACAAGAATACCGGTTACAGTACCTATTATCCAAAGAGGAATTCTTCTAGTAGTATCGGCCACTTAGGCCACTTCCTTCCACATTCATGAAGTGGTCATGCTAGAGACATAAACAGTCATGCATAATTATGAGATGGGATCCTTCCAAATGGGCTAAGAGAGATAATACCTAGAATAATTAATCTATTATTTTAGTTCTCTTTCATTTTCTTAGTTGAAGAAATAATTGGAAAATAAAACAGCAAGTACAAAAATGAGTAATAACCCCCAGTAGAGGCTGGTACGATTCAATTCAACATTTTGTTCATTTGGGTTTGATTGTGTTGTAGCTCTATAATTTAGATTAGGTTTATCGTTGTATGAACTGCATTGCTGATATTGACCCCAAAAGAAATGGTAGGTACAACTAGCCATGAACAGCCAACCATCGCACTGTAAATGTCAAGGCATAAGTTCAGGGACTAGAGTCAAAAATGGATTATTATATAATCATCATAATCTCTTAAACCTAATATATAATAATAATAATCCTAGCCACCATCTTGATTAAAGTGTTAATCAAAACACCGCCACAAAACCACCACCACCGCCGCCGCCATACCACTACCACCCGATCGCCATCGTCGGCCATCGCCACACCACGCGCCGCCTCCACCGTGAGTTGGGAAGAGTTACATATTACTCGTTTAAGGTAAAACCTAACTCTTGTTGATTGAGATTGTTAAACGATTTGTAAGTTTTGGTATTTATGTCATGAAGTGTTTGCTTAATCATATGCTTTGCAAACCTTTTTTAATTACACTCGCGCGTTTCCGCCTTGACAGGGGTGTGACATATTTTCCTTTTTAAAAATAAAAAACAACATTAGTTTTTCGATTATCTACGCTGACAAATAGCTTTGGCACTCACTAAGAGCATCCACAATGCTATTTCCTAAAAACCTTCGCAAACCATCACTTTAGCATATCACATCATATTTCAAAACTCTTCAAAAACATCTAATTATCACACAATATCAAACCTCTACACTCTTCTACCTCGTCACATATTTTTACATTATCTAATATACAGTAAATTACTTCTATAATAATTTATTTTTTTATATTTATATATTTATATATTTAATACAATATTGTTAATGTAAATTAAATAAAAAAAATTCAAAATAAACAATGGATAATAACAAAAACCTATATATAAAAAAAACATGCCTTGTAGGATAAAAACTTAAATAATACTCCGTATTAAACATAATTAAAGATTGTCGATTGAATCACACGAGCAGTCCGATTCCGTGGAGCACTTGTCTTCTCATGGGGTCATTGTTCCTCAATTGCTCTTCAAGACCAGTGTTGTACTGTTCCTCTATTTAGGTACGATTCCTCTCCAAGGTGAGTGTTGTATTCGTCCATTTAATTAGGTACGTATTCATGTCCAAGGTCCGTGACGTACTCATCTTCTATAAGTAGTTGGCTAAAGCCCTGATCGAATGAAACTTATGGGTAATGGTGGTGTGATCATGTGTGATGAGACCTTACTCTTAGATAACAAATGGTGTCAATGTCATGGTCACATAAATTCATAATGCCCACCTTCCATATCCACTACTTTAGCACCTTGTCACATGAATAAAAAAAATCAATACACTAATTTCTCCACCCCTTCGATTGGAATAAGTCAAACACCATCATATCATCTCCACTGTCTCTGGAACTGTCAACACCACTACCATCATCGAATAATCGTCATTAGTTATTTATAAAACGAAAAGATGATAAAACATGAACGGCATAACTTTATGACACGACCGTTATCAACCCTCTTGTTACTTTTTAGTATGCGCATATATAACATTCCACAAGAAAGAGAAAGGGGATCGTACCGTAAGACCAACATCAGGTTCCTATTATATCTTTTGTTATGTGTCGTTGACACATATTATAAAGAATATTTTTTTGGGTCTACTTGTATAACTTTTATCCGATTTTTTTGTGGTCTAACCATCAAAGATTCTTTCTTTTTTACTTGTTTCTTTCAAGGACTCGACTTTATAACATTACATCGGGTGTTCTTACAACGTGGTTGGTCTTTTTGAGTTAGACGTAAAAATGGATGTGAAGCCACCAATGTTTCCGACATCATACAACACTATGTATGATAATGCATCGAGCGATGGAGGTATGAAAGAGATGAATATAGATTCTAGGAAGGAAGAAAAACACTTGGATTTAAGGAGCTTGTCAAAGGTTATAATTCCTCCATTGGGCGCTTCATCAAATTATACACAAAACAATATTTCAAGATCCACCACTATCATCTCTCCCATGGACTCCAAATATAGGTAACAACTCATTTCTTCAAGTGTTGGCTTATTTCCATGGTAAGATTCAAACTTATTATTCTTTTACATACAACTATACAAGGATTAATAAATGGTTTATTTTTGTTTTTAAACAAACTTTGAATGTTTTGATTTAGGATATTTAATATATGAATTTTTAATATAAAAAAAATGTAAGTGATAATCACATAAATATTTATATAACCTTTTGCTTAAGACGGTTATGTAACAATGTGTACACTTTTTTAACTCTTACTATACATATCAAGCAATATGTATTAAATGTGTTACGCGATTTCGTGAAGTTTTACTTAAAAACGTTATGTAGTAAATGTGTCCTTAGTTCATATTGTCATTATAACTACTCAGTAGTTTTATTACACACCATATGATGGAGTGATATAGAGAAATGGAGATAAGAGCTTGAGACCATTTGGTCTCAATAAATCCGATCCAAGTGGGTTTTACCACAGTGGCCCTTTGGGCGGCGAATATTCCACCGAATTGGTGGCTTGGTGGACTTGGGTTGCCAAGTGAGCAGCCATTTGTCCAGTGCTAACCCATTGACAGTTCAGATGATATTTAGTTGGTCGTTTAAAAAAAAGAAATAAACTGTCCGGAATAACTACTTACTATTTATTTAGTTTTTTTTTTAATAATTTTTTACAAAGAGAATAATATTCTTTAAACATCCTCAAAACTACTTTTTTTTTGAACGGCCAACTAAACAACGCCGGGTACTTCGTGTGCGGTGAGGAAGAGGAGAGCGGGATATGAGGAAGAGGAGAGCGGGATAGTAAAGGTGAGGAAGAGGAGAGCGGGATATGAGGAAGAGAACATGGACGGTTTTGGCAATTAACTCTAAGTTTTAACACAGATGGATGATTTTGCCCCTGACTTAACGAGGTTGAGTTAATCCCGTTAAGTAATTGGATTGTTTTGGCATATTTTGTGAAAGTCAAAGGGACTATTGAAGCAATTATTTTGATTTGAGTTGGACTCGCAAAATGGCCCAAACCATATGGACTGTTTTGGCTATTTACTCAAATTTAATAAAAACAAAGTTAAATTCAAATTAAATTATTTTTAATAGTGTAAACTATACAGAGTACTAGTACAATATTGACCTCATACTAAAATTGTACCGAACTGGGCCGATTGCGACTAAACAACATCGGTACCGGTAACAATATTAGTTTTTTTTTATTGTTTTCGTTTTTTGATAACGTTTCATTTATCATTTAGTATGATATTTCTCTAATACACCGCATTCGATAAACATAGTGTTCAAATAGTGGTTTTACTATTTTTCCAGTTTGAGTGTTGGTACCAAATAAAATTTCCATTAACATTTCTGTCACATCCTCAAATTTCACATGCGGGGTTTTACCGCGTCGCGCATGACATACCAGGATCCAAGTCAACGGTCACAATAAACGACAACTATATGTAAAAGATATGTGAACCAGACCATGAAATTTCATAACATAAATCGTAGCGAAAGCTGAAATACGTTTACAAATACAAAACAAAGTAGCGTAGTCTGAATTTATTTAGAAACATGCACTAAACCCTAGACGCCGTGCAAGACTCTGTGCACCTAGTCCATGAACTACTACCTTAGCGACCTGAGAAAACATGTCAAAAATGTCAACATATGATGCTGGTGAGTTCACATGTCTTATAAAAAGCGTTTCCAAAAGTTTTGAAAGATCAATCCCGTTACTACTATGTTATGCGAACGTTAGCTAGACGTTAAGTATTTGTTACTACTACGATTGAAAACCATTACTGACAAGTGTTTCTTGTGTTGCTGCCCGAGTTTGGTTACCATCATCATCGGTAACCCAAGTGTTGCTAGAGACAATATGCACCCGTCTGACCGCAAGTCGACCCGGGTGGGGTTTGTCAGGTCCAATAGATCTATCCACATTTCCCTGTTATGTATACCCACATATTCATGGTTTCCCCTTGAACTTAGATGATGATGTAGTCGTATAGTAAACAAAAGATCAACATAGTATAACAAATCTTGCGTTTCTAAATGTGTGGCATGTTTCCCCCCCATGAGAAAAGTGTGTAAAAGCGGGGCCGTAAACTCACCTTAGGTTGTGTTTCTTGAAACAATTAGACCAATGTTATGATAGTCCCTAATACCAGCGACCTATCATAAGATGTATATGAGTAACTGGACTAATAACCCGTAGGTTAACTAGCCCCTGAATGTCCAGACCATAATCAAATACATTTGAAGACATGTTTAAATGTTAATCTGACCACACAAGACAAGACCCGACATCCAATTGGTGACCCGACATCCCACGTGTTAGCCAAATACAAGTAATCAAGCAATCATATGCAATCATGCACTTAATACGCACAATACTTCACCAAGTCTAGCATACAGATCACATATTGCATATATGAGTCCGAACACGTGTTATCAGGTTTCTAGACATGTCACGGGGTTCTCAATATGTTCCTAGGTGTCAAACCATGTTTCGGGGTCTCAAAATACACTTACAGCAGCAAAACACACGACTAGGCGGTAAAACACACAACTAGGTATCAAAGAGGCCACTAGCAATGCTAGTGGCTACCAAGAGGGGCGAGTAGGCCTCATTACAGGTGACTAGAAATGCTAGTCGCCCCTTAGACAAGCGACTAGCTTTGCTAGTCGCCTCGTGCAGCTAAGGGACCTCATTTCCCGCGTTTAGCCCTCCAAATCAGATCCGAAACATGTAAAAACACCCAACATCAATCCATAATCATCAAGCAACTTATCCTAAATGAAAACCTCCAATTTATCATCAGTCTAACGCCCTATTTGCAAGCATTTCCTGAAATAGAATGGTATTATGGAAACATCACGTCAATACTTGCATAACTTACCTTAAATGGCAAATAATCAAATTTCATCACATAATCACGTTGCAAATCATCATCCTACTGTTAGTACATCATTCTAGCATAAATCCTAACATCATACAATCATCAAATCACCCCATAACATCCTAAATCCTCTTAATCCACTCAAACGGGTCAAAACGCATATTATCATTAAAACACATCAAATAACCTTCAAAATCCTAGATAATCATCCTAACAACTTATTCATATCAGCAAAACATTAAACGCACAAGAATCCACATGTTTTAATCATCAAAATCCTTTGCATGAATCCTTCACATAGAACTCATATAAAGGATTAAATTTGTTTTAAAACTGTTATTCAAATGTTTCAAAGACATAAACTTTATAAAATCAGGTCTAGACCTCTTGTGATCAAAATAACGACATGAAGAAAGCTTAGGTTGAATAACACACCTTAAATTTTGCTAGAAAGGATGTTTAAAGCTTGGAAATGGTATATTTTAGGGCAAAAACAAGTTCCAGAGGTTAAGTATAGTGTGAGAGAGGTTTGGGGCGAGTTAGGGTTTCACAAATGATGTTTACAAGTCAAGTATGGTATTTATAGCTGTTTCCAGCCGTTACAGACATTACACGAGACTACGGATTTGCAGATGGCTACTAGGGAGCTAGTTGCCCCTGCTGACAGGCGACTAGGAGCCTAGTCACCCCTTGCATGCTGATGTGAGTTTATGGCGCGTTAAACACTATTTTAACGCATGCAAGCATGTATTTGCATACCGACAAGTTATACAATGATTATAAACACATATTACTTGATAACTAACATGTTCACATTCGTTCACCAATCCCCGGGACTCGAGACTTGCGTGTGTGCATTAAATCCGGCGACTCTACATATCACCAATCCTTGTACACATGGTTATGGACCGACTGCCAATGATCCCTTGGATCATTGTAACGACCCCCGATGATTCCCTGAACTATCATAACGACTCAACTGACGCAGTTAAGTATAGTTTATGCTTGACTCGCTAAGGTAGACTTACTAGTTTGACAAATGTTACTAACCTGATTTTCCCAGGTGTCACATCATCCCCCTGTTGAAAGAATTTGCGTCCTGAAAATTGCTCAAAGCTGAAAAGAAGAGACGAAAGGAAAGAAAAATTTTCTGGTTGCTACATCATCCCTCTGTTGAAAGAAATTTCGCCCCCGAAATTCACTCAGCTTCAAGAGTATTAGATGTTGGTTCCAGTGCGCGCTTAGGAAACAAATGAGGATACTTAGATTTCATCTGATCCTCCAGTTCCCGCGTGAACTCTGGTCCACGATTTGAATTCCAACGAACATTAACGATGCGAATTTTACTCCGACGAAGGCTGCGAATCTTATAGTCCAGAATTTCCACCGGTTCCTCAACAATGTGAAGACGATCATCAACCATGATCTCTTCCAGAGGAACAATGAGAGTCATCAGCCAAACACTTCTTATGATTCATGTAACATCCCACATCGGTTGAGAAGGAGAACAAACACTTCCTTATAATGGGTGGGGGGAACCTTCTCTACCAGACGCGATTTGGCCAGTCCTACGGGGGTGAGACCAATGCAAAACCGTGAGCTGCGGCGAAGCGGACAATATCATGGTATGGGTTAGCTTGGGCTGTTACAGTTGGTATCAGAGTTGGGGCTCGGATCGGTGTGCCAGTCGTGCCCGCGAGGACGCTGGGCTCCCTGAGGGGGTGGATTGTAACATCCCACATCGGTTGAGAAGGAGAACAAACACTTCCTTATAAGGGGTGGAGGAACCTTCTCTACCAGACGCGTTTTGGCCAGTCCTTCAGGGGTGAGACCAATGCAAAACCGTGAGCTGCGGCGAAGCGGACAATATCATGGTACGGGTTAGCTTGGGCTGTTACAATTCGAGACATGGAAGACATTATGAACGTTACTGAGTTCAGCTCGTAAGTCAAGCTTATATGCCACCGGTGCAATCCGTTCCAGAATTGCGAACGGTCTGACATATTGAGGATTCAGTTTTCCATGTTTCCCAAAACGTATAACGCCCTTCCACGGAGAGACTTTCAAGACAACCCTGTCGCCAACCTGAAACTCCAATGGTTCACGACGACGATCGGCATAGCTCTTTTGACGATCCTGAGCTGCTACCATACGGTTACGAATATGCACGATCTTCTTGGAAGTCTCATACACGAGCTCCGGACCAGTGAGTTGGATCTCACCCACCTCGGCCCAACAAATAGGGGATTGACATTTCCATCCATAAAGAGCCTCGAACGGAGTAGCCTTGATGCTAGAATGGTAGCTGTGCTAGAATGGTAGCTGTTGCTGTAAGAGAATTCCACCAATGGTAGATGACTCTCCCAACTCTTGCCAAAATCAATCACACATGCCCGAAGCATGTCTTCTAGAGTTTGAATCGTCCGCTCACTCTGACCATCAGTTTGCGGATGATAAGCCGTACTCATATCCAACTGAGTACCCAACGCCTTCTGCAAGGCCTTCCAAAAACGCAAAGCTAAACGAGAATCACGATCAGAAATGATAGAGACAGGCACCCTGTGCCGAGAAACCACTTCCTTAATGTAAATACGAGCTAACCGCTCCATACCGTCGGTCTATTTAATAGCAAAGAAGTGTGCAGATTTTGTCAACCGGTCGACAATCACCCAAATGGTGTCACAATCACTTGGTGATTTCGGAAGCTTGCTCACAAAATCCATTGTGATCCGTTCCCACTTCCATTTAGGGATTTCAGGCTGCTGAAGAAGGCCAGACGGCTTTTGATACTCGACCTTGACCTTAGCACAGGTCAAACACTTGCTCACATAAGAAGCTATGTCAGCCTTCATGCTCGACCACAAATACAGTATCTTCAGATCCTGATACATCTTGTCGTAGCCGGGGTGAACAGAGTACCGGGATTTGTGAGCTTCATCCAAAACAAGCTCTCACAAACCCCCAAACAAAGGAACCCAAACACGTTCTGCGAAATAGCGAAGACCATCCGATCTAAGCTCAAGGTGCTTGTCGGCACTGTGCATGGTTTCAGCTTTAAGGTTTTCCTCCTTCAAAGCTTCCTGTGGCGCATAACGGATTTTGTTAGGCAAACTATAATGGATGGTGAGCTGCAGAGCTCAAACATGATGAGGCTTTGCGGATTCCTTCCGGCTCAAGGCGTCCGCCACAACGTTCTCCTTGCCAGGATTGTATTTGATAGCACAATCATAATCATTAAGAAGTTCGACCTAGCAACGCTGTCGCATGTTCAGTTCCTTCTGATTGAAGATATGCTGAAGACTCTTGTGGGCGGTATAAATGGTGCACTTGGTACTGTACAAGTAATGTCTCCATATATTTAGAGCGAAAACAACTGCACCTAATTCTAGATCATGGGTGGTATAATTCTTCTCATGAACCTTAAGTTGACGAGAAGCATAAGCGATAACCTTCTCGCGTTGCATCAACACACAACCGAGACCCTGGATAGAAGAATCACAATAAAAGACGAAATCATTCGTGCCCTCAGGTAAGGATAGGATAGGAGCAGAACAGAGCTTAAGCTTTAGCGTTTGAAACGCTGACTCTTGCGAATCACCCCAGCCAAACTTCTTTGTTTCTAGGTAAGAGAGGTGAGGGGTTAAACAATCTTTGAAAATCCCTCAATAAAACAACGATAGTAACTGGCGAGACCTAGGAATGGCCGTGCCTCAGTTGGCGTCTTCGGTGCTTCCCAGTCTTTGATAGATTCTATCTTAGCTGGATCGACATGACTTCCTTTTTCATTAACCACGTATCAAAGGAATTGAACTTCACGCAACCGAAAATCACACTTTGAGAACTTTGCATAAAGTCGCTCTTGTCTCAAGAGTTCCAAGACTAGGCGCATGTGTTCCTCATGGTCTACCTTGCTTTTGTAATAGACCAGAATGTCATCGATGAACACGATCACGAACTTATCAAGATAGGGCTTACAAACACGATTCATCAAATCCATGAATACCGCCGGTGCATTGGTGTGACCAAAAGGCATGACCGAGAATTTAAAATGGCCATAACGAGTTCGAAAAGCAGTCTTCGGAATATCGGCTTCTTGGACTCTCAGCTGATGGTACCCCGACCTCAAATCAATCTTTGATTAGAAACTAGAAACCGGAAGCTGGTTGAACAGATCATCGATACGAGGAAGAGGATAGAGATTCTTGATGGTCACCTTGTTCAACTCGCGGTAATCAATGCACATGCGAAAGCTTCCGTCTTTCTTCTTTATAAACAAGATAGGGGCTCCCCAGGGGTTGAACTAGGCCGGATAAAACCCTTCTCCAATAACTCTTGCAACTGGTTGGATAATTCCTGTATCTCGAGACGAGCAAGACGATATGGGGCTCGAGCAATAGGGGCTGCACCAAGTGCAAGATCGATACCGAACTCAACGTGACGCTGAGGGGAAAGGCCAGGAAACTCTTCAGGAAAGACGTCAGGAAAGTCACGAACAACAGGGATATCTTCAATCCTTGTTTCTTCTTCAGATGACAGAGAAACAAGAGCCAGAATGGCCGAATAACCCTTTCGAAGATACTTGTGGGCTTTCATACACGAAATGAAGCTCAAAGGAACATCGCTCCTCTCACCATGCACCAAAAGAGTTTTTCAACCAGGGAGAGGAAGTCGAATGACTTTATCAAAACAAACGATCTCGACATGATACAAGGACAACCAATCCATACCCACAACGACATCAAAGCTATCCAAAGACACTGGCATGAGATCAATGGCAAACCCGATAACTTGAGGCGACACTCCCGAAGAACATGTGTCGGTTCGATTTTCTTACCATCAACCAATTCTATCAAGTACTTAGCCTCAAAAGGTGTAGGTACTAAATCAAGCAACTGACTAAACAGATATGAAACTCTTATCGGCACCAGAATCAAATAAAACTGAAGCATAACGATCATTAAGAAGAAACATACTGGTTACAGTGTCAGGATCCTGTCAGGCCTCACCCGAACCAATCACGAAGGCGCGCACGTTCCTGCCGCCACCCCCGTTGTTTCCATTACCCGTCCCGTTCTTCCCATTCTCGCTCTGCTTCATCTTAGGACAATCATGCTTGAAGTGCCCTGTTTCCCCACAGTTATAAAACCCTTGGTTTCCCAGAGGAGCAGGAGTGGGGCAACCGCTTGAATCTGCCTCGGCTGAAGGTTGACCCTATAATCTTTAGCCATATGACCGGTCCGATGACAACGATTACAACGAAACTTGTCACAACCCCCAACATGATGATACCCACACACATTACACTTCGGATTCTTCCCAGCAAACCCACTTTGCTTCTGATCTGATGATGAACCTGCTGCTTCAAATTTCTTCACCCGCTGCTGAGGCTGAACTGACACTAAACCCTTACCCGAACCTTCCCACTTTCTCTTGTTGCTCTCAGGGGCTTTCGCAGCAGCGCCCCTAGGAGGTAAAACGCCCTCAACAACCTTCATATTGGTTTACTTGTGAGCCGACCGATCAACACCCAATAGTGTAGTAGGATCACGAATAGCTACCAACCCAGCAATCTCTGGCACTAACCTAGCAATATAGTGCTCAATCCTCCTGTACTCGATCTCAGAACCCACCATCTTATGATTCCAGAACTCATGTTCCAACTTCTTCACTTCATCTCAAGGACAATACTCCGCTCGCAACCTCTAAACAAACTCCACCTAAGGCATAGCATTGGCTTCCCCTAAGCCGAGAGTCTGAGTAATGGAGTTCCACTAAGTCAAAGCAAGACCTTCAAAAGTTCCCGTAGCATACTTCACATGATCAACAGCTGGACAGTTACACATAGCGAAAACCGAATCAATCTTCTCGAGCTACCTGGTCAGTCCCACTGCTCCCTCAGTTCCACTGAAGCTGTGGGGCTTACAGTCCATGAAAATCTTGAAGGTACACACAGGCTGCACCAGTTGAGGCTGATTGACAGCATTACCTGAACCAATGACACCTAATTAAAAAATCAGAAATACAACACCCGGGATTCAGACACTAACGGTAGAAATCAAATTACCACCAAAGAGTCTATTGTGCGGCTTGAAAAGCCACCAATGCAACATTCACTTGCTGCTGAAGCAGGTTGTTCATCTTGTCCTGGTTCATATTAACGTTACCACGACCCTCGTCGTGACCACCGCCACCACGACCACATGTACGACCACCCCTACGACCACTGCGAACGCCAAACATCTTCTGCCAAGAACAAGAACAAGACACTCAGATTCGCCACTAGTGTAAACCACTAGTAATCATAAGAATTTAGATTTAGGTCCAATCCAGGACCATCAGTCCAAACACAAAGTCCATCAAGATTTTCATGTATCTCAGTTTATGATTTCGTGTGCACCCAAAATGATAAACTGATCCACATAATCCTCCAAATGTAATCTTAGTTTGAAGCTGAAGCCACCGGATACTAACACCTAGAGGTGTACTATTACGAGTACAAGTGCAAGATAGTGTGTGTGTGGGGGGGGGGGGCGAGTGTGTCCATTGGAGTATAGAAAGGAGATGTCCGAATACTGGATAGATCTCAAGAATGCGCCAAAGCCACTCCAATGTACAACACCGTCGTGCAAAGATACACCGTCGTGCAAAGATAAACAAACAAGCCTTTCGCCTTTGAATCACGAAGAGGATAAGGTAAAGGATAGAAAAGATCTAAGATAGACCAGATGATGCAGCACATAAAGATGATGATATCGACACCCCGACAAGGTAAGTATGTTTCCCACATGTTACGACTCATATGTATGCGACCGTCTAGTGTGTGTGAGACTCGACTATAGACTAGACTCTACATGCAGTCCGAGTTCACTATAACCATTGGTTCTGATACCAATCTATCACACCCTCAAAATCCACATGCAGGGTTTTACCGCGAGGCGCGTGACATACCAGGATCCAAGTCAACGGTCACAATAAACAACAACTATACGTAAAAGATACGTAAACCAGACCATGCAGATTCATAACATAAATCGTAGCGGAGGCTAAAATACGTTTATAATTCCAAAACAAAGTAGCGTAGTCTGAATTATTTAAAAACATGAACTAAACCCTAGACGCCGTGCAAGACTCCGTGCGCCTAGTCCATGAACAGGCTAAAAATGTCAACATATGATGCTGGTGAGTTCACAGGTTTTATAAAAAGTGTTTCCATAAGTTTTGAAAGATCAATCCCGTTACTACTATGTTATGCGAATGTTAGCTAGACGTTAAGTTGTTACTACTACGATTGAAAACCATTACTGACAAGTTTTTCTTGTGTTGCTGCCCGAGTTGGGTTACCATCATCATCGGTAACTCGAGTGTTGCTAGAAGACAATATGCACCCGTCCAACTGCCAGTCAACCCGGGTAGGGTTTGTCAGGCCCAATAGATCTATCCACATTTCCCCGTTATGTATACGCATATATTCCAGGTTTCCCTTGGGACTTAGATGATGATGTAGTCGTATAGTAAACAAAAGATCAACATAGTATAACAAATCTTGCATTTCTAAAAGGTGTGGCATGTCTCTTCCCCATGAGAAAAATGTGTAAAAGCAGGGCCGTTAACTCACCTTAGGTTGCGTTTCTTGAAACAATTAGACCAATGCTATGATAGTCCCTAATACCGACGACCTATCATTAGATGTATATGAGTAACTGGACTAATAACCCATAGGTTAACTAGCCACTAAATGTCCAGACCATAACCATGTACGTTTGAAGACATGTTTTAACGTTAATCTGATCACTCATGACAAGACCCGACATCCCATTGGTGACCCGACATCCCACGTGTTAGCCAAATACAAGTAATCAAGCAATCATATGCAATCATGCACTTAATACGCACAATACTTCACCAAGTCTAGAATCCAGCTAACATATTGCATACATGAGTCCGAACACGTGTTATCAGGTTTCTAGACATGTCACGGGGTTCTCAATATGTTCCTAGGTGTCAAACCATGTTTCGGGGTCTCAAAATACACTTACAGTAGCAAAACACACGATTAGGCGTCAAAACACACGACTAGGTATCAAACAGGCCACTAGAAATGCTAGTGGCTACAATGAGGGGCAAGTAAGCCTCATTACAGATTGCCAGTCGCCCCTTGGACAGGCGACTCCCTGCAGCTGAGGGGCCTCATTTCGCGTGTTTAACCCTCCAAATCGTATCCAAAAAATGTAAAAACACCCAACATCAATCCATAATCATCAAGGAACTTATCTTAAACGAAAACCCCCAATTTATCATCAGTCTAATGCCCTATTTGCATGCATTTCCTAAAATGGAATGATATTATGGAAACATCACATCAATACTTGCATAACTTACCCTAAATGGCAAATAATCAGATTTCATCACATAATCACGCTGCAAATCATCATCCTACTATTACTAGATCATTCTAGCATAAATCCTAACATCATACAATCATCAAATCACCCCATAACATCCTAAATCCTCCTAATGCACTCAAACGGGCCAAAACGCATATTATCATCAAAACACATCAAACAACCTTCAAAATCCTAGATCATCATCCTAACAACTTTTTCATATCAGCAAAACATCAAACACACAAGAATCTCCATGTTTTAATCATCAAAATCCGTCCTTTGCATGAATCCTTCACATAGAACTCATATAAACGATTAAACTTGTTTTAAAACTGTTTTTCAAAGGTTTTCAAAGACACAAACTTTATAAAATCAGGTCTGGACCTCTAGGGAGGATCAAAATAACGACATAATAAAAGCTTAGGATGAATACACCTTAGATTTTGCTAGAAAGGATGTTTAAAGCTTAGAAATGGTAGATTTTAGGGCAAAAGCGAGTTCTAGAGGTTAAGTATAGTGTGAGAGAAGTTTGGGCGAGTTAGGGTTTCACAAATGATGTTTTGCAAGTCAAGTATGGTATTTATAGTTGTTGCTAGTCGTTACAGACATTACACGCGAATACGGATCTGCAGGTGGCTACTAGGGAGCTAGTCGCCCCTGCTGACAGGCTAATAGGAGGCTAGTCGCCCCCTGCAGGCTGAGGTGTGTTTTTGGCGCGTTAAACACTATTTTAACACATGCAAGCACGTATTCGCATCCCGATAAGTTTTAGAATGATTATAAACACATATTACTTGATAACTAAAACGTTCACATTCGTTCACCAACCCCCGAGACTCGAGACTTGCATGTGTGCATTAAATCCGACGACTCTACAAATCACCAATCCTTGTACACATGGTTACGAACCGACTCCCAATGATTCCTTGAACCATCATAACGACTTAACTGACCCAGTTAAGTATAGTGTATGCATGACTCGCTAAGGTAGACTTACTAGTTTGACAAAAGTTACTAACCTGAGTTTGTCGGGTGTCACAATTTCGACACAAAACTTATTGAAATCTAAGTTGTATTCAAGATAAAGGATTTTTTGGTTTCTTAAACTATAGAACCGATACTGCCCGAACGACATTGATTCCATGCGTTTAGTTTCTTTTGTCAAAATTTTAATATTTATTTTATTGAAAGCAAAATTGTATTCAATATATAGATTTTTTTGTATCGTAAGTACCAATAAGATACCAGATCAATGCTAACCAAATACCAGGACTGGTACTAGTATTAGTTTTGTGTGTTTTGGCTTGAATTTGAGTTTTTAGAGAGAACTACACGGATGGTCCCTGTGGTCTTGGCCTAGTTTCACCCTAAGGTACTAACTTTTTTTGTAACACCTTAAGGGCTTATAGTCACGTTTTTGTAACAAATCAGGGTACTAAGACAAACGGGGTTAAAAACTAACTGAATTCACCCCTCACATGCTACTCATGTGAGGGTACTTTAGTCAATAGAGATTGTTATTGTATATTAAAAAATAAATAAAAAAAACTAAAGATTGAAGGTCAAGATTAATCTCGAACACCATCTTATCATTCTCTTCTTTCCTCTCTTTAAGACTCTATTCCCTCGATCTGTCTCTTTTGTGAATAAATTCAGATTCATTATTTGCTAACATCTCCATCTTTATTCTTCCTTTTCCTTGAGTAGTTGAGTTCTATGAAATTCGTTGGGGTAGCAACAACATCCCCCACTAATATGTTGCCATTTTTTTCCTGAGAGAAATACGGAGTATATAAGTTGTGGAACCGATTTTGTTGCTCTTCATTTCTAGTTTGCATCTGGGATTTGGCATCCTCGCAAGCACTGTGATGATTTTATTTTTTAGAAGACGCATGCTTAAATAGATTAAAAGTCACTTTAAGATGGAAACACTTACCTAAATGGTGTTTTCGTTGCCACGGAAGAGCTCTTCGGAAGAGAGCCGACTTGTGCTCTCCGTTTCCCTTTCTTTCTTTTTGTCAAACCAGCCCCTCGGTCTCCTTTTTGTTGTTAATGGAGATGAAGGTTAAAAATAAACGTCGCTGGAAATTTGGGGCGGGTTTAGGGGTTATATGGTGGTGACGTAGAGGGTGGTAACCACCGAACAACCGTTGTCGCCGCCCTTTGCTTGTTGTCCTGTCCATTAAAACCATAACGAAAAACAACCATCTACACCACTTTTGTTAAAGCCACCGAACACAACTACCACCACCTGGCCCATCGTCGAAACCACCTTTAACATTTTGGTGTGATAAAAAAGTTTTATAATTAGTAAAAAACAAGGCATAATCATTTTTTTAAAAACGGCTTCTTTTAAGAGTTTTGAAACAGAGAGATCGAGAATGGAGAGATTATACTTATGAAATGACAATATTACCCTCACGTGAGTAGCACATGAGGGTTAAATTCAGTTAGTTTTTAACCCCGTTTGTCTTAGTACCCTGATTTGTTACAAAAACATGACTATAAGCCCTTAAGGTGTTACAAAAAAAAGTTAGTACCTTAGGGTGAAACTAGGCAAAGACCACAGGGACCATCCATGTAGTTCTCTCGAGTTTTTACTATTTTTCGGTATCTTTGTACTATCGGTACTTCCTACACAGTGAAGGTTGTCTGATCGCCCAAGTCCCAATTAAGCTATTTTTGAAGGGATTTCATTAACGAAAACTATCAATATCTTATGTCGGTCAATCAATTTACCTGCCTATCATTAATGTTAAACCTGTGTTGAAATCCATTTAGGTATGTCACAACATTCTTTTAGTTATATAAGAACAGTCACATCCCCTTTACGATTCTTCACTATCTTTATTTTCACCGTTTAAAATTTAACAAAAACTCATACACCCCCCTACGGTATATAAACTTTTACTCATAGTATGTATATCGCGCCAAAAAAATTCCACAAACAGTTACATTGTTGTTTTAAAAATACCCAACATTCTACCTTTGTGTTTACTAGTAGGAAACCCGCGTGATACGGCGGGAGTGATATTTTGCGTTGCGATACTTATTTCAATTTCGTATAATATTTGTTGTAGCATCATTGCATTGAAATTTGGATGTTTTCAGTTAATTAATAAATATTTGTTTCTTTTAGATTCTTTTAGTTAAACATGCAATGTAATAATAACTTGTACGTAACACATATATTTCTTGTACATTTCAATGTACACGTCGATATTGACTAAGACAGACGTCGAAATGTTAACAAAAATGTACAGGTCGTCACAGTATTTTCGAATGATTTTACTACCTTCGTCCCAATTTAAATGTCTTGGGCCCACAAACACACATATTAAGAAATCTTTTGTTTCTATGTGATAAAATGACAATAATATCCTCAAATTTTTGATTGCGTTTTGTCTTTTATGGGCAAACTAGAAATTGCATTTCTATTTTTGGAACTGGACATTTAATTTGGGACAACCAAAAATGGAAAGATGGACATTTAAATTGGGACGGAGAGAGTAAAACATAATAGTTAAAAAGTTATGATATGATTAAATAAAAGAATTATAATTTTTTAGCGAAGTGGACACTAACTAAAAATAAGGGAATTAAAGTAACTAAAATGAGGTACTAAAGTGTAAAAGTGTTTGAATGACTATCTTACCCTCATTTTAGGGTTGTTAATGAAAATAAAGTTCTTAACTTTTAGGTATCTTAAACTACCCTTCCCTTCCCTCATGCATTATAATATGGTATAGATTAATAACATTACAAATAATAACTAACTTTTAAACCATCTAATTGCAGGTATTGGCAGACACTAATGGTGGTAATGGTGGTGTATTCAGCATGGACATACCCCTTTGAAGTCGCCTTCCTCAAAACCTCTACGCAATCTCATACACAACTATACATTGCTGACTCCATCGTCGACCTCTTCTTCGCTGTTGACATTGTGTTGACCTTCTTCGTCGCTTACTTTGACTCCACCACTCATCTCCTTGTTCGTGATCACAAATCCATCGCCACCAGGTGCGCAAATTACATCGGTTTCTAGTAATCGTTGTACAATTATATATATACATACATACATATATATTATACTATACTATATATAAAAGAAAATTGATCATGAATAGTGTTTAGTTGTAGTTGTCATAGATGAATGAACATGAATAGTTCACTTTTGTCCTTTTATGATTTTTTTTTCAAAATAAAACCTCCATGAGTAGTGGTTTCATTTTTAGTAATATATAGTTTTTTTTTTCAAACGTTGTCATATTCATTTTTATGGTTTTCTTAACATAGATTAGCCTTTTCGTCTATTATTAAATATAATATAAGTTTTAATAAATTCTGAACATATACCGACCAAACATCGATACCGGTATAGGTATTCCTTTGTATGTTTTTTAATCATGTAAAACACTTGTTGATTGCTATAACGAGTGCCGGTATCCTGCTGATTGTAATTAACCAAACCTATACTGATCAAAAGCCCATCGTGAAGTGCGAGGAATCGCACTAGTTTCAAACTTGATTTCTTATTTGTTGGTTTTAAATGGGTGTTGGGAAAATTAAGGTACCTATCAACATG
This sequence comes from Ambrosia artemisiifolia, assembly GCA_032199755.1. NCBI lineage: Eukaryota > Viridiplantae > Streptophyta > Magnoliopsida > Asterales > Asteraceae > Ambrosia > Ambrosia artemisiifolia. The sequence continues at coordinate 34,429,057 of CM063524.1, forward strand.
GTTTGTAATGGACTTTGCATCAACGTTGCCGTTCGAATTGATTTCGTATTTGTTCACCGGAAAACATGGTATGGGACTATCATATACCGTCATAGGATTGCTCCGGTTCTGGCGTCTCCATCGTGTTAAGAAGTTCTTCACCAGGTTAGTTAACAAGTTTATATGAGTCAAGCCGCTCGTTACCTGCTTGATGTTGGTTTACTAAAAGCTCGAATCAAACCGAGCTTAAGTGAGTTGGCTCCTAAAATATAAATTTGTATAATAAATGAGCCTGATTATGTGCTTCAATTATCGAAGTAGAGTCGTTACTAGTGATTCTCATTTAATATATTAAATATCTATTTACAAAATGTGTGATTTTATTGGTACATTCGTTTATTTACATAATAGTTTTTAATTTATGTAAAAATCATAAAAAATAACTATATAACATACATTGTGTTATACATAAAAAATATAAATGTTTATCAATTAATGAATAAATAATATACGAGCATAGTCCGAGCTAGGCATGAGCTTGTAAAACTAATTCACAAGCCCATATGTAGCTTGAGAAATAATACTAGAAATGAGTCATGCTCAAACTCTAGAATAAAACTTAAAATGTGTCGGGCTCAACCTCTAAAAAGAAAGTTTGAAACAAGCCGAACTCAAGATTGGACTCTCATGTGTTAAACATGTCAAGCTCAAGTTAAGTTGAGCTCAAACTCAACTTGGCTAGTTTACACTACTAATTTGGCATTGATGATTCTATAAAATTTACTGACACACTTCATCACAGTCTTGAGAAGGACATAAGATTCAACTACTTCTGGGTCAGATGTGCTAGGCTACTTTGTGTAAGTCAATGTATTACAAAATTGGAGCATGAAATGATAGTTTTTTTATTAATAATTTAAGGTTTAATGTGTGTTTTTAAGTATAGTCTGGGGTGTGATAGGTGACTTTGTTTTTGGTACATTGTGCTGGTTGCATCTACTACTTGCTAGCAGTTTTGTATCCACGTGAAGGAAGAACATGGATAGGGTCAACAAACCCGGACTTTAGGAAAGATGATCTTTACATCCTGTACATATCAGCCATATATTGGTCTATAACTACGATGACCACCGTAGGCTATGGTGATCTTCATGCCCAGAACACGGCGGAGATGGTGTTTGTTGTGTTCTATATGCTCTTCAATCTTGGCCTCACCGCCTACATCATCGGAAACATGACCAATTTAGTTGTTGAAGGCACTCGTCGAACCATGGAATTTGTAAGCTCTAAATTCTTTATTTAAAATTGACTTTCAGAGTCAAACTATTTAGTTCATACTCAAGAAATAGCATGAAATTTGTGATATATTGCATGTTGTGCTTGTTTAAGTTGACTCTACTTGTTTATAAAGTTCCTGTTGATATTGACTTTCATGTGAAGAGCTAAAAGTTCATGAAGTCAGTTTCTTTGTTGGTCTGCAAAGTCAAACCTTTTAAGTTTTAGTGTGTATTTTCATTTGAATTTTGAAGTTGGAATCTTTGTTGGTTTGACTGCAAAATCAAACCTTTTAAGTTTTAGTGTGTATTTATTGCATTGAAGAGAAACCTCATTGAAGTGGCATCAAATACCTTTTCTTCTAATTTCCTTTCAGAGTTAAACTATTAAGTTCAAAATAAAGAATTCTACATGAAATTTTAGACATTGCATTTTTTGCTCGTTTAAATCGACTCTATGTGTTACAATGTTCGTGTGGTTATTGACTTTCAATTAAGAATCTTAAAGTTTATACAAATTTTTAAATTGGAATTTACATTGGTTTGACCGCAAAGTCAAACCATTGAAATTTCAGTGTGTACATTGTTGCATTTAAGAGAAATGGCATTGAGGTCACATCATGCTATTTGTTTTAAATACCTTTCAAAGTCCAACAATTAAGTTCAAAATCAAGAATTCTACATGAAGTTTGAGACATATTGCATGTTGTGCTTGTTTAAGTTGAATCTACTTGTTACAAAGTTCATATTATTATTGACTTTCATTTTAAGAATCTTAAAGTTCATAAGAAATTCATATTGGAATCTATGTTGGTTTGAACCCCAAAGTCAAAGCTTTTAAATTTTAATTATGTATTTGCTGCATGATAGAGAAATAGCATCGAAGCAGCATCAAGTTTTGTGGGTCGGAACCGGCTTCCAACTAGGCTTAAAGAACAGATCCTGGCATACATGTGCTTAAGATTTAAGGCGGAGAGCTTGAATCAACAACAGTTAATTGAGCAGCTGCCAACAACAATATGCAAAAGCATTAAATTGCATTTGTTTTTAGCAACAGTTGAAAAGGTTTATCTGTTCAACAGTGTCTCCAGAGAAATTCTCTTGCTTCTGGTATGAATTATGATAATACTTTGACCTTTTTAAGTAAAAAATGTTATATATTTAAATTCTGCAATGACCATCATAAACCTAAGATTGTCGCCTTCTTAGAATATTATGTGGGTTTTAGTTTTCTTAAGAAGTTTTCTCCAAATTTTGTTGGGTGTTAAAGACTTTTTAAGATAAAGTATAAACAAAATTAGTTAGACATGATCATTGTGGCATGATCCTAGAACTTTGACTTTCTAAGTCAAGCCTCTCACCTGTGAAATCTAAATTTTACATAAACTTTGTGTTCACCATAAGCCCACAATTTTTAAATCGAGTAACTATATGTTAGATTTTATTTATTCAAATTCATGAGGGTAAGGGTGAGCATTTCGTGGTTCGGACCCACATGAACCTTGGACCCGACCCGCGAGACCCTTGGACCCGAACCTTTTTAAATATATGGGTCGGTTTCCGGTTCTAGAATTATATGAATTATCGGTTCCGGGTCGGGTCGGTTCCAAACCCACGGTTCTAAATATAACAATGTATTTTTCTTGAAATATTTTTCGGCTTGATGTATATACATATATGTGATATATTATATAATATATTTTATATCCGAATTTGAAGTAAATATTTATGTATGTCGCTTTGATGTGTGTATTTATGATGTATACATAACGGATTTAGATAATGCTTCGAGTGATGAGAATGACAAAACTGTTACGAAAACATAAGTCGAGAAACGAAAAGTGGTTTAAAAAAGAAACTCATGGGCTATTGTTAGAACCATATGGAGGAATTCTTTTACGAGCATGGTAAAAGAATAGGTATATGTAATCCTCTGAAAGTGGCTATTAGATTAAAAGGTTCTAAAGGGTCAGACCCTTTACCCGACCCATCAGAACCTTTACGACCCGGAACCACATAGCTTTTTAAGGTTCGGTTCATGGTTTCTGATTTCCACAATCAAAGGGTATGCGGTTCTGGTGGGTCCGGGTCGGGTCGGTTCCGGACCCTTTGCACAACCCTACCTGAGGGGTATGTAATACTCTTAAACAATAGTAGAGACTGTTTGACCTTAAAGTCAAACCCTATATTTGTCTTGGCAACATTATTTTTATACATTATTTTGTGATAGGTTTAATGTCATCGGATCAGATCGCCCGATTTGATTAAGGTTATGTGCTTTTCTTGCTATCTAAAAACAGATTGCAGACATGAAGGCTGAATTCATACCACCCAGAGAAGATGTTATAATGCAAGATGAAGCACCTGATGACGTATACATAATCGTTTCGGGTGAAGTAGAAATCATAGAATGTAATCCAATGAACAAAGAACATGTGTTGGGTGTTTTACATACATTCGACGTGTTTGGAGAAGTTGGTGCACTTTGTTGTAGACCACACTCTTACACCTACCGAACCAAGACCCTAAGCCAACTCTTGCAGCTCAAAACCAGTGCTCTCATTGAAGCAATGCAAACCAAACAACCTGACAACGTGTCCATCCTCAATAACTTTCTTCGGGTATGGTTAACTTTCATCATTCATATTACTACTAATTCTTAGTTATAGCTTCGGGCTATTTGGAGCTCAAATAATCCATCTTAGATTATTAGTTTCATACAAACTACAACAAAACTCATTTGAATAGTACATGTAACACATGGTCATGTTGCTCAAGTAGTAGATCTCTCTCTTTCTAGTAAAAGAAAGTTACACAGTAACCCCTAACCTAATTCAATAATCATTTTCGTCTATATTTGAAAAATAAAATCTCATTGCCTTAATTACGCGTCAATGCCACATGATTCTCTTAATAACTAAATAGTGAGAATTTGCCACACACTTAAATGGTTATTACTATCATGCACTCATACCTTAGACAAATCCCTCGTCATTGCGTCAGTAAGAGAGATACTGGGACCATAAGGATGACTTGCCTCAATTACAACTTCAAATGACATGATCACATTCAAACATTATTTGTTACGACCCTAGTTTATTACAGCCTGTGATCTCATTCTGATTAACATAAATCATATGCTCACTTATAAAGAGCAAATATAAATACCCTTTATGAACATAGTGCATGTGTCTTGAAGCATTGCTTGTAACTCTACAGCATCACAAGAAGGTTAAAGATCTGAACTTAGGCGACTTATTGTTGGATGGTGGTGAAGAGAGTGTAGATGGAGATCCAAACATGTCAATGAACTTGCTTACCATTGCGGGCACGGGAAATGCTGCTTTTCTTGATGAACTCCTCAAGGCAAGGCTTGATCCCGATATTAGTGACTCAAAAGGAAGAACCCCTTTGGTAAATTACTAATCTTTCTATACCAAGATCGTCGTAAAACTATCTCAATTTACCAAAAGGTGGTCATGTTATGTGACTTTTTTTTATGTTTGCATCAGCACATTGCAGCATCAAAAGGGCATGAAGAATGTGTTTTGGTTCTTCTAAAGCATGCATGCAACATACACTTGAGAGGTATTATTGGTTGGAATATATTTTATTTATTCTTTCCTAGTTTTTGGCTTAACAATAAGTATCTAACATATATTTATGGAACTATGGTATATACATGACGTTGGTTTAAAAATGCACGCATCAGACGCACATAATGCACGATGCATTTGATGAGATGATGAAAATGCATCGGTCCAATTCATGTGATGCGATTCCATGATGCACATATGTTGCTGCGGATGGAACTAATGCATGATGCAATCTTATGCAATTGACCGGTATTTGAACAAATTAGACATCAATTGCAATGGGTCTAAGTTTTTCAAATCCACTTGTACAAATCTTACCATCAATAGAACAAATCTAACTATTATTTGAACAAATATGACCATCGTTTAAGCAATGGGTTGAGTATTTAAACAAATTTGATCATCGGTTGAACAAATATGACTAGAGATGATGAGAATATATCTTCTATTACAATGTTAAAAAGTTAACAATTCACAATATCATACACATACACACAATTTTTAATATTTTTAATTAACAAATGCCTCATATGCTTGATTACAGATATCTATGGCAATACTGCATTGTGGGATGCTATAGCATCAAACCACCACTCAATATTTCGTATTCTACTCCATTGGGCTTCAATTTCTGACCCCTTCATAGCGGGCGAGCTTTTGTGCAAAGTAGCAAAGAGAAATGATCTAACAGTGATGAAAGGCCTCTTCAAACATGGCCTACTTGTAGACACAAAGGACCACCATGGATCGACAGCTATCCAGATTGCAGTTTCTGAAAACAACATCGAAATGGTAAAGCTACTCATGATGAATGGTGCTGATGTAAATGATCCCGCTGTCAAGAACAATATCTCTACCGAAACTATGATAGATTATGTGGCAAAAAGAGAGGCTGGATACCGTGTCATGATGCCGCATCATGAACCTATAGCAACAAAAATTGGTCAAGTTGGCCGGAAAGAAGATGTGGTAGCGGCAAAGGGTATTTGGGTAAAATCACAAGGACAAGCTATTGGCAGGGTTAGTATTTACAATGGACTTCCTATTGTAAGGAGGAAGATTTGTTGTACAGAGGCTGGGAAACTTATCAAACTGCCATGTTCAATGATGGAGCTCAAAATTATTGCAGGTATATATTTGTACTTCTGCATGCATGTTATAAATTTTCTTCATGATTGTTTTTTTAATTATTATTTTTAATAATTTTGAAGGTAAGAAGTTTGGATTTGATGCTGCAAATGCAATAGTTACAGATGAAGATGGAGCAGAGATTGATTCCATTGAAGTGATTAGAGATAATGATAGACTTTTTATTGGAGATATCCCTTGATGGTTATTTTATAAGTTTTTTTTTTCTATAAAAATTTCTCTATTCTAAGTAGATTTTATATATCATTAGATTAAGTTAGGAAGCTGGATATTATAAAAATGTCTCCATTATGGAGGTGTTTAGTTTTCATGCTTGTGTTAATGTAGTAGTGTATTATACATATATGTAATGTAATTAAGTAAAGTTAAACCCTTAGTTTTTTGTCATTAATTTAAATAACTAAACATTATCTTCTTGTTGATCTTACAATATAATCAAATCATGAGTTGATTTTCCAGTTCATTGTTTACGATTCTGATTCAACATGGTCTAAAAGGAATTTTCATTGTATAATTTATACAACCCTGATCGAGCCTATACCCCCAGCCTCTTTAACTCTTTCCTGAAAATTCTTGGATAGTATTATCCGAGATATACTTGGGACACACATCAGCTAGACTAAATGAGTATTTATGTGCTTATAGCTCAAAACCAAAGACAATTTTTGAAAATAAGACATTTTTTAACTCGACCAAATTAAATACATGTAATTCAAAGTTATGTAGCCATGTAACCAAACGTGGAAATATCTCGATTTGAAGGCACACGACTACGTTCTAAATATCATTTTTGGTTGCTTGACAACATACGGCTGTGTGTTATGCACAACATAGCCATGAGAACCGGATTTCTCTTTGGGTTCAATCTACCTTAAACGGTTCATTTCTGGCTCATGCAACGATTTCTCCTTGATTTCTCACTAGATTGAGCTTGGTAGTTGGGTTGGGGTTGAAACCCCTTTTTCTCCTTCCTGATAATCGACCAAAACACACACTTGGTGTGTGTTTTTGGTGTTTGCCTCTTATTTAATAATAATAATAATAATATGGACTTTGGGTATTTGGCAATTTCCACCCTCCAACTTATAATCTCTTGACTCAATATCATTTTATTAATCCCGCCTATCAACGTCTTTAAATGAAGCGGGTTTTCGGGGCGTTACAACATAACACACTAACCCAAATACCCTTAGGTTTTCATATTCTGCTGGAACCCCTGACCACATTTCCATTGGTGTTTTCATTCCAATGGCTGATGAAGGCACCCTATTGATCAAGTATACAGCAGTTGATATTGCTTCTGCCCATAAAGTTTTTGGTAGGCAAGAACTTGACAACATGCACCTCACTTTGTTTAAGATTGTTCTGTTCATTCTTTCAACTAATTAGTTTTGTTTTGGTCTACCTGGCACAGTCAAATGCCTTGCAATACCCTTCTCCCTACAAAACTTGTTAAACCAACTACTACAAAGCTCTAATTCATTGTCAGTTCTCAGTTTTTTCACCTTTCTTTCTGATTCTCTACCAGACTAACCCATTCTTTAAACTTGTCACATGCCTCATCTTTTGTTTTTAAAATGTACACCCAAACCCTTCTTGAGTAATCATCTACAATACTCAAGAAGTACCTAGCTCCACCTAGGGAAAGTGTTATAGCTGGCCCCCACAAATAAGCATGTACATAGTCCATTATACCCCTGGTACTATGCACCCCTTTCCTAAATTTCGCCCTATGTGATTTCCCAATGATACAATGTTCACATTTATCCAAATCACACAATTTTAATTCAGGAATTACCTGCTGCATCTTTAACTTAGCTAGACCTTGGTTGCTAATATGCCCCAACCTGTTGTGCCACAACACTGTAGAATTACTTTATTTCTCTTCTGCAACAGTTAGAGCACATTCCATCACTTGACCATCTAATACATAGATGTTGTTACTTCTTCTGGTTCCTGTCAACACTACTCTTGAACCATTTATCACTTTTGCCTTGCCATTTTTAAGACTCACAGTATATCCATCACTTTCTAATGTACCTAGAGATATCAAATTCCTCTTTAAAACAGGAATATATATATCTCACATTGTTCAATTGGAATTCTGTTCCATCTTCCAACATTAGAACAATTGAGCCTTCCCCTAAAATCTGGCATGGTCTATCATCTCCCATCTGCACACTGCCAAAATTCTTCATAACCAGATTTTTGAAAAACGTCTTGTGTGGACACATGTGGAATGAGCATCCTGAGTCCATGACCCATTCTGCTACCACAGTTCCATCCTTTGTGGTTATGAATAAAGATCTTGTATCTTCTTTACTGACCACAATCAATACATCAGAACTATCATACCCATCAGGAGATTCTTCTCCTGATTTTGTACCATGAGCCTTATAATTGGAATTATCATAACCATGTGGAATGAGCATCCTGAGTCCATGACCCATTCTGCTACCACAGTTCCATCCTTTGTGGTTATGACCAAAGATCTTGTATCTCCTTTACTGACCACAATCAACACATCAGAACTATCATACCCATCAGGAGATTCTTCTCCTGAATTCTTCTCCTGATTTTGTACCATGAGCCTTATAATTGGAATTATCATACCCATGTGCAATGAGCATCTTGAGTCCATGACCCATTCTGCTACCATAGTTCCATCCTTTGTGGTTATGACCAAAGATCTTGTATCTTCTTTATTGACCACAATCAACACATCAGAACTATCATACCCATCAGGAGATTCTTCTCATGATTTTGTACCATGAGCCTTATAATTGGAATTATCTCCTTTCTTCTTTTTCCATTCAGGACAATCCTTCTTAAAGTGTTTTTCTGATTTACAAACATAACACCTTCTTTTGAACTTAGACTTTGATTTTGACTGGGATTTCTGTTTAAAATTTTTTTGAACAGGTCTTCCCCTCACCAGTAAACCTTCTCCACCTTCTTCTTTTGAATCATTTTTCTTCTTTAATTCTTTCGAATTCGAAGCTGCTAACACCTCTTCCATTGATAGTGTTTCCCTTCCATACATGAGTGTATCAACAAATGTTCATAAGAAGTTGGTAAAGAAGTTAAGAAAATAATTTCCCAGACTTCATAATCAAGAACAACTTCAATATTCTCAAGATATATCACTAACTTATTTAATTCGTCAGTGTGATCTTCTAAGGACTTTCCAGGGCTCATCTGATATGTGTACAGTCTCTTCTTTAGGTACAATCTATTGGCCAACAACTTAGTCATATACAATGACACAAGTTTAGCCCACACACCAGCAGCAGATGCTTCTTTGGAAACTTCTCTCAACACCTTATCTCCAAACTAAGAATAATAGCATTATGTGCTTTTTCTAGTATATCCTTCTTTTATTTATCACTCAGTGTTGCAGGCAAATTGGCTTCACCCAACAACACATCTACAACCCCTTGATGAACCAACAGGGCTCTCATCTTGACTCTCCACAGCCCAAAATCATTCCTCCCATCAAATTTTTCCAACTCATACTTCATAGACACCATTGTTTTGATTTAAACGATTACAGAGTACACCGTCTTCAAGATTCTTGAGCAACCTGGCTCTGATACCACTTGAGTAACTAATCGAAACAACACAACACAAAGACTGAATAATCACTAACAGATAATATAGAAAACAATAAAAGAACAATTCGAACCAAATGCTTAGGACTTTTATTAAGTCAAACCAAACGAAAAGAAAGAAACAAAAATAAAAGAGAATGATTGAGAAATTACAAAGAAAATATTAGCCCTAATCAGGAGCCCTGATCAGCTTATAACGACCATCTGATCAGGCTAACTAACAAACTTTTCGATGTACAATATTAGCCCCTGAAGTTTCACTAGAAGTGAATCTTGCATCTGAGTTTTATTCTCCTCACATATTACTACTATTGTGAATTGACAATTATGCCCCTTCATATTATTTGTAACAACTTGTTGATTTTGGCCATAATATCCAACACCACCAGAGGAAAAAATTGGGCTTTACTCCGCGCAACTTTAGGTTGCCTATCACAAAATTTATAGCGTCTGAGTTGGATTATTATAAGATCCATATTAACCAGTTTCATCCTGGGGGTATGTGCCGCTTGGTGTTCTTTGAGTTTTGTTGTAGGTCTCAGGGCTTAGAGTCAGTGGCGGATATAGAAAATAAAACTAGGGGTAACATTCAAAGAAAAAATTCTTGCCATAGTCTCATATAGTGTAAACGAAAATTTTTTTTGCCATAGTTTCATCCAGATTTGTTTTTGTCGTACATAGTTTCATATCATCATTTTCGGGGACTTTTCTTTTGAACAAATTGCTAATAAGAGCTTGTTTTTTACTGGAACTTGGTTTCATTTTCACAATCACACAAAGGCACAAACCTAATCATAACATATTTAAGTTATTAACATATCTAGAATATCTCTGAAGTCTAAAATGGAATGGCATTATGGAAATCAATAATAATAATTCATCTATCAAATTTTCAATTAACACAAGTACACAACATCATAATTTATGTTTTCTGCCATGTGGACGCCATGTCAGCATTGACATTTTGAGCCAAAAATGATGTAGTGGTTCAAGCCCCTTTCATACCCTTCAATCAAAACCTGATTATGATTTAATAATTTCATATTTTCTATTCAATTATATGAACATTCTTTGAACGGCCAACAAATTGGAATCACTCACGGAACACTGGAGTATCATCGTGCCACCAATGTTGCCACGCGATCATATTCCACCACCAAGTCACCAATGCAGGAGGAAACTCATAATTATGAGAAAACCCCCTTTGTGAGATTTGAACCCAGGACCTTATGGTCCCTAAGTCTTATCTCACCACAAAGATGCCGCTGGGCTATAATGCCTTTGGCTCAATTATATGAACATAATATAATAAATTATGGCAAACAATTATAATAAATATTAGATAAGATAATAAATAAGTTGAATAATATATAACTTAATTAACTTAATGATATAAAAATTAAAACCAATATTTTAAAAGTACATACAAATTATTCAATCAAACTAATGAAGCTATAAAAAATCAAACTAAAAGAAAAAGAAAATATTGGTTTATCCATTGCTTAATTTGAAAAGAAATAATAAAGAGTGGTGGTGTTGAGGTGTGCTTGTTCAGTATGTACGATTTCATTTTATTGAATAAGATGACGTAAATAATAAAATATTAGTTTATTATACTTGATACTAAAAAAAATAGTTTCTCAGTTTTCAACTCTATCTATTTTGTTTTTGGAAAATCACGAAAATGGCCCGTTGATCAAGCCTTTTTATGAAAGTAGCCCCCTCCCGTCTCTCTAGAGAGATGGTAAACGGCTCCCGAGACATTTGGGATGTCTCCCGAGAGGCCTTCGATTCTAGCAAATAGAGGATCGCCACGTGTCGTTGTTGATCCCGAGACATCTAAGCCATCTCCGGAGTCGTGTCCGGTGACGTCTCCGGTGAAGTTTTTGTGAGGCGCACATGATAAACTGAGAAACCGATTAAGCACTGTTGTTTCTCGGTTTCTGGAGTTTGAATTGTAAATCTCATAATGTTACATCTAACCGGAGATGCAAAGTCAGAGGAAATGTACAGAAAAGGTGAATTCGTCACACTTAGAAACCGATTTTGTATCTCCCTCAAACCATATCCATAACGGCTCTAATTTTGCTAATATGGTTCCTTCTGGTCGGAGATGTCTCCGTCTCTCACCCACTTAAAAAGGAAAAGAACCCAACTGAAACCGGTGGTTGATAGTGTGCGGTTAGATGTTTGTGGTGTCCTTTCCTTACTGACATGATCTTGGTTGAAGGTTTTTGTTGAAGGTTGAAGGTTTTTGTTATGGTTAAAGGTTGAAGGTCACCACAGATCTTGGTGAAGTCACCTGAGAAAAAAAAGGGGAGAGAGAGAGAAACGCTTGACAATAGAAAAAGAAACAGAAAGGAAAAGAGAGAGAGAGAGAGAGAGAGAGAGAAACACATGGACACCTCTCGCACAATAATTGGTCCTCGCTAAAGTCTCTCGGGAGCCGCCTAAGATGCCTCGTCTACCGTGAGGCCTCTCTCCAAAGAGAAAGGAGGGGGATATTTTCGTAAAAAGCTTGGTCAACGAGCCATTTTCGTGATTTTCCCTTTGTTTTTTATTTCTTTCTTCTTTGTATTAGTTGCAGGCTTGCCTCACCACTGTCCGGCCGCCGAAAAATCTTGAAACAAATCCATTCAACTCTTTTTTTATTGTTGTCAAACAGTCATAAATCTTGGAAGCAGCAAATTAGTCACAACTTAAAATTTATTTTAGGGGTAACATTTTATAAAAAGTTAAAAACACAAAAAAAATCTACTTCGCCAGGATACTCGAGGGGTAACAGACTTCCCTCCTGCTTCTTAACCAGATTTGCCCCTGCTTAGAGCCCCACATGGACATGTGCCATGTGTTCTACTCTTTGAAAGGCGAGGAGAGTTGGTTCTCCTTCCGCCAGCACAGTGGTCCTCGTGCACATGCATTGGGTGGGCCCAAGAGTTTTCACAAGTTGAAGACTCGTTTTTTCTGGGTTTCGGAGGGTGTTGTGCCACTGAAGATGACTAAGCGTAGAGTAAATATTTGTACTATTGATGAGGTGGCCATTACTGTGGTGGGGATGAGCTATAAATACAACCAGCCAGGGAAAAACCCTATGTTGACTGTGAATGGCTAAGGTGCAGTCTGCCTGCCCTTGTTTTGTTTTTCTCTTTATAATGTTGTTGCTTATCTTTTTGTGCTTACGCAGATGCGAGGATTATGAATTATGTGTTGTTTCCCGAGCCTGACATGTAGTGGGACTTTAGGCCGCTCTAAGAAGGTAAGGTTTATCTAGGCCAACAGCTGGTAGGGCTAGTATAGAGGATACCGCGTTGAGCGGGAGTGTTGTTGCACCTAAGGAGCGCGGGGAGGTTGAATTGACTGGTCATTTTGTTCAAGAGGGCAACCCCTCAAATCTCGTTGCCGCTGATTTCAGCCCCATTGGTGAGAGTGCTGCTGCGGGTGGCGGTAATTTGGTACAGATCCCGTGTGGTACAGTCAACAAATTTTCTAACCTGGCGGAGAGGGAGGCCACTGTTGGACATATGGTATATCCGATAGTAATTAAAGTCGAAGTCTATGTAACCCGACCCGGTACGATTCGAAGAGTTACACGTTGGTACACGAATCAGATAAGTTTACATTTAGGTGGTTTATTATTTGTGAAATAATAAATTGTTTGAACTAGAGGGACTTAATAGTAAAAGAATTTATTATTAAAGGAGAATCCTAATTGATTAATAAAAGGGGTTATGTGTAAGTTTTATATTTATAAATAAGGGATTAGAGATCAAACCCTAATCACAAGTTTTTATAAAATAAAACACATATACTCCCACTCCTCTCCTTGATCGTCGCCACCACCCATAGGCTGGCCCCTCCTCCGCCGCAAACAACCACCGCCGTTCACCCCTTCCTCTTGTTTGGTTCGTGCTCGGTTCGTGAAGCTTCCTACTAGCGAGGATTCGTTGTAACCCGCGTGTTACAATTCCGGTGTAGTCGTCAAAGGTTGATTACTAAACCCCCTATGGTTGTGATTATTATTTATTTGTTTATACGCGTTTAACCGAGATCCTAAGTGGGAATATTTTGTTAATTGGATGAATAAAATTAATTACTATTTAGTATATATAAATCGCAAATATATATATATATGTATAAATATATTTTCGGTTTTGTTAAAATAATAATAATAACCGCTTCCGCTCCGTATATGATACCATGATTCCCAACAGTGGTATTAGAGCCACGGTTACGCGCGTATAGATGGTAAAAGTTATGATTTTGATATATGTTTTATTTGTCAAAATTTATTTGTTTTGACAAAAGATCAAAGCTTTTAGTTGTTCATGTTTGTGATGTGAATCGAGCCCTAGGTGTTTGACCCTTGTCATGGTTGTGTTTGTGATTGGTTTTATTTTTTTTTATTGATTTGTATTTTTTTATTACGGATATTGGATCCGGTGTAATAGATAGGGTTAGAATAGATTTGTTTTATTTGTATTTCAAATTTATTTGTAATCCTACAAGTACAAGATCAAGATGAAGATAAAAAGGCGAACATGTTCCATGAAGATAGAGATCCCGGGTCAAGTGGGAGTTATCAAAATAGTTTTGAAACCCTTTTTAGACTAGTTCGTTTCGTTTCTGGCTAAAACGAAACGGGCGACCTGTTAGGGGCTCGATTCGGATATTTTCATTTTATGTTTTGTGGTTGTGTTTTATTTATTGTAAATAATCGAGATAACCCAAAATAAATAAATTTTTTCACAATCATGGCAACGGTTTTATTAAAACAAGTTTTATAAAACCCGAAAAGCATATTTAATAAAAAGAGTTTTATTAATATTAAAACAAGTCCATTCGGGATAATATGACCAACATAGTTTAAATAGGGTATTTAAAATTATACCTTGTCGAGTGTTGAAAGGAGTTTCAACTATCACGAACAATATAAAATTGGATTTTATAAACTATTGTGTGACTCACATCATGCTAACGAGTCATTCAAAATATTTATGGTAAATATTAAAATTAAATCCCATTTTTAAATTGATGTTTTTTATGCCACCCTTAACGAGTTAACACTTCTTCAAAATTGAACCCAAAAGTTAGTGTCGAACCCTGCTCTGGGCGTTGATCATGTAAGAATGTAATCACCGCGTTTCCTGTGTAACATAGGCCGGTATTACAGTTAACAGTAAAGGACCAAACATCGCTTGTTTATCAAGTGGGCATAGTTGGGGTTAAACATACATCGCTCTTAGCGATAACCCCAAAAATGGAGAGTTGTGTAGTGAACACAATTAACAATCGTTGTTTACCTACCTAATCATACCAGTGAACAGTGCTATGCCAGTTCATTATGTATTGATGAATCGGGGTCTCATCCTATTTAATTCTGCTTTTGGGTCATAAAATAATTAGGATATTTAAAACATGAAATACTAATAAATTAATTTTTTTAACTTTGTAGATGTCAAACGAAAACAGTTCCGCCTCCCAATTTTCTCTCAAGTCCATCTTAGAGAAGGACAAACTGAACCACTCCAACTTCATGGACTGGCACCGCAACTTAAAAATTGTTCTCAAGGCGGAGAACAAACTGTATGTTCTTGAAACGCCAGTCCCTGATGAACCCATCAACCAACAAACTGTTGCTTACAGAAACTATGCTAAGCACTTTGATGACTCTATGAAAGTCTCCTGTTTGATGTTGGCATCCATGATCCCTGAACTTCAAAGGACCATGGATGAAAAGATGGCATATGAGATGAATGAGCACCTGGTGGAAATGTTCCAACAGAAGGCTCGTCATGAGAGGTTTGATGTAATGCGATTACTCATAACCACTCGTATGGAATAGGGTACATCAGTTAGCGCTCATGTGCTAAAGATGAAGGCTTATGTTGATCACTTAGCTCGTCTGGAATCTCCCTTGAGTGATGAGCTGGCTGGGGATATTATCCTCAACTCATTGCCCAAGTCATATGATCAGTTCACTATGAACTACAATATGAATGGGATGGAGAAGACACTTGCAGAGTTGCATCAAATGCTCAAAACTGCTGAGGTAAACATACCTAGCAAGACTGCACCAGTGCTAATGATCAAGGAGGGTCAAGTTAAGAAACCTAACACCAAGAAGAAGGGCAATCAGGGCAAAGGGAAGGGAAAGGGCAAAGCTGTTGCCAACAAGAAACCTCTGAAAGATGCCAAATGTTTTCATTGTGATAAAACTGGGCACTGAAAGAGGAACTGTGCTAAGTATTTAGCTGAACTGAAGCAAGCCAAGGCTTTTGGAGGAGAGTCCTCAGGTATATATGTTACTGAAATCTTTGCTTTTTCTAGCAAGACATGGGTGTTTGACACAGGATGTGGTTTTCACATTTGTAATGTTTTGTAGGGACTAAGAAAGATTAGAAAGCTGAAATAGGGCGACTTGGAGGTCCATGTTGGCAATGGACAAAGAGTTGCAGTGAAGGCAATAGGAGAATATGTTCTTTTACTTCCTTTTGGTTTAGAACTTGTTTTGAACAATGTTTATTACATTCCTAGTGTGACTAGAAATATTGTTTCATTTTATGCTTTGCGTGGACAAGGTTTTGATTATCGTTTTAATGGTGAATTTATTTCTGCTTATTTTAACGATATGTTTTACATTGATGCAAAACCCAACAATGGGATCTATGAGATAGAAATCCAAAATGATACCATATTATGCAATATCTCCCATAAACGTAATAAGTTGGACTTTAATGATACGTATATGTGACATTGTAGACTTGGTCACATAAGTGAGAATCGTGTTAAATAACTCAAAACCGCAGGAATCCTAGATTCCAAGGGTTCAGAGTCGTTTAGAAATTGCGAATCATGCTTAAGTGGAAAGTTAACAAAAGCACCTTTTTTCAAATGTTGGAGAAAGAGCTAATGATCTGTTAGGACTTGTACATACAGATGTATGTGGTCCATTCAGAACAATGTCAAGACATGGAGAAAGATACTTTGTTACATTTACTGATGATTTCAGTAGATATGGTTATGTTTATCTTATGAAGCATAAACATGAAACTCTTGAAAAGTTCAAGGAGTACCAAAACGAAGTAGAAAATCAGCTAAATAAAACTATTAACATGCTTCGATCAGATCGAGGTGGTGAATATCTTAGTCAGGAATTCATCGACCATCTAAAAGATTGTGGAATAGTTTCACAACTTACTCCACCTGGAATGCCGCAACATAATGGTGTGTCTGAGCGGAGAAATTGAACTCTATTAGATATGATCCGATCAATGATGTGTCGAAAAAGCCTTCCAAAATCCTTTTGGAGTTATGCTTTGGAAACTGCCGCAAGACTTGTGAATATAGCTCCAACAAAGAAGGTTGATAAAACGCCTTATGAGATATGGCATTGAAAGAAACCTCATGTATCCTATCTTAAAGTCTAGGGATGTAATGCTTATGTCATTCTAGAATCTTCGGATAAACTAGATCCTAGAGGCGAAAAGGTGGTTATCGTCGGATACGCTAAGAAGATTGGTTACCTGTTCTACCACCCCACTGAAAATAGGATTTTCACTAAACGTAGAGGCACGTTCTTGGAGGAAGAGCTTCTGGCACGAGGGATTGGAGATAACCATGTGTATCTTGAAGAAATTCGAGAACCACAAGTGACTGAACCAGTTGTTCAGACAGAACCAGAAGTAACTGATCCAGTTGTTGAAGTTGAGCCTGAGAGGAATCAAGAAACAACAGAAACACCAAGTGTTCGAAGAAGTATTAGGGATCGTCGTGCACCTGTAAGGTATGAAGATATCTTCATGATTGATGAAGCTGAGCCTGCTACTTACAAAGCTGCAATCCTGGATTTGGAATCCAAGAAATGGCAAGAAGCCATGAATGCAGAGATGCAATCCATGTATGATAACCAAGTCTGGGATTTGGTTGATCTTCCTGCCGAATGTCGGACTGTAGGAAACAAATGGATCTTCAAGAAGAAGACTGACATGGATGGGAATGTGCAAACCTACAAAGCAAGGCTTGTAGCGAAAGGTTTTACTCAGACTCAAGGAATTGATTATGAGGAAACTTTCTCGCCAGTAGCCATGCTTAAGTCTATTAGAATTCTACTTGCCATTGCTGCATATTATGACTATGAGATATGGCAAATGGATGTCAAAACCGCGTTCCTTAATGGACACTTACTGGAAGATGTCTATATGGTTCAACCTGAAGGTTTTGTCGATCCAAAGAATCCTAATAAGGTGTGCAAGCTGAATAAATCCATCTATGGATTAAAGCAAGCATCTCGCAGCTGGAATCTCCGTTTTGATCAGAAAATCAAAGAGTTTGGTTTTATCAAGAACGAAGATGAACCGTGTGTTTACAAGAAATCTAGTGGGAGCTATATCACTTTTCTTATACTGTATGTAGATGACATACTGATCATTGGAGACAATATCCCTATGCTTAAAGATGTTAAGACCTGGTTGGGTAAATGTTTCGCAATGAAAGATCTTGGTGAAGCCGCTTATATTCTGGGAATAAATATTTATAGAGATAGATCAAAGCGGTTATTGGGTTTAAGTCAAAGTACATATATTGATAAGGTCATACGACGCTTCTCAATGCAAGACTCAAAAGGGGGGCTCTTGCCCATGGCACATGGAACCATTCTTAGTAACAAACAGTGTGCAAACACTGAAAAGAAAAAGAAGAAAATGGAAAGAGTTCCATATGCTTCTGCTATTGGTTCCATCATGTATGCCATGTTATGTACTAGACCTGATGTCTCGTATGCTCGTAGCATGACGAGTAGATATCAACAGAATCCGGGAGAGAGTCACTGGGCTGCAGTGAAGAACATTCTTAAGTACTTGAGAAGGACTAAGGATATGTTCTTAATATATGAAGGACTGGATGAGGAGCTGTCAGTTAAGTGTTATACTGATGCAAGCTTCCAGACTGATCGTGATGATTCAAGATCACAAACGGGATATGTTAATTCTGAATGGTGGGGCTATTACTTGGAAGAGTTCTAAGCAAAGTGTGGTTGCTCAATCCACCTATGAATCAGAATACAATGTTACATCAGATGCTGTAAAGGAGGCTGCCAGGATGAAGAAGTTCATTGCTAATCTCGATGTTGTGCCTAGCATAAAGAAACCAATCGAGATATTGTGTGACAACACTGGTTCCATTGCTCTTGCGAAGGAACCAAGGTCACATCAGACCACAAGGCATATACTCAGGAAATTCCAATATATTAGAGAGATAGTAGAGTGTGGAGACATCGTAATAAGCAAAGTTCATACAGATCTAAATCTGGTTGACCCCTTTACTAAGCCTTTACCTTAAGCTAAACATGAGGAGCATGCTAGAAAGATAGGGCTTAGAGTTGCTAGACAGTGGACATGATCTGTAGTTAGTATTGGTGTTTTATTTTGAACTATGACAGTTACATTGAATGTTTATTTGATTAATAGGTTAAATGCAAATTTAAATATTTATTAACTGTGTTCATTATTTGTATGTTTAAATCCTTGAATAAGAGTATTCTAAATATCCGTAGTCGATCAAATTACATGGGAATGAATTTGAATGTAAGACTATTGTGAATTGAAATGATTGTATTCATGAGATGGATAGCTCAAGGGTTTGAGAATCATAATTCACAGATATCATTAGAGAATGATATTGGATGTAACTCGCTTCAAAACGATCTCCATGGATCTATGTCATGAGATGTTTTGATATTGATATGTTCAATTAGTCCTTTTTCTTAAGGCACATATTAAACTACATTGATCAAGGACTATCTTTGATGTTATCTAACACTATCCTGAAACATGGGTGGTAATCCGGGTAGCATTGGGAGAAATCCAAGATTAAGTGGGAGTTGTATGACGCTGATGGAATTCTGTACTTCTATAGGATTAGAAGCTTAGACATTCTGGCGCCCTCGTAAACTCAAACTGGTGTAAACGCGTGGCCACGCTCGGACTAATGTAGTTCGTTAGACCATTTTGAATTAAAGACGAGAATAGAGAATGGTTGATCAATATAAAAATTAATGATCCATGTCTTATGATCAACAGATGTCTATACAGAAGGGACTTATTGATAGAATTATGAGGGCTATAGTATTTGGTTAAGTAAAGCGTTACTTGAACTCAAAGAACTAGTTGACGACTGTAAAGTGTCATACTGTGTTGGGTGCAGTGCGATGCAGCTAGGCGTCCAACTCTGCACATATTGACTCATTTAATTAAAATCGTCCAAGTGGGAGATTGTTGGACATATGGTATGTCCGATATTAATTAAAGTCAAAGTCTATGTAACCCGACGCGGTACGATCCGAAGAGTTACACGTTGGTACACGAATCAGATAAGTTTACATTTAGGTGGTTTATTATTTGTGAAATAATAAATTGTTTGAACTGGAGGGATTTAATAGTAAAAGAGTTTATTATTAAAGGAGAATCATAATTGATTAATAAAAGGGGTTATGTGTAAGTTTTATATTTATAAATAAGGGATTAGAGATCAAACCCTAATCACAAGTTTTTATAAAATAAAACACATATACTCCCACTCCTCTCCTTGATCGCCCCCACAACCCATCGGCCGGCCCCTCCTCCGCCGCAAACAACCACCGTCGTTCACCCCTTCCTCTTGGTTGGTTCGTGCTCGGTTCGTGAAGCTTCCTACTAGCGAGGATTCGTTGTAACCCGCGTGTTACAATTCCGGTGTAGTCGTCAAAGGTTGATTACTAAACCCCTATGGTTGTGATTATTATGTATTTGTTTATACGTGTTTAACCGAGATCCTGATTGAGAATATTTTGTTAATTGGATTAATAAAATTAATTATTATTTAGTATATATAAATCGCAAATATATATATATATATATATATATATATATATATATATATATGTATGTATAAATATATTTTCGGTTTTGTTAAAATAATAATAATAACCGCTTCCGCTCCGTATACGATACCATGATTCCCAACAGCCACGTAGGAAGTTAAACAAGAGATGGTTAAGCTATCTCTTGAGAAGCGCAAGACAAGTGATCCTCCTGCAGCCAAGACTGCGGAGCAGTTTCAATCTCCCAAGAAGAAGAAGGTTATGAGTTGAGGACACGTTGGTGAGTGTGGTGCAGCAAATGTTAGGTAAGTATGTGCTTGTTTAGTAAGTTGTTTTGCCCTTGCGTTTTGCTTTCTTTTGGTTTTTTCAGCGCATATGGGTGCGTCTTCCCCTTCTGGCGAGAGTGGTGGTTCAAAGGACTCTAAATAAGCCAAGATTATATTAAAGAAGACCTAGGTCACTACCACTGCTCCTCCCCAGGCTCCTATGCTGGCTCCTCCTCAGGCTCCACCGCGCCGTCTCTTTCTTATGTTAAGACAAAAATTGCGAAAGGGCTTGATGCGCAGACGACGGAGGTGATCACTTTATTAAGATTGTGAAAGGTGATGGAGAGAACGTTGTTGAGGACAGACGTTTAGATTCTCCTTTGTGAATGTTAAGTAGGATGAAGGGTTTCCATTCCCTAATATCTACCACCCACATAATTCCTATAAGCGCCATGCGCCCAACCGGAAGGTCAATCAGGGTATCCGATTCACAGATCTCAGAGCTTGCGGAGCATGTGTTCCAGCGCACACGCGACCATCAGGAGTTAGTCAATGACAACGTGATGGCCTTCTCCAATTTTATATCTACAACTGCGGAGATTATGAGGGAATGGACCCTGTTTTAAGAGGATTGGTTATTGTTGGAAGAAAGTCGGCACAAGTACGATAGGGAGGGCGAGGCTGAGACGCAAAAGCTCAGGGATGTTGAGTGGTGTGCTACCACTTATCATGCGGAGATGGTGGAGAAGCGCCTGGCTGGGTGTGAGGCAGAATGAAAAACTACCTATGCTCGCACTAACCAGAAGCTTCAAGATGCGTCTGAGTTAGAGGAGAAACTTGACAATGACCTTCATGAGTCAGGGCAAGAGACGGTGCAGCTGAGGGATGTGATTGAGGCTCGCGATGTGAGCTTGTCGTCTGCTCGCAAGACCTTAAAGCTACATTAAGCCGAGTTGGTCAAACGCCATGAGAAGATTGTTGAGCTTAAGTCTAATTCAGGCGCCTTAGCTGATGAGCGCAATAATCTGCATGAGTAGTCATGGAGTGGTTGCCTCAATGTTGTATCCCTGAGGTGGGTGCCTTGTTCTTTTCCTTCTTTCAGTTTTTTTGATGATATTTTAACTTTTCTTGACTGTTTTGTAGGTGGCGCATCATGTGAAATCTGGTCTGTGTACCAGGGAGGCTGTGGGTGCTTTAACTGTGATTGCCTAGTTTGTTGGGTGCAAGGAGGGTTTTTTCAAGGGGTATGGGTATGCTATGAACAACAAGCCTGCCAAGGACTTCCCCCTTTATGTTGTAGATGTTGAAAAGACTTTGAAGGAAATGTCCTGACAATACGATGAGTTGGAGTATTCTTTGGTTGATTTATCTTCAGCCAAGCCGAGAAACCCACCCTTGCATGTCTTAGAGGCGCCCTAGAATAGGCTAGTGTGGTTGATGAAGACCTAGCGAAACGGATGAGCGATCATGCGGAGGCTTCTACTAATGTTGAGCGGGATGAGCCTGAGGACAGTGAGTTGGTGGACTATTCTAGAGATTCGCGAGGTGATTGGGAATACCCACCAAGTTCCAAAGCTCCTTACGCGTTTTTAGGCGTGCGTGCCTTTTAGGGTTTTATGCAGTTTTTGAGTGTAACCGTTTTGTGCCTCTTAAGAGGTTGTTTCTATGACATATTTACTTTTTAGTAAATTTCTTTTTGAGTCCCTGAGTTTTCTTGATTTTAACTACTTGAGTCCAACATTTTCATTTTTAACATTCTGAGTGCTAGTGTTTTAATTTTGTAACCCTTTGAGTCCAATTTTCTAACGACGTTAGATTTTTTCTGTTAATATTTATGAAATGACCAAAATACCCCTACCATTAAAAATAAATAATTATTAAATATTATACTTTATTATATTATAATATATACACACACTACATCTGTACACACACACACAGATCTCACCTTTCTCTCTCTCACTTCTCTCTCTCTCTCACTCTCTAAGTACCAAATCCACCACCACCATACATCTTTAGCAACCACCACCACCACCACCATCAATCTCCACCGATGGTTCAACCACCATCAACACACCCATCACTCGACATCACCCTAACCCGAACCATAACACCAACAGCCCAAACCACCACTGCAGACCCGAACCACCATCAACACAACCCGAACCACCAGCCCAAACCACCACTGCAGACCACAACACCAACACCCTTACCCCCAATGACCAGCCCAAACCACCACTGCAGACCTGTGCCGCCACCGCCATCACCATCTCCACCACGTGACCAGCTCCACCAGTACAGATCTGTGCCGCCGCCGCCATCACCATCTCTACCACGTGACCAGCTCCACCACGTGACCATCTCCACCACGTGACCAGCTCCACCAGTACCATCTCCGTCATCACTAGAAACCCCCAAATCGGAACCCTAGTGCACCACCACCATCTGTCGTTCTTCTTCCCCTGCTACTCTCTTTCTCTCTCTCGACATCTCTCTCTCTCTCTCTTTTTCTCTCTTTCTATCTACTGGTTCTCTCTCTCTCTCTCTCCCCTTGTATCTCTTT
Organism: Ambrosia artemisiifolia; assembly: GCA_032199755.1. Taxonomy (NCBI): domain Eukaryota; kingdom Viridiplantae; phylum Streptophyta; class Magnoliopsida; order Asterales; family Asteraceae; genus Ambrosia; species Ambrosia artemisiifolia. Next base: position 34,452,350 of record CM063524.1, read on the forward strand.
CTTTCTCTAAATAAAGGGGTATGAGGTGGGTATTTGGTTGAGAGGGACGTTTGTAGTGGTGGTGAGGGTGGTTCGGAGGTGGAGGTGCGGTGGGGGTGGATTGTGGTGGTGGTGGTGAGGCAATGGTGGAGGTGCAGGTGTGTTTGTGTGTGAGAGAGAGAGTGTGAGAAAGCTTTATGTGTGTGTGTGTGTATATATATATATACTTATTTATATATTATTAAAAACTTCATGCATTAAAGACTTGTTCCTTATACATTATGCATTAGAAAGTTGTACCTAGGTATTAAATGACTGAAATACCCCTATACTTAACTGACTTGATTAACGTCGTTAGAAAATTGGACTCAAATGGTTACAAAATTAAAACACTAGCACTCAGAATGTTAAAAATGAAAATGTTGGACTCAAGTAGTTAAAATCAAGAAAACTCAGGGACTCAAAAAGGAATTTACTCTTTACTTTTTGAATGATGCCTTAGTTTATTTTTATACTTTCCAAATTTGTGTTTTGGAAATGTGTGTTTGAACAAATTAAATGCTTTGAAACTGTAATGCGCTAGACGCCTTGCGCTCACTTTGTTTAAAGCATTAGTGAGAGCGCATTGTTTTAACGTGCATGGATTTTTAGGATGAGTGACGCCTTCCTTAATCGATTACTCTCTGTACCTTACTGCAAAGAATGTGTGGTAGGTCATTCTGCTGTGCGCGAATTAGCATCGAGTTCCCTGATGTCCTAAATATGTTTATAGTGTCAAGGTTAACGTTTAAGCGCCTTCCTGACCAGTATATTTTTCCTATATTTTACTTTACAGGTGTGTTCGTGTAACGGTATGTCCTGCTGCACGTGAGTTAACATCACACGTGAGAGATTTGAAGTGTGTTGGTAACGCGTTTTTATTATTACCTTAAAGCAACTGAGTGTTTAAGAGAACATAGACACATAGGAAGCTTTCATTCATATCGTTTGGCAGGAATGCTTCCTTAAAAAAAAAATTCAAAATTACATGTAGCATTTTCTTAGTTGCGCAGCATTCTAAGTGCGCGATATAGCTTTCCCATCCAACGTCTCTAGCTTGTAGGCTTTGTTTTCCAACACTTTCACAGTGTGATAGAGTCTATCCCCGTTGGGCGGGAGCTTGCCTTGAGGGATTGCATTGCTTGCCTCATTGCTTCTAAACACAAAGTCTCATTCTAAAAAAAATCATTCAGTTTGACTTTGGAGTTGTAGTAGCACTCTAGCTTCTTCTTATACTTAGCTTCTTTAATAGCATCTAGCTCTCAGCGCTCTTCAGCAAAGTTCAGATTGAGGCGCAACTCCGCATCATTATTAGTTTTATTGGAGGCTAGGACCCTTGCGGACAGGAGTCCTATCTTTGTTGGAATCATGGCTTCGAATCCATATGTTAGGCTGAATGGGTTTTACCATTGCTTGTCTTGGTTAGAGTTCGATACGCCCACAACACATTTAGGAGTTCGTCCGCCCATGCGCGGTGTTTGGTTCCCAATCATGCCTTGATCCCTTCCACAAGGATTCTGTTTGCACGTTCGACCTGCCCGTTCCCTTGTGGATGAGCGACAGAAGTGAAGACTGGGTGGATACGTAGGTCCGTGTACCATTTTAAGAGACCTTTATCTACAAATTGGGTGCCATTGTCAGTGACTATACTAAGCAGGAGAACAAAACAACAAATGTTAAATTCCTGGATGATTTTAATAATGTGCAATGTCATGATCTGTGCTAATGGTTTGGCTTCCACCCATTTGGTGAAGTAGTCAGTGGCCTTTATTAGGTACTTGATTTTTCCAGTTATTGCAGGAAAAGGGCCAACAATGTCTATTGCCCACTTTTTGAATGGCCACACGGATGTTACATGGACCAACTCATTTTTGGGGTGCATGGTATTAGGTGTGTGCCTCTGGCATGAGTCACATTGGCGGATGACCTTAGAGCATCTAGGTGCATCCTTATCTAGTAATACCACGCATTCATGATTTTTGCCACCACCATGCATGACCCCGTGTGTAATCTATAAATTCCTTCATGGATCTCTCGGATCAGGTAGTTTGCATCTTCTGCATCTACACATCCCAGCAACGGGCCCAGGTAAGACCAACAGGATAATACCCCGTTATTCATTTCATATTGTTAGGCTTTGTGTTGTATTTTAATCACTTCGCCGTGCTTCTCTGGCAGGATGCTCGCACTAAGATAGGTTATTATAGGAGTCATCCAACATTCTGACCCTATCTGAATGACATTCACCTCTTTCTGTGGAATGGATGGATGATTCTTGACTTCTACACATACGCTTTCACAAGACGGCTAAAACTTGTAGATGCCACCTTGCTCAGTCCATCCGCGAGTTTGTTTTGGCTGCAGCTAATGTGGATGATAGTGCAAAAGGCAAAGTGTTTCATTAGTTCTTTTGCTTGCTCTAGGTATAGGATCATTATAGCATCGTTTGTGACATACACGCCATTAATTTGTCCCGCTACCAACATAGAGTCGACCTGCGTTGCCACATGCCTGGCGCCCAACTTTAGCGTGATCATGACCCTGCTAACAAAGCTTCATATTCAGCTTCATTAGTGTGCTTTTAAACTCCAAACGAAGTGCGTAAGTGAATTTGTTTCTCTCGGGACTCAGCAATCGCAGACCCGCAACCGCGCCATCATCATTTGAGGCTCCATCAGTGTACAAAGACCACAACGCCTTTTCATCATCCACCACTTGAATTCTTGTTATGCTTTACATTCTTCATTTTTTTCCTCTAGTACCTCCACAATGAAGCCTAATACTGATGTAATATATTAGAGTTTGCATAAGCTTGTGGTTTACCATTAGCATCGAGCTAACTGCTTTATCCGTCGCGCACAAGTATAGCCCTAGTGGTTGGTTTGAGAGTGGTACGATTAGCCCTGGCAAGTCCATTAAACACTTTTTCATTTCCTGAAATGCGTTCTCCGCTTCTAGGGTCTGTCGAAATTGGTTTTTCTTTAGGCAGCTCTTTAATGTTTCAGTGAATGGGGTATACTTGGTGGCATGATGTGAAAAAAATATGTCGATTTCCGCTAAGCGCCCATTCAATGTTTGGATTTCCTTGATTGTTGATGGAGAGGGCATGCGCTCTATTTCTTGGATCTTTTCAGGATTGGGCGGAACCCATCCTTTGTGATTATCACACCAAAATTTTTTCCCTCTTCCATGCCAAAGTCGCACTTTCTTGGATTCAACTTTATGCTTATATTGCGCAGATGCTTAAATGTCTCATCAATATGTTTCAACATGTGATCCTCTTGTTTGCTTTTAATGGTCGGTTCATCAACATAAACTTCCAAATTCTTACCAATTTGGAGGTCGAATGCGCGGTCCATGAGTGGTTGGTATGTGGCACCCACATTCTTCAATCCAAAAGGCATCTTGGTATGACAGTAGACCCCTCTATCTGATCTAAACTCATAAATATCTGAGAAGATCTAAACTCACGAAGATCAGAGAGGATCTGATTCATGACTAGATGATCTACTACTAAAACCCTAAGAGAGAATATCATAACTCTCGAGAAGCTCAGAGAAAAATAAAATATCGTGAAACCCTAAAAGAGATATTATGTCTCTTTTATAGGGAGTCTAAGGTGGTGTAATAACCAGTGAATGGGCTTGGACCCATGAGCTCTTATTCAGCAACAGCAGGCCCACATTAGCAGCGAAAGCCTAGCATCAATCTTTTAAGCCCAGCATCAACATCATCTCGAGCCCATCAACAATAGCCCAATTATATAAAATACAAACAACATCTTATAAATAACTGACTTTATTGAATTGTATTATGAATTCTTTTAACCCCCACCCCCCTCCCCACAAGTCAATAAGTGAATACATCCAACAAGGAAAGAGATTTACATACCTCTTTGTCATGATTAACAGCAGTGGCGGATCTAGAATATAAAACTAGGAGTAACATTAAAAAAATTGTTGTAGTTTCTTATAATGTAAACGAAAAAAAATCCGTAGTTTCATCTAGAATTTTTTTTGCCATAGTTTCATATCATCATTTTCGAGGGCTTTTCTTTTAAACAAATTGCTAATAAGAGCTTGTTTTTTACTAGAGTTTGGTTTCAATTTCACAATTACACAAAGCTACAAACCTAATCCTAACAATAACATATTATAGTTATCAATAATAATTCATCTTTCAAATTTTCAATTACCACAAGTACTTAACATCTTAATAACTCAATTTATAAACAAAAACCATGTTGGGTCAAAGAGGATTGATAAACATTTCAACCTTAGTCTAATATCCTCTCTGCAACTTTTGGTTTAGTATAGAAAGTGTTGAAGAAAAAAAGACAAGTACTGATGAAGAACTGAAGCTGAGACAAAGTGATGAAGAGTGATGTTCTAAAGATGAACTAGACAAACATCTAAAGAGCAACTCCTGAAGGATTACTCATCAACAGTTGACTACTCATTAGCAGTTCCGGTAGAAACTTCCCACCGCCCTACTCTTCAGCAATTTCATATTATATTTGTATTTAATAGATATTTTGTACAAGTATCAATTCTACAGCCTGTTGTAGTATTATACTATTATATCTATACTTCATATGTACGTTTTGTAGTATATAAATAGAAGGGTTCATATCTTCTATTTATTACACTTGAATACACAGACTTTAAGTCAGAAATCCATTGTCTATTATACGAGAACCATCTGAATATACATAACTGTTTTATCATTAACTGCTTTGATTCTCATATACAATTATTGCACTTTAGTTTATCATTTGGGGGGAGCATTTACTGATCATAAAAGTGAACTATTAACTTAGAACAATTAATATTATTCCGCTACACATTTACTTTGATATATATAAATTGTTCAAGAAGAAACTGTGTTACTTAGGTCCCTACAATTGTTATCAGAGCTCTGCTTTATCTAATCACATATTAATCTAACAAATTGAGAATCAGACGCAGGCTCTTATAGATATTCAATCAAAGGATAAAAGTTCACTTTATTCAATCCATCCCTTTAAGAAGTTGTTAATCAATCAATATTCTTAAAAAATGGATCCTCATAATACTAGATCTGCAAATAAGCCTCCCATGCTAGTGAGAAATGAATTCAATATCTGGCAAAGAAGGATGGCACATACTTTGTCACAACAAAACACACATTGTTGGAAGTCTGTCATGTATGGACCCCATAAACCAGTGACTGCAGATTTAGAAACTAAAGTTGAGAAAATAAAAGAACCAAAAGACTACACAGATGAAGATTTCCTAAAACTTGAGCTAGATGCTAAAGCTTTTTCAATGTTGGCAATGGCTCTCCCAAATGAAATTTATGATGGACTCTTACATTGTGAGAGCGCAAAAGAACTTTGGGATTGTCTAAAAGAACAATTTGGAGGAACTGATGAGGTGATTGCCAACACCAGAGAAATCTTGGCTCAACAATATGAAACTTTTACTCATGTAAATGGAGAAAATTTAACACAACAATTTGAAAGATTTTCTTCACTAATTTCTGAGTTAAAATTAAATGGTCAGACCTACTCAAATCCATCTATGTTGCATAGATTTTTAAGGCCTTTACCTGAAAATGGGAAACTTATTCCATAGTCCTCAGGTCAAATTCAAATTTTGATTCCCTAACACTTACAAAATTACATGGGAAATTGTTAACTTTTGAAAGAGAAATTAATCAAAAGAAAATTTTACAAAATTCTAGAAAAACTGCTAATGACTATGTTCCTGGTAGTACAGCTCTTTTGGGACAAGACTCACCATCTTGTTCTAATGACTTTGGCTCGTTTGATCATATTGACATCACAGCTGGGATCTCATTAGAAAGATCATATCCAGCTTATGACAATGTTGAAAATCAAACAACTGATAACATGTGTTTTATTCTTGATGACTTAAAAATTTTCAGTAGTGATGAATTAGAAGAAATGGATCTTCTGCACCAACCGGCCATGTTAAACATAAAAATAAACAAATTTTACAAGAGGTCAGGTAGAAAATTTCCAGGTTTAAATAATCAAACAAAAGTTGGTTTTGACAAATCTAAACTTAGATGTCATAAGTGTCAAAAGTTGGGACACTTTGCTAGAGAGTGTAGAAGCTCTAGCTACAACCAACCACAATCTGGAAATCAACCAAGCTCCAGTAACAACAAAAATCAAGGATCACATGGAAGTTGTTGGGTCTGCTGACCTGGAGAAGAACAGATGATTAGAAAGCCAAAATATTCTATCTTTTGATCCTTTGAATAAAACAGTTGATTCAAGATACTTTCCCCAAAAGACTGTTGACCCTAACAACTGCTACACCAAACAACTGATGAAGACAACTGCTGCTGCTGAAAGGTCTGTTGAACAAACAACTGATAGACAAAGATCTGATGAAGAAACAACTGCTAATCAAGTACTGAAGAACAAAGGTCTGTTGAACAAACAGCACTTTGGATTCCACAGAAGATAAAGACCATCAGAGTTTTCCTTTACAGTAGTTTGTATTAGCAGTGTTTTCAATATAACAGTAGTTATAGTTAGCAGATGTTTTATGTTGTTAGTCAGTTAGAGGTCGCTGTCTTAGGTGACGTCAGCAGTGATCATCAGAGGTTTAGTTTAGTCTATAAATAGAACAGTGATTGTACTGTTCTATTCATCACTCTCGTCATTCTCTTAAGACAAACATTCTCTGAGTGATCAGGCTGAGGGGGAGTTATTGTACAATTGTAATCTTTCAATCTAATGAAAGCTTTCGATTAAAAACAATTATTCTCTTGTTTTGATTTATAGTTTATCATTCCGCTGCACTTTCCATTTATATCTCACTTCACTTATTTCATTATTTGTCTAAACAATCAAAACAATCAAACTCAGATCCTAACAATTGGTATCAGAGCTTGGTCAATTAAATTCGATCTAATCAATCAATTTAATATAAACAGATCAGCTCAAAAATTATTGATATCGTTTGTTTGTCGGATTGAAAACAGAGTAATAGTTTATTTTCATTTCAACCGTTAGTAAACAGATTTTGTTTTTGAAAAAATCAGAGAATGACTTCACTTAATCAAGATCCACATAACATTGGCACTAGTAACAAGCCACCGATGCTTGTCAGATCTGAATACAATATCTGGCAACGTCGGGTAGCTCATATGCTAGCACAGCAAAACACAGGGTGTTGGAAGTCGATTGTCTTTGGACCTCATGTTCCAATGGTGCCGAGTACCGAAGATCCCAAGGTCCAAGTACCTAAGAGTGTTGAAAACTACTCTGAGCAAGATTTTCAAAAAATTGAGTTAGATGCTAAGGCTTTCAGTATTGTAGCCATGGCTCTACCAAATGATATCTATGCTGGACTGTTGCACTGCAATAGTGCAAAAGAGTTGTGGGATGCTCTTAAAGAGCAGTTCGGTGGGACTGAGGATGTGATAGAAAACAACCGTGAAATACTTAACCAACAATATGAAACGTTTAGTCACTTGAAGGGAGAGTCGTTAACACAACAGTTTGAGAGATTTAATTGTCTAATGTCTGAAAATGTGACTAATGATGTTGTTGATGAAGTTGTTTCAGCTGTAGAATCTGAAGTAGAGGTTGTGAATCTCTCAGACCCCTGGGGTAGTGATGACTGTGATTGCCAGTGTAACTGTGCCTTGATGGCTGCTGCTAAGGTATCTCCTCAAATCTTAAATGACTTGTGCTCAGACAAATGTATTGTGGCATTTGCTAAGATAAAAGAGGTGAATGAAAACTTTAGAAAGAAAATTTTGGAAGATGAAATTCAGTTTGAAAAACTCACTAAAGAGTTAAAATAAAAAATAACTGAAAGAGAATCTGAAATCAGCAGTTTAAAACATGAAGCAAGCATAACCAAAGACCAGCTTCAGACTATGATAACCAAATATCATAGTTGTAAAAAGGAGCTTGAGTCCACCCAAGTTGAATGTCAGAAATGGGTGGAATCATCAAAAGGTTTTGAGATGATTGTCAACCAACAATCTAAAAGTCATGTGAAATTTGGCTTTGGTTATCAAGAAACCACTGCTCAGAGTTCACAAACCACTGACAAAAAGGAACCACAGTGGGTTGAAATCATCCCAACTAATTCAAAAGGTCAAGAAATCAAGGTTACTGAACCCAATGGCAAGAAAATCATTCTTGAAAAGTTGGAAGGTACACCCTCATTTGATGAAATTGAAAAATATCAATTCAAACCAACCTGGTCAGATGAGTGTGATGTCCTTGAAAATTTTCAACCAATGACCTTCAAAACCCCTGATGGTAAAAAGGCTCCACAGGCCAAAGTTATCCCTTTGAGAGATCTTCCAATAGATGATCAAACATCTGTTGAAAAGAAGAAAGGAAAAGGGAAAGCCAAAGATAACTTGTTTTGTGATTTTTGTGAAAAGAAGAATCATGTCACCAAAAACTGTTTTCTTCTAAAAGCATATGACATCAACAAAGCAACAAGTTTAAGTGATTCTAAAACCAATGAATGTTTAATTTGTAAGAAAAAGAATCACAAAACAAAAGAGTGCCTGTATATCAAAAATTTTGATGAAAAGATAAAAGAGTACAAGGCTAAAACTCTTGAAAGTCAAGTGGTGAGTACTCCAAAAGGAAAACCCAAACAGACTTTTGAACCAGTCCAAACAGCTGTTACCAAAGGTCTGAACAAAAACTCTGCTCCCAGAGATGTTCAGGTAACAGATGTTCCACCAGCTACCAGACTACCAAGAGGATATGGACAACCAACTTGTCATCGTCTGCCACATGTTTATGAAGAGCCCAAAAGGCCTTCAAAACCTAAAGTGAACAGACATCCTCATGGTTTTCAGCATCTGACAGGAAGTAATCAAACATCTGTTGGACCACATGTTGACATACAAGCACTGGCAAATGGTCAACTACAGTTGTTGAACCTAGTCCAAAAGCTAGTTCAAACCACTGATCATTCTCCTCAACTTAAGGCTGAGACATCTGAGAACCCATCCAAAGCCAATTTGGCTTTGGACACTCACCAAAACTAAACTTTTTACTGATGTGCAGGGAGCTTCTGCTTGCTTAGATAGTTTATGGTATGTAGATAGTGGAGGCTCCAGGCACATGACAGGATGTAGAGCCCTTCTTCTGGACTTCCTTGCACATGGAGGGGGTGATATATCCTTTGGTAATGATTCTAAAGGTAAAGTGTTGGGTTCTGGAACAGTTCAAGCAGGGAGACTTAAGTTTGAAAATGTTAATCTGATAGACAATCTAAAATTTAATCTACTTAGTGTATCACAAATGAGTGACAAGGGATATGGGTCATTCTTCACTAAGAAAACATGTAAGATTGTTGGACCAGAAGTGGTTGAAAAGATTAACACCATCATTGCTGAGAGTAAAGCACAACTTGTTGCTCATAGAAGTGGCAATGTGTATGTAGTTGATATGTTGAAGGATAATCCTATGGCAAATGTCTGTCTGTTCTCTGCTGCCTCTACCAAAGAGACAGAATTGTGGCATAGGAGACTTGGTCACACCAACCTTCAAACTATCAACTCTCTCTCCAAACAAAACCTTGTCAGAGGTTTGCCATCAAAAGAATTCAAATGTGATGAACATTGTGTTTCCTGCCTAAAAGGAAAACAACATAAAAGCTCTTACAAATCAATTGATGAGTCCAAAACTAGTCAGTGTTTACAAATGTTACACATGGACTTGTTTGGCCCAGTTAAAATCATGAGTCTAAGAAGAAAGAGATTCTGTCTTGTCATAGTGGATGATTTTTCTAGGTTTACATGGACTTACTTTTTACATTCTAAGGATGAGACTGCGGGTATTTTGAAGGACTTTGTCACCAAAGTTGAAAAACAATATGACTTGCCAGTAAAAGTCTTTAGAAGTGACAATGGAACAGAGTTTAAAAATAAGGAGTTAGACGACTTCTGTGTGTCAAAAGGGATTGTAAGGCAGTACAGTATCCCAAGAACACCAGAGCAAAATGGGGTGGTTGAGAGAAAGAACAGAACTCTCATTGAAGCTGCAAGAACAATGCTAGCAGATTCTGGTTTGCCACTGTCCTTCTGGGCAGAAGCTGTAAACACTGCTTGCTATGTTCAAAACAGAGTTTTAATCAACCCAAGACATCAAAAGACTGCTTATGAAATTTTGTTCAAAATCAAACCATTAATCTCATTTTTCAAAATCTTTGGCTGTCCTTGTTTCATTTTAAATCGTAAAGATTCCATTTCAAAATTTGCAGCCAAAGTAGATTGTGGATATTTTCTGGGATATTCTTCTACTGCCAAGGCCTATAAAGTGTTTAACACAAGGACCAAGACAATAGAAGAAACTCTGAATGTGAAGTTCAATGAACTTTCATCTTTAAAAATCCCAGCAAACCCTGCTGAGTTATTTGATTTGGATAAATTCAAATTTGAAAATATTACTGTCAAAACTAACAGTGCAGGTATTTCACAATCTCCACAACCAGACTACAGAACAGATGTTGTGATTCCAGATCACTATAAAGTCTATCCTGTATCAGAGGAAGTAGTAGTTCAAAACGACTGTCAAAACTCTGTCACAGCTGAGTCAGACACTGTTGGCCAGTCCTATCCCCAAACCACTGATTCACCTTTTGCATCCACTGCTCAATCATCTGTTGACAAAAGTCAAACATCTGTTGACAAGAGTCAGTCCAATTTTACACCACTTGGACCCATTCTTCCACTACCATTCCAAACATTTGTTGACACTACAAAAGTGCAAACAGATGTTATGTCAACAGAGTCACCAAACCTCTGTCCTTCACCACAAAATGCCATCATACCAAATCAGGGAGATCTAATCTACCTAAGAGCTCATCCACCGGACCAAATCATTGGCAACATCAGAGAAGGTGTGCTCACAAGGAGCCAATCCTCAAATATCTGTCTTTTTGCAGGTTTTCTATCCCTCATACAACCAGTCAAGTACCAAGAGGCACTGAAAGACAACAGTTGGGTGGAAGCCATGCAAGAAGAGCTCCTTCAGTTCAAAAGACAACAAGTATGGGAACTTGTACCACTGCCTAAGGATGTTTGTCCAATTGGCACAAAGTGGGTCTTCAAAAACAAAACTGATGAAAGGGGTATAGTTGTCAAGAATAAAGCCAGGCTAGTGGTTCAAGACTTCAGACAAGAAGAAGGGATAGACTATGATGAAACCTTTGCCCCTGTAGCAAGGTTAGAAGCTATCAGACTGTTCCTAGCCTTTGCTGTCAACCACAACATCAAGGTGTATCAGATGGACATCAAATGTGCATTCCTATATGGCAAAATTCAGGAGGAGGTCTATGTATGTCAACCACCTGGTTTTGAAGACACATGTCATCCTGAGTATGTCTACAAGCTAAATAAAGCTTTGTATGTACTTAAGCAAGCACCTAGAGCCTGGTATGAAACTCTTTCCACCTTTCTCTTATCCATTGGTTTCACAAGAGGTAAAATTGATAAAACCTTATTTTTAAAATGGAGAGGGAAAGATTTAATGATCGTTCAAATATATGTGGATGATATCATTTTTGGATCCACATGTAACAAAATGTGTGAGGAGTTTAGGGAACTCATGACAGCAGAGTTTGAAATGAGTGCTATGGGTGAACTTCAGTGCTTCCTTGGTCTCCAAGTGAAGCAACTGCAAAATGGAACATTCATTCATCAAAATAAATATGTGAAAAACTTGTTAACCAAATTTGAGATGAATGATTGTAAACCATGTAGTACACCCATGAGCACAGTCAAGCCACTCACTAATGATGACAAGGATGAACTGGTTGATCAGACACACTACAGATGCATGATTGGGTCTTTATTGTACTTAACAGCATCCAGGCCAGACATTATGTTTGCCACCTGTGTTTGTGCAAGATCCCATGCTTCACCTAGAAAGTCAAACCTTATTGCTGTGAAAAGGATATTCAGATACCTAAAAGGTGCTCCCACACTTGGTATCTGGTATCCTGCTAATGGAAACATTGAGCTTTCAGGTTATTCAGACAGTGATTTTGCTGGCTGCCACACCACAAGGAAGTCCACATCTGGAGGGTGCCAGTTTCTAGGGAATGCCTTAGTTTCCTGGCAAAGCAAAAAGCAAGCAGCTGTTTCAACTTCAACAGCTGAGGCTGAAACATTGCTGCTGCAAGCTGCACAGCCCAACTCATGTGGCTTCAAAATATCATCAAAAATCCAGTTTCTCATTCAACCACAAAGCACATAGACATCAGACATCATTTTGTCAGAGATAGCTATGAAAAAGGTTTGATTTCTCTGCACCATGTTCCAACAGAGGATCAGTTGGCAGATGTGTTGATAAAAGCTTTAGACACATCTACCTTCACAAACCTGATCTCTCGAATTGGAATATTAAACATGGATTAAAACAACAAAAATGTTTTCAATAAAAACATTAAAATGTTTTCAGAAAATCTATTTTCTCCTTAAAAATAGCTCTTTTGGTTGAAAAATCTGTTTTAAACCTCTGATCAGATAAAACAACCACTGTTTCATTCTATCCACTGTTGGTTGAAAAATCTGTTTCAAACATCTGATCAGATAAAACAACTGTTACTTCATCAGTCTTTTGGTTAAACAACAGAGGTTGGCAACAGACTTTTACCAAAACAGCTGTATGCCACCAGATGTTTTAACCATCAGATGTTTGCCACGTCTGCTCTCAAAAGCAGAGTTTTGCCACATCAGCGGTTTCACCAGAGGCTATAAAACCCTGTTTTTCCCCCGACAGCAGTTTTACTGTCTCATTGTATTCAAAATACTAAAACCGCCTTCTTCTTCCTCAAACCCCTAATCAAATTTCAGTCACTCTCACACTCGAAATCCATTACAATGGATCTTCAAACAAAAGCCACCCACAATTACCTACCATATCTGGTTAAAACAGAAGACAACGTACCATTCCATTCCACCATTGACATCATTTTAAACTCAAAATACAAAACAATTCTAACTGCTGATGCTCCCATCCATCTCGAAGCCCTCCAAGAATTCTGGGCTAAAGCTGAAGTCTTGTTTCAAGACAAAAAGCCTACATCCATTATTTCCAAAATTGGACCCACCAGCATCTCCATCACACCTGAACTAATATCCACAACCTTCTCCCTCAACGACTTGTCAGGTAAGGATTCTTTTCCTAAAACAGAGCTTCACACAGAGTTTCAGGAAAGAGGGTATGATGCTCAAATGACTGGATCAACACTGTTTAAAAAGTTTTTCCCTCCAGTCATGAAGTTTTTCTTCCATACTCTCCTTCTCTGTGCCTCGGCTAAGACCACATCCTTCAATGAAATCCCATTAAGGATTCAGTACTTGGGGTATGCTATGTTGTCAGACTCTGACTTCAATCTTTACCAGGGACTGTTTATGGACTTAGTTTCTAATGTGAAAGCCATAAAATCTGGCTCAAACAATGCTTTTCTACTCTACCCAAGAATTCTTAGTGTAATCCTTCAAAAGGTTTTACCAGGAAATGATTTTCAAAAGGGTGAGTCTTTCCAAATGAAAAGTTTAACTGGTGAAACTTTCACAAGAATGCTGGGTTCTTCTACCCAAGAAAAAGTGTCCAAAGTGTCAAAAGTTTCCAAAACACAAACAAAGAGGTCAAAAACAACAACTGTTGTTCAAACCTTTGTTGTTGAGCCCAATGCTCCTGGTGATCATGGCACTTCATCCAGTGCTGTGAAACCCACACCAGCCACTTCCAAAAGAAAACGTCCAACTACAAAAACCACCTCCACACCCAAAAAGGGACTTCTGGAAGATGAGATACCAGAAGCAAACCCTGTTGCAACACCAAAGCAACCTGAAATCACTGTTGTTACTTCCTCACAACAGATGGAAATATCTCAACCCAATCAAACTCCTCATGTATCCTCACAAAAGGATCATGTTGTAAGCCAAAGGGAACCACATACTGAAGCATATGAGTCACTTGATCATATGTTTACAAGTCCATCTCCCAGGGCTAATTCTCTTCTTACTCCTCCACCTTCACCATAACATGTCCCACAAACAATGCAACCTCTGTTTGAGGCAATTGATAAAACTCAGGATAATCCCAGTTCCTCTCCTTCACCTGTCACTGAGAGTATACCTCCATAAGTGACTGGGCCTGAGAAAAATCAATCTGTCAACCCACAAACAGAAGAGGAGGTTACACTCCCAGAGTTCAATGTAACTCTTGGTGAGTTTTCAAGTGAAGCAGCCACTACTGGTGTAGAGACCATTGTCTCACAACAGGACAGTGGTTACATAACTAAGACTTCCTTGAAGGCAACAACTGAGGAGGCCACAATTGTGTCCCCAAAATCAGTTGGAAGTCCCCAGAACCAAGACCAAGGGGCATCTGGTTCTCATTCCCTGGACTCACTTCCTAGGACTGAACCAGGTAAAACTACCACTGGTGGGAATTCAGATGATCCTATTAACTTAGGTGATGGATTAAAATACCAAGAATTGACGGATAGAGTTCAATCCATTGAAACCTCTGTTGCTGACATCAAAACAGATGTCAAGTCAATATTGGAAACTCTGGCAAACTTTACCAAAAGTCAACCATCCACTGCTGATATTGCTAGTGAGCTATGGAAATCTGTTTCCCCCATCATCATAGCTCACAGGAAACTAGTAGATCAGACTCAAGAGACCTACATGAACTTGATCAGAAATATGGTGGATGCCAGGTTCAATGATACCAAGGCAGATATCAAGGTGATCAAAGACCACTTGCTGAAGACTACTGGCTCTGCCCCTACCACAATCCTCAGAGATGAAGATGATGATGAATTCACAGCTGATGATGCCAAAAAGGGGGAGAGTGGCAGAGATAGGTTGCCAAAACTAAATCCTTTTGGTTCTCCACCCTCTCAAAAGGGTAAACCAACTGCTGACAAACTAGAGTCTACCCAAACAGCACCACAAAAACAACAACAACCAAGTGCTCAAACCTCTGCTGCTACTGAAATGCCCAAAACCAGCAAAGCAAAGGAAATTGACACCTCTGCAAATGAAAAGGCTGATAAGGCTGCTGAAGACAAGCTTAAGAGGGCTGACACTCTGGAAGTTAAAGTAGAGAGGTTAATTCAGCTGAAGAAGGAACAACAGCAAGAAGTTGAAGATGTGAGTTCCTCAAAAAGAAAGAAAATCTCTGCAAAACATACAAGGAAACCACCATCCAAACTATCTTCTGAAACACCTGTTGCTGAAACCACTGCTACCAAAACCATTACCACCAAAACCACTGATACCACAACCACTGCCACCAAAACATCTGATACTACCAAACCAACCACCAAACCAACCACTACACAACCAACAACCAAACCAACCACTACACAACCAAAACCCCAAACAACTGCTGGTTCTACAAAAGAACCAACAGAGGTTAACCCAACCACTGCTACACAATCACCATCACCAAAAAACTTGTACAGCAGAAAAAGAAAATCTACCTTTGTTGTACAAGATGAAAACATCCACACCACACCACCCAATACTCCACTAACACAACCCTTAAATGCCATTCCACTCTCATCATTCTCACCACACACCTCTCAATTCAAATCACATAGACCACCACCAACCATCACCCCATTGGCTGAGAAGTATCCTCTTGAACTTGATTTACTCAAGAGGGAACTTCAATCCTTCTACAATACTGATCAGCCATCAGAAAGAACTTTCCCATCTCTCAAGAATTTTCCTGTCCCCCAAAACATTGACACCTATCTGAAATACAAGGGTGAACAGGCAGATGCTATCATAAAAGAGAAATGCAAAGGGAAAGATGACAGGAGTGCTCAGGGCATCCATTCAGCAGAGCTTAGCAAACTGAGAAGGATGAAGATTTTTCTAAGACCCTGAGCAACTCAATGTCTTCCATGCCTCTCAGCAGTGACATGGAAAGGGAAGTAAGGGATTCTCTTCTTGAACAGATCTTAGCTTCTATGCCTTACAAAGCAAACAAGAAACAGTTTGCAGGCTGGACCACTCATGCACTAAGAGAAGAACTAATCAGAATTGAAGAAATGGCCAAGAATCCTCCTTCAAAGGTCTCTGCCCCTGATTTCAGCAAAGGCAGAGATCCAGCCAGAGCTCTCAAGTTTAAAAGAATGAGACAAGAGATAGTAGCTGCTGATTATGGAGAGATGAAGTCTGTGGCTAGATGGTCTGAGCTGAGATTAGTTGAAACCTACAAAAAGTTGGAAGAAAACAGGAAGAAGGACCCTACTTTGCCAAGAAAACCTGTCTATGCTGATGAGCCCAAGAGACCTCTACAGGCCTTTACTTTAGACAGCTTACTGGACACTTCTGACTTATCTATTGCTGCAAGAAGACAATTCAAAAAGTAGAAGGAGATGACAGAAGAAGAACAGAAACAGTTTGCTGATACTTTTGTGAAAGAGGGTCTTCTCAACCAAATTCGTTATTTCTCTGATCCAACAACTGAGAGACTCAGAGAACTCATTGGAAGACCTCCATCACCAAACTCATCCAAAATAAAGATGCATCCCAGCCATTCCTCTTATTCTAAAATTCTAAAATGGAAGTCAAATAAAGACACCCATGATTTGACTCTGCTCAGATCAGATGGAAGGATTCAGAAGCTCAGCATGGATGATGCACATGGCCTGTGTGCAGAAGATCTCCAAACATTGCTGAATCTAGAGCTGGAAAGAGATGCTGAAGACCTCTTCTCATTGAGCTTTGAATTACAACTCAAAGGTCAAATTAGAGAAAGTCTGATGAGAAATGAAGATCAAGAATAAAGCTAAGTTTTGGCATCATCTGTTCTAGGGGGAGATTGTTGGGTCTGCTGACCTAGAGAAGAACAGATGATTAGAAAGCCAAAATATTCTATCTTTTGATCCTTTGAATAAAACAGTTGATTCAAGATACTTTCCCCAAAAGACTATTGACCCTAACAACTGCTACACCAAACAACTGATGAAGACAACTGCTGCTGCTGAAAGGTCTGCTGAACAAACAACTGATAGACAAAGATCTGATGAAGAAACAACTGCTGATCAAGTACTGAAGAACAAAGGTCTGTTGAACCAACAGCACTTTAGATTCAACAGATGATAAAGACCATCAGAGTTTTCCTTGACAGTAGTTTGTATTAGCAGTGTTTTCAATATAACAGTAGTTATAGTTAGCAGATATTTTATGTTGTTAGTCAGTTAGAGGTCGCTGTCTTAGGTGACGTCAGCAGTGATCATCAGAGGTTTAGTTTAGTCTATAAATAGAACAGTGATTGTACTGTTCTATTCATCACTCTCGTCATTCTCTTAAGACAAACATTCTTTGAGTGATCAGGCTGAGGGGGAGTTATTGTACAATTGTAATCTTTCAATCTAATGAAAGCTTTCGATTAAAAACAATTATTCTCTTGTTTTGATTTATAGTTTATCATTCCGCTGCACTTTCTATTTATATCTCACTTCACTTATTTCATTATTTGTCTAAACAATCAAAACAATCAAACTCAGATCCTAACAGAAGTGCACATTTTGTCCAGGCACAAGCTCCACAAATCTAATATGTGCCACAAGTACAATATGTTCAGATGCATGTTCAACAACAGGGCCAACCACAAATGCCTTCCATTGCTGCTCAACCTCAACAACCCAACCAACAAAGTTTGTTTACTTCAGGGTATGTTGATTGGAGCAGCCTTCCATATGATACATCAAGATGCAGTCAAGATGCTGTCAACAAGATCTTTGACATCAACTGGGGAGAACCTGATAATAGCATAAAGAACTTTGCCTTGATGGCTTTTGAGCGATCTTCCTCTAACTCTGCATTATCACAGGTTTCTAAAAAAATCTCTTTTAAAGCTTTGTTCACATTCTTGCAAAGAAGCTTTTGCTTTAACTAGAGAAACCAATGTGCATCTACAGGGCAAGGCCAATGACTCAGAAAAAAATTTAGCCAAATGAAATGTGATGTAGAAAGAAAACTTGCTTCAAAACCAAAAGAAATTTCTAAATTAACAAATAATGCTATTGAAACCCAAGCACAAATAAAAATCATGATAGAAAATCTAGGAAATGCCAGAAAAGAGCTTGCTGACAACAAGGTTGACTGCGAAAATTTGTTTGAGTCATGTAGAGGTTATCGCATGCTTCTTAACAAACAAACTGCATCAAATGTCAAGTTTGGCATTGGTTATAACCACACTGAATCACCAACTAATTTCACTCCCAAAACTGTTGATGCTGATGGGAGTGAAATGATTCAAAAGGAAACTTCTAAATTTAAAGAAAGCACATCTTTTCATCAGAGCTTTCTCACCATTTCAAATGAGAGCTCCTTAGAAGTTCAAAACTCTGACATGAGGCTTCAGTACTTGCATCTACATCAGGAGTTGAGTCCCTGAAATCTACTGAAGACAGAATTCAAAATACTGAAAATGTCAGAGAAATGCCTTCCATTTTAAGCTCAAAACTTGATACCTAATGATGTTTTTATGGGTATGAAGTAGGTAGTCGGTATCGTGGATAACGGATGATGATCACGCCATGGGATAAGAACCGAACACACAAGACTCAATCGCTTCTGCAACTTTTGAATATGAACTTATAAAACTTGGTTTTTGGAAGACGTTATTGTTACAATTTTCGATGTTAACTTTTTCTTGCGTACGTTTTGAACCATAATACGTATGTACTAAAAGTTGCGAATCTTGTTAGGTATGCAATGTTTTGAATTCCAAACTTCCAAACCAAGTTTAATAAAACATAAATTATCCTATAATACCAGTTATCGGGTAGGGCCTTACAAAAGTGGCTTGGGTTCCTAAAACTAACTAATCTACTCTTTGTGCAAAGGGTCTCCCGAGGTCTCAGTAGCATATGGTATGTTGATAGTGGCGACTCAATGCACATGACAGGATGCAGATACCTGATCAATAATTTTATCAGCCAAAGAAAACGATTTGTGTCCTTTAGGAACAATACCAAGGGATATGTGCATGGTTATGGTGATGTATCCTCTAGCAAAGTACATTTTGACAAGGTCAATCTGGTTGAAAATCTGGAATATATAACTTGCTGAGTGTATCTCAAATGTGTGATAAAGAATATTCTTCATTTTTCACCAAAACTGCTTGCAAGATCATTTTACCAAAAGGCCAAAAGTTGATTGAGAAGATTATTGAATATCATACTTTGCTAGAAGCCAAAAGATGTGGTAATGTCTATGCTGTAGACATTGAAAAACACAAAGTATTGAACAACACTACTTGTTTCTTCTCAAAAGCATCAACTACTGAAACAGACCTTTGGCATAGGAGACTTAGCCATGTGAACTTTAAAACCATAAATAAAGTCACAAAAATGGGCTTGGTCAGAGGTCTACCCTTAAAGGAATATCAGTGTAAAGAACACTGTGTTTCCTGTCTTAAGGGAAAACAGCATAAGTCCTCTTATAAGTCCATTGAAGAATCCAATACCACTGCATGTCTTCAACTACTCCACAAGGACTTATTTGGACCAATCAAGATAATGAGCCTTGGTAAGAAGAAGTACTGCTTGGTCATCATTAATGACTACTCAAGATTCACATGAGTCTTCTTCTTATTCTCCAAGGATGAGACAGTTGAAATAATCAAATTCTTCATTCTACAAGTAGAGAAGCAATATTCTCTTTCTGTCAAAGTCATCAGAAGTGACAATGGGACAGAGTTCAGGAACAAAACTCTGGATGAATTTTGCTTGTCTAAAGGGATTGTTAGACAGTTCAGCATTCTCATAACTCCTAAACAAAATGGTGTTGTAGAAAGGAAGAATAGGACACTAATTGAAGCAGCAAGAACCATGTTAGCTGATTCAAGCCTACCACTTTATTTTTGGGCAGAAGCAGTTAACACAGCATGTTATGTTCAAAATAGGTCCTTATCAACAAAAGACACTCCTAGACTGCTTATGAAGTCCTTCATAGCATCAAGCCTATTATCTCTTTTTTCATGGCTTTTGGATGTCAATGTTTTATTCTAAACATTAAGGATTCTATCTCAAAGTTTGCTGCTAAAGTTGATTCAGTTTACTTTCTTGGTTATTCTTCATCAAGAAAAGCTTACAAAGTCTTCAATTCAAGAACCAAGATAGTAGAAGAAGCACTGAATGTCAAGTTCAATGAGTCATCTCATGCAATCATTCTAGCACATCCTGATGAACTCTTTGACCATGACAGTTTCAACTTTGGACCTAACAAGACTGCTACCATTTCATCCAAACCCACTTACAGACAACTGTTACAGTCTGAAGCGGAAGAGTGTGGACACCACAAAGTTTTGTGATTACCACAACGACTATGGCCACCTTACAGACAATTGTTACAATCTGAAGCTGGAAATAGAATCCGCCCTCAAGACTGGCCAGTTGGGCCACTTGATCAAGAATGTTCACAGGGGTGGGCGGGCGGAAGCAGATCCGTAACCTTGAAGCAAACATGATCCACCGCCCACCGCGCCACCACTGCTATATGATCTGAGGGAACGTAAAGCACCAAAAACAGGGCAAGTGTTCCAACAATAGAACAGTGATAGTTGGAAGGAGGCTGATGTCCTCCTTCCCAAGGTCCCCAGAGGCCCATCATCCACGGCGCCGCTAGTAATCACAACCGTTTTCGGACATTATCGAACCAGATACATGTTCCTAGATGGCGGAAGCAGCACTGATATAATGTACGATCAGTTTTTTCAGCAACTGGACGAGGAAGACAAAGCCCGCCTCATTCTAGTCAATGAACTAATCTCAGGCTTTATCCATGAAGTCGTCATGCCGCAGGGCATGATATCTTTTCCGGTCACTTTAACCGACGGTAAACATGAGCGCACATAATTGTGCGACTTCATGGTACTATCAGCAACGTCCCATCATGATATTCTATTGGGGCGGGAAGGCCTGGCGCGCTTCAACGTGAATGCATCAACACCACATCAGATCATTGGCTTCCCTACCCGCACCGGCGTTTCCTTCATAAGGGGCAACAAGGACTGCCACGCAGTCGACACAACAAAGCCCCTAAAGATGGCCGAATCAGAAGCCCGTTCGGAGCCGGAAAACTGGGTTCTTAACCCTAAATTCCTAGACCAAACGGTGGTCATCGGCCTGTAATCTCCGACACCATCGGATATGATTGGCGTTCCGTGCGAGGTCGTGTAACACAAACTCAACACGTACTGATCGGTGGAGCCCGTCGTACAAAAGAAGCGCAGCATGGGGCCGGAGAAAACAAAGGCCATGAATGAACAAGTGTCAGAATTGCTAAACGCAGGCATCCTACGCCCAATCCGCTACGAAACGTGGGTTGCCAACCCAGTCATGGTAGGCAAAGCAACGGGAGGATAGCGCATGCGCATTGACTACAAAGATTTAAACAAGGCTTGTCCAAAAGAATGTTACCCTTTTCCAGAGATCGACCTAAAGGTGGACTCTCTAGCGCCTTACCGTTTCAAGTGTTTCTTGGACGCGTACAAGGGCTACCATCAAATTCAGATGGCAAAGGAGGACGAAGACAAAACAGCCTTCTGCATAACATGGGCACATTTTGTTATACAAAAATGCCCTTTCGCCTGAAAAATGTGGGAGCTACTTATCATCGCCTAATGGACAGCGCCTTCATTGATGAAATCGGTGTACGCATGAAGTTGCACAAGGTGCGCGTGAAGCTGAACCCCAGCAAATGTTCCTTTGGCATGGAGGAAGGTAAATTCCTCGGGGTCATTGTTACGCAGGATGGGTTCCACGCAAACCCCGAAAAGATCATGGCGATTGAGCGAATGCCTTCCCCCGCATCTATCAAGGAAGTACAAACGCTGATGGGCCGCCTAGTGGCCCGTAACCACTTCCTTTCCATTATGCTTCAAGGTTCTTTCCATTCGTGGATACCTTGAAGAATTGCTTGAAAAAGAGCAATTTCTGTTGGACGCCCGAAGTAGAAAAAGCTTTCCAAGAAATGAAACAGTGTCTTATGAACCTCCCAACTTTGACTGTGCCTTTACCAAAGGAACCGCTAATGCTATACCTATCCGTCACGGGAAGGGCCATTGGCGCGGTACTCCTAGTGGATCGCCAGGGAGTTCAAACACCGGTCTATTACATTAGCCGCACCCTATTGTATGCGGAAACAACAAGATACTCCACGATGGAAAAGCTGGTCCTCGCGCTTATCCATGCCTCAAGAAGACTGCGGTGGTATTTCCATGGATATCCCATCAATGTCCTAATTGACTACCGAATCAACGACGTACTTTGCAAACCAGAACTGTCGGGTCGCCTCGCAAAATGGGCGATTGAGCTCGGAGAACACACTATCAATTAGAAGCCAAGACCCGCTACAAAAGGACGGGGACTTGCTGATTTTGCAACAGAGATACTCGCCGATAAAGTTCAAGACTGTTTGGCGGAGCAAGAGCCCGCGCAACCCAAAGACGAAACCAAGGAATGGTCCCTATACACTGACGAGGCCTCAAACAGCGATGGTTCGGGCGAGAGATTACGCCTTATCAGCCCAGTTAACAAAGAATTCACATATGCCATCTGCCTCGATTTTCGAAGCACCAACAAGGAGGCGGAATATGAAGCTTTCTTGGCAGGTCTCCGCATTGCGGAAAAATGGGAGCCCACCACCTTGTCGCACACGTGGATTCAATGCTTGTTGCAGGACACATAAACGGCACTTACGATGCGTGTGATGCGACCATGGCGCTCTACCTTAAACAGGCCAAATTACTCATACGCAGGTTTAATTCATGTACTGTCATTCATATCAATAGGAGCTATGCCTATAAATTTCTTTTAAATTTGAGCTTAACCAAGCCGAGGTTGAGCTTAGATTTTCAGCTCGATTTCAAATCCAACTCGAGCCGTGAGGCTTGGTTTGTAATCGAGCCGAGCCCGAGCCCAAGCCTGAGCTTGCTCTAAGTCGGCTCAAATTTGCTCGTTGTTTGAAATGAAATGAAATAAAATAAAAAGTCAATTGCTTTATTTTGAATTTACTAGATAAAATGTGACCGAGAGGACCGTTGGTGACGTAGGGATGACGTGTTCAACGTCCAAACTTCAAAGTTCAAACTTCTCAAAACCTATTTTTATCTTTCACCCCTTAACGTTCAATGGTTTATAATAATCACCCGTAATGGACGAGTAACAAAGTTACACTTTTAGTCCTTCATTCACGTTTTTATTACATTTTCAGACTATTTAACTTTTTGTAATTATTAATTGAGGCTTTGTTTTTCTTTTCCAACTTCCAACATAAGATTTGTACTTAAAAGTAAATTTAAATACATTATTAGAATATTTTTATTTTTGAAATAAATTTTATATTATATAAACAACCTAAGTCTTGTAAATTTTATCTACATAAATTCATATTACTCATTTTTTTTAAATTACATCGAAATATGAATTAAAATGAACATATCGCAATGGTGTACTTAAACTTATATAAAACGTTATATATTAAAAGTTAAAAGAAACAAAAAAAAATATATTTTAAATACATCCCCCAAATATATATATATATATATATATAAATAAATAAATAAATAATTAAATAGAGGTGTTAAAGTAATTTTTAAAGTGTAAATAGATTAGCACCTATTTTTTACTTACATTAGACTATATTAATTTTTAAACTCATTTGCACAGTGTCATTAAATGAACAGTGATTTAATTATATTTTATTAATATAGGAATTTAATTATTATCAATCGGCCCCAATTCAAAGCCTTTTCTTGCCTATCATCGGCCCATCACCACCCCAATTACCATGATCAACACCAGTTATCGCCGTCACAGTCACCATCACCACCGTCAAAGTATCACCCCCAACACCAACGTCACACACCGTCATCATCACCAAGCAGAGAAAGAATGAGAGAGAAGCGGTGGAACCGATTACCACCGTCACACCGCCACCACATCACCGTCACGACAGAGATAAAGAGAAAACAAACAACCACCGTCACACCGCCACCACACTCACCATCACTGCCACAACTCACCGTCATGATAGAGATAAAGAGAAAACAAACATAAAGAGACATAAAATGGAGAGCGAAGATAGGCATGGGTGTTGTCGACCATCAAACCCTATGGGCTACAGATCAGATCGACAAAAGCACATGCAGCGGAAGCATCTACCTTGGTGATGGTGGCTATCGTCGCCCGTTACAGATCCCCTCAGATCTGTTCTTTTCAGAGAATAGAATGTGGTGGTGGTGGTGATGGGTGGTTAGTGGCAGTGGCGGTGGGTTTGGTTGAGACAGATAAGTGAGATATAAGAGAGGAGACAGTTTTCCTTTATGTATGGTGGTTGATATGCGACAGCAGTGGATGCAGGTCGTGGTGGTGTTGAGTGGTGATCGTTAATCGTTTTGTGCGGCTATGTTGTTAAATTTCATATATGGCATGAATCTTCGGGCGACATTGGTGGTGTTGATGTTGGTCTAATCTGGATTGTCGTCAGATCGAAGATCGGATTTCGAAAACCTGTATCAATATTGACTTAAACTAAAAGAAAAAAGAGGGCATTCTTTTGTATGATTTTAGTTCTAGATAGAGAAAAAGTGGTTTGGTTTCTTCTGGATGACAAGTGATAAGAACTATTTCCTTTTATCATATCTCTACCACTTGCTAAAAAACAATTTGGGTAAACAAAAAACCGACTATTAACGTTTGTGTGGTATGTTTATAATTTAGCCTATGTTGTTTTTATATCATAACCGAACACTTATATTAGTTATGCATAATTTTTAAATAAATTAGGTACTAAATTTCTAAAAAAAAAAAAGAGAGAGAGTGTTCACTTTTTCATTGAAGTGTATAATATCTAAGAAGCCATAATTTTTTTGAACTTCTTTAGGGTAACAATTTCAAAATCAAACATTAATTATCTAAATGAAAATAACAAACAGTTGTAGAAATAGCTAATTCATATATTAATTACCGTTCAAAAAAATATATTATTAATTCAACATTATTTTTTTCGAGTAATTATGTGACGGTGGTGACTAGGGTTACCTTTGTTAGTAATCACATTAGAAATCGCGCAACGCGCGTTGTGTAAAACAACTAGTTTATTGTTAGAAAATCATCATAATCAATAATTATATTTTCACACTAGCTGATTACCCCGGGAAGGTCCCGGGGTTGAAAAATCTAAACCTAATTGACTAAACAATCATTTAATTAAGTAAGTTGTAACAGTTCAAAAACTTATCACATGATTCATATATCTCTAATCTCACACATTCAATAATTGCATGTTTATAGCATTCTAACCACTCTCATATTCCCTCACATATAACCTAATCAACTAAACAATCACTAAACTACATTTTACAAATGTCAAACAAATACAACATGCTCAAAATTGCTCTATTTTCTAAGTTTATTACTCTTTAGATAATAACACAACCAACTCATCCAACTTAATAGTAAAGGGGTAGAACTTGTCGGCTCAAATTGATGTAGGTAACAAAAGGATTGATGATACATGCACTTACAATTAGTGGTTGCCTCAATAGGAACTTCATATGAAGCTTTTGCATCCTTTTGCAATACAGCTTGGTATTCAATAGCAAGATAACAAAGGTCCTGCTATTTCATTCAACCAGATATCGTCAAGCTATATGATGAAATATGTTGTTAAAGATTAATTTTATTTACTTTTGGTGGGATTTGTTTACCTAATAGTAAGTAGCATGACAACTTCAATCGACTATAATGCCCCTTTTAGTATATTTATAAAACGTGTAGCCTTAAATTAGTGCTAACAAAGAAATGTATAAAATTGTGATATATTAATATAACTTATGACCTTAAATTAGCAAGTGCCTAAAGAAAATGGTCTAAAGATAGTTCTACTGTAAACTTTGAATGTCAAATAAGGATGTTATTTATAATGAAAAATAAATATCCTAACAATAGGAGTAATAGATGATTCATACTGATATACTTCTTCAACATCTGCCTCTTTAGGTACATTATCTTCTGAAACATATATTACAATAAAATATCAATAATTCCATATAATGTATGAATTATTAAATGAATAAAATATGTATAATGGAAATTAAGAATCATAACCTTAGGAAGAATATGTTGTTTATATTAATAGACTTGGCAGAATTATTTGAATTCCACTTGAATGAAAAATGGTCAGCTCAAATGTTAAACAACCAAGCATAGTGAAAATCTCTGTCAAGAATGGTTCCTACAGGTGTTTCCAAAACATCACAGTATGTAAAGACACTTCCCATTTTATATATAAATTTCATGAACTCTAAACCATGCACTAATGAGAAATGAATGTTCTAGGAGGAGGATCTATATGATGGATGTTTAGTAGAGGAGAAAATTTTAACCAATTTACTCATAGCTTGTTGATTTAGGTTATGCCTAATCTCTAACGGGTCAAATTGATTAAAAGAATAACTATTAACTAATGAAGAAACAAAGCAGGTTGGTAAATCTGTCAGATATAACCTCTTAATTAAAATCTTGAACTATTCACCAATTTTGTTTACTTACGCTGGCTTGGAGCTCATCATATGTAACTCTTTCATCACAATCAAGGTCCATCAATGTAAACACATCTTTTGCTGCTGCTACTCTTTAAATAGCATCCTGCATTCACCCACATCATCCAACCAACACAAAAATATAAGAATCGAATATGGAACTATGGAGTTCTAAATATACTAAACTCTTACAATTTAGAATCTAATCACTTTGCCAATTTGTAACCCGGGTCGAAGTGTACATGTATAAAATATTGTCGTTTAATGAACAAACACAAAAAGCCCAACAATTATGTTGCTGATTTTCCATAAAAGAAGAATTAAAGCCCATTTTCTTCCTTAAGTTGTAGAAAGTACCTATATTTGTTCACTAACTTGTGCAAATGAATACAATTCACCTATTCAACATGACAACTAATTTCTAATTTTATGTGTTCACCTAAAAGTCATAAATTAAACATGACACTAAAAGGACTCTTAGATGATTTTTATGAGAGAACACATAAGTTATCTTCACATTTCTGATTTTAACTGATTTCCTTTCAGTGTACCAGCTACCAAGGACTCTTAGATCAGTAAACAGTTCTGATTTTAACTAATTTCCTTTCAGTATTAAAGGCTTATAGCTAGTCAAAGCTGGTCTCCATTTATCCAGCTTAATTCTTAGGTTATCCAATTGCTAAATGAGCACAATGTAGCTGCCACCTAATACGAAAATGACCAAACAAATGCATGCCAACATAATTTATTCGCTAAACTTATACAGGATCACAGAGGTTAAATCCTGACACAACTAAACCTCGTTTTTCAGCTATCATTTTCCTGATCTCATTACGTCACGTGATCTTTTAAACTTAAAAGAAATTAACAAAACAACCGTCACATCCGGCGCCAAATAGTGGAAAGCCCCGACTACAATCAACTTAACCTTATCAAGACCTTGTACTCTCACAAGTGTTGATATTTGTATTCTATATCAAATTTATAGAAAATCAGTCAACATTCGTAGATTAAACGATTTGAAGCCTTCACATCAGCCTGCTCTTCTGCTCTGCTGGCTTTGCCTGTAATTTTCAGTACAAATTTGAATTGAATATATTGGTTTAAAGGGTTTCAACCTTGAAAAATCAAGTGGCAAAAGAAGTAAAAAATTAACCTCGTTCTTGTCACGCGGCGAGGCTCACCCCGACAACTCGATTACCAGAGTAGGATATTCCCTGCCAGTTGCAGGGCGAAGGCGTTTGCCAGTCCCATTGGTTATAGTCTCCTTGGTTCACTTTATTCCCACCCAATCGCTCAAAGGTGAAACACCACAAACCTAAAAACATACAACCGACCGCCTTACATCAATTAGTATAGTTAATTATATGTAACATAGTTTAAAGGGATTTTTTAAAAAATTTAAAACATTCAAATACTCAAAATATCATCAAAAACAAATCATACTAATGAAGAACAAACATAGACATCAATTGTTTCATGCCGATTTCTTTTATGTGCAAGAAATTACCACCTACACAACACAATAACCAATTTCATAATCAAAACCGTTGAACAAATAAGCATGACAAAATCGACATGAAGCAGAAAAGGTATCAATTAAAAAGAAAAGTAATGATGATAAGAGAAGTAAGTGTAGGGTGCATATTACAACCTGATCTTTGATTCTTCTGTACTCTATTGGAGAGTTGGATAGATGATATGTAAGGTGAATAAGTGTGGTAGATATTGGATTATGATGGAGATGACTGGATCCGGATGGTGACGGCAATGGAAATAGAGGAGGTAGAGGAGGGGAAAAGAGGAGGATTATGTGAGTGTTAGGGTTTATTATTATTGTGCGAAAGGGGCTTTGATCTGATATTAATTTAATTTATAAGAACAAAAAAATTAAAAATTAAAAAAAAGGCTCACATGATGCCACGTGGCGGTTTCAAAGAGGGGTTGAAGTTACCATTGAACGCCACGTCAGCAAAAGTGTTTTCTTTTATATATATAGATAGAAGATAGATTCATGTTAAATTGATAAAATACTAAATCGTAACTGATTAAAAAAAAAGATAAAAACATATTATCATTGAGATGCATTAAGTAATAACTATTTTAATTAACATAGTTTCAACATATATTATTCAAAGCAGATTATGCGTTTTGGAAAAGGAGAGGTGGAGCAACTTATAGATTATTGCGTTTTGGTAGCTTAAAAAGTGATTATCTGCGTTTTCAAAACACAATCCAAACACTAAAAACTGATTATCTCCGTTTTCAAAACGCAATAATCTAAACACTACATTCAAAACGCAATCCCAAACACCCTCTAAAATGTTTTCTCCTACTTACAAACTCGTTTGATTTTGTCTTCAATACGGTCTGACCAACAATAAACCCGTTGTCCCTTCGGTAACCAAACCAAAAGGGACCAAACATGATCATATAAGTAATCAAAAAGGTGCAAAATGTAAGTTTGATCACACCCCGTTCTCATCTCTCTCTACACACTCTGTCTCTACAAATCTCTCTCTCTCCAAACATAGCAATAATATTTACATATTATTATATTATTATACACATACCGTTTAACAATTCCACACACAGAATAATCAATTGTGCAAGTGTTTAAATCGAACTTCAATCGTAATAACTAATAATAACCGTTGATTAGATTTAGCTTCATCGATGGAGATTGGAGTGGATAATTCGCCGGAGAAAGTCGGTGTAGCGATGGAGTTCCCGGTGGTTGCCGGTGAAGGCTTATCATCGCCGCCAACTATGCCGCCGAGGCTTCGCCGGAGGCTTACGGTAACAAAAGCGTCTCCGTCTAGTGTTGAAGAGATCGAATCTAAACTTCGTGATGCAGATCTTCGTCGACAGGTTTTTTATTTATTTATTTTATTATTTTGAAAAATAATAAACAAAATTATCCACTTTGTACAATAATAACCCACCCCCGGGGACTATTATAAAGGTGGAGATGTGAATGCTTATTGTTTTACTAACTGTTTTTTAAAAACTATTTCATTATATGGATTGATGAATAGTGACTTTAGTAACTGAGGATCACATTAGTTTTCTATAAAATTTTATCTGGAGAAGCTTCAGTGTAGTTTTAGTTGTTTGGATTTAGAGGCAAATAAACATGTGCTTATGTTTACTGATTAGTAATTACTGATTTGGGGCTAAGGAATTTGAGATTATTATCTCTATGAATTTGAAATGTTCATCATACAGTGAAATTTATCTGATGGTGTGATGTGAGCATCTTTTTATCTTTGATTTAAAAAAAAAAATTATCGTCTTGTAATGTAAGCTTTTCTTTGTTGTTGAAGGTTGTCCTCGAGTTAGGTAAGGTGGTTGCTTCAGGAACTTTATTTTTTGTGCATCAAATTAGGTTAATTTTTTAGGTTTGACTGATAATTAAGCAATTGAAAACTAGAGGAGATAATTGGGAAGTGAGTGTTATGTATTTTAAGTAATTAACCAGTCGAAACTTGTATTATTTCTTCGAGACTCTTCTCTGTACTTGGCATCTAATTTTGTAGGTGATATGATTAACCCAGATTTTCATTTGCTGATCTTTATTTTTATATTTCTTTTCTTTTTTGATTTTTTTGCAGAAATTTTATGAGCATTTGTCAAGCAAGGCGCGGGCAAGGCCCATGTGTCCTTTGCAATCTGGATACCATGAAGACCTTGGTCAACGTCTCCAGGCAAAGCTTCTTGCTGCTGAACAGAAAAGGTAAATTTTCCTTGAATTTTTAAATCTTGCTTTATTGTACCGAACCAACCAAGCTAAAGTTTTCAGGTTGTAACATATTTCTGTCATTTAGGTGCTAACAAAAGTTTTATGTGTTCCATGTGTGGTTTAGTTCATTATGGGCCTACTATTCGGTAGCTATTGTCTTGCATTTTGTATTTTAACTAATCAGTTGTGTAGTTCACTTAACCCTCTCTTTAAAAGGCTTTTTGCATCCCTCCCCATTTGTTATTGGTCATTATGAGCGTTGGTCCTCATCAGCAAATTTTTTCTACTTTGACGTCATTATATTGTTATTCATAATATTTGGTTTGAAATGGGGGATAAAGACTGAACATTTCTTATGTTTAAATTCTCATCTAATGAAGTGAATATTGTTCTGTCCTTAATTATATAAAAATGGTTGTGGTAAGTTAGCAAATTGGTGTATGACTATGTACACCGCCACTTGTTAGGGTAAAAAAGTATGAAATTAATGGAATTTGATGTTGCGTTGACATGGGGGAGAGATGTGATGCAGTAAGTAAGTTATGTAGGATATGCATAGCCTCCGCCCTTATGATGCTGTTTTCCACCTTCACTCTTCCCTAGGGGTTAAAGAAGTAAAGGGATTGTCTAATCTAGTTACTAAATTAGGTGTCCTTTGTTAGACCTGTTGTCATCTCTAGTTTCTAATATTTAATATATTTTCATTTCATTATGCTTTCATCTTTGATAAAAACATATTCCAGAGATACTGGTTATCGTTTGTGTTTTACCTTTTGCACGTAATACATTGGTCACAGATATGTAAAGTGAGAATCTTATGTGTTTGTTGTATAAACTATCAGGTCAAGCATTTTGGCAAAAGCTCAGCTACGTCTAGCTAAGCTGGATGAGTTGAGGCAAGCAGCCAGAACAGGGGCAGAAGTGCGTGTTAAGAAGGAAAGTGCAGAACTAGGGACAAAAGTGGAATTGCGCGCGAGGCAGGCAGAGACAAACAGAATGAGAATCTTGAAAGCATACGGGCAAAGAAGGGCCACATTAAGGGAAAGAACCTCTCAGTCTCTTATGAGAAGGATTGCTCGTGAGAGTAAGTATAGAGAGTGTGTTGGTGCTGCTATTTCTCAAAAACGGGCTGCGGCTGAGAAAAAAAGATTGGCATCACTGGAAGCTGACATGGAAAGGGCACATACTAGGGTTTTACAAGTAAAAAAGGTAGCCAAATGCGTCTCTCAGAAGCGAGAGATTGAAAGAAGGAGATTAAGAGAGAGTTTGGAAGATAAACTACAAAGGGTATGCATATCTTTTTTTTTATTGCTCACCAATATGCATTGAAGGTGGAAATATAGACACGTATGTTTATAAACGGTGGTTCAGTTTATTTTGTTTAATCTCTTAAAATCACAAATCGATAAAATTAAATATGTTTAGCTTAATTGGAAACAGCTGAAATGGATGGAAGATTCTAACAGGTTGAAAGTCACATCAAGTCTATTTCTAATCCACAAACTTTTCCATAAATTCTCCCAGATCAGTCTATTCAGAAAATTAGACTGTTACAGGCAATATATATTTTTTGTGATTGTATATGGATATAACTGTTTTGTATAAAAATGCTTTGGGTTGACCAAACCCGATCCAACCTAAACTGTACAAAAATTTGCCCACCCTTGACATGTTACCCAACCCTGCCCATTTTATCACCGCTACCCGTTCTCTATATCTGAAACTTGTTTCTTGCATTGGTAGATGACCTTATTTTGGACAATGTATGTGTACACAGGCAAAACGACAGAGAGCAGAATACTTGATGCAGAGGGCAAAACTACTTAATTCTGTAGGTGCTAATTGGACCAAGAAAATGCAGAAGCAAGCTGACTATCTTTCTAGAAAATTAGCAAGGTACATGTGCTAAACATAAAGTTTGACCTTTGTGTGAAATAGAATCAAGCATGACGGATATAGGATGACGATTGTTATCTAAAATTTGTTTGTTAGTCTCTTGTGTGAAACTAATTTAACAAATTCTGTTAGGTGCTGGAGAAAATTTCTCAAGCGGAAAACAACCTTTGTATTGGCCAAAAATTACTCTGTTCTAAACATCAATGAGGATAACGTAAAGTCAATGCCATTTGAGCAGTTTGCAGTCCTGATTGAAACACCCTCTAAAGTTCAGATGGCAAAAGCTTTATTGGACCGCCTCGAGATTCATTACAAAGCTTTAATGAACACGGCATCTGGCGTCAATTACAATGGTCAGAGTGACATTGATCACCTCCTTAAAAGAGTTGCTTCACCCAGTAGGAGAACTACACCCAGAACCCCTTCCCACAATGGACACATTATGAAACTGGGTCCTACTAGAGCAGTCTCCAAGTCCAATATACCTGTTTTCAGGCTGTCAAGGTACCAAGTGAGAATCGTGCTATGTGCCTACATGATTGTGGCTCATCCGGATGCAGTTTTTAGTGGTCAAGGGGAGCGCGAGACTGCGTTAGCCGAGTCAGCCAAGAAGTTCATTCAAGAATTTGAGTTGTTGATTAACATAATACTACATGGACGTTGTGAAGATTCTATACCAATGTTGCCTAGACGTACCTTTAGGTCACAGCTTTCAGCTTTTGATTTGGCATGGTGTGCCTACTTGAATAGCTTTGTGGTATGGAAGGTTAAGGATGCTGAGTCTTTAGAGGAGGATCTGGTGAGGGCCGCTTGCCAGATGGAAATCTCGATGATGCAAACGTGCAAACTGACATCTGAAGGAGATAATGTTAATCTTACACATTATATGAAAGCTATTCAGAAACAGGTTTTACAACTAGCTTTAGTTTCTTCTATTATTATTATGGACAAATTGGTGGGTCAAGTAACAGCTGAAAGATGCATTTTTTGTATAGGTTGAAACAGGTCAGGTTTGGGTTGAACCTAAACATAACTTAAATATACATAAATTATTACTCTATGATAATAATGCAATATTTTTTAAATAAATAAATTAGGTGGTTTTATGCATGAAAAATGCACTTCGGGTTACTTTTAACCTGTTTTCTTTTAAATTAAGTTTATGTATTTGACCCGTTAGAGATAAAACATTAGCAGAGTCAATCCATTCGTAAGTAGGACGAAATTGCCACCTCTAAAATGTGTTGGGATGTATTAAATAATGCAGGTTACAGAGGATCAGCAACTGTTGAAGGAAAGGGTAAGGCACCTTAGTGGAGATGCAGGGATAGAGCGGATGAATAATGCTCTTTCTGATACACGAACAAAGTATTTTAAAGCGGTTGAGAATGGTAACTCCATGGCTTCACCAGTTGCACATATACCGCCATCTGCTAACTCAGACAAAAAGAACACAAGTGAAGAACCTAGCCATGTGGTTCGTTCCCTGTTTAAAGATGATGATTCCAAGCCACATCAAAAAGTTGCCGGTTCTTCTGCTGCTAGCAGTAGATCTCCAGAAGGTCATTTAAATCATTCTGACGAGATTGTTGGCATGGAGAATGAGTTGATCGTGAATGAATTTGTTCATGGACAGCATTACTCATCTGCCAATACTTTGAATGGTACTAGTGAAGATCAAACATTGGTCAAGGTTAGTTTGTCTTTCTTATTTCAAGTTTTCTTCTTTTGTTTATTTCATTATATTTTATGGTTGCACTCCCTCCGTGCCATCACCCATGAGCATTGTTTGACAATGATAACAGGTACGGAAGACAATGAAAAAAGCTTTCTGGAATGGCATAATTGATTCTATAGAAGATAACTATGATCGTGTTGTTGAACTCATGAAGGAAGTGCGAGATGAACTTTGTGAGATGGCTCCTCAGAGTTGGAAACAAGAGATTATTGAAGCTATCGATGTGGCTATTCTTTCTCAGGTAAACATGCCAACCCTTGAGATTTTTATTTTTTTTCATTCATTAAAAGTTTGCCTGGATTGCTGAACATTTGTTTCTTTATCTCTGTATGTAGTTATTGAAGTCTGACAGTTTAGACATGGAGTATCTCGGGAAAACTATGGAGTTTGCGTTGCTGAGTTTGCAGAAGCTTTCTGCTCCAGCAAATGAAATCAATCTCAAGGATGCCCACCAGAAAGTTTTAAAAGAACTAGCTGATATATGCCGGGCAGATGATTCCAACCGTTCACATGCTATAGCATTGGTTAAGGGCTTGCGTTTTGTGCTGGAGCAGATACAGGTATCTGTTTTCTGCTTGTTTCTCTATTTATTTGCTTGGAGTTTTTGACTTGGGTTATGTTTTATCTCTAATGGGTCAAACGTATAAAAGTAGCTTAAAAGGAATTGGGTCGAACGAAGTTACCCATCTGCTTCTAAATTATGATTGTATAAATAACTTCTTCACTTGGCTGCAAACACTACTTTCTGATCATTTGTGTTCGGCAAACACTATAATATTCCTCGCAGTGTAATCCCAAACATACCCTTAATACATGAACTTTCTAAATCATTCTATTCAAGAAGTTAAATTATTATTTGAAAGATAAAAGTTTTATAATAACATTTGACGTACAGTGGTTCGTGTCAACCTAACTACCTTACTGCCCATTTTCCCATGTAACATTGCATCACGTTAGGTGAATGACTGAAATAGGAACGGTCATACCAATAATATGTATGCAAACTCCTATGTATTGTAGGCGCTCAAGCTAGAAATTAGCAATGCTCGTATAAAGATTATGGAACCATTATTGAAAGGGCCTGCGGGTTTGGAGTATCTAGGAAAAGCATTCACAAAGCGGTTCGGTACACCATCTGAAGCTTCCACCCGCCTTCCATTGACCATGAGGTGGCTTTCATCTTTAGGCCCCACCTATGATCTAGATTGGGTTGACCACCAACGGGTTCTTTCAGGCTTGCAAGAAGGTTCACCATCTGAGAAGCTTGTGCTTCCTTCCACTGCTCTTAGAACTGGTGGAAGCTTCTCTAATGGATTACAAACTTCAACCTCTGTTTACGTAACAGACGCTGCAGCAGGCAAAATTACAGAACTTGCAATTTTGTTAATGTTTAAATAATCATAACTTGTAATTTGACCAATTGGTTCTTTTTTTTTTCTCCAGATAATAGGTACCCTGAGTGCAAGGGAGAAAGGCGTGATCTGCTAGTGAGACTCGGTTTGCTGAAACTGGTGAATGATGTTTATGGTGTGACCCAGGATGAGTTGCCTGAAACATTGAAGCTTAACTTTCTCAGGCTGAGGCTGGTTCAGTCTCAACTCCAGCAGATCATTGTTACTGCTACCAGGTAGGGTAACTTTTGTGACTTTCACCCTAGGGGAAACCCCAAAGCCCGAAACATTCAGGGCGGATATTCGGGTATCAGATTTTTAAAAATTTTAGGTGGTTTGGGACGGGTGTTGTATTCGGTACTCGCCTGATTACCTGAACCCATTTACACGTTATTGAAACCAAACATATAAATGTAATATATAATCTTAAAAATATTAAAAATATGACAAATGGTATGTTGAAGTTGTTAGAAGCTTGAATTTAACAAAATGATAGAATTGTTAGAAGTAATTGAGAATTTGATGCTTCAAGTTGGTTTTTTGAGGTGAGAGTATAAGATCGGGTTTCGCCGTTTTGGGTGAATGTCATCTTAACGGGTAAATTAACCACATAAGATCTTTAACAATACACAAACATAATGTATAATAAGTAAGAGTTACCCAACATATACGCCTATACGGGACATGATAATATAATCGGTATGGGCGGGAATTACCAAAATTTCTACCCGAAATTCAGTGGCAATTTTGACCCAGTTACTGATATAAATTGATCGATATGGGTTATGTTTCTATCGTGTGCAGCATTCTAGTCTTTCGTCAAACACTCGTGATGGAGAAAATGATATCAAGCCCCGACGAGATGGAGACCACAATACAAAAATGCTCCACGGATCTTTTGCAGATACTAGACACGGTAGAGAATGCAGGCCTCGAGGAGATAGTTGAAGTTCTGAGCAAAACCGCAGACGGCTTAGATAAATCCAATGATCCAACAAAAGCCGAGTCGAGAAGGCTTGTCATGGCAAGAATGCTGAGGAAAAGTGTACAAGCGGAGGACGCGGTTTTTGTGAAGGTGTCTAGAGCAGTGTATTTGGCTACTAGAGGGGTTCTGCTTGGTGGCAGTGGGAACCGTGGAAGAATGCTGGCGGAGATGGCTCTCCGCCAAGTGGGGGCGGCTGTTCTCACTGATAGGGTGGTGGAAGCCGGGAAGGTGTTGGGAGTGATGGCGAGTGTAACCGAGCGTGTTCACGGGCCGTGGTACGACCAGTTGATCAAGAATGTGTGACCATCTGACCTGACTTTGGTTTGTGTTTTGTACATATGTGTGGTTATGATTTGCGTAGTGTGATTTATGTCGTAGTAAATAGGGTTAGGATGACTGACATGTATTAATAAAAAGATATTATATGATTGATGTTGGCATATGAAGATATCGTTTTAAATGTATTGGTACGTAATGTTAATGTATATGTATATGACACTTTTTACGAGTTTCTGTATTATGTTTCTTTTTTTTTTAATGATGTTGGTAATTATTTTTTATTCCACAACGTAATTTTATATGTTTCTCTATAGTTACTTTGGATGGCTTATTTGTTACTGTTACTTCAAATCACTCGACTGTCATCAATGCTACAATTGTCAAGAACTTTCAATTGGTAACCCCTCTTTTTGTGCTTCATTGTAGACAAACTATCACTGTCAACAAAAATTCAATGCTTAAATGCAACAACGTTGTCATGTCTGCATCATGTTGTTTAGCTGTGAGTAATACTATTGTAACATATAAAGAGAAAGACATGAAGCTTTATGAACAACATCTAAACCCACAGTCTGCTCAACGTTTTCGGAGGCCTAAAACGAACAAAAATATTGTGGCCTTTTTGAAAAAAACAAAATTTTTTATTATATAAACCCTCCTCCCTTACGCTGGCTTGGGACCAGCAATAATAAAGTTTGTAGGATTATCAACGTTTGTAGGTATTACAAATCTTTCCATTCATCCTTTTAGTGAGTTAGTTAAAGCATCTTGTTTTTTTTTTTTTTTTTTACATTTTCTTCATGACCCAATACATACTTTCGATTTCGACTTGACATTGTTATAATGTTTACGATTTACATCTAAATCAATTAAATTATAACTATGTATGCTTATGAGATCCTAAAACAACACCTTTGTTTTGCTATTGATTTCTCTTAAAGTTTACATCTCTTTTTTACTTTTTCTCACTTTTAAAAACTCTTTTAGTAATTTTTAGGAAGCTGAGTAGTAAAAATCGTGTCATTGGATTCGATACTCGGTATTTGCTCATTTCTATACTACTCACGATAGATACATTTGCTTGTTGTGTAGGGTTTAGAACGTTAAGCAACTATCGTTTTAAACTATAAATTTAAATCTTGAAAGTGTCACACCAATGTTTTCGACTAAATTCCCTTTTTCACCAAGTTGTTGGCACTCGGGCCAGGAACTTGCCACTTTAAAAGAAAAGAAGTTTTAGTATTTAAAACCCCACACTATCAACGAGATGACAACCGTTGTTCCCCTACAAGAACTGTGTTCTCTGAGCTAACGTTGGAGGATAAAACTCGTGTTGTCTCATATTTGAACTTATGACCATAGGGATCTAGTTCTAATCTTCATTGCTCTGACCACTCCATGGTCTAGCTATAAAGTTGTTAGTTTGTTGAGCATGTAACTAATAAAGACGACAAGTTTCAATGACTACTAGTTATGTTACAACATGTTAAGTCAACAGAACATCATCAATCAAAACAGTGCATGTACGTGAGACCCCAAATCTGGGAGGTCACACCGTCTGTAAATCATAAGCATACATAGTTACAAACTGGAATTACCTAACTCACTAAAAGGATCAATGGTTCATTATAACAATGTCGATTTCGACTTGACATTGTTATAATGTTTACGTTAGTTAAAGCGTCTCGTTTTATTTTTTTTTTACCTTTTCTTCATTGGTCCTCTAATTTATCTTCTTAAATTATAGTAGAGGCTTGGTCCACCTCACTTAGCTTTCGCCTCCCGTACCGAAGGCTTGGTTTAGTGATTATGTGACGAACCCAACCCATAACCTCCCGAGATGAATGGAATCCTTAGCAAAGATGGAACATAATCCTAAGGATGTGCAATCCGAAGATCACTGGTGCACCCGTAGGGAATCCTTCCTTTGCCAAGAAAATCACTCATACATCTGGTAAGAACCATAAACGTGTCACTCGAATCTGCTCCACTTCAGAAGCCATTGCTTAAAATCCGGTTTGGATATCAGAAGCCCGAAGGATCTGTCTCACTACCGGTTTCCTTGCCTTGGATCTAGCTCGGGACTATCAGAAACCGATCAAAACCCATGATAATTTAATTTATTATTTAAGTTAGGGTTGTTTTAGATTTATCAAGTTAATAACTAGTTGAACCTGTCACAAAGATAAACACACAAGAATTAGTTAAAAAGATAACACACCAAATAACTAAAAATAAACGACTACTAATAATAAAAGTCTACAAATTGAAATGGGTTCGGAGATAGAAAGATACAACCATAACAATGATCAACACAAGAATATGGCTGCTCATAGACAAGAATATGACCCTCGATTATTTCCTGTAAAATACAAATAGGAACGATTAAGTAGCTAAAATCAATAATTTAAGCCCACTTCTGCCCTATTATGAGACAAATTATGCCTGCTTTATATGTGAAAATTACGACACATCATTGAATAACATAATTTGGACGCAATTAAAGAACTTAGGCATGTTTATTGTTAATATGAATGTTGAATCATAACACTATTTCATGACCAAGTAAAACTCAAAATCGTAAAATTGAATTTGGTTCTAAATATTGTTCCGCCCATAATGAAAAATTCACATCAATCAAATGCAACGACTCAAAAAACTAAACAGGACACTCGAAATCTACAGACCAGCTCTGATGATTCTTAAAAATGATAATGTTGTTAAACGTTATGGTTCATCCTTGCTTTGGCAGACAAAAAATTTGTCACACGTTAACAATACTGCAACACAAGTCTGGGCTCTAAGAATGGTTTGTCACATTTGCTACCGATAGCTTCAATTATAGTTCCATGTTTAAATAATCAACATTAGCAGTATGCGCATATGTATATGGGTATGCATGCATATATTAATGGCTATACATATACATATAATTAACTACAAGAAAACTTATTAAACTTTTAATGTATACATAATTAACTAAATATATAAAACTTTAACATAATTAAGTTTAGAAAATGTAAAGATGTATATTATATATTAATTGTAGGTAATTTTTTTTAAAACCTCGGTTGCATCAATTCAGCAGAAAACAACTAATGCATATTATGTATCCATGTGGTATTAGCATATATGATAATAACAACTAAACTCCCTAATTTGAAGGGGTTCTTGTTAACAAGTTTAAAAAAAGATAAAAGCACTGATCAGTATTCACAAAAAAAAAACATAATAATTTTCTTACACTTTAGTCAAAGAAAAACAAAATTTTCAAATTTAAAGGGGTGAGAAAATCATGAGTTTTAAAATTTAAACCATATACTAACCTTATAAAGTTTATTCTATAAATACATTGTAATGCACACCTATTTCACTTGCTACAATACTTAGGCATGGATCTAAATATGAATTCAAATTTTGAACAAACCAATTATACCTTTTTATACATATCTTAGTCATGGTTTTCATTTAGATAAAAACATAATAATTTTCTTACACTTTAGTCAAAGAAAAACAAAATTTTCAAATTTAAAGGGGTGAGAAAATCATGAGTTTTAAAATTTAAACCATATACTAACCTTATAAAGTTTATTCTATAAATACATTGTAATGCACACCTATTTCACTTGCTAAGGTTGGTTCTTTGCCAGTTTATGGTTTTCATTCATCCCATTTTACTAATTATACCTTTTTATACATATTTTAGTCATGTAAATGTTAGCTTCTTGGTTTTACAGATTCATTTAGATAAAAAAACATATGGAAATGAACAAACCAATAGCCATACAAGCGTCTAATGTAACGTTTAAGGTTGTGTTTATTATTGTTTACTTTTAATTATTAACATGGTTATTATTTTTTGTGGTATATTGTATGCTTTTTATTGCAAGGTAATGGTGATAATAGTGTTGAGATTATTTGCTATGATACAATGTTTAGTCCCTACAAACTTGATCTTCAATGTGAATTTAGTAAAGAGGTAACATCAATATTTATTTCATCTTCTATTAACATGTGTATTAAATATGTTTAATTTTTTAAGGATGAGATACATGAATTAATAGGAAGAGATCCAATAGTCTCTCTAAATGGAAATGGAGTCAAGTTATTGATCTGGATAGTTCTGATAAAAATGCCAAATAAGACGTATTTGATGATACTGCAGATTCATGCACTAAACTAAAAACTCCATTTAGGATATTCTGGGTGTCAATTCAGAAGCGCAACAACTTTCATGCAGTTTAATATTATATGTTTCTTTAAAAGTTGTGTTATTTTTAGTATCGTAATTTATTTTGTTCATTCTAGTAACTTTTCTTTTAATTTAGTCCGTTATGATATGATTTCTCTTCATTTTCATTATCATGTGACTTTGCAAATCAACAACAAGTGTACGCTGAAAACGTTAAAGATAGATTGGAAGTAAGAATTTGTTATATATTTTGATTATTGAAATAAATCTCATTCATCCTTCAAAAGATGTAATAATCAAACATGAAGATATATAAGAAGTTCCAAGGATAGCTCTTAATGACGAATGGTGGTCAGACAATATAGATAAGATCATGTAGATTTGGAAGGCGTATGACTAAATTGATCTCATGATTCAAGTTGGTCACGATCGAGCTTTTAGTTTTCAACTTTTATGTTTATTAATACTTAGTTTTCCTTTCGTATTTTACTTTATTTTATCAAATGTTTCTTGAAGTACTTTATAACTTAAATGTTAAATCTTTTTAGTTACTAGACATGTGTAACGCTTATAACGTATTTCCACCGCAATGATGCTACAATAAATATTATACAACAACAACAACAACCTTACCCAGTAAATTCTACAATTAGGAAAGCTAAGAGTAGGGTCTGGGGAAGGTGGGATGTAGGCAAAACTTACCCCTATCCTTGCAGATAGAGAGGCTGCTTCCAGAGAGACTCCCGGCTCGACAACGTGTCACTCCCGCCGCATTGCAAAATGTCACTCCTGCCGTATCGCGTGGGTTTCGTACTAGTAAATATAAACGAAAACGAACAAGAGTTTATTGATATATCATTAGGTAGTAATTTTGAAGGATATAAATAATATCTAAAAACCATAATGAACCAATGAACTATCAAACATAAAGGAGCATAAAGGAACGTACATAGACAAAAATGTCACTGAACTTTTACAAACATAAACAAATGAACACAACCTATGTTCATGTTCGCTTATTTAACTAAACAAATAAATATTGTTGTTCGTGTCCATCCATATATTAAGCAAATGAAAACCTCCCACCAAACGATTTATGAATTGTTCAAAGTGCATGCTTGGCTCTCCTTATTTGCCCTCCTTATGACTTTTTCAAAAAGTTAATAAGGAGAAAAAAAGTGTTTGGGTAATAGTTTGAAAAAGAATTTTTGTGCCTTGAAAGGGAGATAAGTTATAAGTTACAAATTGTGACTTTTGATTAAGGTAGTAAAGAGATGAAAAAGGAGATAAGTAGATAAGTTGGTTGGAGAGCCAAACATGCCCTTAGACTACCCGCTATGGTGACATTAGACTATCCACTATCACAACCCCACCCAACCCAACCCAACCTTTTATTAAAAAACTAATTTCTCTCTCTTCCACCTACACAACCCAACCTAATACATTTTTTCACTCACATTCACAACCCAACCTAACCAATATTTTATTAAGAAAAGTTGGTTTATAATTATTGTATATTATCTAAAAAATTTTAAAAATATAAATTTTTTATTTTGAGACTAATTAACTATTTATATTTAATATAAGAACAAATAAATATTTTATATATGAATAAAATGAAAAAAAATAAATAACACACAACATTAAACATAATCATACATACAAAAGATACAAAATATTTAATTATCATCACCAGAAAACTTTTGCCATATATGCTCAATGAGGTCGTTTTTTAGAGCGACATGAGCTTCTCTATTACAAAGTTGTTCCCTATTTATCATATAATTTGTCAGGGTTATAATTCGTTCAGTAGAGTATTGAAAAGGTTGTTCAACATCTTCACTGGAGCTTGTTCATTGGCGATTTGTAGGCATGTCACCTAGAAACTCGGAAGGATCATAATAGTGAAGGTATGTGTCTCGTTCATCCTTAACGATCATATTATGAATGATTATACATGCTATCCTCATTTTACTCATCATATCCTTACCCCACACAAGACATGGGTGTCGGAGAAATGCAAAGCAAGCTTGTAGAACTCCAAATGCTCGTTCAGCATCTTTTCTAACGGCCACTTGATGTTTAGCGAACAATTTGTGTTTTCGAAGCTGTGGAGAATTTTTTTGAGTTGACAAAGGCAGCCCATGAAGGGTATATGCCATCAGTGAGATAGTATGTCCTATTATATTCTCGTCCATTCATGACGTAACTAACATTTGGTGCTCGACCTAACAATATATCATCAAACAAAGGAGATCGGTGGAGGACATTAATATCATTGCACGTACCTGGTGTTCCAAAGAACGCATGCCATATCCATAAGTCATACGATGCAACAACTTCTAAAATAATTGTTGGTTTACCACTTCTACCTGCATATTGCCTAGCCCAAGCGGTGGGACAATTTTTCCATTCCCAGTGCATACAATCAACGTTGCCTACCATTCCCGGGAACCCACGTTCTCCCCCAACGTGGAGTAGTCTTGCTAAGTCGTCATCATTGGGCATTCGAAGATACTCTTGGCTAAAGCATGAAATAACTCCTTCTACGAACTTTATAAGTGCACCCCTTGTTGTTGTAGCACTCATTCTCAAATATTCATCATGCGCATCTGCTTATATTCCATATGCTAACACTCGCATAGCTCCAGTACATTTTTGCAACGGTGAAAGACCTTGTCTATCTGTGGCATCATGTCTTTGTTGAAAATACATGTCATTGGTTGTCACAGCAGTCACTATGCGAAGAAAAAGTGATTTTCGCATTCGAAATCTACAACGAAAAGTTGCTTGATGATAACTTGGGTTTTCAACAAAGTAATCTT
This sequence comes from Ambrosia artemisiifolia, assembly GCA_032199755.1. Lineage (NCBI taxonomy): Eukaryota > Viridiplantae > Streptophyta > Magnoliopsida > Asterales > Asteraceae > Ambrosia > Ambrosia artemisiifolia. The sequence goes on from CM063524.1 coordinate 34,496,006, forward strand.
CCATTAAACGTGCTTCACCTTGCTCACGTTCCCGATCACAATACCTCCTTCTTGATGTGCCAAGCATGCTTATGAGTAATTCACACATGATGGCATCAAGTTGTAGATCTTCTTCAAGAACTTGTGCTTCCCACTCATTATACTCACTCAAATTTGATGACTCTGAACTCTCAGATTAGATTTCACTGCTAGACATTGTAGAATTTAAGATTTTTGGATGGATAACAAAGCATCTCAATACATTCTATTTATATAGAAAAATAATGTTATATAATGTTAGATTTTTTTAATATTATATAGAGATAACGTTAGATTTTTTTTATCTAAATAAAATCCAAGCATTCAATAGAAATTTGACAAATGGAAAATTAAGATAAAGTCACATTTACTAGATAATCATTAAAAACGAACTACAAATAAAAACTCCCTAACATTCAATATCTTACAAATGGAAAATGAAGATAAAGATAAAGATACACATACATAAACACGATGCATTAAAAATGAACTGAAAATTCAATATCTTAAAAATGCCTTAAAAACGAATTAGAAATGAAAACGCCCTGAACGAGATTCAGTTGCGATAAAACTTCGACATTAGAGAACGTTTGATTTGTTCTTCTTCAGGAGACAAATGCTCCCTTTGTAACAATGCGTTAAGATGCAGAAGTTGCATTTTCTTTTGCTCTCTTCCTTTCCTCTGTCGTTCCCTTTGAGCCTTAATTTGTTCTCTTTGAATCTTATTTTGTTCCTTTTCTTGATTAAATTCCAATCTTTTTTTCCACAAAGCAATTTGACTATCTCGGGTAAGCCTCATTACACGAAATTCTTCAACCATTTCATTAGAAACCTTATCTTTTCCTTTCTTTTTTTAGCTTCATCTCTACCTGTTGGACGTTGTATTGATGAACCACCACTAATTGGCGATTCTTGGTTGGAATTCACAAAATAGTCCCCTTCTTCTGAAGTCATTGTTCTTTTCGTACTAGCACCACTTTCTTCATCATCCACTTCACATTCAGGACGTTAACGTGTTGTGCCACGAGGTATCTCTAAAGCCCATTTGGGAACTTACACATAACTTCATTGAAAACAATTGAGTCGTTAAACTTTTTCCCACCTTTCTCGTAAATCAAATGAGCATCACTCTCTATATCTTTTAGAGACGTTCCACTTGTTGCTCCGCGATATGCTTTCCGGTACGCAGCAACCCATTTTCCAGCGTTTTCATTAAGTCGAGTAAAACAACCTTTCATTTGTTCAACATTCCTTTCACCAAGCTTTTCCGGATTTTCTGCTTGAGCTGCATCATACATTTTCTTTACTTCTTTCCATAATGATGTTTTCTTCTTGTTGTTTCCATGAAGGGTATCTCCACTAGCCATACACCATGCTGACATTAAAGCGACATCTTAAGCAGCTTCCCATTTAGTGGTTCGTGGTTGTTTTTCAGTATTTTGTGACGTTTGAGGATTTTGAGTGAAAGGAAGTTGACTTGGATTTGGGAAAAATGAAGAGTTTTCAAAGTATTTATTATTCTGGTAATTTTCAGAATCGTCAAGGTTCGTATTCAAATTTGGAAATTGATTCATTGTTTTAAAAATATGAAAACGAAAGAGAGATACAAAATCAAAGTTGGATGTGAAAGTTTACTAAACAAAATATATATATAGAAAGAATTCTGAATTTTCATTTATTTGTTTTTTTTTTGCATTTTTCTTCAATAAGATGTTAGATTTTTTGGATAATAAAATTCATAAAAAAAATCCACCAAACCACTTATAAATTGACATATGGCATGTTGGGATACAATAAGATAATATTTAAGATAACATATAATAATAACTAATACAAAACCATGTTAAATAATTTAGAAAGAAGTGATAGTACGTAAAAGATAAAATGTTTATTAACTTTGTTGTATTTATATAAAATAAGTAAGTTCAATAATTAATAAGAAAATATAATATTATAATAGCCAACCGATTGCAACCAAAGGTCGCTGATGCAAACCGGTTGTGGTAAATATGGAAGATTCTCATTTATTTTCTTGAAAACCTTTTTGTCTATAGTGAAATTATTGCAACCGGTTGGTTTATAAGACTACCCGCTATGGTGACATTATACGATTTGTAAAGACTTTTGAAATGATCTTACTTATCACACCGATCAGATTTATAGGTCGATAGTCATTAAGCCCCTGCGGATCATTGCATTTTGGTACTAGTGCAATGAAGGAGGAGAAGCATCCATGAGCGATTCTTTCGTTGACATGAAATAGATTGAGGCATTCAATCACATCCGGCCCCAAAATATCCCACAATTGCTTGATGAATCGAAAATTGAATCCATCAGGACCCGGTGCTTTATCATCGCCGCATTCCCAAACCGTCGTCTTTATCTCTTCGAGTGTGAACAACCCTATTAGACCATTAGCTTCGTCCATGGACAGCTGTTTAATGTTCCTGCAGTTGAGTTTCGGTCTCACTTCTATGTCTTTTTTAAACCGTCCTACACAAAATTGGTAGGCCGCTTTCTTTAATTTCGGGGGAGCATTACACCAATTGTTGTCTATTGCCAATCCATGAATCCGGTTCGTGAGATTTCTGCTTATTATGAGGCCATGTAATTATTTTGAATTGTCGTCACCAAAGGATGCCCATCTTGCTAGTGACTTTTGCTTTAAATCCATAAGTTTGTGGGGAGCAAGTTCACGTATTTCTTCGTTACATGTCAAATACGTCCACCATTCTTCCTCTGAGAGATCCCTTGTTTCCACCAATCTATCCAGCTCATCCCTTTCAGCTACATTTCGGTCCAGGTCTTCGCCATCTTTCACTTTCTTACCCGTAACCAGGCTTTGATTTCATTCTTAAGGAATTTCAGTTTTTCTCCAAGTTTTCTATCAGCCGAACCGTTGAATGTGAATTGTTCATTTACCATTCTTACCATATCTTTAAATCCATCCTTCTCGAGCCAGGAATTGAAGAAGCGGAATGGAATAGGGCCAAAGTCTATTGGTGCAGTAGTAAGTGATCATATAGGTGACGTGGCAGGGCCGTAAGGCAGGCATCAGACCATGAATCAACAAAGCATTCATTGACCACGAATCTGTCGATTTTACTAAGTTTTGAACCTTTCTTTTTGAAAAGATGAATTGTCTTCCTTTCATAGCGAATTCCTGAAGATTGTTGGCATGTATGAAGTCATTAAAGGCTCTTGAACATACTGGATCAAATACCAAATTCTGTCTGTCCGTTATGACCCTGACCGAGTTGAAGTCCCCAAATATCACCCATATCCCTTGATTTATTGATTTTAAATCCGAGATTTCATCCCACAGAGCCATTTTCAATGGTAGTCTTTGTGGTGCATAGACATTCAATACATGCAACATGCAATATTGAGGATCTATCCACAATATTACCGGAAACCAACAGACAGTTTCTATTCTTCACCACTGATGCTTTTTTAAAAATTGAAGGATCCCACACTGAAAGTAATCCCCCTGACCGGCCATAAGCATCTACACTTTCAGCTTCATACGTTTGGTTACCCCATAAAGATCTGATTACCTGCTGATCCATACTCGAAACTTGCATCTCTTGCAATCCCATAAAGCTTATCTTATGTTTAATTTTCAAATCCCTGACCCATTTCTGTTTGCCCAAATTGCAAACCACCATAATGTTTAGAGATAAATAATTCACTGTGGAACAGATTGTAACACCTCACCTAACAATGAAATAATTATGGAACACCTCATTGTGGAAAAGATTGAAATAATTCATTGTATCCGGAACGTTTTCAGTTTTTTGGTCCTGTCTATCAGAATAGCCTCATGAGCATGAGAATTATCCATAGTATCCTCCGATGAAATTTGGGTTTGCGTATGGGAGAACGGTGGAAAGGGGTAGAGCCATGGAGTCTCAAATTCATCCTTATCCCTAGGACCACCTGAGAGTCTTTGTAATTGAAGAATATTAGCTTTAAACAGGAAATCTGATCATACAAGGCACTATTCCAGGTGCGGAAACCCTAGAACAGAACAAAATGATAATACACGAATCACAACACACGAATTACGCTTTTCAACATCATTTTCATAGATAACTTGTTTAATATTGATTACATAAACTGATTACAAGTTAATCTAAAAGCAATCACACAGACTCAATCTAGAAAGCACACCTCTGACTTAAACTCACACACAATGACCAAGAACTAAACATCAAAACAAACAAATCCTATTTATAGTGTCTGCACATTCGCCCCTGTTGAAGGTACGGATGTGGAATTCTTCCACATTCGTCCTCTTCCAAGGTACGAATATAGATAACTTCAGCATCCTCTTCCACCTTCGACCATTCCATTCTACCTTCGACCCTGAATATTCACATTCGACCTTCAGAACTTCACCTTCGACCCTTCTGAAACTCTAACATATGTTAATGTTTACAATCCGAAGCATTAGTCGCATATAATGCACCTACAAACTCCCCCTCGACTATTGCTCGGATTGCCTTCTTGCTTCATCCATCTGAATGTTCATCAACTTGATCCTCAGTTGTTTCTTTTGGTCTTTTGTCATCTCTGGTTCAAGTTTTCTCTTTGTCGATTGCTTCGGTACTTCAGCTACTTTCACCTGCTTGCCCAACTTCTGTTCAAGGTTGCTACCGGAGTTGATATCATAAGCAAAGCATACTCCGACAACCTGTTGATACTTCTTTGCTTGTGATGCATCATTGGGATCGCTATAAATCGGGTTGTAATACAGCATGATGATGTCTTCAAATGTACAGTTAATGAGCCACATCGGGTCAAAAACATGTATCTTCTTATACGAATCCTTCCCATCTCTCAGCACAATTACTGCTTCAGCATTCCTCCAATCATAATACCAGAAAATGAAATCATTACTGAAGTGTTGTTGAATTGGCATTAGAGGAATCTTTCTCATAACTTCAGGAGCTTTGTATATCAACGTCACTCTCTTCCTACCCGTCTTTGGATCAACATCCCTATGAACCTTCCTTCTTGGGTATTGGTTTAAACATACTCCACTTTGTCCTACTCTCCCAGATCAATCTGTCATCAAACCATCCAACCGCCGTATTGTTCCCAGATGCACCAGTCATCCTGAATCTGCAGATATCTCTCACCGCCCAGTACGGTAGAGTTAGCAAGTCATAGAATCTGTAGAAGTACAGAATTCCAGTTTCCCATTTGACTGCAATGCACTTCAGATTTCTAAGATATTTCCAACCAAGAGCTCTGCCTTTAAACTTTTGGTTGTGATATCTGTAGAATCCTCCCTGTGCTTCCGGTTCAGGCCTTTTATCATCCTTTTCCTTCAGCTTCTGCAACAAAGTCTTCAAGTCGTCACTTTGTTCAGATGGTTTCTGTTTATCTTCACCAAACACTTTCTTAACAAACTCTTCGCTCTTCTTTTCAGCTATCTTCTTTGCTTCCCTCTGATGTGTTTCAGTGAAATCTGGGAATACTTCATTTTCATCATTCTCTCTGAAGTATTGAGGATACTCTTCATGAGTAATATCTTCAATCTCAATCTCCTCAGTTTCTGGGGTTTGTTTGTCATCAGAATGATTACCAACATCCTTTTCAGGAATGTCTGGAAACATTTGATCTGACATTATCTCCTCCAGTGTCTTTCCTACTCGCTGCGCAATCCCTTCCAGAATCTCTTTAGTCACAGCAGCAGACACCTCACCGTCTTCCAAATCAGGATCATTATACTCCAACTCGTATCTCATATCCTTCGTTTGGAATATCTCAGGAAACTTCCCAGTGAACTCTATAGTCCATTCTCTCTTACCCAACATCTCCCGATAAACATCTTTAGCTTCATCTGATAAAGCTCTAACCTTCTCATTCCAGAAAATACTTTCATCAGAATCAACGTTCTCTCCTGATTTCTTCGAGCTAGACTGACCCGCACTCCCCTTTTTGGCCTGTCTCTGTTCAAAAGTGAATTTGCTCGAATCATCATCACCATCACCATCATCATCATCACTACTGCTCTCATCATCATCATTACTCTTATTACCCGATCCACCCTCAGCATTATCATCATCGTCATCAGATTCATCGTCTGATTCATCCTCTTCTTCCTCTTTATCCGATTCTTCATAATCTACTTACTCCTCTTCTTTTTCTTTGTCTTCTTCTCCCTCTTTCAACTTAGGAGCTTCACCGTATAGTCTATCAAGTAGATCACTCATCCTCTTATTCTCCTTCTTCAACTCTTTATTCTCTTTTCTCACACTTTTAATCCTCCTGTTTCCATTACACTTCACATCAAGCTCATTTTTCTCATCCTCTAGTTGTTTCAGCTTCTTTTCAAGCTCATCCTGATTTGTCTTTGAAGCAACAACTATCTGTAACATCTTTTCTTCATTTTTCTTAAACTTTTCTATTTCAGCTTGTTGAGCAATCATCATTTTCATCATATCTTCCATCTTCTTGTTCACTTGTTTCATCACATCATCAGATACAGTGACTTTTGATTTGGAAGATTCAGCAACAGGAGTTTTTTCTTTATCAGGCTTCTTGAACATGTTAAGAACATTTTCTAAAGTAGCTTCTAGATTAGGAACTACTTCAGGTTCTTTAGCCTTCTTTTGTTTCTTCGCAGCAGGTGAGGAAACTTTTGATGAAGTACCGGCTTCAGGAACTTTCTTTCCTTTTAATAATTTCTCAATCTCCTTCTCTCTCAACTTCTTTGTACTTACCTTCTTTGCCATCGACTTGTGCTTAGGCTTTTTCAGATTAACAACTACTGTCGATCCATCAAAATATTCAGTATCCAAACCTAAATCACCTTCTATATCAGTTGGCTCTTTCTGTAACATCTCTTCCACAGATTTGTTGAGTGAATCAGACTCTCCAACAGCAGTGGCCTTGCGTTTGGAAGACTTCCTCACCAACTCAGTTTCAGAATCCCACTGTTCTTCTTCTTCAGTCTCTTCAGAATCCACTGAGTCCTCATCTACCAAACAAGTACCCTTCTTTGCAGTACTCTTCTTCCTAGCCCTCTGTTTCTTTGCAGATTCACCTTCATCAGCCTTTGTCTTGCCCTTCCCTTTGGCTCCGGCATTTTTAACTTGTCTTTTCCTCTTGGTACTTGCATCAGCATGCACCAAAGGATCATCATTATCAGAATCACTCTTATCATGTCTCGCCTTGTTCAATCCTGGGTCAGTGTAACCCGGATTAACCAAATATCCAAACAAACGTTTGTGTGGTGGCTTCTCATCATCTGGAACACCCTTATATCCCTTCATTCTCACCAACGTTCTGATGTTCATATGATCCTGTCCTAACACCATAGTAGGATCCTTCCTCAAGTTAGGATATTTATTATCAAAAATCATCATCAGAAATCTGGGATACATTAAGAACTTCTTAGACTTTAGTCCCTTCAACATCTCCAGCATGTGATCTAATATCATCCCAGCAATGTTAAATGGTTTGTTAAGTGTTAACGCAACCATTAACGAGCTTAAGCTTTTCCTCATCACATCGTATCCACCACTAACTGTCCCGAAAACATGAATAATCACATGTGCAAAATACTTGAATTGCACACTGGGCTTCCCCTTATGTAACGCTCCATCAGTGATCGGACCGTTGTATTTCATCCTCAAAAAGCATACTCTCTGCTCAGTCCAAGATAAAACTCTGGGATCAGTACACTCTTCATCTTTAATCCTGAGTGCCTCTCTAATGTCTTCTTCAGTTATCAACATTTCCATTGCCTGAATCTTGCTTACGATGGCAGTTTTTCCCTCCCAGAAATCATAGCGAGCATTCTTCCAGAAATCTTCCACAATATCTTTGTATATGATTGCCGGTGTAGCAATGGCATGGATAATCCTGCTCCTTCTGAGAAAGTCAACTATACCAGAAAACTCCGTATTCTTCATTACTTCTCCCACATACGCACATCAATTATGTGGAGGTTCAAACGACCACACTTTTGGTACATTTTCTTCGTGAGCTTCATGTACTGGATCTTGAACAGGCACTTCCTCCACAGGAATCTCTACGTTTTCAGGTTGTTCTGCCATCTGTAACACAAAAATACAAAAAATACGTCAAAATAATCAAAAATGACACATTTTGAAATTTTTGAGTTTTACACATTTCCACATTTGCCCCTTTTTGAGGTACGAATGTAAGAAAAAGTAGGTTCGAAAGTAAGAATTTTGGTTCGAATGTGAAGATTCAATGAACCCATTCCACATTCGTCCCTAAATCAACCACCTTCGACCAACCAAATTCACATTCGTCCTTTTTGAATTGGTCGAATGTGTCTGATTAAACCCCAAAAATTCAAAAGTATTGTCTGATGTGTTTTAAACTGTAATTTTGATTCAAACATGGTCTAAAATGACCGACTAAACTATTACCACTATCAATTGTTTTGTTCATTCAGTGTTTATTGATTTTGAAAGAAAACCAGGGTTCGGCTAACACATTGAATCAATTAACCTATCAAAACAATGAATTAATCCTAGTTTTTGCTATATTCTCCCCCTAAAATCAATGAACATTGAATCCCAATCAAAGAATCAGGTTAAACAGTCCATATAAGTCCAGATGATTAAGTCTAGGGTTCGAATATGAAAACCCCAATTCTGGCTTCGTTTGTAGGCCATTACCTGTGAAATAATAGGTAAAATGATGAGCAAAGGATCGGGAACAATAATCAATGAGAAAAGAAATCAGGGCAACAAGGTTTGGCAGATTTGGAAAATTTTGAAAAAGTGTTCGAATGAGGGTTCGAACCTGGTTGGGTGTATATATAGCATGCCACATTCGACCCTTCACGTTGGACGAATGTGAAGAATTTTCTACATTCGACCCAACTGAATGGCTCGAATGTGAAAATTAAATACAAAAGTGAAATGTTTCAATGAAACTCCATCTTCGTCCAAATTTCCAGGTACGAATGTGACAAATTTTCCACCTTCGACCCACTTAAGGGGCGAATGTGAATGGAAAATTTTGAAAATTTTACCAAATCACGAAATCGAATCCCGTTCAAACATTTTTCAACACATTTAATCTCAAACACGCATTATTTCAGTTTTAAATGATACAAAGCTCAGATTGTTTCATCAAATCTCAGAAAATGACCATCAAACACCGTCGGTTATCTAAAAATAACGCAGAAATGTAAAACTTTTGGTTTTTCTGAAATTTATATTAAAACACACCTAAAATCTTTTTGAGTTTTGTATCTTTTTGAAAAACAAACTAAAATGCACAAAAGTAAAATAAAGCAATAAATGTTTTGTGATATCCGGTAAGAGGATCATATCAGTTGTGTTGAGAAATCTGAACACAGCGTTGATCTATTTTATATTATCATTAGAAACAGTGTGTGACCCGGCAACTGTTGATATTGTTGTCCACATAAGCTCACCTGCAGACTGTTATGCAGTGCTTTAAAATGATACGATTTAAGTGTATTATACTAACACGTTGTGGTTCCCACACACACGACATACTCCCGTATCAAGAATTTGCACAAAGCTTCCTCGTAACGCGTGATTATGCCAGAGTTATCCGTTTAGTTACAAGATCTATAGCACAGAGGTGTACAGGTCAGCAAACGAATGCAGCAAAGTAACATGTGCATATATACCAGGTTGAGGCTGATATCAACTACTGATTTTCATCAGAAAATTGACACGGTGTAATTATGATCTTTCATCAATAATAACATGAAGTTCCTCAATTCGGTAACTTTTGGTTTTGGCATTTAAGCTCTTTTAGCAAATATTCTGATTAAACTAGGTCCGTAAATTAATACGACAAAAGTTCAATCAGAATATCCCGGATAACAATAACATAACAACCCGAAACCTCAGATTTTGGCAACTCTATCAAACGAAATTACGGTACTAAGACCATATGCCCATGAGGTGTTCAGCCACTAACGAGTAGTTCGTTATGTTTGTATCACTAATGCACGCAGTTATTAGTCTACAAAGCCTATCAGCACATCACACAAAATCAACACACACCTCATATTGCATTACATATCTTTAGCCTGTGTCAGATCCCCACTGATGTACTATCATTTCCTCTTTTTATCCTGGAAATCATTTTGGGTTTTACTATTTTTATGGCTTTTTGAATTTTCAATGTTTTTGGTTTTTCTGATAAAAGACTCCCCCTAAAATGTAAAACATATTTTTGGGTTTTTGAATTTTTCTGAAAAACTGTAAAAACTTTAAGGAAAATTTTAAAACTAAAAAGCAATAAACTGAGGTGATGATCAGTCTTGTTTTTCTTTTATATTGTTTACTTTTAAAAGATATTCGAATCTGGATTTATCAAAAGCTTTTGTGAACAAGTCTGCTCTTTGATAGTCAGTGTGGATTTTGACCATATCGATCAACTCTTTGGCATAGCAATCACGGATAAACTGATACTTAATCCGGATATGTTTAGCTTTCGAGTGATTGCCAGTATCTTTAGTTAATGCAATTGCGGCTTCATTATCACAGTGTATAGGGGTTTTAAGAAATTGCAAACCGTAATCCACCATCTGCTGCTGAATCCAGAGAACCTGTGAGCAACAACTCGAGGCTGCTATGTACTCTGCTTCGCAGGTAGACAATGCGACCGAAGTCTGCTTCTTACACTGCCAGGTGACTAACCTGCTCCCTAAAAACTGGCATCCAGCTGTCGTGGATTTGCTGTCTTTGTCACAGCCGCCCCAATCTGCATCACTAAATGCGATAAAGTCAAAATTATCGTCATTAGGGTACCATAGTCCTCTCGACGGACAACCCTTCAGATATCTAAGGATACGCTTGACCGCTACCAGATGACTTTGTTTCGGCTTCGATTGGAATCGTGCGCAGAGGCATGCAGCGAACATTATGTCTGGCCTTGAGGCGGTTAGATACATCAGAGATCCGATGATTGCTCTGTATGTAAACGGGTCCGTCAGCTCCCCCTTAGCGTCAACACCAATCCCGTGATTAGGTTGAATCGGGGTGCCCATCGGCTTGGAATCCTCCATCTGGAACCGGCTCAAGACTTCGGAAACGTATTTTGTTTGATGAATAAAGATATCCATTGGTCTTTGATCCACCTGCAAGCCGAGGAAGAACTGCATTTCGCCCAATGCACTCATTTCGAACTTTTCCTGCATAATACGTTCAATTCCCTGCAAAGAAGTTCGTTAGTTGAGCCAAAAATAATATCGTCTACATAAATCTGGACGAGAAGCAAATCATCTCCTGTTTTCTTCGTAAACAGAGTACAGTCGACCAATCCGCGTTTGAATCCTTTCGACATGAGGTACGTGCTCAGCTCCTCGTACCATTGGCGTGGAGCCTGGTGCAACCCGTACAGTGCTTTGTTTAGAACGTAAACCTTATCCCGGTGGATAGGATCTTCAAAGCCCGGTGGTTGACCAACGTAGACCTCTTCTTTGACCACACCGTAAAGAAAAGCACTTTTGACATCCATTTGATACACCTTAAATTTCTTGTACGAGGCAAACGCTAGAAACATTCGGATAGCTTCTATGCGCGCCACAGGTGCATATATTTCATTGTAGTCAATTCCTTCGATCTGATGAAAACCTTGAACTACCAATCTGGCTTTGTTCCTTACGATCACTGCTCTATCGTCTTTCTTACATTTAAACACCCACTTAGTACCAATCTTCTTCCGTCCTGGAGGTAAATCAGTAAGTGTCCAGACTCCCAACTTCTGAAATTGCAACAACTCCTCTTGCATCGCCTCGACCCAGGCATCATCCAAAAGAGCTTCTTTATATGTCCGCGGCTCGACCTGCGAAACATAACATGCAAACGACCAATCATTCTGACAACCAGACTTTTGTATTTTTGCATATAAAGCTAAAGCACCAAAACTCTCTGGTGAATTGACACTTCTTAGCTGTCCTCTAGTCATAACACTTCTACCAGGGTCACCGATAACTTGCTCTAGCGGGTGAATACGGTGAATCCGAGATTCCGGATGTTCAGGTACAATAACTCCCGTCTGAATAGTCAAGTTCTCTACTGCATCCAGATCATGACCCGTGTTAGACGATGAAGCAACATCTGGATTTGGGTTCACTGGCGGTGCCTCTGTTGCATGTTCAAGAATAACTTCTTCGAAATCTCCATCATCTTTTGATTCTGAAGTATCTAAAGTAGTTGAAGCCTCTTGAAACACTTCTTCCTCTGGTACAGGAGCATTGGTATCATTAGATGCTGTTGGAGGAGTTACGGTGATCGGACGCACCAATGGTGAAGTTGCTGCGTTTTCACACTCGTAAAGTAATCGGATAACAGCCTCTTCAACCAAGCTATCTAGATTGAATGACTCAAAGAAATCTTTGTAATCAAACATCCAATCGGGACCATTTCCTTGCACATTTTGGGTATACCGTTGAACTTCAACGTTTGCCCAATCCTCCACCTGTCGAGTTCTTTTGTTGAATACCTGTTTGAGCGGGGTTGCATATCCAACAAAGTATCCCTCTTCAGCTTTTGGACTAAATTTTTCGCCTGGATTCAACATCGTGCACGGAGCCCCAAAAGGTTCTAGATACTCCAAATTCGGCTTTCTTCGGTGCAACAGCTCATAAGAAGTTTTGCCAAACTTCTTCACTATTAAGACCCGATTTAGTGTATAGTTTGCCGCATAAATCGCCTCGTTCCAGAACATTACTGGAAGATTCGAGTCTGCTAGCATTGTTCTTGCCGTTTCTATGAGAGTCATGTTTTTTCGTTCAGCAACACCGTTCTGTTGAGGGGTATACGGAGCAGAATATTCATGATGAATTCCTTTGTTTTCACAAAGATCATCCATCTTGGCATTTTTGAACTCCGTCCCATTGTCACTCCGAATTCGCTTGATCTTTAGACCATAGATATTCTCCAATCGAGTGAACAGAACTTTCAGATTGTTAAAAGTGTCACTTTTATGATGCAAACACATTACCCATGAGAATCTTGAAAAGTCGTCAGTAACAACTAAACAATAAAGCTCTCCAAGATGACTTTTACGTTTGACAGGTCCGAATAGGTCCATGTGCAATTGCTCAAGCGGCATCTCAACAGAGTTTACTTTCTTCACCTTATGGGATTGTTTGTGTTGCTTTCCTTTCTTACAGCTTACACACTTGTCGTTCAAATGGAAATGTTTAACATTTATGCCTTCGACAAGCCCATTTTTCACCAAGTGATTCATTTTCCTAAAGTGAATATGTCCCATCTTTCTATGCCACATGATTGATTCTTTCTAAGTAGCCTTCGATAGGAAACATGTCACCTGTCCCTGGGTCGTCATCTCTTTGGACATATCAAGAATATAGAGATTGTTGACTCTAGGTGCCTTCAACATTACCCACTCTTTTGGAATTTTGAAGCCCGGTTTGAGGATATAACAAGATTTGTCATCGAAATAAACAGAAAATTGTTTGTCGCATATCTGACTGACACTCAACAGATTATAATCGATCTGCTTCACATACGATATCCTCTCGAAACTCACAATCCCGTTACTCATGCTTCCCTCCATCGTGATGTAACCTCCTTTGTTTCCAGCAAATGCAACATAACCTCCATTGATATTCTTCACGTCGAACAGCAATGCTAAATCCCCTGTCATGTGGCCTGAAGCTCCACTATCAACAATCCAAATACTGCTAATAGGGCCAGCTAAAGCTCCCTGCACACATCAAGTAAACAAGTTAGTTCTTTCGGGGGACCCAAGCCTGTGTGGTATTGGGTCTTTGAATATCACCCTTCAAAGATTCATTAACATCAACATTTGGCTTTGAATCAATCTTTTTCGGATCATTCAAAACTTTTTCAACCTTTTCATTTGATTTTGAAGTTGAGGCTCCCGGAGTACCATTTGGTGTCCAAGACTGTTCAGAACGTTTTAGAATACGAATCTGAGATTTTGGATTCTCAGTCAATTTCTTAACATCATTCACAAATGAAACCTTCTTGGTTACCTTCTCAGATTTAACTGAGTTAAGTCCAACAGTTGACTTGACAGCCGGTTTTTGTGTAACATTTTGTCGATCAGCCATTGTGTTCACCATTGGTCTCTTCAAAGGTTTTTCCATGGCTATCTGGTTTCGACGATCATATTGAAATTGACGATCATTCCTCTTTTGATAAAAATTGTTTTGGTTATAAAATGGTGCTGGTTGAGGAACAAATCGTCTTTGTGGATAATAATGATTATCGACCGGTTTTCTCATGGATTGCCTTACTTCAACTTCGTGCCTTTTGTGCCTCACGTACGGGCAGTGAGCAAGTAATGCCCTCTCTCCCCGCACTTGAAACATGCACGGTAGTCTTCAAACACGTTTTGAGCATTCGGCTTTACAAATGTTTTAATGGGATATTGGTCATCAACACATCTACGCCTTAAACTCTCAGGAGCTGGGCCCCTAGAGTAAGCTGGCTCAAGAAAACCATTTGCCTTTTGTTTCGGTTTGATGAATTCGGTGACATGAACCTTTGGTTCGTTAGGAACATCCAAATACAATTTCTGTAAAATTTCTGGTGGAATATCATTTGATCTTTCATGTTTCGGAAACCATATTGTGCTTTCTTGCCAAATTTTCTCAATTTTAGAATAGTTAGCAAACTTGATTGGATATTCCTCGTCAGAGATAATCTTATCGGATCCTTCCATCCGATAAAATACCTTGACTGGTTTGTCACCTGAATCCTTTTTCACTTCTTTCTTTTCGGATTGTTTAACACGATGTGCATTAGCCATCGGATGAGAAGGTGACACAGGCTCATTCGTTATAATGTGATTTTCCTTTGGAATATCACTCACGTTCTCAACTTTCTCATTCTCAGTGTCTGAGTCATCAGTTACAGCAGTAACTCCTTCATCATTTAAACCTAAAATCGGTCTTACATTGGAATTTGGATCTCCGATACTAGAAGTATTGGATTCATCTTCCGATGCAGAGTCAGATTTTACTGAGCTCTCCGGTGTCACTTGATGACAATTGTGGTTTTCAAACAGCACCGGAGATGGCACAGACTTATAATTTGTGGTTTGAGATGGTTCATCAATGATGTGGTCAACGATATAAGCAATGTGCTTGTAGCTTTCAAGCTTTTTGTTGACCTTTTCAGCAAAACACTTGATGGTGGCCATTTCTAACTTAGTGTTTTCTAATTCATCAATGTAACTGTTAATTGCCAATTGTTTTAATGAAAGAGTTTTCTTTAAGTCAGAAATGTTCTTTTTGTAACCATTAAGCACTTTATTGAATGCTATGACTTCCTTGCGAGCAGATTGACAGTTAATCACAGCACTATCACGTTGTACGTGAAGTTGCTTGTTTTCCTCTGTCAATCTATCACAAGTGCCACAATACTTATCACTAGTAATGTCAGTGGTAGATTCAGAACTAACCTGTTTTGGAGGATCTGTCATTGCCATGAGAGCGAAATGAGATTCCTTCCCAGCAAAGAACTTTGAATAATCGATTCTGGTAAAGGCATGCACGACTTCCTCGTCTTCAGAAAATCAGCTTCAGCCAGCAATTGATCGATGTCATCATCTAGAGAAGTCACACTGGCCTCTGAGTCTGATTCACTTTCTGAATCTGAATATACTGACTCACTTTCTTCAGGAATGTCTGTGACTGAATCAATCACAACTCCTGAACTTTTCTCTTCAGCCTGAACTTCAACAGTTTCAGTCTCCACATTCATCTCTTCAACAGAGTCCACAACCTCATTCTCAGTTTCTTCAACTTGATCAACTATCACCGACTCCTCAATATCAACCTGTTGTGCAACACAAGCTACATTCCCACCAGGTCTTATCTCCTCAACACCAATTTGTATATCAGTCCAGTCAAATCTCTCATCATTCTGAATCACCAAAGCTTGATTTTGATTGTTATTCTGTGGTTGCTCATTTGGTGTAGTGATGGGTATAACTGTCCTGTTTGGATTATTTGGTAGTTGAGTTTGATTCTGGTTGGTTGTGTTTGGTTGTCTATTTGGGTTGTTTTGAGAGGTGTTTTGTCGGTTTTGGTAATTGTTTTGGTTTTGATAGTTGTAGTTTTGAAAAGAGACTTGGTTTTGATATTGGCGGTTTTGGTAGTTTGAGTTGAATGGGTTTCGGTTACCTTGTTTAGCAGGCTGTGTACACTCTCTCTTGAAGTGACCTTTTCCACCACAATTAAAACATGTGACTTTCTCTTCGTTAAAGCCATATGTGGTGTTTGGAGAAGTACCCAAATCAGTTCTCCCGGTCTTTTCTATGAATTCGGTTGCTCGTCTCATAATGCTTGCGAAAGCCCACTGAATGTCTATTAGCTCCATCTCCTCTTTATCGATTTGAGCATAGTCTTCATTGGTTAAGTTGTTATTACCAATTTGACTTGCTACTAAACCTTTATACGAAGCAACCATTGCTGAGACTAGCGCAATATGTTGCTGAGCAACTTCCACAGTAACATTATTCATGTTGGATGTCTCCAACACTACCGGTTTCTGATTGGTCTGATTCATTTGAGTCATGTACTGTTGTTGTTGAGGGTGTTGTGGTTGGTTTGCAGAATAACATGCAGCTTGTTGCATTGGAGAAAATGGTGAAATGAAAGAATTTGTGTATTGTTGTGGTGGTGGTGTGTATGATGGTTGTGTGTAAGATGAGGTTTGAGCTAGGTAGTTGATCGGTTGTTTGGGTGATTCCATGACACTTGAGACACATGCTATATGAGGAGCCACTGTTCCTCCAAGACTTGAGTTACCCACAGTTGATGATGTACTTGCATGGTACAACTCTGGGTTTTGAGGAATTTGAGATCTTTTTGCTTTCCTCTTTTCCTCAAGTTCTTTGTTTTCCAGCTTTTGGATAAACTCGTTGATTGTCCAGTACTTATAAGCATCTTTTTCTTTCAGTACCTCGATGTGTTGATCCCAGTACGGTGGTAACGCATCAGCAAATTTGTCCACCAAATCTGACATAGGAATCTGAATGTCATAACTTGACAATTCAGTTAATAAGTGACAGTATCTGGGAGTCAACTCTTTCATCGTCTCATTCCCAACATAGCTGAAGTTCTCGAATTCTTTCCTCAGCTCTTCCATTCTCAACCTTCTCGTCTTCTCGTTACCATCATGATGATTCTTTAGCACATCCCATAACTGTTTGGAAGTTGTACACGAACCAAACTGATGTAGCAAATCATTTGTGATAGCTTGGGTTAGCTGAGAATACGCCTTCTTCTCCACCGCGAATTTCTTCTTCTCGTCATCAGTCAAACTCTCCAGAGGAATCTGCTCACCGGTATTCTCTAACACTGGTGCCACATATCCTTTTGCAATCATCTGCCACGCCTCCGTTCCTTCCAATCCCATTCCTTCAAGATGAATCTTGAATTTCTTCTGCCACTGGTTGTACTCCTGCATCTCCATTAGCTTGGGTGGTCTGTTCCCGCTACCTAAAGATAAATCATTGATTAGTATAGAAATAGCATTAGTAGTTTGAGTGTTTACCACCGCGGCTGCTACTCCCCAATAATCTGCTGCACGTTGTTGTGAAGATGATGCAACGCTCTGAGGCATCGAACTCGTCATAGCAAAGTAGTTAATTGGTTGTGATGACTGAGTGTTCGATTTCTGAGCTGCTACTGTCCATGGGTCCATGGTCACTTGCTGTTGCTGTGTTGTCCCCGGTCTCGGTGTAGTTGGAAATCCCCACATGTTGTTCACAAAGTTAGAAATGCAACACACTTGAAAATTTCACCAAAAACCTTCTACTTTCGTCCTTGAAACTTCACTTTCGCCCAAAAATACAGACCCGAATGTAGAAACTATCAGATAAAATCCACGTTCGACCAATAAACTTCACTTTCGTCCCTCAAAATTCCACGTTCGTACCCCCGACGAACCGAAAGTGGAAAAACTGACCAGAAAGTGAAAAATCCAACACAACAAACCTAGGTTCGACCTAAATAAAACTACTTTCGTCCAGAAATGCCCTAGGTTCGACCTAAAAAGTCCACTTTCGACCCCATGCTCTCTAGATTCGACCCCAACATTTTTTAAAAACGGTTATACTTTGAAAATTGGTTATTTTGATCTGAAATTTTCAAAAGTTAATGGATTTTGATGATCTTTATCAGGTTATGATTCAGAATTGATTTGGAAAAACTTTAATTCTTGGAATTGTTGATTTTAACCACGAATTGTTATCCAAATCCTTCAAATTGTATCAAAAACCATTTTTCAATGAAAACAGAGAAAATTTGATCAAAATAGGGTCCAAATCAGTTCTGAGATTATCAATTTGTTGTTGTCTGATCTCTATGGCTCTGATACCACTTTGTAATTGAAGAATATTAGCTTTAAACAGGAAATCTGATCATACAAGGCACTATTCCAGGTGCGGAAACCCTAGAACAGAACAAAATGATAATACACGAATCACAACACACGAATTACGCTTTTCAACATCATTTTCATAGATAACTTGTTTAATATTGATTACATAAACTGATTACAAGTTAATCTAAAAGCAATCACACAGACTCAATCTAGAGAGCACACCTCTGACTTAAACTCACACACAATGACCAAGAACTAAACATCAAAACAAACAAATCCTATTTATAGTGTCTGCACATTCGCCCCTGTTGAAGGTACGAATGTGGAATTCTTCCACATTCGTCCTCTTCCAAGGTACGAATATAGATAACTTCAGCATCCTCTTCCACCTTCGACCATTCCATTCTACCTTCGACCCTGAATATTCACATTCGACCTTCAGAACTTCACCTTCGACCCTTCTGAAACTCTAACATATGTTAATGTTTACAATCCGAAGCATTAGTCGCATATAATGCACCTACAGAGTCTTCGCTTGTTTCTTTTCTTTTTAATCCGACCATGATTACCACGGGAGTGAGCAGGGGGAACATTTGGTGGGGGTATAGGATTACAGGTAGAGGGCCCACGAGTATGAAGTGGTAAAACAATATCATCCACCGAGATGGGCTCAGGAGAGGCTTGCCTAGATCTTTTCCTTGGGTTAGGCCCAAACGAACTGCAGTTTGTGGGGTCCGAAGGGTTTTGGCCTAATACCTCCCCATTGGATGCTTGTGGGACCACATAATCATGAGCTGCATTGATTGTGAATTAATTCCCAAGGCAGCATTTAATGCAGGAGCATCCCCCAATGTGTCGATTGGTCTATCTCCGGGAACCCGTACCTCGTCTCCTGGACTTCCTCCCGCCGGGAAGGAGTCATCCCTACGATTTGTCGGTTCGAAATTTGGTTCTCCGTTAAGAAGAAAATCTGGGGACCATGTACTAGTGTCTTCCTCCACCATAATTGAATAAGCTTTTGATCGCCATCGGATTACATCTTCATCATTCAGCCGGTTTCTCGCCCTTGTAATTATACCAATCTTCTTGTATGAAAGGTTACCATATTTTCCCAACGAGCCTTGGACCACCTTCCCCAAACTGTTTCCCACTAGATCAAATATTTCTTTGCTCCACAGGTGAGTAGGAACTCCCCTTATGTTAATCAATGCCAATCTCTCTTTTTGCTGGTAATCTTCTGTTTAGCCTTCAAGTGATTCAAACCATTCACCCCAAAAGTCTTTTTTCTCTTTTAGAAAAATTTCAACCGTTACCGCGTCGGAAAATTCAGTGAGCACCGTCATCCCGCCAACGTAGCTTACATGAAAATCAGTCATACCACCCTGGTCAAGTATAGAGTTAATCTGGCAGAGGGCTTCCAATGTCTTAACATCACCAACCAAAGTATTGATTTTCCATTTCGAGTGGGTACTTGTGAAACCGGGAGGGAT
Source organism: Ambrosia artemisiifolia (assembly GCA_032199755.1). NCBI lineage: Eukaryota > Viridiplantae > Streptophyta > Magnoliopsida > Asterales > Asteraceae > Ambrosia > Ambrosia artemisiifolia. The sequence goes on from CM063524.1 coordinate 34,515,882, forward strand.
AATGATAGTTCTCCAATGGGTTTTGTTGGTGTTGCCACCAAGCATATCCCGAAAGGAACTTGCACCGGCCTCTTTATCGTATGTTCGGTATTGAGGCCTTTGGGTTTTCTCCATGTGTGGATTATAGTTATTGGATTGGGGTTTAGTGTTGTTTGGTTTTGGCTGCTCCACCCTCCATTTGTCAAATTTTGCAATGTTTACACCTAGTTTCGCACCATTGAGTACAACATTATCCATTCTTGCAATTAAATCCTCCATGTTTTCAGTTGCCTTGAATCTAATGAAGCCAAAAAAGTTCCCCCGAGCATCCTTCTTCCTGGCCACGTATGTTGAGATTATTTCCTCGTATTTCCTTGAACTTCCTCTGCAGAATTTCCTCCGTAGTGCCTTCCGGGAGGTTGGAGACGAAGATGTTTGTTGTCTGAATCTTTGGTCTCCAAGTCATGTCTTTGTTGTAGAATCTTTTCCTCGTGTGTTTCCCATGATAAGTTTCCCATTCTTGGTCTTGGTCTTCTTATTGATGATGTCTTCGATCTTCATGTTGTTGGTGTCTTTGAGTTTGATCTCCATGATGTCGCCGATCGCCTCTCCAGCTTCCCCTCATCCATTATCACCTAAATACAACTTTTTGGTTTAACCATTCATGGATGCCATCGGAAATGTAGGCCTAATTCATCTCTCAATGTCAACAAGAGAATATTCACATGGGAAACAACATTTGTCCTAATTATAAATCAACTTTTCTTAATAAAATATTGGTTTAGGTTGGGTTATGAATGTGATTGAAAAAATGTATTAGGTTGGGTTGTGTAGGTGGAAGAGAGAGAAATTTGTTTTTTAATAATGTTAAAATTATAACATAAAATGGTAAATAATATGTTATAATTTTTTCTCAAATTTATTTCTTTTCTACAATTGTTTATATATTTTGCATAAGATGTTATGCAGGTTTGGGCTTGGTTGCTGTTGGTCCAGCAGGAGTGTTTGGGTTCAGCTTAATGGAGTCTAGAAGCCCAGTTCGTAGCCCTGTTCGTTGGCCTGCTTTGATGGTTGCCAGGTTGGCAATCCGTGTGGAGTTTGCTCTCTTGATCTCGTCCGTTGGTTGCTTGGCTTGTGGTCCGTTGGATCTTTAAAGAAACACAAAGCCTTCACTATAATAAGCTTTGTGTCTCTTCCTTTGTTCACTTTTTGACGATCAAATTATTCACTCACATTCTCTCTGTCTTCTCTCTCGTAAGCAATTAGGGTTTTGATTATTCAGATCATCTTGATCTGTTAATCCAGTATTCTCCTTATGTATTGTTTGTTGATCATCTTGTAGATGATCATCTGAGTGTTGAGAGCCTTTGTAGTGAGGTTACTTTGTTTTCTATTCTTTGTCTGGTTTAGGATTCTGGTCAGACTTTTGTGTATCATTTGATTTGTGGTTAATAAGAGTATAATCTGTGCCGACTACAAAAGTTGACATGGTATCAGAGCTCTGGTTGAGCTCTTGATCGTTGTTGATCCTGTATATTCATATTCCTTGGATCTTGGGTGTTTCAGATCTAGGGTTTGGCTGTCTTCCGCTATTTGGCTGTGATCTATGATTTGGATCTTTTCTTTTTTGCTCTCTGATCTGTAACCCTAAGTGAAGGTTGCAGATTACGAGTTGTGGCGAAACCCTAACTTGGGTTTTGTATCTGTAAGGCTGTATCTTCTCTTTCTCTTAGTGGTCTGTCCTAGGGAGTCTTTGCCAGGGCTTGAGTCCCTGTTTAGCCTTAGGGTTTGTCTATATCAACTGTTAACTCCATCGTAAAGACCTGGACCAGCACCTTGAGTGACGAACTGGTTATCTGGATCACCTACGAGGCTTCGTTATTGTTGATTGGTTTTATTCTTTGTCTTTGGTTGTTGTGTTGATCTTGTTTGTTTGTGTTTTTTTGCCTATCTGTGGTTGCTCTGTGTTTGTTTTTTGTTTCCTGTTTGTTTGTTATGGCTGATGATCCTATTGTTGCTGCTGCTGCAGTTGGTGGTGTTGAGGGTGTTATTATTAATCCTGATAATGTTACTCTTGTTAGTAAACTTGATGCTAATGACCCTCTTTATCTTCATGCCAGTGACTCTACCAATCTCACCATTGTTAGTATCAAACTAAAAGGGACTGAAAATTACAAGGTTTGGGCAAATGCAATGTTGTTGGGTCTCCAAGTTAAAAACAAATTAGGGTTTATCAATGGTGAATGTATAAAACCTGTTAATAACCTTGTTCTTGCTAATCAATGGGATAGGTCTAACAGTGTGGTTTTAACTTGGATCTTAAACTCTATCTCAGAAGAACTTTATATGGGACAGATTTATTCCAAACTTGCTTATGAAGTTTGGAAGGATCTGAAAGAAACATATAATAAAATTGATGGTTCGGTTGTGTTTGATCTTTATCAAAGAATTAATTCTTTTTCTCAAAATGGTATGCCTGTGTCTGAATATTATCATAAGTTGAATTTCATGTGGAAACAACTTGATCAGATTGTTCCGTTGCCTGCTTGTGTTTGTGATGCTAATATAGATTATAACAATCACTCAAAATATGATTAAATTGATGCAGTTTTTGATGGGATTGGATAATATATATCAACATGTTAGGACTACTCTGCTTCTTAAGAGTGATTTGCCTTCTGTTAGAGAAGCTTTTGCTTTAGTTTCTAGAGAAGAGTCTCATAGAAACTCAAGCAATAATAGTTCTAATAAACCAAATCAGGCTGTCAACTTTATGTCCAAGGCCAGTCAAGGAGGAGAGTCTTCTTTCAATAAAAAATTTAATAAGGGACCAAATCAGTCTTTGAAATGTACTAACTGTAACAAAACTGGTCATCTTGTTGAAAAGCGTTTTGAAATTATTAGATATCCTCCTTGGTCTAGGAACAGGAACAATCAAAATAAAAGGGCTCCTGTGAGCAATAATACTGTTTCTGATTGTTCTAATGGTTCTTTGAGTGGTTTGACTAGTGATCAAATGTCTAAGCTCTTGAGTCTTATCTCTGAGAAACCCACTGCTGCAACTTCCCAGAGTTGTAATTTGTCAGATGGGTACTTCTGTGCTTCTTCTATAGGGTCTACTGTTTACTGTTTTTCTAGTGCTAATGGTAAATTGTTAGGCATTGGATGGATAGTGGATTCAGGTGCTAATGAACACATGGTTAACAATGAAAATGGTTTGTTTAATTATATTGATGTGTCTGACTTTAATATTAAAATCAGACATCCAAATGGAACTTTTGCTTTAGTAACCAAAATAGGTAAACTAAAACTTTCAGAAGATGTTATTCTTCAAGATGTGTTAGTAGTACCTGAATACATTGTTAATCTTTTATCTGTTCATAAATTAGCAAGGGACAACAAGTTGTTTGTGGGGTTTGATGAGAATAAGTGTTATATACAGGACCTGTCTGCCAAGAAAACCCTGGTGATTGGTAGTCAAATGGATGGTCTTTATATATGTGGCAATTCTTCTATGACTTCTAAGGTGTGGTGCAATAATAGTAGTGTTATCAAGTTGTGGCATGCTAGGTTAGGTCACCCGTCCAATCAAGTTTTAAAGGTTTTAAAACTTGATTGTCATAATGAGGGCAATGATCCCTGTGAAGTTTGCCAAAGGGCTAAACAACATAGGGAACCTTTCCCTCTTAGTGAACATAAAAGTACCCATGTTGGTCAGTTAGTTCATATTGATGTGTGGGGTCCTTATAGAGTCTCTGATAGAGAAGGCCATAGATATTTTCTCACCATTGTTGATGACTTTTCTAGGGTTGTCTGGGTATGTCTGAGGAAACAGAATTCTGAGGTTTTTCAAAACATCAAAGACTTTGTGAATCTAATTCAAACACAATTTCAAAAATTGGTTAAAGTTTTTAGAAGTGATAATGGGTTAGAGTTTGTTAATCATCAAATGAACAATGTTTTTAAAGAAAGAGGTATTATTCATCAGACCACTTGTGCCTATACTCCACAGCAAAATGGTGTGGTGGAAAGAAAGCACAAACACCTGCTGAATGTTGCTAGGGCCTTGTTATTTCAAAGCAACTTACCTGTTAGGTTTTGGACTGAATGTGTTCTAACTGCTTGCTATTTGATTAATAGGACTCCTACTTCTGTTCTGGATGGCAAAACACCTTATGAGAAAATGTTTAACTTTGAACCCCACTTAGAACACCTTAGAGTTTTTGGTTGTCTGTGTTTTGCTTCTGTTTTAAATGAATCTAATAAACTTGAGAGTAAAGCTGAAAAATGTGTGTTTATAGGCTATTCTAATGAAAAAAAGGTTACAAAGTTTATAGTCTTGACACTAAAACTATTTTTTTCTCTAGAGATGTTAAATTTTTTTAGTCTTGTTTTCCTTTTAAAGATTCAACTATTTTCAAATCTTTTGATTCAAATAATGATCAGTTTGTCAACTCTTTAATTTTTTTTGATTGTTTTCAAGACACAGAACATCAACAATCTTCTAAGGTGAATGATCCCTATGATGAAGGTGGGGTTAATGGTAATCTAGATTCTGGAACACATGTGTTTCAACAATCTGAAGTCTCTCAAGACTCTAGTGGCATGGCTGAGCCTCAGCAGCCTAGTGTCAGTTTAGAGACATCTGATAAGGCTGATAATGTGATTACAAAAAATGATTTTGAAAATCAGTCTGAGGGTGACACTAATGTTGATGATTCTTTGCCTATTAGAAGATCTACTAGGAACACTGTTTTTCCTATAAAATTATCTGATTTTATTGTTGAGGGCAAAGTTAAATATGGTATTGAAAAGGTTGTTAATTTTTCAAACCTGTCCATTGATTGTAAGTGTTTTGCTTCTAATTTAGATAAAGGTGTTGAACCTAAAAGCTATAAAGAAGCTATTCTAGACCCTAATTGGGTCAATGCTATGAATGAAGAACTAGAGGCCCTTTATAGGAACAACACCTGGGATATTATGGATTTACCTAAGGGGAGACATAAGATTGGGTCAAAATGGATCTTTAAAATTAAATACAAGTCTAACGGTGAAATTGAAAGGTATAAAGCTAGATTAGTTGCTAAAGGTTTCAGTCAAAAAGAAGGGTTAGACTATGATGAAACTTTTTCACCTGTTGTGAAGTTAATCACTGTAAGGTGTGTGATTAGTCTTGCTGTTAACTTTGATTGGAAAATATACCAGTTAGATGTTAATAATGCTTTTTTGTATGGAGATCTTAAAGAAGATGTCTTTATGTCTCTTCCTGACGGGTATGTTTCTAATGGTGAAAACAAAGTGTGTAAGTTAAAGAAGTCTTTATATGGCCTAAAGCAAGCTCCTAGGATGTGGAATGCTAAGTTAGTTAGTGCTCTGGTTGAGTTTGGTTTTGTCCAAAGCCAATGTGACTATTCTATGTTTGTTAAGAATCATGATTCTATTTTTGTAGTACTTCTTGTGTATGTGGATGATATCTTGTTGACTGGAAATTCTGTTTCTGAAATAGAAAAGGTCAAGAACCTGTTTAAGTCCAAGTTTTTAATTAAAGACTTAGGTGAACTTAAATATTTTTTAGAAATAGAAGTTGTTAAGTCTGATAAAGGTATTTGTCTATCTCAAAGAAAGTACTGTACAGATTTGCTATTAGAATATGGCATGATTGGTTGTAAACCTATGACTAATCCCATAGAAGCAAATCATGTTTTGATTAATTTAGTCAATAGTCATAATCAACTGTTGACCAATATAACTGCTTATCAGCAGCTTGTTGGAAAACTGATTTATCTCTCTCACACTAGACTTGATATAGCCTATGCCGTTCACTATCTTAGTCAATTTATGCATACGCCTTCTGAAGGACACTTGAAAATTGCTTTTAGACTACTCAGATACTTAAAATCCTGTCCAGGAAAAGGGTTGTTGTTTTCTAAAAGTGAGTCATTAAATCTTGTTAGTTTTTCTGACTTAGACTGGGGTAAATGTGTGGAAACTCGAAAATCCGTTACTGGATATTGTGTGTTTCTTGAAAATTGTCTTATTGCTTGGAAAAGCAAGAAACAGGCTACAGTTTCTCGTTCTTCAGCTGAAGCTGAATATAGAGCCATGTGCTCTGCCACTTGTGAAGTTATATGGGTAAAAAATTTGTTAAGTGAATTAGGCATTTCAGTGCCTCTTCCTGTTATGCTTCCTTGTGACATCTCTGCTGCCTTATCCATTGCTTCTAATCCTGTTTTTCATGATAAAACAAAGCATTTTGCTTTGGACCTTTTTTTCTTAAGAGAACAAGTATCTAATGGGGTAATTAAAACCGTTAAGGTTGACATAAAAGATCAGCTTGCTAATCTATTTACTAAAGGGCTACAAACAAGTAATCATATTCATTTTTGTGATCAACTAAGAATGTTTGATCCTTTCAGGAAATAAATTTGTGTGTGTGGGGGGGGGGGTGTTAAAATTATAACATAAAATGGTAAATAATATATTATAATTTTTTCTCAAATTTATTTCTTTTCTACGGGGCTGTTTGATAGCCTCTTAATGAGGCTTTTAACCATTCAGTGCTGAATGATTCAGCATTCAGCGCGTTTGTTTCAGCCTCTGAATGGAATAGTTAAGACTGAATCATTAAGACTTGGGATGTTGCTGAACCATTAAGCACTGAATCATTAAGCACTGAACTAGGTTGAACCTTAATGAAACTCTCATACCAATGTGGGACAAGAAAACTAACCATTAAGAGGTCCAACTAAATGATTCAGCACTTAACCATACCGACCTCTTAACCATTTAGACCTCTTAATGATTCAACACTTAATCAACCAAACAACCCCTACAATTGTTTATATATTTTGCATAAGATGTTATGCAGGTTTGGGGTTGGTTGATGTTGGTCCAGCAGGAGTGTTTGGGTTCAGCTTAATGGAGTCTAGAAGCCCAGTTCCAGGAGCCCAGTTCGTTGGCCTGCTTTAATGGTTGCCAGGTTGGCAATCCGTGTGGAGTTTGCTCTCTTGATCTCGTCTGTTGGTTGCTTGGCTTGTGGTCTGTTGGATCTTTAAAGAAACACAAAGCCTTCACTATAAAAGGCTTTGTGTCTCTTCCTTTGTTCACTTTTTGACGATCAGATTATTCACTCACATTCTCTCTGTCTTCTCTCTCGTAAACAATTAGGGTTTTGATTATTCAGATCATCTTGATCTGTTAATACAGTATTCTCCTTGTGTATTGTTTGTTGATCATCTTGTAGATGATCATGTGAGTGTTGAGAGCCTTTGTAGTGAGGTTACTTTGTTTTCTGTTCTTTGTCTGGTTTAGGATTCTGTTAGACTTTTGTGTATCATTTGATTTGTGGTTAACAAGAGTATAATCTGTGCCGACTACAAAAGTTGACAGTGCCGACTACAAAAGTTGACAAATAAAAAGTTGGGTTGGGTTGGGTTGGGTTGTGATAGTGTAAACGTTCGTTTCGTTTCCAAACCTAGCATAATTTCTTTTCATACCCATTCCAATATAAGTATTGTTGACTGAGATTGAGAACAACACTAAACCACTAACCCATCAATTAAAAATCTGTTTTTTTTCCGATCAAATCATAGTTAGATCCAAACCCAATCACCTACAACCATCATGTGGGCCGCCGTCCTCTTCTCTGCTTTCTTTCTCCTTATCTCATCACCTGTCTTTGCTTCTGAGTATGATCACAAGGTTAACTAACTCTTCCAAACTCTTATTCTTATTATTCCAATAGTGGGTATTTAATATCTTTTAGATCTTTAATCTTTTATGCCATTTTTTTACAATTTAGCTCAAGATTTGTATTGGGGTTTGTTTTTTTATAGGAATTTAGCTCAAGATTTGTGCTTTTTTAGTTTTTGCTACTGTTTAGATCTATCCCTGTTAGTCTGTGTTAAGGGTTTTCATTTATCAGCTGTTTAGCTACATTATTTGATTTTTACAATTTAAATGGTTTAATAGGAATAATAATTGGATAAGACATGGATTAGGAATTTAGGTGGCAAAGTAATCTTCGAGTAATCGCTACAAGGTGAAGGTAAGGTGCTGAGGCGATTTTCTTTAGTTGTGCCTTATTACTCGCAGTCGATCAAAGGCTGTCAACCTCGGCTAAAATCTGATTTAGTTGGTCAAAATGGGACGAGTTTGAGTTAAATAAATAAAACATAATTTCTATGACTATAATATTAATGAATGAATATCAATTTTTGAAATATAAAAATCACTTTTTGAAATATTTTAGTATTTGAATATATATATTTTTTTGTTCATATTGATATTCACATATTTTGTTTTAAATATTAGTAAAATTGATATATTTGACATATATATAATTCCCAGAAAATTAATTTCTTGATAATTTATCATGTCCGAGTACTTGCAACTCCGCAGTGAGCGTCTAGCGACTTCTGCAACTATGAATATAGGTTAAACTAATGGAATTTTCTTTTTATTTTATAATTATTAAACTGTGTTTTATGAGGATTTATGTTTTGATGCAGACAATGTATAGTAGATCCTTTGGGGCTGTATACAATTATGTTATTTCTATCCCTAAACGTATGTTGGTGATACTCTAAAAGTTTAACACATTTATAGATTCGTGTTAGTACCTGAAAACATATATATTCTACGTATAGGGTCATTTGTTAAAAAGTTCTGCACTTTATAGTGGAAGAGTCAAGAGTAGGGGTTGAGCTGTGAAATCGTATATATGTTTTAATTGTATTGATTCTACTATTTTTCTTTTTTATTTTTTAAATTTTATTTTTCTGTATTTTAAACATGGTGATTTGTTTTGCAGTATCAAACAGATGAAGCAATTAACCTTTGGGTGAATAAGGTTGGGCCGTACAATAACCCACAGGAAACATATAACTACTACAGCCTTCCGTTTTGTCGTAAACCTAGTAACCCTGGGCATAAGTGGGGTGGCCTGGGTGAAGTATTGGGCGGAAATGAACTTATTGATAGTCAATATGACATCAAGTTTCAAAGTATGTTGCTCACTACTCACTGTTTCTTGTAATGTTTTCGCTTATGTAATCAAATGGTTCATGACATGTTTCCTTTTACAGAGAATGTGGAGAAGGCTACAATTTGTAAGCTTGAACTTGATGAATCGAAGGTTAAGCAGTTTAAAGAGGCCATCGAGAATAACTACTGGTTTGAATTTTTCATGGGTATGTCTTTTAGTCTTGCTATAACATACTCATTAGAATATTTTTAACTTTTGTTTCGCACATATTTATCTTTTCATCTTTCTTCTTTCTGATATGATTTTTTTTTCTTTTTTTTCTTTTTTTTTGCGTCTTTTGCTGTGTGGAATCCAAACTCAGATGATCTGCCATTCTGGGGTATGAAACTATCAAAAACCACTTTTTTCAATCGATATTACGTTTCGTTGTACTGCTAGTATAACATACTAATGTTTATTTTATTGCGCAACTGTTGTTCATATAGGTTTTGTTGGTGAGCTACATACTGATAAGAACAGCGATACCAAGCATATGCTATTCACCCATAAGAATATTACTATACACTACAACAAAGATCAGGTCCCTAACTTTTATATGTACCCGAGCTTGTACACTGGTAAATTGGTTACATCGTAACTGTTTTCTTATACCGTGGGTTCTTTTTATTTCAGATCATTCATGTTAATCTTACTCAAGAGAACCCGAAACCACTGGAAGCTGGGAAAACACTAGACATGACTTACTCGGTCACGTGGACTGAAACTAATATCACTTTTGCACGCCGTTTTGATGTTTACTTGGATTACCATTTTTTTGAGCATCAGGTTATTAATTCAGTCACTGGTCTTTCCCCTATTTATTGAAGATAATTAAAAGCAGATTGGTTCCGCCAAACGTTAGAAACTGAACTTGAAGTCACAATAATCAGTTTCATAACGAAAAACAAACACTTATACCTTGAGATCTTGTTTATCCCGTTATTTTCGTGTTACTGCAGTTTTGAGGGTGTGTTTTTGTATTTGCTTTACAAAATAGTATTAAACTTCACACATGAGGTAACAACTGTTTGTTGCATCGTGCAGATACATTGGTTTTCTATCTTTAACTCGTTTATGATGGTTATCTTCCTCACCGGGTTGGTTTCAATGATTTTGATGCGGACACTTAGAAATGATTATGCCAAGTATGCGCGGGAAGATGATGATCTCGACAGTCTGGTTGGTGGCCCGTACTTAACGTGAGTCATAACGCGTAGAAATCTGATTACCACTAATTGAGATGTTTGCTTTTCAGGAAAGAGATGTAAGTGAAGAATCCGGTTGGAAGCTTGTGCACGGGGATGTCTTCCGATCACCTCGTAATTTGGCTTTATTGTCGGCAGTGGTTGGAACGGGTGCTCAGTTGGCTCTGCTGATTCTTCTTGTTATCTTGTTTGCAATCGTTGCAACATTGTACATTGGGTATGTTATAGCAGATTTCGACCTTTACATATAATATTTTCCATAAAATGCCATCTTAATAAAGGTGGCAATTTTGACGTAGTTGTATATATGAGAGGTTGGTTTGGTATTTCGGGGTATGTTTTATTTTTAGAGCCAAATGCCTAGGTAAAAATGAGTAATGAAACGGGTATAAAGCGGCCTAGGGTGTTCTTTTATCGCAAGCAACCTACTAAATCACATTGGCGTAAAAACTAGATTATCATAATGATGTCTTTTTTTTTTTTTTGAAATCATATTCGATGCGCTTATTATTTGTAAAAACTAACAAGTAAAAATAGTTTGGCGAAATGTGTTTTTTGTCCCTCGGGTCTCAACCCAAACACGTTTTGACCCGTTACCCACCCTGTCTAGTTTTGGTATCTCTGTTAAGCTGGAAAATTCTCATCTAAAAAAAATCAATTTTTTCTTATCAAACATAGGAGAGGAGCGATCGTCACTACGTTCATCGTCTGTTATGCCCTGACATCATTTGTCTCTGGGTATGTGAGTGGTGGCATGTATTCACGCCATGGAGGTAAGGACACTGAGTTTATGGTGCTATCTCCCTTTTGAATCTTATAAACTTACTCAGATAGCCATTTGCTGAGGATTCATTTTGTTTTTTGTACAGGAAAAAACTGGATAAAGTCAATGATCCTGACCGCATCCCTTTTCCCATTTTTGTGCTTCGGAATCGGCTTTGTTCTGAACACGATTGCTATCTTTTACGGGTCTTTAGCAGCAATTCCATTTGGAACAATGGTGATTGTTTTTGTCATATGGGCTTTCATCTCTTTCCCTCTTGCTCTTCTTGGTACCGTTGTTGGAAGGAACTGGAGTGGTGCCCCAAACAACCCTTGTCGTGTAAAGACCATCCCCCGCCCTATTCCTGAAAAGAAGTGGTATCTCACACCATCTGTCGTCTCCATAATGGGAGGACTGCTACCTTTCGGCAGTATTTTCATCGAAATGTACTTTGTTTTCACATCCTTTTGGAATTACAAGGTATCTTATCTTTAAATTCTTATATATTTTTCTCACATCTTATAATTGATAATATTGCTCCTTTATTAATCATAAAGTATATTCCTTTTTGGACAAAGAGGTTTCGAATATAATTTAATGGTTTCTAAAGTTTTAGTTCAGTTGCTATAATGTCGTTCAACTCGGCTGAAGGAGCTCAAATCTGTATTAAATATTTGTTGGCAGGTGTACTATGTTTACGGGTTCATGCTACTTGTTTTTCTGATTCTCATCATTGTGACTGTGTGCGTGACGATTGTGGGAACATATTTCCTGCTAAATGCTGAGAATTACCACTGGCAATGGACTTCCTTCTTCTCTGCAGCCTCTACCGCTATTTATGTCTACTTGTATTCAATATATTACTACCATGTCAAGACCAAGATGTCGGGCTTTTTCCAAACCAGCTTCTACTTCGGATACACCGCCATGTTCTGCCTTGGTTTAGGAATTCTCTGTGGTAATTTACGGTCCATAACTTGATTTATTTTATTACGTGTTTCGTCCGATTGATAAAAGTTGCGAATTCACAGTGTTTTCAGTAGACATGGTACTTTGACCCGTTTAGTTATGAATGGGTCAACTTGGGTTATATTTTCTCATATTGGTCAGATAAAAAAAAGTGAGTTAACTTGTCAAATGCCTACAACTTGCTAAATTGATTTTATTCAAAATTTATTATCAATATAATAGTTTATTATAACTGTAATAAATTATTCATTAATAATGGAGAAAACCAACTTGGTCTTTTTTATGTTCTGGAAATCCCCCATTTTACTAACCGAATCCACTTTGAATTCTCAGGAGCCGTCGGGTATTTGGGCTCTAATCTCTTTGTTAGACGGATTTACCGAAACATCAAATGTGATTGAGGAAGGCTTTAAAAAGAACAACACATCACAATGGCCTTCCAGGTTTTGTAGTTTATTTTGTCGATACCATATGAAGACTTGCAGCCGATTTAAAAGGGGTGTTCGCAGAATGTTTTTTTTTTTTTTTCTAACTTTTACGATGAATGGAAGAAAGGTTGAGAAACATGTTATGAGAGAGGAGGAAGGGGGGTTGAGTTAAAAGAGTCCAGACTCTGTTAGTGTAGCAAGCTCTCAAGAAATGAAGAAATAACTTAAGTCATATACATATATATTCTATTGTAATGTTATTCATTAGCGATTCCATAAGTTAAATTCTATGGTTGAATTTAGTGCATTTTCAAAACAAGTGACTGGGAGCATAATTTGTTATGTTTTCTTAGTTTTATATTATCCACATGATGAGATTGAGCCGTTTAATGCATAAACGATTTTAAGTAGAAAAATACATAAGCATTTGTACGTAATACAAAATCATATATACGTATAGAATATTTCAGACCTAATAAACACTTGTGCGCGGTACTTAATGATAGTTTGGGAAAGAACAATGTGTGGTGTCCTTAGACCAAGTGTAATGGAAACCAATTCAAGCACTCACACTGCCCCCTCTTCTAAATCTTGGGCGTTTTCCAACCGGCGTGAAAGAATTCACGCTCCAAACATCAACCAACAACCAATCAAACTTCTCCTCCTCTTCTCTAACTCCAACGGCCTTTTATTTCAAACGACTATTTTTTATTTTTTCAACCGTAGCAAACTCTGTTTGGTCTGGGACTTTGTGAGGAGGTGATTCGACCTGGGTTTAGGTCTGGGCCTTTGTAGGGAGGCGATTTGACGATGTTTTTAAGGTTGTTGCCAGTGAATTTATAGAGCTTTTCGAAAACTTGGGTTGTTTCTGAGGAGGGGATGGAACAGGGGATGATTTGGTTTGGTTGGTGTGCAGAGGATGGGATGGTTTGGTTAATGTGTAGAGGGGATGGAACAGAAAGTGAAACCTGATTTGCATTTTTTTTAACAAAGTTATTATTAACGAGGCACGGTTTTAATTGGCTAAATATAACAATTTGCATTATTTAAGTGTACTTAACACCTTAATATATATATATATACACACACACACACTAGTAGGAAACCCGCGCGTTCCAGCAGTGACGACAATTTACAATTCGGTTTGTACACTTTACGCCAGAACATTCATGTTTGTCTTTGAGAAAAAAACATTGTTGCCTATAGTTCTAAGCCCTTTTGTCATGTATTATGTCCATGGTAAGAGGAATTTGATTTGAGCATAATAAAAAAAGTGAAAGCAACAAAAGATACTACTTTTTGCTACATTTAGCTTGAAGAAGTGTGTAAGTGCTTAGAAGTATTGGCAACAAAGTGAAAGCAACAAAGCATTGTTTACATGGATGAAAAAAAGCAAATTCGCACCTTAATGTTCTAACAAGACCAAAACGAGCAGATTGGTAAGTGCTAACAACAAAATTGAAGTTTGCAACCCTTATTCATACGGTATTTGAATATACGCGGAATCTGAAACAAACGGCACATCAGCATACATCCCAACAAGACAACACCGAATGCACTCCAAAACCGTGAAAAGAAAAGCAAACGCGAAGGCCGTCCAAAAATGCATCCCAATCTTATCCCAATACCAGGCTTTCGGAACCCAACGCCACACAGTTCCTGTCACCTGCAGAGCAGCATCCCTGACACCACATGAAATCTAAAAAAGTGGGGCCACTCTTTTCTTCTTACAACTGCCAGGTAAGCAATTATGAAGTAGGCGATCAAAAACCAGCTTGGCAAACCCCCTAAAACACGTAGAAAAGGGTAAGTGAGGAACTCGAAAATTTCCAAGAAAGGGTGAAGGTGATAGGCGGTTGCTGCATACATCCATGTTTCATGAAGCGGCATTAGGTAGGGTAAGCATGCTAAAGTTCTCCAATACCATTGCGGTTTTTTCTCCATTGGGGGGTATCTGTAACTAAATGCACCAGTATCCTTTGATGCTCTTGGAGATACACGTCTTCGAGATGATGGTGGTGGCGGTTTGTGTGTGAATAGACCTAAATGCCCATAGAGTAGAGACGATGTAGCAGAGAGATGAACAAGTGGAGCTCCTGCTATTAACAATGACCAAAAATGGCAAGTAAAAAAATCCTGCAATGATTCTAGGTATCTTCATTTATTTCTACTAAAGACATGATAGAGAACATACTTAAGCACACCCTTTATGATAGTTTGTTCATAACACCAAGAGAGTTATGAACAGAAGAGCAAACCAAAACACGCGTATAAATCCAAACTTACACACAGACATGTCATGTTCACAATTTTCTTCATGAAAGCACACCACCACATTTTCAAATATGTTTGTCCCATTACTAAGTTAAAATATAACCATCTTAATAGCTATGCTATGCCTAGTTGTATATAAGGAGAGAAAATGAAATGTTGTCGGAAATCCTAAACCACACGACCACACACACTTCAAAATGTGTAAACCATTTATCAAAATAATTCAAAATTGGGTCGTTGTCAAGATGTAAAACGGTTAACGGGTTGGGATGTAAATAGGTCGTAATCTTCGCTTTAAAAGGCGGGAAGCGCTCCAATGCACTTCGATCCCAAAAGCCGATGCACAATGCACGAGGAATGTACATCACGCATACGAGGCATTTGTTTAAAAAAAATACTAAATTATTAGTTGATAATATTTATTTATACTTTTTAACATTAAAATATAAAATACTTTTATCATCTCTGATCATATTTATTCAATATGACCCATGTTCACATCACGCATCAGACTACATCAACAATGTGTTTTCATCACCGCACCAAGCGCATCTCACATTATGCGCATCTGATGCGTGCATTTTTAAACCAAGGTCGTAATCAAGTTGTAAACAGATTGTAATAACTGGACTGGAGTTATCAAATCATATACCTACGACCGTTCATTCCGTTAACATTTGACTTATAAGATCATATATACAACTCGTATACGACCTACATAATAACTCCAATCAATGTAAACCAAAACAAGGCAGTCGATAATAACATTTCACACAAACAATAATGTAAACCAGGTTAAAACACAAACCTTGAGAAGAAGAGAAAGATCTCAGCTTCAAAGGGCTGGTGTTACATGGCTTGTAGGTCACCAACTGCCCGGAATGCATGGAATAACCATTTAAAATCATATTGAAACACCTTAACCAAGACCTACACAAATAAAACATCATGAGAAAGTGAAAAAGCATTAAATTTTAGTATAAAGTATGGAGATACAATTGAGGGCAGAAATGAATGTTTTTAGTTTTATAATTGAAATATAAATTAGGGGAGAGATGTTATTGTCTGAGGATCATGGAATGAATTTATAAGTGGTGTATATTTTTAAAAGATGGGAGGTTACCTGGTGATTGGATGGACGGTTGACGGTGGCGAGGGAAAAGCTACGGCCGGCGGCGGAGGGAGGAACTACGGCGGGTTGGGGAGGAGATAAGGCCGGTAAAACGGTGGGTTGGGTTAAGACATAAAAAGTAGTAAAAAAAAAAAATAAGGATGGAGGCGCTGCTACCGGTCAAAAGTGCTTATTGCCTTTTTGAGAAGGAGTTTTAAAAAAAAAAATTTGGATTAGCTTTTTGGGATGAGAAACGTTAAAAAGTCAATAGATTGTTATTTTTTTAAGTGTTTTCCTTAACTTATTGTGAACTAGCTGATTACCCCGGGAGTGTCCCGGGGTTGAAAAATCTAATATGACTTAATAAAAAATGATAAAAGTAGAAAACATACAAATCGTAAACTCAGCCATACGGATCATTAATTCCCATTTGCGTTCACTGGCCTGAACCTTGAAGCAAATGTGGCGATTCATAGCTCACTTAAGCAGTAGCTTCGGCTTTCTCTTCATACTCCTGTAGTTGTTAAAGATTACAAATGGGGTTTTGACATTTTTGAAGTTTTCATCGTTTATGATTTTATTAATACATATATTGAATTACAAACATTATATATTCAATTAAAATAAAAATCCCAACTAACAAATTTATCAGTGTACACGCAATTATCTATTATTAAGGGTATATATGATATTTGTTAAAGTAATTAGTGCTTTGTTTTAAATATATCAGTGACATCGTTTGTTTTATTTGTCAAAACAAAAGTTTATAATATCTGTGCATTAGATTATTGGTATAAACCTTACCTCCTGATTAAAGGTAGAAGCTAACGGAATGTTCACCTCTATTTATAATATTCATTTAATAAATGCTTGTTAGTAAAATAGAAATATAAATTTTTTTTATTTAAATTTGAAGATATCCATATCCATATCTTCTTTGATTTATTTTTAAAAACAATAATTTAAAAAAAAAATTCTAAACATATATATATATATATATATATATATATATATATTAATATAATATGGAAGGTAAATATGTTTATTTTATTTTGAAGATAGCCATATCTTAATAAAATATTTGAATTTATAATAATAGTATATTTAAAATATAAGTAGATTTGGTTTGTGAGATAATTATGGAAGAGATAAAGAATGTAGAGAATAGAATGGCAAAAGGATTAGGGTTTAAAAAAAATTCAAAAACATTAAAATCTTTGAGTTATGATGCCACGTGGCAATTTCATGGAGAGGTTAAAGCCACCATTGCACGTCACGTCAGCAACGTTCAATTCTTTTATATATATTAATAGATATTGGTTGTATAGGTGGTAGATTTGTAATTTTTTTTTCCAAAAGTCAAAAGCCAGAAACTTTAACTTTTCAAAAACAGTTTTTCCACCCTAACTAGCTTTCCATTTTTTGGTATTTCCTTTTTCCCTCATTTGATTGATGTTCAGATCTTACACCTTTCTGTGACTTTGTCTCTCATAACTAGCCTATAACCCCTGAACCATCATCACAGCCATTTGTCGTTAAAAATCATCAGATCTTATGTGCGCCTTGGAAGTTTTATTCTTTTCAAACCTGGCCATGCGGCTTTTGCGCTTCAGATTTGGCCACCCATCAAGGTGAGTCACCGACATTACAGCAGATCCTCCATGACAGCGGAACAGTAGTACCTGATGAAGATCGTACAACACTCCCTCCAACTCTTTTTCAAGCTTCGGTTTACGGTGACCCTCTATGCCTGAATCCGGCAGCCGTCTGCTGCGTCGAAAGGCAACTATGGTCTCATCAGACAACGAGTGGTAGTTGTGCTCGAAGTTTGAAGGTAATTGAAACAAAGGCCATTTCTAAGGTTTAGCGTTTGAAACAATTGTTGGTAAGAGTTTATTATATTATAGATAAATAGATAGGAGAATGAATATGGAATGAGATAGTGGTTGAATTGGAATTGGAATAAAGGGTTAGAATGATCGGACGGTGGTGATGGTAATTGGGTTGCCGGTGAATCCGTTGAGTGAGATTAAATATTGTTTGTTTGGGAGAGAATATGGGAATCAGGGTGTTTGGGCTGCGCTGATGGTGGCGGCGATGGTGGTTTGTGATGGTGATGGAGGTGGAGGTGGTGATGGTGATGGTGAGGTTGGGATTATGATGGCAGTGTTGATGGCTAAAGAAGAATGGACAGGAAAAAGAAGGTGGGGGTTGGGGAAGAAGAAGGGTAGGTGGGTTCAAGGTTGTAGAACTCGCTAGGCGCTAGTCGGCCGGTGAGGAACCGACTAGGGATTAATCGGGATTAATCAGGATTAATCGGGATTAATCGGATTGGATTTTTTTATATTTTTTTTCCAAATTTAGACATATATAATGTTAATTTTATATCTTATATGTATAAATTTAGAAGTTTAGGGGCCAAATATAAACTAGTGAATATGGATTGGGGTTAAATATTAAAATACCTGAACATAAATAACCCTAATCATCTCCATCGTCCACCATATCCCGTTTTTTCCTCCCATTCATTCTTTCATTGTACGGAACCTTCAAACACAACTAGGGTTCATGGAGTTTCATCGATTTTGGTTCTAAATCATGGATTATCATCCAATTTTGTTGTTAAAAATAAGTAAATTTTAATAAAACAGATGTTGATAAACAATTGTAATCAATTAAAATTATCTACTGAAGGATAATACAACCTAGATTTTTAAAACAGACTTTTTAATGTAATGAATATCAAACAAAATAACTATGAATTTAAATTACCCCAGTCTTTTCAAATTCATAATTAGTAACAGTCACTACACCCCTAAAAGTCTTTGGTGGACAATCTACACGTGAACTATGTAGATGAAATCTGTCAGAAAATATAGCTGCAATTAATGTTAAATGTACTTATTTTTAACAACAAAAAAACGTTACCATTTTTATTCACAATGTGTAATAATATTTTTTATTCACAATGTATTATGTTTTAAATTGATAATACGAATATTATCATTAGTTTCAAATTCATAATAATTACAAACAGTCCGCACAGCCCTAAAAGTCTTTGATGGCCACTGTAGAGATGAAGGATCTAGATGGAAAGATAATGTAAATTGAAGGGATAGGGAGCCTAATCCAAGCGGAGGAGGCATCCCTATCCCCATAAGTCAGATTCCCCGCGCCAGTCGGTGGCGCGAGGAACCATCAGCGCGCAGCTTGCAAGGTGTGCAAGAAAGCGCGCAGAGACAACAACTGATAAGCAATAACAGCACCTGATAAGCGCGTACTGTCACGCGCGGAATCTTCCCCCAGCACCTTTTGTACGAGGTACAGAAGACAACAAAAGGGAGATTCACAAGGATCGTTGACAGTGTACGCGCCAATGACCAAGCGACAGATGGCAAAAGTGGTCCAACAACTACTGACAAGGACGGCAGCATGGCTGTAGCCATGCTTCCACCATACCAGCGTCTACAGTGACAGCAGACATCCCCTACTGATGTCAGAAGCATGGTCAACGACTGTAGCAAGGACAGGAGCGCCGTCCGCCAGTCACAGTGTGCCACGTGTCCGCCTCGAGCAGCAGCCATGCTGCAAAGTGACGTCATCAACAGTATCAGTATTTTCCCGCCAATTCTAGGGAAGACCTTGGACTTGGGCCTGGACCAAGCCCAACGAAGAATTGCTCCTCATGGGCTCTACAACTAAGCCCATGAGTTCTCCTATAAATAGAAGAAGACTTCTCCTTGCCAAAGCATCCGAAAATTATCATTTGTAGCCTAGCATACTCTCTCTCTTGTAACTCTTTATACTCTCATATTAATAATAATCCGGCTACTTATAGTGGACGTAGGTCATTACTCGACCGAACCACTTACATCTTGTGTTCTTACTTACGTTATATCACACACTTACACTCACAACTATCACCGGGGTTTAACCATACGGTTTGGGTAAAGGATTAACCCTGACGAACATAGGTATTAAGCCCACGTAGATTACTCGTAATCTCCGTGATACTTATTGTTTCTTCATTGGCGCCATCCAACGGTTAGAACTGCTTTTTTACTCATCTTTTCAACCCACCCATGGCTAAACCCAACCCTACTGCTGCTGTCATAAACCGCTCCGGAGAAGGGGACACCCAACTCCCGGTGAACCAGGTAACACCACACACCGTCATCAAGCAACCCACCTCAAGGCTAGAAAAGCCAGATGTTGAGGTTCGGGACGTCGACTCTGACGACGACAGCAGTGCTAGCTCTGAGGAGGACCTCGACCAGTGGCTCCTCCGTCAGAACACAAAAAACGCTGCAATTTACCAACGTAAACTCTTGCAGCAAGCCAAGAAAAAGGGCAAGGCCCTCACCTATGATACCCCATCCAAAAAGGGGTACAAAGATAAGGACTCAACAGTCCCGGGCGCTGGTCGTAGCGGGGAACTCGGCGGAGACGCCAGAGTTCGGGGCTACGCGAAGCACCGGGCAGAACCTGATGGTTATGAGTCCTCCAGTAGCGATTCGGGCTACAAGGGAAAGAAACACGATCATCGCTCGCGCCACAACGACGAGGATGATGATTTGGTTAAACCATTCAGGCCAAACGCCTTCGCTGAAAAATCAAAGTTCATCGCTCGCATAGCGACAGCAAAAATACCAAGGAAAGCCAAACTTCCTAGCAGCATCGGTAGATACGATGGCCTGCGTGACCCTGATGACCATGTGCATGACTTCGAGTGCGCAGGTATGTCAGTGGACTTGCCTGTCCAGATTTGGTGCCACTTATTCGCCCAAACTCTGACAGGCGCAGCAAGAGTCTGGTTGATAACCTCCCCGCGGGGAGCGTTAAAGACTTCGATGATCTTACCGACAAGTTCGGTAGTCACTTCTCGCACCTGCGCAAGCACAAGAAAGACAAGGCGCACATTCTGTTGTGCCGCCGCAACGATCATGAGTCCATCGAGGACTTCATCGTTCGATTCAACAAGGAAGCCTTGCAAATAGGCTGCGGGGAGGAGCTCACACGGGCAGCGTTCATACACAACGTGCGCAGCCCGGAGCTAATGAAGTGCCTCACAGGCAAGGATGGCATTCCGGAGTCCTGGGACGAACTTGTCCACTCCGCCAAGATATATGCCTCCTCGGAGAAATCCTTCAACCAGACGCATGGTTTCCAACTGCAACACCATAATAATAATAAAAATAAAAACAAATCTGTCTGGAGCCGCATCTCTGGCACCACGGACGAAGGGAAGTATTCCCCAGCCGGAGATGCCCGCCAAATAATCAGCCCTAAGCAAACGCGGGACCAGCGTGGCCATTCCAAGAAAAACCACGATTGGACCCCGCTAACAAAGACACCATCTCAAGTTTTGAAAACCGAACAGGTTAAGTTAAAGGAGCCCGCTCCCTTGGGCAAACGAAGACACGTAGACCGAAGCAAGTTCTGTGAGTACCACAATGACTTCGGTCACCTCACAGACAATTGTTACACCTTGAAGATGGAGATTGAAACCGCGCTGAAGTTGTAGTCCCAAAATACTAGATCTTTCAAGTGCACAAGATTGTTATCACTTAGAAACACCTATTTATTAGGTGTTTTAAGTGATTAATCTTCACAAACAAAGAAACTAGATAAAACTAGTAAAACCAACACACAAGATAAAGAAATTCAAGCTTTCCATTAATGATAAACATCAAAGCACCATGGATTACATACACTATGTTCGCAGATTTGATCTTGTGTTCTAAGATAACCAAAAACCCTAACCCTAGAGCTGCACACAAGCTTCCTTTATATAGGTAGGAGCTGATGGGCCTGCGCACTTAGCTAAGTGCGCAGGGCCCGTCTGTTAAGTGCGCAAATCTGAGCACTTAGTCAAGTGCTCAAACCTGAGCACTTAGTCAAGTGCTCAAATCTAAGCACTTAGTCAAGTGCTCAAACCTGAGCACTTAGTTAAGTGCGCAAAACACTAGGGTTTACATAAAACTATGGTTTAATTACACAATCAGTCCTCTAACATTCAAACTACAAAATAAGCTACCAAAAGTCTTTGTTCTGGTAACTGTGGTCTCAACTGAACCCAACAATACTCCCCCTAGACCACAGATACCAGATATTCATCTGTTAGCTTCAAACCGAGATATCACTCGATTCACCTTCTTCCTGCATTTCCCACACTGGTTGTTTTGGAACTATCACTTTTGGAGCTTCAGAGTTTCTGGCTGCTTTTCTTTAATTGTCAGCTTTGTCTTTGTTAGCAATTTCCTTGTCTTTGTCTCCAAGCTCCTTCTCTTTGTCTGCAGCCTCGATCATTTCCAAAATTTCTAGCATCTCCAGCTTCCTCTCTTTAGCATGATCTACTGCTCTTTGAAATAGCATTCCTTCTTCCAGCAGTGTCTGGCCGGCTCCAACTCTGATTGTGTTCCCAAACAGCTACATCAACTCTAACAGATAAAACATGAATACATCTACCAGATCGAAGAATCTCACAATCTCGTCCCCTGCACTGTTCTTGATCACAGACTGGATGATGATCAGGATTATATGCAATAAACACATCTCACATTCTAACACATATTTTAATACTCCCCCTAAACTTTTTATATTTTGTACGTTTTTTTTTAATAAAAACAAACACAACAAGGAGGGGTTAACTGTTTCTCACCTTTTGCATACAAGATCATACTAACCATACCTGCCAGATCACATTTCAACTTGCCGTTGGATAGCTGCAGCCCAAGAAAAACTGTCGGTATGTTTGTCCACTTAAATCCATGCCTCTCGTCTTTCAACATACGTTTGGTGATGAGATTTATCATGTTTTGGTAATATTGACGGAAAGTTAGTGGACCCCACTTGTGCTAGGTGTAAGCCTACCAATCCTCAAGGTTTATTGAGATATAATGATGAGAGCTTCAGGTCTATGTTTCCATAAGCAGAGAAGATGATCATTATGTCAATCAGATGATGAGAGCTTTAGGTCTATGTTCCCATAAGCAGAGAAGATGATCATCTGATTGCTTTTTGAGCTATCTATATGTTTGCACGTCACTAACATTGCGTGTCTTTTGTTGCTCATTTGTTTGAATAGCCCCGCATTGGTAGCTTGCACACTTAGGTGTCTTTTGATTACATATGCACAAAATTTTCTGTGTCTTTTGATCTCTCAACCTGTGTATGACCGGACTCAGCTTGTGCAGACCTAAAACACAGTGGGAAACCAGCTTTCCATGTAGATCTATTCTGTTAATCACCTATTAGCAGTTTACTCGATTCCAAGCTGAATCTACCGACATGTCGTTGCTTGAAGCCGCAACATCCTCTGGATCCTATTCACATGCTGACAAAATATGATTAGTCCCTATCATTTCTTGTTAATTTGCAATAGAGATATACTTTCTCCCTCAAAAATCTTGTTTTGTATGAAAATAGGATTTTTTTTTTTTTTTTTTAACACCATGACATAATGTGAGCTCACTCAAAATTTATCATTTCCAGCCAAGTGACCAATTGGAGGAAACGAGTTTCGTCAAAAGCCTTTGTGAGGATATCTGCCTTTTGATCAGCAGTATCAATGGATAACACTTGAATGTATCCTTTATCGTGAGCATCGCGAATAGAGTGAATCCTGATCTCAATATGTAGTGTTTTAGAATGGTCGATAGGATTCTTCACGATGTCACGACAAGCATCATTATCAATGAAGATTGGGGTTTTCTTGACATTCAAACCGTAATCCAGCAACTGATTTTGGATCCACAAAGCTTGACATCAACAACTGGACGCAACAGTGTACTCGGCTTGATCAGTGGAGATAGACACTGTTATCTGCATTTTGCTTTGCCAAGATACAAGCCGATTCCCCAAAAATTTGCAACCACCAGAGACAAATTCTCTATCAATTCTACAACCTGCATGATCATTATCAGAGTAAGCGATTAAATCAAAATTATCACTCTTAGGATACCATAAACCAAGCTTTGGTGTTCCTTTGAGGTAGCGGAAGATCCTTTTGATTGCAGTTTCATGAGATTTCTTGGGATTTGACTGAAAACGAGCACTGCATCCAACTGCCCACATGATGTCTGGTCCGCTGGCGGTGAGAAACATCAATGATCCAGTCATGGATCGATATGTTTGGGGATTCACTGATGGTTCTTGATGCGCCCCTATCAACATGCTACATATATCTCATAAGAGCTATCAACCATTTATGCAGCTTATTCAAAAAAAAATTACAAAAAAAAAAATAATAATAATATACAAAGATAAACTAAAGAAAATCTATGTACAATCACGACTCAGACATTTAATCAAGTGACTTTGGGAATCCAAGTTTGTTTTAGTTTTGATCTGTCGTGATTTTCACCCAAAATTGACTCTTGTCTTTTCCAGATTTGTGTATTTTTAACAAAACTTTTTACGGTTTCTTGAAGATTTTTGATCTGATCAGAAAAAGAGTTTTGTGATTTGACATCTTTCTGTGGTTTAGGTTTCAAGTGACAGTTTTTGACCATGTGACCCTCATTTCCACATCTGAAGCATTTTGAATGCTTAGGCTTGATCTTAGGTGAAGATCTGGATGATGATGGTTGTGATGTTCTTTTCTCGAGCTTGTCTGAGCAGGAGCTTTCACTTGAACTTGATTCATCCTTGCTGCTACTTGATTCTTCATTTGTGTTGCAGTCAGGTATGCTGATGTTGCTCTCTGTATCACTTAGTGATTCTTCAAAACTTGAGTTACCTGTTTCACTTTGTGATTCTTCAGAACCTGATACATATGTGGATGAAGGGATAAACTCTGGGATTTCCTCAGTGAGAAATTTCCCAAACCTGTTAAGCTTTAGTTCTGGTACAAACATAGGTGGTTTACACGTATGTTTATCATCAGAGAATGCAGCATTAAGATCAACACAAACAGGCATAACATTGTCAACACAAACATTTGAACGTCTGATAGGATTCTTCCTATCATCAGGGGCCACAACACCCTTTAAATCTAGTTTAGAAGTCAAGTTAATACAGTCATCCGGCCTAGATAAACTATTACAGTTATCCATCCTAGATAAACTATTGCATTCATCCATATTAATTAAAGTATTACAGTCATCCGAAATCAAATTGTTTTTAGACTTTTCATTGTTCCAGATGAACCAATTCACTGTGGAGTAATTGGCACCTGGATGTCCTAACCCCATTGTCTGCCCACCACAACTCTCATCATCTTCCACCCGACCCTATTGGGTCACATCTGCATCGCTTTTACTTATGTTAGCATTTGACTCAGATTCATCACATTTGTTTTCAAAAAGATCATTTTTAGGATGAGGTGTTGGAATGGGTATGTATTCACTTCGGCTCAAGGGTAAGAATAGTGATCTTTCGATTCCATTCTTATCCTTATACCCAATTCCATCTTTTACAAATGATTGCCTTGAGCAATCAACGATATCAGCATGAGCCTGTTTGCTTACATTCCATTTATCAATAATGATTTGAAGACGAGTTGTTTCATTTCTAGATTTTTCTAATTTTGAGGTTAAGTCATTTATTAGAAAATCCTTTTTGAGAACAAATTCTTTTAGAGTCTGCATTTCAGCTAGAGTTGCATTCAACTTTCGCTGATATGCCCACTCATTTTCTTTCATTTCAGAGTTAATTTTTCGGATATCATCCATTTCTCTTAAAACCCTTCTGTTGTGTGACAAACAGTAAGCAACAGCTGTAACGCACCTAGGTGAGCACAGCTTTGATTTTATTTCAAGAGGAATGTTTACCATATCTTTCTCCTCAGCTTTCTTGGGTGCACTTTCCATCTTTTCAGTTGCTTTCTCAGTGGGTGTCTTCTCAGCTATCAAAGCCTCCTCTCCAGTCTGATCTTTCTTCTTCTCAGCAATCAGCACACTCTTCAGACCCGCACTCTCTTGCATTCCTCCTTTTGGCACTCCCACTGAAGATCCTTCCACAGAGTTTACACCATTTGCGGATTTGGTGCATATCGTTGCCATCAATGCTTTGTTAACATCTGCTTTAGCTGCAACAGCTTCCTTCCCCCAGCCAAAGTCTTCAACCACCAGTGCCTTCTGTCCAATTGGAGTCATTAAAGCCAGATTCTTTAGAGAGCTGCTTGGAGTAACTTTTGACACTGTCTGATTCATCTCTCTCTTGGTTATGTCCATTTCAAATGACTTCAGTGTGTTGATGAGATCAGCTAGAGTGGATTGTGGATTTAAGTATTCCTTCCTAATCAGCATGCATTGAAGGCTCCATTCCTTAGGAAGAGAATCAAGCAGTTTCTTGATGGAGTTTTGGTTGTTGACAGGAATTCCAACTTTCTTCATCTTTGTTAACAGGCTCATGAACCTGTCAATGTGTGACGACAAGCTTTCTCCTCGAACACTCCCAAACATATCATATTCTTTCTGAATCATGTCTTGCTTGTTCTGTCTCATCTCAGCATTTCCCTCGTAGTACTCACTCAATGCGAACCACAGATCATGCGCAGATCCGTACTCTTCAAACATGTTGTACACATCTTTAGACAAAGCCATGGTGAGAGCACCATAGGCTTTGTGATCTCGTTGCATCAACTGCTTGTCAAGATCTGTGTAGGTAGTAGGATCAGTGTTGAACACCTCTCCTGCTTCAGTGGTCCTCACTGGAATGTGAGGTCCAAGTTGCACAGAGTTCCATTGAGTGTGATCATTGACAAAATAGAATGCTTTCATCCTGTTTTTCCAAGTACCATAATCTTCAGCACCCATTAATTTGGGAATTCGGGTTATTGTTCCTGTTTCCAGTTCTGCTTGGGTTATGGGATTAACTTGGTATGTGTTGTTGTTACCAGCCATTGATTTAGATTGATTTTAAAAGTCTGATTAATTGATTTTAATGGTTACAGTCCAGAAAAAGTCCAAAGTCCTTAATTGTAATGATCAGTCCACAAGTGAGCAAATAAGTGCGCAAATAAGTGCGCAAAATTTGTTAAGTGCGCAGTAACAAGACAGCAGCAACACTAAGTTCGCAGATTTGATCTCCTGATAAGTGCGCAATCTTGAAGTACACACAACGCTAAGTGCGCAAATCTGTCAAGGCTGAGCAAGATAAGTGCTCAGTCTTTGACTGATCAGTTTGCGAACTTATTTAAGTTCGCAAACACTTAAACTCTCGTTTAAGATTTTAAGTGCGCAGAAACCCTAGCCAAGTACTCAAAAATTGCACCCTTTCAGCAAGTACGCAAACTAACTAGTGATTTCTGATAAGTGCGCAGAAACCCTAGTTGTGTTTTTGGAGATAAAACTGATTATCAGCCTAAGTGCTCAAATATTTAAAATAAGTACACAAAACTGAGACAAGTACTCAAAATTTGAAACAAGTACTCAAAATTTGAAACAAGTGCTCAAAATTTGAAATAAGTACTCAAAATTTGAAACAAGTGCTCAAAGTTTGAAATAAGTACTCAAAATTTGAAACAAGTGCTCAGAATTTGAAATAAGTGCTCAAAATTTGAAACAAGTGCTCAAACTTTGAAATAAGTGCTCAAAAGTTGAAATAAGTACTCAAAATCAGTACTCAAAATTTTGAAATAAGTGCGCAAATTTAGAAACAAGTGCTCAAAGTTGGAAATAAGTGCTCAAAATTTGAAACAAGTGCTCAAAATTTGAAATAAGTGCTCAAAAGTTGAAAAAAGTGCTCAAACTTTGAAATAAGTGCTCAAAAGTTGAAATAAGTACTCAAAATCAGTACTCAAAATTTTGAAATAAGTGCGCAAATTAAGAACAAGTGCGCAAAATAAGTGCGCAAAACTTGCTGAAAATGCACTAAACACAGCAGAATCTTATCCAAGCCTTTTTCAATTGATCTGAAATGCTCGGATGATGTTTCTACCAAAGATAAACAACTTTTAACACTTCAGAAACACAACTATAAGGTAAATGTGAAGCAAATGAAGATGAAACATTTTTTTTTTTGATAAAAACACACGCAAAAATTAAAAAAATAAACAAAGAAACTAACAAAATGAGGGTTTTGGTATCTTAATCAGATACAATCTAGAGCACAAAGGCTCTGATACCAAATTGTAGTCCCAAATTACTAGATCTTTCAAGTGCACAAGATTGTTATCACTTAGAAACACTTATTTATTAGGTGTTTTAAGTGATTAATCTTTACAAACAAAGAAACTAGATGAAAACTAATAGAAACCGACACACAAGATACTCAAATAACATGATTCCATTAATGATAGATCGTCAAAACACCATGGATAATTACATACAAGTTCGCAGATGCTTGTGTTCTTTCAAGATGACCAAAAACCCTAAACCCTAGCTGCACACTAATATTCTATTTATAGGCTGAGCATTATGGGCCTGCGCACTTAGGCTTAAGTGCGCAGGGCCTTCTGTTAAGTGCTCAAATCAGCTAGGGTTTCCAAAAGTATCCAATAATTACATAAAAGACCCTCTAACTTCTAAACAACATAATAAACTATCAAAACACTTGATTCTGGTAACTGTGGTCTCAAAATAACCCAACAGAAGTCAGGTCAGCTCGGTCACTTGGTCAAAAATGTTCACCGCACCGGCAAGGGTCAAGCGGGCGAAGAGAATCAAGCGGAAGGGTCACGAAAAAAGATTCGTGATCTCAACACTCATGCTGCCACATTGATTCCTCGCCACCACTGCAACATGACAAAGAAGGGCAAAAGCGCACATCATGGAAAACGTGCCCGGGCACAACCACTTAACGATTCATGGAAAGAGGCTGATGTCCTCATGCCCAAGATCAGGGGTGGCGCTTCTTGCACCGCTCCTCTTGTCATTACCGCTGTCTTTGGACACTACCGCACGCGGTATATGTTCCTAGATGGCGGCAGCAGCACAGACATCATGTATGAGCAATGTTTTCAGCAGCTAGACCCAGAAGACAAAGCAAAGCTCGTACCCGTCAATGAGCCAATTTCCGGCTTCATTCATGAAACCATCATGCCGCGGGGCATGCTCTCCCTGCCAGTAACTTGGTCTGATGGCACCCATGAGCGCACGGAGATATGCGACTTCATGGTCTTACCAGCCAACTCCAATCACGACATACTCTTGGGACGGGAAGGCATCGCGCGCTTCAACGCCAATGCTTCAACGGCGCACGCGATGGTCGTATTCCCAACCAAAACAGGCATCGCCTTCATCAGAGGCAACAAGGATTGTCACACCACAGAAACCGCCAAACCCCCAAAAATGGTGAAGACTGACACCCGCACCGAGCCGGAAAAATGGGTTCTTAACCCTAAATTTCCGGAGCAAACGGTGATCATCGGCCATGAAATCTCCGAGACCATTCGGAATCACCTGAAGCAACTTCTAATCAACAACATCGATGTATTCGCGTGGCAACCAGCTGACATGGTCGGCGTCCCACGCGACATAGCGGAACATAGACTCAACGTCTACCGCTCGGTGGAACCAATAGTACAAAAGGAGCGCAGCATGGGCCCGGAGAAAACAAAGGCCATGAACGAACAAGTCACCGAGCTGCTCAATGCGGGTATCCTTCGCCCGATCAGATACCAAACATGGGTGGCCAACCCGGTTATGGTAGCCAAAGCCAATGGCGGGTGGCGCATGTGTGTTGACTACAAGGATATCAACAAGGCGTGCCCAAAGGACTGTTATCCTTTACCAGAAATCGATCTAAAGGTGGATTCTTTAGCCCCTTATCGCTTTAAATGTTTCTTAGACGCGTACAAGGGTTACCACCAAATTCAAATGGCAAAAGAGGATGAAGACAAAACAGCGTTTCGCACAGACGCCGGCATTTTCTGTTACACCAAAATGTCGTTCGTACTGAAAAATGTGGGCGCTACATACCAGCGCCTCATGGACACGGCCTTCATCAACGAGATCGGCGTATGACTGGAAGTGTACGTTGACGATCTCGTAATCAAAAGCAAAGAAGAGGGCGACATGCTCCGAGATATTCAACAAACATTCACCCAGTTGCGCAAGGTGCGCATGAAGCTCAATCCAAGCAAATGCTCCTTTGGGATGGAAGAGGGCAAATTTCTGGGGGTCATCGTAACGAGGGATGGGTTCCGCGCTAACCCAGAAAAAGTACAAGCCATCGAAAGGATGCCATCGCCCGCTTCCGTCAAAGAGGTGCAAACGCTTATGGGTCGCCTTGTTGCCCTCAACCGATTCTTATCCAACTATGCTTCAAAGTCGTTCCCGTTCGTGGACACCTTGAAGAATTGTCTGAAAAAGAGCAACTTCCGCTGGACACCAGAAGCGGAATCAGCGTTCAAAGAAATGAAACAATGCTTGATGAACCTTCCGACACTAACAGCGCCTCTTCCCGAAGAGCCCCTAACACTGTACCTATCTGTCACGGACGGGCAATAGGTGCAGTCCTCATGGTAGAGCGCAAAAACGTGCAAACGCCGATATACTACATCAGCCGCACGCTCTTAGATGCGGAAACAAGGTATACAATCATGGAAAAACTGGTTCTCGCTCTTGTCCATGCATCTCGAAGGCTCCGCAGGTATTTCCAAGGGCATCCGATAAACGTCCTCACAGACTATCGGATAAATGACATACTCGCCAAACCCGAGTTGTCGGGGCGCCTGGCCAAATGGGCCATCGAGTTGGGGGAACACACGATCCACTACAAACCCCGCCCCGCCATTAAAGGCCAAGTTCTCGCGGACTTCGCCACAGAGATCCCAGCAGACAAAGTACAAGAATGTCAAGCGGAAGAAACCCCTGCGCCAGCGCAAGATCCATCACAAAAATGGTCCTTATTCACGGATGGGGCCTCAAACGAGGACGGCGCCGGTGCAGGTCTGCGCCTTATCAGCCCAGATAAACAAGAGTTCACGTACGCCATCCGCCTCGACTTCAAAAGCACGAACAATGAGGCAGAATACGAAGCGTTGCTGGCAGGCCTCCGAATTGCGGAAAAAATGGGGGCCAGGCACGTGGAGGCGCACGTAGACTCACTGCTCGTCGCGCGACAGATCAACGGGTCCTATGATGCAAAGGACGAAATTATGGCATTGTACCTGGAACAGGCCAAACAGCTCATGCGCCGATTCGACTCATGCACGGTCGAGCATATTCGGCGCAGCGAAAATAAGCCCGCCGATGCGCTGAGCAAAATGGCATCAACGGTCTTCGAGCATATGGCCAAAGAAGTCCGAATCGAGGTCCTGGACAAACCGTCTGTCCCTCCGCGACAAGTTAATGTCATCCAAACAGGCAACGCGTCCTGGATGACTCCAATCAAGGCTTATTTATCCTCCGGTACCCTGCCTGATGACAAGTCAGAGGCCCGAAAGATCAAAAACAAGGCCCTACAATACCAACTGGTAGACGGAACTTTGTATCGCCACTCCTACCTAGGGCCGCTGCTGCGCTGCGTAGACTCCGCGGACGCTTCCTTCCTCTTGAGAGACATACACCAAGGAACATGCGGACTACACGCAGGCCCAAGAATGGTGGTAGCGAAGTTAATGAACGCAGGGTATTATTGGCCGGGCATGCACGTGGATGCGGTCAACGAGTTGCGCAAATGCGACAGTTGCCAGCGCCACGCTCCGAACACCCTGCGCCCCAAGAACAACCTGGTGCCGGTCACAACGGCTTGGCCGTTCCAAAAATGGGCTATCGATCTGGTAGGTCCATTCCCAACGGCTCCAGGAAACGTGAAATACTTAATCGTCGCCATCGACTACTTCACTAAGTGGGTCGAGGCGAAGCCTCTAGCCAAGATTGACGACGCACACGTCAAGAAGTTCATCTGGGAGTTCATCATTTGCCGATTCGGCCTACCATTGCAACTGGTAAGCGACAATGGCACACAATTTGAAGACCAATCCTTACAAGAATGGCTAGCTCAAATGGGTGTCCAACAAATTTTCACATCCGTCGCGCACCCACAAGGCAACGGTCAAGTGGAAAGAGCCAATCGCACAATAGTGGAAGGTATCAAGGCGCGACTCGGAACTAAAAGAACAGGGTGGGTAGACGAGGTCCCTCATGTCCTATGGGCCTACCGCACCCTTACGAAAACCAGCAACGGCGAAACGCCATTCAGCCTAACATATGGTACTGAGGCGGTCATCCCTGCCGAAATTGGCTGCCCTTCCGCCAGAGTACTCATGGCTAACAAAAGGGACAATGACAAAGAGCTCCGCCTAAACCTTGATCTACTAGATGAACGCCGCGAACTCGCTGCAATCAAAGAGGCAAAATATAAAACGCAGCTAGAGCGCTACTACAACAAGCGCGTCAAAGCATCCGCGTTCAGGATCGGCGACTATGTTTTCCGGAATAACGAGGCTTCCAACGCCGAAAAGCCTGGAAAACTAGCTCCTACATGGGAAGGTCCATACAAAATACAAGAAATACTTGGCAAAGGCGCATACGCGCAAGAAAGACTTGATAGAACACCTATCCCAAGATCTTGGAACGGCGCACAGCTACGCCGCTGCTATTTGTAAAATGTTTGTAACAACGGCTACACATGCCGCACTTATCAATGAAAATTGTTTCCTATATCTGTCATTCTACTTGTTTTTTCCGCGCC
Organism: Ambrosia artemisiifolia; assembly: GCA_032199755.1. NCBI lineage: Eukaryota > Viridiplantae > Streptophyta > Magnoliopsida > Asterales > Asteraceae > Ambrosia > Ambrosia artemisiifolia. The sequence continues at coordinate 34,548,220 of CM063524.1, forward strand.
AAGGTCTTCAAGACTTAAGTAAAACTATTGTCGGACCACAACTGCGCAGTGTTAACGCGATAAAAGTCTTCTAGACGCGCCTCGCGCACGTCGGACTTATGAAAATCGCACAACAGTGCTGCACAAAATGGTCTTCTAGACAAGTTTACTTGCTGGACTTAAAGACGCGTGACACTCGTATAGATGAAAACCTTGTCTTCTAAACTTGTCAAATACAAGTTGGACAAAGGGCAAAAACTAAACGAGCGCGCAGTCGTGGGTCTTCTAGGCAAGGCACTCACGCGCTTAACTCGGACCTTATGGCACAAGTCGCGCCCCGCTATAGTCTTCAAGGCAAGTACTTAGACGCCGGACTATCTAGCGAAGCGCGCGCCTAATTTCTACTTATAAATCGGGTGACGACTTGGTTAAATAAGTTAAGAAGTTAGGACGAGAAACACAAGATATAAGGGAACAGAGAAATTTTCATTTATAAGAAAGGGACTTAAAAACCCTTGATAATTACAAATATTTACAAGGCAAAATAAAAAACAAGAAGCGCCTAGAAAGCCTACACATTAGAAGTGCCTTCGCCGCTAGCCTTCTGGCGCTCCTCTTCTAAGCGCTGGCGCTCCGCCTCCCTCGCCAACTCATCAGATTTATCCATAAAGTACTTGAGGGCGGAAAGAGGATTGGCGTTCTTGTTGCAGTCAGCAACCACTTGAAGAATAGGGAAGTCCACTTTCTCAAACTTGAGCAGCTCCGCCTCATACTCTTCCTTTAGTGGCTTCCCATAATGCTCCGCATCCTCAATCCGCCCACCATTCTGAGCGGCCAAAAATCCATCCTCATAGCCTTCACCATACCCAAAAGCTTGGGCGGTGGCGGCTATGGCAGCGACCTGGTCGCCCAACTTCGGCTCCTGCCAGAACCTCTTGAAGACCTGTGAAAACACTAACAGTTAGCGCTCAAAACTTGCAAAAGAATTGAAAGAACAAGAGGATGTAAACAACTTACCCCAGTGATCCCATCAGTCATCATCCACTTGATAGAATCCTGTGTCTGGGTCTGGGCGACCATCGCTTCCTCCAGCAAGCGCTGGGCTGTCTCACACTCCTTGACAGTCGCAGCGCGTGCTTCCTCCGCAGAGCCAAGGTCTTGTTCCAGATCCTCCTTGGAGTTAAGGATCTGGATCCTCTCTTGCTCCAGGAAGGAGACGCGCTCAGTAGCCTTCACTAGGTCGGCATCTTTGGATTCAAGCTCCAAGCGCTTCTCAACAACCTGAGCAGTCCGCTCAGAGAGGGCCTTGCTCTTTTCCTCAAGCTGCCGGATCAATACCCGGCCCTCCTCTTGCGCCTCGGCCAGAGTCTGCTTCAACTTCATCGTTTCAGCATTAGTCTTCTTGCAAGACTCTGTCCACCTGCGCCTTTCCGCCGCCGCGTCCCCTTCAAGTTTGGTCACTTTAGCTTCAGCTTCGTGGGCGCGGCGACGGTACTTAGATATTTCAGCCTTGAAGGCGGCCTCTTTTTCAGCGAGGCCCGCCTTCTCAGCTTCTAGCCTCTGGATATCCCGCCACACCGCCGCGTCACGGCGGCGTAACGAGTCTATCATAGACACCTGAGTCGCCTGATTTACGCACAAGGCAGAAATGAGGTCAGCGCGACTCAGCATGTCTTGGTGAGTGCGCTCGTAGGGAGGCACCACCCCGCTTACAAATTCCTTGGCGGCCCAGGAGTTAGAGAACAGAGTGTTGTCCCTGACCGCCCAGCGGGGGCGCCATATGGCGTCACCACCAGCCCACTGGGAACCATCATACGTCCCAGATGGCTCCCCTTCATTCACCACGAAGGACTCGCGCCGAGCCTGGCGCGAGCCTTCCCCTTCGGCACCAATACCAGCCTGCTGCAAGGCCCGTTCAAAACCGTCTAGGGACCCGCCAGCACTGGCATTGGTGCGCTCTTCAGCTTCCTGCTCCTTCAAACGGCGAGCCTTCTCCTCCAGGAATTGTTGTTCCTGGAGACGAAGGCGTTCAGCCTCAGCACGTTGGGCCGCCTCAGCCTTTCGTTTAGCTTCATCGGCGGCCACTTTCTTCTCGGCCTCCGCCCTTTGAAGGGCTTCATCGGCCTCAGCCTTTTTCTTCTTCTCAGCCTCCGCCCTTCGAAGGGCTTCATCGGCTTCAGCTCTCCGCCGGGCTTCCTCCCGCTGCGCCTCCTCTTGCTCTTGGAAGAGCCTATCTTCCTCCATCCTGGCCGTCTCCACAGATGGAGACGTAGGAGGAGGAGTTGGTATAATCTTCGGCGCAACTGAAAAAGAGAGACAAAATATTAAGAAGAAGAACAAAATTTAAAACTAACTACAAATTGAAGAAAGTAAGCTCACCAGGGGCCTTCTTCTTTATCAGCTTCTAGAATAGAGGCTGACGTGTGGGCGCAGCGCCAATGCCCACACTGAAGACAGGGGCTACAACCCCCCCACCACCTGAAGGGGGGGCCTTCTCCAACACAATCTCCCGCACCGGCGACAAGGGAGGAGTCATAGATTCTGGAATGGGGGTCTCACCTTCTCCCCCCTCACCGCCGGTCGAGGCAGTAGGCACCTCTGTGGTGGCAGCGGCACTGCTGGAGGTAGCACCAGTTGTGCGTCTCCTCTTCCTCTTCTCTAACTTGGAGGCTTCCTCCTCCTCTTCATCCTCAGAAGCGGGCCCGACCTTCCGGCGGCGGCGCCCCTTCACGGCTTCTCCTACTGAAACGGAAGAATCCGAGTCAGAATTTGTTAAGGGCTTCACAGCACGCTTATGCCTCCGCGGAGCGTGTTTCCAACGGCCACGCCCCGCGGGCGCCTTCTGAGCCTCCACAATCTCTACTGAGGAGTCAGAGGCATCATCGCCAAAGAGGCTAGAAAATAACAGTTCACTAGACTCACCTGTGGTATAGTAGGGCTTTGGCGCGACGGACATATCCGGGTAGTAAAACCGGTCCGCGAGCGCCTCCAGACATGACACCTGCCCCTCCGCCACAGGTCTCCACTTGATGCCTTTCTCCTTACGAGCGGCATAGAACTGGAACTTGCTCACACCTGCGCAAGAAAACAGTTAGAAAAAAAAGCAAAAGCCAAAAAACTAACTAAAAACATACTGAATACAGAAAGGGAAAGTCACTTACCCTCAGGAGCAATGTAAGGCTCCTTGCCATCGCGGATGCCCAAACGGCTCATCCCCAGAAGGAAAAAGATACCCCCTGTCAACTCCTTGAATTCCAACTTAGTGGCGTTGGCGGTAAGGGTTGTGAACCAAGCCTGCTTCTTGTAATCTTTAGGCACAGGCATGTCCGCCACCCGCTGCCCATCTGCTATTACTTTCCATGGCAGGCTGATGGGGATAACTCCCCTCTTGACGAAGAAAATTTTTTCCTTCGCCCAGTGCAACGACTTGGGGGTGTGAGTGGCCATGGGTGGCACCCTAGGGCGCGGCTTAAACGAGAACCACATCTCGTCGCGCGCAAGGAAATAAAAAACATTGAGCCTTTCCACAGTAGGTTCAATGTCTAGGGCGCAGCAAGACGCCTCAAAATGAACTAACCGCAACATCCCGAAGGCGGTCAGTTGAGTGGGGCCAACACCATACGCCACCAGAGTATCAATCTGGAAGCGGGTGCAGGGCAGGCGAAACCCACACTTGGTGAAGTGGGCTTCATACAAAGCAAGCTGCCCTGGCCCAACAGCAAGAACCGTCTCCGTCGGAGACGGCAAGGTAGGTTCCCACTCCGGCAGGATGCCATAGACCCTGCAAAACTGGTCAAAGGCATCCTGACCCCAAACACAGAAGGTGTTGGTCATAAGCTTCCTTTCCTTGATTTTACCCTGCTCCACCAGCACCTCATCCTCCACATCCTCCATAACTGGTTCCTTCCCAAGAACATCACCAGAAGGAGACCCAACGTTTGAAGTTTCAGACATTTTGAAAAATAAAACGAAGGAAAAAGAAACAAGAAATCTGGAAATATAACCGAAAAATTTGAAGACACACCGGAAAACTCAACAGAGTCACCGGAAAACTCAAGAAAGTCACCGGAAAACTTGAAGATTGGTCGGAACCTTCAACAAGAAAACTGACAAACGAGAGAAAACTTTAACGAAGACAAAGAAAGATGAAGATCAAAGAGAAGTTTCACAACAAATCTTTAAGATTGCTCAACAATCTTTGAAGATTTAGAGAAAACTCCAACTGATCTGTGATTTTTTGAAGATCAAGAGAGAGAGAGAGCAAACAAGGAAGAAGAAGAAGGCAAAATGAACGAGTAACCGTTCAAGAAGCCTTCTCACTCTTATATATACCAACTGCATTAATGGCAGTGGGACCCACAAGGAAAACAACCGTCGTCACCTTTTTCAAAATGGAGAGTTACGATGGAGACACGTGTCCCCATGCGCGAGTGGACGGCCAAGATCAAACATGGGTAAACGATCCAACCGTTACTCGCTGGATGATTGACACGTGTCACCAGATCTCACCATTTTAAAAAAAACTGGCAGGCGCGTGGACGCTCACGCGTCTGACAAATCACACGTGCTACACGCCACGTGGCACAATCACAACCACTCAACCACCAAGTGGAGCGCGTGACAACACACGCGCCTGACACAGACAAAAGGTTGGTAACTGCACCATAATGATGGGACAGCCAACAGTCAGCACAACAGACGAGGACTGACTCGTCAGCAACCATCAGGCTTCCACCAGAAACAACTGATCATTCGAATTCCAGGCGCCTTAACTCCCATTTATGAGAGACAAATTAAATGCCAATGATTCAAAATTTATTACAACTGCTGACGCGCCTTCACATCAACAAGCGGACTATCACATGGCGCAAATTTGACGTAAAATCAAAAAGACGTTCCCCGCCCAGCGCCTTAACAGGTCATGGCGACAAACTTCTTTCAAGGCGCAAATTTGACGTAAAACAAAAAAAGACGTTCCCCGCCCAGCGCCTTAACAGATCATGGCGACAAACATCTTTCAAGGCGCAAACTTGACGTAAAATAAAAAAAGACGTTCTCCGCCCAACTTTACAACAACAAGCAGGAGAGCAAATCTCAAGACACAACAGCAGATGAGCTTTCATCCGCGGCTCCATACTTTGAGTCTAGCGCTCCACCTACTCTTCACAAAGAGCAGGAGAAGCCCTAGACTAGGGGGACTTGAAGGGATAGGGAGCCTAATCCAAGCGGAGGAGGCATCCCTATCCCCATAAGTCAGATTCCCCGCGCCAGTCGGTGGCGCGAGGAACCATCAGCACGCAGCTTGCAAGGTGTGCAAGAAAGCGCGCAGAGACAACAACTGATAAGCAATAACAGCACCTGATAAGCGCGTACTGTCACGTGCGGAATCTTCCCCCAGCACCTTTTGTACGAGGTACAGAAGACAACAAAAGGGAGATTCACAAGGATCGTTGACAGTGTACGCGCCAATGACCAAGCGACAGGTGGCAGAAGTGGTCCAACAACTACTGACAAGGACGGCAGCATGGCTGTAGCCATGCTTCCACCATACCAGCGTCTACAGTGACAGCAGACATCCCCTACTGATGTCAGAAGCATGGTCAACGACTGTAGCAAGGACAGGAGCGCCGTCCGCCAGTCACAGTGTGCCACGTGTCCGCCTCGAGCAGCAGCCATGCTGCAAAGTGACGTCATCAACAGTATCAGTATTTTCCCGCCAATTCTAGGGAAGACCTTGGACTTGGGCCTGGACCAAGCCCAACGAAGAATTGCTCCTCATGGGCTCTACAACTAAGCCCATGAGTTCTCCTATAAATAGAAGAAGACTTCTCCTTGCCAAAGCATCCGAAAATTATCATTTGTAGCCTAGCATACTCTCTCTCTTGTAACTCTTTATACTCTCATATTAATAATAATCCGGCTACTTACAGTGGACGTAGGTCATTACTCGACCGAACCACTTACATCTTGTGTTCTTACTTACGTTATATCACACACTTACACTCACAACTATCACCGGGGTTTAACCATACGGTTTGGGTAAAGGATTAACCCTGACGAACATAGGTATTAACCCCACGTAGATTACTCGTAATCTCCGTGATACTTTTGTTTCTTCATAAATTTACACATAATTATTTTTATATTAATTAAACAATTAAAACTATTGTTTAAAGAAAGTAAATTGAATATTTACTTTCCACTCATTCAGGTTATTATAACGATCTGTTTCATAATGTTTATCAACAACAATTCATAAACATGTATTAATATTTTTTATTAACAATGTCTAATAATATTTTTTATTTACAATGTATTATGTTTTAAATTATTAATATGAATATTATCATTAGTTTCAATTACATAGTAATAAACTTCATATTGAAGCCTATTTTAAGTTCAAAGGTATGTCTAATTCTCACAAGTTATTTCTTTATCACAATATGAAATTAGAAAAAAAAATAAAGACAATCAATAAATGACTTCAGTTCATGCACATGGGCTTCCTAATCATAGCTCACATATGTAAGTTCTTCATCTCGTTTGTTCTATCTTAACCTTTTAGTCTGTTCTAACATTCTTGACAACCTTTCCTCTCGACCTTCTCTTATATCTGGCAATAAATTAATAAAAACCATTGAATCAGTACTTAAAATACCATTGAATCAGTATACGTATGCATAAGCTCGAACTTAAAGGAAATAATGGACAAACATATACCTTTTTTCTGCATACATATGCATAAGCGCTTGAGATTCTTTGGAGATGAAGCACTGATTGATGGTATTGTGATGAGAAGTTTTAGGGTTTTTTGAAATCTGGATGGATGAACCACTGATTGTTGTGTTTATAATAAGAATTAACAAAAGAACAATATATAAAGAATTAACAAAGAATAAACCTGGTAATATTCAAGTGTGCAAGCTAATCAACAAACCTGGTAAGATAAATAGATGGAATTGACGGAATTGAAACAATAATAAACAGATTAATAATAATAATCAGGATTAAAACACAAAACTGAGATAATTACCTAAGCTTGAGAAATAAGAAAATGTGAAGAGATGTGCATACCATCAACTGATCGTTTCGCCGGTGTAAGAAAAGCCACAGCCCACAAACATGCCCTGAAATCATATCAAAACCAACAAATTTACAAAACCAGATTATGAAATATTGGGAAAAGGACGAAGAACAAACCTGTCGATCATTGATTTTGAAATCTGGATGATTGAGTGAGAGCAAGGAAGAAGAAGAAGAAGACAGAGATTGAAAAATAAATTCTAAATTCGTTCTCTCTCTCCTTTTTATATCAGTAAGAGGGCTTTGATTTTAAAATTTGAATTTGGAGCTCAAATTTGAATTAACTGATGTTAAACTAACAGATGTGAGTTACATCTGTTGAAGACATTGTTGTTTGAGCTCAACAGATGTTGAGTGGCCCACACAAGCAGACTTTGTTGACTTTAAATGAGTGGCTCATAATTTTTCCTGAATATTTTAATCAGATTTGATGACATCATTACTTGCATCACCCAAGTCTTTCTATGCTTGCCACATCAACTTTTGAAGCTATAAATGGCTGCCAACTCAGCTTTCTTACATCACTCACGACTTTCCTATTATTGAAAGTATAGATAGATTATAGATTATAGATTAAAGTATTCTTGTATCTTTTATTTTACTATTCCTAATTTTATTTTTATTTTGTGTAGCTTTTTTTAATTAGTATTTTTAGTTAAGGGAGTGTAAATAAAAAATGAAAAACGATGATTGAGAAATGAATGAAGTTTAGTTAAACCATCACACCTAGTTATTGTGTAGTTTAGTTATTACCCCACTACCTATGTGACAATAACATGTCAATAAGACCATGGGGTGTGGGGTCGGCAAGGCTCGACGAGGGCTAAGTTGGTGTCTCGCCAAAGGATAACACTGCCACTCTATTCGGTTTCAGTGACTTCGGGGACTTCCCCCATCCCCTTGACTACACTCTTGTCTCTATTTCTTTCTTGTTTCTCCATCTCCCTCTTGATTTATGGAAGAAAATGAAAGGAAACACCATCCCTTTAATGGGGATGGAGCAAAGATCGTGAGGTGGAGATGGTGTGAAGAATTAATAAATGGGTTTGATGGACTAGAATACCCCCTAACATAATAGATATTACTTTTAAATCGTAAGAATAAGGAAATTAGTTAGACATATTTATTTTTATTGGTTGGGAAGTGCTGTGATGAACTAATACCTGATGAATAACATAGGTATGAGTTTTTGTGTTATCGGGAACAATATCAGTATGCGTTTTTATAGTTTTCCATCGATGTAAAACATGTGTGATTATCCTTTACAACATAGGTACTAGTGATGGTATATTGTAGACTTGTATTGATATTTGTTATTATGATTCCGATCAATATAAAACTCTGTCAGAATTGAATGGGTTGATACATTTAGTAGTTTACAGTATGTTTTATTTTTATACTAACACATGCTTTAATGATCGAAACCACCCTTTACAACCACTCTCCCACTTTCTACCGCCATTTTTACCCCATTTAAAACCCATTATACCATTTTTCATTTTTTATCTTAGTTTTATGTTGTTTTGGATCCAAGATTATAAAAACCTATATTTATATATACTAACATTTTCAAATGTGAACAGTGCTATTTCTCTATTGGTTTCTAATTCACATTATTAATAATAACTAGCGAGCTAAAATGGCCCATTTAGATAAATTATAGGAAATCATTTGACTTCAACAATCCAACTAATCAATAGCAATTCACTTGTGTGAGTGGCTGAGTGCATGTTGATAAAGTTATCTTATTCATCCATAAGACAAAGATTCAGTACTGCATCCTTTCAACATATTTAAGCAATCAAACAAGACTACTTGAATTGTTTCTTTATATATATATATATATAATCATTTTCAGTGTCAAAACTCCCGTGTTACGACAAGTAATCAATTACGTGCTTATTTTTATTGACATTTCGGTGTGATTTTTTTTTTTCGTGAGGTTGATACCACGTATAAGATCCTAATTTTTTTAAATTACTACATGCTTATCATGTTTCGCTGTTTAGAGTCGAGTCATAGCTACAAATAAATTACAATGACCCAACATATGTAGATACTATTTTGGTTAATGCTACAACTTTTTCTTTTGTTTTCATTGGTTTTCTTTATGTGTGATGCTCATCGAACTCTCAAACTCTCACCACCCCATTTATTTATATTAAAGTCTACACAGTCTATATTAATCTATTAAAGTTAAGCCTAACTTTTAACTCTAGACATGTTTAGTTAACCAAGTTTCTTACTTATATTTATTGTCATTTAGATTAAAGCCTAAATGGTCTAATATTCATTCATCGATACAACACATAACAAATACATCATCGCCTACAACCCCGCCGCGAAGCGCGGACTTAAATGCTAGTTAATAATAAATTATAAAATGATTTCTCATGCAAGTTTGTTGTTCATTTTTATAGCCATGCTTGGTTAAATTCTTGTATCTTTTGGGTTAGATAAACCCTTAATGGCTTTTTGATCTCTTTATTTTAGACTTTTTGTTTGGTGTGTGTTAATCACTTTAGCTAAATTTATCTTGGTATGGAAAGTGAATTCTAAAACAACCATCACTTTTTGTTTATTGATTAAAACATTCATGTCTTTACGTCTATATAAAAACATGTTAACTACTTGGAAGAGGATTAGAAGTGTGTTTTGGTTCAATTCTTGTCTTGCGTGGAGAGGTAGTATACTTGCTACACAATGACTTGATTTAGTTCAACTCTACTACCTTAAGGAGATAACTTTAAATCAAGGGGCTCATAGTAGCTAGTGGGCGAAATCTCTTATAAAAAATATTTACTTAATACTTTAACCAACATATTTTTTACATGTTTGAACCCAACATTGCGAATCGGTCGCTTAGCTACTTCCTTCTAATATTGTTGAGAGTACTAATATCCTGAAAAAGGGGTCGTACTACATTATGACATTAACACACACATATTCGATTTCTTCATGCATGTAAATTGCTTCATTTCAATTATTTATTAATGTATTTTGTTTCCTATTGTGCCTATTAAAACATAAGATTTACGAAATTCCGAATACATCATTGTAATGTGTTTATTTTATCTACGTTTTGACACAAATTTCATTCAATACTGTTCGGATCAAATATAATATATTTATATTAAATCCACAACTTATTTTTTTTTTCAAATTCTATATATACCATCATAACGAGATTATATGTTCCTTAATTTCTAGATTTTATTAAAAAATGGTTCATTTGTTGAAGTTAATTACTTGTAAATTCTAAAAATTTCATAAAATCATTAGACATGTTTATTTTTATTGGTCGAGGAGTGCCCGTAATGAACCAATACCACATGAATAACATAGATATCATTTATTGTATTATAGGGACAAGTATCAGGGTTATTTTTATGGTTTTGGATTGATATAAAACATGCTTATTTTTTTTTACAATACAGTTTGTTATACGATTTTATATAGATATAAAACTCCGCCGCAATGTGTGCATATGTTTACTAGTTTATATTAAGTTTAGTTTTTTTTTTGGCTACTACATGCTTAAAAGTCTTGCTTGTTTATATGAGTTCTTATGAAAATAGATGCTCAGATTATTGTACATGCTTAAATGTCTTGCTTGTTTATATGAGTTCTTATGAAAATAGATGCTCAGATATATTATTGTGAATTTGAGATCTGAATTATGCTCATACTTATCATGATGAGCAGTAGAAAAAAGATACAATTAATTGAAAAAATGACACAATGATGAAAATAAGAAAAAGACACAATGGTACATAAAAGACACATTGATATAGCGCATATTCTAAAAACTACAAGCTAAAACTCCAAAAAACAAAGACCTAAAAACTAATGTCGTAGGGTCCGATAAGACGGTTCCAATGTCGCTTGAATGAGTTCAATCGGAGTCCGTTTGATACCCTTCCTACGACTTCCTATTTTTCTTTCACTGTGTATTTGATCCTAACCTTTGATACCGATACTGAACCGATAGATTCAATAGGGGGGTTAATCATTTGAATACTCGAATAACCCGAAACCGGTTCAAAATTGAATAAACAGATCGAATTTGAATGTTTGTTTATTCTAATCGGATAAGTTGAACTTGAACTTAAGTGTCAGTTATTAGAACTTGTTCGAATAACCAGAATAACACACACATGTATATACTCGCACGATACGGCCAGGAACATAGACACTTATAATCACATAACATGTTAACATTTGAAATTAAAATAGTTATAGCTACACCACTCAGTTACAGAGAATACAAATGGTCGTTTTCCATGGTGTATATTTTTTTTAGATAATTTATAAAAAAGTTATGGCCGTTCAAAAAGGGTGAGCAGTAATTGAGTCAACAAGATGTTTTAAAGAGCTTTAACATGTATTAATTACCCTTATTCCGACATTCATAGTCATTTAGATTTTTAAAAGTTAAAGGAAAATAGCAAGTTAGTTTATGTACGTTTTGACGTTTTCACTCGTTTTTGCATTTTTTTTTAATAATTCAAATAAGCTTATTCGAATAACGGGTGAATTCAAATCGAATTCAAATAAGCTTATACGAATCGGATTCGAAATCAGATTTCAACATTTTAAAATCGAATAACCCGATTCAAACAATTAGAATTCACTACAAGAAATTAGGGCAATGACAGGCTACGGGTCGCCGCTAATGCTCAAAGTCTGCCACGTTGTAGAACCATTATTCTGGGTCGTTGATCTGATAAGCGATCAAACGGCTAGTAGTTGTAATAAATGTCGCTACTAAAAGCCTAAATTCTTGTAGTGATTGGAGTTATTCAACTTGATAAACACCATTAATCTTCGGTATAAATTTGATATCAATATTATCGATACTCATACCAATATTCTCATCTCTATTTGCAACCATTTAATCGTAAATTCCTTATCATCGCACCAAGTGTACTAATATGCATCTTCACAGCCACATACAGAAGTGCACACATGTCACATTCAACAACGCATAATAATTTATAACAAATCAACTTAATAAAAAAAAAAAACTAGTGAACCCTAGAACAATCGAACAATGTTGATAACAAGATAACACACCACAAAATCCTGCCACGTGGCACAAACATATCCATAGAACACGCTATTTCCACAAGCCTCATCCTATCTCCACACCATTTATTCTCCATTTCCTCCTAACACCTCGGCTCGACTCGTTTACACCCTTGTCTTCAACCAATCACGACCATGGCAGCCGCAACCGCCTCACTCTCTAGCACCATGGCCACCACCTCCATCCTCAACCGCCAACAACCAGCAAAAATCTCCACCCTCTTCGGCCTAAAAGTCAACTCTGGAAGCCGACGTAGCGGCGTGAAGATGATGGCGACCTACAAGGTGACACTGATCACCCCTGAAGGCAAGACGGAGATAGAATGCCCTGATGACTTGTACATTCTTGACCATGCAATGGAGGAAGGTGTGGACCTGCCCTACTCATGCAGGGCCGGTTCATGCTCGACTTGTGCCGGTAAAGTCGTCTCCGGGACCGTTGACCAGTCCGACCAGAGCTTCCTTGATGATGAGCAGATGGACGAAGGGTGGGTGCTTACGTGCCATGCTTACCCTACCAGTGATGTTGTCATTGAGACCCACAAGGAGGAAGAACTTATTGGTTAAGTAGTTTTATTAATATGTTTGTTTGATTGATTGATATATGTGGTGTTACTTTTATGTTATGTTATGTCGATCAATTTTTGTAATAATGTGACATCTTGTTGTACTATGTTTCTTTATTTTTGTTTGGTTTGAAGTTAATTAATGTGTTATAGTAAATTAATAGCTTCACTAGCAGGTATGGTTCGGTTTTTCAGGACCGATTTGTTTTGGGTTGGTTGGTTTGTGGTTGACTTGGTGTTGATAAGGCTAGACGAGTTGTTCGCTAGTTTGCTAGTTCCCCGTCAGGGTTTTGCGGGTTCCACTAGAAACACCGCTGCAACCCCTCCATCTATCTTGCTAGATGGGATCGAAATCGGGTTGGTAAACCTGTTCCAAGATGGTGGAATAACTGAAATCAATGTTTTGAAAACCGGACCGGAAAAATGGGGGTCTGCCCGGTTTTTATTATTTTTAGGTTTCGATGCATTTTTTGGCCTGGTTCGTGGGACCTGTCAGACCGGTGAACTACCCGAGGGTCCGGTTCAACGTCCGGTCCAGTTCTAAAAACCTTGATTGAAATCAATGTTCAGCTTAATTTATTGAGAATCATAGGGTTTAAGTGATGTAGCTAGAACACCGTCGCAAGCCTTTTTCATGTGAGGGATTCAAGTGTTGAAGATGAGGAATTGGGATTGGATTGGATTGGAGATGAGATGTCCCTGATAGAATGTGGCCCTTGTTCGCCTACATATGACTTGGTTATACGTATAAATGATGATCGAGTATGCACATCGGAATGTGCAGGGACTTGTGTTTGAATACAGAGGGTGGGAACACTTTTGATGATATACACTAATATTCTTCATTTCCACACGTTAATTCTGTTACAAACATAGGCTTATATAGCCTTGATATTGGAGGTTTAATAACCTGTCTATAAACTAATCGACACGACCACTATGGACCGACATGATGTATCCTAAACATATCGACACAACCATTTCTAATAATTGTGTACTGTTTTACTTTCTGAAGTCAACAATTTTACATTCTAAGTTAACATAATTTCTTGATTATTCTTGTCCAACATTCACGCCCTTAATCAAGAAATTCGATCTTGTTTACTATATTTCTTGTTCATCTTCGTGCACTCCTTCTTGTCTTCTTTTTTTCGATTGATCTTGAACCATTCTTCTAAATCTTCTCATCTTGATGCAAATACGTGTTCACGACTATCCCCTAGATCCACATGATTCCTTCTGTTGCTTGTTTCTGACCCGTCATGTAAGACCCTAACCCGTAAACACGCGATTACCATTAAAACTTACGGGCTTTGTTTTTAATTGATAACACTCCCGATTTAGAACTTTAATATTTATGAAATCCAACCCATTGTGATTTCTACATTATAGGTCGCAACAAATTCTATAATTAGAATTACTAAAAACATGTACTAAGGCTTGCGTATTAATCGGGAATTTCAAATGCTATCATTTAGATTAGAACATCACTTTTCACATATCTTTATTTATTGACCCGTTTAATGGATTTCACCATTTGGTTATAACGCATTGTCTTGGTTAAGGTCATAAACCATGTTTTGTATCGAGTGCACATAAGGTGACCCATTAATAGCTTCTACCCCTTGGGGTTTATATTTATCACACATTCAAGATTTAAGACTAATGTCTACAACAATTAAGCAATGTCATAGTACATTGGTGTAAGTAAAACTTACTTCCGATCCATTCTTGCTTCCATGTGCATTGAGCTTGTATCCGTTTGACCCGTTTGCATCCCCAGTTCTTGTACCTAACTTAGGGACACGTCAAACCTTGTTTTGTTAGAATACATTATATGGATTTCTTTCATTATCCATGGCATTCATGTATTCATTTTACCTCTAGTTCAACCTCACATTTCAAGTATTCATGTTCATACATGTTTACACATTTATTTCCTCTTTCAAGCATTTTATCAAACACCTCATATGCACAATTTTCATCATGTTAATTCTAGGTGTTCAAGACTTTCTAAATTCCGCCCTGGCTTAGCTAACCATTGGCACATGATCATTTCAACAATTAGCACACATACATGATACTAATCACATAGAAATTGCAAGATTATTCCACATACTAGTGTAGTTCATGATTAGGGTAAAAACCCACTACTTACTCATAATACATAATCATGATTTCACATGAATCAACAACATATTATGATTCACCACGTTTTATAGCTTACTTGAAGCCTACTAACACATAGAAGCTCATAGAAACTAAGAAATTCACGTTTTTACCGAAACCCTAGAATTTCACCATGATCATAAATGAATTTAACATCAATTTCCACCAAATAAAAGGTACCTTGATGTTCTTTAGGCCCTAGATAACCCGTTTCTTGCTAAGGCATCAAAAAGCCCCTTGATTTGACTTGGATTTGACCTTGTTCTTGTGTTTAGGGTTTGGTTGGTGAAGGAGTTTGATCTCTTGATGTTGAGATCGATCAACACACACACAAGTGTGTGTTTTTCTTAGTTAATTTTTTTTAATAAAAACCCACTTTGACATATTGGCAACTAAGGCCCCTCAAGTTTTAGTCTCGTTTTTATTTTATGGTTAAACACCCACCATGAAACCCGCTATTGTTATTTTATCGATTACGCCTAATGGCATAATAGGCGAAACGAGAGTTTGGGGTGTTACAACTCTACCCCCCTTAAAGAGGTTTCGTCCCCGAAACCTTTCTCTTGTATTTGCTTTGGTTACCCCAAAGTACCTTGGTTCTCTAAACCGATTTAAGAACCACTCGTTCATTTGACATTCTATAGTCTAATCAACTAATACTGTATGCTTAGGGCAATTTTCCCTTTGCTCCCTAACCCTTCGATTTTTATATAAAGGCCTCGGCCTTATATCACTACTTGAGTCACGCTACTCTTTAGTTTAACTAGACATTATTTCTTTGCATAACATCTGTTTACATACCTTTACAGGGTATTCTAGCTACTCATGTATTTTTCATAGATCCGCTTTAGAACCGCAGACTATACCCGTCTACCTTTATCCCGAAGGATGTAATGGTCTAAGGGTCCATTCTATCATGCACATTTGGGCATCTACTGTGACACCATGATTGTAGTATGCATATGCATATATTACTAACGAGTAATTTGTCTTGATTTCCAAGACTAACCCGACTTTTTAACATAGTCATTTTCTAATCCCTTGTATTCATCCCCGAATCCAACTACCATCCAATTTGGGTTTGCTAGTATGTTATAACATCCTTAGCTTTACCCTAACGTTTTGCACTCTATGGATAATCCTATTTTAAGAATTCGCCATTTATTAGGTTTCCCTTACCTTTCAGGTTTGTTGTGGGAATCGTTACCGATTTCCACATTTTACCCAACCGGTTTGCTAAACTCCATATTTCAAGTATCACATTCTAAGGCATGACCCATTATGGTTCACCCTGCCTTTTAACCTCACACCAAGTGAGTTGTCCGGTTTACTATGCTCGGGCTCACCCGTAACATATCTATTTTGTGTCCGACAATTTGAACATGGGTTTTCCCCCAAATTTCGTTTTGCTAACCCGGTTGTGGTCATTTCCCCAGCCGACCCGTTTAAAGACTTTTGAGTTTCATATTTCAAATCGTTTATATGTTTAGAACACTTAGTTTCTAAAAGTCCTTTTTCTGATTACGATCTCAATATGAATTGAGGTCGATTTTCTTTTCATAAACCTGGTGTTGATTTGTCATTACAACGTAGTGTATCGACTAATATCTTATTATCACGGTTTGCATCAGATTGTAATAACTACACAATCCAACTGTTATCATAATTTGCATTAAATTGTACCAGCGATACAATCTAATGTTATTGCAGTTTACTCTTTTTCATCCTTAACCAGAGGGTTGAATGATTTACTGATTTATCACGGCCCAAATCCGTTGTTTATGTCATTAATCAAAAGATTTACAACTTACCCGAATGTGATTATGACTCAACCTTTGATTTTGGTTCAAGCCCCCTTTACGAATTTATCCTTCTATAAACATTTGAGTTTAATTATGGCTAACCTTGATTAAGGTCCAAGCCTGTTTACGAATTAGATCTGTTTATGACTCAACCTTGGTTAAAGTTCTAGTCTATTTCCAAACCGAATTTTCTCATGACTCAACCTTGATTAAGATTCAAGTCTATATATACAAACCAAATTTACTTATGACTCAACCTTGATTAAGGTTCGACTCTATTTATTAGCCGAATTTTCATTATGACCCAACCTTGATTAAGATTCAAGTCTATATATGCAAACCAAATTTACTTGTGACTCAACCTTGATTAAGGTTCGAGTCTATTTATTAGCCGAATTTACATTATGACCCAACCTTGATTAAGGTTCAGTCTATCTCTGTATCAACCCAGGATAACTCGTATCGTATATTGCCCATTTTGCTAGCCCAGCGTATAAGCTGGTGCCCCGCTCAAGGTCTTGCATGGTTCGCATCCCTGCCATGTTAGACAGTGGACTACGTCCAAACGATCCAGTTTTTTGTCCTCTTTGCTAGCCCAACTTATTCTAGCTGGTGCCTCGCTCAAGGTCTTGCATGGTTCGCATCCCTGCCGTGTTAGACAGTGGACTACGTCTAAAATCCCCCGGCACCTCACACTTACTAAGCCTTTGTTACATAGGTTGTATATGTATTAATCATAAGAAACCCATGGTATCATATGTTTAATACTTACCTGGCCAGGGTAAGTAATTCGCATATGGTACACACGGACTTATTATAATTAAGGCATCACACCCTATGCAAGCAAATTTTCAGCTCATGCTTATGCCTCTTATTTTACTTGGTAAAACCCTTCCTTGATAAATTATTCAATGTTAGGTTTTTACCTTTATTCATTAAGAAAAAGCGATGTGTTTTCAATTTAATAAGCTTTGTGTGATCACACTCATTGGAATGATCACAACGCGTTTCTAAACATTAGTTTGGGATGATTACCCCCAACCCGGTCTCGATGTTCAAGTTAAGTTTGTGCATTGATCGTTCAATATCATGAACTATGCACCTTTCACATTTGCTTATTGCTTGCATATGCAATTACCACTCTTCAGGTGATAATTGCATATTAATGCACCTACTATGATTTCAAGCATGTACTTGTTTGATACTTGCTCCCGTGTTCCCTTTCATTACTGATCCATTAGCCCGAGTCGTTACATGGCTTGGTTCTTAGTGAGCATGCTATCAGCCGTGCTCCCGAACCCTCTACAACCTCGTTTGGTGAATCATTTGATCCTCTCTCGATCAAATAAGATGTTATCGTCCCTGTCACATTTATAATTCCAATTAATTAGTAACATGACATTTCAGCATTAGTATGCATCACTACAATAGTGAAGTTAAAATTCTTGTTATGCGAGATTTTCGTTGCCCGAATCAATCTTTTGGATAGGCCCCATGAGTACCTAACCATTTCCTTACCAAGCTTTTTAGATGGCGTGTATCTACACGATATCACTATTGATTTCCTATAACAATTTCCGATCAAAACGGATGTTTATTATAGGTATTACTTACCAGATTCCTCGATCAAGTCTTGAACCGAACACCCTTCAACACTTTGAGCGCACAGTTTGAGTCCAAGTATCCTTTCAGACACTCGGATCCCTCAAACCAATGGCTCTGATACCACTTGTAAGACCCTAACCCGTAAACACGCGATTACCATTAAAACTTACGGGCTTTGGTCTTAATTAATAACACTCCCGATTTAGAACTTTAATATTTATGAAATCCAACCCATTGTGATTTCTACATTATAGGTCCCAACAAATTCTATAATTAGAATTACTAAAAACATGTACAAAGGCTTGTGTATTAATCGGGAATTTCAAATGCTATCATTTAGATTAGAACATCACTTTTCACATATCTTTATTTATTGACCCGTTTAATGGATTTCACCATTTGGTTATAACGCATTGTCTTGGTTAAGGTCATAAACCATGTTTTGTATCGAGTGCACATAAGGTGACCATTAATAGCTTCTACCCCTTGGGGTTTATATTTATCACACATTCAAGATTTAAGACTAATGTCTACAACAATTAAGCTATGTCATAGTACATTGGTGTAAATAAAACTTACTTCATATCCATTCTTGCTTCCATGCGCATTGAGCTTGCATCCGTTTGACCCGTTTGCATCCCTAGTTCTTGTACCTAACTTAGGGACACGTCAAACCTTTTTTATTAGAATACATTATATGGATTTCTTTCATTATCCATGGCATTCATGTATTCATTTTACCTCTAGTTCAACCTCACATTTCAAGTATTCATGTTCATACATGTTTACACATTTATTTCCTCATTCAAGCATTTTATCAAACACCTCATATGCACAATTTTCATCTTGTTAATTCTAGGTGTTTAAGACTTTCTAGATTCCGCCCTGGCTTAGCTAACCATTGGCACATGATCATTTCAACAATTAGCACACATACATGATACTAATCACATAGAAATTGCAAGATTATTCCACATACTAGTGTAGTTCATGATTAGGGTAAAAACCCACTACTTACTCATAATACATAATCATGATTTCACATGAATCAACAACATATTATGATTCACCACGTTTTATAGCTTACTTGAAGCCTACTAACACATAGAAGCTCATAGAAACTAAGAAATTCACGTTTTTACCAAAACCCTAGAATTTCACCATGATCATAAATGAATTTAACATCAATTTCCACCAAATAAAAGGTACCTTGATGTTCTTTAGGCCCTAGATAACCCGTTTCTTGTTAAGGCATCAAAAAGCCCCTTGATTTGGCTTGGATTTGACCTTGTTCTTGTGTTTAGGGTTTGGTTGGTGAAGGAGTTTGATCTCTTGATGTTGAGATCGATCAACACACACACAAGTGTGTGTTTTTCTTAGTTAATTTTTATTAATAAAAACCCACTTTGACATATTGGCAACTAAGTCCCCTCAAGTTTTAGTCTCGTTTTTATTTTATGGTTAAACACCCACCATGAAACCCGCTTTGTTATTTTATCGATTACGCCTAATGGCATAATAGGCGAAATGAGAGTTTGGGGTGTTACACATCAAGTCCTAAAGTGATGAGGGAAAGATGGGCATCACCATGTCCATCTTCTTCTTTCTAAAATTGCATCCTTTAAATTCGATTTCTTTTTAGCCTTTTCCTAATTGAATTCTTCTCGGGTTAAATCTTTTCTACACTTTAAACCCTTCACTGAACACTTTCCTCGTGTTCTAAAATGGTTCCTGATTGAATTCTCGTTCTTTCTGACTTGCCGAAATTTCTCGCCGGAAAACGGTTTCTCACCGTCTCTATGATAATATGATGATAATAACCAAGTATAAATCAAACATACACTCACTGATGTTCGATTTTCGATTCTGGATAATTTTCTGATAACTTTGCAAAAGCAGGGGACTTAGTCACATGTCTCCTTCTTTGTCGTCTTCTTCTCAGGATCTCTTAACCATGTGCTCTGATACCATGATAGAATCTGGCCCCTGTTTGCCTACATATGACGATTAAGTATGCCCAATGGAATATGCAAGGACTCATGTTTGAAAACAGAGGGCGGGAACAGTTTTGATATACCAACAAATATTCTTTATTTCCACTCGTTAATTATGTTACAGACAAAGGCTTATATAGCCTTAATATTAACGGTTTAATAAGCGTCTATTAAATAATCGACATAACCACTATGAACCGACATGATGTATCCTAAACATACCGACACAACCATATCTAATGATTGTGTACTGTTTGACTTTCTGAAGTCAACAGTTTTACATTCTAAGTTAACAGAATTTCTTGATTATTCTCGTCCAACAGTCCCTAAGGATAAGAGAAAAAATATAAAAGATATTATACTATTTGTACTTTTTTATAGTTTTAAAGTAACTAGAAGAGTTAAATGCCATTTTTGTCCCTGAGGTTTGACACCTTTTGCTAGTTTCATCCCAAAGTTTATTTTTTTCTCATCTGGATCCAAAGGTTTTCAAATACATGCTTATTTCATCCAACTCGTTAACACCGTTAGTCTCAGTCAGTTAAGTAAGGACATTTTTGTCAATTCGTCTGTTAAGTGAATGGCATTTTTGTTAATTCGTATGTTTTTAATCCCAACCCTATTTAAACCACCCCAAGTCTGTAGATCACCCCCAAATTAATCTTATTCATCTTCCTTTCAAAAACCTAATCAATCATGAGAAGACGAAGACTGCAGGAAGTTCCAAGACTCCAGTATAAGGCGTTTTCTTGATCCCTTGAAATGAACCACCTGTGAAATCAATAACTTGTTATCTTTATAAAATAAACACATTATAGTTGATTAATCGCTTGTTAAGTTTAGTGTGTTTACCTTGACATCCAAGGGCATGCCAGGAAATTGACCAGCACCTTCGGGTGGGGTCCAGTTGTAAACCTCACAAGGCAAAAACAGCACAGTAAGGACAAAAAGGATTGACGAAACCACTTTTGATACCTTAGTCTTAATCATATTCTGCAATATTATTATAAGTATGGAAACTACTGAAGAAGAAGATTACAAGTACTGAAGAAGCAAATAACAAGTGCTGAAGAGTAAAGATCAGAAGTTCTGAAGACTAACCAGACAACTCTCTGAAGAACTACTAAAGACAAACTTCTGAAGAATAGTCATCGGTAGTGTGTCACCCATCAGCAGTTACGTTAGAAGCTTCCCACCGGCCTTATACTTCAGTAGTTTAGTATTATATTAGTTTGTTTAAAGTCTTTGTACAAGTTCCAATACTAAAGCATGTTGTAGTATTATCTAGTAGTATTATAATCTTTTGTATACTTAACTTGTACGTATTAGTCCGTCTATAAGTAGATGGGTTCATCCCACTATTTTAGACACGAATCCTTCAAGACTTTTGTAGTTAGCCATTTCATATATTTGAGAATCATTTGAAGCATTTACTGTTATATTCATTTACTGTTCTTGATTCTCATTTACTACTTAGTTCATTGATTGAGTGGGAGTAATAACTAATGTTAAAAATGAAACTTTAACTTGATACACTTGTATTAATTCTGCTGTGCAAATTTACTTTGATAAAACTAAACAAGTGTTCATAATAAGAACTGTTAAAACGAAACTGATACAACAATTGGTATCAAAGCTCTGGTTCATCTGATCAAATATCAATCTAACAAATTGAGAATCAGACACAAGCTCTTATTGATATTCAATAAAGGATACAAGTTCACTTTTTCAAAACATCCATCACTTTAAGAAAATATTGACAAATCAATCTTCTTAAAAATGGGTCCTCATAATACTGGATCTGCCAACAAGCCTCCTATGCTAGTTAGAACTGAATATAATATCTGGCAAAGGAGGATGGCACATATCTTATCACAACAAAATACTGGTTGTTGGAGGTCTGTCATGTATGGACCCCATATACCAGTAAATTTAAATCTTGAATCTAAAGTAGAAATACCAAAAGAACTGATGAGGATTTCCTAAAACTTGAGCTAGATTCTAAGGCATTCTCAATGTTGGCAATGGCTCTCCCAAATGAAATATATGTTGGGCTTTTACACTGTGAAAGTGCCAAAGAGATGTGGGATTGCCTGAAAGAACAGTTTAGAGGAACTGATGAGGTGATTGCCAACACTAGAGAAATTCTTGCTCAACAATATGAAACCTTTACTCATGTTAGTGGAGAGACTTTAACACAACAATTTAAAAGATTCTCTTCATTAATTTCTTAGTTAAAGTTAAATGGTCAGACCTACACAAACACATCTATGCTTCATAGATTTTTAAGGTCTTTACCAGAAAAATGGGAAACTTATTCTATAGTTCTCAAGTCAGGACCAGATTTTGACTCTCTGTCACTCAAATAATTACATGGGAGATTATTAACTTTTGAAAGAGAAATTAATCA
The DNA here is from genome assembly GCA_032199755.1 of Ambrosia artemisiifolia. Lineage (NCBI taxonomy): Eukaryota > Viridiplantae > Streptophyta > Magnoliopsida > Asterales > Asteraceae > Ambrosia > Ambrosia artemisiifolia. The sequence goes on from CM063524.1 coordinate 34,570,916, forward strand.
AAAGAAGAAGTTGAAAAACTCTGGTAAAACTGCTGATGACTATGTTCCAGGTAGTACAACACTTTTAGGACAAGACTCGCCAACTTGTTCAAATGATTTTGGATCTTTTGATCACATTGACATAACGGTTGGGATCTCATCAGAAACGTCATATCCAGCTTATGACAATGAAGAAAATAGTCAAACTGCTGATAACATGTGTTTTATAATGGATGACTTAAAAAATTTCAGTAGTGATGACTTAGAAGAAATGGACATACTACACCAACTGGCCATGTTAAGTATTAAAACTAACAAATTTTACAAGAGGTCAGGAAGGAAATTTCCAGGACTAAATAACTCAACAAAAGTTGGTCTTGACAAATCTAAACTTAGATGTGATAAGTGTCAGAATTTGGGACACTTTGCTAGAGTGTGTAGAAGCTCTGGCTTTAACCAACCAACAATCTGGAAATCAATCAAACTCCAGTTATAACAGGAATTTTGGAACACACGGAAGTGCACATTTTGTACAGGCACAAGCTCCAAAAATCCAATATGTGCCTCAAATACAATATGTACAATGCCTGCTCAACAACAGGGCCAACAACAAATGCCTTCCACTCCAGCTGCTCAACCTCCACAACATCAACAACCCTCTCAACAAAGTTTATTCACTTCAGGGTATGTTGACTGGAGCAGTCTTCCTTTTGACACATCTGAATGCAGTCCAGATGCAGACAACAAAGTGTATGACATCAACTGGGGAGAACCTGATAATGTCAGAAAGAATTTTGCCTTAATGGCTTTTGAGGGATGCTCCTCTAACTCTGCCTTATCTCAGGTATCAAAAGAGTCTCTTTTAAAACATTGCTCAAAATCATGCAAAGAATCTTTTGGTTTAATAAGAGAGACCAATGTGCATCTACAAGGCAAAGCCAATGACTCTGAAAGAAAATACACACAAATGAAATGTGATTTAGAAAGAAAACTTGCTTCAAAGTCAAAAGAAATTTCTAAATTAACAAATAATGCTATTGAAACCCAAGCACATATTAAAATCATGATAGAAGACCTCGGAAATGTCAGAAAAGAGCTTGCTGACACCAAGGTTGATTGTGAAAAATGGGTTGAGTCATGTAAAGGTTACCAAATGCTGCTTAACAAACAAACTGTATCAAATGTTAAGTTTGGAATAGGGTACAATCATACTGAAACACCAACTAATTTTACTCCCAAAACTGATGATGATGGGAGTAGAATAGTTCAAAAACAAACTTCTGATATGAAAGACTACAGATCTTTTCATCAGAACTTTCTCAAAATTGAAAATGAAAGCTCTGCAGAAGTTAAGAATGCTGACATTAAGCCATCAGTAGTTTCATCTACATCAGGAGTTGAGAACCTGAAAACTACTGATGACCTAATTCAAAACACTAAAACTGTTAGTAATTTGCCTTCCATATCTCATGATAAATTTAAAAGGAAGGAGAAGGCAAAAGAATGTGAAATTTGTGGTCTGTTTAACCACAAAACAAAATTTTGTAGATACAGAAAAGGAAATTAGTATAATAAGAAGATTTTACAACTAATTGTGGGAAAACAAATCACACAAGATTTTGAAGAAACTTTCTATCCCAACAAACAACAACCAAGTAACACCTTTTCTCAAAAAAAAGACTAAATCTCAACCAAAGCCTTTTTCTCAAAGTTCTTCTTTAGAAGTTAGACCAAAACCATCAACAGTTTCACAAACTGCTGAGGTAAAAGATTTGATAAACATGGTTAAACTTCTGATGACCAAAGTTGATAGTGAACCTCAACAAGGTTCCACCATTGCTGTTAAAGATAAATCCATTGCTAAAAAGACATGGATTTCTAAAAATGGTCCTCAACAAACTGTTCCTGTTCTCAAGAGCAAGCCCAAAGCCAAATTGGCTTGGGTTCCTAAATATAACTAATTTGATGTTTGTGCAGAGGGTCTCCAGAGGTCAAAATAGCATTTGGTATGTTGATAGTGGAGGCTCAATGCACATGACATGATGCAGATACCTGACAAACAATTTTATCAGTCAAAGAGAAGGTTCCGTGTCCTTTGGGAACAATGCCAGGGGATATGTGCTAGGATATGGCAATGTATCATCTGGTAAAGTACAGCTTGACAAGGTCAATCTGGTTGAAAATTTGGAGTACAACTTGTTGAGTGTCTCTCAAATGTGTGATAAAGGATATTCTTCCTTTTTCACTAAAAATGCTTGTAAGATTATCTCACCAGATGGCCAAAAGTTGATAGAGAAGATTATAAAAGATCATACTTTGCTGATAGCCAAAAGATGTGGCAATGTCTATGCAGTGGACATTGAGAACGACAAAGTACTGAAAAACACTGCCTGTTTCTTCTCAAAGGCATCAACTTCTGAAACTGATCTCTGACATAGGATACTTGGCCATGTGAACTTTAAAACCATAAATAAAGTCACAAAAATTGGCTTGGTCAGAGGTCTACCCTTGAAGGAATACCAGTGTAAAGAACACTGTATGTCCTGTCTTAAGGGAAAACAGCATAAGTCCTCTTATAAGTCTATTGAAGAATCATAAACAACTGCATGTCTTCAACTACTCCATATGGAGTTATTTGGACCATTCAAAATCATGAGCCTTGGTAAGAAGAAGTATTGCTTGGACATCATTGATGACTACTCAAGATTCACATGGGTCTTCTTCTTATATTCCAAGGATGAGGCAGCTGATATTATCAAATTCTTCATTCTACAAGTAGAGAAACAATATTCTCTCTCTGTTAAAGTCATAAGAAGTGACAATGGGACTGAGTTTAGGAACAAAAATCTGGATGAATTTTATTTGTCTAAAGGGATTGTTAGACAATTCAACATTCCCAGAACTCCTGAACAAAATGGTGTGGTAGAAATGAAGAATAGAACATTGATTGAAGCAACAAGAACCATGTTAGCTGATTCAAGCCTACCTCTTTATTTCTGGGCTGAATCAGTCAACACAGCTTGTTTTGTTCAAAATAGAGTCCTTGTCAACAAAAGACATTCCAAAACTGCTTATAAAGTTCTTCATGGCATTAAGCCCCTTATCTCCTTTTTCAGGGCTTTTGGATGTCAATGCTTTATCCTGAACATCAAAGACTCTATTTCAAAGTTTGTTGCAAAAGTTGATTCAGGTTATTTTCTTGGTTATTCTCCTACTAGAAAAGCCTACAAGGTATTCAATTCCAGAACCAAGATAGTTGAAGAAACACTGAATGTCAAGTTCAATGAGTCAAAACATTCACTCATTCCAGCACATCCTTCTGAACTCTTCGACCTTGACAGTTTTAATTTTGAACCTGAAAAGACTGTTACTTCATCCAAACCTATATATTATGGTGATCAAAGGTTTGATGATGATGGTCCTCCATCATGGACTCCTAATACAGTCATTAAATCAACTTTCAAACCATCAGAAGTTTCACAAACTTTTGAATCAACAAAACAAACAACTACTGATGAACAAACTCAAACTGCTGATTCAGCTCCCATAACTACTGAATCTATCCAAAGAGATGATTCAGACATTATTGACCTCAGTGGTTTGTTTGAAGAAGTTCAAGAGCCCACTCCAATTACAGATTTACAACAACTGATTGAACACAAAGATCATCCATTGGATCCAAATCATGGGTGATATTGCATCAGGGGTACTCACAAGAAACTAGCTTTCCAACTTCTGCTTTTTCTCAGCATTCATTTCTCAATTGGAACCAACGAAATATCAGGAAGCCCTCAAAGACAACCGTTGGGTTCAAGCTATGCAAGATGAGTTGCTGCAATTCAAAAAGCAACAGGTCTGGGAAATCTGTCCCCTACCTACAAACAAGCTACCAATTGGCATAAGATGGGTTTTCAGAAATAAACAAGATGAAGCTGGTATGATTATCAAGAACAAGGTAAGACTGGTGGTACAAGGTTATTCACAAGAAGAAGGAATTGATTATGATGAAACCTTTGCTCCAGTTGCAAGGCTTGAAGCCATCAGGTTATTTTTAGCTTATGCAATTTCCAACAAAATTAAAGTTTTTCAAATGGATGTTAAGAGTGCATTTTATATGGAAAAATAAAAGAGGAAATGTATGTTTGTCAGCAACCTGAGTTTGAGGATCCTGCTCATCCTGATTGGGTGTACAAACTTGACAAAGCTCTTTATGGGCCAAAACAAGCTCCTAAAGCGTGGTATGAAACACTTTCCACCTTTTTACTCAAAAATCACTTCACTAGAGGCTCCATTGATAAAACTCTTTTCATTAAACATGTTGGAAATCACATCCTACTTGTTCAAATTTATGTTGATGATATCATTTTTGGTTCAACCAATACAAAACTGTGTGATGAATTTAAGAAACTCATGTAATCATAATTTAAAGTGAGTACCATGGGAGAACTACAGTACTTTTTGGGACTGCTGATCAAACAGCAATCAAATTGAATTTTTATACATCAATCTAAATATGTTAAAGAATTATTAAACAAATTTTCTTTACGAGACAGTAAATCATGTTCCACTCCCATGACCCCAACCACACAAGTTGAACCAGATGATCAAGGAAAACAGGTTTATCAAACCATGTATAGATGTATGATAGGTTCCCTTCTCTATCTAACTGCTTCTAGACCAGATATTATGTTTTCAACTTGTGTCTGTGCTAGGTATCAATCAGCTATAAGGGAATCACACCTAATTGCTGTCAAAAGAATTTTCAGATATCTGAAAGGAACTCCTACATTAGGAATTTGGTATCCTGCTTCCAGCAGTACCAAGTTAACATCTTTTTCAGATAGTGACTATGCAGGGTGTAAAATGTCAAGAAAATCAACATCTGGTGGTTGTCAATTCTTAGGAAACTGTCTGGTGTCCTGGCACTCAAAGAAGCAAACATCTGTGGCAACATCAACTGCTGAAGCAGAATATATTGCAGCTGCAAGCTGTACATCACAGATTCACTGACTCCAATATCAACTTCTTGATTATGGAATCAAAGAGACCAAGACTCCACTTTTAATAGACAGTAAATCTGCCATTAGCATCATTCAAAACCTTGTTCAACTCTCAAAGACAAAACACATAGAAATCAGGTATCATTTCATCAGAGATTGCTATGAAAAAGGCAAGATTGAGGTAAAAACATGTGACCACAGCTAATCAAATAGCTGATGTGTTCACCAAACCTCTTGACTCATCAACATTTCAGAGGTTAGTATCCATGCTTGGGATGCTAAATTTTGAGTAAATTATGTAAGTGTTTTCATTTTTCTGTACATATTTTACTTTCACTTACTTGTTTACTAATCTGTCTCAAAACCTCTGATGACCACATAAAGAGAAACTTCTTATGTACAAAAACATTAGAATGGGGATATTTTCTAAAATTGAATAACTACTGACGAAAATAATCATCAGAAGTTACAAGTGTGTTTTTAAAACTTATTCTCATCAGTTGTTCAAAAACTACTAAAGAGAAAATGAGAACTACTGATGAACAACTTTGCTTCATCAGCAGTTTGGTCAAAAAGGGTATATCAAACTTTTCCTATTTCATAAGTTTGACCAAAGGCGGTTATAAACTTCTGATAAACACCTTTTCTCATACTTATCCATTCAAAAAGAAAAAAATTCCCTCTTTCTCTCTCAAAACAAACTCAAAATCCCCACTATAACCTAAAATTACTGTTCGATCAAGCACACGATGGCTCTCGTTCTAAAACAGGGACATAATCAAAGAGGCTACTTCGTTAAAGACTCTGCCTGGTCCCAATACGACGAAATCATTGATTTAGTCGTCAAATCCCAGTTCTACACAGCTTTCACTATTGACCCTCCAATCCGCATTCAAACTCTAAATGAGTTTTGGGCAAACGCTGAGGTAGTCACTCTGAAGAACAGAGATATTTCCTTCAAGTCAACCATCCAAGGGAAATTAACGGCAATCACACCTGAATCTCTAGGAATAAGACTTGGTCTTGATGATGCTAAAGCACCAGAACACATTCCCAATGCCGATATTCACTTAACCATGACTAGGTGTGGTTACCAAGGTACTCTCTCACATGCTACAATCTATAAGAAATATTTTGATCCAAAATACAAGTTTTTGTTTCATTACAGAATCATGTCTATAAGTCCCAAAACAGGATCTTATGATCAGATGCCCTCAACTTTTCAACCCATCTTCCATTCCATTGTGAATGAAATTACTTTCACGGCATCAAATGTTTTCTTTAATGAGTTGGTGTTGCATCACCAAAATACTAAAAAGAATTTTTTGTTGTACCCAAGGTTCATTATACAATGCATAATAAAAGAACTTGGTGAGGGGATACTTGTGGGTGAGGTAATAAAATTAAATCCATTGACCTCACAAGTATTCTCTAGGCATAATAAACCGGCACTTGTGCCAGAAGATGACCAAGGGGAACAAGAAACAGTCCCCATAGAACCCACATCTTCCAAACCCACTCTCAAAAAGGCCAAGAAATCCAAACAGCAAAAATCCAAACCCGCCAACCCAAAAAGAAAAGAAAAACAATTCAGGAAGTTGAGATGCCTGAATCTGCTGATGTGCAATCTGCACTTTTAAAAGATGTGACTGAAACATCTTCTCAGTCTCATCCATCTCACACCCCCAAAAGAGCACCTATTACCATTCTATTTTCAAGGAAGAAACCCAAAAAGACCATAACTACTGACCCTTTCTTTGAAACTACTAAACTTGTACCTTCTACTGATCCCAAAACTACTAAACCAGAAACATCACACACAACAGTAGAAATAGCTAAGTTTCTCTTTGGGCTGAAAGGAACAATCCCATCTGATAATGTCAATCCCCAACAACCACATAAAATAGGGGTTAAAACTTCAGAAACTGACATAGATGTGGATGTTATCAGCCCTATCCGAAGTGATAAGGATGAACCAAGGTCTCTAAGCCCAAACTTAGTTACCTTAGGTACATTTGAGGCTGCTACTACTCATATACCACCCAGTGGTGGATTTGAGGCCAGTAGTACCATAGCTAAAACCTCAAATGTGGCAACTACTGATGAAGGCTTTATGCCTGAAGTAGGAAAACCTCAGTACCAAGACAAAGAGGTTCATGAGAAAACTAGGTTGGGCCTAGCTCATGGTACAACTTATGACTTCATCATTGATGATGTTGTCAGGGATTCAAATGATTCCATTAACTTGGGTGATGATTCAACAATTCCACAACATGAATTGACGGCTGACTATGAAGGTCCTGAATCCAATGTCTCTGTACTCAAGGAGTCAGTCACAAAAGATCAGGTTAAAGACCACTTGAGCCCTAACTCCCCTAAAGTGTCATCCCTAGTTCACACTGAGGATCACCCCAAAACTCACCCTCCACACTCAAAGCCTACCCAATTCCCTGGTCATCAAGAATAGACTTGAACCACCTATGCAACCCAGATGGTCCCTTATACCAGATGATACACCACCTCATAGCTTCACATCTCCAAACCTTTACAACTGCTATGGAGTTGAAGAACAGAACTCAGATGGAGATGATTAACAATGCAATAGATCACAAGCTTGGGGAATTGTCATGAAAGATAGAAGACAACAAAAGACAACTTGCTCATTTATCTAGTGTGGCACCTCCTGCTCCTTGGTTTCCAGAAGTGGATGAAGCCAAAAAGGGGGGAGATATCAAAGGAACCTGAAGTTGTATCTCTTGAAGCTGAAAAGGTTTCCCAAGGCATAATTGAAGAAACTGCTGAAGACACAACCAAAAGTACTGAAAACAATCCTTCAGTAGTTGATCCTCAGTTCAACACTTCAGTAGTTGATACTTTCTTCACTCAACCAGAACAACCTTCTAAAGCAACAGAACCAAATCCAGCTGATATTCCAAAGCCTATTCCCATTCCTAAAGTTGTATTAAACCCTACTCCCATAATCCAGCTGATATTCCAAAGCCTATTCCCATTCCTAAAGTTGTATTAAACCCTACTCCCATATCATTTTCCAAAGAACAGATGGAGAAGAGTTTAATAGCAGCAAAAAAGAAGGCTAAAGAAGATGAGATATGGAACAGCTTAGAAGCAAGGGAAGACTTAAGCTTTGATGACAAATTAAAAGCTTATGAAGAAAAGCTGAGTGAGTCAGAAGAACAAGACAGAGTTGTTAAGGAACAACTCCTTGCTGCTGAAGAAGATAAGAGACAACAATTGGTGAATTACATCTGCAAACACAGCAAGACAAAGAAACACTCACTAAAGAGTCTCTCAACTAAAGAACTCACAAGCAGGGCACAGCTTGTATCTGACAAGCTTGCAACAAAGAAAGAAAGATGAAGAGAGCCCAGATAATACAAGAATTGGCAAATAATGATTATGGTTCAAAGACTCAATTGTCAAAGTGGAAAGAAGACACTCTTCTGGACACTTACAAGAAGTTCAAGGCCTTACAGAAGACTAATCAAGAGAAGTTTAAAACTTCTGAGGTTTCACAACCTTCAGTAGTTCAAACTTCTGATCATTCCAAGAAACCCCCAAGGCCTGCTGTTGCCAAGAAGAAGACAGAGGAACATGTTAAAACAGACTTCACAATGGTCTTGCTTGAAGGTAACACAATTGTGCAAGATGAATTTGTTGTTGAAGAAAAATCTCTGCTCACACAATTCAGGGATCCTTCTACCTTTGCTTATCAATTACAACAAACCATAACAGAAAAACAACATACCAAAGTAATCACTGAACATCACATTCCAACCCCTAGTGATTTTCCTGGTGTTACTAACATTGAACAGAGAAGGAAATCCCACCTGATGGTCACTGAAATAGAAGACACTCAACAATCAGGTACAAACCAAGAAAATGGCATTGTCCCTTATACTCTAGACTTTGACCAGTCTAAAGTAAATATTGTGAAATGGTCATTCACTGATACAAACTCAGTGATGATTACAAGAAGATATTGTTCAAGCAAGGTCTTCAGAAACATAGAAGAACTGAAGAATCTTTCATCCAAAGACCTTCTTACAATTCAACATCTTGAACCAACACAAGGATCTCTCACTGAACAACAAGCTTACCAACTCAAGGTCTCCATTGTTGCAGAAATATGGAGAATACTTGAAGACGGAAAAGATGAAAATAAAGATTAGATAAAGTTTTGGCTTTATCAATCCAAGGAGAGATTGTAAGGACAAAATGGATTGACGAAACCACTTTTGATACCTTAGTCTTAATCATATTTTGCAATATTATTTTAAGTATGGAAACTACTGAAGAAGAAGAAGAAGAAGAAGATTACAAGTACTAAAGAAGCAAATAATAAGTGTTGAAGAGTAAAGATCAGAAGTTCTGAAGACGAAGCAGACAACTCTCTGAAGAACTACTGAAGACAAACTTCTGAAGAATACTCATCAGTAGTTTGTCACCCATCAGCAGTTATGTTGGAAGCTTCCCACTGCCCTTATACTTCAGTAGTTTAGTATTATATTAGTTTGTTTAAAGTCTTTGTACAAGTTCCAATACTACAGCCTGTTGTAGTATTATCTAGTAGTATTATAATCTTTTGTATACTTAACTTGTACGTATTAGTCCGTCTATAAATAGATGGGCTCATCCCACTATTTTAGACACGAATCCTTCAAGACTTTTGTAGTTAACCATTTCATATATTTGAGAATCATTTGAAGCATTTACTGTTATATTCATTTACTGTTCTTGATTCTCATTTACTACTTAGTTCATTGATTGAGGGGAAGTAATAACTCATGTTAAAAGTGAAACTTTAACTTGATACACTTGTATTAATTCCGCTGGATGTCATATATGTTATGACATTTCCATTTCTAACAAAGTTTTCAATGTATAATCAAACTAACTATTGTCAGCAACACATGGGAGCACACTATCTAATTGGGGCCTATTTCCTTACTGTAATCCACCATTGTTGAATTTAGGGTTTTGATTGATTAGGGTTTTGAAAGGAACAAGATGAATAAGATCAATTTGGGGGTGATTTACATACTTGGGGTGGTTTAAATAGGGTTGGGATTAAAAACATACGAATTGACAAAAATGTCTTTCACTTAATAGACGAATTGACCAAAATGCCCTTACTTAACTGACTGAGATTAACGGTGTTAACTGACTGAGACTAATGGTGTTAACGAGTTGGATGAAACGAGCAAGTATTTGAAAACCTTTGGATCCAGATGAGAAAAAATAAAACGTTTGGATGAAACTAGCAAAAAGTGTCAAACTTCAGGGACGAAAATGGCATTTAACTCTAACTAGAATAAATGTAACACAATCGGGTTTTTTAACCAGTCCAACTAGATGACCAGTGAACCATTAGGGTGACCAGCTTGAGCACGTCTAGTTTTCAATAGGGTGAAGGATTGAAGAGGCCAGGGGTGCCCCCCCCCCCCCTCCCCCGTTGGATTGAAGAGGCCAGGGGTGCCCCCCCCCCTCCCCCGTTTTTTGTCCGGTAGTGTAATTTTACTAGTATTTCGCTTGAAATGTTTTAATATGTATGGAGTCCCCTCCTCTAATTTAAGGGTCCCGTAACTTTCAGGGCTTCCTACCCTCCTAAAAATTTTCCTGAAAATTTTGTTTAAGCTTCGTTACTGGTCTGCAACACAATGTTCATTTTTTTTGGTAAATAATGTGTCATTGAATTATTGACTAAAGTCACAAATTTCAACGAAGAGCATTTCCTTTAGTTATATGGGGGTGGTCAATCAAGAGGCTATGAACCTTTTAGGTGTCCTTTTTATATCTTAACATATCAATTTGGAAGTAAAAAATAACCCAAACATCAACCTTGTGTGACGAGAGGGAGTTTTCAACTTAAATTGGATCTTCTTTTGGAGTTATGAAAAAGACAACTCAAAACAATGAATCATACGAATGCGATTGGAGATGGAGATAATGACCGATAACAAAAAAAGGAAAAGGCCGGGGTCTTCACGGATTCATAAACACATAACAAACATACCTTGAGATTTCATCTAAGGTTGTTCAAGATGTTGCCATCCTTTGTAGACACTTGGTATGAAAGTCAATTTAAACTAGTTAATAAAAGGAAGCCAAGCTATTGGGTATGCCATCCAAACCATTGTAATCGAACTCTTTGTAATACTACTTAGGTCCATTTGTTGTTCCTGTAGATTAATAAGTAGTAACACCTGTTGCTGGAATGCTAATGCTTGCTTGGTAAAATATTTGAAGATTAATTATTTGTCTCAAAAGATTTACCTATAATACATCGTTTGAAAACCCCTCCCCTCCCCTCCCCCCACATACAAGAGCGCAGATGCCCTCCGTTTTTTATACGACCTTCCTTGAAAAAAGACAAATAAAAGTTCAAATCGTAGAGGTTAAGCAAATATATATGGATCTGCATAAAATTGTTATTAATTTCTATGTTACATCATAACACATATTTTATCACTTCATATTAAATTTGTCTATCCCGAAAAGCTTTCGGTATATAATCTAGACAATAAATTTATAATAATGAGCAAGAATAAATAATACCCCGCTAATTAAGTATGGTACAAATGATGTTCCATGATATCTTATCTTTGTGGTTAAAGGTGTTGGTGTTTGAAAGGAGATTGGGAGTTTAAGCCTCATAAGAGACAAAAATTGGTGTATTTAGAGGGCAGAAAGATTTAGCTGTTTAAAACAAATACCATGATATCTTTTTTTTTTTGAACTGCCAATGAAACTAATGCCCGACTACTCGGGAATGCCTGTCCCTTAGTGAAAGCTCCCCATACGCTCGGGTTTACCAATAGCGCTGGGTAACCTAAGCCCACAAGTTTCCGAACCGGGAAAAACTCGCCCGCCAGAAGGCTCGCTGCAGTGAAACCCAGGTGGGATCAGATTCGAACTTGAGACCTTTTAGTCCCAAGCTCTAACCCTCATTTCCCATGCTACTCCACCATAAGGGTGGGGGCAAACCATGATATCTTTAAAATACTCGATGACATATTTACTATTTTTGTTGCAAAGTTAGATCAATCGAGGGTTAAATATGTCCTTTAATATCCCCCGCTATATATAAATACCTAAAAATTAAAAAAATGGGAAATAATAACCTAAGCTTAATAACACTCAGTTATATTTTAAAAAACATGTTACCAAAAAATATTTAAACAAAGAAATAAACAAACTTACATCATACACCAATTCAAAACCCTGACTGAATGATTTTTGCCAAATCGACGACAATATAATTGTATGACATTACCTCTAACGTCTTTAGTAAAATTTTCCTTGTACATCTCACTAGGCGAAGTGACTTGTACTGAGGTTGTGTTTGTTCCTATTGTTACTAAAGTTGTTCCTAAAAAATATTTACATTTGAAAATGGTGAATTTTTATCTGGTTTCATTGACCTATATATTTTTTTCTCAAAGTGTGGTTATTGTTTTTAGGAACAACTTTAGTAGCTTTGAAATTGTGTAAGTTTGAAATTGTGTAAGAAATCAAGGACAATGGGTTGGGCTCAGGGTTAACAAGTTCGTGGCAAGCTAGGTTGTGTTGAAGGAAGAATGAAGGAAAGTTGCTAAGCATGAGCAAACTTGTGCTGATAATCAAGATGCTTTCATTCCCTTTGTCTTTGGCGCTTTTAGGTCTCTTGCCACAAAAGTTGTTTGGTTCTTGAAGATAGTGCATCGTGCACAACAATTCCTCAACAGTGAATAAACATAATTTTGTTTTCGGTCGAATTGAGTTTGCCATTCAAAAGGGTGTTCTCCGCATGGTTCCTCCTCAGCTTCATGCTTGCCACGTCATCAACACGCGTTACATTTACGTAACTCATAAAGACGTTCTCCGCACGACTACTTCCCAAAAATATGCTAATCAGCAAGTCAAGAAGAGACAACACACAGCCGAATGAGCTATCACCCTCAATTAACCCATTTTAGTCCAACACCCCACCCGTTCTTTTTGCAAGATCCGAAGAAGCACGGGACTGGGGGGACTTGAAGGGATAGGATCCCAAATCCTAGAGGGAATAAGGACCCTACCTCACAAAATAGCTCAGAGTTATAAGACATCTGCGGAGTAACCCATGAGCACTAAACATAAAGGCAGGAAGATGAGGATAACAAAGCTGCGAGGAGTGTCTCCTACGCATAAACAATCATTTGCGCAGGCAGCTTCGCATGTCACAATAGAGGTTCTCCACAAACCAATCAGAAGCAGACATGTGGCGGGTTAGCCCAACAACTCTGACCACTAACAGTGACACCGCAGCACCCCACCATGCTGCGCATGTCACTGTACAGCTTTACGTCAGATATCACATCAGATGCCTTCTAGAACATCAGATTGACACTGTCAGGAAAGCAAACGCATGCGGCCATCCCTGTTAGGCCACGTGGACATATGGCAGTGCGGTACATTCTTTCTCTCTCCTCGGCATTAATTTCACTCAGTCTTATCTTAATTACTTGGTCCGATCCTAACTGATTGGGCCCAAAGGAGGCAGGCCCTAACCTGGGCCCAAGGCCATCGTCGTGGTTATGAGTTAGTGATGTTTGGCCCACACATGCATATATAAAGGAGGTATCCCCTCCTCGTATAGGCATGCATTATTGCACTTAGCAAGCCAACACCACTTTTGTGTCTGTACGTTGGAATCTTATCGATTACCTAACAGTCCGACCCATTTTATCTCTTCTTTTCTGGGTTACGGTTCGAGCCACAAGTGTGTGCAAATGATTATACCATGTAGCAACCACGAGTTCAACATCATATTCGCCTCGGCTGAGGTAAGTATAGCTCATTTTTTTTAAACCTATAATGGCGTAATTAAGTGAAACAGGCTTTTGGGATGTTACAGTTATCGATGCTGACACCGATATCATTCTCGTTAATATCATTTTCTAATTATGATATTGGTACCGACAACGATACGGATATATGTTATGTTACCATTACTGATACTGATATCTATCATGTTACCGTCACTAATACTGATATGTGTAACGTTAGTGTTACTGATATATGTTTTCTTACTGTTGCCGAAAATGGTTTTCATTTACTGATTACCAATTTTTTTTACTGTTATCATTACCGAATTTGTTTTACTGTAATTGAAACTAATTTACCATCATTTTTACAGAAAGTGCTTTAACGAAAATATTACCAAAACTGTTTCTGATCCAACCTATTATTTTGTATGGGCATCGAACTCGTTTTGTAAACCTTTTACCAAACAAATTCACAGTTCTACTTTGGCCGGGATGGAGAAAGTAGAATAAAACGCTGGGATACTATTTGAAGATGTTAAGTTATTCTCTAGGATTAACCTAAATATGTTTGTTAGCTTGTTTTTCCAAATAATCTTTATTCATGTCTTAGGGCTTTGTTTTGTAACTTAGATTTTTAATATAAATGAAAGTATGCATTATGTCTCTGATCTATGTAAATGTGACAATGTAGCCCTATCCGGGTTGTGATGTTACACATAGATATTGTTTAAGAAATCAAGGACAACGGGTTTGGCCTTAGGGATAACAGGCTAGTGGCTAGCTAGGCTATGTTGAAAGAAGAATGAAGGAAAGTTGCTAAGCATGATCAAACTTGTGCTTATAATCAAGATGTCTTCATTCCCTTTGTCTTTGACGTTTTTGGGTCCCTTGCGACATAAGCTGTTGGATTCTTGAAGAGAGTGCCTCGATCGAGTCATGCGTAACAAATAACCAATATCTTAAGAAATTTACAAATAATAATACTAAAAATACTAAGAGGGTGTTTGGGATTGAGTTTCAAAACAACTGACTTATTGGTTTTTTCAAGAAGCCAATAAGTCAATAAGGTTTTGTATAACCCAAAAACACTTTCTGTTTTGACTTTTGATTTTTGGCTTTTAAGGGTGGAAAACTGTTTTTGAAAAGTTAGAAAAAAATTACAAATTTACAACCCATACAACCAATATTCACAATAACTTAAGCGAAATACTAAAAAAACAATGTATTAACTTTTTGACATTTCTCATCTCAAAAGTAATCAAACACTTCTTTTAAAAAACAATGTATTAACTTTTTGATATTTCTCATCTCAAAAATAATCAAACTTTTTGCACGTCTACCTATTATCTTAATGTAATTTTCTTTGTCCGGGAATGAATGAAAAATATTTCGCTTAAAAAAAAAAAGCTAATAAACATTTTTGACTAAAAGTGCTTTAATCCCAAACAACCTCAGATTATAGATTATGTTTTATCTTCACGCAAATTAGCCTCCATTTTTTTGACAGTTGAGTTACAGCCTCCATCCTCACACCAAATTCACCATCACTACCATCATTTCCATCCACACAATTCACACCTCTCTTCTCCCTTAACAATAATAATATATAATAATAATAATAATATTCTTCTCTAATTTCTACACCTATGTATCCTTTCTCTCTCTAGGGTTTTTCCCAAGGTAACACTTTACTCTGCTTATTATTAATACTTTAATACTACTGATGATCAATTAAGCTTTACAACTGTTATTTAGGTTTCAGTTTTGTTGAATTATTGTTCAAAACACGCAGTTTGTTAATTATTTATGTTTTTGAGAATTTATTGTTTGATGCAGAAGCCCTAACTCTATTTTGAGGCAGTTGAATTGGGTGCTTTGGGATTGGTTCGGTTTGTGATCGGGTTGATCGTATCGAAAAGGTAGTTGTTTGATTCATTTTGTTTGAAAAATGTAGGTGTTTTAGGTTTACTGTTACTTGATATTTGACTTGATTGTTGCTAGAGCTGTGATTTTGTTGTATGAGAGAACTGCAAGCCAAGGGGTTTACTGTTATTTAGGTTTATTTTTGGTAATTATAATGTAAGGTAAGGTTTAGTGAAGTCCTATATATATGTTCTGATTAACAATGTTTAAAAGTATGGAATCGTGCCTCGAGGTGTTTTCTATTCGCGTGGCGTAAGCTGAGGCGGAATTAAAAATATATGTATAAAAATTATATCTTATAAAAAATGAAATGCTAACTAATTTCATCATCAGATTCATCAAAAACACCATCAAAAACACGCATTAAAAAGACATGGCATGTTTGAAATTGGCACAAAAAAGTCTAAAACATCAAAAACAAACATTAAAACCACCTGAGACTCAGCTTTTCTTACCGCCTCAGCCCTATGAGGTGCACGTACAAAAATATCCCTTGAGGCGCCGCCTCAGACTCGTTTTCATACTGAATTGCCTCAAGGCGCACGACTCAACCGTTTTTTCAAACTGTGGTGATTAATGACCATTGACCAACGTGAAATGGAAGTCGAGGAATGAAAATCTGTATTGACCATTTGACATGTGCTTGATGATGTTCTCTGTGGCTAAAGGTGTGACTAATATTTGTACAGAATGAGTGCATTGATTGATCTTTGATGGGGCTTGGGCATAGGTATCAGCCATGATATGTTGAGACTTGAGAATAACCTAGTATTTTTGCAGTAGAAGTTGCTGGTGAGTATTT
Source organism: Ambrosia artemisiifolia (assembly GCA_032199755.1). Taxonomy (NCBI): domain Eukaryota; kingdom Viridiplantae; phylum Streptophyta; class Magnoliopsida; order Asterales; family Asteraceae; genus Ambrosia; species Ambrosia artemisiifolia. Next base: position 34,587,427 of record CM063524.1, read on the forward strand.
TGATGTGAATAGTGAATTTCGTGCATAGGGTCTTTTGTAGCTTCGGTTGAACCACATTTCAAGGTTTAAATATATGTTTTGTAAGAAGACAATAGTTTGGTTGTAGTACAGTTTTAAGCTTAAATCTTGGTTTTAGAAGGTGTGCTTCGGCTTTTGAGACCTAAACGCCTTAGATCGTTGCTTTTTTAAAACAAGAAGCTTATGCAAACTCCGGATTAGGGTTTCTTGGTTTCAGTTATCTTGAGGGTTTTCTTTAGTTATTTATTTCCCCTCCTTTCAGTTTGTTTCTTATTTAGTTGTGGATTTATGTTGCTAAGCAGATGAATATATGTCCGTTAACGTGGTGCTAGTAGTGATCTGTGTTAAATAAGCTACAATGTTTATTAGAATGCATTAATCTGAGATTTTTACAATTATTAACCATTAACCATTTATACGTTGTTCACAGGCATGAGGCGGTCTAGGAACAACAATACACTACAAGTACAAGATGATTGGCCTATCAGAAAGGTCCTCACACTTTCTGATGTTGACAGCACTCACCCCTTTCTCACTCTACCTCGCCAGCCCGTTGAGACTTACATCCTTGTGCATCTGACACAGCTCGAGCGTGATCATTTACTGAACAGAGAGCAAGTACCCATCAATGCCCAAGATGATGATACCGGTGATGTTTATATAATGAAGTTAAAATGGCGTGGGAGTTATTACAATCTTATTGGCAAATGGGGTAGAATTGTCCGTAGCAAGGGACTCGATGCCGGAAAGGAGATTAAAATGCGTTGGTTTAACGGATGCTTACACTTTTCGGTCCCACAACAAGTTCTTTCTGTACCACCGTTACAGATTATTCCTGCATCTGTAGTGCAACATGACCAATGGCCGATTAGGAAGGTGTTGACACTATCTGATGTTGATACCAATCATCCTTTCCTACCATTGGCACGAAGATCAGTTGAAGATCATATTCTTGTTCATTGGACTCCGCAACAACGAGAGTTGTTGCGAAGTGAAGAACAAGTGAATTTGAATGCACGCGATGTTGATACAGGGGAAATATATGTGATGAAACTGCGGTGGCGTGGTAATTACTATAATTTGATAGGAAAATGGGGAAAAATTATCCGGAGTAAGGGATTAGGCGTCGGGAAGGAGATCAAGATCCGATGGGCTAATGGCTGTCTGCACTTTTCTGTACCTTATGAGCAGCAAACAGCTATGCCTGCAACAATCCCAATGATACAACAGCAGCAGCAGCAGCAACCACAACAGCAACGGCAACGACAACAGCAGCAACCACAACAGCAACGGCAGCAACAACAGCAGCAACGGCAACAACAGCAAGAACAACAACATGATGAATGGCCAATTAAAAAGGTTTTAACGTTGTCCGACGTGGATACAAACCACCCTTTTCTTACTTTACCGGGAAAATCAATTGAAGATCATATTCTTCTGTACTGGGCGTTACAGGCACGGGAACAATTACGAAACGAGCTCCAGATTAACGTAAATGCCCGAGATTATGACACGGGTGATTCATTTTTGATGAAGTTGAAGTGCCGGGGAAGTTACTATAGTTTAATTGGAAAATGGGGACAAATCATCAGGGGAAAGGGTCTGCAAGTTGGACAAGAGATTCGGGTTCGTTGGGACAACGGGTGTCTGGTTTTTTCGGTTCCGCAACAATAACAGTATTGATGGTTCATAGGTAGAAGTTGAAGGAAGTAGTGAAGTTACATGCACAATACTCTTGTTTTGTAAATTTTGAAATTAGACATACATGATTGTTTATTTTGGTGATGATTGTAGGTTTAATTATTCATTTCACCTGTGAAAAATGGTGCCTGTTACATGATAGTATTGAGATGGTCAAACCTCATGTTGAGGGCATGAGATCCTTCTTGAGAAGGTTATTGCTTTTTTTTTATCTAACCATAACATATTTTTGTTGTATTTTGCAAGAAATCTCTCAAATCTATATTTTTTTTTTTTTATACAAAGCCTTTTAACCTGGTTAAATACATATACTACTGAAATCTTTTAGAAAATTGACCCGATACCTCTTAAACCGGACAGAATATAATAAAGTGACGTTTAAACTGACCCGATACCTCTTAAACCGGCCAAAATTTAATACGGTGACATTTCGTGTGTAGAATGTCGACTTGGATAACTTATTCGAAACATTTCGAGTGAGCTGATCCAGAGTTCGCATAAGCTCGAGCCTGGCTTGTTTTGCTAAATTGATTCATGTTGGCTATTGTATCCAAAAGTGGAACTAACTTGTGACTAAATTTAAGTTTGAGTTCGGACCAACTTTTTTATAATTAGTTAGCTACACAAATAACGTGTTGACTGTTGAGTAAAATAACATATTTGAAACTTAAATTTTAAAAAGTTATTCGTGTTAAGATATGTGATTTTCAGTTTGTAACATGTCTATTCTTTTCTTTTGCTATTAAAACATACAACAAATATATTTGTTGTTAACATGTTGAGATATGTGGCTTTCACTTTTTTCTTTCTCAAGTTAATATATTTTGCTATACAAGTATACGAGGCATCTTATTCCTTAATTATATTTTGATATACAAGTACACAACAAATCTTTATTTCTAAATATATCTTTCTTTAAGTTTTTTTTTTTGAACGGCAAATATTTATACCACCTTATTTCTACATAACCTTGCATTTGCAAGGATTTGAACCCACAACTTCACATTTGTAAGGGGGGACACCATACCACTAGACCAAGAGGTCATGGGTATATCTTTCTTTAAGTACATGACTTGCTTACACCTTTAGTTTTGAACTTGGTCATTTATCATATATGTTTTTTTTAAAGATCAGTAACTAAATGATTTGTATAAACAATAAAATAAATTCAACATTATGTATTGTATCTATCGAATAGTATCCATTTGTAAAATTATAATAATAAGTTAATTTGATTAACAAAATTTTAGAAAACTAAAAAAAAATTAAAAAGCAGAACAGAAAAAAGAATGTTTAAAGACGACTCCGCTGGGGATCGAACCCAGAATCTCTGGTTTCGTAGACCAGCGCCTTATCCATTGGGCCACGGAGTCGTTTTTGTATGTTCCTTTATACCAATATAATATAAACGTTATTTTCCCCAACGGCAAAAAGCGTTTACATAGCATCCTGGCGAATATTAGGGTTCATCCTCATCTTCCCACATCAATCATGTTGCTATCTTACGCATTCGCATGTTAAGTGACACATTTAATCAATCACCATACAATTTTCATATCTATTTTTTGTAAGTAACCCTCAAACCCCAGTTTTTGGTTAGCTACAATGTCATGTGATAGACATTGCTATAACAAAAATAAATGCTTTTTTTATTAAATGTATGAAAATTGATAGCATTTACTATTTTAACAAGCATGTTGCAACTTTTTTTTTATTAAATCCAAGAAAGCCTGGCCATCCGAGTATATAGGCAAACCGCAAAAGGCCTCTCTTGACCTGACCCGTCACCATTTCCAGGAAAACCCATCACCCGAAAGCCCACTGTGATAAAACCTGGGCTCACGCATGACATTTTCTCACAAATTGTCAAGCTCCCATAGAGAAAGTCATTGGGATATCGCTAGAGCACTGCAACTTTGGTTATAAGCATGTTTTACTAACGAATCATTCAAGTACAATATTGTTGAAACTTTAAAGTTATGTGTGTAAATGAGTATGTGGGAGGTGGTTTTGTGAATAATTTATTTAAGGGATCATGTTCAATTGTTCTTAGTTGGGAAAATAAGTAGTTGAAAGGAGTTTTGTCATCCGCTTAATGTTTTGTGAGTAATTGAGTATATTGGTTAATGGGTGGTTGGAAATCTTGTGTAGTATTATTGGATTAGATTAGTTATGGTAATTGCTAGTTAGACGAACAAGATTTATTAAAATTTTATAAACTTGGTCTTAGGAACGCGAGACGCACTGAGTTGATAGGGTCCTGGTAGGTAGCTGAGGTGGAAGGCGAAGACGGTACACGCATCGCATACATGTACGCAAGGCAATGTGTTTATAGAACTTTTGTATATTTCATATACGTTTCTATCATCATGTACACAAAGTAGTGGCGGATCCAGGATTTTTTTCTGGTGGGTTCCTTTTGGTAGGTTCTCACTTTTTTTTCCAAATTATACAAGGATCTTACTTATTTTTACCGTTTTTTTCCAAACCGAGTGGACCCATAAAAGTGAGCTCCATCCGCCCCAAGCCCAAATGTTAGATATAACTAACCTCTGTATATAATTTAGTACATAAATAATCTTTTTGTACATAAAAGGCTATATGTACAATCTCTTGATGCACAAAATCTTTCCTTGTACAGGAGGTGTACACGATACACACGTACTCAAGCAGTTTTGACATGCACCTCACGCCATCTGAAGCGATCCTCTTCTAGCCTGAGTGCACTTCGCGCAATGCACGCTTTCTAAAACCATGCTTATAAAGAGGACATACTTCATCTTCTTCTTTTCTAGAGGAGTGTGAAGGTTGAAGATTTACCATGTAAAAAGAAAGAAAAAAATGGAAAAAGAAAATAAATTTATTTACACTTCTTAGATTTGACATTATGTTGACTTATTAGTTCAAAGTTCACTAGCTGTATTTCCTACTTAAATACTAAGGGGAGACGGGGCGCTACCAGAATTGGTTACGGGTATCTCACTGCCAGCACGGTAACATCACCGCCACCTATGTTGGTAGTGGTCCCGTGAATCAAATTCGGGTTCTAGTTACTGTGTTGGTTAACGGACTGTGGCACAAACTTTCACACAAATTAATTAATTTTTTCTTTACTTCAATAAATCATTTAAAATTGGTTTACATAAAATTAAAACGGGTAGCAAAACCAGTGTCATGCGGACCCGGGTTTTTTAAGCCGCATTCGTGTGGGCGTCGCGTTGATTCAAGAATTTTTCCCGAACCAAAACCCATTTTTGCACGCCCACTGCGTGCGCGGGTATGTGCCAGGGTATAATGTAACACAAAGAATTTAATCTCTTTTATTTGATTTCACCTTATAAACTCATTCATTTTCTATATCCCCACCAATGTGGGACAAACCAAACTCACATTCACTTTTTTTTAAACAATCAAATAAAACTTTATTCAAATCACCCAGGAGGCCCAGCCATAACAAGAAGCTAAGACTGCAGCCCACTAACCAGAATACATACAACACCAATACCATAACACCACATGGACTATGACAAAACAACCAAAAGATATACAGAAACTAAAATCCTTCAAATCTGCTCCACTGTTCGTATGTGATAGCTCTCATCTTTGATCTTCTTGTGACCCACCACATGGACTATGACAAAACAACCAAAAGAAATACATAAACTAAACTCACATTCACTCATTATTATTATTATTAAGTGTTGCCTTCAAAAAAGTGTTTGAGTGAAGGAAATCAGTGAAGTGACGTGGCAGTGCAGGATTGATAGAAATCAGTGAAGTGAAAAGAAAAACATTTAAGGGCCCATTCCCCGCTAATATTGTCTCTTCATGCCAGTTACTATCACATCCTACACAAACAGGAATATATTCACTTATTGGTCGTTTATGATGACCACTCAGATCAACGGTCCATGTCTCTAGATGAAACAAGTAAATACAAAAGTGAAGAAACACTAATATAACGATTAATATGGACGAGCACAATTAAGAAATATTTATTGATAATAGACTGGACGATTACAAATACTCGAACATAAATCGTTACAACATTTCGACTATAATCTATCTTTCTCAACTAGCACAGAATTCTCTGAGTATGAATGCTTGAGAGAGTGAATGAATCCTCCTCCTCATGGAGAAGGGGTATTTATAGACCTCAGAGCTGTCTTGTGATTGGTTGGATTGGGAAAGACAGCTGTCCTGCGCGGGTCCCCATGCGTTTGTCAACCGTCGGAGCTTAGGCGATGTCCTCCTGTGATAGGTCCACGTGTCTTATGATCGTCATTTCTATCCTTTTTCTATACCTGGTACCTGCAGGTGATCATGGAACAGGGAATATCGGCCTCTGATTGGCTTCACGTTCATTTCCTTGTCGGGCCACAATTGGCCTGTACTAGGTTTTTGTGCGCAGGCTTCTAGAAGGTCTGGTCAGCGTTTCTGCCGACGTGCGTGGAGATGTGGGGCCATGCGCAAGCGCGGGTACATATCTCTTCAAGTCCCCATAGTCTAGTGTTCTTTATGCGGAGCATACAGGATATTGACTTAGTAGGTTGAAAATCTGGTTGTTGAAATGCGGGGGTAATTTGAGCTCTTTGTTTATGTTGTGCGCCATGTGCGATGTGTGAATTCGGGCAGCGCAATAGCGCACGTTAGTAATTAATTCTCACATCAAAGCGGTCAGGGGTGTCAGTTGAAAGGACGGGTTGGTGAGACGAAAAGTCGCCTGGCGTCATGCTTTTGCAGAAGGTGTTGGGCCCCAGGCTGTCGTTTCAATCGTCTTAGTCCTTCTCTCTCTTACGTGTCACGCCCTGGGTGGTTGGACGTGCGGCACGTCTTTACGGTTTTTTAGGGCATTAGTTGCCCAACCTATATAAACCCATGTCCTTGCTTTGAATCATTCCACACTTGTTCAAATATCAAACTTTTTCCTCTCTATTTCTTCAGCGAAAATCTCTCTTTTCACCCTCAAATCCTCTGTTTTTCTCTGGTATGTTTACATTATCAATGGAGGTTCCCTCTGATGTTTATGTTTGTAAAGAAAAACCGAAGAAGGGTGCTAAAAAAGGAGAAGGAGCCTCTAAGAAAGATAAGAAGACTCCTCCGCTCGCCGAGGAAGTTACGACAAAGTGGACTAAGGATAAATTTCACAAGCTTTGTCGTCTGTATGGGATTTCGTCTTGGTATGAACCCAAACTTCCTGTTGTGGGTCAGACGATTTTAAAACCTCCTACCGGCATGATAGGTGTGTACGCCATGTATTTTGAATTGTGCAACTTCAGGCTTCCGAAATCCAAGTTTTTGAGCTCTATGATACAAGCTTTGGGTATCCATCTAAACCAAGTGCATCCCAGGTTGATGTCTCGTTTGCTATTTTTTGAGTTTTGTTGTCGCGCACAGGATATAGAACCAGACCTTGATACGTTCAACGTCTTCTACTCCATTACGGCTGCCGAGAGTTGGTTCTCTTGTCGCCCGCGTTATGGGGTGCCGCCATGCGTAAGGTCAGGTGTTAAGAGTTTCCGTGACTGGAAGCCTAAATTCTTTTGGGTTGCTGAAGGTGTGGTGCCCATAAAGATGGCGAGGAGGCGTATTGACTTGGAGTATGATAAAGTGGAACTTATTGAGTATGGGGGGAAGGTTTGGTTCAACAAGTGGACCAGTCATCCTGTTGACGCTTGTGCTGTACATGAGACTGTGTTAGTCATCCCTGGGATGAGCATGAACTATGACATAGAGGGGCGCAACCCCCATTTGACTTAGGATGGAAAAGGTAACTTTCACCCTGCGCCTTTTTTAGTTTTTTTTTGGGTCCCTTTTATGTTGTTTCATGTTTTGTTATGTTCTTTTGCACACGTTAAGAGCTTGTACTCTGTTCTGCTAGGCTGAGATAATATGGGGTTTGCCTTCCGCGCACTGGCGGAGGGAGAAATGTATGTGTTGGACAAGTCTTGGGAGACTCTGTTGCGCCCCACTGTCCATCCACCTTCTCAGTTTAAAGCAACCACGTACCTGCTGATTGATGAGACATGTGCGCTTTCTTCACCTCGTTTTGACGTTTCCCCCGTGAACATGTACATGCCCACGGGGTATCCGTTTATTGTTATTTCAAACGATGAGTCGCACGGTTCAAGCGACGGTTCCTCATCCGCATATATTTCACCCACAGGTGGCAGTGGCAAGGTATCGCATAGGTGAACTCTGCGCCTTATGGGCTTATGATCCTCAAGCCTGCGCCTGCGCCGTCCTCATTTGATGCGTCGTCGGTGTAAAGTGACAAGACGGCCTTCTCACCATTTACCACTTGCACTTCTTGATCAGCTTTACATTCTTCAATCTTCTCATGGGGTATTCAACTATGAAATCTGCCAAGACTTGACCTTTGATGGCTGGGCGGGTCTTGTAAAATATTGTATGTTCACCCAACTCGATGGCCCATTTTGCTAGCCTTCCTGACAGTTCTGGTTTTGATAGGATGTTGTTTAGCTTGTAGTCGCTGAGAACATTGATTGGATGGCCTTGGAAGTATTTGCGTAGTCTACGCGAGGCGTGAACTAAGGCAAGAACCAATTTTTCCATCGTTGAATACCTTGTTTCAGCATATGTGAGGACTCTGCTGATATAATAGATTGGGGTTTGGACCAGTTTTCTGTCGACCACTAGCACTGCGCTGAACGCCTTATCTGTTGCGCATAGATACAACGTGAGGGGTTCTTTAGGGAGGGGGGGCGGTCAGCATTGGCAGGTCCATTAAGCATTTTTCATTTTTTGGAACGCTCCTTCAACTTTAGCGGTCCACTTGAATTGATTTTTCTTTAAGCAATTCTTTAACGTCTCTATGAAAGGAATCGAATTGCTTGCATGGTGTGAAAGGAATCGGTTGATTGCTACCAAACGCCCATTTAGAGTTTGCACCTCTTTCGATGTTGAAGGAGATGGCATCTGTGTGATGGCTTGTATCTTTTCTGGGTTCGGGCGGAACCCATCTTTGGTAACGACTACCCCTAAAAACTTTGCTTCTTCCATGCCAAAAGCGCATTTGCTTGGGTTCAGTTTCATATTCTACCAATTATGCATCATTTGAGCTTGAGGATGGGTTCTTAGTTAGACACCATATGAAACATTTATTAGGCCCCACATGAAGGCATCACCAGCTGTATCTGCCACCACTTTGAGTTCTCTGGAATCCTTTGTAGGCATGCTATTCGAGTCTTGTCGACAGGAAATTGCTTTGCTTTCAGATTCCAGAAAGGTAATGTTCGACTTGCATCATCTAAAGTTAATTCTTAAAATTACCAACCAACAATTGTATTTTTCTAACCAAAGCAGGCTATAACTAGTATTTCTATCAAGAAACAATCGTTTTACGTAGGAATTTGTAGTCAAATTTGCAGCCCTTGTAGAAATAGTAAAAAAGAATCAGTGGGGAGGTTTATGTGAAAAAGTTCTTGTTTTTACTAGATGCTCTAATGGAACTGCTTTTGTGTAAACTTCCCCCCAGTTTTGTGTTGCAGTATTGAGGTAAAGATGGTGTTATGTCTTAGAATAATCTATTGCTTTAATTGACGGTGTGATTGTAAACGCTTGATTCTGAGGTCTGAACTTTTAACCCCGTGAAGGCCATATGCTTCACCGTAAACTGCACTTTACTAGTTAGCAGGATATTGGTAGGCCGGTGAGTTTTTCTTGTTGGGTTCTCATGGTTAACCAAAATAGTGTATTGCTTATGAAGTGTGTGAATCATGAAAAGGCATTCAAAGACAATCTTTAAATCAAAAAGAAAGAATTCATTGGTAAATTCTTAAGCTACAAGCTAAATCATGCTAATCTTCTCTTGTATATCGTTGCCATCACTTATAACTTCAAGATTTAATACAAGATATATAAAAACACATGATATAATACACACAATTTTGATTGTGTAAAATTAATTCTAGTTGTAACAAATGAGCTCCCACCAATTGTATTTGATCACAGATCCATGTATTTGTAATCAACTGCAAGTCAATGTATCCCACATTGTAATGGTTAAGTGTTATTTTTGTATATAAAAAAAAATAAACAAAGGCCATCAAGTAATACTTTTGGTATAATATTGCCACTGCAAGTCTGCAACTATGATCAAAACAATCTGCTGCAATCTGCCTCCATGCACCACCTTCCTCTGCAACCCATCGCCATCCACCACCGTTGCTGGATCCAAGATTCTTCCAAATAGTACCGACAACTCGCCGACACCTACCAAGTCACAATACCATCAACCAAACACTAAAACCACCGTTGAAACTCTTCTTAGTTCTTACCACCTGCAAAAGGTGTCTAAATGCCACCTTTGAACCCCTAATGGCTAATGATGTATGTACAATGTTTCTTGGAAAATTGAAAGGCCCAAAAATACTAGTCGAAATCATATAACCCAGCTTCGCAATCGTTGACAAGCCAATATAGCTAATCCAACCAAACAACCGCGATGAATTCCTATTTTTTTTAATTAAATCATTACCTAATAGGACTTTTACATGAAGAAAAGTCCGAGTACTGGTACCATAGTTTACCAATACTGGCCGAACATCAATTGTTGTACCGTTAATCATTTTTATGGTTTTCAATCAATGTGGAAAACGTGTTGATCTTTTTGGGATTTCCACTAGTTATTAAACATACATTTTCCCACTGTATTGCGTAGGGGATTTCCACTAGTTCTTAAACAGTACACAAGATGTCCGCTCTTTCACTCGTCTCATTTTCGTGCGTAAACAAAGTACGATTTATTTGTTACATATAAATCTTAACCCGATTATATACACTTGTTAGCTTTTTTATTTTTTTACAACTCACAAGCCCTCTAGAATCCTATTCCTAAATTATACCTTGATAATGCTAATTTACAAGTCCTTAGCAGCCCTTTGGTAAATACTTGTTAACTACTTGCATTAATTCGCGACCTACATGTCATGATGACCACCCCTACCACGCTTACCGAAGGCGTCACGAACTGCTTTTAGAACCTATCATAACCCAAAACCCGGCATACACAGGTACTCGTGGATGAGCAGGTAAAAATATCATCATAAACAATAAGAAAAAGCAGACTCGGATCTCAGCAACAGGCAACCGACTTTACAGATTAACAATCATCATCACAAGCATTAACAGAATGGTACATGTTATAAAACCAAAGGCGGGTGGTGGCGACATTGCAGATACATAACCGAAAAGTAGAAATCCTTATTAGATCTAAGACCTTTACAAACTGCAGTTCACCACAAAAATGAGTTGGCACATGTGGACTTGATTCACCATAACGGGTCATGAGGTTGACCTCAGAGACCAGCCATGAACCTGAGGTGAACCCATCGGGTTCAACTCTAGGCTCGTGATATAATTATCATCACGTGGGCCATGGTTAGCGATTAGTGATAGCATGTCGTTATGTTCTCCGATAATCCTTCGTCTAGTCTCCATATCTTGCAGATGGTTCAAAGCTAAAGATTCTGCAATTGGGAAGTAAACAAGTATGCAAATCCCGACCCCGGCACAACATAAAAGAGACAGAAAAGCCAAGAATGCGACGACTTCAAACACTGCAGCCCCCGGCTTGAATTTAACTGATAAACCGAGTAGCAAAACCCGTAGCGGATAAAAAGTAGATACACAAAATATTAATGTGTATACGCGTTTTCTCAAACCTTTATTGATGACCCGAATTAGTATCTGCCTCCCAAGCCAGAACAAATAAAATGTTAGCATGGTGGCAAAAAGACCAAGAAATATGGTACTTAATAAAGGGTAGAAGCAGCGAGCAGCGTCATTCGGGTACTCAGTTGTGATTTTGAAAAGGTAGCCTTTTTTGTTCAAGTGGAGATCCGTCTCGTATTTTGGTCCAACTAAAACAACGGTCATTTGAAGGGCGAAGAGCGGTAATATGGTTAAAAGAATGTAAACCATTGTTTTGAAGTTCCATTTTTGGCTCAATGGACCTGACTCGGTGGTCTGTAATGTAGCACGGAGAAGCAACACGAGAGTGACGAATAGACAAGGTTCTGAAAATCCTAGGTTTGACACTATGTAGCATTTGCATATGGTTTCCTGCCATTTTGAATCAAGAGTATGTAGTACCCGACCGTCACGCCTCAAGAATTCTAGACGTAGAATCTCCCCCAAACCCCACCAGATTGCAAAAAAGATGAAGATTATTCTAACAACCGACGGGCCACTGAAGTATCTGAGTTGGGTTTGACTTTGACTACGAATGCGGTCTTGGAAATAAAAGGAGTACACAATGCAGAGTAAACCAACGAGACCCAAAACAGCAACACAAGAAATTGTAACCACACCGAGTGCATCAGCACCTACACGCGTCAGGGGCATTACCCAAAAAATAGGTTCCACGCATGCTCTCCGACAGCATGGATGATACACAAAAGCCCCCTGTAACTAAAATTTCTAGTAACAAAAGAGAAGTCTATCTGGACAGCAACAATAGCAAAGGCCCGTAATATCTCTGTGTAATAACTTGTCGTGCAAGAAAATCACATTCCAATGCAAGTGACTATATTAATATGTCTCCAAGTAGGTAGCCAACTAAACCGCCTACATTAGGAAACAAATAAATTTGTTATCAGTAAAGTCACAAGTATCACACTATCACGACCTAAGAAGGAACGCTTATCGGGTTATACAACCACAGTAGTGAATAAATATAACATATAACCAACATAACCAAAAAGATGGTTCACAAAGACATGCCAAAAAGAATGCTTAAAGACGACAAGATTTCAAACAGTGGCATAATATACTCCGGGGGGTTGACAATTGATCATCAAACTTCCTTTATTATGTTTTAGTTATAAAACTTGCAGCAGATTTGGAATGTTAATACTATTGACTGACATGACGTTTTATGCTTAAACATTTTCCGTCCGTACATAAAAAATCAACCTGTGTTCTTTTTCCTATGGGCAAATAGTGTATTGTAGTGAAGCAATGGCCTTAGCAAATCAAGGATTTGGGATTCCTGTTACACTGTTATCAACTGGATTTTATAGCTAGCTCTTACATGTTTTTCAGCATATGGTTCTAGCTTTCGGCTAAACGATTATTCAGATCACAGGCATTTAACTTTTTAAGGGGCAAGGATAACATCCAGATACCCGACTTTCAAAATTGCCTAACCACATCCAGGATGACTTAAAAGACAAGTAAGGAACAAAAGCTATAGGATTTGAAGAATGAAGACCTCTCAGCTCTCATACTCTACAGTATACACAGCCCTGATTTGATGAATACAGCCTTTCGGCTCTCACAGAGTCACAGTCAGTCACAGAGAACTATCTTGAACATTACTAGAATACTATCTAGGCAACAATTTTGATATATAAGCAATCATGATGGGTGCAATGATTAATCGGCTAATAACAAGACCTTAACGATGGAGATTGGCTTTATCTCGTTTACTTGAAGATAAAAGTTTTCAGACGAGTTAGGCTTAGAAGCAATGTTGTAGAACTCGCTAGGCGCTAGTCGGCCGGTGGGGGAACTAGCGATTAATCAGGATTAATCGGGATAAACCGGATTGGGATTTTTATATGTAATTTTCATTTTTTATATATATACACAAATTTTTATATGTGAATATTTTAAATAGACAGGTTTTAACCCCACCTCGACCCATTTTTTTAAGTATACATGATTAATAGACAGAATCTACATGGTTTGGTTGGAAACTTTCCGGAACAGGTTTTGGCCAGAAGTTGGCCGAAATTACAGATTGTCGCTGAAATTTGGAAGGCCGACTACCGATTAATGGATTGATTAATGGAAAATTACTCAGTAACCAAGCGACTAGCGATTAATCACTGATTATTCCCGATTTTTACAACATTGCTTCACTAGAAGGAGTCACTCAAACATGTGATCTATCACTCACATAAAAAAATACTTATACAGCTAGCCGCGAGCCTAAACAGTCTGAGTGCAGAACGACTCAAAAGACAAGTAAGGAACAAACATAAGCAAATGTGTCCGGTCCACAGATAACCAACCGCCTTGAACAGGTCACGGCTCTCACTTGCTATGCAACCAACATTGCCTTGAATACAACATGTTATACTGTATGTTAAGGGATTGCATTCTAAACCTATACATGACAAGAGTTCATCACTACACGAAGCCCTAATTGAAGCAAAACTGTACCTTACTGTTAACTAATCAAACGGTACCCTAGATCCATAACCAACTGGTAATTATAATTACAAAGAGGTTCTAACATACATAAATAATAATAATAATGTTATGCATATCAAATAGAACATAAGTAACCACGAATTTAATGCTTTCACTCACTAGAAACATATGATGATTAGTAAAAAAGAAAGTGAAATAAGTTAGTACCAGGAAACATCAAATTATGGATCTTCTAAAGCTCATATCAGATTGAAAATTGAAAACAACTAGGAGAGAGAGAGAGAAGAACTTTGTTGTTGCTGACAGGCTGTATCCAGCATCAAGCCAACCAACCAAAATAATATTATTATTTATTTTCTTATAATATTAATATACATGGTGGTATATGTTTTTGAACAAGCAAAATAAAAAATAACTAGAAATTAAAGTTATAGTGGTGAGAATTCGATTCTTATGGTTTCGGTTTGCTATGGTATTAGTATAGTGAGAATTTGGTCGATGTAGACGTGTGTTTTACACTGATTGAAAACCGTAAAAGCGAAATAAATGGTAAAACTGAAACTTAAAGAGATGTGCATACCGACAATTGAGGGTGTTAAATTTTTAACGCTTGATTTAGACGATTTGTATATTATAGTTAGTTTTGTGGAAAACAAGAATTATATTGAGATTGTTGATAAAAATATGCACATCGCAACGAAAAATTTAGAATTTTATAAGATATCATATTTTAAAGGTTGTAAGAGGAAAAACAATAAGAAAAACAAAACCTTTAAGCAACATTGACAGCTTTGTACGTTTGTGTAGGGTTGTAAACGAACTGAATAGAATGAGGCATAGTTTATTTCCTTTGTTAAGATTTTATCTATTAAACGAATGTTTACGGATGCAATACTGAACAAAATTTTGTATTCATTCCTAAAGGAATTGATTTTGTTTGTGTTCATTTACGAATTCATAAATGAATGCAAATAACAAACGAACAAACAAACATATAAGTAGTTTATAAAAAATTGACATTATTAATATCATGCACTAAATATAATCACCCAAATATATTTAAGTATATATTTATCCTAAAAAAATGTCTTAAAGAGAAAACATGAACTTTGGAAGCCAATGTGAGGAAGAAAAACAACAGTTTTGGACCGACTTCCAACAAAAACAGCGTTGATGAGACGAGGCATTCAGTTGGATAATCAAACATGTGTTTGGTGTGATAGCAAGGATGAAACGATTGAACATCTTCTCACAGGTTGTAGTATCTCTACAGGCATTTGGTACGGGATCTCTTGATGGTGTAGGATTCCGGGTATGTTTCTATTAAATGTTAACGATTTGGTGGAAATGCACGAACACTGTGCCTTGTCGGGGAATAAGAAGATAGTGCTTCACGGGATTATTATAATTGCTTGCTGGCGGATATGGAAAGCGAAGAACGAAAAAATATTATCGAATAAGGAAGCGAAGGTAGTTGACATGATCGCGGATATTAAGGCTTTGGCTTTCTTGTGGTATAAACATAGGTTTAAAGGAGAGGTAGTCAATTGGGAGCAATGGTGTTCTTTTAATGTAATGTAAATGTTTGTGGTTTCGGCTTCCTAGTTCCATCTTGGTAATAGGTAGCCTTTGTTTGGTGTTTTTTAATGAAAGTCAATCTTTTAAAAAAGGAGTGAGGAAGGAAAACGGGAAAGCCACACATAAGTGTTTCTTATTTTAATGTAAAAGTAACAAACTTAAAACTAAATGAACCTGAACAAACGTAAAGGAATAAGCATAAACGAACGTAAATGAATAGACATAAATGAACGAAACTGAATAAGCATAAATGAACGCTTAAAGAGCATCACAAACACAATTTCTGTTCATGTGTGTTCAGTTAATTTAACTAATGGAATGCCTTGTTCATACTCATTCATTTATTAAACGAACTTTATGTCAAACAGTTCACTAAACGGTGGCCTCATTTACCACCGTCGGCTGGCTACTGGGATTAAGAAAAGTGAGACATATAGAGGCAGACATAGAGAGGGAGCAGGTGTAACACCTGCTGCCCCTCAACTTTTACAGCGTAGTGCAAAATTAATCTATTTTTTTAACGTTTTACATATTACGTTACTCTTGGAAGTTTTTGTGCTACCCGCCAAAAAAAATTTATGCTATCTCTCAAACTATTTTAAAAACCCAACACCATAAACAATAGTCCACCAACCATCCATTATAAGTTAGAAGCATAGTTGCAAAAGTCGTCCGAGTTGACCGATTGCTCGCCGAGTACTCGCTACAAGGTGGGTCACCGAGTATGTTGACCGAATATTCCGAGTACTCCCCGCATGTGCTAATTCGACCCCCGAGTACTCGGCCTAACTCGCCCAACTAGGTCGAATACGGAGTACTCGCAACTCCCCAGTCCGCCGAGTTGTTAGCGTCTAGCTAGTTCTGCAACCATGGTTAGAAGCCCATTTTTTTAAAGAAAAAAAATAAATCCACATCACAACCCACTCCTTAAGCTCATATCTCTTACCCTTAATTTTGAACGAAAAAAACACGCATGCCTAGGGTTGTTCAAAAAGCTTGCGGATTGGAGTTCGCTCAGATTTAGCTTGCAGAAAGCTCGCTCAATATGGCTCGGTTTGAAAGAGATCCGAGTCGGATCGACTCGGTTTGTAACGAGCCAAATTAGCTTGGTTTGACTCGCTTGTTAGCTCAGCTCTGTTTAGGTCGGATAATTTTGCTTATAAAATATTTTGTTTTTATATACATATAATATATTATAAAAAAATGTTTATTACTTTCATGTATTGAAGAGTGTTGACGTGATATCTTGGGCATATTTGTATGTTGATTAAGAAGCTAATGGACATACGTTGTATTCGCTGAAATTTAAAGCTAATTTATGTGCTTGGTTGAAATTGATTTTGGTCTCTAATGTATTAAGTCGAACTCAGTTTTAATGCGTTCTTTTGACCTACTTAATGATATTTTATGTTATTGAAATTTGAAAGCCATGTATTAAGTTTTCTTTTTAAATCCAAGCCTACTCAAGCCGAGATAAGCCAGCTCAGTTAAAAGCCAAGTCGAGTTTGAGCTTAGATTTCCAGCTCTGTTTCAAATCTGAGCTGAGACGAGACAAGACAACTCGGTTTAGAATCGATTTCAAGCTTTCAAATGTTGAAGAGGAGAAATCTATTAGGTATTTGTTTAACTTTATTTATTATCGCGTTTTTTATGACATTCTATGAATGTACAGTAAAAAAATTTTTGAGTGTTACCCCTAACTTTTGTTCTAGATCTGTCACTGATGAGACAAAACTGGAAACGGTAAGTTCACCCCAACCAAATTAGACTATCAACAACAGATAGTAATTTAACGTTAAGATTAAAACATAAGAAACAAAAAGTAAAGAGTAAATTACCAAAACCGTCCTCGTGGTTTGGCCCAATTTGCCACTCCCAGCCCAATCTTTTAAAAATTGCTTGAACAGTCCCTGACTTTTAAAAAAAATATGCCAAAACAGTCCAACGATTTAACTAGGTTAAGTTTCTGTCGTTAAGTCAGGGGTATAATCGTCCATTTACCTCAAATATTGTCTTCTCCCCCTGTCCCACCACCCACCTGCAACCACCACACTTCACCTTCTGCAACCCACCTTCACCAAACCCAATCACAACCGATAACCCCCACTGCCACCACCGTCCTCAACTACCACTGTTCACACCTGCAACCACCGTCTTCCTCAAACCCAATAAAAACCCTAACCCATAACCACCACCACACCTGTTCACACTTCAGAAGTAATCGTTAACGCCTTGATCTTAAACCGATAACCACCACCACACCTGTTCACACTTCAGAAGAAACCGTAACCTATAACCACCACCTGCCACCACAGTGCCTTCACCACCACCACACCTGTTCACACTTCAGAAGAAACCCTAACCCATAACCACCACCTGCCACCACCGTGCCTTCGTTTCCATTACAACCTAAAAGTGCCGAAACACATACCCTCACTCTCAATCTCTTTTTCTTTCATTCTTGTTCGTGATTTTTGGGTTTTTTTGACTTTTTGGTTGACTCGGCTGTTGGAAAGCTTTACAAATTGTAAGCCTCGATCAAACCCATCTTTACGTTTATCGTTCTGTTCCGATTCATAACCCCATAATCAATTTGTTTTATTTGGGGAAGATGACATGTTCGACTAAGGGTGGGAGGTGGCAGGGGCAAAATAGTGGGTTTCAGGTGTAGATCGATGCAGGTGTTTGAAAGGTGTAGATCGATGTTGGGATTATTATTAATGGTGGTTGAAAAAGGGTTTTGTTTGATGGTATTTGTTTAGAGAGAGAAGAGAGGAGTGTGAGAGAGAGAGATTCAGGGGCAAAATAGTGGGTTTTTACAGGTGAGTTAGGAAAGAAGACAATGGGGGAAAATGACAGTTAAATGCGAGTTGATGAAAATGCCCTTGACTTAACGTTAAAAACTTAACTAGGTTAGTCATTGAAGTATTTTGGCATATTTTTTAAATAGTCAGGGACAATTCAAACAAACTATAAGGACAGTTTTGGTAATTTAAAGATAACTTAAAAAAAGTGAACCTAGGACAATAATCAATAAAATTACATGGACAAAGTTTGTAACGTGACATCCATGCATTACACTAAACATTTTATCAACTAGAACAGCAACAATCAGAAATAGATTTGTTTACTCGATGAACGTATTACTCTTGAAAACCAAAACCGAATAAGTTATAGTACCTTGAACAACATCACAAAACAGAGTTCTAACACACATCACATTTTAATAAAAACCAACAAAATTACTTGAAGCACTTGGCATCCAGAAGAGCTTCACCCTCGAAAGGCTCCTGATCCTCGATCATCTGATTCACGCGTTCCTTCTGTGCCTCGTCTGAAAGGTCAACCTTGGTCCACTCATAGAGCTCCATGTCGTAGCACTCGTCCATTACAAACTTGGGGATCTCTTGCCCACGGAACAACCACAAACCCTTCACCTTGAATGGTGGCTCGTTTCCAATGATCAGCATCTTTCCAAAAGCGTACTTGCGTGCAAGATCCATACGCTGCAAGAATCCACCGACCTTGTTCATGGTAACAAACGAGACAGTGTTCTCGTCGTTATATTTGTAGGTGCAAAACCATAGAGAGTAACCTTCAGGGTCAAACATGTCCCAAAATCCTGCGACAATACATCAGCAAAAACTTGATTACAACAGACGTAATAGAGTTCAATTATACAAATAGCAGGATGATGTTTTAAACTTCTAGCGTAAAAGAAGGTTACAAACTAAATAACTCTTGTCTAGAATGCAGTATGAAATCAGGACATTTTCTGAAGTTCCTGCATGTTTTTGCACAGAAACTTTTTGTCCAACTTTTACAATATTGCATTGTATTAAAAATGTAAATATTATTGATAAAATAATTTATAAGACTTCATGTGTTTTATGTACACTTAGGAGTTAGGACAACTTTACCACTTGAAATTACCGATACACCCAGAACACTATTCATGAAGTTTTAAAAATTAAAGTATATGATAATGATAATTGTAACCTGAGTAGGCACATTCATAAGTTAATGGGTTAAAATTCTCACATTAACAAAAACTACAAGCAAATTAGTACTAACGGCAAGCTTCAGATTCTAATAGAATGTGAAATTCAAAAGGCAAAGGAGAAAATACCTTTAATTGCAACCTCACGGAAGTTAGTCTTGGTGTTAGAGTAGAGCCTCTTCCAGTCATCCAAAACCATCTTACTAGGAGGTAGCAGATCAAGAGGGTTCTTTGGCTTGGGCTTTGGTGCCTCTTCCTCTTCTGCGGCTGCAGGCTTAGGGGCTGCTTCTTTTGGTTTAGGGGCTTCTTTTTTGGCTTCGGCTTTTGGCTTAGCCTCGGGTTTCTTTGCTGAAGCGAGTGGGATAGTAGCTTCTGTCTGCTTCACTTCACCCATTATTTTGCTAAACTTAGGCTGATTTACCAACGTCCAGAAATACCTCTCAACGTGAGGAAACTCAGATGTAAAGCTCTTTGGCATCAACAGTTTAAAACCCAGCAACAAGTTGCATGTCATGATGATGTCCGCCAACGTCACACAATCACCAACCAAAAAAGTGTGTGTAGCAAGATAAGTGTTAAGAGACCCAAAAGCTCTCTTCACAGCAGCAATACATTGCTCTTCATACTACAAAACAAACACACAACATTATTATGATGGAAATAAAAATAGAAAAGAAAGTATACAACATATATATACATACAACTTTCTAATGCAATGATCATGCAACTGAAGTTTAGAAAACTGAACCAAGGCGCAAACCCAACACGGAATTATAATTAAATATCAAAACTATATATCTTGTAAAAACTAGAATACTAACTAATCTCATTGCCAGATTCATCAAAAACACACATCGAAAAGATTGTGAATGTTTGAGATCGACACAAAAAGTCCAAAACATCAAAAACACACATTAAAACACCCTTAGTTGCAACTTTTCTTAGCGACTCAGCCTACGAGGTGCATGTACAAAATAACCCCATGAGGCGCCGTCTCACACTTGTTTTCTGGCCGCCTCGTCTCAAGGCGCGCGCCGTGGCCGTTTTTTAACTATGCACATAACCGGCATAAAGACTTTTGAATGATA
Organism: Ambrosia artemisiifolia; assembly: GCA_032199755.1. NCBI lineage: Eukaryota > Viridiplantae > Streptophyta > Magnoliopsida > Asterales > Asteraceae > Ambrosia > Ambrosia artemisiifolia. The sequence goes on from CM063524.1 coordinate 34,607,995, forward strand.
GACAATATATGAAATTGAGAGATAGATCTGAAAGTGTAACTAACAGGTTTGATGTAGTTAGCATATCCCAATCTTGGTAAAAACCAGCCCCTGATATTTTGATCGAGCTCAAATGAAGAGAAATCAATCCATTGCTCAATTTGACCCTGTATTAAAAAAACATTGTAAGCTTCATTTACAAGGAAAAAAATCTTTTTGTTACAACAATTGATGGCAAAAAACATACATATTCTATCGGTGAAGAACCAAAGAGAGAACTTCCATGTGCAACTGCAATAATCATTATATGACAAGATAAACACCACCACACAAAATAAACAAAAAAGATTCAAATCAAATATCAGGTTGTTCCTCACCGTAGCGAGCAATCGCATTGCTTTCAAATACAGGCCCATCAGGAGTCTCGAGAACAGGAATCTGCATCAGTAAAAAATAATGTAAACTATTGATTTCTTTTTATTTTGCGATTTTATTAACAACAAAAAGACTATACCTTTCCAATCGGGTTCATCTTAAGAAACTCCGGGGTCTTGTTTGACACGCCCATCTCAAAATTTTCAGCAAGTTTGACTTCAACACCAACATATTCCGCAGCAATCAGAGCCTTGTAGACATTCTTGTTTTGTGCATTTGCATGCAAGATCTATAACCAAACCACACAAACAAACATAAAATTAAAGTTTTTAAACCTCAAAGGTCAAAAACATCTTATAAAAATGGCATTATAAGAGTACAATAGCAGAGAGTGTCAACGATCCCAACAAAGACCGAACTCGACAGTCGACAAAGCTTGAGCTCGGCTCATTAACTTACAAAATCTCAGGATCAGGCCTCAGCTAGTGAGTAGTTTTAAACCTAGAACTCTTTCCCATGTTATTTATGCACATATAACCTTTTCACAGATAGATATTAATCTTATATTATAATTTCATATACAACACAATATAAAAAATTATTCTTTTATTTTTAACCTAATTATGATTATAAATAATAGGCTCGTTTAGTCTTGCGGACCAGCTTGGCCTAAGCCCTATATTGTCTTTTAGCGAGCCGATCTCGAGTAGCTCGAAGCGGCTTGCTCACTTACACAACAAACAGTAACATAATCATACGTGTAAAAAACCCTAAAACAGCTTAAACTTAATACACAAATCCATCTCAAACTCAAATCACGTTATAACTTATATGACCATCAAACGTTACACAAAACATGTCAAAAAAATGGTCAAACAAATTACAACAAAATCTAATAGCTTAATACAGTACAATAATAACACATCAAAACTAAACAGAATCTAAAAAAAGAACTAACCAGGGCCATTGCTTCAGGAACAAACGATCGCCTTTTGATATCGATCTAGAGTGACAAATGAACTGAAATTAGTGTGTGAATGTAGAAGAAACAGAGGGAAACAATGGATAACAATAATAATATTATTAGAGGAGAGAAAGGCAGATAGATGGATACCTGTTGTTGGTATACGAACGTCTGAACCAAAGCAATGAGTACAACTATAATATGAATCTAGGGTTTTGAGGATGTGGGTTTGTTTATAAAGGTGTCTTTTTATCTTTCTGGTTATAAACGGAAGGACTTATGTAACCAAATGAGGCCCGGCCCATTATATCATATTGGGCCCAAAATTGTTCTATTTTCAGCTATTATTATATTTATTATTTACTAAGTTATTTGCCCGTATGACACACGGGTATAATAAATAAAATTTGTATAAAGTTATTTTTTTTGGAGAGTAGTGTTTCAGCGGTAAATCCCGTGTTGCAAAGCGACCACTGCCCAGGATCGAATCCCATAAGAACCACACGGGTTTCTCCTTTCAAACCCAACGGTTATTTTTTTGGTGGAACGTGGGAATCGAACCTGAGACCAAACCCGGGCAGGAACCCTCCAAGGAGGTAAACCTTCCCACCTCAAACCAGCTGGGCTGGAGATCATTGGCAATTTGTATAAAGTTATAGCAATTGAGATTACATATTAATGTAAATAATTGAAAATTTTAATATATAAAAAATTCAAAAATCTCTAAATATCTCTTTGTATACAACACTGGTTGTTTTATTTGTAACACTGCCGTCTCTATCTAATATTAATAATTTAACACTGAGGGGTTGTTTGGTTGATTAAGTGCTGAATCACTATGATGTCAGAACTAAATGGTTCAGAACCTTATTAAGAGGCTACCAAACAGGGCCTGACTCTGCTTTGGAAATTGGGTATTTCAATGATGAAAACATTTTATTGTGTCCGTCATGTGTTTTTTTATTAATATAGATAAATTATTTATATAAAACTTTAGTAATCCAAATTGACCAAATCATCCTCCAATGATAATTAGAGGGTGTTTCAGATTGAGTTTGTAAATGTTTTGTTGCCTTATTGGTTTTTATTTTTAAAAACTAGTTAAAAATGTTTGATATTGATAAAAATACTTTTTATTTTTACTTTTTTTAAAATGGGTAAAAATTTGTTTTTCAAAAGCTATAAAAATCTAGGGGTCAAGTTATTCTACACAATGTAACAAAAATAAGAAGGATGAGAAGGATACAAAAAAACACAATGGATCATGAAATAATACACAATAAGCCACAAAATATAACACAGTGCCGAAAAATATAACACAATATCAATCAATCAACCTTACCTAGTAAATCCCACAATTAACAAAGCTAAAAGTAGGGTATGGGGAGGGTGAGATGTCGGCAAACCTTACCTCTATCTTTGTAGATAGAGAGGCTGCTTCCAGAGAGACCCCTGACTCGACAATACATAATCGAAAAGCAAACAACACTCAAAATAATAATAATAATAATAATAATAATAATAATAATAATAATAATAATAATAATAATAATAATAATAATAATAATAATAATAATAATAAAGAGCTAAATTTAGAGAGACATTGAAAGAGTAACGTAGTAAAACAAAGGTATATATGTTATCAAAAAAACAACAACCACATTAAACACCCAAACACAAGTCACCCTAACCGACCTCCGACCAACTTAAGAAAAAGTCTAGGCTCTTATAACCACGCTATGATACAACCAAACCTTCCCTAATAATCCTTAACCTTAATCTTGTGCCTCCACGAACCCCTATCCTCGACCATGTCCTCAGAGAGGTGCATCTCTATTAAATCCTGCCTAATCCGCTCATCCCAAGTCAATTTGGGTCTTCCACTACACCTCTTTCCCTCTACAGTGAGGGTTTCCACTACTCTAACTGGGGCCGTCATTTGCCTCCTCTTCACATGCCCATACCATCTTAATCTGCGTTCCTTTATCTTATCTGATATACTAGCTACCCCTAACTTTTCCCTAATAACATCATTTCTTATCCGGTCTACCCTAGTGTACCCACACATCCACCTAAGCATCCTCATTTCTGCTACCTCCATCTTGCGAGCTTGAGTCTTTTTGATGGCCCAACAATCTGTCCCATATAACATAGCAGGTCTCACTGCAACCTTATAGAATTTTCCCTTTAATTTAGTTGGGAACCTTTTGTCACATAAAACCCCACTGGCCGCCCTCCACATACACCAACCAGCTTGTATGCGATGGGTGACATCACTATCAAGCTCTCCATCCCTCTGAACAAATGATCCTAAGTACTTGAATTTAGTTGCATGCGGGACAAATTGGCCTTCAATCGTGACTTGAGTATTTTCATCATTACTTGCACCACTAAAACCACAATACATGTACTCAGTCTTAGAACGGCTAATCCTTAAGCCCTTGCCCTCTAAAGCTGCACGCCAACCCTCTAGCATCTCATTTAGACTATGTTTCGACTCTGCAACTAACACAATATCATCTGCAAAAAGCATGCACCACGGCACTGTCTCCTGAATCGACTTGGAAACCTCATCCAAGACAACTGCAAAAAGGAACGGACTCAACGCAGAACCTTGGTGTAATACTACCCCCACGAGGAAGGAATCGGTAGTCGGTACAACCTACAGGCGTGCGAACACTAGTTTTGGTGCTACCGTACATATCCTTAATTAAGTCTATATACCTCTTAGGGACCCCTCTACTTTCGAGACTGTCCTAAATCAGTTGACGTGACACACTGTCATATGCCTTTTCAAGATCTATAAAGGCCATATGAAGATGCCGCTTTTTCTCCCTATACTTTTCCATCAACCTCCTAAGAATGTGTATTGCTTCCGTAGTTGAACGCCCTGGCATGAAACCAAATTGGTTTACCGTAACCCGAGTTTCTCTTCTAATTCTAGCTTCAATAATCCTTTCCCATAGTTTCATAGTGTGACTTAACAACTTAATACCTCTGTAATTCCCACAACACTGTGCGTCGCCTTTGAAAAATATAACACAATGCTGAATAAAAAAGATACAATGAATTGAAAAAATGACACAATAATGAAAATAAGAAAAAGACACAATGCTACATAAAAGACACAATTATATAACGTATATTCTAAAAACTACAAGCTAAAACCCCAAAAAACAAAAACCTAAAAACTAACATCGTATGGTTCAATGAGACGGTTCCAATGCCGCTTGAATGAGTTCAATCGGAGTCCATTTGATACCCTTCCTACGATTTCTTATTTTTCTTTCACTGTGTATTTGATCCTAACCTCTAGTGTTTTAAACAACTTTTAGCTTTTTGGAAGTAAAATCATCAATCTACTCTCACCATTTATCTTACAATAAAACCCTGGTTCACACAAACAAATAACTCGTCACCCCTTCCACCTTCATCCACCACCATCCACCCTTCCGTCGCCATTACCTGCCACCCCTTCCACCTTCACCCTACACCATCCACCCATAATTACATTACAATATATTAAAAGACCAACTGATTTGAACAGTAAATTATTATTATTTTATTATATACTATTAATATTAATATTATTGGTTTTAAGATTTATAACAAAACTTATGCTGGAACATATGGTTGCATTGTTGATGTGTGTGGTGTGACTCAGGTTCGAGTAGTGCAGGGAACCTTTTTTCTCTTATTTTTTCCAGTGACTTCCCATGGCAATCGCCTGCCTGTCACCACCTCATTGGCCAACATCTGCGGTGCTTGCCTCTTATTGGCTATGTGGAGGCTTGCTTCAGCTGTTACACGCGTCTTCTTTCTTTGGTGCCTCAACTACCTTCACATGGAGATGAGATCAATTTTTGTTACTCCTCGGTTTTCTCCGCCGACCCACAAACCAACCTCCTTCAAACCCTACTTCAATCTGCTTAATTAATGGACACCGTCGACCCTAACCTCTCCTCCTTAATTCTTCTCCGTCTTAAAATCCTTCGACGGACAACCGCTTTAAACCCTGACCAAAACCGCGATCGCAGACGACAAGGGAAAGGATGAGATGGCGGTTTACGGCGTGTCAGGTGGTTCTTTAACTCTGACGATTTATACCTATTTACGTCATATCTCAGGTTTGGTTTGTTTTTTCATGGTTTTTTGGTTCTTTTTCTTTTCCTTTCATGTTATCTGCCAATTGTGGTTCTCTAATTGTGCCGATATACAACATTTCAGGTGGTTCTCTGATTCTGGCGATTTATACTTTCATGTCTTTGTACTGTAGTGCCGTTTCAGCCTCTGGTAGGTTTGTAACCTACCTTGATTAAGTATCTATTAAGATTTATCTTTTACATAATTGATATACATCAATTTTCTACTGTATTGTTACTCTTAACTTTTAGTCCTCTTTTTATTTGGGTTATAGTGAATGTGTCTTGGTGTTTCTTGACAAAATAACATTATGTGTCAAGAGCTGAATGTCGTCAATCTAATCTTACTTCAGTATTGGTATAAAAAGATTATACTCTGAATTCACAAAATAATTGGGATATTAGAATCTTGAACCATGAATAATACTACTTTCTATTGGATGTTCATACAAGTTTGATTTCTGCATATGTTCTTTTTGAGATTTAGCATTACGAATGATTCCTTTAATCTGCAGCCTGTCGGCATGGTTGGCGCGATCAGTCCATGAAATTTCCCCGCAATGATTACCATGAAGGTAATATATTGACCCGTTTACTTATGAATAGGTCGATTTGATTCATGTTTTATCTCACACGGGTCAAGTATAAACGGGCTAGAGAGTGAAATTATATATTTTTAATGTATACACCCTCCTAACACGTTTCTATTTAAAGATTTAGATGGGATCCTATTAAAAAAGTTCCAGATTTAGATAACTAATGTAATAATCATATATATCAGGTTGGACCTGCTCTTGTTTGTGGGTGTACTGTGGTCATAAAGCCCTCTGAGCTCACACCGTTGAGCGCCTTAGCAGCTGAGTTGACTCTTCAATCTGGAATCCCGCCTGTAAGTCCTATAAACAAACATCCACCAATGATATGTAAAAGTTAATTCTGCTTCATTTTTCAAAAACATATATCACATGATCTCCACTTTCATCTATGAACTCCAAAATCATAGGGTGTCTTAAATGTGGTCATGGGAGATGCTTCTAAAATTGGAAATTCTCTACTTGAAAGCCCACAAGTAAGAAAGATCACATTTACGGTTTCAACAGCTGTTGGAAAGAAATTAATGACAGGTGCCGCTGAGACTGTTAAAAAGGTAATTGTATTGAAATTCATGTTCTCACTACCTTTAAACTTTATTGCAATGTGTAATGTTACAAAAACACCCTCTGATTGTTGCAGGTATCTCTTGAACTTGGTGGTAATGCACCTTTCATAATCTTTCATGATGCAGACCTAGAAGTGGCACTAAAAACGAACGTTAGCGATACAGTTTTGCTTCAGTGACAGATAGAATGTTTTTATTGGGGTGAGCAGAAAAACTGAACAACCAAACCTTAACCAAATAACTGAAAAAATCAAATAGAAATAACCAGACCAATTGAAAAAACCAGTGGTTCGGTTATGGTTTTCTTATAACCGATGTTTATGGTTCGATTATGCTTATAGTGTATACCTAATTGACAAAGCCACTGTAAATACCAACGTTCATATATTTTATAAATATGTTTTGTGTCAGAAACGTTTCCTTAAACTTTTTACTTTTTATTGTAAATAACATATTATTTGTCGTTATTCTCTTTTTTAAATTAAAAAGATTGCAAACCTTTTTATTTCATTAAGATACATTTGGATATTAATTAAAATTAGCTTGATTCAACCTACATCCAAAGCCGATGGTTACTTGATTAACATTAAGATACATTTGGATATTAATTAAAATTAGCTTCATTCAACCTACATCCAAAGCCGATGGTTACTTGATTAACTGAACCATCTTTCCAATAAGAGACCCGTTTATAATCAAAACCAGTCGGATGTAAAAGTCTAAAACTAGAAACATCAGTTTTATCTTATAAGCGACACATGCTCACCCCTATATTTTAATTTTTATAAACATAGGTTATATAATGGAAAAATTACAGAAATCGTCCTTTATCTTTACCCATTTTTCAGTAGATGTCCTTTAAACTTCAAAAGTGATGAGAATCGTCCTATATGTTTTAAAATCTTTCAAGTCTCGTTCTTTAGCACTAACGTGGTTAGATTTTCTGGTTAAATCAAGTCACGTGAAGGGCACATGAGGGTATTATTGACATTTCACGTCCTCGTTTGATTTCCCCCCTTTTAAACCCTGATATCAACATTAACCTCTACTAAATTCCCTCTAAACAAATTAAACCTTAAACTTTCATCCCTCAATTCCACTCTTTAAACACTGAATCTATGGCGAATGATCAAGATAGAACACAAGGATGGTTTATTCGTGATCAAGATGATGATGATTACGAACCATATTGTAAGTCTCTGACCCTAGTAAACTCTGTTTTTTTAACCTGAAAAGATCAAATTTTTTAAAAAATTTGAATTTTTGTTGTTGTTTGAAGATGATATGCCTAATCTGTTCACCATACGACTTCATCATGGTGGAAAGTTAACTAAGAGTCCAGGACGTACTTATGAAAGGGGTAGGATCGACTTTGTGGACTACATTGACATCGATCTTCTATCAATGCATGAAATTTCAGACATGGTAAATCTGTTAGGTTATTCGACTGTTGATGCTATATACTACTATTTCCAAAATCCTGAGAAGAATTTAGACGACGGATTAGAGGATTTAAGTTCTGATCAAGATGTTTTGAACTTAGCCAAACATGTGGAAATGCATAAGATAATCAATGTCTATAGTATTCATGGTTTAGAAAACATTAAAGACTTTTTGTTGTCACCTAGTAAACCTAGGACTGTTACCATTGAAGAAATAGATGAACCTGGACCTTATGCAATAGTCCCTGCAAAGTTAAAGGTTATAAGAAACCTTAATGTAGGCCAATCTTCTAAGGTTGATGGTGGGCAGTTTAGTGGTGTTACTCATAATGCTGATGCTGGAGATTCTGCTAAGGTTGGTAAGTGTAGTGTAACTGAATTGGAGGTTGATCAGGATATGTTTTTGTATGATAATGGACCTGTAGTTGATGAAGAAGTTATAGTAGGTGATGGGAGTGATGGGAGTGATAAGGAAGAAGCACATGATAATGAAGACAGTGACTCAGACTACATAGTTGATGAAAACAATTTGATGCCTGATCATCAAGTAGATATGAGTGATTACAGAATGCATGTTGACTATGATGTGGAAGATAATGTAAGTAAGAAACATGATGATTGGGATATTGATGATGAAGGGTTACAAAATGATTTCTTCCCAAGTGGGTCAGAATCTGATGGCAATGAAACAAGTGTTAGGAGAAAACAGCTAAACAGACTTAGAAAGGCAAAAGCAAGTGAGAATTTAGCTGTTTTTTATGTTTCACAAGTCTTTGGAACTAAAGGTGAAGTTAAGAAATTGATAAAAAATATGCTGTTGAGAGTAGAAGGCAAATTGTGGTTATTAAAAATGATAAACAAAGGGTTAGGGCAGAGTGTCATGGATGTTTACCAGAATTTGAGGTTGATGACTTTGGAGTTCATGTTGCTAGTCAAGCACCAGACAAAGGGAAAAGTGCTAAAAAACAAAGGGGGATGGTGTTAAGGGGGCTGTTGTGAACAAAAACAAAGTTAAGGGGGATGCTGTTAAAAAGGGTTTCACAAGGGTCCTCCTGTTAACAAGGGTAAAGTTAAAGGGTCTTCTGATAAAAATGTTGGTGGGAGGGGAATAAGACAAATCCATTAGAGTTTCAATGCCCCTGGCAGCTTTTAGTATCTAAAGTTAAAAAGGATGAATCATGGGTGGTTAAAATTTTAGTTGATGAACATAAATGTGTTCAGACCAGAAAGATTACAGCTTGCACATCTACATTTCTATCTCAACAACTCTTAGATCAGATTGAGGAAAATCCAGATATTCATGTTAAAGCTGTTCAAGAATAGTTTCAAAGGAAATACTCACTTGGGATCTCTAGGATGAAAGCATATAGGGCTAAGTCACAAGCAAAGAAGATGGTGGAACGGGATTACACTTCACAGTATGCTATGTTGAGGGATTATGTGTTGGAGTTGAAAGATAAAAATCCAGGTACTACTGTTAAAATAGAAGTTGAAAGAGATACTGATACAACTGAAAATACAAGAAAGTTCAAAAGGATATATGTTTGTTTGGGTGATTTGAAAGAGGGTTTTAAGGCAATAGGTAAGGATTTTCTAGGTCTAGATGGTGCTTTCATGAAAGGGCCTTATCCTGGCCAGATCTTAAGTGCAGTGGGTGTTGACCCTAACAATGGTATATATCCAGTTTGTTATGCAATAGTAGAAGCAGAAAATTACAATGCTTGGTTATGGTTTTTGGATCTGTTGGGTGATGACTTAGACTTGGGTAGAAACTCAAACTTCACTTTCATCAGTGATAGGCAAAAGGTAACCCTTGTTTACATAGTTAATGATCATTATTTACATACTTATTAATGACATGACACTTGTTTACATGTTTACTAGGGCCTACTTCCTGCACTTTCAAGGTTGTATCCTTGTGCTGAGCACAGGTATTGTCTTAGGCACATTCATGAGAATATGAAGCCAACATTCAGAGGCAAGCTTTATAAAGATTTACTGTGGAAATGTGCAAGTGCAACAACTATACCAGAGTTTACTACTGCCATGAATGAGTTAAAGTCTGTGAACAAGGCAGCACATTTGTGGTTTTCCAAAATCCCACCTCTGCACTGGAGTAGGTCTCATTTTACTGGTATGAACTTTACAATCTATGTTAAGTATTTGTTTTGATTGGTAAGTCCGTTAGAATAATATACATTGAAACCACAGGTAGGGGACAAACTGACATGTTACTTAACAATATGTGTGAATCATTCAATGGAAAGATTGTGGAAGGTAGAGACAAGCCAACTATCCATGCCCTAGAGTACATTAGGGAGTATTGTATGAGGAGAATTGCTGCTGTGTTGAAAGATATAGAAAGCAGTGAAGGACTTTTGACACCTAGGGCCACAGAAGTGTTTGAGACTATTAAAAAAGATGCTACCTTTTACAGTGTGCAGTGGAATGGGGGGGGATAAATATGGGGTTAGTGGTAAACCAGGTCACACAAGAGTTGTTGATTTGGAACAGAAAACTTGTGTATGTAGAGGTTGGGAAATAACAGGTAATAAGTTGTCATAATTCTGTTTACTAATCTTTTATAATGTCCATGATTTCTGATTGTGTATGTATGCACATGGATGCCATGTAGACATGCAGTAGCTGCTTTATGGTTCAAATCTACTAATGGTGGCAGAGTTGGTGCATTGGAAAGCTGGGATAACCCAGTGTACACAATGGAGAGGTGGAGGCAAGTCTACTCCTTCAAGATCAACCCCATTAATGGCAGGGCTCTGTGGCCTAAGTGTGAAGTTCCAACAACATTATTGCCACCCAATCATCACAACCAGGTGGGTAGACCAAAGAAAGACAACTTGTGGCAAGTGTGGAAACACGGGTCATAACAAAAGGACTTGTAATGGCCAGACTGAGAAGGGCAAAAGGTTCAGGGTAAGAAGACTGAGAAAAGGGGAAGAAAAATGAAGGCTGATGTGGAAGTGCAGGGTAACAATGACAAGGGGCAGGGTTAATTTTTAGTTTAGGAAGTGTTTTAGACAATGTTTTGCATGTTTTCAGACATTATGTATGGTCTTATCTATGGTCTTTTATGTGTTTTTAGGATAATATTTATGGTTTGTTTAATATGGTATGTGCTGAATCTATGGTATTTGGATGTTTATGTATGAATCAACTGTTTTGTTATCCATTTATGGTTGTTTAATATGGTTGTGCAGGCTTATCCAATTATCAAAACCATTTGACCCATTTGGTTGTTTAATATGTTTTGTCAAAACTATCCAAATATCAAAACCATTTGATCCATTTGATGCTTTAATATGGTTGTCAAAACTGACCCATTTGACCCATTATCAAAACCTGACCCATTTGACCCATTATCAATCCTGACCCATTTGACCCAACATTCAGAACCTGACCATTTGACCCATTCTCAAAACCTGACCATTTGACCCATTCTCAAAACCTGACCATTTGACCCATTATCAAAACATGTCCATTAACCCATTATCAACTCATGTACAATTGACCCATTATCTACATATTAATACTAAAATGTGCATTATATGCACTTTCATTTCCACAAAAGATTCTTACAAAACAGGTCTGCTGATACATTAAGCTGATACATTAACATGTCTAATCATTCCATTAACTGCTTCATATACTACTACTAATACATACACTACTAATACATTAACAAATACACCACAAATCCTATCCAACTCATAATCAGGAGCCTTTTCAGTTTGGTAGCATCATCAATACTAGCTTTGACCTTCTGCTAAAGCTTGTTGTTTGCAACTATCAGATTCATGTTACATCGTTCCAAGTTGTTTTTGGATCTTAACAAACCAGGTATGATGTCCACACATCTTTGGCAGTTGTCTTCACACCACCCAATAAATCTACATCTGGAACCCTAATTTAAACATACAACATTGTATCAGAAATCGATGTAATGGAACCCTAATTTAAAATACAACACCACCCAATTACCTGATCAGGACATGCATAGAACCGGCGATCTGGGTTTCGATCAGTCCAGGATGTGAGAATGATTGCTTGTTTACCACATTCACAATACACGGGCCTCGTCATCTGATCGTTTGAGGATGGAACCCTAATTTGATCGAATTGGATATCAGGTTTAACAAGGAAGGGTTTTAAAAGGAGGAAATCAAATGAGGACGTGAAATGTCAATAATACCCTCATGTGCCCTTCACGTGACTTGATTTAACCAGAAAATCTAACCATGTTAGTGCTAAAGGACGAGACTTGAAAGATTTTAAAACATATAGGACGATTCTCATCACTTTTGAAGTTTAAGGACATCTACTGAAAAAATGGGTAAAGATAAAGGATAATTTCTGTAATTTTCCTTATATAATTATATATCTAAAAACTAAAATAAAAACGACAACTTCTTTTCATTATTAATGTATGATTATAGCACATATTATTCTGTGATTATTTCAGTTAGCAACTAAATTTAGTTACACTGGACAAGCATGTATATGCACACATAAACCTAATTTGGTTGTTAATGAGGTTTTGCTTTCGATCAGAGTGGTTCTTTTAGGGTGTTTCGGTTTGTTGGTTGATTTGTTACCGAGGGTTAGAATGGTCAATACCATATATTCCATTGGGGGCATGTCTTCAATAGCTTTCTGACTTGATTAATTGTTTCCCTTTCGTGTTCACTCTTCAGGTTCCGTGTTGTGCTGTGCTGTCACCTCAACCTACACCAGCAACACTATCTTGTAAAACGTTCCAAGTGGGCCCAGAATGAAGAGTTGACTAAGCTGAAGCATGTTGAGGTTTGCCCCAAAGCAATGGAATTGACACAAACCATAGCCAAGAGAATAGGTAGTGATGGTGGTGGGGCGCTTATAATTGATTATGGCTTGGACTCGATAGTCTCTGACAGTCTTCAGGTCTATCACATTTTAACACTATGCAATATTTTGAGTGAAATAGGCGTTGTTCAGATCTCTGATTACAATGGGTAGCAAATTGGACAGGTTGGCTAATGGGTCAAAATAAAGTTGGGTTGATCCATCAACACTTTTTGTCCATCCTTTTGGATTCTATAAATAATTGATTTATCAAACATGATTATAATAACTATTACAATATGATGATTCACATATTTTGAATAAAACATTAATATACCTTTTTATAGGCAATTCGAAAACATAAGTTTGTTAATAGTCTGGATGATCCGGGTTCTGCTGACCTAAGTACGTACGTTGCTTTTCCTGCAATCAAACATTCTGCTGAGGAAGTTTCAGGTCTGCATTCTTTACTTGTGATCATGCATAATCACTCCCAAAATAATTACAGACTTAAACCCAAATTTTTTTTTGTTTTTTTTGGTTTTAAATACCAATAAATATAAAATTGAAATGATTTGCAGAAGACGTGGATGTATACAGACCCATTACCCAGTCCCAGTTTCTTGGTAATGTTGGAATGATTTTTCGTGGGAAGCGTTGCTACAAAACTGCACAGACCAGCAAACAGAGTCACTGAGAACAGGGTACTAGCAGTTCGTGGGGGACGTATTTAACAAGAGACAGGTATCGATTTCATTATGTTACATATGATATCATAAACCTAATTTGGTTGTTAATGAGGTTTTGCTTTCGATCAAAGTGGTTCTTTTAGGGTGTCAAATTACTTTAGCTGATTAAAATTCTCCTAAAGAAAGAGAAATCTGAATAGGCTTCATTACGGGATGAGAGTTGCTTGATATCGACAAACCGAATACTGTTAATATTGTTTTCGTCAAATTACTACTCTAATTTTGGGTCTTCTCTTTGTTGTAGAGTATGTTCGTGTCTTACCGGTACCATACTGAATCAAACTGATGGCTATGAATCAAGTTCTTAGTAGATTGGTTCTACCCTATTTTTTTACTCCGTTTTTATTAATTTTAAAATTATTGTTTGTTGTGTCGAGTTTGAATACGAGTTATTTATTTTTTATTATATAAAGTTGTTAATATAAAGTTGTTATAATACATAAAGACTTCACAAGTTAATCACAGGTCAATCATCGGATTTCTTAGTATCTTTCTATCTTTGGTTTTTCAGGGTTTTTTTAAATGAGCCCCATGTAATGAGTCCATCGAATTAGCTATGTTTGTAGGCGGTGAAAGGACCAAAGACGCCGCTTTTGACGTTTCGTAGGTGCGTGTGATCACGACTCCACTTACATCTGGTTTAGGGACTGGATTGTGCAGATTTTTATTCTAAGGTTGTACTTTGTATTCGTCGTTTCTTTTAATGAGCCTATCTAACAAGTCCATCAAGTTCGCTGAAGATATGTAATTGTATTATGGTCGAAATTGGGGTTCACCAAGAGCGTTCAGAAACTTTATTCGCCTATTAAAGGAATTGATAGTTTAATGGCAAGGATCCCATTGGGTACCAAGAAAATTCGTTTGTCCGAAATTTTCTTGTAGCTGAACATGGCATTCATGAGTCTCTATTGATTCCTCTTTCATTTAATGAAGACTTTGAAAAAGCTTTGAGAGATGTTAATATGTGGCTTTTTGTGCACTTACGAAATTGGAAACAGGTTTCGCCACCTTTTGATACTGAAATCATGTGCCTTTGAAGAACCAACTAGGAAACCCATTATCACGATCATGTGCCTTTAAAGAACCAACTAGGAAACTCATTATCACGATCGCGAAACGCGCGATTAAGGAAAACAACTAGTTATAATTTTTGTAAAAAAAATCGTAAGTGTATAACATTATATGTAAAAGTAGTAAATGGTTAAATATATAAGAATATCTTTTTGGTCATTTTATATGAATAAGTTAAGTCAAACACCTTTTAAAAAACAACTTATCGACTTATTAGTTTTTTCTCACCAAAAATTAATCCAAACATTTGTTTAAAAACTCATTTTGAAAAGCCGTAAGTCAATAAACAATTTAAAAAAAAAAAAAAAACACTTTTGGACCTTCTTAATATGATTTATATAAAACCTAGTTCGAGCTCATAAATAAGCCTAAATTAGTAATTAGACTGCGCGCGTATATTGCAAACATCGAACTAATTAGTCAAAATGTTTTGCGATGTGTTAACCATATGAAAACGCGTGTTTTGATGTATCCGGATTCACTCAACAATATTGCGGTTGGATCAAAATATAAAATAATCGAATTTATATTGTACAATCATAGTCTCGACTTATACATGGGAAACGTAAAAAAAACATAATAAAGGGTTGAAATTTTACTCCTAGCATGTTGCAAAGTCAAGATGTAGAGTAACTCGAATTTATACCGTCGAATGAGAAAGTATTACATTTGACCCGATTCTATTCGATTTAAAACTTAATTTATACTGAGACGTGGACCAACTAAAAACGTAACTAAGATAACCACAAAACATAAATAAAATAACCACAAAAACCTTTTATATTTGACTTGGTTTGTTTAAAAACTAAGTTTATAAAATAAGCACAACTCTATTATATCATTTGTTTTGCTATTTATTAAATCTATCAATTTCAGGTACACGATTATCAAGCTGATGTTATATATGAACTTATCATTTTTTTGAAAATAGATAATATGTTGTACATGCAACCAATCCTGCACTGCCACCTTATTTTTATCCTTAAATACCCTTAAAACCATAAAATTATTGGGAGTACCTAGCCTCGTGTACCCTCAAGCACACCCACCAATAAAAAGCCCTCACAAAACTCCAAAACACTTACAAATGTTCCATCTTTCAATGGGTAAGGTAATGCAACGAAAGCAACATGTTAGTCAACCCGCATGGGTGGCGGCAATGTTCTTTCGCAGGTTCGAACTCTCGACGGTCGACCCACCTGGTGCCCTGTCCCCCTTAGTAATTTGTTATAGTGAATTGAGTATTGATGTTCATCTTTTGTTGATAGATGGCCGATAGAAAACAATGGAATCATTAGTTTAGTTGTAGAAGGAAACTTATGAAACAACTCTAATTGATTATATAGATGAATATGGGTGTTTGGTCATCAAGTATGAGTCAGATGTTGAAACAAAGAAATGAAATGAAGTTGGCATGGATTTCCTGGTTGATAAAGAAGAATCTAATAATGAGTAAGGTTTTTAATAGTCTTGATGACACATATGATTTCTACAATTGCTACGAATTTTTACATGGATTTGGAATACATATTGATACAACTTTTGAAATTAAGAGAACTAATGAGCCTTATCAGATGAAGTGTGTATGCAGCAAAGGTTTTAAAGATTTGAAGTCTATTAGTTCTACAAGAGATGTTAAGAAATGTCATTGCGACTTAAGAATTGGGTGTGAAGCTTTTCTTTGGATTTCGAAAAGTAGAGATGGGAAATGGTTAGTGGATCGGTTTAACGATTCACATAATCATGTGTTAACTATTACTCCAACTAAAGTAATGTAACACCGATCTCATGGGAAGCTTCATTGGTCATTGATTTTCAAAGCTCTAATGTCAGAAGTTGGTCAGTCTGGGTTGAAACCTTGTAAAATCAGGAAGGCTATGAATACCATGAAAGGTCTATATGGAAATTAACAACAAAATAATGTAAGGTAAAGAATTTTATACGATCATTAGACATTTCCAAGATAATTACTTTAAGAACGTAACCTTTATTTTGTTGTGGATTTATTTGGTGATGGTTCTCCAAGAAATATAGTTTTGGGCTGATTGGACGTATAGAGACTCGTATATAAAGTTTAGGGATGTTGTGTTTGATGTCACATACATGACAAAAAATCAAGAAGTTACTTTCTCCAATTTGTTAGGGATTCATCATGGTTAGTCCATACTTTTTGGTGATCCACTATTGGAGAATGAGAAGTAAGCTACTTTTGAATGCTTATTTTAATAACTTCATGTTTGATAAGTATCCACTAATAATAATTACATATAACATAAAGCTAGTTGCAAAGCAATAAAAATTGTTTTTCCAAAAACTCGACATCGTTATTGTTCATGGCATATTAAGAGAAATGAGATAGAACATCTTCGACCTCTTAAAGTTTATTATAGTGACTTTGAAGAGTTACATGAGCATTGAGTAAAGAGTAATACAATTGAAGATTTTGAAACTAGTTTGGAATTTTTATGTGGTAAATATGTTTTTCAAAACGAAAGTTGGATAACAAAGATGTATAACCAACATAAATATTGGGCTAAAGCCTTCTCAAAGATTATTTTCTTCAGGCATGACATCAAGTAGAAGAAGTGAGAGTATTCATTATTTTTATGGTATGTAAATTCAAAAACCATGTTGAATGAGTTTGTAATATAGTATGATAAAGTTGTTGAGGCTTGAAGGGATTCCGAAGAAGACAAAGACTTCAAGACCATGAGCTCCAAGCCAATTCTTTATTCTGTTAATTTGATAGCGGCAAAAGCAAGTTTGCGTTACGCTAGATCGCCATTTGATGTATTAACAAAGGAATGGACTAAACCTACATATAGTGTAACTCACAAGACAATAAGCAAGACTTCGAAAGATATTAGAAATATTAACTTTCGTCTATGAGATAAGATAGATCATAGATGTAACATGTTTTGATGTTCATGTGCAAAGTTTAAAACATACGGGTTACTACTTGGGTGTATCTTTATGTCTCAAAGAAGTGACATGTTGAAACTCCGCCTGATCATTATATTTTACCTAGGTGGACACCAGATGCTAGGTCTATGGTGGATAATTGCACTATTTGGCTCGGAGAGATACACAGTGGGAATGAATACAGTACGTTAATTTTATGGTGTTTTCAATCAAAATTTAGAAAAGCGATTGAACAAGCAAGAGACTCTCTAGTGGAGATAAAGAAACTAAATACTATCTTCTTGAAGTATTTAGAAAAGAAAAGTATTAGAACAAGGTCGAAAACGGTTTGAGATTGCTTCACAAGATTCTAGTGCTGGGACTTCTCAAGTAAACATGATGCCTCAAATTTTATTTGAGATCCGCTACTTCATACTAATACTAAAGGTCGTCTTGAAAGTGAAACTGGAATCATATCTTCCCTAGAAGTACCAAAAAAGAGAAGTTGTTCTTACTGCAACGAAGTAGTTCATTATATGAGTAGTCGTGTTTCAAAAAGAAGGTATGATCTATACTTATTTATAAGTAATACACACTGTTTGGTTAATATAGTTCTCATATTTACTTTCTTTTTCCTTTTCCGGCAGACGAGTCTAAACTTGAGGGAGAAGGATAATTTGTGTCATGTTTGAGTAGTGTATGGTTTGATTGAAAGTCGAGTAGATACTAAGATTTGGATTTTTTTTATGTGTTCAAATACTAGATCCATTTTTATTTATATGAGTTTATGTGGAAATGGGTCAAAATATAGCGAAAAAAATATGAAATAGGTCAAATATAGAAATTTAAATCAAACCGGTGAATTAAGCATAAAAATGAAAATCGATTTGCGACACTGTAGTGAACTGTCTTTTGCTACTCAAATATGTAATTGCTACATTGTTGTTGCGACACTCATATAGTTTCCTAATTAAATGAGAAACAATATTAACAGGGACTTCAATGTAGTAGATGTTAATACGAAAATTAAAATTAGAATGTTTTAATATTGTAATCATGGCTGAATTATTATATATAACAAAAGAGGTTGCTTAGTAACAGTGAAGGGTACTTTTGTAATTTCTTATGTTTGTGAAGGGTACTTTTGTAATTTCTTATGTTTAGATATTTGGTGGAATGTGAGGCATATGTCAGTCTTCAACTTTTTTAGGTTTCCATACATGATCAAAGCTTCCTTACATGTGCTACTTTTGACCTTCGTTTGAGGTAGTATTTATTGTCGCCAGTAACATGATCAAACATTCCATACCCGTGCTGCTTTTGTGATCTTCGTTTGAGGTAAACTTTCAAAATTTTGTGTCCTGTTGCCTCAATTTTTTTTACTTAATAAGTGAATTTTACTTCTCCTATCTTTTTCATCGTAACAATAAGTAGACAAAGGATAAAAGTCTGGATTAGAATCTTCTATACTGAAAACATGTAGAGGTAATCAACCGTTTCTGATCCATCACACCTGACCTACAACTGACCCAAAACTTGAACCTTTGGTGAACCTTAGACCCGGAACCGAAACCTTTTGTGCAATCTCGGTTCGGGTACTACACAGGTCTAACGGTGCCTACAATCGTTTGTAAAGGTTAACACCATTGATACAGGTGGTTACGTTTAGGGATTGTAGGGATATGAGTAGTTGGAGGATATTGGGCTGTGGATCAGTTTATGTACTTATTTTTTAAGTAATCCCGAAGCCATGATGACATTCCAATTACAGCCTTATAAATAGTAGGAGGTTGGACTGGGTTTCTCAAGTTGGTATGCAATTGCCTGAATTGTTATGACTCCAGACACCAATTATTGATTATTTCTTCAAAATCGAACCAAAAATGACCTGAAACGCGCAGTAAAGCGCGCAACATTCATCTAGTTAGATAATAATACAAATTATTATTATTATTATTATTATTATTATTATTATTATTATTATTCATCATCATCATACTCAGTTGATCCCACCACTAGCAAAGCTAAAGTAGGGTCTGAGGAGGGTAAGATGTAGACAGTTTCATCATCTACCACTCTCTTTCTCTTCCTCCCTACCGGGCAAACCACCATCATCACCAATTTTCGTGAATGTACATCAGATTTTTTCATCTATAACTTACTAGATTATACACCGGGAGCGTCCCGGGGTTGAGAAATCTAATATGACACATCAATTTTACATATGAAATAGACTGATGTGCTTCACATTTAAATGCAGGAAAGCTTTGGGTAACACCTAACCTAAAACAGTTAACAATGTATAACTCCAATGTTAACACCTAACCTAAAATAGCGTATAACTCCGTTGTTAACACTTAACCTTAAACAATGTATAATTCTAATGTTAACATCTAACCTAAAACAATGTGTAACTCTAATATTAATACCTAATCTAAAACAATGTACAATTTCAATGCTAACACTTAACCTAAAACAATGTATAATTCCAATGTAATTCTAATATTAACACGTATCATAAATGCTAAAAAATGTACAACTCTAACATACTAATATTGATACATAACCTAAAATAACTCTAATATTAACATCTATCATAAAGGCTAAAAAAATGCGAAACTCTAATATCTATATTCAATACCTAACCTAAAACAATGTATAACTCTAATATTAACACCTATCATAAACGCTAAAAAATGCATAACTCTAATATCAATATTCAATACCTAACCTAAAACAATCTATAAATCCAATGCTAACACCTAATACTTCAACATGAAGAAGCACTAAAAATGTTAGTTACATGATGTTTAGATGTCTCTAGCCTAGTATAGGTGTTTGTTAGTTCTTTTGTAAACGGTTGTATGTATTTTGTGTGTTTTTATGATGTTTAGGGCAAACAAGCGACTATGATTGGTTTCACACGACTAGCCTTGCTAGTCGTCTGTTTTCTCATAATCATCTATTTAACTCATAATCGTGCCATTTTTCATAGCCGTGTGTGTGTTAGTCGTGTAACATTTCATAATCATCTAAAATCAGTATTTTTTCAAAATTTGACCAAGTATCGGATTGTACGGACTATTATCGGACTGTTAACTATGGTTAACCCGTAGGGACACCTGAATCAACCGAGATAACAATATGAAAAACCCATGAACATGCAAATGAACGTACCAACTAATCCTTAGGCACTCTCCGCTCAACGGAACGCGCAACGGATGCAACAACAGCTACAACAAGCTAATGTTGCCAGAACCAATTTGTGGCCTCTTGCAGCTCAACAGTATGCCCAACAACAACTCCTCATGAACGAGAATCCTTGGGCACTCGCATCCGCTGCTACTCAACAGACTCATCATTTATTGTCAGTGCTGTTAAGTGATCCAGAAACCATCAGTTCAAACAGAGCACCAAAGCTACAATTTATGTCTGACTACCACTCTTGGATGGGACGTTTCAAGACACATGTTGAAGGCATAGACGGCGAAGTATGGGCAGCGATCAGGAATGGGTACAACAGACCAATGATAGAGAATTCAAACATTCCGGTCGCCTTGGATGATATGACGGATGCTCAGAAAAGGAAGTTCAATGCTGAGAAGAATGCGATGGTTGCTATAACTCAAGCTTTACCCAAAGACATCCTTCATCAATTCGCATAGTGTACAACTTCGTAGATGCTTTGGCTGGCTTTAGTAGAAATGAATGAAAAGACTAGGAAGATTAAGATGGATTAACTCAGGAAGGAATTTGAGAATTTCACGGTAATAGGGAATGAACCTCTACGAGATCTGACTGCACGTTATTATCATCTGATGTTAGAGATGTATCAATACGGGGTGATCTACACATCTACTGAACTTGTTGAACGCTTTGCAGATGCATTCCCTCCCCACTGGCATCAATGGTTAGACACCCAGAAGTCAACAAACCGTTATGGGAGCTTCTCCATCAATGACTTTGTTATCAAGCTTAAAAACAAGGAAATTGATGAAAATAGGAGGACAAACAAGGCATTTATCCCTCAAAACCCTAGTATCTATTATGGGACAGCTCCTGCTGAATACAGCGGTGCAGGATCCAAATCCGAGACAACTTTTGTATTAAATCAAGATCCTGTATTCGCCTTCGACAACAATGGTCCTATACCAGATACTGCCCCTCTAATGTACCCCTTAGGACAAGCAACTAAAATTCCTCCATTGTACGTGATGAATCTACCCCAGTACGGTGTTAACCCTTTTTCACACCTTGCAGCTCCGGCACAAGCAACGCCAAACTTTGGTGGACCTTCTTCTTTTTCTTCTTCAGGGTATGGTGGTGCTTCATCTTATGGTTATGGTGGTGCTTCTTCTTCTGATCAAGACAGTAGTTTTCTGACAAACCCAGTTCTCCAACAGTCAAACACAGCAGGATTCAAGAAGGTGGCGGTAGATCTAGCTCAAGAACATATGGCTCTTCTGTCTACACTGGTCAACTCCTACAGTGGTTTAGTTGCAGGACAGATTGGGAATCCTTACTTTACTCAAGAAGACTACACCCAGATCGACAAGGATGATATGGACCTGATTGATATTCAATGGCACTTCGCAGGCATGGTTCAAAGAGCAAAGGAGTTCATGGATTGGACAGGGAGAAGAGATATTCTAATCAACAACAACACACGATTCAGTTTTGATAAAAGCAAAGTTACGTGTTATAACTGTGGCACTATGGGACACTTGCCAGGGAATGCGATAAATCCAATTCCGAATCACACTTAGAATCACCATCAGTAGAGTCATTGTCTGGAGCTTCGACTTCTTGTGCACTTGTGTTGACTTCAACTTCAACATCCGCGTCAAGAACCTGTTCAACATAGCATGCTGCACCTCCCTGCGGAGCATCTTCTCCCTCTAGATGTAGATTCCAGTTCAATCCTTCATCTGCTTGAATTACCAATGCCCATCCTTGATTGTTGTTGGCAGGAGCATTCTAGTTCTAGTTATGTATGGGGACAATTTCTCCTTCAGTATTTTGGTTAGGTTGTGTCTGGGCTGGTTGTTGTTGGTTCTGATTTCCCTAGTTGTTTTTGTTGAAAGGATTCTGATTTGCTTACTGCTTTAGTCAATCACATTCCCTAGCAAAGTGTCCCTTGGTGCCACAGTTGTAACACGTAACTTTGCTTTTATCAAACCCAAATCTCGTGTTGTTGTTGATCAGCATATCTCTTTTTCCCGTTCTATCCATAAACTCCTTTGCTCTTCGAACTACGCTTGCAAAGTTTTACATAATATCAATCAGGTCCATATTGTCCTTCTCGATGTGGGCGTAGTCTTCCTGAGTGAGATAAGGATTTCCTATCTACCCTACAACTAAGCCACTGTAGGAGTTGACCAAAGTAAACAATACAGCCATATGTTCTTGAGCCAGTTCTACCGCCACTTTCTCGAATCCCGTTGTGTTTAATTGCTGAGCAACTGGATTAGGCTGAAAACCACCACCTTGACCTGATGAAGAAACACCACCATATTCCGAAGATGAAGTACCCCTTAAACCCTGACGAAGAAGGTCCACCAAGATTCGACGTTGCTTGTGCTGGTGCTGCAAGATGTGCGAAGGGGTTAACACCAAACTGATTTCCCCTATATAATGAAGGACATTAAGTTGCTTGTCCTAAGGGGTACACGGGAGGGGCAGTATCTGGGATGGGACCATAGTTGTCGAAAGCGAATACATGATCTTGATTTAGAACAAAAATAGTTTGTGGTTTGGATCCTGCACCGCTAAGATCATCAGGAGCTGTCCCATAATAGATACCGGGGTTTTGAGGGATAAACGCCTTGTTCTCCCTTCCGATTTCATCAATTTCTTTGTTCTCAAGCTCGATCACAAAGTCATTGGTGTATATGGTCTGATAATTGTTTGTTGACTTCTGGATGTCGAGCCATTGATGCTAGTGGGGAGGTAGTGCATCTGCAAATCGTTCAACAAGTTCAGAAGAAGTAGAGACAACCCTGTACTAATACATCTCCAACATCAAATGATAATAACATGCAGTCAGATCCCGTAGAGGCTCATTCCCAATCACTGTAAAGTTCTCAAACTCTTTCCTGATTTGATCCATGTTGATCTTCCTTGTCTTCTCATTTCCCTCATTCCTCTGTGCTAACACAAGCCAAAGCATCTGAGATGTCGTACATTGTGCAAACTGATGTAGGATGTCTTTGGGTAACGCTTGAGTAAGAGCAGCCATCGCCCTCTTCTCAGCATTAAACTTTCTTTTCTGTGCACCCGTCATATCATCCAAGGTGATAGGAATGTTTGAATTCTTTACCATAGGTCTGGTATACCCATTCTCAATTGCTGCCCAAACTTCTCCATCTATGCCTTCCATATGTGTCCTGAAACGCCCCTTCCATGAGTGGTAATCTGACATAAACTAAAGTTTAAAACTTTCAAAACAGGTATTTGGATAAAATACTGATTTTGAATCTAAAACCTCACTGTTTTGAATCCGAAATGTTATCAAACACTCGTGATAAGAGCCAATGCTCTGATACCACTTGTAGGATCATTTTGGACAACCCGACTATCACGAGTTGGTTTGTCTAGAGTGCGGAATCATCTATACATTGTTTGAATAACAAAAACACCAACAAACACACACACAAGATATCAAAACACACACACACACACACACACACAAATGGTTAAAGACTTAAAGTTTGTATCCGTATGAAAAACAGAGTGTGAGTGTACAATACAAAGCTACAGACACTAAAACCTAGGCACCAGGTGTTTGGGAATGTGTGAAATGACAGCTGAATGATTATAGGCAATGATTGGTTGTATTTATACTCCTGTCCAATCGGCCCAGGCCCATGGGGGCGACTAGCAACCCGTCAAGCGACTATGAATCAAAGTCGCTGGATAAACGCACGACTAGGACCATAATCGGCCAAAAGCCATACGACTAGCAAGGCTAGTCATGTGAAACCAATCATAGTCGCCTGTTCATCCCAAACACCATAAAAACAAACAAATTACATATAAACGTTCATAAAACAACATATGAACACCTATACTAGGCTAGGGACATAAAGAAGCATGGTAAGACCTTTTGTAGTCGAACAACATACTAACACAGGACGATGCTCGCAGACTTGAACCTACATGTATTCTTCTGGAATGAGGCAGTTCACTGCGTGTGTTTTACTCTAAATAGGTTTTTATCCGGTAAAGAAGCACGATAAGACCTCTTACGAATTGCTGAACCATCAGAAACCGAACTTAGAATTTCTAGAACCATTCGGGGCTCCATGCATCATGATTCAACATCATGAAAAATTTGGAGCTAAAGTAGAAGATGGTTTCTTTGTTAGTTACAACACTCCCATTAAAAGAGTTTACAACAAAAGAACCCAATACATTAAAGAATGGCTTAAATGTTCAACGCTATACTGTCAATGCTCTTGGCGTGGGACCCTATTGGTTGTTCGACTACAAGAGTCTGTTTGAATCTTTCAACGTAGATAATGTGGTTGGCGATGTTGTTGCACAGATGTATTACGAATGTGAAAACGCAGCCAGGTCACCACTGATGCATCTGATCATCATCAATACACCAACAACATCCAATGCCTCAGCACCTACGGATCCCCTTGCAAAACCACAACAACAGAGGTAGAGGAAGTTTTTCAGGAAGCATCGGCAGAGTTTCAAGACTCATCCTCATCTGACGAGGAGTTTGTAGAATCTCATGAAACTCTAACTGATGAACAAGCTGGAAATGGTGAATCTACCACTACAGCTCCAGTTACTCCTGCAGGAAACAATCAAGCTGGTCCTTTTTCTGCAGCATCCGGGCTTGATTTGCGGATTGATCTCTCAAGGTTTAATATGCAACCCATTGCTCCTTCTAGTCCAAGCGCCGCAAAGACAAATCTTTCTACGGCTTGGGGAATCTCAATTTGCATTCGGATGATCCAGTGTCGGCACATCCGGAATCTCGGATTCACTACACTCATCCATTGCAAAATGTATCCAACTAGCAGGGTTATGACACGTGGTCAACTCAGAAATGCTAGTTCAAGTGACAATGCAGGTACCCTGGCTCTATATTTAGGCATCAGAAAAGCCAAACATCAGAACGATTGGTCCTTTGCTCTCTACGTATCCCAACAAGAACCAAGAACTATGCAGGAGGCACTGAGGGAGGAACCATGGATAAAATCTATGCAAGAAGAACTTCAGTAGTTCCAAAAATTGGGAGTGTGGGACTTAATTGACTTACCTCTTGGTGCGAAGAAAACTGGAACGAAGTGGCTCTTTAAATGTAAATGGGATGACCGTGGGGGGGGGGGTGGTTATTAGAAACAAGGCTCGATTGGTTGTTCTCGGCTTTAGACAAATTTAAGGGATGGATTACAACGAAGTACACGCTCTAGTTGAACGCCCTAAATCTATTTGGATGTTCTTAGCTTATGCTTTGTACAAATGATTCAAGGTTCACCAAATGGACGTGAAAAGTGCTTTTCTGTATTGTATCGTGAGGAAGAGGTGTATGTTGCACAGCCGCCGGGTTTTGAGGATGCGTTTCATCGTGATAAAGTCTACAAATTGAATAAAGAGTTGTACGGACTCCATCAAGCTTCGCGAGAATGGTATCAAATGCTTAGCAACTATATGATCTCCAACGGGTTCAAACGTGGACTCGTGGATTGCACCTTATTCACCAAGGAAAAGGGTGGCGACCATCTTCTAGTACATGTTTACATTGATGATATTATTTTTGGGTCTACTAATGATGCTTTGTGCAGGGAATTTGAAAAGTTAATGCAGGAGAAATTCGAGATGAGCTCGATGGGGGAAATGCATTTTTTTCTTGGACTACAAGTAGAACAACATGAGTCGGGGATCTTTATCCACCAGACCAAATACGTGCTGAAATCTTGAGCGAGTTCTAGATGGAAGACTTTACTCAAGTGCCCACCCCCATTCAAACCAATCACGGGATTGGTGTTGATGAGAAAGGACAAATCCTTGATCCTTTCATATATCGAGCGATGATTGGCTCGTTGATGTATCTCACTACCTCTAGACCTGGCATAATGTTCGCAATGTGTCTCCCAACCCATTTCTAATCAAGGCTAAAACAATTCCACCTAATTGCTATGAAGAGGATCTTTCGTTATCTGAGGGGTTGTCCGACCAACGGTCTATGGTACCCTAATGACTATAGGTTTGACCTCATCGCTTTTAGTGATGCTGACTATGGCGGATGCAAAACGGATGCAAAATCCACATTGGATGGATGCCAGTTTTTTGGTGCAAGACTAAACTCATGGCACTACAAGAAGCAAGCCTCGGTGTCCTTTTATCAACTTGCGAGTCGGAATACGTAGCTGCGTCCAGCTGCTGCTCCCAGGTTTTATGGACACAACAACAAATGAGAGACTATAGTTTGAAATTTCTTAATACTCCCATCTACTGTGACAATGGGTCCGATATAGAACTTGCTAAAGACTCAGTTAATCACTCCAAGGTTAAAATCCACACTAATTACCAACGTACCCATTTATACACCAAAGCTATTGACAAACCTCGATTCGAGTATTTGTTAATTTTGAATAGCATTAAAGAAAAGCAGGATTAACTTCCTCATCAATGGTCGTTTTTGTAAATATTTTTCTTCAAAAACTTGAAAAATCCAAAAATATTGTCTTTTCATAAATTTTTAGATTTTTAGGGGGAGGAAAATCAGAAGAATACAAAAACATCAGAAAAATCCAAAAATCCAAAAACATTGAAAAATTCAAAAATAAAAAAATGAGAAAAACGAAAATCGAGTTTTCATTTGGTGAAAAAGGAAAAATGATATGAACTCATCAGTGGGCTATCTAAACCTTTTAAAATTTAAAAGAATTGGAAACGATAAGCAGCCTCTACAATGATGTGTCAGTAGGCTCAAAATCAATTCCAAGTTCGACATGGTGATGTAAACTAAATTGACTTAAAATTGTATGGATTAACATCGCGTTGGCATATAGTCTTAATACTGAAATCTTGTTTGATAGAATGCCAAAATCTGAGGATTCTGGTCGTTAAGATATTGGTACATCCGGGGTGAACTGGACGTCTCTCAGAATAAAGGAGTGGCACATGTGTCGTATGTTGGGTTCGCAGTCGAACTGAGGCACATCATGTGAAGTCCAAGCAAAAGAAAAAGATAAAGAAAAAGTTAAACAAAAGAAAATATAATAAATTCAGATCAAGTGACGTCTGGGAATCCTATAAGAGCAATGTAGGGACAAAGAGGATTGAAGAAACCACTTTTTGATAACCTTAGTCCAAATCATATTCTGCTAAGTATAGAAGAAACTGCTGAAGAAGAAAACACAAGTACTGAAGAAGAAATCAACAAAGTACTGAAGAGCAAACTGGTCAGTAGTTCTGAGGTCTAACCAGACACTTCATTTCAGAACTACTGAAGACAAAACTACTCATCAGTAGTTTGTCTTCTTATCAGCAGTTTGTTGATCTTATCTTCTAACCGACTCAGACTTCAGTAGTTTAGTATAATAGTATTTTGTTAAAGTCTTGGAACAAGTTTCAATGCTACAGCCTGTTGTAAGCATTATCCCAAGTATAATATCTTAGCTAAATATCTTGTATTACTTAGTACAACAGTCTTGTGTATTCGTCTATAAATAGATGAGTTTATTCATCTATTTTATACATGTGATTACTTTGATTTTAATTGAAAATCCTTCAAGGCTTTTATAAACTTATTATCCATTTCACATCTGAGAATCATTCAATACTTGCACTTACTGCTTTATACTTTGAATTGCTTTTGATTCTCATTAACTGCTTAGTAAAGGGCGAGTAATAACTCCTGTAAAAGTGATACTTTAGACTTAGAACATTTATCATTCCGCTGTGAAAATAACTTTGATATAACTGCAAACACATAAGTGTTCTAATACTTAAACTGATATAAGAGACCACTGATCCAACAAGCAAAAAGATTCGAAATGCCAAAACCCTAATTGTTATTGAGGAGTTACTCTATGGTAACAAATCATAAGCCTAAAGCATCGTACCGATAAATCATTTAACGTTATCTGACTTGAACCCTGGTCTGTATCTCACTAGTCTATTTGTTTCATCTTTCATGCAGACCTGATCACCACTAAGTCCATTCCTTGTAAATATGGATGACAACATCTTATTCACTAGTTATGAGAAAGCTTTGTACATGCCTTGATATGGGAATATATAGCGTGTTCGGGGAACACCATTTAATCAGTATTAACCATTACCTTAACGTATCTAAAGTGCCTAGCGATAAAGTCTAATTTTGAGTTTAAGTGGACAACAATATTGGCAGTTGTTGTAGGATGCTTATTGGTAATTGAGCTATAAACTGAACAAAAAGGAGGGTTCCAGTTTAGTCTGTGCACTGATATGATTCCCTATCAGATGAAACTTACAAAAATATGCATGTGGATAGTTATCTGGCTTTCTAGTAGTTTTGATTTCTAATAATTATCATGAAAATCACAAAAAGATTTTAGTTCTGATTTGTTTTGATTACCGATGTTGGAATTCTAATCAATGGTAATCTTAATCTTTCAGAAACCGAAGTCGGAAAGTCAACTAATTGAAACTTGAAAATTGCCGAGTCAAAACCGAAATTTATCAACTCTTAGGCTAAAACAGTTTGAAAATGAAAATTCTTGAGTCGGAAATGGAAACATCTTCTTAAAACTGAGTGAAAATGCATGTTTTAACGAGTCAAGGGTTAAAAATGTCATTTTGAAAAGTTTAGGGGCATTTTTGGTAATTTAGGGTGACACATGACTATGAATGGTAATCGTGCCTAAATAGGGCCGACTAGCTTCATAATCATGTGATATCAGGGACGAGTATGGTTTATAATCGTGTGTGACAAAGGACGAGTATGATGTATAGTCGAGGAAAATAGACACGACTAGCCTTCATAATCGTGTAAATTGGACACGACTCGCCCTCTTAGTCGTCTGAATGAGGGACGAGTAAGGGTTGTATGAACAAACCCTAACTAAATAAAAACCGATTAATAGACCCACTAAATAGGTTTAATCACTAAAAATCAACATTTGGGTTTGTTAATCGGTTAGTTTAGAGCCTATTAATGCCAATATCACCACCTAAATTGACCCACATAACATTTTTTAAATTCAATATCTGAAACAAACACCCAGACGAGTAGGAAACATACTCGTGTGAAAAACTGGCCACTAGCATTCATAGTCGTCTGCTATAGAAAAATTGGCAAAAATTTGCCGTTTTTGTCCAATTTTGTGTCGTTTTGATATTTCTATTGATCGCTTTGAATGTACAGGCACCATGAATTGCGAAAGCTCAGGAAAGAACAACGTGTGCACGTTTCTTTTCCCAACAACATATGCCATATAGAGATATCCTATGTCAGTTCTACCAAAACGCTAGGATAGACTGTGAAGCTGTGCCCTCAGTCATCAGAAACAAGATCTACGAGCAAGATATTGTAGTTTCGGAAGATATGATATGCACTGAACTTCGCTTCAATGACTCTACAAGGTGAACGTGTGTGCACAAGGAGGTGACTGATAAGATGCTACACAAGGTGAACGTGTGCCCAGATTTCAAGTACTTAATACACGTCGTCTTACAGTGTTTAAGGCCAAGAAGAAAAACTTTCGATGATATCAGAGATACACTGGCGTTGGCCGTTGTTGCACTTGTTTTAAACAAAGAGTTAGCTTCTTAGGGATGGTCATTGTAGATGCATATGTGTGGCTATCGCTTTGGATTAATAAAGATTGGCGAAATTGTGAAGAAATGAAGTTTTGAAGAAGTTCATTCGACCAGTCGAAGGGTCGAATGAATATCAATATGGTCAAATGAAGTTTTGATAGAATAGTTTGTTTATTATGATGTTGGTTCGAGCGCTCGAAGGGTCGAACAGAGTCATTCGAACCCTGCAAGGGTCGAATGGACTGTCTATATATAGTTTGATTTTAGTTTGAAACTTAACAGTTAGTCATTTCAGAGTGTGTGATAGTGTGTGTTCTCTGTTAGAGTCTAGAAGGTTCTGTGAGTTGGGTTTTCATTAATATCTAAACTTTGTAAGGTTTTATCACCATTTATTAATGAAAATCATGTTGAAATGGAATCTAAACGTGTTCTGATCTGATTATTATCATTTTACATGTGATCTAGGGTTTTCGCACCTGGATTACTTATACTTGTGTGATTATATTGTTGATTTCATAAAATCCGGTCCTTTACAAAGTGGTATAAGAGCTTTGCTCGATCACATAACTGCAAATTGATAGTTTTCAATCAGATTTTTCATCAAAAACATCAAAATTTTATATGTTTTGCATGAACTTTGCATGAACATGGAGATTGATTGATTTAGACTTGTTTTTAAGGATAAAATCAAAATTTCTTTCACAAAACTTGATCTCCATAAGATCCAATTCAAAACCTTCTTAATTCCATTGAAATCCATCAACTTTTGAAAAATTCAGATCAAATTGGTTGATTTTTGAAGAAAATTTGATTTTCAAATGGGTCGGGTCGAAAGTGTTTGAAATAGGTCGAAGGAGTTAAGTATTTGGGTCGAAAGAGTGATTTTTGGGTCGAACCAAGTTGTTTTAGGTCAAATCAAGTGAGTTTTTAGGTCGAATAAGATTTTTTAGTGTGTGTTGTTGTTCATTCGACCATTTAAAGTTCATTCGAACCATCGAAAGGTCGAATCAAGTTCATTCATTCTGTTTCTCATTTGAACTTGATTTAAGTGGTCGAATCAACTATTTTCAACTTCATTCGACCCCTCGACAGTGTTAAATAAGTCGAACCAACTTTAAAATTTTCAGATTTTCTAAGTGCTGTTATTTCGTACATCATGGATAACAACTGGGGTTTACCTATGACACCGAGACCTACTATGACACAACCACAACAAGTACCAACGAATCCTTGGGCAGTTGCAGCAGCTGAGAGAGGGAACACACAACCACAACAAATGCCAAATTACTGGTCCATTTCTAATCCACCACAACCTGGTGTTAGACCTCCTCCACAACAAATTCCAAACTATTAGGGAGTAGCAGCCGCAGCATCAGTTCAAAGCCAGACCACCAATGTCATAACAACCTTGGTTAATGACTTATCTTCGGGAAATGGAAGTCGACCACCTAAGTTGTTAGACATGATTGATTATCCTTCGTGGCAAAGAAGGTTCAAGATTCATCTTGAAGGCATGGGATTAGATGGTGGAGAACCATGGCGGATGATAGTAAAGGGATATGTTGCACAAATCATTCAGAATTCAACCACACCTATAGCACTTGAGGACCTAACAGATGATGAAAGAAGAAATTTGCATCAGAAAAGAAAGCTTATTCACAGCTATCTCAGGCATTGAATACAGATTTATTACATCAGTTTGGACCATGCTCTACTTCAAAAAAGCTATGGGATGCATTGAGAAGTAGACATGATGGAAATGAGAAGACTCGTAAATTGAGGATTGAAGAGTTAAAGAAAGAGTTTCATAATTTTAGTTATATTGGGAATGAGACCTTGAAGGAAATTACTCCAAGGTTCTTTCATCTGTTGTTTGAATTGTCAAACTATGAGGTTGCTTATCCGTTGACAGAGGTTGTTGAAAAGTTTACTGATGCTTTGCCACCATACTGGAATCAGCATGTTGAAGTGTTAAAGGAAAAAAGATGCTTATCAGTATTGGTCGATTAATGAGTTTATTCAGAAATTGGAGAATAAGGAGATGGAAGTAAGAAGAAAGGAGAAAGGAGAAGAGATCCCAGATTCCACAAAATCTAGAACTTTATTATGCTACTTCGTCATCCACATCTATTCCTAGTGGAGGTGTGACTGTTGCACCAGCATCACAAACTGC
Organism: Ambrosia artemisiifolia; assembly: GCA_032199755.1. Classification (NCBI taxonomy): domain Eukaryota; kingdom Viridiplantae; phylum Streptophyta; class Magnoliopsida; order Asterales; family Asteraceae; genus Ambrosia; species Ambrosia artemisiifolia. Next base: position 34,640,557 of record CM063524.1, read on the forward strand.
TTTTGTTTCAAGTGTTGAACCTTTTAGTGCAGCAAGTTATTATGCAACACCATCCTACAGACCATCTCAACCTCTAGTGCAAGCTTCTAGTTATTATGCAACACCATCAGTAAACATGACACAGCCACAACAACCACAAGCTACACCGGTTGTTAGTCAAGCCTCATCAAGTTCTAATCCTATTGTTTTAGAAACCTCTTATATGAATAATATGACAGTCGAAGTAGCACAACCAACATGTTGCCTTAGTTTCAGTAATGGTTTTTGCATATAATGGACTGGTGGCTAGTCAGATTGGGAACAACAACCTAACTAATGAGGATTATGCCCAAATTGATAAAGAAGAGATGAAATTGATTGATATCCAGTGGGCATTTGCAAGTGTGATGAGGAGATCAAAGGAGTTTATTGAGAAGACAGGTAGAACTGATCTTACAACTACTCTAAATACCACTTACGGTTTCAACAAGGCAAAAGTCATTTGCTTTAATTTGGAAACAAAGGACATTTTGCTCGAGAGTGTACCCAACCTAAACAACAAGGTAACCGTAACCAATTCAATGCTAACTACCAAAACCGTCAAGCACAAAACCAAATTTCTTTCCAAAATCAAAACAACAACTATCAAAACCAAAACAATTACCAAACCAACAAAACACCTTCCAAAATACCAACCAAAACCAAACATCTACATCCAACCAAACTCAAACAACACCAAACCGAGAAAGAACCATTGTACCCGTCAACACACCAAACACTACTCAAAAGCCAAATGAGAATCAAGCTTGGATGATCCAGTAAGAAGAGGGGTGTTTGACTGGAACAACATGCAGATAGGTGTTAAAGAGGTAACTGGTGGAAATTTGGCATGTTTAGCTCAAGAGGTGGATAGAAAGGAGTCGGTGATAGTTGATGAATTGGAAAAGAAGGCGGGAATCAAAGAGGTAGTTGAAGAAGTTATTACTGATAAGGTTGAAGAGCCAATGATTGAAGAAGCAGTTTCAGATTCTTCTGAAGATCATGTTTCTGTTTATTATGACACCGAGAGCGAATCTGATTCTCAATCAAGTGTTAATTCACTTGATGATGATATTGAGCAACTTCTTGCTGAAACAAATTTTCTTATGACTAAGAAGTCATGCATGGTGGATGATACTTTCTCGAAAGTTGATTACTCCAAGTTCTTCGCAGGAAAGGAAGCTCATTTTGCTTTGATGGCCATGACAGAAGCTCCTAAACCGGTAAGCTCTAACTCTACTTCTAATGAAAAATATTGTGGTAAATGTGATAGACTTGAAGGCGAGGTTAAGGACTTAAAGTATCAACTTGAAAGTGCCAAAACCACCGTTGAGTCTTATCGCAAGAAAGAAAGAGATGTTAATAAGCTACTAGATAACTACAAGAAAGACATTTCTGAATTAACAAAAACTCTTTCACATAAACAAATTGCCATTAATAACTATATAAATGAAATTGAAGAAACAAAACTTGAAATGGCAAAAATTAAATGTTTTTCAGAAAAGATAAACAAGAAACTTGAGAGTTATCTAAATGTGGCTTATGTTTTAGACCACATCATTGAAGAATCAGCCCAAATGTGAGTTACAAATCAGTACCGTCTCCGGTTTTATTTGAGAATCACAATTTTAACACTGTGACACCGGAAAGTTTTGATAAATCTGGATCCACATCAAAAATGAATCAAACCCTTCTAGTGTTGGTGATCCAAATTCTGATGTGAAACCAAATTTGGGTTTGAATGATGAGGGCGTTGTTGCAGTAACTGATGATTCAGATTCCGAGGATGATGAACCTCAGAAGAATGTTGAGATTCCTTTGGAAAATCACATTCAAACCACTGAGGGTAGGGAAACACCTAAGGTTCAACATCTTCCTAAGGTTAAGAAAAATTAGAATCATGTAGTAAAGAAAATTGAGAAAAGTGAGTGCAGTGATAAACCTGTGAAAGTGTTTTATCGGATGGAAGGATCCGATAAAATAATTTCTGATGAACAATATCCAATACAGTTCGCTAACTATTCTAAAATAGATAAAATCTGGCAAGAAAGCACAATCTGGTTTGCTAAATCTGAAAGGATAAATGATATGCCACCAGAATTAATAAAGCGACTGTATAATGATAAATCGAAATCACCAAAGGTCCATGTCACTGAGTTTGTTAAGCCTAAAACCAAAGGGCATTTACTTGCTCACTGTCCATACGTAAGACAAAAGAGGCTAGAGGTTGAAAATAGGCATAAACATAGGAATCCGAATGTTGGTTTTCCTCAAAAATCGTTTTATCCTCAAAATCAATTTTATGATAAACCAAATTTTTATCAAAGAGGAAACCGACCGGTTGTTTATGACAATCGAAAACAGATTGCTATGGACAATAGAATGAAGAGGCCTATGGAAAATCCGACTATTGATAAACAAAAGGTTTATTCTAAACCAATTGTCAACTCAAAGTTTGGGCCTTCGTCTGTTAAATCAGACAAGGTACCTAGGAATGTCCCACCAAAGATCAGTTCTAAGAATTTTGACAATGTTCAACAAAAGTTTCAAACACAAGTCAGAATTTTGAAAAGATCGGAACATTCTTGGACACCAAAAGAATCTTCAGGTGCCTCAAGTTCAACTTCAAAACCGGTAAAAGAAGTTCTTAAAATGAAAGTTTTAGAGAAACCGGTTGTTGAAAAGAAAAATGAATCTTTGAATGCATCTCTTACTGATACACAAAGACCCAAGACAATCAAGGCTTGGGTCCCTCATAAAAACTAACCATTTTTGTGAATGGTGCAGGGAGTTCCAGCTGGCCCTGTTAGCAGTCTCTAGATTGTTGACAGTGGAGTTTCCGGGCACTTGACGGGAGATATGTCGCTCCTTTTTTATATCAAGAATATAAATGGAGGGTATGTCGCATTTGCAGGAAATAAAGGTGGTTATATTACTACGGAAGGGAGTTTTAGTAATGGAGTTGTGAGTTTTGAGAAGATTTCTTACGTGAAGCAGATTGATTATAATTTGTTGAGTGTATCTCAGATTTGTGACAAAAAGTTTTCTATGCATTTTGATGATAAGTCTTGCTACATCTTGAAGCTCGGATTTGTGATACCTAAGGAGTGGATCATGCTTAAAGCTCCAAAAGTGAACAATTTGTACATTCTTGACATGAGCAAAGCAACCACGACTCAAGGTCAAGTGACATGCTTTCTGTCTAAGGCTACTGAGAAAGAATCTATTATGTGGCATAGACGGATGGGGCATATTCACCTAAGAAAGATGAATAAGCTAGTTGAGGGTGTGAATGTTAAACACTTTCATTTAAATGATAAGTGTGTGAGTTGCAAGAAGGGAAAGCAACACAAACATTCCCACAAACCCAAGAAAGTAAACTTTGTTAACATTCCAATTGAACGTCTTCATATGGACCTCTTTGGACCTGTGAAATGTAAGAGTATTAATGGAGATCTTTACTGCCTTGTGGTGACTGACGACTATTCAAGATTTTCGTGGGTGATGTGCATGCAACACAAAAGCGAAACATTCAACAATTTGAAAGTTCTGTTTGCCCGGTTGGAAAACATTTATGGTTTGAAGATAAAACGAATCAGAAGTGACAACGGGACACCATGCAGATTCTAATCTTCCGGTTATTTTCTGGAACGAGGCTATTCATGCAGCTTGTTATACTCTGAATCGTGTGTTGACAATGAAGAAGTTTGGAAAGACTTCTTATGAGCTGCTTAATAGACGCAAGCTGAATTTGGAGTTTCTAGAGCCATTCGGGGCACCATGCACGATGCTGAATCCTACATAAAAGTTTGGAGCAAAAGCAGAAGAAGGTTATTTTTGTTGGATACGCGACACCACTTAAACGTGTATTTAAGAAAAGAACTCGTCAAGTTGAAGAGTGGGCAAATGTGGATGTTCAACGCTACACTCAGAATGCTCCAGGAATTGGGCCCGATTGGATGTTTGACTATAAAGAACTCTTTGAGTCATTCAATCTAGCAATCTTGTTTGAAGAGGCTGTTTTACGACTATATTACGAGTGTGAGAACGCAGTGACTTCACCGTTAGTGCGTCCGATCACTGTAACTCCTCCTACAGCTTCTAATGATACCAATGCTCCTGTGATAGAAAAAGAGATTTATCAGGAAGCTTCTACAACGTTTGATTCGTCTGAGTCGGAAGATGAGGATGAAGTTATCAGTGAGGCTATCTTGAATAATGCTACAGTATCTCCTCCAGTGAACCCAAATCTAGATATTCCATCTTCATCAAATATGGATAGTGATCAAGACACGGCAGAAAACGTGAATGTTCCAACGGTGATTCCAATACCTGAACATCCGGAATCTCGATTCATCGGATTCATCAGTTAGGAAAAGTCATTGGAGATCCTGGTAGCAGTGTGATGACGCGAGGACAATTAAGGCGTGCATCATCAACAGAGAACATTTGAGCCCTTTCCCTATATACTAAAATTCGGAAATCGGTGATCAAAATGATTGGTCTTTTGCTTGTTATGTTTCGCAGGTTGAGTCGCGGACTTACAAGGATGCTTAACAAGATGAATCTTGGGTAGATGCAATGCAGCAAGAACTACAACATTTTCAGAAACTCGGAGTCTGGACGTTGACTGATTTACCACGAGATCGAAAGAAGATTAGTACCAGATGGGTATTCAAATGTAAGAAGGATGATCGAGGGGTTATCATAAGGAACAAAGCTCGATTGGTTGTTCAAGGTTTTAGTCAACAAGAGGGAATTGACTATAACGAAGTCTATGCACCGGTTGCACGCATTGAAGCAATCCGAATGTTTCTTGCGTATGCATCATACATGAAATTCAAGGTGTATCAGATGGACGTTAAAAGTACTTCTCTATGGTGTGGTAAAGGAGGAAGTATATGTCTGCCAACCACCGGGTTTTGAGGATCATATCCACCGGGATAAGGTCTACAAGCTAAAAAAAGCTTTGTATGGTTTGCACCAAACCCCGAGGCAGTGGTATAAGGAGCTGAGCACATATCTTCTTTCCAAAGGATTCAAGCGAGGTTTAGTTGACTGTACCCTGTTCACGAAACAAACAAAGGGTGACTTGCTTCTAGTACAAATTTATGTTGATGACATTATATTTGGTTCTACTAATGAACTTTTGTGTAGGGAATTTGAGAAAGTTATGCAGGAGAAATTCGAGATGAGCGCTATAGGAGAGATGCAATTCTTTCTTGGATTGCAGGTCGATCAATTGCCAACGGGGATCTTTATCCACTAGACGAAATACGTTTCCGAAGTCTTGAGCCGATTCCAGATGGATGATTCGAAGCCAATTGGTACTCCCATACAACCCAATCACGGGATTGGAGTTGATGCTAAGGGGGAGTTTATTGCCTTTAGTGATGCAGACTATGCAGGTTGCGATATTGACGCTAAATCCACAACGGCTAGATGTCAATTTCTGGGGAGCAGGTTCGTGACCTGGCAACATAAGAAGCAGACGTCAGTTTCTCTGTCTACATGTGAAGCAGAATACGTGGCAGCCTCGAGTTGCTGTTCACAAGTGCTTTGGATTCAACAGCAGATGCGCGACTACGGTTTGCAATTTCTTAGAACCCCCATTCCTTGTGATAATGAAGCAGCCATCGCACTCACTAAGGACATTGTCAATCATTCCAAAGCTAAGCATACCCGAGTTCGTTATCACTTTAGTCGGGATTGCTATGCTAAAGGATTGATTGACATGGTCAAAATCCACACTGATTACCAAAGAGCCTATTTGTTTACCAAAGCTTTTGATAATCACGATTTGAATTTTTATTAAGAGCTAATGGTATAACCGAAAGGCAAGATTAGACTCCGCATTGGGTTATCAAGTTTTTAATTTGTTTTTACTGTTTTCAGAAAATTAAAAATCCAAAAATATGTTTTCAATTTCAGGGGGAGCTTTTATTTTTCAGAAAAACCAAAAACATTGAAAAATTTGAAAATCCATAAAAATTAGAAAACCTCAAAATGATTTTCCTGGAGAAAAAGAGGAGATGATAGTACATCAGTGAGGATCTGTCGCATGCTAAAGATGTGTAATGTTTAAATAAGACGTGTGATGATTTTGTGTGATGTGCTGGTAGGCTTCGTAGACATATTAATGTGTGACTTAGTGATACAAACATAATGAACTACTCGCTAGTGGTTGAACACCTCATGGGCATATGATCTTAGTACCGTAATTTCGTTTGATAGGTCTGCCAAAATCTGAGGTTTCGGGTCGTTATGTTAATTGTTATCCGGGGTATCCTTACTGCTCTTCTGTCGTAATGATTTACGGACCTAGATACAGTCAAGATATTTGCAAAAAGAGCGTATATGCCAAATCCTAAACGTTACCGAATTGAGGGACTTCATGTATAATAATGATCAAAGATCATTTAATGCATCGTATCAAATCTATGATGAAAATCATGATTGATATCAGCCTCAACCTGGTACGTGTGCACATGTTACTTTGTAGCATTGATTTGCTGACTTGTACACCTCTGTGCTTCGTATCTTGTAAATAATGGATAACAATGGCATACTCACGCATTACGACGAAGCTTTGTGCAAATTCCTTGATAAGGGAGTATGTCGTGTGTGTGGGAACCATAAGCTTGTTAGCTTTAATACACTTAACGCGTATCATTTTAAAGCACTGCATAACAGTCTACATGTGAGCTTATGTGGATCACAATATTAGCAATTGCCGAATCCTATATTGTCTTTAATGTTATTATATTAAAGATCAACGATGTGATCAGATTTCTTATAATTTGATATGATCCTCCTTCGGAAACTCACAAAATGTTTATTGCTTTATGTTTTTTAATTTTCCTCATATATATAAAAACTCAAAAAGATTTTTGGTGTGTTTTAGCATAAATTTCAGAAAATCCAAAATTTTTACATTTCTGTGTTTTTTTCGATAACCGATGTTGGATGATAGTCATTTTTCTGAAGTTTGACGAGCCAATTTGAGTTTTATATCCTTTAAATGGGAAATTTTGAGAATTTGAATGTTTACATGTTTAAAAATGACAAAACGGGAATCGAATCGGATAATTTGGTAAAACTCAGTTATTCCAGATCCTTATTTGACCTTTCGTTAGGTCGAATGAAGAATCTGTGGGTTGATTCGAACCATTTAGATGGTCGAATGAGAGTGGTTGTTTGAATCTTTTTCATTCGAACCCATTTCATATTCATTCGTACCTTTAATTAGGTCGAATGAACATGAAATTTTCTCATTCGAACCCTGAAAGGGTCGAATGAACCATGCCTATATATATGTTTCTGCCCCATTCGACCCTCACTACACTGTTCACAAGTGATTATCACTTAAACCCACTATTTTGCTTTTGAATTCAGAGTTTTGATTATTGTTCCCTTGTCTTTCCTGATCATTTTAACGTCAAATTCAAAGGTAATGGACTTATATTCAATCCAGAATCGTTGAATGAAGAACCAAAACCCTAGCTTGAATGTTCATGGTTTTTAAAACTTTGTTAATGAAATTTGAACATCAATAAACAATAATCGATAGTTTTAGGGGGAGATTATAGCAAAATCTAATGTTTAAACATATAAATTGTTAAAATCGATTCTTTGAAACCCTAGATTTTAGGAAAACTATTGATAATTGTTTGATTGGTAAAATTGGTAATAAATTAGTGTTATTCGGCCATGTTAGAGTATGCTTCAATAAAAATGTGATGTTAATATGGATTAAATCAGATTCGGTAATTTCAAAATTCAAATAGGTCCCTTTCGACCTTATTAAAGGGTCGAATGACAATAATATAGGTCGAATGAAGATTTTTAATGTCCATTCGATATAATTCAAACTCATTCGAACCCACGTTTGATTGAATGAACTTGAAGTTTTGACCATTTTTGATTTTCGATCCGAATCAATAAATTTTTGTATGTTTTGTTTTTGTTTTTGCAGATCTAATGGCTGAACAACAACAGGAAATTCCAGAGCACTCAACACCTAAAGAATTGAAGTTTGAACTGAAACACAACTGTTGTACGTATATTGAACCGAAGATTGATGAAAAATACACAGAATTCCAAGGAATGATTAGTTTTCTAAGAAGATCAAGAGTCGTACATGCTATTGCTCAATTAGTCACCATCTATAGAGATCATCAAGTGGATTTTTGGGAGAATGCTGAATTAACCTTTTGGGAAGGAAGATCAGTTATTCAAAGCAAAATTCAAGGGTAGTTGGTCTTAGTTGGTGAACATGACTTTAGAGAAGCTTTACAGCTTAATGATTCGTATGAAGATCCGATTGAGTTATCGTGGACTGAACAGCGTGCTTGTTTTCTTAGTATGAAGTACAATGGCCCTATCACTGATTGTTTATTGCACAAGGCAAAGTTGTGTCCACCATATATAAGTATCTTCTACATGTGATACTTCATGTTTTCGGACCAGTTAGTGGAAGCTACGATGTGTTGAGGAAGACTTTGAGTTCATTGGTCGTTGCATTGATTCTGAACAAGCCTTATAATGTTTCTGGAATGATCTTTCATCACATGAAAGAGGTGTTTCAATTCTACAGATGGTATTTGATCACAAGTACAAGGAGTTGGTTAGAGATCCACTGTAAGTGATAAACCAAGAGCACATGAACGCAACAACATTGAACCTGATGAAGACTTACAAAGGAAAGAAGGAAGAAGAAAAGCCACCACATAAACGTTTGTTTAGGCATTTGAGTTCAGTTGCATATGAAGATCTAGGGAAGGATAAGGCAAGACATGCTAATAGTGAATTAGATTCTGATAGTGCGTTGTTTCCTTTTGATAAAGAAGCAAAGAGGAAATGACAAGTTGTCAACAAAGGTGCTAAGACTAAAGGCAAAGGCAAACAAAAGGTTGTTAAGAAAGAAACCAAGAAAAAGAAGGTGTCTAAGGGCAAAGGGAAGAAAAAGACATTGTTAGGTGATGAAGACTCAGAAGAAACTGAAGAGGATGAGGAATGGGATTCACAGACTGAAACTTTGAAGGATACTGATCCCAAGGCCGCTGAGATTAGTACTCCTAAAGCTTTAGAGAAGATATTCGAGGAACAGAGACAAAAGGAGGTTACAGAAGAGAATCAGGAGTTGATATTAGACCCTGATGCTGATGTAGAAGGTTCTCCTGTTCCAGAAGCTAGTGTGAAGCGTGGTAGAGTGAAGTCTATGTCAAAGAAAGAATCTCCAAGGAAGAGAAGAAATAGGGAGATTGATCTGTTGATAAAAGGTAAGAAAGTACCAGCAACACAGCTAGTTCAAAAGATGTATCACCAGCAGCATCCCCAATCGTCAAGAAGAAGAAAGTTGTACAAGAAGTTGTTAATACTGATCTTGCATCTCAGTTAAATCCAGAGAATATATCAGTGACACTGAAGAATGTTTTGGAGAGCATGAAGGCAAAGGGTGCAAAACCAAGTGCAGAATCAAGTTCCACTCCACAGGCAACAGTATCTAGTGATATTATGGAAGTTGTCAATCGACAGATTGCCAATGTGATGAAGGCATTCAAACAACAAGAAGCTGAGATCAGACAAATGAAAAAGAATGAGAAGGACATGTTACAGATTGTTCTAACTTCGAAAGAGCTTCAAGATGATTTGGAAACTAAAGTTAAGAAGCTTGAAAGTGAGAATGCTGAACTCAAGACTTCTGGAAAGAGAAACACAAAGAGAATAAAGTTGATTGGAGAAGAAAACAAAGATCTGAGAAAGATGATAGAAGATTTGTATTCGAAAGCACCACAACTTAAAGGTACTGAGGAAGAGGAGGAGGAAGAAGAGGAACAAGTTGATTATAGTGGACTGATAATGAAGAAGGTGATGATGATGATGGATCAGGAGGTGATAATGCGAACAAAGAAAAAGATTCCAGTTCTAAAGATTTAGATGATAATGATGATGACATAGATTAGTTCAAGTTTGAGAAAAGGAAGTCTGAAAAAGGTAACAAAGGCGAATCCTGTTCCAAGAAGAAATCAGGTGAAACTACTGAAGATGATCAGAACGTATTTTGGAATGAACAGATTCGTGCTTTATCAGACGAAGACAAGAGAATGTATAAGATGATGATGAAGAGAGGATTTTATACTTTGGAACTTACTGGAAAGTTTCCTAAAATATTCATGAGCAATGATATGAGATATCAAATTGAGTATAACGATCTAGAAGTGGAAGATGGTGAAGTAAACAACGCAGTTGCTAGAGAGATTCTGTAAGGGCTAGCAAAACAGGTTGGAAAGTCACTGGATGATATTCTGAAGGAGAAAGAAATTCCTTATGTTCCAGTTGCTGATCCAAAACAGAAAGATGCATATGACATTGAAGCAGAAATGTATAATCATGTTGAAGTTGAAGATATTCTCATGACGAATATCCTGAATACTTCAACATTCATGATAATTCTAGCATTCTAGTGATCAATGTAGAAGCTCTCAAGCAAGCTGAACAAATTGCTAAGGAAAAAAAGGCAAGAAGATTATTGATGAAGTCTTTGATAATGAAGCTGATAAAGAACAAGTCTTCAAGCAATCTGATTCATTAAAGGAGTTGTTAAAGAAGTTGAAAGAAGATGAGCTGAACAGACCTAAACTTGCAATTCAAGGTGATGTCTACAAGTATTAGAACAAGACATTTAAAGGACGTGCATTGGCATGGAAGTACTTTCCACAGCTGAGATTTATCAGGATTAAATGGGAAAAGGGAATATTGTATTTCAGACACTTTCATGAAATCAAGACTTTACCTTACTGGGCTGTGAGAGATATTTTACGACATCAGATCACAGGTTGTGAGAATGTGGGTGTTGTAGAATGGATGGCAGAAAGAATGACAAGAGAAAGTTACACAAGGTAGGATGCGTGTAGACCACAGTATCCTAAGATTGTGCATAAGAATGAGATAGATCCGAGGAATGGTCTACTGAAGGTTACTTTGAAGTACAAACCGACAAAAGTGATTAAGCGGATTCCGTTGATGCCTATTCAGCAATATTTTGCAAAAGACTTTGAATTCTGGTATTATGATTGGATAACGGGAGAAGCTGTGATTGTGCTGAAAGACAAAAATCTTAATCTTATGTGTAAAAAGATACGCGTGTTTGATCCGATGTGGCTGATAAACTGTGCTAAAGAAGACATCGACGCGTTGTATTACAACCATATTCATTTCGATGTGAGAGAGTTGATTCCAGCTTGGAATTTTCAGAAAGTTGCCATATTTTTTTGCTTGGGGTGTACACGCCGATTGTGATTATGGTAAGTTGCTGGGAAAGACATTGAAGATCAGAGAAGAACCGAAGAAATGTACACTCAAACATAAAGCTAAACCTAAAATGAGTGCGCAACAAAAGAAGACGCTGAAGATTAAGTTGATGAACAAAAGTTTGGAAATGCAAGAAAAATCCAAACAATAGCCAAGTGGGAGTTTGTAGATGCATATGTGTAGCTATCGCTTTAGATTAATAAGGATTGGTGAAATTGTGAAGAAGTTCATTCGACCAGTCAAAGGGTCGAATGAATATCAATATGGTCGAATGAAGTTTTATTAGAGTAGTTTGTTTATTATGATGTTGGTTCGAGCCCTCGAACGGTCAAACAGAGTCATTCAAACCCTGCAAGGGTCGAATGGACTGTCTATATATAGTTTGATTTTAGTTTGAAACTTAACAGTTGGTCATTTCACAGTGTTTGTTAGTGTGCGTGTTCTCTGTAAGAGTCTAGAAGGTTCTGTGAGTTAGGTTTTCATTAATATTTAAAATTTGTAAGGTTTTATCATCATTTTTTAATGAAAATCATGTTGAAATGGAATCTAAACGTTTTCTGATCTGATTATTATCATTTTGCATGTGATCTAGGGTTTCCGCACCTGGATTACTTATACTTGTGTGATTATATTGTTACAAACAAAAACAACAACAACCAAGCCTAGTAAATCCCCCAAATAGCAAAGCTATTGGTAGGGTCTGGGGAGAGTGAGATGTAGGCAAACCTTACCTCTACCACTGGGGCTAGAGAGGCTGCTTCCAGAGAGACCCTCGGCTCATAACACACAAATATGTCCGAACAAAAAAGGGGATATATATACACCCCCCCACACACCTGACTACACAAAACAACATAGACCCCTATCATCAAGGCATGTGTCCCAACACCTAAAAAAGTAATACCCTACTACACACCTAAAAAAGCATGTGTCCCAACACCTAAAAATCCTTGACCTTAATTCTATGCCTCCATAAACCCCTATCATGGATCATGTCCTCAGAGAGATGCAACCCTAGTAAATCTTGTCTAATCTGCTCATCCTAAATCAATTTTGGTCTGCCTCTACTCCTCTTACCTTCCACAGTGAGATTTTCTACTGCTCTAACTGGCTCGGTCGACTGTCTCCTCTTCACATGACCAAACCATCTCAATCGCGTCTCTTTTATCTTGTCCGAGATACTAGCTCCCCCTAATCTATCCCTAAAAAACTCATTTCTTATCCTGTCCAGTCGTGTGTGCCCGCACATCCACCTAAGCATCCTCATCTCGGCTACCTCCATCTTTCGTGCTTGCGCTTCTTGATTGCCCAACAGTCGGAGCCATATAACATAGCCGGTCTAATTGCTACCCTATAGAACTTCCCCTTTAGTTTAATTGGAAACCTTTTGTCGCACAAAACCTCCGTAGCTGCTCTCCACCTACACCATCCAACCTGGATACGGTGGGCTACTTCACTATCTAACTCTCCATCCCTTTGTAGAAATGATCCTAAATACTTAAACTTTGATACATGCGGATCCACTTGACCCCAAATGGTAATCTGAGAGTCCTCATCATTGCCCACACCACTGAAGTCACAGTGTAAGTAGTCAGTCTTAGATCGACTAAAATCCGGTCCTTTACAGTCATGAAGCATCTAAAAGAAATTGTTACCAAAGGGAAAGATGAGAAGCCATATCCGATGTATCCTCGATTCCTACAGATGATCATTGAAAGAGAACTTCTCAATCTGCCGAAGAACTCATTAGGGAGCTTCAATATGCTACACATGGATAAGAGGATGATGGGTCACATGAAACAAATCAGACGGCAACCGAAAGACCAACAACCAAAGAAGAGAAGACTATTCAGGCATTGAGCAATCCTACTTATGTTGCTTCTTTGGGGAACAAGTGGAGGCACAGCAATAGTGACTTTGAGGACGATATAGAGGTTATGAGACGGACATATGTAGACGATAATATTATTGGCAGAGAAACAGTTGAACTTGGGTCAAATAAGCTTGGAGGCACTTCATTGTCTACAAATCAAGAGGATACAGTTGTGGCTCAATCCCAAACCACTGAAGTGACAGAACTAAGCACTTTAAGTGGCAAAGGAAAATCCAAAGTGTCTGAAATTGGTGATGACGATGTTGAAATAAAAGATGTGTCCGAAGAATGTGATTCTGAAGATGACACTCCAGAGACGAAGGCGCAGAAACTTGCCAAGGCAAAGGCTGAGTTAATCGATAAGAAACGTGTCGACGATGATCCCAATTTTACTGTTGATGAGGACTCTAAAATTGCTGACTTAGATGCTGAATTAGCAACTCCTCCATAAACACAAGCTCAACCAAAGAAAGGTGGTCGTTTAATGAGAAAGTCTCAACGTGCTGCATCGTCGTCCAAGTGAAATTTGGTTGACTATCTGATGTTGTGACGTCATGTGCGCCGAGCAAAACAACTACAATAGAAACAACAATTCAATCGACAACAGAAACTACTACAATAACAGCTGTGTCTGCACGTATTACCGGGCCAATGCCTGCGTCGGTAATCTTCACTGAGCCAATCTCAGTTACCGGTGCAGTGACCTCATCTCAACAGCTTGTCTCAAATCTAGTTGGCGATCTTATCAAGAACCTTCTAGATCAATTGCATCCATCTACCTCAGCTGCTCAATCTACATTAGCACCAACTCCTGGAACGTCGAATGATCAACTTCAATGCCATGTAAATGAGTTGGTGTCTATAGTGAATGCTCAGGTGCGTGAAAATGCAGAGTTGAGAGATAAGATCGTGTCGATTGAAGATAATGAAAGACAGATGCTCGAGTTATTGGCTGAGATGATTCGCATCAACAAAGAGCGCGCTGCAAGTTTCAATAGGGCACTTCAATTGTCAAATCAACAGCTTATTGAATCAAACCATCAGCTTGTTCAGTCTAATCAAGAAACAGTGGCAAGGCTGACAAACGTAGAGCCACAATACCAATAGCTGCAACTAGCAAACGTCAAAAATTAAAAGAGAATCAAAGAGTACAAGTCTGAAAACCAGAAGCTCAAGGAACGGGTCAATAAACTGTTTGAAGACCGTCCCAGAATCACAGGTGCATCTGAGTCTGGTAATGATGAAGAAAAGGAGGATGATGAAGAAGAAGAGGACGAGGACGAGGAAGAGGAGGAAGAGGATGATGATGGTAATGATGATGATGATGATGACGGTGATGGGAATACTGGTGCGTGTTCTTCGTCTGGTGAAGGAGAACACCGTACAAAGAGCGAGCACGACACTCAAGACAAGGATCCCAAAGGTAGTTCGTCTACTAAGGGGGAATCTAATGTTAATACTATAAAGAGATTGAAGGATTTCATTCTTACTGGGCTGGTGCCGCTCAATGTAACTGAACCTTTAAGAAATATCTTCTTGTATGATGATGAGGGGAACCCAATCAAAGTTCCCCAACACGAAGATTTGGAGGAAGGTGAGATCCCGCCAGAACTGTCAAGGGATGATATGGCGAAGATTTATGGGATCACCTTGGGTGAATCTACAAGCTCAAGCAACCCAGAAACTCCTCCAGAACTGGATCCATGACACAACGAAGTTGAAATGGAAGATATTACGCACGAGGAATATCCATAGTATTGCTTTAATGAGACAAACACCAGAATCCCAGATTTCGATGAAGAATTTCTCAAGAATGCTCAAGACAAGCTCTGTTCTTAACACATTGTGGTACCCGAAGAAGTCAAATCAAGAACATAACATGTTATGGAGCTATGTGCTAACTGGTATCCATCCCCAGTAGAGCATGCAAAGAAGCTGATCAGTCAAGCTTTAGTATTGAAAAAGAGATTGTTCAAGATGTCAAGGAATGTACTGAGCTGGGCTTACATCGATCATGCTAAAGCTATCGGCGTGAAATGGGAAGAAGATTGTTGTACTTTCAAAACTATTACGAAGTTGAAGAGCCTCCTGTTTTGGTACATGCAAGATCTAGTATGTCATCAGCCATTGTACTACAAGAAGTGTTCGACTATTGATGCATACTTGGGAGTTTTGAGGAGAGAAAGTCAAGATGGCTGGGATACTTTGAAGCCTCAATATCCAAAGTCAGTCAAGACCAAAGAGTTGCATCCGAAGACAAGAAAGCCTATTTGGAAACACATAATCAAGCCACCACACAACATGTCCAAGATCCAAATAGCTCCCGTAGAACAGAACTTGCATCCTAAGTTCTGGTTCTGTTATAATGACTACCTGACAACAAAGTTGTGATTGTTTTGGCGAATGAGCTGAAGATCTGCAGAAAGCTTCAAGTTTGGGATCCAATGTGGCTGATTAACCTGTCGGAAGAAGACGTGGCAACTCTATACCATCATTCGATTCACTACCTCGATCCTGATGCAAATCATGCCTTGAATTCCCAGCGAGTGATCCGATTTTGCTTTGCATTCAAGATCAATGCTGGCCGTGACTAGTCGAAGATTGGCAGAATCCGGACTGCTCAACATTAGAAGATTTAAGTGTACCTGATGAAAACTGCAGTAGTTTTGAATATTTTGAAGACATACTAGTTAGGTCCAAGGGGGAGTGTGTTAGTACATGATGTTTAGATGTCCCTGTCCTAGTATAGGTGTTTGTTAGTTGTTTCGTAAACGTTTATATGTATTTTGTGTTTTTTATGATGTTTAGTGCAAACAGGAGACTATGATTGGTTTCACACGACTAGCCTTGCTATTCGTGTGGGTTTTGGATGACTATGGCCTTAGTCGTGTCCTTGTGGGCGACTATGGTTCATAGTCGCCTGACGAGCTGCTAGTCGTCCCCTGGGCCTTGGGCCGACTGGTTTGGAGTATAAATACAACCAATCATTTCCCTAATCACTTAGCTGTCATTTCACACATTCCAAACAACCTAGTACCTCGGTTCAGGGTCTGTAGCTCCATATTGTACACCCGCGCTCTGTTTTAATAGAATATAACCTTTTAACCATCTTGTGTGTGTTCTGATATCTCGTGATTGTGTTTGTTGGCGTTTTTGTTATCTAAACATTGTCTAGTGGATTCCGCAAAACTAGACAAATCAACTCGTGATTGTCGGATTGTCCGAAATCTGTCCTAAAAAAAACCTAACCGAATCGGTAAAAGATATATGACATATTATACTAAGCATCTCAAAATATTAAAACCTAGATTTTTCACTAATATACTAACAACAATCCATCAAAATTAACAAAACAATAAAAAAAAACCTAACCACTAACCTTCCGATCAAACCATTGACCATTATTTTTCTTCTTCTTCTTCACACCATCATCTGATCCATTCACAACACCATTCTTTTCCATTGACTTCAATAACTGTTGAGCTTCAAATAATAACAATACTAATATACAATGGGATTATATGTAGTGACAGAGATTATTATTATTATTATTATTATTATTATTATTATTATTATTATATTAATATAAACCTTTACGATAACCTCACGCCATATTTCATGCAATTTCACCATGGAGAAGTCAATTAGTCAAATGCAGGGAGGTATAAATATATATTAAAATAAAACTGATAGTAGTTAGCAGACCATCCAAACCCAAAAGATAAGAAATCAAACCCTAATCATAGTGCCAAATTAGAAAGATTAGAAATTTTTTTATCAAAATCAGAAAATATCAAAAACTGCAATTTATCCATAATCAATAAAATATATGATTCAAACACAACCTCAAATTACAAAACTTTACAAACACACCACATCAATCCACAATAACTCAAACCTAACCCTATCAAAACCTAAACAAAACTCAAAGTCAAAACAATAAATCAAAAAATAACACAAATTTCCCTAAAAATCACTACATCAATCCACAAACAACACACTATAATAACCAAACAAAGAAAATAATGATTAAAAGCAAATAACAAACAATAATAATCATATGAAGGAGGAACAAATGGCCGCTTGAATTGAGAGTTGCTATATACATCATCCCACACACGTTTCATCCCTACACAAACACAAATCTTATAAAAAACTTTTAAACCATAAAATCTTTAGAAACATAAAAAATTAAAAATAAACATTCAACTGACAATTAAATCTTTAGTCCATCATCCAATTCATCACACCTTAACTCCTTTAAACATACTCCATGAAATCTCACTTCTTCATAGCCACCCGACTCCCCTATTCCTTCATCTAAACCTCTCATTGCAGCCTTAACAATACGTGGTATAATGTCATAACCCGAACCACATGTCCCAGAACCACAACTTTCACCGGACACAAATTCTATTTCTGTTTCAAGAGCGATGAAATCAAACATTCCTCCATCTGGGCCCACATAACCGTTATAACTACCTTTACACACTTTGTGTTTTTTAACCGATGATGATTCATTAGTCGTCATAAAACGCATCAGGGAAATCACGCTTCGCAGTAACAGTTGTTCGTTTCCATTTGCAGTCGTAGTTGTTGTCGGTGTAGGAAGCCCTTGAGTCACTACATCAACAAATAAGACATGAAACAAAACTATTTAAATGTTACGACATCGTTTTCAAGTTATAAAAAAATCAAGTAAGTTGAAGGTTCGTCACAGAGAATTAACTAAATGAACAAATTTATTATTAAGAGAATGAGATGGAAATACTTACCAGAAAGATTAAGGTCTGAACATAGATTGGTGGCGACGATGTTGTTCTAGGGTTTGTGGAGAAAAAGAGAGAGGGGGTGAGGAGAGAGTGAGACTTTAGGGTTTTGGATGAGGATAATAAAATTTTATTGGGGATGATGGGGTTTTTTTAATTACTTAGTGCCACATGGCACACTTAAGGGGGAGAATGACTTTTTGAGTGCCATGTAGGATTTTAAGCTTTGGAATATTAATATATATATAGATGTGGTATTCTATTTTTCATAGCAAGATCGAACACGACACTTCACATTACAAAAAGAATAGATTGAGGAGAGCGCAATATATGTTACATTTCCTTTAGTAAACTCGGGATCGTTGTGATCTATGTGTAACAATAATTATGTGGCAAAAGTGAAGAAAATTAATAAGTTAGTTATTACTGGTCAAAATAGGAAATTATAGGTCCTTGGAATGGATCGATTACAAGTTTGATCAGGTTAATCAAAGTAAGAATCCTTTGATAAATGGAAAAATGATTACGTGACAATCAAGATTCAAACATTGGAGATTACTATAAACACGTCTTCTATTGATTATAAATGGATTACAATCAACTAAAGACAACACACACGAAATTGGTGGCTGCAAATTCTCTACAATGACTAACTATAAACCCTAACCCCATGTCTCTATTTATACATAAACATATTTGCTGGGCGTGGGCCTTGGACTGTTAGTGAAGATAGGCAATTAGTGAAGACAGCTGCTATCTTCACTAACTATCACCATGTTCGTTAATTACAATAAAGACGATTACACGTTATACAAAACACCTATCTACTAAGCTATTCTATCTAGTAAGCTCTTATCATACAGAAATGCACCAACAGAAACGGGTCAATTCAGATAAGAGTTGCGATGGTTTTTTAATGACTCTTTAGTTAGTACTTAGGGTCTGTGTAACTGATTATTGTATGTAATATAAGACAGCAAATTGGTTTGTGTAGCTTTATCACAGAGATTAATAATCACAGAAAAGGTCTTCTTCATCCCAACAATGTAGTCGTTACCAAATCAAACGTTACGCTAAAACCAAAACCACATAACTGTAACCTAAAATAAACATAAAAGGAAATAGAAGTAATGAACCAGAATTAAAGAAGGTTTACCCTGAGGTTGACTTTTATAGTTGACTCTAATTTACAAGAGCTTAATGTTGCAATGCTAATGGAATGAATATTTTGTCACTGAGTGTTTTACACCCCTAATTCATCCTCAAGCTATCCCAACATTATTTTGTGTATAGGGAAGTCACACTAAAGAAGTCGTTAGAACAGATTAAGGAGAGCGAAATTCTTAGATATTCTAGCTACAACTGATGTCATTGAATATTTAATTATGCCATTCTATTAAATGATCACATCAGTTTTATCATCTTAAAGAACTAGATTTACTTATTTAGTAAATGCGCATATACGCATATATATGACAGTATTTTTCCATCATAAGTATGTCCGGTATAGCACTTGTGCCTATTGTAACTTATGTTTAAGCAGAGGAAATAACTTGAGATAAACAACAATATAAAGTTGTGCATTTAATTAGTGTATGACCATTTGTTGCTAACAAGATCAAACTGGTAGAGTGACCCTAATCAAAACGGAGAAATGCAATTATAAGACCATAATAGACAAGTACACATATTTTATAAGGCTCCCACAGAGTTAGGGCGGAGGCAATAAAGCTAAGATTTATAGACAGTTTTTTTTATGTGCTTTGGGATTAAGTAGATGCATCTACACAACATTTGAAAAGAAGTATACCGTGATTCTTATACACGAACTTTTTCCCAAACAAAATGGAAATACAATTCAATATTTGTTTCATGTTAGCAGAGAGATAGGTGGCAACAAGATTATCACACTATAAGGTAGAGAAACACATAGTCAACCGAATGGCCTTGTATTCTTGGCTGGTACATATATGAGTGACAAATTGTTCTTTTATTCCTTTACCCAACGATATACAACAAAACAGAACCATATGATTTTTTGGTGATGAGCATCCTGACCAATATGAAATGGAATTTGCGTATCAGGATAGAATTTACATTTCTACATGTACAATTTTCTTATAACTGTACAACAATACAGAACCATACAATTATTTGGTATTTTAAAATTGTTCATAAACCATTGTATATCAGATGACAAAACACAGGAACCTGTTAACTGTTAAGTTGATATGTGGTGGCCTGATGGTGGTGATAAGTTCAGCTGAAACCCGTGAAACGTCCAAAATCCATCAAGATTTCTCTAGATCCTCTTCTTCTGCTATGAAACTAGATAAAGTAAAGCATGATTCATCTCACAGTAATATCAACCCCAAATGACTTGCATTTCTTTGGCATTTAATGTTTTCAAGGAGGTCAAAGTTTGTCAATTGTATTCCTAGTATAAGCCAAAATCTGTAGACCCTCTTCTTCAGCTATGAACTACTACTAATCGTCGTGATTTGTTTCAAACTAATGTGTTATGATAGTTGCACCAAGTAACAACACTTGTTTCTAGTTTTGCTTGATAAGAAACAAGTACCCCAAATTAAGATTGATTGAAAACCACCATTGATGCTTGTTTCTGCCAATATTTCCCTTGCTGAAACCCTGCAAAAATCACATCACTTATCTGTGTCGAAAAATAATACCAACTGAAATATATCTTCTTATAATTGATGCTACAACAGTTAAAAGTACATAAATTTTGTGGCCTTCAGCTTCAAAACTCGTCAAACTGATCTATAAAACATCATTGATAAAATAAACAAGAACCAGTCGGAGAGGAGATAGGGAATATAAAGAGTAAAATTTGATGTTAGCGTCGCAGTTTAAATGATTTCACATCCAAGTGTACGTAGCTTAATAGCACCATATTCACTTTTTCCCCTTAAACAAAATCAAATAGTGCAATAACAGCTTTTACATTTATACATTTGTACATAAAGTTTTTCCTATTGACAGAAGAACCATAAATTTATTTTGTACTACAAAAATGGTTCATAAACCAATACATAAAGAAGACAACCACTAACATAGTTCAACTTGCGAAACCTTCCAACCCATCTAAGTTATCGGTTCAGTGTTGGTTTCATCTGCTATCAATACTCATCTCCCACTTGACTCAATAATATCAATACGAATTGACTCTGGCATTCTTCGGCTTGTAATGCCTTCCTTCAATGAGGCCACAAAGTATTTCACTTGAATTCTCCATATAATTAACAACGATTCATACCAAAAAAGATGAAGTCCGGATCTTGACACAAGGAACATAAAGTATATATGTTTTTACCCTTTTGCATGATACAATTACAATCTACACCTGTCACAAGTTTCTCATGACAAGAGCCAGTTACCCCATATTAAGATCGAAAAACGTATTATTTTCGTAAGTCATTTGGCCTTTACGGATCGCCTTCTTCAGCAAACTGGTGCCGGTAAAAGCCACCATTGATGCTTGCTTTTGTTGGACACTCGCTTTGCTGAAACCCCAACAAAGCTACATCAGTACTTATCTATGTTGAAAACTAAATATTGAAATTCAAATATTGACTGGTATAAACACAGATAGAAAAATCAGATCTAAGTGGTAACATTAAATATATTAAGAATTGTAAAGCTAAAGATTACCATGTGCAGTGAGAAGTTAACGGGATACTTGTTCTAACGCTATGAACGATCAACATGTTATGATCAGGATTAGAATGTACGTCTTCTTTATAAGTTCCCTGCATCATTGAATCGGTTACATGTGAGCATGTTACATTCGTAACAAAATCAAAGGCTTATGATCAAACCAAAATCGATATCTGGTGACAGTAATAATATTAAAACAAAAAGATCAGAAGAAGGGTTACCCTGAGATCACGTCTCCTCTTTCCCTCTGGCATTGGAAACGAAGGTTACAGAATAGGTTGATGACGGCAGAGGCGTTACAATTTAGGGTTTTGGATGGCTACAGAAGACACGTCTGATGAAATAAAGAGAGGAGAGGTAGGTTTTTATAATTGGTGTAGGCGTGATATATTCTATTCTGCCCCCTCCATTTTACTTTTTGTTTAATCTCGTCTTTTGCTTATATGGCATTCTAAATTCAATCACTTCACATAAGAATAGGATAGATTGAGGAGAGTGCAATGTAATTGTTACCCAAATCTAAAGCTTATGCTAAAGCTAAAATAGGGGTACCATCACAATTGTAACTCTATAAAAGATAAAATAAAATGGAAGTAAAGAAACAGGAATTTAAAAAGGGTTAACCTTAGATCATGATCCCAATACGTCGCATGTTTCTCTAACATTTGCAATGAAATGTTACAAATTAGGTTTGCTTACGGCATGAACTAAAAAGAAGGCCAGATGAAACAATGAAAGAAAACTAGGAACTTATGATTGCGCTTAGGTAATGTCTGTTAAATTTCCTTAAAAATTGCCTTTGTAGAATTTGTTCTAGGGTTTTCCATAGAGGGCTTACCCTGAGATCACTTACCATTTAGAATCCAACATATACATATACACATCACTACAAGAAAACAGAGCAATAGCGGCGACACATGTCGCCGCTATTGCTAACGCGGGTCGCCGCTATTGCTCCTGTCGCTATTGCCTTGACGCTATTGCTCCTTCCATGGCCGCTATTGCTTTTTGTCGCCGCTATTGCCCAACATCAATAGCGGCGACAGTCGCCGCTATTGCTTGTGCCACGTCACAGACATGGCTATACTATTAGCGGCGACATGTCGCCGCTAATAACCTTTTTTTTTTTGGTACCTGCTTATTTTAACCTAGTAGTGAGATTTAAATGCTGGAAAACCGAAAAAAACATAAAATATTTTACATACGCATCCCAAATTCGAATACATCATCCTAAAATCGTTTACATGAACATATCATATGTCGTTTACACATAATATCGCACCTACATATCATGAACATATCATATGTCGTTTACACAAAAAAAAACCCTGAGAACTTTACTCCTGTTTAAAGAGAAAAAAACACAAAAAAAAGAAAAAAAAAACCTTACGAGACGAGAGCAGAGAGAGAGCAGAGGGAGACGGGTTACTCCAGTGGTGGGTCGCCGGTGGTGGTGGGTTACTCCGGTGGTGGGTCGCCGGTGGTGGGTTGCTCCGGAAGTGGGGAGACGGGGTGTTTTGGTGAAAGAAAGTGAGGAAGAAGAAGAGAGGAAGAGACGAAGAGAGGAAGAGACGAAGAGAGAAGAGAGAGCAGAGGAAGAGACGATCTGAGAAGAGAGAGCAGAGAAGTGAGGGTTGTTTTGGTGTTTTGGTGAAAAAAAAAAGAGAGGGAAGAAGGATGTAGGCGGCAAAAGTGAAAAGAGCAATAGCGGCGACTTGTCGCCGCTAAAACCCTTTGTGTGATTTAATCTTGGCCGTCCATCTAATCAGATCTATGGTTGGGGTGAACTTGACCTTTAGCGGCGACACTTTGGCGGGTCGCCGCTAAAGGTGTCGCCGCTACTGGACAAAATTCTTGTAGTGGTGCATACATACATATACAAATCTTATAACCGAATGCACATATGCAATCAAGAACTGCAAGCTCCTCACCCCTAACATGTAAATTACCTATTGCCATCACCTCATATTCTTGTTCTCTTTTTCATCTTTTCTCATTTTATACGTAGTTATCAATTGATTTCATATTTTTTTCTTAATCCATTGTTATATTAGTTATTCATTATTTTAAGCAATTAAATGCAAAAGAACTGGCGATATACTGCTGACAATTATCTATATTTATATAACTATATCCCTAATAAATGAGTAACGATGGTGCCACATTACCCCTTACTAGGGCCTCCACATTCACTTCTATTCAGCGTCACATATTCATTTTCACGTAAAAAAACACAGAGACCCATATACCCGTTTCAATGATATTCGTTGGTCTAACCCGGTTGCATCTAAGCCCTAACTTTGGTTTCATCTCTTCTTCCAACGGCTCCTCCATCTTCCAAAGGTGTTATGATCGAAGATGGAGTGTAGCTTCAACAAATTCATCTTCATCCCCGTTGTCTTCTTCTTCTCATCTTCCATCGTTTTATCTTGTTGGTGTTACTCCTCTTGATTTTCAAAAGGCTCATGATTTAAATCCCGGGATTTGCAATGAGTGGGTTAATTCATTACGCTTCCATAAATGCCATTGAATATTGAAGTGTAACAACACACAAAGTTTTTGACGTTGCCTACCCTCTTCTTCCAAATTTCTCACTGATTTTCATGGTTTGTAATATTATGAAATCGGTAATATATTAACATATGAAATAGATTTTGAAAGTTCTTACACCATTATAAGCTTGCGATTTTAAAATGGTTTTCAGGGTCTGTAATATAAAGAAATCTGCCATATATTAATATTTGCAATGAAGTGTTACCAATTAGGTTTGCTGACGGCGTGAACCAAAAAGAAGGCCAGGTGTAAAAATAAAAGAAAACTAGGAACTTATGATTGCGCTTAGGTAAGTCTACTAAATTTCACCCAAAATTTACCTTTTGTAGAATTTGTTCTAGGGTTTTCCATAGATGGCTAACCCTGAGATCACTTACCATTTAGAATCCAACATATACATATACACACACATACATACATATACAAATCACATAACCGAATGCATATATGCAGTCAAGATTTGCAACCTCCTCACCCCTAACATGTAAACCTATTGCCATCACCTCCTATTCTTGTTCTTTTTCTACATCTCTATTTTCATCTTTTCTCATTTTATTTGTAGTTATCAATTGATTTCATATTTTTTTTTCTTATTTTATTGTTATATTAGTTTTTCATTATTTTAAGCAATTGAAAGCAAAAGAACTAGCGATAGACTGCTGACAATTATCTATATTTATATCTATCTATATCCCTAATAAATGAGTATAGTTTATATGTTATAAACTATACTTATTTTTATGATTATGTAACATTCATAGTTAGAATGTTTATTAATTAACACTAGTAAGATCCCGCGCGCTTCGCGACGCACTTTTGATCATTTATTGAACCGGTTCGGTAAAATACTGATGCGATACCGTTAATTCCCATTCCGGTATAGGTTCAATATCTTAAAAAACAAAAAAAAAACATGCCACACGGGAGACGTAAAGTTAAATATATATAATCATTTAACTTAAATTTAAAATTTAAGTCATAGTCATGTTGCATCTCAACTTAGGCGTTTTTAAATATAACCCATACCGTATAAATTCGTACAATATGGTCAGCAAATTCTACAAAACATTAATATAAAATAAATTAGAAAAAAAGTAAAACAAACAATAAAGGAATCCAGCCCATTGAAAACCCACAATGGAAAAGAAAATCGTTGCGTGTGCACTTTTTTTTGTCATGGTTCTCTCTCTACAACATTTTCATATTTACTATGTGAGAGAGAATGGAAACTCACCAAGGGAATGTGACAACTATCTATAAGAAATTTGTTTGCCTTCTAGGCTTCTAGGTTCTAGCTAGCACTACTTTTATCTCTTAACATATACATACATACTGGCGATAGTACTTGAACCTCCATCATTGAATTGAGATCTTTAAAGTCTCATCAGGGTCTTGCTTATTTTTCATCTTCATCTGCATATTCTTTTTATTGACGACCTGATATTAGCTTAATCACCACCATATATTATTACCACTATTTATGTTAACTATGGGCACTGTGATACTCTTTACACCGCCACCACCCCACCTCTAACTCCTTCCCACCGCTGCCACCGTCTCATCTCTGACAGACCCATGTTTCTTTATCAGAAAACTTTGCACCCTGTTTCTAATTTTTGCTGCCTTATCAATGGTACAATTTCAATCTCTATTTTCCTACGGGTCTTGAAATTTTCTTGTTGACCAACAGTTTGGTAAAAAACCTGAGAGAAACAAAAATGAACGTTTATTTAGAAATAAATTAAAGAGGGGGGGGGGGGAATGAAAGAGGATTGCTAAAGATTGAAGATGAAAAAGGTCGCTTTCCTTTCTTGGAATGGTTTCGAAATCGAATGGGTCGAGTTTGTGGTAGCAGGTGGGTTCACTATAACAATAATTGATGTATGGAGAACTTATGAGAAATATTGAATGAACGTATTACTCCCTCCGTCCCAATTTAAATGTCCTCCTTTCCTTTTTTGTTTGTCTCAAATTAAATGTCCCTTTTCAAAATTAGAAATGTAATTTCCAGTTTTGCCCATAAAAGACAAAACATAATCACCACTTTTGATAATATTATTGTCATTTTACCACATACAAACAAAAAATTTCTTAAAATGTGTGTTTTTGGAAGTGGGACATTTAAATTGGAACGGAGGGAGTATTAAAAGTGAAGGGAGGGATGCGTGGCATGAAGATGCTAAAAAGCAGGTTATCATAACACGTAATCACCTACTAAAGAAACACGTGTGTGAATAATGTGTGAGTAAGCAAACCGCAAAGAAAACAAAAAGATCTGTCACCGTAGCTATTGACTTAAACATCCCTCCTTCACAACTAAATTACAAAGATGCCAACCCACTATTCATCTTAATTCTTCTTTAATTTAATACAAAGTATATAATAGGTTTGTTATTGTAATGAAAACAAATTAAAAACTGTTAGATTGGTTATTGGCGCCAGTTTGTTAATTGCCGGAGGTAGTTATGCCTGCCAAATTCAACCATCTTCAACCGTTTTTATTATTTTATATGTATACCAAGTCTCGTGCAACAATGGAGACTACCAAGATTATCCAATTCATTTGTTTAATCGTTATTTGTTCATGGTTATCTTTAACGATCACCACCAACAATCAATTCCGTTCCCTTTGCCTTCGACACGTTCGGTTCCTTGGCACCGGAGGCGGTACGGTTTTTGGCTCGGGTTCAGCGAGTAATGCACAACAAATTTTCCACCCCCAAGGGTGGGGTTTTGTTTTTAGCAGATTGGGATTTTCTATTCAAAAAGGGGTGGCGACGCAGCTTGTTGCCCGCCTACCTAACATCCTTATGTAATTTACTTGGTTATGAAAATTATTTTATTTAAAAAAAAATTAATCGATCAATCCTTTAAGCCATGATTGTGGGTCATCACTCATCATATGAAAGGCTACATACAAAATTAGAAAAGCAACAATCATTGCACATAATCTACAACAAAAACTTTGATAAATTAGCACATAATGCATTATTACTATATTTTAGGAATAGATACTCATTATTGTTTAGAGGTAATTGTTAGTACAATATGTCCCTAGCCTAGTATAGGTGATGTTTTGGTGATTGTATGGGTGCTTGGATGTGTTTTCGAATGGTTATGCGCTAATTTCTCTAGCTAGCGACTAGGACTGAAAAGTGGCGACTAGCAAATGGTCTCAAGCGACTAGCTTGCTAGACGCTCCTCGTAGTCGCTTGTTATCTTCCTAGTTGCCCGTTAGGCCCTGGACGACTAGGAGGAGGTACAATACCTCCAATGAATGCCCTAATCATTAAGCTGTTAGATCACACATTACCCAAGCACCCTTGTCCTAGGTTTCAAGTCTGTGATTGTTTTGTAACACCCGAGCTCTGTTTCAATGCAATAACAACCTTTAAACCGCATTCGTGTGTGTGTTTGATTGCTCGTTTACACTATTTGGTTGTCGTTTTGCTGCCCGAACACCGGTTAGAGGATTTTGCACTCTATCCGAACCAGCTCGGGATTATCGGGTTATCCGAAAATGATCCTACAAGTGGTATATGAGCTATGGCTCTTATCATGAGTGTTTCGAAAGCAAAACAGATTCAAAACAAGGTGTTTTAGATCAAAAAAAATATGTATTTTTGGGTTAAAACCCGTTTTGAAAGTTTCAAACTTTGTGTTTTGATAAAAACCAATATTTTTCAAAATTTAAGGTACGTTTAATGGTTAAAAACATATGTTTTTTATTATGGTTTGTTCCAAAAGTGTTTTTTTACAACTTTCCTAATCATTTGGGGATCAAACACATTGATTTTGAAGCAAAAATGATGTTTTTGGTGCAAAACAAGGCAACTGACCTGCAAGTAGCGACTAGGCTCTTCACAACGACTAGCATATCAATCGTTCCTAAATTCACACGACTAGGGTCCTACTCGTGCCTTCAAACACCCTGTAAAGTCGTAGTCATGTCCCTGTTCACACGATTATCTTCCCAATCGCCTGATTTCACACGAGTAGCCTTCTAATCGTGTGTCCATCCATAGTCGTGTGTTACTGTTCTGAATATAAAATTTGCCTAAGTATCGAACTTTTATCGAACTGTTTAACAGGGCTAACCCATGGGGACACCTAATTCAACTGAGACAACAATTTAATCAACCCATCAATACCCAAATGAATGTTCTAACAAATCCATGGCAATACTCGGCCTTGCGAAATGTGCAATGGAGGAAACAATAGCAACAACAAGCCAATGTTGCCGGAACAAATTCGTGGGCGCTTGTAGCTCAACAATGTGCCCAACAACAGCAAATGATGAATGGAAATCCATGGGTACTCGCAACCGCTGCGACTCAACGAATGCAACACTTGTCTTCAGTTCTTCTCAGTGACTTGGAAATCGGTAGTTCTAATAGGGCTCCTAAACTACAATTCATGGCTGACTACCATTCCTGGAAGGGGAGATTTAAGACGTACGTTGAGGTGATTGATGGATTAGTATGGGAAGCTATTGAAAATGGGTATACAAGGCCGATGATTGAAAACTCTAACATTCCTGTCGCGTTAGAAGATATGACTTGCGATCAAAGAAGGAAATACAATTATGAGAAGAAGGCTATGGAAGCTTTGACACAAGCTCTTCCCAAAGACATCTAGCACCAGTTCACTTAATGTTTCACAGATGCTTTGGCTAGCTCTAGCAGAAAGGAATGAGGGGAATGTGAAGAACCGGAAGATAAAGATGGATCAACTCAAGAAGGAGTTCGAGAACTTCACTACTATTGGGAATGAACCATTGCGAGATCTGACTGCACGATACTACCATTTGATGTCGAAGATGTATCAATATGGAGTTGTCTATTCATCAGCTGAACTCGTAGAACGGTTTGCAGATGCACTTCCTCCACATTAGCATCAGTGGCTCGACATCCAGAAATCCAACAATTTATCAGTCTCTCTCCATAAATGAATTTGTAGTCGAGTTGGATAACAAAGAGATTGATGAGATCAGAAGGGCGAACAAGGCGTTCATCCCCCAGAATCCCAACATCTACTACGGGACCACTCCTCAAGACACTAGCATGGGAGGATCTAAACCACAAACAGCTTTCGTTATCAATCAAGATCTTGTCTTCGCTTTTGATAACTACGACCCCAACAGATGTTCCTCCTCCTGTCTATCATTTTGCACAAGGAAATCGGTATCCTTTATATTATAATACTAACCAGTTTGGTGTTAATCCATATTCTCATCTTGTAGCACCAGCAAAAACAACTTCAAACTTTGGTTGACCTTCTTCATCAGGGTATGGTGGTGCTTCATATTCAGGATATGGTGGTACTACAACACCGAGGTATGGAGGTGCCTCTACTTCAAGTCAAGGTGGTTATTGGCCCAAACAAATCACCGAGGAGCTAAAGACAACGAGATTCGAGAAGGTGACAGTGGAGTTAGCTCAAGAAAATATGGCTCTACTATCTACCTTGGTCAAGTCTTACAGTGGGTTAGTTGTGGGATAGATCGGCAATCCTTATCTCACACAGGAAGACTACGCACAGATTGATAAAGATGCCATGGACCTGATAGATATCCAGTGGCATTTCACAAGCGTGGTTAGAAGAGCTAAAGAGTACATGGATAGAACTGGAAGAAGATTTGTGCTAATAAACAACAACACCATACTTGGATTTGATCATAGCAAAGTCACGTGTTATAACTGTGGTACTAAGAGACACTTTGCTCCGTAGTGTAATCGACCAAGACAGCACGGTAATCAGAATCCATTATACAACAACAGAGGCAATCAGAACCAGAGGCAACAAGCTTAGACACATCCTAACCAAAATACTGAACGAGCACTCATCCTCGTGCAAAACCAGAACCAGTGTGTTCCTACAAACAATAATCCAGGACAAGCCTTGGTAATTCAAGCTGATGAATGTTTAACTGGAACCTTCACTTAGAGGGAGAGAATGCTCCGCAGGGTGGTGCAGCATGTTTTATCCAACATGTTTCTCATGCATCAGTTGAAGTTGAAGAATGCACTAGTTCACAAGAAGTCATTGCTCCTAAAAATGATCCTTCTGACTATGATTTTGTTTGTGAGTCTGAGATGGGTTTAGATTCGGAGGAGCTACTGGCAGAAGCAGATGAGTTCATCAGCAAGCGATCTTTCTTATTGGATGCTGACTCTGCAAAGAACAATCTTGCTGGATTCTTTAGAGTGGAGAAGACTGCAGCTCGTTATGCTTTAATGGCTATCACTGAATCGTCTACCAAGGTAAGTTCTTCTTCCATTTCTAAATCTAAGTGTGTTGAATGTGACAAGCTAAGGTACAGAATCAATGTCTTAACTGACAAGAATCTGAACCTTAAAGCTGATTTGGGACATTGCCAACGGACCAATGATGTTTTAAAATCAAGTGAAAAGGCTTTAAAAACACCATTGAAAATTATAAGAAAGATGTTTCTAAATTGTCTAAAACTCTACATAACAAACAAGTTGCTATAAATAATTACATCAATGAGTTAGAAGACACTAAGAAACAGTTGACAATTGTGAATTGTGATTATGAGAAGATCAAGATGAAACTTGAGAGCTACTTAAACTGCACGTATGTTCTTGATCACATAATCAATAATCCTGATCCCACTAGCCCATATATGCACAATGTCCACCTCAAGTGAGATTTGAAAATCGCACCTTTGATGTCTTGCCAAAGGAGGAGGTTGTGGATATTGCTGCTAATGCTGCTAAAACTGTAGAGGCTGCTAAAGCTGTAGAAGCTGCTAAAGCTGTAGAAGCTGCTAAAGTTGCTAAAGCTGCAAGTGCTAAAGTTGAAAGTGTTGGTAATCCTCATCTACCTGATGTGAAACTAACATTTGGAGCTAGTGAGATTGTGGATAATGTGAGTGTTTGTGAAACAGACGTTTGAGGATTCTCAGCAGAATGCACGGGTAAAAAATGCTTACATTCCTCCTGAAAATCACATCATTATGATTGAAAATCAGTGAATCCTGAGCTGAAAGTGCAATCTGCAGATGAAAAGAGGTTGAAAGTGTTTTACAAAATAAAAGGTTATGATAAGATATATGCTGATGAGGAAGTTCCTATCAGATGTATTACTCCCGGTCTTGTGGCTAAAATTTGGCAAGAATCTATCATTACCATAGAAAAAGAAAAATGGGGTAAGGGTAAAAAGGACCACGGAAAGAAATCCAATGAAAACACTAAGAAAAACCAAAAGAAAAACACTAATGAACCTCCAAAACAAACTCAAAAGCAAATTCCCAAGAAACATGTAACTAAGTTTGTTCGATTTACTGGAAAAGGTGAGAATGAGGATGAACAAAAGCCTCTGGTTCCTTTACAACAACAATGTCTTTAGGATCGGAAGCATAAGAACACCTTTGCCACTAAGTCCAAACCAAGGGATAAGAGGGAGAAGCATAGTGAAGCTCCCAAGTTTGAGGAACATAGATCCTGTTTTAAAGGCGGGGAACGTGGGCATTTGGTTGCTGCGTGCCTTGAATTTAGACGCAAGAGAATCGAATTTAATGAAGCTCCTTGTTCTAGCAAATCAAAACAGCCAGTTTCCCCAAAATTGTCTGAAAAACAACAAGGGAAACAGGTTGTTTATGATAATAGAAACAAAATTGCTATGAACCAAAAGCTGGCTGGTGGTAAGGTTATTCAGATGAGGGGGAACCCAGTCCCATCTAAGGATGAAGCACCAGCAAAACGATAAGCTAAGCCGGCTGCTAAATCTAAGGGCAACCCTATGTCAGATTGACGCACAGTTAAGTGTGAAGTGGTTTGAAACCCAATTCCACCAAAGGAATCTGAGGCATGACCTTCAAGCCCAAAGGCAAAGAAGAAGTCTAAGCCAAAGAAACCGGAACAGGTTTGGAGACCTAAGTCACCAACCAAAACCGGGGAAGCATCAACTTCATGAACTGGACCTGCGGAAGTAACACCAACTCCTAATGGGAAGTGGGTTGACTTTCTGAATTTGGATGTAGATGGAAGAACCAAGACCATAAAGGCTTGGGTCCCCCTTAAGCACTAAACTTTGAATGTTTGTGCAGGGAGTTCCATAGGGCCTTATCAGCAGTCTTTGGATTGTTGATAGTGGAGCTTTTTGGCACATGACGGGTGACTTATCCCTGCTATTTGACATCAAGAATATCAACGGAGGATATGTTATTTTGCTGGTAATAAAGGGGGTTACATCATGAAAGAAGGAATCATGAGCAGCGACATTGTTAGCTTCAAGAAGATAAGCTTCATGAAGTAAATAGACCACAACTTGCTAAGTGTCTCTAAAATCTGTGAAAAGAATTACACAATGTTCTTTGATGAAAATGCACACTTCATTCTGAAACCGGGCTTCAAGATTCCGAAGGAGTGGGATATGATTTCTGCTCCAAGAGTCAACAATTTATATGTTCTGGACATGAGTCAAGCCATAACAGCTCAGGGGCAGGTCACTTGTTTTCTGTCAAGAGCGACAGAAAAGGAATATATCATCTGGCACAGATGGATTGGGCACATTCACCTGAGGAAGATGAATCGTTTGGTCGGAATCAGCTAGTGGAAGGTGTTTCAGTTAAGAATTTTCATCTAAATGACGTTTGTGTTTCATGCAAGAAAGCGAAGCAGAAGAAGAAGTCTCATAGACCCAAGAAGGTCAACTGAGTCAGTGTTCCTCTCAAACGGTTGCACATGGATCTTTTCGGCCTAGTCAATTAGAAAAGCAAGAATGGATATCTATACTGTCTAGTTGTCACCGATGATTATTCCAGATTCTCTTGGGTAGTATGTATGCAGCACAAGAGCGAGACCTTCAAATACTTGAATAATCGGTTTGCCAAAATAGAGAACATCTATTAGCTAAAGACCCGTCGGATTCGCAGCGACAATGGCACAGAATTCAAGAATCCTTCTATGGAGGCATTATGTGCAGAAAAAGGAATTCATCATGAGTACGTTTACAACTCCATACACTCCACAGCAGAACTGGGTTGCAGAAAGAAAGAATCAGAATCTTATATCAGTAGCCATAACAATGCTTGCAAACTCGAACCTTCCTGTATTGTTCTGGAATGAGGCGGTTCACTGCGCGTGTTATACTCTGAATAGGGCTTTTACGGTGAAGAAGCATGGAAGACTTCTTATGAATTGTTGAACCGTATAAAACCAAACTTAGAGTTTCTAGAACCATTCGGGGCTCCATGCACTATGATCCAACCACATGAGACATTTGGAGCAAAAGTAGAAGAAGGGTTCTTTGTTGGCTACAACACTCCCAATAAATGAGTGTACAACAAATGAATCAGCGCGTTGAAGAGTGGCTAAATGTCGATGTTCAACGCTATACTGTTGATGCTCCTAATGTTGGACCTGATTAGTTGTTCGACTACAAGAGTTTGTTTGATTCTTTCAACATGGATAATATGGTGGATGATGTTGTTGCACAAATTTATTATGAGTGTGAAAACGTAGCTAGCTCACCACTAATGCGTTCGATCGTCGTCAATACACCAATAGCATCTAATGCCTCAGCATCTACGGGTCCCCTAATAAAACTGCAGCAGCAGAGGCAGAGGAAGTTTTTCTGGAAGCGTCGACAGAGATTCAAGACTCGTCTTCATCTGACGAGGAGTTCGTAGTATCTCATGATACTCTAACTGATGAACTAGCTGGAAATGGTGAATCTACCACTACAGCTGCAACTATTCCTATAGGAAACACTCAAGCTGGTCCTTCGTCTTCAACAGCTCCAGGGATTGGTCTGCGGATTGGTCTCTCAGGTTTTTAATATGCAACCCGCTACTCCCTCAAGTTCAAGCACCGCAGAGACAAATCTATTAGAAGGATTGGAAAATCTTAATTTGCAATCGGATGATCCAGTGCCAGCACATCTGGAATCTCGGATTCACGAGACTCATCCATTGTGGAACGTGATTAGTGATCCAACTAGCAGATTTATGACACATAGTCAACTCAGAAATGCTAGTTCAAGTGATAATGCAGGTACCCTGCCACTCTACTCGGAAATCAGAAAAGCTGGTCATTAGAACGATTGGTCCTTCACTCTATATATTTCATAACAAGAACCAAGAACTGTGCAGGAGGCACTGAGGGAGGACCCATGGATTAAAGTAACGCAAACTGAACTTCAGCCGTTCCAAAAGCTAGGAGTGTGGGACTTAGTTGACTTACTTCCAGGTGCGACGAAAATTGGAAAAAAGTGGGTCTAGAAGTGTAAACGGGATGACCGCGGGGTGGTTATTAGAAACAAGGCTCCGTTGGTTGTCCTCGGCTTCAGGAAGATAGAAGGAATAGATTACAATGAAGTATACGCTCCAGTTGATCGCCTTGAAGCTATCCGGATGTTCTTGTCTTATGCTTCGTATAAATGGTTCAACGTGTATCAATTGGACATGAAAAGTGCTTTTCTATATGGTATAGTGAAGGAAGAGGTGTATGTTGCTCAGCCGCCGGGTTTTGAGGATCTGCCTCATTGCGATAAAGTTTACAAGTTGAATATAGCGTTGTGCGAACTCCATCAGGCTCCGCGAGAATGGTACCATATGCTCAGCAACTACTTAATATCCAACGGGTTCAATCGTGGACTCGTGGATTGCACCTTATTCACCAAGGAAAAGGATGGTGACCGTCTGCTGATACAGGTTTATGTTGATGACATTATTTTTTGGTCTACTAATGATGAAATGTGTAGGGAATTTGAAAAGTTTATGTAGGAGAAGTTCGAGATGAGCTCGATGGGGAAGATGCAACTCTTTCTTGGACTACAAGTAGAACAACAGGCGTCAGGGATCTTCATCCACCATACCAAATATGTTGCTAACATCTTAAGCCAGTTGCAGATCGAAGACTCTACTCCAGTGTCCACTCCCATTCAGACCAATCACGAGATTGAACCTGACGAGAAAGAACAAGCTGTTGATCCTTTTCTTTATTGGGCGATGATTGGCTCGTTAATGTATCTCATTGCTTCAAGACCCGATATAATGTTCGCAACATATCTACTATCCAGATACCAGTCAAGGCCGAAACACTCCCACTTGATTGCTGTGAAGAGAATCTTAGGTTATCTAAAGGGTTGTCCGACCAAAGGTCTATGGTACCCTAATGACGATAAGTTTGACCTCATCGCTTTTAGTGACGCTAACCATGGTGGATTCAAGAAAGACGCAAAATCCACATCGGCTGTATGCCAGTTTTTGGGAACAAGATTAGTTCGTGGCAATGCAAGAAGCAAGCCTCCGTGTCCTTGTCAACTTGTGAGTCAGAATATGTAGCTGCATCTAGCTGCTGCTCCCAGGTTCTATGGATATAACAACAAATGAGATACTACGGTTTGAAATTTTTTAGTACTCCCATCTACTATGATCATGAGTCTGCTATAGCTCTTGCAAAAGACTAAGTAAATCATTCCAAGGTGAAACACATCTATGTTCGGCATCATTTCATATGCGATTGCTATGAAAAGAAACTGATAGATGTGTTAAAATCCACACTGATTACCAACGTGCTGATTTATTCACCAAAGCTTTTGACGAATCTCGTTTTGAGTATCTGTTAATCTTAAATGGCATTAAAGAAAAGCAGGATTAGGTCCTCATCGGTGATCATTTTTGTAAATACTTTTATTCAAAAACATAAAAATCCAAAAATATTGTCTATTTGCAAATTTTTAGATTTTTAGGGGGAAAAGTCAGAAAAATACAAAAACATCAGAAAAATCCCAAAATAAAAAAAAATGAGAAAAACAAAATGAGTTTCTTTGGTGAAATAGGGAAGATGATATCGACTCATCAGTGGACTATATGAATCCTTAAAATTTTAAAGAATTGGAAACGATAAGTAGCCTCTACAATGAT
Organism: Ambrosia artemisiifolia; assembly: GCA_032199755.1. Classification (NCBI taxonomy): domain Eukaryota; kingdom Viridiplantae; phylum Streptophyta; class Magnoliopsida; order Asterales; family Asteraceae; genus Ambrosia; species Ambrosia artemisiifolia. The sequence goes on from CM063524.1 coordinate 34,676,654, forward strand.
GTGTCAGTAGGCTCAAAATCATTTCCAAGTTTAGCACGGTGATATAAACTAAACCGATTGAGAATTGTGTGGATTAAAGTCACGTTGGCATATGGTTTTAGTACTGAAATCTCGTTTGATAGAATGCCAATATCTGAGGTTTCTGGTCTTTAAGAGGTTGGTACATCCGGGGTGAACTGGACGTCTCTCAGAATAAAGGAGTGGCACATGTATCGTGCGTTGGGTTTGCAACCTACAACTGAGGCACCTCTATGTCATTTCCTAGCAAAAGAAAAAGAAAAAGAAAAAGAAAAACAAAAAAAATAGAATACATTCTGACGAGGAGACGCTGAGAATCCTTTAAGAGCAAAAAGATTGAAAATGCCAAAACCCTAATTCCATATTGAGAGTTCGCTCTAAGGTATCAAATCATATGCCTAAAGCATCGTACCGATAAATATTAAAAGTATTTGACTTGAACCCTGGTCTGGATCTCATTTAATTTGTCTCTCTGTTGCAACGTTCATGCAGACCTGCACCATTGAGTCCATTCCTTGTAAATAGGGATGACAATAGCTTATTCACTGGTTACGAGAAAGCTTTGTGCATGCCTTGATACGAGAATGTGTTGTGAGTGCGGGAAACACCTTTAATCAGTAATAATCATTACCTTAACGTATCTAAAGTGCCTAGCGATAAAACTTGATTTTGAGTTTAGGTGGACAACAATATTGGCAGTTATTATAGGATGCTTATTGGTAAAAGAACTATAAAACTGAACAAAATAAGGGTTCCAGTTTAGTCCGTGCATATGATTCCCTAACAGATGAAAATAGCAAAACTATGCTTGTGTATAGTTATTTGATTTCTAGCATTTTGATTTCTGTTTATCATATTGAAAATCACAAAAAGATTTTATTTTTATTCATTCTTGATTACCGATGTTGGAATTCTAATCCATTGTAATCTTACTCTTTCAGTAATCGAATCCAGAAAGTCAACTAATTGTTACTTGAAATTTGCTGGGTAAAAACCGTATTTTCTCAAGTATCAGGGTGAAAGAAGTGAAAAATGTAAATTTTCTGAATTGCCTATTTTTAACTTCTCAGAGGTTAAAAATATCATTTTTGTAAAGTTCAAGGGCAATTTTGGTAATTCAGTGCTAAGACACGACTAGCTAAAGCTAATCGCCTGTAATGAGGGACGATTAGTTTGCTAATCGTGTGTATTGATCCTAGTCATGTGAGGTAGACATGATTAGGTTGTTAAAAGGGTTAAGTCTAGTCGTATGTGGGAACAAGCAAGTATGAAGCTAGTCTTGTGTATCTATTGGCAACTAGACTTCTACTCGTGCTTACAGGGTAACGACTAGGAACCCTAGTCGTGTCTACAGTGTGGCGACTAGGGCCTCTATATAAGCAACAGTTAAAAGCTTTTAATCATTTTTTCAAAACCAGACACTATTGTTTCTCGTTTCCCTCCTAAGCGATTACTAGCCCTTCTTTGCCCATGTTCTTTTGATCATTGAAAGTTGTTGTAGACCATTTAGGTATGATCCAGATAAAATTTCAGATCAAAACAATGCTAATTTAGGGGTTAAATCGATGATATTATACATGAAACCCTAACCGACCTTTAAATGATCAATAAACCCCATAAACATGTTTGTTAACATAAAAACTTAAATGGGGTTTGTCAATTGACTTTGTTAGACTAAAATGACACAAAAATTTGATCCAAAACAAATCAAAATCCAAATTGACCCATTTGAAAATTGGTTTGAACTGTGCAGTAAGACTAGGAATCCTAGTCGCGTGTACAGTGACATGATTACAACATACTCATGCCTTTTTAAACGATTAGACTCCTAGTCGTGTGAAATTGGGGCGACTAGCAGATACTGAGACATATTGATGAAAAGGAGATGGAGAGGATTAAGTTGTTTAGGAGTTAGCTAAAGGACAAACAGCCAAAGAGCAGACGATTATTTGGACACCTCAGTGATCCAGAATATAAGGCTCCCCTAGTTAATAAGTGGAGAAACCAAACAAGTGATTCTGAAGACAATTTCGCCATTAAGAGGCGAACATTCAAAGAAGGAGATAATATTGGTCGAGATATAGTTGAATTGGGAAAGAACATCCCATGCAGTGTTTCTACAGCTGCTACCCATGATGATATGTTAGACACGGATGTTCTAGAATCCCAAGACCCTCTTTCTGCATCGGTAGATCAATGATCGTCCCAGGGTGGTAAAGGAAAATCTGTTGCAGTTGAGGATGAACTAGTTAATGTTACAAGGGATACAGACTCAGATGCCATAGACTCAGATAATTCACCGGATACAAAAGCAAAGAAGGCTGCTGAGAGAAAGAAGAAATGGCAGGAGAAGAGGGACTTGACTTAGGATCCAACGTTCACAGTGGATCCGGATGAAGAAGTAGCTGATATAGATGCTGATCTTGACACTCCTCCATCAACAATGACTAAGGCGAATGGTGGCAGGATGATGGGAAAGTCCTAAAGAGCCCCTGAAAGATCAAGAAAGAAGACAATGTTTGGGAGACTCTCTGATGTTGTTGAGGTCACCAAGCCTGAAACTTCAGCAGCAGCAATAACTACTACAACAAAAACAGCAGCAGCAGGTGCAACTATGTCTGCCGGGATCTCTACGCCAATGCCATCACTAGTAATCTTCACTTAGCTTGTCTCAGTTACTGGTGGTGCGGCGTCAACTCAATAACTTTTGTCTGGATTTGTTAGTAATATTTTGAAGAATCTCCGAGCACAGTTGCATCCTCAAACATCAGCCTTAGCAACTTGATCTTCTTCCACCTCAGCTCCAACTTTGAATGAACAATTACAGCGCCAAGTGAATCAGCCGACGGCAATAGTGAATGCTCAAGGATGAGAAAATGCGGAGTTAAGAGGTAAAGTAGCCACAATAGAAGAGAATGAGAGATCCATTTAGAATTGTTGGCTGAAACGATTCGTATTAACAAGGAGCTTCAATTGTCTAATCAGAGACTCATTGAATCCAATCAGCAACTCGTGCGCTCGAATGAAGACTCAGTAAGGAGAATCACAGGTTTTTAGTTGCAATACAACCAGTTACAGCTAGCTAACATGAATAATGAGAGGCAGATTGAGGCGTATAAGACTGAGAATCAGAAGCTGAGGGAGATGGTCGATAAGCTGTTTCAAGATCAACCCAAATTAACAGGTGCTTCAGGTTCTGGTTCAGGTAATGATGAAGAAGAAGAAGAGGAAGGGGATAATGATGACGATGATGAGAAAGATGATGATAATGAGGGTAGTGATGATGACAATGATGATGATGGTGATTGTGCAGGTGGCACGGGTGTAGGCTCATCATCTGGCGCACAAGAACGCTGTGCCAAACATGAACATGACTCCAAGGATAAGAATCCCAAAGGTGGATCATCCACCGAGGGGGAGTCTACAGCTGATGCACTGAAGAGGTTAAAGCATTTCATGTAGACCGGATCGGTTCCGTTGGATATAGCTGAACTATTACGAAATATTTTTCTTTATGATGATGCAGGCAATCCGAGAACCATTCCCCTCTGCAAGATCTGGAGGAGGGAGAGATACCACCAGAACTCTCTCCGGAAGACATGAAGCAGATTTATGGGTTGACACTCGGAGAATCTTCCAGTGCAAGTCATACTCATCCCCTAAAGCTGGATCCTAGACACAACGAGGTGGAAATGGATGACATCACACATGAAGTCTATCTAGAGTACTGTTTTGATAAAGATTCCGCCGGGATTTCAGTTATTGATGAAGAGATGATGCAGCAAGCTGAAGAAAAGCTTCACTCTGAGCCGACTCCTATCCCTGATAAGGTACTATCTAGAACCGAACGAATCATGAGACTGTGCTCTCAATGGTACCCATGAGTGGCTGAGCGTACTGTGAAGCCAAGGCCATAGCAAGCTACTGTTTTTAAGAAGAAGTTGTCAAGGATGCGTGGGAATATAATTGCTTTGGCTTACATACAACATTCGAAGGTGTTCAGCATCAATGGCAAGAGGGGTTACTATACTTTAACACCTACTTGAGTATCAGGAGCCTACCATTTTGGTATGATCGAGATGTTTCACGTCTTCACCCTTTCTACTATAAAAAATGCCCAGGATTCGAGTCATTTATGAACATTTTGAAGAGAGAAAGCATCCATAAATGGAACACCTTCAAGCCTCAATATCCATCATCCTGCAAGACCAAAGAGATACAACCAATCACCAAGTATCTAATATGGAAAAATAAGATCAAGCCTCCTGATTGCATTGCGAGGATACTGATCGCTCCTATAAAACAGGACTTCACACCGAAGTTCTGGTTCTGGAACTATGATTCAATCACGACGGAAGCGGTGATCGTACTCGACAATGCTCTAAGGATGTGTAGGAAGATATGGACCTGGGATCCTATGTGGCTGATCAACTTGTAAGAGAAAGATGTTGAGACGTTGTTCCTGTATCTGATCCAGCACCTCAAGTCATAAGCCGATCAATCAATCAAGTTTTAGCGCGTGATCCGGTTTTGCCATGCCTATAAGATACACGCTGGATGCGACTGGTCGAAGCTCACCAGGATTAGGATGACGAAGAAATGAAGATCAAGATGTTGTTGTATTTTTATTTTGTAGCTTGTAATAGTATGTTTTGTTTGTTTTGAAGTTTCAAGTCTTTATTTAATCATACTAGCTAAGTCCAAGGGGGTGTCTGTTAGTACAATATGTCTCTAGCCTAGTATAGGTGATGTTTTGGTGATTTTATGGGTGCTTGGATATGTTTTCGAATGGTTTGGGGCTGATTTCTCTAACTAGCGACTAGGACTGAAAAGGGGCAACTAGCTTTGTTAGTCGCCTGGGTCTCAAGCGACTATCTTGCTAGTCGCCCCTCGTAGTCTCTTGTTATCTTCCTAGTTGCCCCTTGGGCCCTGGACGGCTAGGAGGAGGTATAAATACCTCCAATGATCGCCCTAATCATTAAGCTGTCACATGACACATTCCCCAAGCACCCTTGTCCTAGGTTTCAGGTCTGTGATTGTTTTGTAACACCCAAGCTCTGTTTTCAATGAAATAACAACCTTTAAACCTTATTATTGTGTGTGTTTGATTGCTCGTTTACACTATTCAATAAAGATCATCGAAAATCGTTGTACCATTACAAGCTTTGATAAGGAGGCTTGGATGGATGAAAAGGAATATGAGCATAAAATGGTGAAATCAGGGAAATTGTTATGCCATTAGAAAGTGATGTATTAAAGTGATCCTAGAATAGAGACTACAAGTATTTAGTTCTATCATTAAAAACTATTAGGTATGCCCATACGTTGTCACGGGTACGTATATTTTGGTGTACATTTTGCCACGTGTTTAACGTATTATGTGTACCACCAACTTACTACTATAATTAATATATGATTTTTATTTGAGCAATTGAGTATAGTGATGAGATGTCGTTATAAAATACCGAAAAAATTGATATCAAACCGGAAAGTGATACTGAAAATACCAACACCAGTTACTTTCGGTACCAAGTTTTGGCGATTTTCAGTATCAGTATTTTCGATGTTAGTGTGAACCGGTATTTTCCCTTAAATTCCCAGTACCATATAATTTTGGTATCGGTATCAAGTTTTGACGAAAATCGGTGTTGGTAAATTCAGTATCAGGAACGGTTTGGTTCTTTACGTTATGGTACCGAGCTAATCCCTAATTGAGTTTAAAACAAAACAATCAACATAGAAAAGAACAATGTAAAAGATGGATAACGAGATTATGCATACATAAATCGTTACAAATAAGGACATCATGATAGACGACATTATGTATTAGTGTGCTTAATTTTATATAGTGGAAATGTTCTCATGTTGCAACGGGTAATAATGTTTTTGACGCACATTTTTGTGACCTAATTTACAAGCATCAATAGTCAAAGTCCCTAGTGGGGGTACCCGTGCGTTTCGACAAAGTCAATAGTTTACAGTGTTTTACTCATGTTTTCAAACAACTTTTAACACATTCCATTTCTGTTGATGTATTTCTTCTTTTACCAATTTGAAATATATCAATATTTATTAGGAAACGACTTTAGAATATATTGAAAAAAGGATTGTAACCGTAATACTCTCTATATATGCTAAAAGCATTACGAGGACGTAAACAAGATTATAACACCACAATTATATCTAATAGCAAGGTATGATCAACAAACAAAAAAGAAGCAAAACTTTTTTAAAAATGATTATACATCTATGTGTACACCAAATGGCAAACTATATTCACAAAAGCAGGCACATTATTAATCCTAGAAACCATCTCATTTCTACCATGGAAAGCTTGATTCTAATGCATAACAACCCTTCCTGCCACTTGATGCTGAAAACTTTGGTGTGCTCGATGTACGTCCGAGCCATAATATTACCACGCATCCTGGACAACCTCTTCTTGAAGACTGCAGCTTGTTTTGGCCCTTTCTTGACAGTACGAGTAGCCATTGAAGGGTACCAATGAGAGCACAATCCCGTTGGAATCAGTTCCAAAACAATACTCAGGATAGACTTCATTTGTTATGTCTTCCATTTCCACCAAGTTATGTCTGGGATCCAGTTTTGGAGGAGTATGACTTGCGCTGGAAGATTCTCCAAGTGCCAAGCCATAAATATCCTTCATATCTTCCCGAGAGAGTTCTGGTGGTATCTCTCCCTCCTCCAGGTCTTCTATTGGCGGAGGAATGGTTCTCGGATTACCTTCATCATCATCATCATCGTCATCATCCTCTTCATCCTCATCCTCCTCCTATTCTTCTTCATCCTCACCAGAACCTGATGTACTTTTCAGTCTAGGGCGATCTTCAAACAGTTTATCCACCCTTTCCCTCAGTTGTTGGTTTTCAGCTTTGTACTCTTCTATTTGCCTGTCATTATTCACATTTGCTAGCTGCAACGGGCTGTACTGAGATTCCACAACTATTAATCTCCTTACTGTATCTGTATTCGAGCTCACCAGCTGCTGATTCGATTCGACAAGTTGCTGATTTGACAGTGTAAGCAGACGGTTCGAAGATTGTAGCTCCTTGTTTATCCGAATCATTTAAGCTAACAGCTCCAACATAGACTTCTCATTATCTTGAATAGTAGCTATCTTACCCCTCAACTCTGCATTCTCTCTTGCCTGAGCATTCACTATTTTTTTCCTGTTCATTCAGTTGGGTCTGGAGTTGAGCAGATGACCTGGAAGAAGTTGATGTGGAGGTAGATTGAGAGGCTGAAGATTTTGAGTGAAGTTGTTCTCGAAGGTTCTTGATCAGATCAGCAACAGGGTTAGAAACTTGCTGAGATGAGGTCGTTGCACCAGTAACTGAGACGGCTCAGTGAGGATTACTGGTGTAGGCATTGACCTTGTGACACCTGTAGACATAGCTGCACCTGAAGATGTAGAATGTGTTGCTGCAGTAGTTGTTGTTGCTGCTGAAGTTTCAGGCGTAGTGACTTCAACAGCATCAGAGAGTCTCCCAAACCATGTCTTTTTCCTAGATCTTTATGGGGCTCTCTGGGATTTTCTCTTCAGCCTGCTACCCTTAGCCTTTGTCTTTGTCGATGGAGGAGTGACTAGATCAGCATCTATGTCAGCTACTTGTTCATCTGGATCCACTGTGAATGTTGGATCCTCAGCTAGACTCCTCTTCTCTAACCATTTCTTCTTTCTCTTAGCTGTCTGTTCAGCTTCAGTACCCGGCGAGTCATCTAAATCTGAGGCATTTGAATCAGTATCACTTGTAACATTAACCGGTTCATCTTCTATCGCAACAGATTTGCCTTTGTCTTCGGATGATCCTTGATCTCCAGCTACAGATAGAGGATCCTGGGCTTTAAGAACATTAGTGTCAAGTAGATCATCATGGGTCGCAGCTGCAGATATGCTGCCTGGAATGTTCTTGCCCAATTCATCTGTATCCCGACCAATGACATCACCTTCTTTAAATGTTCTCCTTTGAATTGCGAAATCATCCTCGGAGTCGCTCGTCTCATTCCTCCATTTATTGCATTTGGGAGATTTGTTCTGGGTCAATAAGATGCCCAAATAGTCATCTGTTCTTTGGCCACTGATCCTTAGGTTGACCCCTGAATGATAGCATTCTTTCCATCATCTCCTCATCTATGCGTGCTAGCTTAAAGCTTTCCATCTCGTTCTTCCCTAAATCAGGCAATTGTCTATCAATGATCATATGAACAAAACGCGAATAGACTAAGAACGGATTGTCACTTGTCTTCATCACAATCACCTCCTTTAAATGGCGCATGATCATGCCTGAAAAGTTGAACGGTTTGCTCAAAATCAAAGCGAACACTGCAGACGCCAAAGTATCTCTGATAGCATCAAATTAACGATGTCTTCCTCGGACCTAGACACTGTAGAACCACATGAATTAGGTACTTGAACGGAGGAGACACACCACTCTTCTGTAGCATCTTCTGCTTTGTGACTTGCTGATTATACTTCATTTGTAAGAAACAACCATGGATGAGGATAGAATCGAATGTTACAGGATCCGTAGTTGAGTCCTGAAAGTTATGTTCCTCACGAATGTGTTGCTCGGTAATAATGACATCCTTTCCTTGAATCTTGCTACGAACAATAGCAGGCACCACTGAGCAATCCACTGACGCATTATGGTAGAACTCTCTTAGAATATCCCTATACGGCACATGTTGCTTCATAATAGTGTAGGCGATCCTTGAGTGCTTTAGAAACTCCAAAATACCTTCGAATCCCTGATTCTTGTCCTTCTTGATAGGACCAAGAAATGCACGCATATTATTTTTAGACGAGCTTTCCCAATTCATGATTCTGCACACACAAGAGACATTAGATAACAAAACGATACAAAAACGAAAAAAAAACAACCAAAATTGCACAATCTTCTATAGTCGCCCCTTTTTCACACCACTAACACTCTAGTCATTCGAGAAAGGCACGAGTGGCATCATAATTGAGTCACTATACACGCGACTAGGAATCCTAGTCGCCTGTACAGTTCAGGCCAAATTTCAAATGGGTCAAAACTGATTTTAATTCGTTTTGTTTCAATATTGGATGATTCATGGACTAAAAGCATCGACTAACACACCCTATGTATCATTTTACATTATAAACCACGTTTAATAGGACTATTAGCCGTTTTATGGTTGGTTAGGGTTTTGAATGTCAAGAACATCGATTACACCCTCAAATATTGTTGTTTGAACCTGAAAATCAGGGAGTATGATACCTATATGATGTACAACAATATTCCAAAGTCAATAAAACTCGGGCAAAAGAGGGTCTTAGAATCGCCTATAGAGAGTAACAGTGAAACATTGTGTTTGAGAGTTTGAAAATGAGTTGCACTAATGTTGTCACAGTACACAAGAGTGGCATTAGATTAAAGCAGCTGAAGTCCCAACAGTATGTTACGTAACCAGCATATTTCAGCTACCAAATAGGTTGTGTCATGGTGATGGTTATAGGCGAAGAAAGAATTGTCACAACGGCTTTGGTTGAACCTCAAAGTGGTAACAAAATCAGTAAACCAGGAACTAAGCCCATAGAACCTACCTACTTTAATCCATACACAGACCAACATACCGAACCTAATTAAAAATTAATATTTTGTTCATTAATTTGCAATCAATATCAATTCAACTGCCTTATCCTCCTTTGTTTCTGACTTGGGAAGTATGTTTGCATAAATATGTTCATCATAAAGTAATGGCTGGACCATGAAGATTTTGATTTTCTTTCTTGCTGAATCTAGTGCTTCCTTAATTTTAGGAAGATTTTAGGAATATCGCAAGGCATAAGATATCTACACGATGTTTCTATGTTCATCTAAAATTAGCAACTTTTTTAACTGATGCTGCAACAGTCAAATTAATAAATTCTGTGGCCTCCAGCTTCATAACTAGTGAAAGTAATCAATAGAAATGAAAAATAAAAAAATTGATCAGCAATACATGCAGCAAGGAAATAGAAAATATAAAGAGAAACTTAATGTTGGCAACACTGTTTGATTGATTTTCGTCCAACTTACATGTGAACAGAAAGCATTTAACTAAATCAGCAATACAACAATAATTTTTACAATTATACTTGTGAACAGAAAGCCTTTTTCCTATTGACAAAAGGAGAACCATGAATTTATTCTGTATTACAAAAATGGTTCATAAGACAACCACTAAAACTTGTTAAACATCCCAAACCCATCAAAGTTATCGTTTCAGTGTTGGTAAATCTTCCAATTTTTGTAGACCATTTTCATCTGCTATCAATACTTCATCTCCCATTTGAAGCGATAATATGCATACACAATGACTCTGGCCTTCTTTGGCTTGTAGTGCCTTCAAGGAGGCCACAAATTAAGTATTTCGATTTGAATTCCCCAAATAAACAGCAATTCATACCAAAAAAAGATGAAGATCTCAACAAGGAACATAAAGTATATATGTTTCTACCCTTTTTTGATCTCAACACAAGGAACATTAAGTATATATGTTTCTACCCTTTTGCATGACACAATTACAATCTACACTTGTTACAAGTTTCGCATGACAAGAGCCTGTTACCCCATATTAAGATCGAAAAATGGATTATTTTCATAAGTCACTTGGCCTTTAGGGACCGCCTTCTCCAACAAACTGGGGAACATTATAGCTGATTCTTTCAGCTCTCTTTCTTTTCTCTCCTTAATTCTCTTTCGTTTATTTTCCCTTCGTTGTTTAACTTGGGAACAAAGCCTAAAAGCTAACATGCATGTTTGCTTTTGTCGATACAAGCTTTGCTGAAACCCCACAAAGCCAAATCAGTACTTATCTATATATGTTGAAAACTAAAACTAATAAAAAGTTACCTAACAAACACAAACCTCTATTAGGCCACATTCTAAAGCTGAATTTACCGGTCCACATCGCTTCCACTTCCACAAGCTTCTTGACCTTCAGATATGAGAGTAGTATCTCGAAGCATGTTAAGAAAAGTATAAAGTAGCCTGAAAATGTAGCCATATATACAACGTTTACTAGGATTAGAAAAATAGCATCAAAGAATTCCAGATCTTGTGTGGAAAAATACCATTATCATTTTCACTTTGATATCAAAATACTGAAATTCATATATCGACCGGTATAAACACAACCAGCAAAATCAGATCTAAGAAGTAGTAAAATTAAATATATTAAGAATTGTAAAGCTAATGATTACCAGCAAATTCAGATCTAACGCTTTGAACGATCAACATGTTATGATCAGGATTAACATGTACGGCTTCTTCAGTTCCCTGCATCATTGAATCGGTTATATGTGAGCATGTTACATTCGTAAGAAGATCAACAGTTTATGATCAAACCAAAATCGATATCTGATCACAATAATAATATAAAACAAAAGGATTAGAAGAAGGGTTACCCTGAGATCACGTCTCCTCTTTTCCTCTAGCATTGGCAACTAAGGGTTATACAGATTAGGGTTGTCGACGGCGGAGGCGTTGCAAATTAGGGTTTTCGATGGCTAGAGAGAGACACAGAAACATGTAAGGAGAGAGAGGTTTTTATAATTGGTGTGGGTGTGATATTTTCTGTTCTAATCCCTTCTTTTTTACTTTTTGTTTAATCTTGTACGTCTATTGTTTACATTTATAATTTGTGAATGTTCATTTATATTTATATAAATGTATATATAGCATACTAGTAGTGTACCCGCGCGATGCGGCGGGAAACACAACTACTTTTACAGGTATGCATGATTCAGTTTAATTCAGTTATAAGCCTCAACTAAAACCAAAGTCAAAGGTTAAATAATCTTATTAACCGATTGGTTAATTGGTTCAGTTTATTTGATTAGATTGTCGTTTTCCAGTCTGGTTAAAGAGCCTCAATTTTAAAATTCGTTTTAGGCCCCTAAAATGGTCGAGTCGCCGAGTCGGCCATGGTAAATCACATAATACATCAACTTTTTAAAACTAAAAAAAATATTATCATTACTACTCAAATTAAAGAGAATAAAATTCTCGTTTTTATGATAAACTTTTTTTAAAAAAAATTAGCGTATAAAAAATTATGGCCATTTAAAAATCGTGGGGGTAGTTTCCTTAAAACAAGGAAAACATGTAACTATTATTTTTCGTCTAATTCGGTTATTACTTAAACCTATCATATCATTTTTTATATAAAAAAGTACACCAATACTATACTCAAATTTAAAAGAATAAAATGCCCGTTTATATGGTGTAATAATATAAAGAAAATATTCACGCACGAAAAAGTTATGGACGTTTAAAAATCACGAGGGTAGTTGGTTAAATTAAGGGTGCAAAAGTGTAATTACTATTTAAATAAACAAAAGTTAAGGAAAGATGGAGGGCACATTTGTACGTATTTTTTAAAGACATGTTTGCCTTAAAAAAGTAGTTAATATCTGCATTGTGTTTTGTACTCTAATCAATATACTTGTAAAACTTGAATTTAAAGAGATCATAGAAAATGTATTATAATAAAGTTTAGATGATTTCAGTTCATTTTTGTTTTTTTCTTTGTTTTCGTTTCGTTTATTGCTTAACCCGAACATATAATTTTCTAATTTTAAAAATTAAAAAACTATAGCAATATTATACTCAGATTAAAGAGAATAAAATGCTCTTTTATACGGTGTAATAATATTAAGAAAATATTATCGTCTGAAAAAGTTATTAACGTTAAAAAATCGTGAGAGTAGTTGGTTAAAATAAATGTGCAAAACTGTAATTACTATTTAAATAAACAGAAATTTAGTAAAGTTTATGGGGCAAATATGTAAGTGTTGTATAAAATTATAATATAGTATAGATAGGTAAGGGGGGAAACTATAACTAATAAGGGGTATATGTGCAAGTTATGTTTGAAAAGACATAAATACCCTTAAAAAGAAGTTACTACATGCATTATGTGTTGTATTTTAAGCATTTATAGTTGTATTACTTAAAAATTAAGAGGTTCTTGTGAAATGCTTTATAAGATAGTATAGATATGGCATTCTAATTTTAATCACTTCACATGAGAAAATAAGAAATAGAATAGGTTGAGGAGAGTGCAATGTAATTGCAACCCAAATCTAAAGCTAATGCTAAAGTTAAAATAGGGTTACCATCACAATTGTAACTCTATAAAAGATAAAATAAAATGGAAGCAACGAATCAAGAATCTAAGAAGACTTAACCTTAGATCACGTTGCCAATACATCGGATGTTTCCTCTAACATTTGCAACAAAGCATTACCGATTAAGGTTGCTGACGGCGTTAACTAAAAAGAAGGCTAGATTAAACAATGAAAAAGAACTAGGAACTTATGAGTACGCCTGGTTAACGTCTGATAAATTAATTTCCTCAAAAGTTTACCTTTTGTAGAATTTGTTCTAGGGTTTTCCATAGAGGGCTTACCCTAAGATCACTTACCATTTAGAATTCATTCTAAGGTTACCAAGAAATTCAACATATACGTATATATATACACACACACCTACACCTACACATACATAGATGCTCAAAATCAGATATCCGAATGAATGTATGCAATCAAGAACCACAATCTCCTCTCCCCTAATATGTAAACCGATTGCCATCACCTCCTATTCTAGTTCTTTTTCTACATCTCCATTTTCTTCTTTACTCATTTTATGTGTAGTTATCAACTGGTTTCATTTTTTTTCTTGACTCATTGTTATATTAGTTTTTCATTCTTTTATACAATTGAATGCAAAAGAACTGGCCATGGGCCGATGCCGATGATTTATTTTATATCTATATCTATCTATATACCTAATAAATGAGTAACGTTGGTGCCACATACCCCTTACTAGTGCCTCCACATTGGCTCCAATTCAGCGCCACATATTCATTTTCACCTTAAAAACATGGAGACCCATATACTTGTTTCAATGATATCCACTGATCTATCATAGTTGCATTTAAGCCCTAACTTTGTTTTCATCTCTGCTTCTTCCAAAGGTGCTCCGATCGAAGATGGAGTGTAGCTTTAACCAATTCGTCTTCATCCCAGCTGTCTTATTCTTCTCATCTTTCGAATCGTTTTATCTTCTTGGTGTTACTCCTCTTGATTTTCAAAGGGCACGTGATTTAAATCCCGGGATTTGCAATCAGTGTGTTAATTCATTACGCTTCCATAAATGCCATTGAATATTATAAGTGTAACCGCACACTAAACTTCTGACGTTTCCTATCTTCTCCTTCCAAATAATTCACAACTACGCCTTCAATTTGGCCTCACATTTTCATTTTTATATTCGTTAATTACAAAACCATTTATCGACCTTAGTTATGATTTTCCAAACCATGTTTTGGTATTTGGGGTTTGTGTAGTGTTAATTTTTACCCCACCCCCCCCCCCCCCCCCCCCCCCCCCCCCCCCCCCCCCCCCCCCCCCCCCCCCCCCCCCGTCCACCACACACACACAACCCCCTTTACGCTTCTACGCTATTTAACCCAACCACATTTGCACAATTTGGGTTTTTGCTATGCATTTTTGGATTTAAGGTTTCTGTAGTGTTGATTTAATATCTCACACAATTTGGGTCTATTCTTTGTGATTTTATAGCATTGATTTTTATGATTTGTAATATTATGAAATCTGTCATATATTAACATATCAAACAGATATTGAATGCATGTTCTTACACATTATAAGTGTGCAATTTTAAAATGGGTTTTAAGGTTCGTAATATAAAGAAATCTGTCATATGAATCCATCATATAGGATGAATATATCAAATTGTTTTTGAAAGTTCATACACCATTATGTTGTAATGTGACGGTATCTGTCATATGAATCCATCATATATTATGAATATATAGTTTTTGAATGTTTCTACACCATTTTTTTAATATTTGTTTAAAAGATTTCAAGAGTTCATACACCTTAATTTACTTTTAGTAATTTTTCAATTAATTCGATCAATTAATTGTCGTATTCGCATATTAGGGATCTTATCGCAACTGGGCCTTCAACCGGTATTTTTAGTTATGTTATTCATTAAATGCAAAACTGATTGTGGAGTTTATGTCAATCTCGAATACCAATTATTCTTAATTCTTCATATAAGACCCTGTCCCATGACCCAGAATTTATAGAATTTAAGAGTAGATCTACGGTGTTAATCATTTTAATTAAAATGTGTGCGCCGTAGCCGACAGTTCATACCTTCTGAACGAGATTCACCTTATGGACCGTAGCTTAAGGTTCACAACTATAGGCTATGGTCCAGGGTCGCTGATTTTCCCTGTTTTGCATGTTTAAACAATCCTAATATCCATGTTTTATCCGAGATATCAATAGAGATTTAAGACCACTACCTTAGGTTCTAACATACCTCGTTTCAAACAGTGGCGAAGCTTGGTTTCGGAATCGACGGGGGCCGAACTCAAATTTTTTCAATCGGTAGTGGAAAATCGGCGGGGACCAGACTTAACCCGGATTCAATTTATCTATAAAAATCGTAAATTTCCACTACTGCGTCAAAAAACAGGGGGGGCCAGGATCACCCCTGGCCCCAATAATACTTCGCCCCTGGTTTCAAACACGCTTAATCCACGAGGAAACTTTCATTCGGATTATAATACGCGATTTGATTGTTTATAAGTAGGATTCTTTGACCCGTTTGATCTAATTTTTCATTCTAGAGTTACAACTGAGATGTTCAGCCTCTATATCGAATACTAAAGCACCATTAAGGTTAAAACTTACTCTTTTGACTCAATGCGACACTTCAACAACCTCATGGGTCGTTCTTGTGCATAACGCCAGATTATGAGCGTTTTTCTAGTGATTGTGCCATTATACACATATATGATTAACAAGATTTCCTCACTAGACATTTAACCTCGTTTAGCTATTTTCACATTGACTCCATGTTATTTCTGGGTCTATCTAGCATGTGCTACCGTTGTGGCGATACCTTCGTGTCTATGGTCCCGAGGACCATTTTTACTCGGTTTAACACGCCCGGCCCACACTTTGTTATAGTTTAACCACGTCTTCTGTTTTCGCTAAGTTAACTAAGGCAATCTTAGTA
The DNA here is from genome assembly GCA_032199755.1 of Ambrosia artemisiifolia. Classification (NCBI taxonomy): domain Eukaryota; kingdom Viridiplantae; phylum Streptophyta; class Magnoliopsida; order Asterales; family Asteraceae; genus Ambrosia; species Ambrosia artemisiifolia. The sequence continues at coordinate 34,692,763 of CM063524.1, forward strand.
TAACATTGATATGTGATATACATTAAAATATACATATTTAAATCCCTGATTAAACTCCCAAATTGCATGTTTTAGACGTTAATTTCGTAGATTTGATACTTAACTGTGTTCTATTGATATTGCAGGACTTAAACAGCGCCCTAAAGACGAAGTTGAAGAAAACAGGCCAAAACTTGACCAAACGGACATTTCCTTCACATTCTGCACATTCTGATCAAAGTGCACGGCCATGCAACCCATGTGCACGGCCGTGCAGATTAGCCAAGCTTGAAAGCACAGGTAGTGCACTAGGACGTGCAAGCCCTTTCTCGGAAATCCTTGATCAGCACGACCGTGTAGACCATGTGCACGACCGTGCGGGTCCAAAGTTTTCGGAAGCACAGGCAATGCGACCAGAATGCAACCATAGTTCTCGGTAACAACTAATTAGCACGGTCGTGCTAACCAAGTACACGACTGTGCACCTTTATTTGGTCGACCAGTCCACTTAACCTATCACCTCGATAGCGCACAGTGGAAAGCAAGTCACGAGGTAACGGAAATTGCTACCACATGAGTTTAGCAAATCACACAATAATTACGTATGGACATATGGCAACCATCCTCTAGTCAAACATATTTTGTTTTCCAAAGTATTTAAATGTTTAAAACATGTTCAACCAAGATGAAGTGAAATAAAAACAAACATAGTTTTACAAACATAAAGGCATAGCCTCAAAAGTCTTAAGGTCCCATAATCATGTCCATATGTAGTGCGTGCTAAACCACACTCTCGACTCTTATGCATCAGTACCTGAAAAACATGCTTAAAAATATCAGCAAAAAGTTTGCGAGTTCACAGGTTTTAAGGCAAATTCACATATTTCCTTGTTTAAAAATGTATGATCGAGTACTGACTAAACTAAGAATCAAGTAGACTAGCTAGGTCATACAAGCATGATCGCAACCTATGGTTTTTAATCAAACCAGGACATGTCTTCCCAATTGCGCAACCATGTACATGTCACATGTGTATCTCGACGTCTTTCAATAAAGTATATTCTGCCATCAGAACCAACGCGACTGTTCTGGGAGGGGGTGTCAAACCCAGTAGATCTATCAACATAATTCAAGGCTCTAAACCTAGAGCTAATGATTAAGAATTGCAGGGAAGTATCCACACTGTGGATAGGACGGGCGTCCAACGCAGCATCGTGCACTTACCAAAGGTTATCATATGTTCTATATTGTTCTAGTCTACCCATCATAAAAGCATGTTAATCCCTTGATTATAAAACGTTCAAAAACATTTAAAAGAAAAGGGGCCGTGAAACTCAACTCAAGCGTAGCCACAAGCAAATCCTAGTACAAACCATAAATCCATTTCTAACAATACCCTATTATACGAAGGGTTATTTTAGCAAACATTCTAAATCTTTCCAATTTATTCACCAAACTTTCCTCGACTTCGTTTAATTAAAAAGATTAAATTTCCATAAACTCTTACCCTATGGACCCATTGGTGACCCTGCCGGATGGTTAAGTTTTAGACCTCACGTATATGCATATCGCATCAAATTACCCAACCCTCAGGTTTACAACTTATATGTTGACACATATAGCATTTCAAGTCAATTTCTTCGACTTAGTAAACCTATCAATCCATCATAATCAAATACATGCATGTAGCACATAGCTTCAACTAGTTACTACATTTAAGACTCGTTTTTGTCTGATCAATTTCGAGCTAAAATCTGATTTTGATGAAGATTAAGATGAAAATTATGTTAAATAGACACTAAATATTCAATAAAAACTCACTAGATGATTTTGCATAAGATGAATACAATAAAGCCCCTCAAATCTCTAGCATGTGTGTTACCTAAAACCTTAATCTATCATTCTATTCATAGCCTAAACACATTTAGGCTAATTACATTTAGGTCCCTAGGGTTAATAAATTACTAAAACACTCACTAAACAAGAAAACCATTTTAAAGTAATAAATATATTTTGTCTAAACAAAATATATTTATTATCCATAGCGTTTTTCTTGATCATAACTTGAGCTTCACTTGTCGATCTATTATCTAAATTTCTCGAGTCGCCTTACGCGTTGACTGCAACTTGTTCAAACTTTGACTTTTGTTAGTCGAATGTTGACTTGTTGACTTTGACTTTGTTGGTAACATTAGACTACCAATTTAGACCCAACAATCTCCCCCTTAGTCTAATGTTATCAAACTCTTGTGTCATCTTCAGAACCGCCAATCTATACATACTGTGATCATCTAATTTGGCAAAACTTTAGTCTCAAATTAAGTACCCAACAATACTCCCCCTAGACTGATGCTTTCCAAATTTTCTTTGCTGAAGGTGTTCTTGTCACTTTGTTCTTTGAGTGCTCATATCTCACAATCTCCCCATTTTTGTCTGCATCGTTTTTTACAATCAAGAACAAACTTTTTCAACTCTCGCTAGCCTGAGTGGTTTAAAAGACGAAGGAGGAGGATTCCTAACTCGGTGTCTTCTGCAAACTTGTGAAAACAGGTACTTTGGTTTGGTATCTTGCTCAACTGATGAACGGCCGTCATTTGCAGCAAGTAGTCGACGAAACCTAACCACAATCACAAACACAACTTTCGAATTTTCTTTAGACAGATTCAATATACAGACAAAACCGTATTCATCTGTGGTGTACAATCAAGTAAGTATCTAAAACGGCTCGAGACACAAATAATGTGACATGGAAGACTTAAAAACAACTGTAGACAAATAAAGATTTTTTTTTTTGGATTTTAGATTTTTTTAATTTTAATCTTTTTTTTTAACAGTCATCAACCTTCGAGATATACAAGGGATCAGATATGGGATAACACTATCTTGAAAAGCCTAGCCACACTTCAACTTTCTTTCGGATAGCTACAACCCAAGAACGATTGTCGATATGTTTATCCTCTTAAGTTCATGGCTCTCGTCTTTCAACATACGTTTGGTGATGAGATTATCATGTTTTTGGTAATATTGACAAAAATTTTGTGGACCCCACTTATGTTAGGTATAAGCCTACCAATCCTCAAGGTTTATCGAGATATAATGATGAGAGCTTCAGGTCTATGTTTCCATAAGCAGAGAAGATGATCATTATCTCAATCAGATGATGAGAGCTTCAGGTCTATGTTTCCATAACCAAAGAAGTTGATCATCTGATTGTTGAGCTATTTATATGTATATTTGCACGTCACTAACATTGCGTGTCTTTTGCTGCTCACTTGATTTGTTGGCCCTGCATTGGAAGCCCACACTATTAGGTGTCTTTTGAATATATATGCACAAAATTTTCTGTGTCTTTTAATCTCTCAACCTATGTATGACCGGACTCAACTTGTGCAGACCTAAAACATAGTGGGAATCCAGCTTTCCGTGTAGATTTACTGTTATTCACCTGATAGCAGTTTACTCAATTTGAAGGCTGAACCTACCGACACATCATTAACTTATAGTTGTAACATCCTTTAGATCCTATTCATGTGCAGACATAAACAAGTTAGTTCCTATCATTTCCCATATATGATCAGGATTATTTGCATTAATCACATCCCAGAGTTGAGAAAGTATTTTAATACCCCCCTAAACCTTTTATTTTTGTACATCTTCCCTTTTTCTTAATAAATCTTAAAAAAAATATTTACAAAAATAAAGTTTTCCATATCAGGCACACATAACCATATGTTAGCAAGAAAATGTGTTTGTGACAAGGTGTTGATTGTGCTATCATATTAGATCCCATTACCAAACCTGTGAGATTTCTGCTCCAAATCTATTCTTGGAACAACCACTAGTAGTAACCGATGTTACTAACAGTCCTCCATGGCAATTCCTGCACTCCTGAATAAATTAGTTAGAGAGTGGAACCTAGGCCATCGTGGTCCTGGTTTGTCCTTTTGCATCAATGTAAGTAACTTCTTGAAACACCATACCTTTTCCCCCATTAGTTTCTTGTTCACCTTTTGGTTTGATTCGCCAAACCTGTTTTGGTTCAAAAATTTGTTTGTCAAAGATTTAATTTTTTAAACATTTTTTTGTTTAACACCTAGAGGAATAGATTGTGGTTTTAATGCTTTGGTCCTTTTCATCTTTGAATAATGTGAAACCGGCTTCACATGTGGAGATCTTGATGGAATATGCATCATCCTATCATTCAAAGATGTCTGAATGTTATCTTTTGATCCAGAGCAAAAATTTGTATTGCCTTTACCGTCTGGATTGTGTCGTTCCAGACATTGCTTGAGCACATGACCTTCTTTACCACACCTAAAGCAAGCTTTGAATGGCTTTTGATGCTTTATTGTCCCATGTTATACAACTGGGGATGCAGATTGTTTTGAGCTTGATTCGGCTTGTTATGAAGCATGGAGTTTTACAACACATTCTGACTTTCTGATCTTTGACTCCTTGTGATTTTCGTTCATCACTAATTCATCACCTAAAGTTAAGCGATATTCTATGGACAAATCTACTTCAAGTGAATCTTGATTGACTTGACTTGCATTGTCATTTGAGGTGGTTGGTGCTTGAGCATCCATTGGTACTTAGTATTCATCTTTTTCATTAGAATATGACACGGTGGACTCTGAGTCATTTCAAGTTTTCCATTCTCTAGATGAATAAAACTCCGAATCACTTTGTAAATCATCGTTGCATGATGTTGATGGAGTAAACTCTCGAATTTCTTCTGTTAAGAACTATCCAAACCTGTTGTTTTCAAAAGAAGGCACAAAACCAGGTTGAGCACAAATAGTTTTATCATCACAAAATGCAGATTTTAAATCAGCACATTCATGCACAATATCATCATGACAAACATCAGGACGTAAGATTGGTTTCTTCCTATCACAAACATTTACCACACCATTCGAATCAACTTGAGGTCTATGTCCAGTACAGTCATCCAAATTTAAAACAAAGTTTGTTTTATCGTTGTTCCAAATAAACCAATTAATAGTAGAATAACTGTAACATGGACATCCCGAACCCAAAGTTTTCCTACCACAACTTCAATCATCCTTAACGACTTCCACCTCAAGTGTTACATCTGCATTGCTTTTGACATTGTTAGTATCAGATTCAGGCTCAACAATTCAACTCTACACAAGTCATTTTTTGGATGTGGTTAAGGAATTGGTATATAGTTATGTTTAATTGGTGGTAAAAATATATGGCTCTTTCAAGTCCATTTTTATCTTTATATCTAATTCCGTCTTTGATAAATGATTGTCTTTAACAATCCACTATATCAGCATGAGCATTTTTGCTTAAATTCCATTCGTCCACAATTATTTGCAGATGATTTGTTTCATTTCTAGATTTCTCCAATTTTGTTGTTAGATCATTTATCAAAAAATCTTTTCTCAGAACAAACTCTTTGAGAGTTTGCATTTCAGCGGAATTTGCATTTAACTTTTGTTGATATGCCAACTCATTTTCTTTCATTTCATTGTTGATTTCTCGAGTCGCCTTACGTGTTGACTACAACTCATTCAAACTTTGACTTTTGTTGGCCGAACGTTGACTTGTTGACTTTGACTTTGTTGATAACATTAGACTACCAATTTAGACCCAACAACTTTCCATAAAAAGTCGTTTTCTAACAATAATGCGACCATTCTTAGTAAACCTCATTTTACCTAAGAACGCCTAAACTTTAGGGAAATCATTCAAGAAAATCAACTTACGAGTCACATAAATAGATTCACATAATCTATTCAATTTATCCACATATGGTATCACATCGTCTTATCGCCTAATAAGACATTTTCTAGCAATTTCATTGCATACAAGTTCCCATTGTCACATATCAACCTATGTATATTATATGAACTTAATTTTCATGTTAGGACCTGCATATTTATCACAAAACAGGACCAAATTTGCTGTTCTAATACAGTCACATAATCTAGTCATTTCACGCCTTAAAAATTACGTTTTGGCGACTTTTATCACATACTTTTGCATTGTAAGCATTCTTTAACATGTAAAAACTATTATACATCAAAAATTATAAATGTATACACATTTTAACGCGTAAAACTCATCAAAAATGTTCGTTTTCGCTATCAAAGACATTCAGCGCCAGTTAGAGCAGTGGAAGCATGCGTTGTAGAAGGGAGAAGGAATAGGGGCAGACCTAAATTGACCTGGGATTAGCGTATTAGACACGATCTCATAGAGTTGCACCTCTCTGAGGACATGGTCCAAGAAAGGAGTTCGTGGAGAAGTAGGATTAAAGTAAGTGACTTTTAGGATTTGACACTTAGGTAGCATAACCGGGTATTGTGAGACCTTAACTATAGGATTTTTAAACCTATTTTGATTTATGTGTCTATTTATCCTGTTTTCTTAAGTAATGTGAAACTTACATGTGGTTGTCGTCTCTTTACATATTTGTATGATGTTCAATGTATTATATTTTTATGCACTATCTTACTAGCTTATTCCTGCACTTGGTCCGTTAGCCTATAGCGAAATATCCTTGTGGTTCTTGTCTTTTTACTTGTATGCATGCCTGTCTTCTGTTCTTTCCTTTTGAGCTGGGGGTCTCTCTGGAAGCAGCCTCTCTATCCTTATGGGTAGAGGTAAGGTGTGCCTACATCTCACCCTCCCCTGACCCTACCAATAGTTTTTACTATTCGTGGGATATACTGGGTATGATTGATTGATTGATACATTAGGACATTCATGAACACTTAATCACATGTTATTTTCCTTCAAAATAAATCATGAAAACATGTTTTAAAATCTTTTTTGAAACATTCATTTCAAAAGCTCACATCTTCGCATTTTAAGCCGAAAATCGTATCTTGATCGTACATGGAAGGTCTCCCAAGGGTGTAGATCATTGTTAAGTTTAATAATCCATATTTTAACTTATTAAAACCCTCAAAATTATCATTGTTAAGTTTAATAATCCATATTTTAACTTGTCCAAAAATGATCCAAAAATACCGACTAACATAGCACATACACGAACAAATTAATCGTCTAAGGCACATTTCAACCATCTCAACCCTATACCATTAATCTTAATCACCTTAAACATCAAAATAACATTTTACATTAGATCCTAAACCTTCTTGAAAACCCTCTTGCATGTTATAAAATATTAGGATCTAAGCATTTTTAATCATCCAACAAACAAAACAAAACAAACTATCCTACACATACATACATACTCACAGCACACATACATATACCATCTTTAACCATTTTTCTCATTCCCATTCTTTTTTTTATAAAACCATTTACAAAACCCATCTTTGTTCGGTGAAAAACTTCATCAAAACAGAAAATAATAAAGATTTTTCATAAGTTTTTGTTCAAGAACATGCCCATATAGAACACTTGCAAAAATGGTGGGTTTTAGTGCTTTCTCTCTATAAAAATCCTTTGATTCTTGAAGGTTTTTGCGCCAAATCACCCAAAAAACTTAACTACTCATGTTTTGTAGTCCATTTTTATAAAGAGATGAACAAAACAAGATGAAGAGGGTGTTGGGGGTGGGTTACGGTCAAGATGAAAGGTTTTTCTTAAGTGTGTGTATATTATGGTGTAAGAATGGATGTGGTGTGTGTTGTGTAGGTGTTTTATGTTGGAAATTTTCCATTAAATAGTAATCATTGTCAATTAATAACAATAATATTATTATGGGAAGGGGGTTGGTTATGGGTTGTGGGTTGTGGGTTGTGGGTGTGTGTGTTTATATATTTTTTTAAACTTTATAAACATGTAATACACACCTTGTATTTTATAAAAAACTCCAATATGTTAAATGAGTAAGATTTTCCCCCTTTGGGCTAATAATACTATTCCCCATCTAAAAATATTCATTTTTAGCTAATTTGATTATATTAGGGGATTGCATACTGTACTGGGTCTCGCATTCGCCTTAAAACTCTAAAATGCGCAATTATTAGAATATAGCGATTTAAAAACTAAAAATCATAGTCTTGGCTGGTTTTAATAATATTTTCACTCCAAAAACATTATTCCTTGCCAAACTAAGCATTACGGGTCAAAACTAGAATTTTTAAAATTAACTGGGTCGTCACCAATGTCCAATACATGTAATTTATGGCCTCGCGATACGAAAATTCCTAAAATTCACCATAAATCTTTTAAAATGTTTGGAATTTGCTAATGCATTTTTAGAGACTCTAATTATCACCAATTAAGTCTAACACGCAATTTTTTTGATATTATTTAATAATTATTTTACTGTACGGATAGTACCTAAAATTTGGTAAGTGTCACAGTCTCCCCTCGTTTAAGAAATTTCGTCCTGAAATTTTCGTTTAGCCATTGCTGACTTTGGTTTGGACAGAAATAAATGATGATACTTTAGTTTCATTTGATCTTCTCTTTCCCAATTGAACTCTGGTCCACGTTTCGAATTCCATCTGACTTTGACCAACTTGATTCTTTTCCGCCTCAATTTTTGGACCTTCTGGTCGGTGACCTCAACAGGTTCCTCGAGAAAACGTAGTTTATCATCAATATTAACTTCTTCTGGCGGTATCACAGGCGCCTCATCAGATAAAGATTTCTTCAAATTACAACGTGAAACACATCATGGACTCAATAAAGTTCTTGCGGTAATTTAAGTTGATAAGCAACTGAGCCTACCCTTGCGATGATCTGAAATGGTCCAGTTTAGCAAGGGCTAAGCTTTCCTTGCTAACAAAACCTAATGACAACTTTCCAAGGCGAGACTTCCAACAAGACCTTGTCTCCGACATGAAATTCTAAAGGGTTTCTTCTATTATCCTAGTAACTTTTTTATCTATCTCTTGCCGCTTTAATCTGTCTATGATTTGAAAGACTTTGTCCGTAGGCTCCTAAACTATCTCTGGACCAGTTAAGTGTTTATCACCAACTTCTGCCCAACAGAGTGGTGAACGACACTTTCTACCATACAAAGCTTGAAACGGTGCAGCTTTTATGCTAGTGTGATAACTTGTTATTGTACCAAAACTCAACTAACGGGAGATAAGTCTCCAAACTTCCTCCAAAATCAATCACACAAGCATGCAACAAATCTTCTGGTGTTTGAATTGTCCTTTCATTTTTCTCATCCATCAAAGGATGATACGTTGTACTCATATCCAATCGTGTTCCCAAAGCTTTATGGAACGATTGCCGAACCCTTGATACAAATTGACAATCATGATCGGAAATTAATAATCGATATCAGAACACCATGTCTAGATACAACTTCTTTTAGATATATATGAATCAACTTTTCAATGTCATAAGTTTCCTTAATCGCTAGGAAATGTGCAGATTTAGTCAATCGATCGACAATTACCCAAATGGCATCATAACCACTTTATGTTCAGGGTAATTTCATAACAAAATCCATCGAAATACATTCCCATTTCCATTGAGTAATCTCTGGCTACTGAAGTAATCCTGACGGCTTTTGATATTCGGCCTTAACCTTCGCACAGGTTAAACATTTACCAACATAGGCTGCTATCTCACGTTTCATGCACGAACACCAATAATGTTCCTTCAAATCCTTATACACTTTGTCAGAACCTGGGTGTATCGAATATATTGACTTATGAGCTTCATCCGTAACCAATTCACACATACAACCCGTATATGGTAGCCAAATACGATGCATGAAATACGTTACTTCGTCAACTTTCGGAATCAAATCTCTTACCATTTTGTGCAAACCTTCATTCTTCAAATTCTCTTCCTTCAAAGCTTCTCGTTGTGCTTCTATGATTTGAAATGTAAGGCTCAAATGAATTGTCAAACCTAATGCACGAACACGTAAGGGCTTAACTCTTTCCTTTCTACTAAGAGCATTTTCGGTATCATTCGCTTTTCCAGGATGATAATGAATATAACAATCATAATCGTTGAGCAACTCAACCCATCTTCTCTGCCTCATGTTAAGCTCTTTTTGGTCAAAGATATGTTGAAAACTTTTATGATCCGTGTAGATTGTACACTTAGTACCATAAAGATAGTGTCTCCAAATCTTGAGCGCAAAAATTACAGCTCCTAATTCTAAATCATGTGTCGTGTAATGCTTCTCATGCACTTTTGAGTTGTCTTGATGCATAAGCTATGACTTTATCATTCTGCATCAATACGCAACCTAATCCTTGATGCGAAGCATCAAAGTACACCACAAATCCATCAACTCCATTGGGAAGAGATAGTATTGGTGCATTACACAACTTATTTTTTTAGAATTTGGAAAGCCTCCTCTTGTATCCGAGTCCATTCATACTTGCGGTCTTTTTTGGGTTAATAGCGTCAAAGGCTGAGCTATCTTAGAAAAAATACCAATAAACCTTCGGTAATAACCTACCAAACCCAAAAATTGGCGTATTTCTGTGGGAGATTTAGGCGCATCCCAATTCTTGATCGCTTCAACCTTTGCCGGATCTACGTGAACACCTTTCTCATTAATAACATGACCCAAGAAATGAACTTCTCGCATCCGAAACTCACACTTCGAGAACTTCGCATATAACTTCTCTCTTTTTAGCAATTCCAAAATAAGTCTCAAATGTTGCTCATGATCTTCTTTAGTTTGCTAATAAATAAGTATATCGTTGATGAATACTATAACGAACTTGTCTAATACGGTTTACAAACCCTATTCATAAGATACATAAACACTGCGGGTGCATTCGTCAAACCAAACGATATAACTAGCAAATCATAATGGCCATATCGCGTCCTAAACGTGGTCTTCTGAATATCCTCTTCCACAATCTCAAGTTGATGATAACCTGATCTAAGGTCAATTTTTGAAAAAAACTCAATCCTTGTAATTGATAAAACAAATCATCAATCCTAGTAAATGGGTATCGATTTTTAATAGTAAGTTTATTCAACTCCCTATAATCAATACACATCCTAAATGTTCCATCTTTCTTCTTGACGAACAATACAAGTGCTCCCCAAGGAGAATAACTCGGTCTAATAAATCCTTTATCCAACAACTCTTGCAATTGATTTGAAAGCTCTTGCAATTCTGATAGTGCTAATCGATAAGGGGACTTAGCGACTAGTGCAGCACCGGGTACAAGATTTATTCAAAATTCCAACTGCTTTGAAGGCGGCAAACCGGGTAAATCTTCAATTCCGGAAAAAACTTTGGGATATTCTCTAACTATAGGAATCTCCTCAAGTTTCTTCTCTTCAGCCTTGGTGTTAACAATACTAGCTATAAATGTCAGTTAACTTTTTCGTAGAAACTTATGTGCCTTCATTACATTAATCAACTTCAATGACTTCTTCTCGGTCTCACCACGAACAACCAAAATTTCATTGTCTAATCCTGGATTACAAACCAACTTCTCATAAAAAACGACTTCCGCTCAATTCTTGGATAACCAATCCATACCTATCACTATAATGAAACTTCCGAGTTCTATCGGTAAAAGATCAATACTAAACAAATGATTTTTGAGTTGTAAAGTACAACCTCTAATTATTTCGCTAGCCTCTATCACTCTACCATTGGCTAACTCTATAGAATAACTTTTATCTAATTCGTTCGATTTCAAGCCTAACAATAGTTCAAATTTCTTTGAAACAAAGCTCATATCAGCTTCGGTATCAAACAAAATATATGCAAATTGATTATGGAAAAGAAACATGCCGGTTACCACTATAGTATCCTTGCGAGTCACGCTCGCGTTCATCTCAAAAGCTCCACCCCTTGCATTTGTCCCAGGAACCTTTAGGCAGTCCCTCTTAAAATGTCCTTCAGCTCTGCACTCATAACAACCCTGGTCTTTCTTCCCTTTGCCTGCAACCTCCATAAGTTTTGCTCTACAATTCAGGGGCGAATGCCTATAACGACCACATCTCTCACAAGTACCAACCTTAAACTCACCGGTATGCTGAGTGGTGCACTTCTGAGACATAGGTGTCACTTTTTCAACTTTCTTGTTTTCACTAGCATTCGCAACAAACAACTTCCCTGAATCACTATTCTTGTTCTTCTTTCTCCCAGGCTGTTTCCTTGAGCTACCTGACCATTTCCTCTTACTACCAGATGACATCGCTTCTGGTTCAGAACTCTTCTCAACCACATCAATCAGCTTCTTACCAATTTCACTTTTCTTAACCAATGTTCCCATTGTAATCGCATCCTAAGTCTAGGAAATTTGCTAATGAAATAGCACCTTGCATCGTAGTCGGTTTAGAAGAAGCTACCATTCCTCTAATTTGAGGTGCTAAACCACAAAGATAACGTTCAATATGAGCAAATTCTGGTGTAACCAAACGAGGGACCAATCTAGCCAACTCATTAAACCTGGTCGTGTAAGTCTTTATCACTGCTCCTTTCATAGTAAGAGTCCAAAACTCACCTTCAATCTTTTGCATCTCACTGGGAGGACAATATTCTCTCAATAACATATCCTTCGGTTCGTTCAATGAAAGACCATATGCTGCATCTTCACCGAATGCTTGAACCTGCGTATTCCACCAAGTAAGGGCGTCGTCCAGAAAATAACATACAACATACTTGACCTTCTGAGAGGCAGAACAGTTGCTGATCATCATAACCGATTCCATTTTCTCTCCATTTTCCATGACGTTTCTGCTACTTATGGATATGTAAGTGTCCTTTGGAGCTTGGGATCAGTCCATAAACACCATATTCAAGAGCGAAACCACCACAATCACTCAAATCACCAAAAATCTCCATACAACCCTAACCATGATTTCTATCCAAATCAACCCTTATGAGCTTGTTGTATCATCCATGCTAGGATAGATTTCTCATGATGTTGCTAGGGTGATGATCAAACTTGGTATGAATAAATAGTTTACTTTTATTTAAACTGGTGTATTGTGTTCTTATAATTTCTTTCTACTCTTTCTTTGTTTGATTAATAAATTAGTTAATCAACTTAGTATTTGGTCTTGTGGGTGTTTTGGTAGGAAGTGGAGGGACTTATGACTGTACCTGTGGAGAGACAAATGATTAGCCCATTTGTCTTTGGAAACATTCACACTTTGTGGTTAATCCTCAACTATCAAAATTTCACTTAGGGTCGATACAGTCTATATACTTGGTCCTTGTGATAAGCGAAGACTTGGTTGAGAGAATTATCTTCATGGTCTAGGTGTTAGCTTTGGCGCAAACCAAGGATCGGTGAACTCGTGTTAGAAGTAAACAGTCTATATTTACTTCTATTACTATATTGTCGCACAATTAATAACAGGCCAATATTTTTTGAAACACTAATTATTTCAAGTAAAGGTTAGGTGTAGGTAGGTTACCACGCCCCCTTTACCCATGTCAAGTGGTAGTTTCATTAGCCACTCCAGCCGTAAGCAAACTATTCACAAAAGAAATGAGTAACTGAATGTCAATATCACAACTTTGGGAGAGGTGTCTTTTTGGGTTGGGTTGACAATCTTGGTTGATACTTCCCTCATGATTAAGAGGTGAGCTTACCGGGAAGGAAGACCCTAATAATAGTCAACATGAATCGTTTAGAGTCTAGTGTGGCTATGCCTAGTTTTAAATACACCACTTAAATAAAGGTTTGCTATTATCTCATACCAGGTAAGATCAAATCCCGAAGCAACACCTTTGTTTTGATCTTGATTTCTCTTACGTTTTACCTCTCTCTTTTAATTTCTTTTAGCCTTTAACATCTTTTAGTAATTTTTAGGAAGTTGAGTAGTAAAAATCGTGTCCTTGCAGTCGATACTCGGTACTTGCTCATTTCTATACTACGCTCGATAGGTACACTTGCCTATTGTGTGGGGTTTTAGAACGTTAAGCAACTATCGTTTTATTTTATTAATGTAAAACTTGAAAGTGTCACACACCAATGTTTTTGGCTTAAATCCCTCCACTACCAAGTTTTTGGCGCATTTACCGGGAACTTGTTATTTTTAAGGAAAGGATTTTAAGTCAATTAAACCCATGCACACCACCTAGACTTCACAATTTGGGATTACGTCTAATTGTAGGGACCACAGGTTAAATTGTGTCTAAAGTTTTGGATCCCCTCTAAAGGTTGGGGATTAATTATTGGGAGATTGAGTCTTGGAGACGCAACATAGGGTTGCGTCTAAAGAAGAGGGGAGATGGCGTCTAAAGAATATATGGGGTCTAACGTAGATGCCGAGACCTAAAGATTTAAGGTCTCTAAAGAAATACACACTTGTCATTAGATAATTGGTAGATGTCTCAAGATACTTGGTCCCTAGTATAAGAGGCTATTTATGTTTATTTTGGCTTTTGATAGTCAACTGTTTATTATCGTGATTTGCCTTTATAATAATTGGTGTGGGTGTGATATTTACTATTCTACCCCCTTCATTTTACTTTATTTTTTTAATCTTGTGTATCACTTTCCTTTTTAATTGGTTTTTTTCATAGTAAGACTGAACACGACACTACACATGACAAAAAGAATAGACTGCGGAGAGCGCAATATATGTTAGATTTCCTTTAATTAGTCTTATAATTTATGTAATTAGTTATAGAATATATGTTACAATAATTATAATTATGTAAGAAAAGTGAAGAAAATTACTGAGTTAGTTGGTATAACTCAAAATAGGGAACTAGTCAATTAAGAGTTTTAATGGTTCGCAATGGCTTTTCGATTAGTATTTAAGGCCATGCGTAACTGATTATTGTATGTAATATTAGGCAGCAAATTGGTTTGTCTAGCTTTATCACCTAGTGTAATCATCACAGAAAGGGCCTTCCTGATTACAACAATGTAGTGCTTACCAAATCAAAAGCTTACGCTAAAACCAAAACTACACAGTTATAACCTAAAATAAGCATGGAAGGAAATAGAAATAATGAAACAAGAATTAATGAATGTTTACCCTAAGATCAGACTGTCAACGCATCAGTTTAAAATTTACCAGGGTAGATATCAATTTCGTATGTTGTTTTGTGAACGTTTATATGTAATTTGTGTGTTTTTATGGTATTTGGGATTTGATAGGTGATTGGTTTCCACGACTAGCCTTGCTAATCGTGTGTATTCTGAGTGACTATGGCCATAGTCGTGCAGATTACAGGCGACTATGGTTTATAGTCGCCTGACGTACGGCTAGTCGCCCCCATGGGCCTAGGCCGACTGGTTTGTGGTATAAATAAATCCAATCATTGCCCTAATCATTTAGGTATCATTTCACACATTCCCAAACACCTAGTGCCTCGGTTTCAGTGTCTGTGGCTTCATACTGTACACCCGCGCTCTGTTTTTAATACGAATAAAGGGTTTAACCATTTTTGTGTGTGTTTTGATATCTCGTGTGCGTGTTTGTTGACATTTTTGTTATTCAAACATCCTCTAGAGGATTCCGCACTCTAGAGGAACCAGCTCGTGATAGTTGGGTTGCCTGAAAACGATCCAACAAGTCTTGAAGGACCATCACGGATGATCCGGATATCACGGGTTTGACATGAAACGAGTGCGGAATCCTTGGCTCGGATTTGGTTTTCAATGATAAAGATTATATTAAACAGAGCTCGAGTGTTACAAATACAATCTGATCATCAAAACACCTAGTTTTCTCTCTCAAAAGAACAAATGAACAAATCTAATGATTAGGGCAACCTATTTATAGGTTCTGCTAGTCGGCCTAGGCCCACGGGCGACTAGCTCCTCGACACATGAGTATGGTTCGTACTTGCCTAGAAAAACACACAACTAGCAAAGCTAGTCGTGTATAATCTTCATACTCATGTGATTTCCTACAAAATTGCCCTTAATCATATTTACGAGCTACAAACAACTCGATTAACCTAGCCAACGACCTACAACGCCCCATCACTAGTTGGGGACATACAAATAATGCACTTACAGTCCCCGCCTTGGACCTAGCAAATGATTTACGGACTTAACCTATCACCTAGCTGGCGACACACACGAAGTGTATTAACAGACTCCTCCTTTGACCTAGCAGATGATATATGGTCTTCGAGTCTTCATATCCAACATTCTTCAACTTAGGGAAACACTGCAGTGTATGAACCTTTGAAGACTTGAATATATATTTCTGATTAGAGCTTTAGTCGTGGCTTCATAAGATCTTGTCTTGGTCTTGGATTAGCTTTGATAACTTGGGAGGAATCAAGAAATCTCCGCTATTATGATTGGCGATTCTAAGACTTGGATGAAGATCAACATCATATTCACTTTCCTTTCTTGATTCTTATCTTCCTCAGTTTCGATTGCTGGAGCTCTACCACGATATGGTTTCTCTGAAGATGAAATATCGGGTTCTTGCTGTTCAGAATGATTTTGTTGTTTAGGTTCGGGACTTGTTCAGCTTCAAGCCTTGTCGTTTGAATCATGATATGCGCACTCATTGTGTATGATCCTGCAGAAAAAATAAATAAAAACTGCACACAAACTACAACTTGTAATAGATACGACAACTAATCCGGACTCAATCAAATTCTTGAAGTTTATCATTTGATGAACTTTCAAGACTTGTCCATTTTGACCACCGTTTGGAGAGACGAATCGTTCTCCCCCTCAACATTTGGATCTTTTCAAATTTCACCCTGAACTCTCACACTTGACAATTTGTGACCCTGAAAGTAATATTTGACCCTTGAATTTTTGTAAAATTCTGATGCTATTTGTGTTTCGGCTTCGGATATGAGATTCCAATTGAGGAATCCTTGTATTCCAACATCGATAAACCAAAAATAAAGACAAAAGAAAAATCTTTTTGGATTTTCTAATAAACTGCAGAAATCAAAGAACTATAAATTTTAAACTATTCACATGCATATTTTTGTTAGTTTCATCTGTTAGGGAATCATATCAGTGCACAGACTAACTGGGACACACCTTTTGTTCAATTTACGATTAAATTTTCCATAAGCATCCTACAACAAATGCCAAAATTGTCATCCACCTAAACCCAAAATCAGATTTTATCGCTAGGCACTTTAGATATGTTAAGGTAATGATTAATACTGATTAAATGTTGGTCCTCGTACACGCGACACATTCCTGTATCAAGGCATGCACAAAGCTTCTTTGTAACCGGTGAGTAAGTTGTTGTCACCCGTATTTACAAGGAATGGACTCAGTGGTGATCAGGTCTGCATGAACGATGCAACAAAGAGACCAGTGAGATCCAGACCAGGGTTTAAGTCAGATATCGTGAAATGATTTATCGGTACGATACTTTAGGCATATGATTTATTACCTTAGAGCAAATTCTCAATGAGAATTAGGGTTTTGTTACGTCGAATATTTTTGCTCTTTCTAACATTCCCAAACGTCTCCTTATCAGAATTTATTCTATTTTTCTTTTGTTTTTCTTTTTTCTTTTTCCAGACTGACATAGAGGTGCCTCAGTTCGGCTATGTAGGATCAGGAGGGTTCAATAAACAGACTCTTTAGAACAAGTATTGATCAACGTTAATGTGCAGCGGAAATAGTAAATGTTCTATGTTAACAATTCACTTTTAGTATGAGTAAATGCTCCCCCTCAAATGATTAATCAAAGTCTAATAAACGTATATGAGAATCTAAGCAGTTAATGAAATGGTTAGAATATATTCAAGTTATAATTCTCATATAATGGACAATGGAATTCTGATAACAAAGTTTATATATTATCCAAGTGTTTCAAATGATTCTCATATATTAGAAATATTTACTACAAAAGGATATCTAAAATAGAAGGGATCAACCCATCTATTTATAAACGGAACAATACATACATTGGAAGTATTGAAATAATATATTAATACTACAACAAGCTGTAGTATTGGAACTTGTACATAAAGTAACAAAAACTAATATAATAATTAAACTACTGAAGTAAGGGCGGTGGGAAGCTTCTACTAGAACTGCTGAAGACCAAACAACTTCTGATGACAAAGTTGTTCTTCAGGTTTTCTGTCTGGTTCACCTTTCAGCACTTTGTTCTTCATCACTTGTATCACCTTCTTTAGTACTTTGTCTTCTTCTTCTTCAGTACTTTCTATACTTAGCAAAATATGCAGAAGGTGATTCAGACTAAGGTTTATACTGGCTTGTCAATCCTCTTTGACCCAACTGGCTGCGAACCCAATGTACGACACATGTGCCAATCTTTGATTCTGAGAGACGTCCAGCTCACCCCGGATGAACTAACAACTTAAAAGACTAGAAACCTCGGATTTTTGCATTCTAGCAAACAAGATTTCGGTACTATGACCATATACAAATGAGACGTTAATCCACAAAGTTAACAGTTGATTTAGTTTATATCACCGTGCCAAACTTGGAAATGATTTTGAGCTTAGTGACACATCATTGAAGAGGCTACTTATCTTTTCCAAATTTTTAAAATTTTAAAGAGGTTCAGATAGCCCGATGATGTACTATCATCTTCCCTATTTCTCCACATGAAAACTCAATTTTTGTTTTTCTGATGTTTTTGTATATTTCTGATTTTCTCACCCTAAAAATTTTAAAAGTTACGAAAAGACAATCTTTTTGGATTTTTCAACTTTTTGAAGAAAAATATTTACAAAAACTGATTTTCTGATGTGGTTTACTTAGAATTTCCCAAAATGTCATTTACCATCATCAAATTTGGTAAAAATTTTGACACACTAGTAGTCAATGTGGACTTTGGTAA
Organism: Ambrosia artemisiifolia; assembly: GCA_032199755.1. Taxonomy (NCBI): domain Eukaryota; kingdom Viridiplantae; phylum Streptophyta; class Magnoliopsida; order Asterales; family Asteraceae; genus Ambrosia; species Ambrosia artemisiifolia. Next base: position 34,711,414 of record CM063524.1, read on the forward strand.
TCACCGACTCTTTAGTGATCACTATGGCAGTCTCATAGTCAACAAGAATGGGAATGTTAAGAAATTGCAAATCATAAATACTCATTTGTTGGCGTGTCCAAAGAACCTGGAAACAACAACTAGATGCAGCTACCGATTCGGCTTCGCAGGTTGAGATGGCAACAAACATCTCCTCCCAAGCCTTGACGTCCACCCGTTGTGGAGTTCACGTTGATTTTGCAAACACCATAGACAGAATTAAATAAAGGTAACAAGATCAATCTTATCGTCATTGGGGTACCATAGACCTTCGGTCAAAAACCCTTTAGATAATGAAAGAATCGTTTACAACAACCACGCGATCCACTTTTATTGCATTACTGATACCCGTTCGTAAAGTCAAAACACTGGGTCATGAATTAAAATCCCATTGGACATTATTCTTAATTTCTTTATTTTCTTCTCTCTATTTTATTCTTCTCTTTCTTTGCTAAACCAATCCCCTCCTTTGATTAGAAAAAGTTTCATATCCTCCAAAGATATTCTAGTCAATTTATCGGAGCAATATGTCACTTACATTGTACTAGGACGCCCCACTGCCAAGAATCCAAGGACTACTGATAGTTCCTCCTGGAACACTCATTGAAAGATTAGTTCGGGAGGGGGACCCATGCCTTGACCATCTTTGGTCGGCCTTGGTCATCAAGCATTGGAATTTCTATCCAACTGCCTAATGGATCTGATGATCCTCCACCTTTAAGCTCACAAACTTTGACACTTGACGATAAGGCAAATGTACCCTCAGATTGTCCTTTAGCAGATTTTGGCTTCCAAATTTGCTTACGCTTATCCTTTAAAGGCTTTTGCTTGACAGCTTTGGTCGGTACTGGAGGCTTCACCTTTGGATTTTCCGGTGGCTTTGACCTTTGGTTAGCCTTTGGACCTACGTTCGGGCCTCCCTTTGGTTTTGGAACCTTAGGTGTAGCCTTTGAGCTCAATGCATGGTCAGCTTTAGGCTTTGAAATATCAACAACAACCTTTTGTTTCTTTTTCAAATTCTTCGGTGTCACTTGAACATTCTGTTTAATTTGTTGTTTAGGTGACTCGCATCTTTGGTTGTTGTATTTTGGGGATTCAAATGCTTTAACCTTTAACTTAGGACCCTTTTGGTTTTTCCCAGATTGGTTCTTTTGATTCACATGTTTGATGGGTTTGAGTTCAACTTGTTTCTTTTGATCAACAAGCTTTCTGATTTTAGCTTTGGAAACTGGTACTTCCACAAAAAAATTCTTAATTAAAGATTGATCAACTTTTTTAATAGGAAACACTTTATCAGAAAGCAATTTGTCAGATCCCACCAACATGTATAGCCCTTCCATGCCTTTAGGAAACTGAAAGTGGTTCTTTTTAGTTTCTTGGTATTCTTTTTCAGCATCCTCAAGGTCCACCTCAGGTACAGTCTTCAGTTTCAATTTCACTTTTTGTCTATTTACGGAAGGTGTATTGTAACCATGCCCTTGATTTTCCTTTTGCAGAGGCTGGTTCTCACGATCAATATCATTTTTAGCCAACACAAATTTTGCAAATTTAAAACCTTCCAACTTGTTTTTGGCTTTTTTCATAATTAGATTTTGATTACGTTAATTCTTTCTTCATTTCCTCAAGAGTTTTAGAAAGCTCAGAATTTTTTTCTTCAGAATTTCATTTAAGTTTTTAAAATCCATTTCATTTGCTCTCAAAACTTCATTGGCGGTTACGCAATTTGCAAGATCGCAAGTAAGAGTCTGTTGGTTTTCAGACAGCGTTTCAATCGTACTTTGGACTTCGGCACAGTGTGTTAGTACATGTATTCTAGATGTCCCTAGCCTAGTATAGGTGTTTGTATGTTGTTTTGTGAAAGTTTATATGAAATTTATATGTTTTTATAGTGTAGGCGACTATGATTGGTTTACACGACTACCCTTGCTAGTCGTGTATCTTTTTGGGCGACTATGGTCATAGTCGTGCGCTTTTAAGGCGACTATGATTCATAGTCGCCTGTCGTAGCTTCTAGTTGCCCCTTGGGCCTGGGCCGACTTGTGGAGGGTATAAATACAACCAATCATTGCCCTAATTATAGAGCTGTCACTTCACACATTCCCAAACACCAAGTGCCTCGGTTTCAGTGTCTATAGCTCCGTATTGTACACTCGCGCTCTATTTTAATACGAATATAGCTTTGAACCATTTGTGTGTGTGTTTTGATATCTCGTGTGCGTGTTTGTTGGCATTTTTGTTAATCAAACATCATCTAGTGGATTCCGCACACTAGGTGAACCAGCTCGTGATAGTCGGGTTTTCCGAAAATGATCCTTCAAGTGGTATCATAGCTTTGGCTCTTATCACGAGTGTTTAATAACATTACAGATTCAAAACAGTGTGTTTTCAGATTGAAAATCAGTATTTTAGTGCAAAAACCTATTTTGAAAGCTTGAAACTTTGTGTTTTGTCAAAAACCAACATTTTTCAAAATCTAAGGTTGTTTTAATGGCTAAAAACATGTGTTTTTGATTAGTGTATGCTCCAAAGTGTTTTATGCATACAACAGCAAATGAGAGACTACAATTTGAAATTTCTTAATACTCCCATCTACTGTGATAATGAGTCCGCTATAGCGCTTGCTAAAGACTTAGTAAATCAATCCAAGGAGAAACATATCTTCGTTAAGTATCATTTCATACGCAATTGCTATGAAAAACAACTGATCGATGTTGTTAATATCCACACAGATTACCAACATGCCGATTTATTCACCAAAGCTTTTGACAGACCTCGATTCGAGTATCTGTTAATTTTAAATGGCATTTAAGAAAAAGAGGATTAAGTTCCTCATCGGTTATCGTTATTGTAAATATTTTTCTTCAAAAAATTAAAAAAAAAAATCCAAAAACATTGTCCTTTTGGAAAATTTTTAGATTTTTAGGAGGAGAAAAGTCAGAAAAATACAAAAACATCAGAAAAACCTTAAAATAAAAAAAATGAGAAAAACAAAATTTTGAGTTGCCATTGGTGAAAAAGGGAAAATGATATGGATTCATCAGTGGAATATCCGATTGCTTCAAATCTTAAAAGAATTGGAAACGATAAGCAGCCTCTACAATGATGTGTCAGTAGGCTCAAAATCATTTCCATGTTCGGCACAGTGATATAAACTAAATCGATTGAAAATTGTGTAGACTAACGTTGTGTTGGCATATGGTCTTAGTACCGAAATCTCGTTTGATAGAATGCCAAAATCCGAGGTTTCTGGTATTCAAGAGGTTGGTACATCTAGGGTGAACTGGACGTCTCTCAGAATAAAGGAGTGGCACGCGTGTCGTACATTGGGTTCGCAGCCGAACTGAGGCACCTCTATGTCAATTCCAAGCGAGAGAAAAGGAAACAGAAAAAGAAAAATAGAATAAATTCTGATCAGGAGACGTCTGGGAATTCTATAAGAGCAAAAAGATTCGAAATGCCAAAACCCTAATTCTCATTGAGAATTTGCTCTAAGGTAACAAATCACATGCCTATAGCATTATAACGATAAATCATTTAATGGTATCTGACTTGAACCCTGGTATGATCTCACTGGTCTCTTTGTTGCATTGTTCATGGAGACTTGATCGCCACTGAGTCCATTCCTTGTAAATAAGGATGACAACACCTGATCATCGGTTACGAGGAAGCTTTGTGCATGCCTTGATGCGGGAGTGTGTCGCGTGTGCTGGGAACACCTTTTAATCAGTATTAATCATTACCTTAACGTATCTAAAGTTACGAACGATAAAACCTAATTTTGAGTTTTGGTGGACAACAATACCGGCGGTTTTTGTACGATGCTTATTTGTAAAAGTGCCATAAACTGAACAAAATAAGGGTTCTAGATTAGTCCGTGCACTGATATGATTCCCTAACGGATGAAAACTCACAAAAATATATGATTGTGAATAGTTATCTAATTTCAAGTAGTTTTGATTTCTGTTATTTATCTTGAGAAACCCAAAAGGATTTTATCTTTGCTTTGTTTTTTATTGCCGATGTTGGAATTCTAATCCACTGTAATCATTATCTTTCAGAAATCGAAGTCAGAGAGCCAACAAATTGAAACTTGAAAATTATCAGGTCAAAGCTGAAATTTGTCAAGTCTCAGAGTGAAAAAGTTTGAAAAATGAAAATTCTGAGTCAGAAAGTGAAAAATCTTCTTAGAACTGAGTAAAAATGCATGATTTAACGAGTTGAGGGTTAAAAATGTAATTTTTAAAAGGTTTTAGGGGAATTTTAGAAATTCAGGGTAGAAATACGACTATGAATGATAATCATCTAAAAGGTGGATGACTAGCATCATAATGGTGCAAAAATTCATAGTCGTGTGATAAAAACACACAAGTAGGGATTTAAAGCATCAAACCCTAATCGGGTGAAAAATAGCTGAGTATGAAGTGAAGTAATGTGGAAAATAGGCGACTAGCCTTCACACCCGTGTGAAAATTAGCCGACTATGGATCATAGTCGTGTGAATTTGATGTGAGTATGTATGGGTATATATATATATATAACACTTAGAAAATTTATTTTCGTTTCACACAAATACTCACTGTTCTATCATCTGTTCTCTCTAACCGTCCTAAAATCGAACTCAACATCTTGAAAAACTATTTGTGGATTCATGTTACACATCACTTAGGTATAAACATACTAAAAATTCAGATCAAAACATCAATGTTTAATGGGTTTAATCACTGATTCTAAGTTTCAAAACCTAAGTGAACAAAAACGATTAATTGACCCATTTAACGTGCTTAATAGCTAAAAATCATTGTTGGCGTTTGTTTATCATTGATATTAGAACATAATGACACAAAAATCCTCAACCAAATCGAACCATTACACATTTTTGAAATTCAAAATTGGACCGTAATGTAGCAGGCGACTATGATTTGTAGTGGTGTGTATACAGGCGAGTAGCTCCATAGTCGTGTGAAAATGCAGACGACTATGAGCTAATTGTGTCAAAAATAGGTGACTAGCAATCATAGTCGCCTGTTGCAGACTTTTGGGCAATTTTGGCAAAAATTTGCCCTTTTTGTCCGAGTTCACGTCATTTTGATATTTCTAATGTTCGTTTTGAATGTACAGGCACTATGAATTACGAAAGCTCAAACAAGAACAATGTGTGCGTGTTTCTTGGCCCAATCACAAACGAGAAGAACCAAAGCTTCGAGGAAATTGTGGAATTCCTGAAGAGATCGAGGATCGCCTATGCTATCTCCCAATAGTATGTGTCGTACAGGGATCTCTTACATCAGTTCTACCATAACGCAAGGATCGATTGTGAAGTTGTGCCCCCTGTTATTCGCAGCAAGATCAACAGGCAATATTTAGTCGTATCTAAAGACATTGTTCGTACTGTGCTCCGTTTCAACGACTCTGCAGATGATCCCGTGGAGTTTGATTCTATTCTTATCTGTGGATGCTTTCTCATAATGAAATACAAAAAGTTGGTGACAGATGATATGTTACACAAGGCATACGTGTGGGCAGAGTTCAAGTATCTTATACACGTCGTCTTGCAGTGTCTAGGGCCGAGGAGAACAACTTTCGATAAAATCAGAGACACACTAGCTTCTGCAGTTGTCGCACTTGTTGTTAATAAAGAATTAAATTTCTCAGGAATGGTGATGAAGCACTTGAAGGAAATGGTCACCAAAGGGGAGGAGGAGAAGCCTTATCTTATGTATCAACGTTTCCTGCAGATGATTATCAATAGCCAACTTCCATACATGCCAAAGAACCCTCTGGAGAGTTTCAAATTGCAACACATGGATAAACGTATGATGAGTAGGATGAAGCAGTACAGAGGGCAACCAAAAGATCAACAGCCAAAGTACAGAAGATTGTTAAGTCACTTGAGCAATCCAACCTATGTTGCTCCTCTGGGAAACAGGTGGAGGCATGTAGACAGTGATTCTGAAGAAGATTTGGAAGTGATGAGATGGACTTTCGTCGATGGTGACATTATTGGATGAGAAACAACTGAATTGGGGTCGAATGAACCTGCCAATCAAGGAGATACAACCACAGCTCAACCCCAAACCTATGAGGTAACAGAACCAAGCTCCTCGAGCGCCAAAGATAAGTCCAAAGAAACTGAATAGGATGATGATGTTGAGATCGAAGATGCCTCAAATGAAACCGGTTCAGAAGATGACACTCCTGAGACAAGGAAACAAAAACAAGCTGAAGCAAAAGGCGAAATTAGCAGAGAAGAAGTGGTTGGAAGTTAATCCAGACTTTACTGTTGATGAGGATTCTCATATTGCACACTTAGATGCTAAACTTGCAACTCCTCCATCAACAAAATCACAACAAAAGAAGGGTAGATTAAAAGGGAGTCTCAAGGTACTGCATCTACTTCAATGAAGAGAGTCAAGTTTGGCCGCTTAACTGATGCTGTTACATAATCTACTCCTATCACAACAACAACAACAATATCTACAGCAACAGCAGCTACTTCATCAGCAACTATGACTGCATGCACCACTCAGTTAATACCTGCATCGGTAATCTTCACTGAGCCTGTCTCAATTACCAGTGCAGCGACCTCTACAGCCACTCCCTCACAATAACTAGTCTCAAATTCTGTCGGTGACATAATCAAGAATCTATGAGACTCATTGCATTCTTCTTCCTCAGCCCTACAATCCTCTTCCCCTGTTGGATCAGCAACGGCAAATGAACAGATGCAAAGACAAATGAATGAAGCAGTCGCATTTATGCTCAATCAAGCTCGAGAAAACTCAGAGCTCAGAGGAACGATTGTTACTATTGAAGAGAATGAGCGTCAAATGCTCGAGTTATTGGCGGAGACGATCAAGATAAACAAAGAACTGCAAGCATCAAACCGGACTCTCTAAGCTTCAAATCAACAACTAGTTGAGTCGAATCAATGGTTAGTGCCTTTAAATGAGCAACTGGTCAAATCAAGCAAAGAAACAAAACTTAGATTGACAAACATTGAATCTCAGTATCAACAGCTGCAGCTTGCAAATGTCAACAACGAAAGGATAATAGAAGAATTCAAATCAAAAAACCAAAAACTTAGGGAACGGGTCGATAAGTTGTTTGAAGACCGTTTGTGACATCCGGCAAAAATCGATGCGTTTCCATACGTAATTAGTATATGTAATTAACAATAATTAAGCGCAATTCTAAATTAATTATATTAATTTAGCCTTTAGAGAATAGCAAATTCCCCATAGGATGCATAGGAATGCATTTGCTTAATTAAAAGCACGGCGAAATCGCGTGCGAATAAACTTGTCCAGAACGGACGTTGGTGATTACCCGGTAACAATTAATTAACCAAAAATGATCTCGAAAACCCAAGATATAAAATAAAGGGTATTTTCATGAAATATAATGTGTTTTGGAACTCCAATACTATAAATAAAAACTACAAATACAAACCTCCCTGTAACGAATAAAGTTCGCGTATTGCACCCGATACGCGTATAACCTATAAATGCAGCCAACGAAAGCCTAACCAACCGACCAACACTTAAACTAGGCTATGTTTGAGGGCTATTAGAAGCTATTATAATGTCTAGATAGCTTGTAATTAAATTAAAACAAGTTAAAAACCCAATGAAACACTAACTTGATAATTTGATAATAACTAAACTTGTTGAAGATATTTAGCAACAAAGTGGGCCCCCTTTTGTGACCAACTACAACCGACCACCCACCCTCTTGGGTTGGCAAATCTATTGTTACTTCCGAATCTAGCTAAAGGAGAAGGTAAGGTACGACCATAGAGATTTACTAAGATTATAAGATTATATAGTACATTCATAATACTATAAACCACATGGTCATTCATATCCATGTTCATTTCAAAAAAAAAAACACAACACCTTTTCCTTTTTTCCTTGAAGCCGTAGCTTCTTCCACTCACCCACACTCAAGATTTTCTAACTTCAAGCCTAAAATTCATTCATATTCAAACCCTATTTTTCATAAGTTTAAGGGTGTTTCAAGCTTGGAGCTTAACCCTTTTGGAAGAACACAATCTAAACCCCATCCAAAATCATTTGTTTTTGTGAATCTTCCCTAGCCTTGTGCTAGTAGTAAGTCTCTTGATCTTGCTTTTGTTCTTGAAAGTTTTTATTTTTGTGAATCTTCCCTAGCCTTGTACTAGTAGTAAATATGGCTTTAACCATAAGAAACGTATGTTTTTATAAACAAAAATGGATGATCTAAAAATGATGTATGGGCCGTAGGTTTTGTTGGTGATGTTGTTATTGTCTTTGTAAGTTACGAAAGTTCATGTAAACTAGTTAAAATGATGATCTAAGACATTGTTTGTAAATAACTTGAGTACACTTAAAAGAGATTTGGGTCATCATAAAATGATCATCTAAAACTTAATATAAGGTTGATCTTGTTAAGAAATGGAAAATATAAAAGCTACATAATCAAAGTTTACTAATTTTGAAATACAAAGATGGACTTTATAGACTTAATACACACTAATACACCTATAAGGAAAAGTTGACAAAACTAAAGTTACTAGTTTAGTGAAAACTTGCCGCTTTTGAAAGTTAAGAGGTGTAAAGTGTCGTTTTGAAAACTTATGTCCAAAATCATGACCTTGTAAATCTTTGTGTCAAAAATGGAAAGTTGTACTTTCCAAAGGTTGTTATGGAAAATATTTGCAAGACTTACAAGAATAGTATTTTTATAAAAAGTGTTATTTTTATAAAAATATATAGATTACCACAAATGTTGAGCAAAATAAAAACTAAGGTTTGTATTAAAAAAAATTGGTAATTTAAAGACTTGGTACCAATTGTATAAAAATAAACATTTTTATATCTATGGGAATATAAAAATGTTGGAGCATTTTTTTGTGTTGGAAATAACCAAGTCTTGGTGTATGAAAATACAAAGGTTATTTTATGAATTCCAAGCAAAACATGTTGTTGGGAATTTAGGAAAAATAACTAAAAATATATTTGGATGCAGGAAAAATAATGTTACGACGAAAAGTAATTATTCCTACAAAATGAATACATGAATAACTTGTGTAATTCGGGACGCGAGAATATATAAATACAAATAATTAAATGTTGACGTATTTATATTATGACATGTTAACGGACAGAATGTGAAAATGCACGGATAAGTATATATTGTATAACTTCCTACAAGATACATATATATGTTATCGCGTCAAAATGTGGATGTGAAAATACATATATTTTGGAACTAAAATATATAAGATTACTTGTGGGTGAAAAATGTGTAACACTTTCCTAAGTGTTGGAAAATATTCGTGGGAGAATTAACGCTAAATAATCAATAACGATTACACGTTTAAAACTAAGTTAAGTATGTAAACTTAACAAAGTAAAATATGTTGTCGAATCGGCAAGATCTAGTACATTTATTTAATGGGAAAATAAATATATGGTAAAGTGAGTCGAGTCGAGTCGAGTGTTGTAAGTGACATAACGATCGACGAGATCCTAGTATAATTATTTAATGGGAGAATAATTATACGGTAAAGTGAGTCGAGTCGAGGATAAAGTATTGTGAGTTAATTAATACGGAAACATAAGTGTAATCTTATAACAAGGGTAATCCATCACCAACAATCCTAGGACATATGTTTAATTAAACGGGGAATTGCGTCTAATAGTGGTGTTGGGGGTTGGGCGTACAACTTGCCGGATAACACGCGTTATAGACTTGGTGACTTATACGCACTAGGACGTTCGTAGGTGCTTGACCTCGGACTTGCTATTCTCTGCTAGGTGATTGCATATTGTACTACAGGTGAGTTTCACGGGCCCTTTTTACTGTTTTTACTAATTTTAACGTTATTTTACTGATTTCGTGAAAATAACGTTATAAATGACTGACGCTTAATCATGCATCATGTGGTGGCGTTGATAGCCAAAAAACAAGGGGTACATGCACCAATCGGGTTTGTCCCAATTGCTAAGTGTTATGTGCCTTATGTCCAAGGCTTGACACAAAACCGCTATCGAGCCGGGGGTCTCACTGGAAGCAGCCTCTCTATTCCCACGGGGTAGAGGTAAGACTGTCTACATCTTACCCTCCTCAGACCTTACCTTAGCTTTTGCTATTGGTGGGATTAACTGAGTATGATGATGATGATGATGTTTTGGGGGAAAGATGTGTTTTGTTAAATGTTTTTGCATGTCAAAATGTTTTAAATGTTGAAATGTGATAAGTGGCATGATGAGTAATTGGGTTTGTTGTACACCACTCGGGTTAATTCCTCGCCTACTGTAACCATTTACTCGTGTGTTATGTGTGTGAAATCGAGAACCAGAGGAATATTTGGATAGTACTATTGGTGCCTGACAAGGCCCACCCCTAATCGATAGCGTAGATTATGCAACTGTATATGCCGGGGTGCACGTATTCTGAACTAAGTTGTTATTTTTGTAGATGAAGAATTTAAGCTAAAACAGGATTATATGATCATACAAGTCACAATTCCAGGTGCGGAAACCCTAGAACTGAAAAAATGATAATATGCAAATCACAACACGTAAAATACCTTTTCAATCACCATTTTATAGATTACTTGTTCAAAATATTCAATACAATGACCTTGCAAGATAATCTAACACACTTTCACACGACTTTAATCTAGAGAGAGACCTGACCTCGACACACACACTATCAATAACTATTCTAACTTACAAAATGAGCAAATCCTATATATAGTGTCTGCACGTTCGCCCATTTGCAAGGTGCGAATATGGACTTTGTCCACATTCGCCCTGTAACCAGGTACGAACAAACACATTCTTCAGTCAGCATCCACATTCGCCCACTTCAATTCTTCATTCGCCCATCCAGAAACACATTCGTCCATCCAAGAAACACATTCGTCCATCCAAGAATCACCTTCGCCCCTATTATATCAAGCTAACATATGTTAATGACACAATCCAAATCATTAGTCGCAAAACGTGCATCTACAATTTTCCAAGAAACAACTTCTGCTCGCGGGGAATTATTATTAGTCTTGGTTTGGTTATGGGCTCAAGGGAATGCTTATCATTGTAGTTTTGTAGGAGCTAGCTACTCCCTACAAAGGCCAATAACTGTGTTTGTTCCGCACATGTTGTTGTTGTTAAAATGTTGTTGTTATGGAACTAAAACCTGTGAACTCACCAATATTTTATATATTGATGTCTTTTTAAACATATCTTTCAGGTAACTAAGTGCTGAATAGATATGAGGCTAGTGCGGTGGAATATGGAATGTCGGATACTTGTCAGGGTTTCATCAATACTTTCCATTGGGTTAGGACTTAGATGAAAAAACCCCACGTATGAAACTTGTTATTTGTTGTTTTGTAAAAGGTTGTAACAAGGTACTTATTTTTTACATCTTAATAAAGTAATCTTTTCTAATTAATTATGGTTTGTGTTAATCTTGACTTTGATATGCTTTCGAGCGTTGCGCCACGTGTTTCCACCGTTGGCGTGGTGTGACACCGTCCTAAAATCACAGGTGCATCTGAGTCTGGTAATGATGACGAGGAAGAAGAAGATAAAGATGATGAGGAAGATGAGGATGATGAAGAGGATAATGATGATGATGATGATGTTGATGATGATGGTAATGATGACGATGATGATGGAAAGGATGATGATGGAAAGGATGATGATGATGGTGCAGGTGATACGGTTGCGGGTTCCTCATGCACGGAGGAACACAGATCGAAGGCTGAACATGATACTCAGGACAAAGATCCCAAAGGTAGTTCGTCTACTCAGGGGGAGTCCAACGCTGATACGATCAAGCATCTGAAAGATTTTATTCTAACTGGTTCAATTCTTCTGGATATGGCCGAGCCGTTGAGGAATCAATTCTTGATTGATGACTATGGCAACCCGTTAAAGATTCCTCAACTTGAGGATCTGGGGGAGGGAGAGATTCCACCAGAGCTCTCCAGGGAAGACATGGCTAATATTTACCTCTTGACACTTAGAGAATCTTCCAGTGCAAGTCATACACCTCCAGAACTGGATCCCAGACACAATGAGGTGGAAATGGAAGACGTGATGCATGAAACAATAATTCCTCCAGGATTCCAGCGATTGTGATGACATGATTGAGAAAGTTGAAGATAAATTTCGCTCTGCGCCTACAGTTATTCCAGATGAAGTCTTATCCAGAATTGAACGTATCATGAGACTGTGCTCTCAGTGGTTTCCATCTGTAGCTGAACGATCTGTCAAGAAAGGGCTAGAACAAGCTGTTGTCTTCAAGAAGAAGCTATCCAAGATGTCGGGCAATGTTCTCAGCTGGGCATACATTAAACATGCAATGGTTTCCAGCATTAAGTGGAATAAAGGGCTATTGTACTTCAGTTGGGCTAGGATTTGATTCGTTCTACAGCATCCTGAAAAGAGAAAATCGAGAAGGATGGAAGACTTTCAAGCCTCAGTATCCGAAGTCCTACAAGACCAACGTGTTGCATCCCAAGATAGGTCATCCAATCTGGGAACATAGGTTCAAGCCTCCAGACTGCGTGTCAAAGATACCGATTGCTCCTATGGAATAGAACTTTCACTCAAAGTTCTGGTTCTGGTGTTATGATGACATCACAATTGAAGCAGTGATCGTTCTTGACAAAGCGCCGAAGCTATGCAGAAAAATCAAAGTCTGGGATCCTATGTGGCTGATAAACCTATCGGAAGCTGATATTGCCACAGTGTATCACATTATCCTATTTAACATCTCAAACTGGAAGCCGATAAAGCCCTCAAGTTTCAACAGGTGATTCGTTTTTGCTATGCCTTCAAGATTCACGCCGATTGAGACTGGACGTAGATCAGCAGGATTCATACTACACAAAAGTAGAAGATCAAGTGTCCTTGATGACTCACAGAATTAACATACAAAACATGCATAAATAGTCCCAAAATAGGTTACAATTAGGCTTACATTAGTAATAATTGGTGCTTAATTCATTCCCATTTGCATTTCTCAGGAAACTGGAGCTCCAAGACGGAAACAAAGGATTTTTGGGCAAAAACGAGCAAAAACTGGAGATTCCTGAATATACGAGACTAAGAGCATGTTCCCTGTATGTTTGAAGACAATCCCAAGACTTAAACAGTGATAAAACCAGTCCGGGAGTGACCCAGCACGCCCACACACACTTACGCGGAGGCCCTGCACGCTAGAAGACAACGCAGCAAACTTGGAAAGCAAGAAAACGTACTGAAGACACTTGCAAGCCCATGCCACATCACTTGGCACGCCCATGCTTAACTGAAACGTGTTCCCCTAGGCTTGAAATGACAAAATCTAACATTTTACTGATGTGCACGCCCGTGCACAAACAAAAAGTACAGACAAAGACAGAACTGCAGCAACAGAAGATACCTGAGACAGTATGCACGCCCGTGCCAACTCTTGGCACGACCGTGCTACCCCCGGGAGGTCTATAAATAGCAAGCTAACCCCCACCATTTGTTCATCCTTTCTTGTGCTCTCTTGGGCCAAAATCCAAGCTTCTTCCAGAGATCTTGAGGTCTTGTGGGAGGCCTTCTGGCCATCCTAACATCCCTCAATGGTTAGGCTTCGTCCTACCTTGATAGTCTAGCCATGAAAAGGATCGTAGAGTAGTTATGCAATAATATCGAGGGTCGTGAGAATCAAGAGAGCTACATATCACTTGAAGATGGAGAGCTTGTCTATGAGCAACCATGTTCTTGTGTTGATCATGTCATATGGTTGTATCTTTCTATTATCATGAACCCACTTGATTTGTAGATTTTTATTATTAGTAGTAATAGTTTATTTTTAGTTATTTGTGGTGTCCTCTTCTTCTAATCCTTATTTGTTTATCTTTGTGACTAGTTGCTTTGATGATAACTTCAACCTAAAATCAATAGTTAACTTACTAGGAGAACTCATGAGTATACCCATGGTGTGTCAAAACCCACGCACTTGTGAGCTCATCCAAAAACATGATAATTGATTAACTTAACCAATAACTGGAGGTTGGGTTTTAAGCAATGGCTTCTGAAGTGGACCAGATCTGAGTGACACATTTCTGGTACATACCAGATGACTGAGTGATCTTCTTGGCATTGGGAGGATTCCCTACGGGCGCACCAGTGATCATTTGTATCATACGCCTTTAGTATTATGTTTCCACCTTTGTCAAGCATTTCATTCAATTTGGGAGGTTAAGGGTTGGGTAATTAATGAGTTATCATTAATGCAACCAACTTAATATTTAATTGATCACTAAATGTTAAGGTCACAATAAAGATAAATAAATAATGGATTCATTATCTAGTTCTCATTACTACAACGTCGTTAACCAATGGGGGTACGGTCTCCTGATACCAACTGTAAGAGAGATCCATCGACCTAGTTCGTTAACCAATGGGGATTCGTTGTTCGCCTACTCGGGAAGACCCTAAGGCGAGACTCTTCGATACGGAACGCGAGAGCTAAGACGAGGTGTACGGTGTTCCAGGTCGGAAGTGAAGCCTCTGCTTTAAGAAGAAGACGAAATAGTAGACCAGATACTTGACCGCGGTTTGAGGAGCCCGCTATACGAGAGGCCCTGGCGGAGACCCCAGGTGGACGCACGCTGGAGAGGTTCAGCATTCTACGCTAGTAGTCGCCTCCGCTTCTCTATCAAGGAGTCAACACTTCAAGTCCCTCTCGTTTTCCCCACATGGTTAACTAACTCAAATTATTAAATCTAATAATAAACTTAACTAGTAATCAATGGACCCCGAGATATGCTTAGTTTACTACTCTACTATTTTTATCTTTTTTTTTTAAAATCAAAACCTTTTTCAAAACTATTTTTAAAGAACCCCTCTTATTTATTTTTCTTTAAAAACCCGATCAGTAATTTGATGTAATGTTGAGTAGGGGAAAGTGTGATCCTTGAGGATACGATACTCAATACTTACCATAGAGACTACACTATGCACGTCAGGTTCTCTTCCTATGTGTTGGTTTTAGTTTCTAAAGTAAATATTGTTTACTTTATAAATTTAAAGCTTGGTAAAAACCGGTTTAGTAAAAATCAGTCTTTTATCCCAAACCAAAGTTTCTGAATTAAAACATCAAAGTTTTTGGCTGGGAAAATGATTTTTTTTTTTTTTTTTGCTAAAACCACGCACCTCAAAGTTTTTGGCGCCGTTGCCAAGGACACATTTGTTTCCAAAGAAAGACCTAAGTCACTTAACTGATCGGTTTATTTTTATTTTTCATTTTTATTTTCATTTTATTTTTCTTTTTGGTTTTGGTCTTCTTTATTTTTCCTTTTCATTCTATTTCTACTTTATTTTCGATTATTGCGGTTGTTTTAGTTTTTCTTTGCAGGTGTCCTTCGAGATTAGCTACCTCGGAGAATTCTCGTGGAGGAAACCGGAACCACCAATTTCATCAACTTTCTCTTTGGAGGGTTTTTATTTCTGCTTCCTTTTCGTTTAGAAGAGGTTTGTCATACCATGAAGATCGGCAGGTAAGTTCAGTTAAATGCGGAAAATGAGCCGGGTGAGATTTTTCAAAAATTTTTAATTTAAAATGTTTTCGGAGCTTAAAATTAGATTTTAAATTTTAAGACTGCCTCCCAAATTTTAAAACCATATTATGGAAGACCATTAATTTTTTTTTTTAAATTTGGGCCTCACCCGCCATTTCCGGTCATTTTTCTATTCTGAGCTCTCGTCTTCACTTTTAGGTATGTATAAAACTTTTCTAAACAACTTTCTTTTTATTTTCTTTTTGGTTACTTTTCATACACGCGAGTGTATGTTTGGAGCGTGTTAAATCCTTGATTAGACATGTTCCACCTCGTTAGCATTTCGGCACTAGTATTCTATCCCTAGTTTAGTATTTTATCTATTTATCTTACTTTTATTTTAGTTTTTAGGAAATGGTGGGGATTTTCGACGTCTCTGTCTGGAGGATGCAGGTTTTAGGCGAGTGGATTCGTCGTTATCAGGGGAGTATTAGTTTCTCTTGCCTTTTTCCGGTTCTGCACTTAGAATTTTTATAAAATTTTAAGTTTGGGGTGGAATGTTATTGCTTCCTTTTTTGTTTTGCGGGTCATTTTGTCATTAAGTGCTATACCTTGCGGGTCATTTTGTCATTTGGTTGTGGTTGTCCGGTACCCTCTTAGCAGCTTGATACCCGTAGCGTCATTCACAGTCATTTTGGTGGATTTGTATAGTCTATTAGGCTCGTCCTAAAGATCGTTATTAGGCATTTATGCCGAACGGTTCACATAAAAGGAGAGTCGAAATTAGATAATGTTAATTAAACCCGAGAGACCCGTTTAAAATAAAATCAAGTAGACAAATAGGTTGCATGGCAAGTGAAAAACACCCTGAAAATTATGCTTAAAACCGATACCTTATCCTACCCGCTTTTCCATGTGAGAGTTTTGAGCTTTTGTACGAGCACCACGCTTGCAGAAAGATATATATACAGATTGCTCGTTTCGTTTGGCATGAGAGACGTTCACCCTTGGCGTGTTACAGTTAGAACTTGTGCAACTTATGCATGTCGAGACCGCACTTGAGGTAAGAGATTGTAAAAATGATCAAGGCACCTAGGACACACCCCTTCCATCTTTCATTAGCCTTCCATAAATTTATCACTCAACTAGTTACCCATTTGTGCCTTAGCCTTTTCATTTCATTCATCATACATAGCCCCTGTCGTGATTTTGGCAAAGAAGGCGTGCTGTAGGCTATTGGGACACTCTTGGGCAGTTTCGAGACAAAGAATAGACCAGACGTCACGGTGTTCACCGAGAAAAGTTTTGGCAATTGATGAAAGACAGCTATCCAGAGTTAAAATACCAAAGAATAATTTTCACCAGAAGCAATAGTTGTCTAGTTAAAAAAAGTTTGAGAAATAAGTCATAAAGCTCGACAATAAACGGGCCGAAAGAAAACAATTCTGTTTGAAGAATTATTTCTAGGACATTCCTAGCGGAGGTGAATAGGTGTAATGACCGAAAGATTCGCAGAGTAGGGGCATCAGAGTAGTAGTCTTCGGGGGAGGAGTTTCAAGAAGCCCATCATTTTGAGTTTGACATTTACTCATTACGTCACAGCCGCTGCCCGAGCCAGACACGATAGTAGACTCCCTTCCTACCCATTTATCACTATATCACCTTCACCCCTCAAAAGACTTTGTGATTTACAGTTTTTCACCATTTTATAGCGGTGGAGATTCGATTTGGGTACAAGCCTATGGTCTGCGCTTGCCTTGGGTAGAACTTGAGTGTTCACCCCTAAACTCACTTAAATGATAAACCCGAGTGATGAGTGAACATTGTGAGCAGGTATAGGGTTGGGCATAATCGTACGGGTTAAGTAGGCGTGTCATGCAACTTTATTTTTTCTCGTAACATAAAATAAATAAATGGATTAAGGGTTTGTTAATTACAGTCTACCTTAGTTGTACTTGTGACTAATTGCTTGAGGACAAGTAATAGTCTAAGTGTGGGGTATTGTGATGACTCACAGAATTAACATATAAAACAGGCATAAATAGTCCCAAAATAGGTTACAATTAGGCTTACATTAGTAATAATTGGTGCTTAATTCGTTACTAATTGTATTTCTCAGGAAACTGGAGCTCCAAGGCGGAAACAAAGGATTTCCGAGCAAAAACGAGCAAAAACTAGAGATTCCTGAAGGTACGAGACTTAGAGCCTGTTCCTTGTATGTTTGAAGACAATCCCGGGACTTAAATAGTGATAAAACCAGTCCGGTAGTGACCCAGCACGCCCACGCACACTTGCGCAGAGGCCCTGCACGCTAGAAGACAACGCAGCAAGCTTGAAAAGCAAGAAAACATACTGAAGACACTTGCACGCTCATGCCACATCACTGGACACGCCCATGCTTAACTGAAACGTGTTCCCCTAGGCTTGAAACGACAAAATCTGACATGTTACTGATGTGCACGCCCATGCCAACTCTTGGCACGCCCGTGCACAGACAAAAAGTATAGACAAAGACAGAACTGCAGCAACCGAAAGTACCTGAGACAGTATGCACGCCTGTGCTACCCCTGGGAGGTCTATAAAAAGCAAGCTAACCCCCACCATTTGTTCATCCTTTCTTGTGCTCTCTTGGGCCGAACTCCAAGCTTCTTCCAGAGATCTTGGGGTCTTGTGGGAGGCCTTCTGGCCATCCTAACATCCCTCAATGGTTAGGCTTCGTCCAACCTTGATCGGTCTAGCCAAGAAGAGGATCGTAGAGTAGTTATGCAATAATATCGAGGGTCGTGAGAATCAAGAGAGCTACATATCACTTGAAGATGGAGAGCTTGTCTATGAGCAGCCATGTTCTTGTGTTGATCATGTCATATGGTTGTATCTTTCTATTATCATGAACCCACTTGATTTGTAGACTTTTATTATTATTAGTAGTAGTTTATTTTTAGTTATTTGTGGTGTCCTCTTCTTCTAATCCTTATTTATTTATCTTTGTGACAGGTTACTTTGATGATAACTTGAACCTAAATTCAATAATTAACTTACTAGGAGAACTCATGAGTGAACCCATTGTGTGTCAAAACCCACGCACTTGTGAGCTCATCCGAAAACTTAATAATTGATTAACTTAACCAATAACTAGAGGTTTAATCAGCTTCTGGTAATCCCGACTATATCCAAGGCGAGGAAACCGGTAGTGAGACAGATCCCTCGCGATTCTGATATCCGCACCGGCTTCTAAGCAATGGCTTCTGAAGTGGACCAGATCTGAGTGACACATTTCTGGTACATACCAGATGACTGAGTGATCTTCTTGGCACTGGGAGGATTCCCTACGGGCGCACCAGTGATCATTTGTATCATACGCCTTTAGGATTATGTTTCCATCTTTGTCAAGGATTTCATTCAGTTCGGGAGGTTAAGAGTTGGGTATTTGAGTTATCATTAATGCAACCAACTTAATATTTAATTGATCACTAACTGTTAAGGTCACAATAAAGATAAATAAATAATGGATTCATTATCTAGTTCTTGTTAGTACAACGCCGTTAACCAATGGGGGTACGGTCTCCTGATACCAACTGTAAGAGAGATCCATCGACCTAGTTCGTTAACCAATGGGGATTTCTTGTTAGCCTACTCCGGAAGACCCTAAGGCGAGACTCTTCGGTACAGTCGCCAAACAGGTTAAACTTAGCTAAAATGATGTTTTCGGACGACTTGGAACAGCTGCGCGCGAAACTGCAGTCTGCAGGTTTGGCACAGTCAAGCGCACGCCCGTGCAGCTGACCGTGCACAAACCAGTGCACTGGGGTGCACAAAGGAGTGCTAAAGGATGTGCACGGCCAGGAGCACGGCCGTGCACCTGACCGTGCGGGCAAAAAAAAAAAAAAAAAGCCCAGTTTTTTCACATGGGTATAAATACATCCTTAACTTCATAACCCTAGCACTCTTGCACCCCCAACCGCACCCACGTTCCATACTGCAAAATTAACAAAAAAAAAAAAAAAACCATCAACTTTTGCTAAGTATCTTCGCTCCCTTCCTTCAAATCAACCAAGGTACGAATCACTTCATAATGTTGCACTTGTTTTATGTATTTTTAGCATAGATATGTTATTATTTCGTATTTTAGGGCATGATTTGGGGGTTTTCTTCATAAAGTTTAATAAACCCACAAATTTTGTTTATTTTTTAGTTAGACTATTCTTTTCAGTATTTGAATATTTCAGTATTTTAGTTTATTTTGTGGATGTGGATGAATGGGTTTGATGAGTTTGTTTGTGTCGAGAATGTTGATTGTGCAGGTACCTGGTGAGCACCGTGATCGGGGCTCATGCCGTCCGTTTTCCCGGACGTTTCTTCGACACCAGGGGAGTATTATTCTCCTTTTTCCCACTATAGATAGCTAATTCATAAACGCTTTCTATTGTCACATTGGGGACAATGTGAAGTTCAAGTGTGGGGAGGGATTATATCTTGATGTTTGTCCTCTTGTATATATATATATATAATAAAAAAAAATAAAATAAAAAAAAACCTTTAAAAGTACATATATGTATATATTCTATTATTAAACATCAAGCCTAACTAAATTTTGATAAAGATAACTCGAGGCGCGACAAACAGATGAGATACGAGCGTGTTAGATTCGTATACTTGCACCCATTTCCTACCGGTTACGTGAGCATTTGAGCCTTATAGTATAATATTATTTCTTTGACATGCTTTCGAGTGAGCCGGATGTTTTGTGTAATTTAGAACTTGTCATTAGCATACTTGTTTAGATCAGAAACGTGTGAGACTGTATGAACATGATTGAGGCATTTAGGATAACCTTTTGATTTGAGCCTTTTTCTTTTCGTTTTATCTGTTTTCCCGCACCCAAACATTATCCCCTAGTTAACCATGTTGAACCTAATCCCGTGTTTTTTCTTGTTTACCGTACCATTTCGCCACTTACCCAAATTTAGCCTTTTTCTTTTAAACCTTTTGTGTTAAAGCTCGGTTTAGGTTAATGTTTAACTCGTTTTTGCGTTGTAAATAGTTCGGGTTCGGCTTTGTATATTTAGAGCCCGTTTGTTGTTTATATTCGTGTTTCTATATCAGTTATATCTTAATTGTAAAAAAAAAAAATCTAGAAAATTCCATAAAAATAGAACACCCTAAAATAGGGTGAGTTAGCAGTGATCGAGCAGTTTTTAGAGCTTTAAAGTTAGAAATTGTGTGTTTAGCTCGATTTGAATAAAATGCGGTTATGTTCGCGTATGTCCTGTATAGTGGTTTTTGCTTCAGTTTAGTTAGACTTAACCGCCGAGTTTTAACCTTTTCGTCACTGTTTATATTTCCATTCCACACCCTTACCCCTGCCTGACATTACAACCCTCATAAGACCTCTTGATTTGTGCTTTTTCACACGTTAGTTGGTGAAGACTAGATCTTTTGACAAGCTTATGATATTACACGATTCATTGTCTTGGCGATGGAGCGATTTACACATACACATTACACGTATGTTTCATAAATAAAACCGAGTGTGTGTGAACATTGTGAGTCGTGTACGGGTTAGCACGCTTTGTGGATCGGATGCGAGTCGTTGCTTTTGAGTATCTTGTCCCCTGTTTATATCTTATGTGGGCTTTGATTATTATCGTTTGTACAAGTTATATTTTGTCTTTGTTGCCTTTTGGCGAGTTTTACGTTTCTTTATGTTTTGTTGTTTGCTTGAGGACAAGCAAAGTTCAAGTGTGGGGAGGTTTGATATACGTTAAAATATACATATTTAAATCCCCGATTAAACTCCCAAAATACGCGTTTTCGACCCTAATTGCACGAAATTGGTGCTTAATCGCTTTATATATTTATTTCAGGTCTTAAACGGCGCCTCGAAGACAAAGTCGAAGAAACCGGGCTAAAAACGGACAAGACGGACAACTTCTACAAAATTGCCCAAATCTGGAGGTTGTGCACGGGGGTGCCAAATCTGTGCACCCCCGTGCGGGTCAAGTCAGCTCGGGAACAGGCACTGCACACCCAGGTGCACAGGCAGTGCACACCCAGGTGCACGGCCGTGCACAATGTTGGCACCCCCGTTCCAACACAAGATATTTTCAGGAGCACACCAGCCACTTGCGCACTAGCCCACTTGCACGTCAAGTCAACAAAGCAGCAGTGCACGGCCAGGCGCACGCCCGTGCACCAGGCCGTGCACACCTTCGAAACAGCCATAAATACAGAGCTTTGCCCACTGTTGAATTATTGGGTTTTGGAGACAACTTTGGGGCGATTTTCTGGACGAATCAAGCTGCTGGATAGGCGTTTTACAAGCTCGGGAACTCATCCTAATCGTCTAACATCATCCAATCCTTCACATTCAAGATTTATGGTTTGATCTATAAACTCTAAGTTTGTTCAAATCTGAATATTTTGGCTTGTTTGTGTCGTTTATGTATTGTAATATAGTCTACGGATAATATCTAGTAATCGTTTGTAGTTAAAACAATCGTTTGTATGAAATCGCGTTTTGTATGAATTTGGCGTTTTTCATGTTTGGATCTTGATGATCATAGTGCAACCTTGTTTCGTTGTTGTTGGATTTATGATTATGTTTTAGTGACTTTGATGATTGTCGAATGTGTTAGGTGGATTACTTGTTGAAGAAACCGTCCGTTTAATCGTCCGGTAGTAAACTAGTTAACTTGTTGATAAAGTTTACACCATGAAACTGTAACCGGGTAATGGTTTGGTTAAAGTCGCTTGAATAATGATTATGAATGTTTACCGGTACGTAAAAGAGTTTTAAAAGCTTAATGGTGTTGTTACCAATCTTTGACACGGTTAAATATCTTTGTTAGTTATTTTGGTAAAAATAGCGATCTTAGTAGATTTGTGTTCAAAGTTGGTAAAATGGAATAGGTTGTGAAATGATCTACTTTATGCTAGTTTAGGTGGTCGTATTGTGTATTCGATATTGCTTTCCCGAACTAGTGCGGTTGAGGACTCCCGAAAGGTGATACTAACCTTTATTTAAAGATCCACATGAGATTATATCAGCTGCTCGCTAATGAACAACTTGAAGTGGTTAACGTGTGTATTCGTGTTAGCTTTCTGTATAGTTGTCATGTTAGGATGCCTGAGAGGGACACTAACTGTTGGAAAATGGGAATGTTGATCACACGCCTGTGTTTTATATGATTTGTAGATGACATGCTAGGGTTGTGTTTATAGTTATATTTTCCATTTTGGAGTCTTATATATGTTATTTACATGTTTTAGAATTAATTTAGTTTTAAACAAAAACCCAAACTTATCTTTTACCTACTGGTGAATCGGGGATAGAGTTTTAGTACCATTGCTCCGCGCGCGTCCATGGATCGATACTTGGTTCTTATCTGTACTTACTACATATATGACAGGGTACACTTGCCCTAGTGTGTGTGTTTTAATATGAAGGTCGAAACCATTTTTATAAATATTAAAGCAAAACGTGTGTTAAAATCCATTGTAAAATATGTATAGTTACGCACACGTCAAGTTTTTGGCGCCGTTGCCGGGGACGCGACGAGCTTTAGGAACGAACCGAGTCAACTTTTTACCAGTGTATATGCTTGTGAATACTTGTTTATACTTCTTTGATTCGTTATTTCATTCATTTATTTGCATATATGATTCTTTGATTGTTTATTTGATTTATCTTTCTGTAGATATTTTGGATTGATTTTAGATTGGTTTATAGGTTTGCATATAGATTCATTCATTTATCTGCTTATAGGATTGTTTGATTTGATTATTCGTTCATTAGGATGTTGATAGATTTAATTGATTGATTATTGGATTTGTTGGTTTGTCTATGAATTTGATTTGTTCTTTATTTGATTGATTAGATTTATTTGTTCGTATTTGAACTAATTATTTATTTCATTCTTTGGATAGTTTTATGCTTTGTCTGTTTGTTTCTGTTCATTTTATTGATTCTGTTGGTTTTTATTTGATTTTATGTATATATATAGTTTTTATTTTACTTAAATATACAACGAGAGTCTGGGTATGTTACGTTTAAACTTGATGGTTCGGATGCTTTTATAAAAGGTTTGGGTTAAGAAAATTGGGAAATTTATTTGATATAAAAGTGGTGTTAATAAAAATAATTTTCTGTGAAAAATGCTTCCTTGCGATTCGCAAAGAAGCTGGGCTTACGGTTTCGCTTTATGCGAGTTCCTAATTACCCCGGATTTTATCTTTTATTGTTCGCGATACGCGAACAGGATCACCAGAGTCCTTCGTGTGACACGAATAGCCACTATCTTCCGTTTTTAACTCATGTCATTGGCATCCATCATCATTTCTATCCGTTATATTAATTTTTCGGTGAAAAAGGTCGTTTTCGCGCAAGCAAAAAGACGGTCTTTATCTTGTTGCAACGCGCGAGCACATTGAGTCTATGTATTCACGTGCGCCACGCGAGAAGCGGTCTATACTTCTTCGCGACGGGCGAGCGAATCTGATTTCACTAAAAAAAAAAAAATTTTGTATATTTTCGTATTTATATATTTTCATAATTTAAGTTTAGTGTATAGTTTTTGGTATATTGATTCGTGTATATCTCTTCCTTTTTTCTTAAATCGAGTCTGTAATTATTTCTTCTGTAATTATTTCGTACATTGCGTCAGTTTAAGTGTGGGGATGGCCGATGTCTGTTCGTTGCTCGATCGATCTTCTCGCCCGTACTCAATCTCCATTCGGGCGAAAGCGATTTTAAAGAAAATCTTTTATGAAAACGGCCATTCCTAGAAGTTTAAAGTCCAAGTTGGACTTAATTTGAAAGTCAACAGGACTGTCTCGATCGAAAATTCAGAGGGTTTGACTTTCAAAGTCAACGGTCATCGCCTAAAAGTCTATATTGAAGGGCCGGTTGACCAAACCGTAGAGGAGATCGATCTCTACGCCCCACACGCCTCATAAAGTGTGGGGAAGTGAGTCTAGCTAGCGACTCGTTAATAAATATAGCGCGGCGCGTATGGGCGCGCCAAATTGGGGTAGTAGGTAATTGTTTAGTTAGTTAGTTAAATTTTTAACTTAGTTTAAATTTTCTTAGCTTTAATGTCGTTTCGAGTTTTGTGCAGGTTCATACAGGTTTGATCGAAGCCGGAAGGAGCAATGAAGCGCATACAGTCGCCAAACAGGTTAAACTTAGCTAAAATGATGTTTTCGGACGACTTGGAACAGCTGCGCGCGAAACTGCAGTTTGCAGCCTCAAAACTGCAGTCTGCAGGTTTGGCACAGTCAAGCGCACGCCCGTGCAGCTGACCGTGCACAAACCAGTGCACTGGGGTGCACAAAGGAGTGCTAAAGGATGTGCATGGCCAGGAGCACGGCCGTGCACCTGACCGTGCGGGCAAAAAAAAAAAAAAAAAAAAAAAAGCAAAAAAGCCCAGTTTTTTCACATGGGTATAAATACATCCTTAACTTCATAACCCTAGCACTCTTGCACCCCCAACCGCACCCACGTTCCATACTGCAAAATTAACAAAAAAAAAAAAAAAAAAAAAAAACCATCAACTTTTGCTAAGTATCTTCGCTCCCTTCCTTCAAATCAACCAAGGTACGAATCACTTCATAATGTTGCACTTGTTTTATGTATTTTTAGCATAGATATGTTATTATTTCGTATTTTAGGGCATGATTTGGGGGTTTTCTTCATAAAGTTTAATAAACCCACAAATTTTGTTTATTTTTTAGTTAGACTATTCTTTTCAGTATTTGAATATTTCAGTATTTTAGTTAATTTTGTGGATGTGGATGAATGGGTTTGATGAGTTTGTTTGTGTCGAGAATGTTGATTGTGCAGGTACCTGGTGAGCACCGTGATCGGGGCTCATGCCGTCCGTTTTCCCGGACGTTTCTTCGACACCAGGGGAGTATTATTCTCCTTTTTCCCACTATAGATAGCTAATTCATAAACGCTTTCTATTGTCACATTGGGGACAATGTGAAGTTCAAGTGTGGGGAGGGATTATATCTTGATGTTTGTCCTCTTGTATATATATATATATATAATAAAAAAAAATAAAAAAAACCTTTAAAAGTACATATATGTATATATTCTATTATTAAACATCAAGCCTAACTAAATTTTGATAAAGATAACTCGAGGCGCGACAAACAGATGAGATACGAGCGTGTTAGATTCGTATACTTGCACCCATTTCCTACCGGTTACGTGAGCATTTGAGCCTTATAGTATAATATTATTTCTTTGACATGCTTTCGAGTGAGCCGGATGTTTTGTGTAATTTAGAACTTGTCATTAGCATACTTGTTTAGATCAGAAACGTGTGAGACTGTATGAACATGATTGAGGCATTTAGGATAACCTTTTGATTTGAGCCTTTTTCTTTTCGTTTTATCTGTTTTCCCCCACCCAAACATTATCCCCTAGTTAACCATGTTGAACCTAATCCCGTGTTTTTTCTTGTTTACCGTACCATTTCGCCACTTACCCAAATTTAGCCTTTTTCTTTTAAACCTTTTGTGTTAAAGCTCGGTTTAGGTTAATGTTTAACTCGTTTTTGCGTTGTAAATAGTTCGGGTTCGGGTTTGTATATTTAGAGCCCGTTTGTTGTTTATATTCGTGTTTCTATATCAGTTATATCTTAATTGTAAAAAAAAAAAAAAAAATCCAGAAAATTCCATAAAATAGAACACCCTAAAATAGGGTGAGTTAGCCGTGATCGAGCAGTTTTTAGAGCTTTAAAGTTAGAAATTGTGTGTTTAGCTCGATTTGAATAAAATGCGGTTATGTTCGCGTATGTCCTGTATAGTGGTTTTTGCTTTAGTTTAGTTAGACTTAACCGCCGAGTTTTAACCTTTTCGTCACTGTTTATATTTCCATTCCACACCCTTACCCCTGCCTGACATTACAACCCTCATAAGACCTCTTGATTTGTGCTTTTTCACACGTTAGTTGGTGAAGACTAGATCTTTTGACAAGCTTATGATATTACACGATTCATTGTCTTGGCGATGGAGCGATTTACACATACACATTACACGTATGTTTCATAAATAAAACCGAGTGTGTGTGAACATTGTGAGTCGTGTACGGGTTAGCACGCTTTGTGGATCGGATGCGAGTCGTTGCTTTTGAGTATCTTGTCCCCTGTTTATATCTTATGTGGGCTTTGATTATTATCGTTTGTACAAGTTATATTTTGTCTTTGTTGCCTTTTGGCGAGTTTTTCGTTTCTTTATGTTTTGTTGTTTGCTTGAGGACAAGCAAAGTTCAAGTGTGGGGAGGTTTGATATACGTTAAAATATACATATTTAAATCCCCGATTAAACTCCCAAAATACGCGTTTTCGACCCTAATTGCACGAAATTGGTGCTTAATCGCTTTATATATTTATTTCAGGTCTTAAACGGCGCCTCGAAGACAAAGTCGAAGAAACCGGGCTAAAAACGGACAAGACGGACAACTTCTACAAAATTGCCCAAATCTGGAGGTTGTGCACGGGGGTGCCAAATCTGTGCACCCCCGTGCGGGTCAAGTCAGCTCGGGAACAGGCACTGCACACCCAGGTGCACAGGCAGTGCACACCCAGGTGCACGGCCGTGCACAATGTTGGCACCCCCGTGCCAACACAAGATATTTTCAGGAGCACACCAGCCACTTGCCCACTAGCCCACTTGCACGTCAAGTCAACAAAGCAGCAGTGCACGGCCAGGCGCACGGCCGTGCACCAGGCCGTGCACACCTTCGAAACAGCCATAAATACAGAGCTTTGCCCACTGTTGAAATTATTGGGTTTTGGAGACAACTTTGGGGCGATTTTCTGGACGAATCAAGCTGCTGGATAGGCGTTTTACAAGCTCGGGAACTCATCCTAATCGTCTAACATCATCCAATCCTTCACATTCAAGATTTATGGTTTGATCTATAAACTCTAAGTTTGTTCAAATCTGAATATTTTGGCTTGTTTGTGTCGTTTATGTATTGTAATATAGTCTACGGATAATATCTAGTAATCGTTTGTAGTTAAAACAATCGTTTGTATGAAATCGCGTTTTGTATGAATTTGGCGTTTTTCATGTTTGGATCTTGATGATCATAGTGCAACCTTGTTTCGTTGTTGTTGGATTTATGATTATGTTTTAGTGACTTTGATGATTGTCGAATGTGTTAGGCGGATTACTTGTTGAAGAAACCGTCCGTTTAATCGTCCGGTAGTAAACTAGTTAACTTGTTGATAAAGTTTACACCATGAAACTGTAACCGGGTAACGGTTTGGTTAAAGTCGCTTGAATAATGATTATGAATGTTTACCGGCACGTAAAAGAGTTTTAAAAGATTAATGGTGTTGTTACCAATCTTTGACACGGTTAAATATCTTTGTTAGTTATTTTGGTAAAAATAGCGATCTTAGTAGATTTGTGTTCAAAGTTGGTAAAATGGAATAGGTTGTGAAATGATCTACTTTATGCTAGTTTAGGTGGTCGTATTGTGTATTCGATATTGCTTTCCCGAACTAGTGCGGTTGAGGACTCCCGAAAGGTGATACTAACCTTTATTTAAAGATCCACATGAGATTATATCAGCTGCTCGCTAATGAACAACTTGAAGTGGTTAACGTGTGTATTCGTGTTAGCTTTCTGTATAGTTGTCATGTTAGGATGCCTGAGAGGGACACTAACTGTTGGAAAATGGGAATGTTGATCACACGCCTGTGTTTTATATGATTTGTAGATGACATGCTAGGGTTGTGTTTATAGTTATATTTTCTATTTTGGAGTCTTATATATGTTATTTACATGTTTTAGAATTAATTTAGTTTTAAAAAAAACCCAAACTTATCTTTTACCTACTGGTGAATCGGGGATAGAGTTTTAGTACCATTGCTCCGCGCGTGTCCATGGATCGATACTTGGTTCTTATCTGTACTTACTACATATATGACAGGGTACACTTGCCCTAGTGTGTGTGTTTTAATATGAAGGTCGAAACCATTTTTATAAATATTAAAGCAAAACGTGTGTTAAAATCCATTGTAAAATATGTATAGTTACGCACACGTCAGCTAGTCGTGTCACTGTAGCACGATAAGAAAGCTAGTCGTGTCACTATAGCATGATTAAGAAAGCTAGTCATGTCACTGTAGCACGATTAAGAAAACTAGTCATGTCACTGTAGCACGATTAAGAAAGCTAGTCATGTCACTGTAGCACGACTAAGAAAGCTACTCGTGTCACTGTAGCACTAGTAAGAAACTTAGTAGTGTCACTGTAGCAGGAGTAAGAAAGCTAGTCGTGTCACTGTTGCACGAGTAAGAAAGCTAGTCGTATCACTGTAGAACGACTAAGAAAGCAAGTCGTGTCACTGTAGCATAGTCACCCCCAGCAAGTCTGATTGCTTGTTTCTCACAAAAATCAGCTGTTTTGCTTAAATATTTCTAAAAAATGATGTGTTTGATGATCTGATGATTAGAAAAGCTTCAAAAAACACTTTCTGTTCAAAATTTGATGTTTTTAATCGATTTTTGTTGCCGAAACAGTGGTGATACGAGCCAAAGCTCTGATACCACTTGTAGGACCATTTTCGGACAACCCGACTATCACGAGCTAGTTCGTCTAGAGTGCAGGATCCTCTAGACGATGTTTGAATAACAAAAACGCCAACAAACGCGCACACGAGATATCAAAATACACACACAAATGGTTAAAGGTTGTATTCGTATTAAAAACATAGTGTGGGTGTACAATACGGAGCTACAGACACTAAAATTGAGGCATTAGGTGTTTGGGAATGTGAAAAGACAGCTAAATGATTAGGGCAATGATTGGATGTATTTATACCATAAACCAGTCGCCCAGGCCTATGGGGGTGACTAGCAGTACATGAGGCGACTATTAACCATAGTCACCTGTAATCTGCACGACTATGGCCATAGTTGCCCAGAATACACACGACTAGCAAGGCTAGTCGTGTAAACCAATCGTATTCGCCTATCCAATCCCAAACACCATAAAAACCCACAAATTACGTATAACCGTTCACAAAACAACATACGAACACCTATACTAGGCTAGGGACATCTAGAATACATGTACTAATAGTGGTGATAGGTGAAGAAAGAATTTTCACAACGGCTTTGGTTGAACCCCAAGTGGTCACAAAATCAGTAAACCAGCTACCAAGCCCACAATGCCTACCTACTTTAATGCATATAGAGACTTCTTGAGTAAACATACCGAACGTAATTAAAAATTAATATTCTCTCCATTAATTTTGCAAAGCATATCTTGATTTAACTGCCTTATCCTCCTTATTTCTGTCTTGGGAAGTATGTTTGAAGAAGTAAATTCATCATAAGGAAATGGTTGGACCATGAAGATTTTGATCTTCTTTCTTACTGAATAGTGTGCCTTCATTCTCTGAATTACATTTTAGAAACTAGATTATATCCCGAAAGCATCTTGGGGTTGAGAAATCTAATATGACACATCAATTTTACATATGAAATAGACTGATGCGCTTTACAGTTATATGCAAGAAAGCCTCAGATAGAACCTACCTAAAACAATTAACAATGTATCTCCAATGTTAACACCTAACCTTAAACAATGTATAATTCTAATGTTAACATCTAACCTAATACTTTGTATAACTCTAATATTAATACCTAACCAAAAACAATATACAACTCCAATGGTAACACCTAATCTAAAATAATGTAGAACTTCTGACAAGTCGCACTATATGTCAACCCAAGATGCATCTTCCTCTCCAGGACTTCGAAAAGGTACTAGAACTTCAATGTAACTCTAATATTAACACTTATCCCAAAGACTAAACAAATGTACAACTCTAACATACTAATATTGATCCCTAACCTAAAACAATGTATAACTCTATCAACCTATTCTGCTCTGGTTGAAAATAGAATTCATATTTACTGGTTTGAACATAATTAGTGACTTGCCTATACATGATCAATGAATTACCTGAATACGTGTTTTTTTCCTGTATAAACAAAACCCCACAAAATATAGTCGTTTTTTTCTCCGTTTTTTATATAGCACTATGGTACTCGTTGGAAAGATAGTAAACACTCGTTAATTTGGTGTAATTTTTTTCTTTTAAAAATCTTGTAGATAAAAGATATTAACGTTTAAAAATTATAGGAGGAAACATGAGAGAGAAAAATCTAATTCTGTTTTTTAAACTTTTTTTCTAAAATTAGTTAATGCCACATGGCATCCTATATGGCACTCTCAAGGGAGAGAATGACTATATAAGTGTCATGTAGGATTTATCCCTTTGTAAAATATATATATATATATATATATACTAGTTAGAAACCCGCGCGATGCGGCGGCGGCGATAATTTAAAATGTGGTACTCGTTTTCTTTATTTACATCTTATAGTGGATTCACATGTGCTTTGCGGTGGACATCCCAACTTTAACAAAATTGAATAGAAACATAAATGCAACGGTACCTGCAACTAAAATGTTATTAAAGGTATTTGGAACCAAAATAGTATAAGTAGTTGAGGAAACCAAAGTATCAATATGAAAATTCTCTTTAATTTAACCAAAATTGATGAACACTTAGGGATGATGGTGATGGTCAAGTTATTCTACACAGTGTAACAAAAATGAGAAGGGTGAGAACAATACAAAAACACAATAGATAATGAAACATGACACAATGAGCCACAAAACATAACAAAATGCCAAAAAAAA
This sequence comes from Ambrosia artemisiifolia, assembly GCA_032199755.1. NCBI lineage: Eukaryota > Viridiplantae > Streptophyta > Magnoliopsida > Asterales > Asteraceae > Ambrosia > Ambrosia artemisiifolia. Next base: position 34,742,699 of record CM063524.1, read on the forward strand.
ATATAACACAATGATGAAGAAAAAAGATACAATGATCAAAATATGAAAAAGACATAATGGTATATAAAAGACACAATGATATAACACATATTCTAAAAACTACAAGCTAAAACCCCCAAAAAACAAAGACCTAAAAACTAACGACGTAGGGTGCGATAAGATGGTTCTAATGCCGCTTGAATGAGTTCAATCAAAGTTCGTTTGATACCCTTCCTATGACTTCCTATTTTTCGTTCACTGTGTATTTGATTCAAATCCTAGTGATGAAAGGAACATAATCCGACATGTTCAAAGTAGACACAACATAAGGTCCTTTCCTGTTGCGTTCTAAAGTAAGCTTGTGAGCTGACTTTATGGTCTTGCAATGCCATACGCATATAAAAAATACCAAGCCAAACCTTGTTTTTACTATTAATTATGCATAAATTTGAATCCAAAAAAAGCCAATTGTTGTAGTTTTTATAGAAGGGTAGAATGGTCTTGTTACATAAACCAATCCATCTTACAAACATTCATCACTCACATGTTAATGATGTATCACTAAGCAAATAAAAACCAAATATAAATTGAACTCAACTACTCTTGATTAATGTTGACTCCAATACGGCTCATTAAACTTAATAATTTTAAGGAAAAAAATAAACAAGTAAGCTCATTAAAATACAACTAAATCGCGATCTTGTGTATATACAAGAAAAAAACTAATATGGTAGCTAGATTTAAAAAGATACATTATTCAGCTATTCTATGTTTCGTGCCCGCAGATGTAGAATCCATGACCTTTTCAAATAATCTGCAAAATTCCAATAACAACATACCATATATTTTCATTCCAATCATAAAGTTTCTGATTATGCTATTATGAAGAGTTTATTTAATAAAACACAATTAAATTTTCTTATTTTGAAGATTTAGAATAGGGCAGAAAGGAATCAGTTGCAGAAGGATTAAGACTTGCTCCTGTATAAATTCTAAACCATCACAATTGTCTTAAGGATAAATCTAGGAAGTAACACTCAGACTTATCACTCAATACTTAGGTGATTAGAAAAATATTTGTTATGTCGAATAAGCAGAAATAGACTAATTTTATTCACTTTCTCGTTTAATGATTTTACAAAAGGATGAGAAATTTGGAAAAGTCTATCACTGGTAAGAATTTTAAAGAACAAAATAGCGGTCGAAAAGGGTGTATTCCAAGGAACTCATGACGGTTAATGATGTTTATACAATTTATACAACACAATATGCACATGCGTTTGAAAAGGTTACTCTAGAACTCCCTGCACTACAAGCGGGAAACCAAACCACAAGCGTAGGTTAAATGAAGGATACCCAAGAAGCCTTTTACCATCAATACACTTACTCAGGATCTTAAACATACCTGCATAATATGCGATGTTCAAACATTAGCAAGATACAATGAAAAAGGAATATATGTTGCGAAGATTGCCACCGGGTGTGTTGCCAAGCTCCTTTGAATCTTTGTTAAAGAAAGCGAGAAGCGCACCGAGGCAACAAGGTCTAAAACCGAGGCACGAACCGCAAAGCGCAAAAGATGTGGTTTTTAGCATTCCCTAACAAAAATAAAGCAATAAATAGGTTTTATTATCTATGTTTAAGATATAAATCACCTACGCGTACAGCTTAGAAAAGTTGTTGTAAACATTTTGCTACACAGAATAAGGCATGTTCATGAGACGCGCGCCTCATCGACGCCTCAGGCCATGTTTTTGCCCAAAAGTGCGCCTTTTGTACATGCGCATTGACCTTGGGTCACCTGAGGAGACGCCCTTTGCTTCGTAGTCACACTTTTTAAAACTAAGCTTCGAATAGTTTACTTAGCTTGCTTATAGCAGCAATGCCAGCTCCTTTTTCACATAGTTAAATAGTATAATTAAACAGTTATACTGCTTATTTAAAGTAGCAAACACCCACTATATGTATAATGTTTTACCTTAAACAAATAACCCATTGGATACAATACGCCTTCATACAAACGCGACTATACAAAGAGGTGTTAATTTTAAACCATTTACTTAAAATTAATTTAACTAATCAAGCAATGATTAAAAAAATCAAACGGATCAAATGGATTGAAAGTGACCTAATATTTATCAAATTATTAATAACAAATATATATTATTAGACTTGCCAAGATGGGTGAGTGGGCGTGTTGGGTTACAGGTCAGTTCCAAGTTCGGGTTGGGTTGACCCAAAAAATTTTGTCCATTTAGAAAAATACAAATATTCAGTGAGTTATTTATAAATATATAAACAATATTATATGAAATTATCAATCTTGGAAAAAATGACCCAGGACATCGGGCTCTCAGTTGTCGTCTTAGATACATCATACCACACTGGAAACCACATCACAAAATGTTTTTAAATAAACAATGCGGATATAGATCTGATAAATCTATAGCATAATACCATATAATATATATATATACACACACACATACACACACGTATCTTTCTATATAGAGCAAAAATATGCACCTTGTATCCATGGTAATGAACGGATTGTTAACGACGACAGGTTCAATATCATCGCTCTGCAGAGCAACACTTGCGACCAACCGGCCGATTCTTCTGAATCCCGTGCAAACAAAATTAAAATAAATCAAAAGGTTCCAAAATCAAATTGCACAAAGTATTGTCTACATTTAAACACATCCATAACCTTATGTATGGTAACAACTGTAGAAGTATAGCAATTCACATCCTTGCCTTTGTACAAATACTCTGTGCCTTTGTCTTTATCATTAATCATGAAAATGAAAGCAAAGGCATTATTAGTGCATTTTATGGTCTCTTTGTACATACCACATTTAATTATGCAAAATTTATTTTCCATTTATTTTCAATAATCTTACATGAAGGTTACCCAAAACAATCCCAAACAAATTATTTATCAAAAAACTGTTCAAGTGTTCCTCAGCATATTGATTGTTCACCGGCAGTATATTTCTTCAACTTCGATTAATGGACTGCAAAATTCTGATTTAATCTAGCAATAACTATAATGGTGGTCAGATATGAATTGGAGAAAAATCATTCAATCAGAATTCTCCAATGGCAAATCATAACCTAATACTACCGTGATCAACAAAACATTGTTAATTCTGTACAAATTATACCATTAACATGTGGCTAACCTGGATTCATCTCGTTTCCTGTTTGTGGATCAGAACCCTAGGATTTTACCAAAGTCAAACGCTAACGGTGTTTTGCCACCAGATATGACCAGAGACTGCCGAAACCATTACTTACCTCAAACCTAGATAATGAACCATGAAATCAAGGGTTAAAGATGATACTTTCTTAGTTCCCATATCATCCATTGCAGAGGAGTTGAAGTCATAAAACACGCTCGTTGCTAAAAGATTCAATGACGGAAACTATCTACAATAAAAAAAACCTTGATTTTTTTCTCTCTTCATATATATTTAACGTAATTCTTTAACTTTTCAAGCAATAGAGATATTACAATTTACCACAATTTGATGTTGCAAGGATCGAAGATAGTTGATTATTACATCAACATCACTGACATTCACATCGTCTAGAACAAGAATTCATACATAAAGTTTATTATGAAGATACATCAAGAAATTTAAGTAAAGATTAATTATAACTTCATACCTTGTAACATTCTAGAACAACATCTTGAAAGCTTTCTCAGCTAATAAAAAATATCAAAATAGTTGAACCAAAATAAGAAATTCAAGGCATAAAATTAGGTTTAAAAAATTAATGTTCTGGTCTTTCTTATATGAAAGTCATGAAACAAAGCCTTTCAGCCTAACTACGACTTTTAGTAGTTTCACATCTCTTTGCCCTCACAAAAACAACTTCCCTCATCCAGAATCATTGTTTTTCTTTCTCTGTTTGTCACCATCGTCCTAGATATACCAAGTTAAAAAAAATATGGTTAGTTTAGATAGAAGAGAAATTAAGATGTAAAGGTTGGGGAAATTAGTACCTTCAATTGATGGATCTGGATTTGGTATTTGGTTTCTGAGTGTGCAGGGTTTCTTCAGAGATACTATTCTGATGAGAGAATTCATTCAACAAGCATACAATAACTTAAAGCTAATTTAAGTTTTGAAGTTGAGTAACATGTTTGGTCATTTTTACAGTCATAAATAATCACTGTAAAAATATTCAGATATGCATCTGTGGGTTTGAGAAAAATTGAAAATTTTGGGAGATTTGAGTGTCATACCTTACAAGACAAAAATTTGTAGATAAATAAATGAAATCCCTTTTAGCGCTCACTCCTCCTTTGGGGTTTTGTAGAGAAAGAAAACACATAGAGATGAAGAAAGTTATAGTGAGATGTAGATCTGAAGCATATGGTTTGAACTTTAACCAGCATTAGAAAACTGATTTGAGTGTGTGTGTGTGTGTGTGAGAGAGAGAGAGAGAGAGAGTAGTAAACGGATGCGTGTAGGATGGTGGAAGAGAAGTTAGCAGAAAGTCAGTGTAACAGTACCGATTTCTGAGAAGATTAACATGGACCATTGTATGACACCCTAGGCAAATCCCACATCGGCCGTGGCCAGGAGAGATCCTTGGTTCATAAGTAATCCAAAGCCTCTTAAATCACCAACGCGTTTTGGGCTTAATGTTAGTGGATGAGAGGAGAACTCCACAGTTAAGTGTGCTCAGGTGAGAGCAGTACCAGGATGGGTGACCTCCTGGGAAGTCTCCACCGGGGCGACCAAAAACAAAGCCGTGAGTTCCTGGATGGGCAACCCATCGGGGGCAAAGCGGACAATATTGGTGGTGAGAGAGGCCGGATGTTACAGTCAGAGCCTTTGTTAGGGATAAGCATTGCTTCGAATCCGGTGATTCAAATTTCAAAAGTTTTGAACAAACCTCAATTGCCACTCTACATGTTTTAGAAGAGTTATGCTTCATGGGTTGTAACACATGCATTAATGGTTGATTTTAAGAGATTTGTGGAAATGACTATTTTGCCCATCCTATATGCTTTATAATATAGTATAGATATGTGTGTGTGACATCCGGCTTTTTAGGACATTATCCGTACTAAGTTAATAAACATGAAATATTAATATCTAAATATGTATAAGACTTAATTTGTGATAATTAGAGTCATGAGAAACATTAGTAAAGTCCAAAGTATTATAAAGGTTTTTATTGGTAATTCTAGGAATTGTCAAATCGCGAGGCGATAAAATACTCATATTGGACGTTGGTGACGACCCGGTTAACTTAAAAAGTCTAATTGTGACCCGTAATGCTTGGTTTAGCATGAAGTAATATTTTAAGGGTGAAAATATGAGTTAAAACAACAAAAACTATAGTTGATAGTTTTCGTGTCGCAATTGGCGAATACTTGCATGTTTTGTCGTTTTAACGCGTATGCGAGACCCGGTACCCTAGAGAAACCTATGAATTAATTAAAATAGCATAAAATAATATTCTATAGGTGAAAAGTTAGTCAAAACGTACAAAAACGCTGATTTGTGGTTTTTGTCATGCAATGCTCAGTACAGAGCGTATGTGCGCTTTTAGCCGGCAATTTCGAACTAATGAAACGTCGAACACCTAATACAATTGTTATGCACTAAAAATCATAAGATTAGTGGGTACTAATGATTCATAATTTATTGGGTAAAAGCAAATCAGTTTAGGGTGAATTTTTATAAATTTTATACCCCAAAGGCTAGTGGGTGTGAAGACTAAAACAAGGTTTAATTAGTCTCAATGCCACCTAGGATGCCACATAGGAAATGTTTAGTCTCCAACATTTTGAGACTTGAGTGGTGTGTGGAGACACCAATACTCCATGTCTCAAGCATTTACTATTACTAGTGGTTTACCCGCGCGTTGCAACGGGATCCACAAATGGGTTGCAATACAACATTATCATACTTGGGTTTTTTTGCCGCAAGTTACGCACAAAGAATAAAAATGTGCACATTATGTTTTAACAAGTATTCGTAGAAAGAAAAGAAAAGAAATGTGCACCGCCACTTACAACTGATTGTAGTTCACCACAAAAAAACATATACTCATTATTGAACAAATCTTAATAAACCAAAGGTATGTTACTGTAACAAACCAATATGAACATAAACATCACTCTTGTATAAGTTATCCGGTCATTGCATATCTAGATAACCGTGCAATTGAAGACACCTTGCTAAATGATAAAGTTCATTTACATGACAAAAGCATGTAGTAATAATATGATATTGTATACACTTTTATATAAAGGTCATTGTCCATTTAGAAATTAAAATTGTGATTTGTAAGTTTGTAACAGAGTTGCCCAACTTGACCCAGCAGCTAAAAAAACTGCCCAATGTAGCCAGTGAGCCAAACCATCTCGTCCAATTTGTCGCTGGGTTGACGCATATATATGACAAGGGTTTATAATATAAGTATTATTATGGCAAAGTTTTAGAATTCATACAAATTTAGCTGAGATAAGATTATTTATTGTGGTAACATAAATTATTATATTTCATAGCCATTATATGAAATTTGTTAAAAATATTGCTATCCCGTGTGTTTATTTAGTTTGGATGAGTTCCATTTTCATATAAAAGTTAATTATCTTCTAGGGGCATTTAGGGAAGAATAGTGGTAAAATTTAGAAAATTGTAAAGAAACCCTTGGTATGTCATCTTAACATTAGACAATTTATACATATTTAGTCATGCCTCCTCCTTTATAATGTAGTATAGATTATTTTTCTCTAATATTAATTTTAATTAATTTTATAAAAGTTACAAATTGACAAAAAAATGTTCAAATAAATACTAGATTTAATAAAAAAAATTACAAAACATACTAAAATAAAAAAACAAATAAACCAAAAAAACATAGCATTTCCTAAAATTTTAAAAAAAACTACTTCCACTTTTGAAACAATTTGTCTTGAATCTTCTTCAGCGCGGCGCGTTTTTATTCGGGATAACTCGAGATGTCGGTCGACATAATTCGCCACTCTTCCACCGTCTTCGATTCATCAATCAACCTAATCTTGTTCTTCTTGACTTTTAATTTTTCTTCGTCAGCTTTGTTGAAAGCTTCCATTTGTGCGGTTAAAGCGTCAAGTCGTGTACCGCTCCCACTTGTGCTACCCAATGCCACTTTCTTTCCCGTCGCCGCTTCCTTTCGAGCTTTGTCCCGACCTACATTAAAAACGCAAACATTTTATATATTAGAAAGAAAACGCAAACAATTATATAAAAAAATTATAAATTTATAAACCTATGGGGCGTTCCTCCTCCACGATAGGTGGTTCGTCGAACTCGGGCTCGTCGTTCATATCAATATCGATTGGAACGGACGGACCTTCCTTTTGAGCTTTTTTTCCTCGTTTGGCCCGTTCAGCCTCGTTTCACACCGTCGCCCATTTTGGTTCATCTTCCAAGACCATCCAAGCCCATATCATCGAGAAAGATTTGTCCGTCTTACTTTTATACGCCCCCAAAGCAGCCTTGAAGATATTTTGCTCATTCCAATCACTTTGCGGGTTCGAATTAATGTGGTTGTAAATACCATTAAATTTACCACAATCCGTGTTCATCTTTCTCCACTTCGAGCTTAGAGCATCGTGTAGTCGATACGGCTTGGCTTGCATGAACTTATGAAAGTTTTCGGTAACCTTTTTCCATAACGCGTCTTGCGATTGGGCTGTACCTTTGATTTAAAAAAATTCAATTAAAATAGTTAAACAATATATATATATATATATATATATATATATATATATATATATATATATATATATATTTGCGAAAAAAATTACCAACTGCGGTGCGTTTTGACGAAGCAACCCACGCCTTAGCTAACGCCTCCTCTTCAATATCAGACCATTGCCTAGCTACTCCATCTATCGGTTTACCACGTCCCGGTCCTTTCTCTCTTTGTTTTCCTTTGCGCTTGCCTTTAGCTTTTTCGGTGGGTGGCGTAGCTTGAGTTTGGGGAATTATTTCATCATTATCGGTATCCTCCTCCACCTCTAGGGGTTGAGACGGTCCGATAGGTGTAGTGGGAGGTGGTTGTGGAGAAAATTGTTTGGTAGATTGCCACGATTGTGCCATTTGCATATAGTGTTGCATTTGCATGAAGGAGATTGGGTTGAATTGTTGAAAGGCTATCGGGTTTTGTTGCATTTATTGGACACCCATTAACAGATGTACTTGTTGCGATATTGGTGGGTCGACTACCGGCGTGTAACCCGGTACGGAGAATGGATTCAGGTTAGAATTCGGGCTATTTGGGGAATTTTGGTTGAATGGGTTGAATTGATCCATGATGTTTTTTTTATAAAAAGTGGATGGTTTATAGAAAATATGAGAGATAAAGTAGAAGGTTTGAGTGGATGAGGTATAAAAATGAGGTAAAAAATTTTGATTTATATAGAGTTTGATATAAAAAAAATAAAAAAAATAAAAAAAAAACTAGTCGTTGCCTTTTTAACGGTAATATTACCGTTTAATTCAAAAAAAATAAAAGGAAATTGTGTGTCCATTTGGTCTCAAGGAGGATGGGTGGGATGGGGCAGGGGGGCTGTGTACATGTCCGAGACTATCCAAAAAGTGCAGGGACGGGGACACAAATTGTCTCCATACCGGGTAGCCTAACTCACCCAAAATACCCAATATTTATAAAATTTACCCAACCCATTATAAACCTCACTACCCACTCACGAAATTCTTCTCAAAAGGAGCAGCCCTTGCGTGCCCACCACCACCCACATGAGCCAATCACCTATGCCTAGGGTCTTTAAATACACCTTTTTCCATATATTCTTTGCATTTCCACACCCATTTCTCCATTTTCTTCCATCCTCCAACCATATCTCTCTCTCTCTCTCCCTCTCTCTCTCTCTTATTACCTTTCCTTTGATCACTAAAACATGAATATTAAGGCTTCAATCCGGATATTTCAAATTTATTTTTATGATTTGAAGCAATGATCTTTCAAAAGAAACACAAGATTTTAGAGAGAAAGTGCCAAAACCATCAAAAATCATCATCTTCATGAGCAAGCTTTAAGAGTATGAAAATCTTTTCTAAAACTTGCTTTGATTTCTGTTTGGTTTGTTTTTACAAGGGGTTCACCAAACAAAATGGGTTTTGTTAAAAAAGTTTTATAAAATAAACAATGGAGATGGAAAAGTAGGTGAAAATGTGTGTAATGTATGTGTGTATGTGTCGTGTATATGTATGTATGATTGTTTGTGTTGCTTGGTAGATGCTAAAAATCCTTAGTGATGGATGATACATGCAAGAGGGTTTGTGTTAAGGTTTTTAATCTGAGTTTTTCTAACTTTATGAAGCTTAGATGATGAGTATGAACATGAGTGTTCATTGTTTTGAAAATGATGGTTGTTATGTGTCTTAGATGATGAGTATGAACATGAGTGTTCATTGTTTTGATGGTTATTATGATTATTTAACGGGTTTTGTTAAATCTGAAAATAAACAGGTTTTTGAGGGATATTTTGAGTATAAAATGGATAATATTAAACAAAACTAAGATCTACATGTTTGAGTTTGTAAAAAGGGTCAAAATATGCATCATTTTAGTGGGTTTTGGGATGATAAAACTCTTATTTTTGAATCTGATGCAAAACAGGTTTTGAGTAGGTTTTTGGACATTATTTTGAGGGTATATAATTCATGTTAAAGTGTCCATAAATGTCCTAAAATAAAACCTAAGTGTCTTTTCAAAATAATCACAAAAATCGCACTTTTTATCGAGTTTTGAGCGATTAAAATGATCATTTTCAGGTCTGATGTAAAACAGAGTATTTGGTATGGAAATGTGTATAAAAGTCATTATTTAGGATTTATAATAGGTTTGCCATGTTAACGGATGCTTACAGTGCAAAACTATGTATTAGAAGTCGCCAAAATATGGATTTTGAGGCGCGTAAATGCTAGATTCTGTAGCTGTTTTAGAGCAGCGAATTTGGTCCTGTTTTGTGGTTTATATGCAGGTCCTAGGGTCCAAATTAAGTTTCTATGATGTTCATAGGTTAACATGAGACGTTGGAAACTTGTTTGATATGAAAATACCTAGAATATGTCTTATTGTGCTTCGTGTGTATATTTGATTCATATGAAATGATAGGTTTATTATGTTAAGTTATGTGGCATTTAACTTGGATTAAAGTATGTGTGAACATATAATTGTGGACCTAAGGGATAGGTGATTTAACGCGATATGCATGTATGTGAGGTCTAAAACTTAACCAATTATCAAGGTCACCAATGGGTCAATAGGGTAAGGGTTAATAGAAATTCAAATCTTTTTGGTTAACCTAAGTCGAGGAAGTTTGGTGAATAACTTGAATAGACTTAGAATGGTTGCTAAAACAGCCTTATGGATTGCAGGGTATTGTTAGTAAACGATTGTGTTTTGGACTAGGGAATTACTTGATTGCTATGCTTGAGGTGAGTTTCACGGCCCCTTTTTCTTTTTGAATAGTTTTGAACGTTTTACAATCGGGATTAAAATGCTTGTATGATGAGTAAGACTAGAATTTGTAGAACATTTAATGGCCTTGGGTAGGTGCACGACGTGCGCGTTGGATGCCTCGTCAGTCCCTTCGGGAGGACACTTCCCCGCATTTCTTAATCATTAGCTCTTGGACTAGAGCCGTAGTTTATGTTAGTAGATTTATTGGGTTGACGCCTCATCTCAGGCAAGTTGGAATGGGCCTTATGGGAGAGAATATTCTTAAAAGTTCCTCTAGGAGGTCAAACCTTGGGAAGAAAAGTTGTGGTTTGATTAAGAGCCTTAAGTTAAAATCATACTTGTTAGATTTTCGCGAGTCTACTTGGTTTTCTTTTAGTTGTACTCGATCATACGTTTTAAACAAGAAAATTTGTGTATTTGCCTTAAAACATGTGAACTCGCCAACTTTATGTCATAGTTGCAAAAGTCGTCCGAGTTGACCGATTACTCGCCGAATACTCACTACAGGGTTTAATCATTACTTTAACCCTCCTTAACTCCACCTAGATACCACATCATTCATTTATCCCTATTTCACTTCACCTCAACCCAAGAAAATGGTTTAATCATTAACTTCATTTAATCATATATTTTTAGTGGTTTTTGGTTTAGAAAAGGAAAATAGTTAATGGAGACTTTTAACATTCGATTAACATATTAACAAGTAACTCATTTAACATCCCTTAATAGGTGCAAGAAGAGAGTGATGTGCAATGCAAGTTAACATGCTATATCACTTTTAACACCTTAGATTTTAGAGTACACCCCATGGCCTAAACGACGTTTCTATGTCCATCTAAAATTAGCATCTTTTTTTAACTGATGTTGCAACCAGGGCGCAACTTCAGAGGGGCTGGAGGGGGCGCTCAACCCCCCCCCCCCCCGGATTTTTCGCTCAAAAGTTCTAATTATATAGTATCCGTATAGAATTAATTTGGTATACGGTTTCGACCTCCATTATAACTGGTGACTTCCAACCCCCTCCCCCTCTCCCGATGTTCGCTCAAGCTTCGCCATTGATGCAACAATCAAATTAATTAATAAAAATGAAAACTAGAATAGTTTATCAGCAATACATGCAGTAAGGAAATAGAAAATATAAAGAGTAGAACTTAAAGTTAGCAACACTGTTTGATTGATTTCCGTCCAACTTACATGCTTAATAGTACTACATTCACTTTTCACTTTAACAAAATCAACATTGCAACCATAATTTCTTACATGTGTTAAAAAGAGAACCATGAATCTATTCTATATTACAAAAAATGCTTCATAAGACAACCACTAATATAGTTCAATTGAAACTTGTGAAACATCCCAAACGTACCCATCAAAGGTATCGTTTCAGTGTTGGTTTTTTAAGTCTTCCAATTTTTGTAGACCATCTTCATCGGCTGTTAATACTTCATCTCCCACTTGACCGAGTAATATCAATACAAAATGATGAAGATCTCAACACAAGGAACATAAAGTAAATATGTTCCTACCCTTTTGCATGATACAATTACAATCTACACTTGTTACAAGTCTCGCATGACAAGAGCCGGTTACCCTATATTAAGATCGAAAAATGGATTATTTTCTTAAGTCATTTGGCCTTTAGGGATCACCTTCTCCAGCAAACTAGTACCGGTAAAAGCCAGCATGCAGGTTTGCTTTTGTCGATACAAGCTTTGCTGAAACCCCACAAAGCCACATCAGTACTTATCTAACGCTATGAACGATCAACATGTTCAGATCGATTAACATGTGTCTAGCTTCTTCAGTTCCCTGCATCATTGAATCGGTTACATGTAAGCTTATGACAAACCAAAATCGATATCTGGTCACAATAATAACATAAAACAAAAAGATTAGAAGAAGGGTTACCCTGAGATCACGTCTCCTCTTTTCCTCTGGCATTGGGAACGAAGGTTACAGGTTAGAGTGTCGACGGCGGAGGCGTTACAAACTAGGGTTTTGGATGGCTAGAGAGAGAAACAGACATCTGATGAACTAAAGAAAGGAGAGAGAGGTGTTTTTATAATTGGTTTGGGTGTGATATTTTCTATTCTACTCCCTTCTTTTTTACTTTTTGTTTAATCTCGTCTATTGCTTATATGGTAACAATTATATTGCACCCAAATTGAAAGATAAAAAAGGTTACCATCACAATTGTAACTCTAAAAAAGATAAAATAGATGTATAACCAACGTAAATATTGGGCTAAAGCCTTCTTAAAAGATTGTTTTTTTGTTGGCATGACATCAAGCGGAAGAAGTGAGAGCATTCATTCATTTAATGATAGATATATGAATTCAAAGACCATGTTTGTTGAATGAATTTGTTATCCAATATGATAAAGTTGTTGAGGCTCGTCAGGCTGCTGAAGAAGATGAAGACTTCAAGACCATGAACTCAAAGCCAGTTCTTTCTTCTGTTAATCCAATAGAGGCGAAAGCAAGTTCACGTTACACTAGAAAGCTCTTTGATGTATTCACAAAAGAATGGTCCGAAGCTACATTCAATTTAAGTCATGTGAGGGTAATAAAAATTCTGAAGAAATCATATATAAAGTTGGACATTTGGATATTGATAAAATATATTGGAGAAATGTAATCTTCTGTCTCTCACAAAAGATAGATGTTACAGGTTCATGTGCAAACTTTGAAACATATGAGATATTATGCATGCATATCTTATATATCTTGAAGAAGATGAATGTTGAAACCCTTCCTGATCATTATATTTTACCTAGGTGGACACTTGAAGCCAGGTATAAATTGGAAAATGGCAATGTTGGGCTCGAAGATATACATAGTGAAAATGAAGTTAGTGCGTTAACATTATGGTGTGTTCTGTCAAAATATAGAAAAGCAATCGAGCATGCGTCAGACTCTCCATTTGAGATAAAGAAACTAAATACCGTATTGGTGAAATTTTTAGAAGAAAAATATATTCCAACAAAGTCCAAACAGTCAGAGAATACAACACAAGATTCTAACCTAGATAAGGGAGACAATCGTGTGCTTACCTGTTTTATTGAATCAATTATTAGCCGATCTTTCCCAAAACGTGAGGATGGATGAACTACTTCGTGAAATTGAAGAAGAAACATGGGATGGTATTACCTTTTTAGATGATAGCAATGGTGATTCATGGAGATCAAAGTCCAAAGTTTACTAAATTAGTGGAGAGGAAACAGGGAAATAAAAGAATAAAATCAATTTTTTAAAAACTTACCATCAAAACTACGTAGTTTTGATGGTTTTGCATGTAAAGCTAAGTGCTCAACAACACCATATTCACTTTCCCAATGTAAAATATACTCATTCATAATATATCTACTATAATATATAAATAAAAGCATATGTGGGACACTTGGCATGTTCTGGGGGCTTTTTAGATTTTTTTCCCGCTCATTTGTTCCTTCTCTTATACGCTACTTTCTTTTTCTTTCTTGATTATCGCAAATCCTAACAAAAAAAAAATCCCACTTCTCCCCTTTTCTCTCCTTCACCATTCTAAATAAACCCTAAAATTCTTTGTCGTTCTTCAGGTAATATGTCTTTGATTAGCATATAATTGCTTTCGTTTAGATGTTTTATGTATATATATTCTTTAATTCTTTAATTCTTCTTTTATTTTCAAATTTATTGAATATTAAGGTTTATGTTCACGATTTAACTGTTTATTTTACGATTATTTGTTTTATCTATCGATTCATTGTGTTTCTTATAGTGTAGTTATAGATCTTTATTTGTTTTCTCGGTGAATTTCTTTATGTGTCTCTAGATCAAATGAATTTGATAACACCGCTTTGTGGTTACTATGACAATGGATATGGTGAGGGGTTGTTCAGATGGCAGCCATGGTGATGTTTCAAGGCGACTAAAAACGTTGTCGATGATGGCGGATGGGCTCCCAGCCATCACTAAATCTGATGATGGCTAGGGTTTCGTAGAGGCATCTGAAGAGCGGCGCCAACAAGAAACAAGCAACATTTTTTTGGTTTTATTACAAGATCAGGTAACGATCCGAAACTTCTATTAATTTTATACATCTTACATATGCATGCCTTAATTAGGATAATTAGGATAATTCTGGTAGTTGTATACTCTATCGAAGAAAAACAAAACTAATTTGGCCTGAACAATTTTAAAATACTTAACATACTGCATTTTCTTTGTTACCTACTGTTGCCATTAAAACTAATCAATTTTGTTTGAGGCTTGTGTGAATCAATTCAAGTGATGAGAAAAAAAATTGTTTGGGTTGAGCCAAAGAGAAGCTTTAATCATAAACACTTTGTGCAAAGTACTTGCATAACATAGTAGTTATGCATAAGTTTGCTTTTTTCCCAAGTTTAATAATAATTGTTTTGTTAGTAGTTCACTACTTTTATTATTTTGCATATCTGAAGTAGTGGAAACTATGGTACTTTGGTTAGCTTATATCCACTCACAAAGTGATGAAAGGAAACAAATGTGTTACGGTGATATTCTTTGTTTTACTATGTGTATGTTGAGATCATGATTTGTGAAATGTGTGAACTAATATTGTGAATAAGAAGTTTATGAGAATAGATAATAAGATTTTTAAGTGTAAGAAATTGATCACAAAAGCAAGTATCTGGTATGTGATCACTTCATACCCAAGAATCACAAAACGGTGTTATCTTTTTAAACGAGTCATGTGGTAAAACAAATGTTTTTACCTCCATCCACCCATCATGAGGTAAAAACCAGAATAAGAAACCTTAAACCCTCCGGTCACGTTCCAGTAAGGATACGATGAAACTCCGGTAAGTACTCTCCATTGCATATGCCATTTTCTGTTTGATTGGGTTATGTCGTGTTGATTGTTGCTATTGCCGGAGAAGGATAGATCTAATGCGAAATACTCTAACAACATTCTAGCCATCAACAGGAACGATATTGATGAAGGTTTAAAGATGATGGTGTATAGCGTTGATTCAGATTCAGACGGTGGTTTGAAGTGGTTATATTTGATAGGATCAGAAGTTTTAAGATTTAGATGGAAGTTTATAAAGGGAATTATGATTTTTGGAGATATTTAGAAGCCATCCAATATGTTTTGGAGACATCTGTATGGTTTGAAATTTATTATAAATTGGATCAAGGGGAAATGGGTGTATAGCAAATTTAGTTAAAAGGTATTTTAGCGAAAACAACACAATGTGACCAAATCGAAGACGAAGATATAGGATATGACCGCTTCCAAAAGATGATAGCTACATTAAATGTTAAAGAATATCATGACTTCACCATTATTGCTCGGAATTGCATTGTTAGTATTTTTTTTTTCCTCTTTATATTAACATCCTTACTAATTTATTCAAAAAGTTTATTTACTTATATGTTAGTTTAGATTTCATTATAAATCATTATATGTTTACATTACTCAGCGTCTGCCAAGGAGAGTTGTTAAGATGGCGGAACCTGAACAAGGCAGTCACATGACTGTAAGGAATCTTGACGGTGTTGAAGTTCTAATGTCACTTCGTATGTAAAAGTCAAAAGAAGAAATTAGGTTTGCTATTATTTGGATGAATGGTTAAAGGCAAATGGAATAGAAAATGGTAATATTGCCACATTTAGGTACATCAAGATTGAAGGTGTGCTTCTTCTAACTTCAGTTTCCAAATTGAAGAAACGAGAAATTAAGAAGTGCAAGGCCAAAAGACAAATTTTTAATGTTTGATAATTACGTCGTATTGTCTTTTTCCATGTTTTTTTATAGTAATATTTTTTTTGAATACTAGCTACTATGTGAACTTACCAATGCAGCTATGACATTATGTTTGGTTTTATTTTTTCATGGTACTTGATTGTTTTGGTATTGCATGTTAATATTATGTTGGATATATTGATAAAGGTCTTAAAAAGGTTAACTGAATCGCAAAAGTAACCAGTTTATACAAATCACTTTGTGTCAATCTCCTCGGTATAAGTTGTTAAAGAGTTATATTAACACTCATTAGTAAAATAGATAGAAATCATGTCAACTTATTTAGAATATTAATTTAATTCGAAAAAAAAAAATCGTTAATCTGAAAATGTCAATAATCAACATTCATCGTAACTTACTTCCTTTGTATAATAAATTATATTCGTTATGAATAATAATGTAGGGAATCCCGTGCATCGCACGGGTACTAAGCTAGTGATATATATGTTATATCTATTATAACCCGTAGTCGAATTGGAAGGAAGTCGAATGCTGATACCAGATCTGAAGTCTTCATATAGAAATATGGGAAGTCCTTTAGTGAAGATGTCAGCACTGTGAAATCAAAGTAGGTTACGTAACAGCATATTTCAGCTACCACATTTGCCGCGCCTCAATATTCAGCCTCAACACTCGACCTCGAAGTCATTGATTGGCATTTAAATGATAATGAGATTAGATTTCCCCAAATAGACACAATATCCAAAAGTGGATCAACCACTGGGCAACCCACCCAATTGGCATCGGCATGAAGAAACACCTTGGAGACAGAACCAAGAGTAAGACCATTGGTTGTCGTGCCTTGAAGATATCTGATGATTGGTTTCCAGGCAATTCAATGATATTTCAGGAGAGAGCATATGATTATATGAATACACACGTTCTAGATGGCGTACGAGATGCCTGGTCTAATGATGGTATAATCAACCGGGCTGGCTATCAATTTCCTTGTACGCATGCCTGCACACTCAATAATATATGTGGCATATATGTTTAATGAGAGAGAAACATAGAACAGCCTCTTCGAAAGGCAACAGTTCCCAATAAGTAACCGATAGGTTTGAGGTCTTTCATGGCAAATTCCCCCAACAAACTAGATGTAGTGAGTATGATGTGTTCTATGTAAATAACCAAATAGGTCGTGTCACGGTGATGGTTATAGGCGAAGAAAGAATTGTCACAACGGCTTTGGTTGAACCCCAAAGTGGTAACAAAATCAGTAAACCAGGTACTAAGCCCACAAAGCTACCTAATTTAATCCATACAAAGACCAAAATAACAAACCTAATTAAAAATTAATATTTTCTCTCCATTAGTTTGCAATCAATATCAATTCAACTGCCCTATCCCCCTTTGTTTCTGACTTGGGAAGTATGTTTGCAGAAATATGTTCATCATAAAGAAATGGCTGGACCATGAAGATTTTGATTTTCTTTCTTGCTAAATCTTGTGATTCCATTCTTTGAATTACATTTTAGGAATAATCATCACCCGTTAAACAAATCCTTTACCTATATCCTTAATATCGCAAGGCGCAAGATATCTAAACGACGTTTCTATGTTCATCTAAAATTAGCATCTTTTTTAACTGATGTTGCAATAGTCAATAGAAATGAAAAATAAAAAAAATTGACCAGCAATACATGCAGCAAGGAAATAGAAAATACAAAGAGTAAAAATTAACTTTAGCAAGCACTACAAGAAATTAGACTATTAGGGACGACACTATTAGAGCGACCCGCTTTTTGGTCGCCCCTAAAAGTCGATCCCCACCAACCAACTCAGCTTCAATCCCCGGCCGTCAGATCAAGGAGCAGATTAACGAGCCATGTTTTATCGTACTTAATAGCATTAGGGACGACACCTTTAGGGGCGGCCGTTGCCTCTAAAGGTCAAAACCTAGTATACTCCCCGCCTTCTTCTTATTTCCCTCTTCTTCTTTTTCACTCGATCTCTGCTCTATCTCTCTGCTATCATCTCTCTCTCTCATCTCCCTCTCGCTCTCATCTCTCTCACTCTCTGGTCTCCCTCTCGTCTCATCTCTCTCCTTCTCTCATGAACCCCTCCGACCCTCAACCATCACCAAACTCCACCACTCCACCACCACCCCTGGTAAGATTTTTTTTGCTATATTTTCTTTTTTTCTGTTTTTTTTTTCTATTCTTTCTTTTATTTACTTTATTTTCTTTTTTTCTGTTTTTCTTTTATTTTTTAATTTTTTCAGTTGTTTTCTTCTTTTTCAGTTTTTTTCTTTTTTTCTGTTGCTTTTTTTTTTTTTGATAATAAGTTTATGTTTATAGGAAAGGATCGATTTAGTGAAGAACGTGAATTTTGTCTCCGCTAAAGGTTAGTCGCCACTAATTGTTTTTTTTTTATGCTTTAATTTACCGTCCAACTTACATGTTTTATATTCACTTTTCCGGTTAACAAAATCAACAGTGCAACAATAATTTATACATGTGTACAGAAAGCCTTTTTCCTATTGACAAAAGGAGAACCATGAATTTATTCTGTATTACAAAAATAGTTCATAAGACAACCCCTAATATAGTTCCACTAAAACTTGTTAAGAAACCGAAACCCATCAAAGTTATCGGCTGTTAATGCTTCATCTCCCACTTGACTGAGTAATATCAATACAAATGAATCTGAAATTCTTTTGGCTTGTAGTGCTTCATGGTGGCCACAAGGAACATAAAAGATGAAGATCTCAACAAGGAACATAAAGTATATATGTTTTTACCCTTTTGCATTATACAATTACAATCTACACCTGTTACAAGTTTCTCATGACAAGAGCCGGTTACCCCATATTAAGATCGAAAAACGGATTATTTTCATAAGTCACTTGGCCTTTAGGGACCGCCTTCTTCAGCAAACTAGTACCGGTAAAAGCTAACATGCATGTTTGCTTTTGTCGATACAAGCTTTGCTGAAACCCCACAAAGCCACATCAGTACTTATCTAACGCTATGAACGATCAACATGTTCAGATCGATTAACATGTGTCTAGCTTCTTCAGTTCCCTGCATCATTGAATCGGTTACATGTAAGCTTATGACAAATCAAAATCGATATCTGGTCACAATAATAACATAAAACAAAAAGATTAGAAGAAGGGTTACCCTGAGATCACGTCTCTTCTTTTCCTCTGGCATTGGGAACGAAGGTTACAGGTTAGAGTTGTCGACGGCGGAGGCGTTACAAACTAGGGTTACTTTTGGATGGCTAGAGAGAGAAACAGACATCTGATGAAATAAAGAAAGGAGAGAAGTGTTTTTATAACTGGTGTGGGTGTGATATTATCTATTCTAGAACCTTCTTTTTACTTTTTGTTTAATCTCGTGTCTATTGATTATATGGCATTCTAATTTTAATCACTACTTCACGTAATAAATGCGAAAAGCATTATAGCCCAGCGGCATCTTAGTGGTGAGATAAGACTTAGGGACCATAAGATCCTGGGTTCGAATCTCACATAGGGGGTTTTCTCATAATTATGAGTTTCCTTCTGAATTGGTGACTTGGTGGTGGAATATGATCGCGTGGTAACATTGGTGGCACGATGACACTCCAGTGTTCCGTGAGTGATTCCAATTTGTTGGCCGTTCAAAAAAAAACTTCACATAAGAATTGAGGAGAGTGCAATGTAATTGTTACCCAAATCTAAATCTTATGCTAAAGCTAAAATAGGGTTACCATCATAATTCTAACTCTATAAAAGATCAAATAAAATGGTAGTAAAGAAACAAGAATTTAAGAAGGGTTAACCTTAAATCACGTTCCTAATACGTCGCATGCATGTTTCTCTAACATTTTCAATGAAGTGTTACCGATTACGGTTGCTGACGACGTGAAATAAAAAGAAGGCTAGATGAAACAATGAAAGAAAACTAGGAACTTACGATTGCGCTTAGGTAACGTCTGTTAAATGTCCCCAAAAATTTACCTTTTGTAGAATTTGTTCTAGGATTTTCCATAGAGGGCTTACTCTGAGATCAGTTACCATTTAGAATCCAACATATACATATTCACACACATACATACATATACAAATCACATAACCGAATCCATATATGCAGTCAAGAATTGCAAGCTCCTCACCCCTAACCTGTAAACCTATTGCCATCACCTCATATTCTTGTTCTTTTTCTACATCTCCATTTTCAACTTTTCTCATTTTATATGTAGTTATCAATTTACTTGATATTTTTTTCTTAATTCATTGTTCTATTAGTTTTTCATTATTTTAAGCAATCGAATGCAAAAGAACTAGAGATAGACTGCTGACAATTATCTATATTTATATCTATCTATATCGCTAATAAATGAGTAACGATGGTGCCTCATTACCTCTTATTAGGGCCTCCACATTCGTTCCAATTCAGCGTCACATATTCATTTTCACCTAAAAAAACACGGAGACCCATATACCCGTTTCAATGATATTCGTGGGTCTAACCCGGCTGATCTAAGCCCTAACTTTGATTTCATCTCTTCTTCCAACGGCCTTTCCCTCTTCCAAAGCTTCTACGATCAAAGATGGAGTGTAGCTTCAACAAATTCATCTTCATCCCGTTGTCTTCTTCTCATATTCCATCGTGTTATCTTGTTGGTTTTACGATTCTTGATTTTCAAAGAGCTCATGACTTAAATCCCGGGATTTGCAATGAGTGGGTTAATTCATTACGCTTCCATAAATGTCGGTGAATATTGAAAGTGTAACAACACACCAAGTTTTTGACGTTGCCTACCTTCTTCATCCAAATTTCTCACTGATTCTCCGGTTTGTAATATTATGAAATCTGTCATTTATTAACATATCATATAGATTTTGAAAGTTCTTACACCATTATAAGCTTGCGATTTTAAAATGGTTTTTAGGGTTTGTAATATAAAGAAATTTGTCATATGAATCCATCATATAGCATGAATAGATTAGATTGTTTTTGAAAGTTCATACACCATTATTTTATTATGATTGTAATGTGATGGAATCTGTCATATTATGAATGAGGCATGTTATTTACACAATTGCAACTTTTAGGTTTGCACAACCCTCTACGGCTCGTAGAGGGCTCTACGGGCCGTAGAGGGTGTCAGTGTAATTAATGCTGGTCAGTTATACGGCCCGTAGACCTCTCTACGGCCAGTAGAGGTGGTTTGGTGAGAAGCATTTAAACCCCA
The DNA here is from genome assembly GCA_032199755.1 of Ambrosia artemisiifolia. Classification (NCBI taxonomy): domain Eukaryota; kingdom Viridiplantae; phylum Streptophyta; class Magnoliopsida; order Asterales; family Asteraceae; genus Ambrosia; species Ambrosia artemisiifolia. Next base: position 34,764,137 of record CM063524.1, read on the forward strand.
GACGGCCCGTAGAGACCTCTACGAGCCGTATAGGGTACGAGGTACGAGTATAATCAATGAACAGACTGACTTTGCAGTGTGTCAGTCTGAAATTCTTTATCTCTACGGGCCGTAGAGCTCTATACGACCCGTAGAGAAGTGGGTTGTTGAGAGCAATTAACCCTATACGGCCCGTAGAGACCTCTACGGGCCGTAGAGGTCCAGATAAATTCTTCTTCCTTGTCTCCTTTTCTCAGACAACGAAAATTTAAAAAAAAACGGAGAACGAAATATCTGATCGATTCCAAGCTACCGCGATGTCTTCGAGCCACTACAGTAATGTTTCGGAGCAATGGGAGCATTCGTATAGCATATCTCACGTCTCGGAAAGCATTTTCGGACCCGTGGTGGAACGTGGTGAGGAGGAGGTTAGATCCGTTGTTCACGGTGAAGACGGGAATGCGCTTCCCGATTTGAACCTGCTACCCGATTTGAACCTGCTGCCCGGTTTGAACCAGGAGTACGGGACTTATCATTCGCACGAGGAGGGTCATGGCAGCTTCAAGGGATCGCACGAGGGAGGTGATAACGGTGGCGACAACGGTGGCGACGAACCTGTCCCGGAGGTAATCATCACCAATGATTGTATGATTGCCAATCATTGATAATGATTACCTACGGGCCGTAGAGGGCTCTACGACCCGTAGAGGAAGCAAAAAATGGAGTCTACGGGCCGTAGAGCCCTCTACGGCCCATATAGGGTTGTGTGGATAAATGTTAACCTTGTGCAAATAACCGGAGCCTTATGAATAGATAGTTTTTGAGGCCACATGTTATCTTTATGTGTGTGTGTGTGTGTGTGTTTTTTTTTTTTTTTTTTTGTGTGTGTGTTTTGTTTTGAGGCCACATGTTATCTTTATGTTTTACGTTTATTTACGTAAGGTTTTTTTTGTCGATCCATAATTTGGAAAAAATGGTCCTGTGACTTTCGGTCCTCACCATCCAAAAGTTCAAGCTTCGTCATTGGTCATTGTGCAACAGACGGTAAGGTGTTTTAACCGGTTTAGCGCGCCGCAACGCGCGCGGGCCTAAAACCTAGTTATTCTTAATTCTTCACATTTGTGTGTTTAGTAAGGATTTTGCCATTCAATTTCTACAAAAAGGAATTAAGCTTTGTATTCTTCAACTAATTAGGATATCTAAAATATAATTAATCGAATCTTAATTCTCCATATCATTTTGTATAATTAGGATTTTGCTATTCGATTTTAGTGTTGGGGGTCTTGACTCGACCTTATATTCAGTAACCTATAGAACCGACCAGAAAACTATGACTAGATCCAATAACCCGGTAACCGAACCTACATACCCAATAACCAAACTTGCATGTTAGTACATGTTGTATAAATGTTCCGAGCCTAGTATAGGTGCTTAATAGTTGTTTTGTTTATGTGTGTACGTGTTTGTGTGATAAAGAGCATGTTTATAGGTCGACGGGCGAGTATTAAATGTTTACACGACTACCTTTGCTAGTCGTCTAGTTTTGTACACGACTATGGTCATAGTCGTCCTAGTTTTGGGCGACTATGATTGCTAGTCCCCTGACGTATTTCCCTAGTCATCCCATGGGCCCTAAGCTGACTAGGTGGGCCTATAAGGGGAGACGGAGCGCCACCCGAATTGTCCACGGGTACCAAGTACCAGCACGGTGTCACCGCCGCCACACACGCTGATAGTGGTCCTGTGGACCGTTTTGCTGTTGCTGTTTACCGTGCTGGTACCGGCTGTTTTGTGTTTTTTATAAATGCCAAGTTTTCATTTTACCCGTATGTTTTAGTGTTTATTTATTTTAACCGTTTGTTTTATGTTTACCGTTTAAAGAAATAAAAACATAAATAAAAAACATTTCATTAAAACATAAATAATATTAAACATAAAATAAAAATACATTAAAACATAGATAAAAAACTTAACGTTGGCGCAACAATCGCCATGCTTCGACATGGTCGAAATCCTTGCCGCATCGCGCTTCATACTCATAGTTAGTGAAGCCGATAGCCAACTCCTCATCAAGCTCTGGATCATCCCTCATCGTTTGCTCGTATAGGGTGGTCCACCTCTCACACTTGATGTTGTGGTCGGCCCACTTGAGCTGGAGGTCTTGGACAGTCTTGATGGTGTTGCCGCCAACTTGCTCGATGAAGTCGTTATAAACCCGATCCCAAAACCCCTCTGGGGGTAGTTGGACCCTTCCTACCGAGGGAGTTGTTGAATCTCCGGGTCGTTCGACGCATCCTTGTGGCTAACCACAAGGGTCATCTCTTCCTCGGCGGTCCACGGGTTCATTTCTGGTGTGTTTGGTTTTTTAAACCGTGGTAAGTTTTGACTTTTAACCCCACCGTTTGATCACTTTATATACAACGACGGTGGCACGGTTGGAATAGCATAATTAATTTACTGACCGTTTAGTAAGCAAAATTCAATTAACTGGACGGTTTCCAAGATAATCAATTAAATTTGGTCAACCGTTTGGTGGGACGGTTGAAATAGTAATATTAATTGTTAAACTGTGTAAAAATGTAAAAAAAAGTTTGGGTATTAAAATGAAAATGAATAAAAAGAATCAGTGGAGTGCTGCCTACAAAAAACTGTTTCAGTGAAGTGATGTGGCAAAGCAGGATTGGTTAAAATCAGTGAAAGAAAAAAAGAATGCTACAAGCACCCCTTGTACCCTAAATACCACCAATCATTGCCCTAATTATTTCAGCTGTCACATCACACATTTACTGCAGTTTTGTCTAGGCTTTCGGGTCTGTTTCTTGAATTATTGCACTCACGCTTTGTTTTAATAAAGATTCGACTTTGAAACCATCTAGTTTGTGTTTTTGGCAACTCGTCTTTGCGTCTGTTGTTGATATTGTTATCTAAACCAAGTTCGAGGATTCCGCACTCGTGACGTGTCAGTCCGGTGATATTCAGATTGTCCGATAACGGTCCTACACTACATAAAATCAACTAAGTGATAGAAGATTACCTAACAAGCCAGACTATAGAAACCTGAATAACATAACTAGAATAGAATAACTATAGAACCGATAATGGAATTGTTGGAAATGTTGTCCAAATATCGATTAATAATGCGACTATCAAAGTACGATCTAAAGAGTTTCACTTTGGACTGCGAACATAGAAATAATATTTAATTATTAAATATTATTTATCACAATAACTTCGATTAAGAAATAAATATTTAGCGAATAGATTATTACGAATAATTGGTGTTGATTATTTAGAGAAATAATAGATTGGAAGTGGATTGATTAAACGAGTTAATCAATTGAATCGTTTAAAGTACTAAATGATATATTAATTGGTTAGAGAATAATTATTACGATGTCATCAAATAATTGTTATTCGATATTAATTAATGGTAACAAGTAATTGTCGGGGCACGATGATTATAGACGAGTTGTATATTATGAGGATTATTATTTAATAATAATCATCATCATAATCAGTTAATCCCACCAATAGAAAAAGATAAGGTAGGGTCTGAGAAGGGTGAGATGTAGACACCCTTACCTCTACCCTGTGAGAATAGTTAGCTTGCTTCCGATGAGACCCCGGGTCGATAGTGGTTTTGTATCAAGCCTTGGACATAATGCACATAAACGAAATTAGTAAAATAATGTTAAAATTAGTGCATATTTACCTCCCCACCGAGGGCCACACAGATACATATATACATATATATGTGTGTGTGTATAAATATATAAATATTATATGTGCACAGCCGTAAGCGGGGCTTATTACATATTATGTAAAATTTATTAGTTAATTGTTAATTAATAAACTATTGGTGGACAAATACTTAAATAACTAATTATTAGATGGTAACTCTTTTGGGAACAAGTAAAGGACTAGGGACTAAAAATCAAAGATGATTATTATATAATCATATTACACTCCTAACCCTAGCCTCTAATGATATTATTATCAAAACCCTAGCCACCTTGAGAGATTAAAGAGTTAATCTACAAAACAACCACAACAACCTCCATATTGCGCCGCCACTTCCACCACCCTCGATACCACCACCCTCGCGCCACCACCTCACAACGGCTCCCTCCCAGCCACACGCCACTACGCGCCACCAAACCAAGGCGCGTGTAGCCTTGTTTTGGGTGTCGTAACCATCTAGGTCCGTGTACCACTCCTCGGGTCGTCTCGTTTTTGGTTCCTCGTATTTGTGTTGATACGGGTGTTCTTGGGTAACTCGGATGATTTGCTAACTAGCGTGGCGTTCGTAGATCCATCGTGCAATCTATTTGGTGTTTCATCAAGGTAGATTTCTAAACACCTTGTGGTTGTGATTATATTATTTGTTCTTGATATGTATTTTGATCACTGGATTGGGATTGCGTATTCAATTTGAATAATATATTGTTTTTTTTTGTATTAACACGCTTCCGCTTTATTTGTTGATAAATGCTATAAATATTATTTGTGATAAAATAATATATTATAAAATAGTATTCTATATTAAACAGGTAAACGACTCAAGTCGGTTTTGAACCGAGCAGGTCACACGTTTCCCAACAGTGGTATTAGGGTCACTTACACAATTGGACAAATATACATATTTAATTGGCATTGTTTTAGTTTGTCGAAACGTTTATTTTTTTTAACAAAATGACCAAACATTTATCGTTTATATTTATAGTTGTGATTTGTGGATCGAGCTCTAAAAACCTTGTGTTTGTGAATATGGATTGATTTATGGTTTGTGTTTGTTTTTCAGTTTTGATTCTTGTATTTTATTTAGGTTATTTTAGAACCTGATGTAATAGAAAGCCTTCTTCTCAGAATTCCACATCCTAGGATAGATCAATTGACTATGTAAGCTCTCTAAGGTTGGGTTAATTTGGAACCTCGATGTAATAGATAGGTTTTATTTTAATTATATAGTTTAGTATATATGTTTTTTTTATAAAACTTATAATCAAGACAAGAATGAAAACCAAAGATGGAACAAACAAGAGGATCAAAGATGAAGATCTTAGATCAAAAGGATTAGGTCCAGATTTATGGTTGATGTCCTTTTAGACTCATCCGGTTTTGCGTTCACTCGCCCGAACGAAACATAACAAAATTCCACCCGTGGTTCGATTCAATTATTATATATTTTGCGTGCTTGTGTTTTATATTTTGTGAAATATTTTACACCATCAAAATATATATTTTTTTCAACTATAATTAGACGACAAGAATTAAATTAAAATAAGTTTTAGTTGGTTAATTCTTGGAAAAGTAATTGTTATAATAAAACGGGTTTTACTATAAAGATAAAACAGGTTTTGAAAATGATACGATTATTTGAGACAAAACCATAAATTAATATTGATTTATTAATTTAAGTATTGTTCGCAATTAATCACTGACGTAGATTAAAATTGTGTAACGACCCAGAGTGGACCCCAAAATTTTTTTGCATTTATTATTAAGGAAATCAATTGTAACACCCCAAAATTTCTAAACCGTATTTAATGATAATATAAACACACAGGGCTTTTTATTGAAACGAACGAATCTTGACCTATACGAAATTCCTAATCTAGGGAAATAACCTCGTTAACCTTGTTAGCTAAACAAGGCTTAAACAATTACTTGAGAATAACTTGGCTAGAGCAAGTTAACCGGTAAACATTTGATAAAACATGGGAGGGGCTAAACTTGCCCAACAACCAAACTTGAGTTTGGTTAAGTAAAAAAAGGGGGGAAGATAAACATATGCATGTGCATATGTCGATCAAAACACACACAAAACACACACACTAAGCTAAAACCTCCAGTTCTCACTCAAAGCAAGCCAAAATCAAAGGGGAAAATCATGCATTAAGCAAAAAGGGATCATCTAAGGTCCAACACACCTAAAGGTATCAATTATTTGGTTTAATTTGATGTATACTTCATGTATGAACATGGTGAGAATTCTAGGGTGTTTTTTAAATGTTATTAGTGATCATTAAAGGTTTCTCTATCATTAGGGAACCTTAATCATGTTTAATCTAGTAAAAAAGATGTTAATACATGCATGTTTTGTGTGATTCATGTGAAATTCTTGAATATGTGAAAGGTAGGTTTTATCATTAGTTGAGGACCACACCTAATTTGTAATCGTAGCATCTTCTAAGCATGAAGCTATGAATTTATGAACTAGAAAGTAATATTAACTTGCTAGAGGTAATAATTTTGATTATTAGTGGATCCATGAGGTCCATAAGTCCTAAAAATTAAAGTTAAGAAAAAGACGCCTACAAGGTGTTTGATAAAATACCTCAATGAAACTCGTTTTCATTTGGGCATAGTTAAGACATTAATAAGCTTGGTCAAAACTTGTTTGGTCAAATGGCTAATGTCTAAGAGCATGATTATAATCACCAATGTGGATTACACATCTAGGTGCGAGTACAAGAAACTTCGTTTGGTCAAGAAATCTCGGAATGAGGTAAAATGGAAGCACGCATAAGGTAAGTCACTCGATGGCTTAAATCTCAATATGTTTGTAGTATGTATACATGCTTAGTTATACCTTTGTATGTATACCTGAAAACTATCCATTGGAGTGTCACAAAAGGAGCTTAAACGGGAATCATAATTCATAGAAAATGGCCTTAGATGAAGGTTGTTAATGTCCCAATTAGGCTAACAGGTCAATTGGGTAGAACACTAGTTAGACAAGCACCTAAGGGTCAACATTATGCCAACATCGCTTTTGTTAGTTGCTTGAGTATATTCGTAGACTCTATGTTAAAAATCTCAAGCTAGTTTAGAAGCAAAAGGAGCGCGAGCTAAGGTAAGTCATATCTATGACTTTGTAGGATATATATATATATATATATACATATATGCTCATGTTGGGTGCATAAATCGTGGGTATATCTTGTAGATAAAATGAGATTGTGATTTCCAAGGGTTATAAGAAAACATCGTGTTTAGATTACGTTGCAAGTCATAGAGACCGAGCGAGCAAGACCGAGAGATATGGCACATGTGGCCATGGACACGAGGCATCGCAACCATGGTATAAATGACTTAGACGGAGGTCACCTAGTTGAGATGAGGCTTGACAAGCATAGAAAAACCATCACTAGACCTTGGAAATCCTAAAATCTTATAATTTGGATATATGCAAAAGTTAACGGGTTACCATATTGTTGGACATATAATTTAGGGTTCTTGGTTTAGATACCGAACAAGGATTTCACATATTCATCTAATCATGTTTGCTCTATGCGCGAGAACCTTTAAACGTGTCCCTGGAAGCCCCGGGAGTAGTTTTAGAATGACCCAAAAAGGGCAGCTTGGTGTTGCAACATTTTGAACCTTGTCAGGATTTGGGGTAGCCTACGCCACATTTGGTGTATCCTACGCCAAAGCCTACGCCAACATCAGGTTGCCTTAGCTATTTGATTCTGTCCTACACCACCAGTTGCCTTCTTCCACCGCCAATGGTGTAGGATACGCCAAATTAGGATACGCCAAAATCAACCAAAACTCATTTTTTTGTATTTTGCATCTAAATTCGATCATAATAACGTATTTATGGGTTGTCTAACTGTGTTAAACCCTTAGGTACTCTACTAATATGGGTGGATGGTGATCAAGGCTTGTTGAAGAACCGAATGTGCTTAACTTGTCCGCTTCCGCAATGTTTTTTTTAAATAACTTTTATACTTGGTTATTTTGGAAGAGCTTTATGTTCAAACTCTACCCAACTTATGTTTTGCACTTGACAAGGGTAGTATCTAGGTGTCGATGCACTATGTAAATTATGAAATGTTTAAACATTAAATTCCAAACCAAGTAGATTTTCGATTAACTACCCGGATTACGGGTAGGGTCTTACAAATGGTAATCAGAGCCCAAGGTTAAAAAAGTTAAGCGTTCGGTTCAAGTATGATCATCAATCCTGTATGGAATTCATTTCCAAAGTTATCTTAGTCTAGTCAAAATGTTATGTATCATGTATGAACATGAAATCAATAAGGAATAAATCATGGGAAAGGTGTTTTAAACAATTCAAAACTTGAAAACACACCAATTACACAGTGATGGTGGGCCAAGGCTCAGCCAAAACAGAAATTGGAAAACATGCTTGCATTTGCAAAACAATACAATCCGAAAAAAAAAACGAAATCAACATACTAAAGCAAATTAACAAAAGATATTTCATTAAATCAAACAGGCGACTGGGAATTGTCTAATTGGGAAGTATCATGACAAACGCGATGAGATCACCAGTGGCATGTGCGAATTGCTTACCCTGGCCAAGTAAGTGTTAAACACATGATACGGTGGGCTTCTTGTGTTCTTTATGCGTACGTCCCATGTAGCAAGGACTAGGTCGGGAGAAAAGGGCATGTGAAACTTCCGACTATATGACTCGCGGGGTCGTAGAACGCGGGAGTAATGCCGAACCAATAAAGATCCGGTAGACCAGGTATGTAAAACCGATACATAAACGACCCACGAGGCCATTGAGCCAAATGTATTTCCACAACGTTTACACGGATTAGTAAATAGACTTGAACCTTAATCAAGGTTGAGTCATAAACAGATTCAGTCTGGAAGTAAACTGCCCCGCCTTAGGGACCCCCAAGGTGAACTCCTGCTGCTCAGGTCATGCATGGGGTCGCTAAGTTACTTTTTGGGTTGCAAACTTGTCAACCCCACTTGATGGTGGATGCGGTATCCCTTTTCGATGATGGCCTCCGGGAGGCTATTGAAGATATTGTTGTGTGTGGTGGCCCCTTCTTCGGGGACCTCTAGTGGCGCTTGGCATCCTTGCCGATGCGTTTAGGTGGTTTGGGCCTCCTTTCAGCTCCAGATGTTGGGGTTTATGCCTTTGTGGCGTCTAGAGCTCAGTCTTGGAAACTTCAGGATCATATCCTTCGAAACAGGGGGGTCATCGAGCTAGACCCAGACTATCAACAGGCGCTTGAACGCTTAAATGTCTATCTCCCGGACTTTGATATTGGCGGTTTTTCTAATAAGGACACCGCCCCCTCAAAGCCACAAAAAACTTTGGCGAATGCTCTGTTTAGCAAACCTGCTCAGAGCCTGGGAGAAGTTTTTGAGTTGTCCTCCCGCCAGAAGGCGGTGATTGAATGCCTAAAGGGTCCTCATGCTCAGGATTTTTTGACCGTTATCCCGATTGAGGGTTTGGGTCAGTGCATGTCCGCAGTGGAGTACAGGGCTATACTCAAGTACCGGTTGATGATTCCTATGTATCTGGAAGATGAAACATGCCCCATATGCCGTAAAGCTTGCATGGATAAATACGGGGAGCATGCAATTCATTGCAAAGAGCTCCCTGGGTTCAAATACCGGCATGATTGGGTGAGAGACGTTTTGTGGGACATCCTGAGAAAAGCTGGGATTTCTGCCAAAAAGGAGGCCCCTGTAAATTTTCTCACAGTCCCTGCGGAAGGGAGATCCACCCCTACGACCAGTAGATCTGCTTGTCTTTGGTTGGGAGAGGGGGAAACATGCTTGCGTGGACCTCATAGGGGTATCTCCTTTGGTTAGGTTAAGGGAAACAGGGTTTGTAGCTGGGCAAGCATCAAGAAAGGCGGAATCGAAGAAAATAGATAAGCATGCTAAAGCTTGTGTTGATAACCAACATGTCTTTATCCCTTTGGCCTTTGATACTTTTGGCTCCCTAGCGCTAGAAGCTATTCGTTTCTTGACCAGGGTCCAACGGGTCGTCCATAGCAATACTTCATCTCCAGGGGGGCAAGGATTTGTCTTTAGTAGACTAGGGTTCGCAATTCAAAACGGGGTAGCGGCGCAGCTTGTTGCCCGTTTACCTTCTATTGTGATGTAACTTTCACATTTTGTTTTAATATAATAAAATAATTGAATTTACGATTAAAAAAAAAAGTCATAAACAGATTCAATTCGGAAATATACTTGAACCTTAATCAAGGTTGAGTCATAAACAGATTCAGTTCGGAAATAGACTTGAACCTTAATCAAGGTTGAGTCATAAACAGATTCAGTTCGGAAATATACTTGAACCTTAATCAAGGTTGAGTCATAAACAGATTCAATTCAGAAATAGACATGAACCTTAATCAAGGTTGAATCATATACAGATTCAGTTTGGAAATAGGCTTGAACCTTAATCAAGGTTGAGTCATAATAAAACTCGAACCTTTATAGAAAGTTAAATTCGTAAATTGACTTGAATCTTAATCAAAGGTTAAGCCATAATAAAACTAGAACCATTATAAAAGGTTAAATTCGCAACTATACTTGAACTTTAAACAAGGTTAAGTCATAATAAAAACACAAACCTTTATATAAGGTTAAATTCGTAAAAGGGACTTGAACCTTAATCAAAGGTTGAGTCATAATCACATTCGGACCTCAATAAAGGTTAATCCGTAAAAAGGACTTGAACCTTAATCAAAGGTTAAGTCGTAAACACACTCAAATCTTAGTTAAGAGTTAACACGCAAATAGACTTCAACCTTAGTCCAAGGTTAAGTCCTAAATACATTCAAACCATAATTAAAGGCCAATTTCCTAAATGGATTTGGACCTTAACCAAAAGGGTAAATAATGATCACTCTCTGGTCTCCCTCTCGTCTCATCTCTCTCCTTCCCTCGTGAACCCCCTCCGACCCACAACCACCACCAAACTCCACCACTCCACCACCACCCTTGGTAAGATTTTTTTTGCTATATTTTCTTTTTTTTCTATTCTTTCTGTTTACTTTATTTTCTTTTTTTCTGTTTTTCTTTTATTTTCTTTTATTTTTTAATTTTTTCAGTTGTTTTCTTTTTTTTTTTCAGTTTTTTTCTTTTTTTTCTGTTTTTTTTTTTTTTTTTTTTGATAATAAGTTTATGTTTATAGGAAAGGATTGATTTAGTGAAGAACGTGAATTTTTTCGCCGTTAAAGGTTAGTCGTCACTAATTGTTTTTTTTTATGCTTTAATTTACCGTCCAACTTACATGCTTTATATTCACTTTTCCGATTAACAAAATCAACAGTGCAACAATAATTTTTACATTTATACATGTGTACAGAAAGCCTTTTTCCTATTGACAAAAGGAGAACCATGAATTTATTCTGTATTACAAAAATAGTTCATAAGACAACCACTAATATAGTTCCACTGAAACTTGTTAGAAACCGAAACCCATCAAAGTTATCGGCTGTTAATGCTTCATCTCCCACTTGACTGAGTAATATCAATACAAATGAATCTGGAATTCTTTTGGCTTGTAGTGCTTCATGGTGGCCACAAGGAACATAAAAGATGAAGATCTCAACACAAGGAACATAAAGTATATATGTTTTTACCCTTTTGCATTATACAATTACAATCTACACCTGTTACAAGTTTCTCATGACAAGAGCCGGTTACCCCATATTAAGATCGAAAAACGGATTATTTTCATAAGTCACTTGGCCTTTAGGGACCGCCTTCTTCAGCAAACTAGTACCGGTAAAAGCTAACATGCATGTTTGCTTTTGTCGATACAAGCTTTGCTGAAACCCCACAAAGCCACATCAGTACTTATCTAACGCTATGAACGATCAACATGTTCAGATCGATTAACATGTGTCTAGCTTCTTCAGTTCCCTGCATCATTGAATCGGTTACATGTAAGCTTATGACAAATCAAAATCGATATCTGGTCACAATAATAACATAAAACAAAAAGATTAGAAGAAGGGTTACCCTGAGATCACGTCTCCTCTTTTCCTCTGGCATTGAGAACGAAGGTTACAGGTTAGAGTTGTCGAAGGCGGAGGCGTTACAAACTAGGGTTTTGGATGGCTAGAGAGAGGAACACACATCTGATGAAATAAAGAAAGGAGAGAGGTGATTTTATAATCGGTGTGGGTGTGATATTTTCTATTCTACTCCCTTCTTTTTTTCCTTTTTGTTTAATCTCGTCTATTGCTTATAGTGCAATGTAATTGTTACCCAAATCTAATCTTATGCTAAAGCTAAAATAGAGTTACGTACCATCACAACTCCAACTCTATAAAAGATAAAATAAAATAAAATGGAAGTAAAGAAACAAGAATTTAAGAAGGGTTAACCTTAGATCACGTTTCCAATACGTTGCATGTTTCTCTAACATTTGCAATGAAGTGTTACCGATTAGGTTTGCTGACGGCGTGAACTAAAAAGAAGGCCAGATGAAACAATGAAAGAAAACTAGTAACTTATGATTGCGCTTAGGTAACGTCTATTAAATGTCCCCAAAAATTTATCTTTTGTAGAATTTGTTCTAGCGTTTTCCATGGAGGACTTACCCTGAGATCACTTACCATTTAAAATCCAACATATACATATACACACATACATACATATACAAATCACATAACCGAATGCATATATGCAGTCAAGAACTGCAAGCTCCTCACCCCTAACATGTAAACCGATTTCCATCACCTCCTATTCTTATTCTTTTTCTACATCTCCATTTTCATCTTTTCTCATTTTATATGTAGTTATCAATTGATTTCATATATATTTTTCTTAATTCATTGTTATATTAGTTTTCATATTTTAAGCAATTGAATGCAAAAGAACTGGCGATAGACTGCTGACAATTATCTATATTTATATTTATATCTATCTATATCCCTGATAAATGAGTAACAATGGTGCCACATGACCCCTTACTAGGGCCTCCACATTTGCTCCAATTCAGCGTCACATATTCGTTTTCACCTAAAAAACATTGAAACCCATATACCCGTTTCAATGATATTCGTTGGTCTAACCCGGTTGCATCTAAGACCTAACTTTGTTTTCATCTCTTTTTCCAATGGCCTCTCCCTCTTCCAAAGGTGCTATGATAGAAGATGTAGTGTAGCTTCAACAAATTCATCTTCATCCCAGTTGTCGTCTTCTTCTTCTCATCTTCCATCGTTTTTATTTTGTTGGTGTTACTCCTCTTGATTTTCAATGGGCTCAGGATTTAAAACCTGGGATTTGCAATGAGTGGGTTAATTCATTACGCTTCAATAAATGCCGTTGAATATTGAAAGTGTAACATCACACCAAGTTTCTCATGTTGCCTACCTTCTTCTTCCAATTTTCTCACTGATTATTATGGTTTGTAATATTATGAAATCTGCCATATATTAACATATGAAATAGATTTTGAAAGTTCTTACACCATTATAAGCTTGCGATTTTAAAATGGTTTTTTGGTTTTGTAATATAAAGAAATTTGTCATATGAATCCATCATATAGCATGAATCCACCCAAAAATCTAATTTCACCCCATCCACCCCACCCCTAGGGCTGGCAAATCATGTATACCTGACCTGTTAAGACACGAACACGAAATATGTATATACGAACACAACACGATAACTTATCGGGTCATGTCATTTTTCAACACCCGAACACGAACCTGTTTATACCTGGTTTACATGATAAGACACGATAATACATGTTTATACTAAGTTAACACAATAAAACACCATAATACTTGTTTACACCAGGTTAATACCATAATACACAAACATGTTTTCCAAATCCGACATGTTAAAAATGGGTACCGTTAAGCATTAAAAAGGTAGAATTCCATCTAGTAAAAACGTATAACTTCAATACTCTACCCCCACAACCTATATTTAAAAAAAAAAAATCCTTAACATGTCTTAACGGGTACTAAACAGGTAAACAAGTATTTAACATATTTAGACACGAAAATTAACAAGTATATTTCATGTCTACCTGTTTAGGACACGAAACCTGTTAAGGTCATACCTGTACCTGTTAAAATTGCGTAGGTTCGTGTTGGGTATTCGTGATTGTGTCTCAAATTGCCAGCCCTACCCACCCCCACCCCCACCCTCACCCAAAAACTTAAATCACTTACCCAAAACCTCAACCACCCATCTACTCCCCACCCAAAAACCTAAACCCAGCCCACCCACCGTCTACCAAAAAACCTAACCCCCACCTAACATAACCAAAAATCTAACCCCCACCCAAAAACCTAAAACCACCCTACCCACACCCCACCCCACCCCTAGAACCTAAACCTTACAAGCTAAACTCAAAAATAAAAAAAAACAAAAAAAAAACCCTAGAACTTAACCGGACATGTACTACACATGTGCATTAGAATTCGTATTCTTTCCGAACGCGGATGACGTACGTGGGAAAGAGAAGACCCAAACCACTTTTCTAGTTTTTAACTTAAATTTTGAGTTACGATTTTTTTTAATTTAAATAGGAGTTCTCGAGTTTTTTATTAGACCTTCTCCATGTAACAATGAACAAAAGTGACATCATAATGTTGCAAACCATGTATGGTTTCATTTAATTTTTTCCCAGGCATATTGAGCCAAGTACTGTAGTTGGCTGCTTTAAAAATACAATTTTTATTTTTTTCTATTTTAGCGAATCGCTGTATACAGTTGTCGGCTACAGGTTTTACTTTTGGTATAAGTATCTGGTTTTTGCTACAAGAAATCATGGGTAGACCATAGATTGATTAATTGAAGGGTGTTAGAAAACTTACAGTAAAATGGAGACTGTGATGATTCTGCAAAGAAAACAAATAGAAAGAAACGAAAACAGATTAACAGAACTGGGCTTGTGTTTGACAAAATTCCCTTTAACAGATTCGTCGTCTGTTCCCAGGGTACACCGGTTCAACAGTGACGGTGCACTGCGGACTATCCCACTTGCCTGAAAAGAAACCGGAACAAGACTGCTTCTGGAAAGTTTCTGCAGTAATAGATCAATGTATGCGAGAGAATGTTTGTTTTGGTGTGTATCTCTTCTGCACACTTGGGTCTGTCTTATATACTCTAAACAACCAAGAATGAAACTGACATAACATTCACCTTGGTGATTAATCTAAATTAATCACCATCATTATGCCATTAAAAGCTGCTGATGACCCGGAGCTGAAACGGTCGGAAGCTGAAGACTGAAGACCAAGAGTTCTCAAACGGGTAGCATTGGTTGAAGAAATTTCTCAAGCCAGAACCCATTTTTGCACCCCCCCCCCCTCCCTACGCGCAGGTAGGCGCCAGAGTATAAAGTAACTTAACATTTTAATTCTTCCACTCAAGCTTCACCTTATAAGCTCCTTCAATTTCCATCTCCCAACCAATGTGGGACAAACCAACTCTCATTCACATATAAAATTTCCAACAAAGGGATTGCATATTTTCTGAGTGCGTGCGGCCTAAATGTTTTTGAAGTAAAGGATGTGGTTGGTTTCATTTTCTTGATTCCATAAGCCTCATAACTGTGTTTTGTGCTTAAAAATGGAATGAACAGTGTATGCTCCTAAACGACAACTACGTATATCGCGTTTAAAACAGCTTGTTTTACTTTGTGCGTTAAATGGGTCGTTTTTACAGGTTAATGTGTTGAATTTGACACGAATTTTAACTTGAAAGAAACCCGCAAATCGTTTCATGTACCCGATTACAATACTAAGGGCACAAGGGGCGCTTCACTGAAGGTGTTTTCACTTCACTGATTTCTACCATTCCTGCAGTGCCATATCCCTTCCGTGATTTCCTTCACTAAAACACTTTTTTTTGGAGGCAGCACTCCATTGATTCACTTCACTGAAATATTTTTTTTTCTATTTTTTTAAATAACATTAATTAATCCATATTAGTTTAAATATATTTGAAAACAAAAATTCTATATTTTTAATAAAACATTATTTAATCCATATTAGTTTAAATGTATTTGAAAATAAAAATTCTATTTTTTTAATAAACATTATTTAATCCATATGGCCCACCTATCATTTCTCTTTATCTATCTATTTATTTATTTCTTCACACACAACCACACCTAGCTATACATACATGTGTATCTATCTACTTCTTCACTTTCTTCGTGTTTACACAGAAGGTTAAAAAAAACAGAGGAAACCATAGTTCAACTTAAAAGAATACAGAGGGAGAGAAGAAATTAAGGAATATAGAGAGATAGAAGAGAGATATTAGAAAGAAATAATATTTTATTTAAATTTACGGGTTCACATCCGTTAGATAGAACCAGCAAAGCTTCACGAGACCCCTACTAGCACTACTGGTGACGGTGTTATCATGCTGATAGTGGGGTACCAGTGACCAATTCTGATAGCGTCCCGTCTCCCCTAAGATAACTCCAAAATTTTAATTAAATATACCTAAACAGTTGCATTCAATGCAAATACATTTTAGTTTCTATTTACTTTTTACACATGCTCACTTTTCTTTTATTTTTAAGATTTTAGCATAAAATACGCTAAAATATATACAAGTAAACGAGTTGAAATGGTTGCTCTATTGTCTATACTGACTGTAATGACCGGTTTAGCTAAACATGTACACTGTTTATTAAAATTCCGTTTAGAACAAACTTAATGTGTCAAAAATAAACCCTATTCCCTTGCTTGAACCTTCCTAGCTTCCTACCATTTTCATACGATCTGATTTGCAACCATAAGCCACACATCGAGAGAGAAAATGACACCCTTGTAAATCTAAGTGAGACAGTAGTGTTAACATACAATTCAATATAAAATTATAATAAGTGAAAGGCACGTTTTGTCATATTTTAACTCAATTCACCTAAATACTTTGATAATTTTGATAAAAACAATAACTAATATGGTTTGATGAGGAATCAAACTAACTAGTGGTCTTGAAAGGCGCGCGTTGCGCGCCTTAACATTTTATCTCCCTTAAAACACACGACATAGTGAGCGAAGGCGTGATATAACAAAAAAAATTAGGAAACCAAATGTCCAAATGAGATTAGATTCAGTTCAATGATACTAGTATTAGTAATTGCGCTTTGCGCGATTGCGATGTTCTGGGTTTGTGTTGCTTGTCTGCAAATCATATTCGTAACCAAAAGTAATTTGCAGGAGCAATACATTTCTGCAGGACATCATTAGGAACCCTTTGAATGGAGAAGAAACTGTTGCCGAAAATGTAGTAAGAAAGAAATAAATATGCGGTCTAACACAATTCTGAACAAAGTGCATATGTGTTGTAACAAAGAAAATCTCAATATCAAATGATCTTTAAAAAATGTACTAAACATTTGGGCCAAAACATTTTTAACAGGGGGAAATAAACATACATATGATGTACTTTTTTCTTGGCCATTCATTAAAACACAATGTTAATTGTTTTAGTTACAAAGAACATAGAACATACACTAATAATAGTAATAATTCCTAATGGATTGAGGTAGAGTTCATTACAAAATAGTGCACAGTTCTAACACCAATTATTGAATAAAGATGGCAATGGGTTTCTTATCAAACTATCAATGTGCCATATTTATTAACTTCAAACTATCAAAAGAAGAAAATACAAACATGTCATCACACTATGCCTTCAACAAAACGAACATTTTAATGAACTTTGCCAATGTTACAATTATATATTGAGAATATATATTTACAGTATTACAAAATCATAATAACTAGTTTCTTACCCCGCGCTACACGCTGGGACGTATTCAACACCACCGTTCTCCAACAGAAAAACTCAACTCCGACCAAAAAACGCTTTCTCGCGCCTTGATAAGCTATAACCACTACACACCATCGTCATCGACCAACTCAGGAGTCGTCGTCACCGATTTACTATCAATCTACATCTGCCGACGCACCGTTTCAACCACCACCGGCGAAACACAGCAGCAGACGAAACCACTTTCATTCTTCTTACCCTGCACGTTCGGGCCTTGCGAAAAGCAAATCATCAGGCAACCGGTAAAACCAAAGAGAGAACTAGGAAAAAGGAGGTAGAAAACAAAAGAAAAAATAAAGTTTTCACTAAAAGACAAAGAAATTAATATTTGCAAACATTTGGTAATTATATATATATAGAATTTCAACAAAATAAATACGACGACAACAGTTGTATTGGGATGATTGAATTAGGAAAAGAATATAATAGAAAAAAAATTAAATCTAATATATTGAAGGGATATGTTACCAAAATATCACCAAAAACCATATCACAAAACTGCGCCTAGCTAAACATATACCCGCCCGTTTTACGTCAGCGGTAGAGCTAGCGTCCGTCATAGTAGGACGTTGACTCACCCGCACGTTTTACGCCAGCGGAACAGCTAGCGCCACCATATAATGACGCAGACTCCCCGCCCGTTCTACGTCAGCGGAAAGACTAGCGTCTATCATATACCGCCCGTTTTACGTCAGCGGGACAGACACACTACGAAGCTTCTTCAGCAAGATAGACAAAGCTTCATCAACAGGATTAAAAGATGCCTTCTGGGACAGCCTCAAGACACACACTCCTGCCCCAGGCAACTGTTCCTGACGCTGCAGACTGCCCGTCAGAGTTCTCGGCCAATCAGTGGTTGCGCTCAAACCTGACAAACAGAAAGGACGATGACGTGGCAGCTTCCCAGCCAAGATATCTCTCTAACAGAAGACTTTTGCAACCCTCCAACTTGTCTCGGGTTCTAGAAGAGGGATGATTACCCACCGTACAACAGCCCTTAGGCGGACGCCACGTAGATTTTCGTCAGGACGGTAACTGATGTATTGTAAAATACATCTATTTCCAGTGTGTAGTTTGTACAATTTTCGAGTCATTTAGATAGTTCTTTTATTAGTTTTAGGCTTGTACTTGTCTATTTTATTTATTGTAGGTTTTTATAGATGTTTATTAGTTTTGTGTCGCTTTTAGTACTTATTTATTTATTTTGAATTTTATAGGTGTTCATGGACGTTGGAGCGTAAACAAGCAACGTTGGTCAAGTCAAGAACACCCGAGTCAAAAGTACGGAGTTATGACACTATTAATAATAATAATAATAATAATAATAATAATAATAATAATAATAATAATATAATGATACAACAAAACGTGACAATGACTTTGTCACGGCCCACATGGCCCAAAAGAAGTTAGGAGGGCATAATATTATTATTTTTCGGGAGAGCAGAACAGGAACATATATTATTTCGAAGGTGTGCCGCAAATTGGAAGAGAGGGCAGCAACATTGGAAGTCAACGACAGCAGCAGCACTAAGAGACGAGAGAGTCAAGGGTTGAAGCACTGGTGCGAGCACGGGTCGGTTCTATTTCAATTATTATTATATATCTATTCAAACCCGTTGTGAACACCATGAATTTGTCTTGCTTTTATTGTTTTGATTGTGTCATGACTTTTATTGGCTAGACTTTTATCACTACCTAGGTTAAAGATGATGAATGCACTTGAATGATTTGTTTTCTTTTGGTTTTGGAACTTTAGGTTGTGGATTAATTTTAAAGTAAAGAACTTTTTATTTTCTGGTTTGATGTATATGCATATTTAGTTTTGTTTAATTAATTTTTATAAACTCCACTTGCGTTTTTGTGAATGTCTTTCATGTATGAATGCGGGATAGGTTGCGGACTGGGTGTTAGCAGCTAGTTTATGGTTAATTGCCTAGGGTTATCCATAGGAGTTGTAATTGTTAGTTAGGTAATTCTAAGTGTTCTACCAATTCTTAATAGCTGTGAGGTGCGAGATTGTTGGTCTGTCTAGGGTGTTAAATTGCTAGATCTAGAGGCTTTGTGAGAAGATCTTCCTAGTTTCCCTAGCATTCCTTGTAGGCCAAGTCTTATCAGGAATATTGTAGTTACCCCTTACACTTTCGGGTGTATTGTGACTTTCGCGCTGTGAGGTAGACTGTCTAGCGGGTACTTTAAGATTCGAGTAGGTAAGCCTGTGAGGGTAACCTCTCAACCGGTGGTTTAACAGCTTTTAGGAATTCTACGGGTTATATCTTGAGAAGGGTTAGGGTTCCCGTAGTTGACTTTAAGTTTAGTATTTTAAGATCCCGGTTCCACACCAGTTCCATAATTGTTAGAAAATTATCATTCATGTGTAGGATTCTAGCCTAGGTAGTGTCTTCCCCTTACCTGATCCGAACTCCAGTTTTTAGTTTGTGTCTATAGTTATTTTAATTTTACTTTATTTATTTTCATTAGTTTTTAGAAAACCCCCCATTTAAGTAACAAAATATTATTAAGTCAGTATTTAGGATAAGTAATCGAGTCTAGTTTACGTTTTCCAGTAGAGTCTCGTGGGTTCGATACTCGGACTTACTTTAGCTGTACTACACTGACCGGTACACTTGCCGGTTGTGTGGTTTAGGTTTAGAGAGTCTTAGTTTATAAATTTAAAACTTAGAGTGTCTAGTTTAGGTTAATTTAGTTCGTTTTTACTAAACCACTTTGAGCACATCAAGTTTTTGGCGCCGTTGCCGGGGACTCTTAGGCGATTGCGTTTATTAGCTTCGATTACACTTATCTGCTATATCTGTGCTACTTGTTGTTTGTTTTGAGTCTGTCTTTTATTTTTATTATATAATTATATTTAATTTTTTTTTATTTTTGAATTTAATCATGTGTGAGATCTGTGGAGGACCCCATTTTACCGTTAAATGCCCAAATGCATCGAGGTATCCCCCAGGTTACCGTGCGAATACGTATACTAGGCCATATTTCCTGCAGTATCACTGGACAGAACTGAACACGAAAGAGGAATTTGATGAATGGCTTAGATCATACAGGGAAGAGCGAGATAGGGAACGTAAGGCCATAATCGAGCGTCTAAATAGACCAAGTCCCATAGCTCTAAAGGTTCCTTGCTTTGATAAAAATGGGAACTTAGTTGGTCATCATGTTGGCTCCGGCCCGTTAATCCCACTTCCCCCAGGAACAAAGCCGCCTCCAGTGGAGATGGAAACAGTTTACCCGCACCCTGTTTGTAGAGCTCCCCCTGAATCACAGTTAGAGCCAGAGACCATAATGGACATCTTAGTCCCACCTCTGGTGCCACAAGTTACTATATATGATTTCGGGAGTGACTCTGATGAAGAGGAAACAGATGAGGAAGCAGTGATGGTTGAAGATGAGGTCAGTAATGAACCATCATGGGAGGTAGAGTTTGGTGACGAGTTGGTTGATTTGCCGATTCCAGAAATAGACAGAGATTTTGACCCAACGGTTGATCTCCACATCTTAGAGGCATTATTGGAAGGGTACCCGACTGTGGAAATAAAAGAGTCACCGAAGGAAGTTGTAGAAGAAGTGGTTGAAGAGGAAGATCACCACTGCTGGCCCGTGAAAACTTCAAAGGATAGAGTGTCACTGGATCAACCAAAATCACGGGAGAAGGCGAAGAGGCACCTGGACCAACACAGGTTGAGGGTCAAGAGTGGCAGAGACAACAAGTCCTCACATTACATGCCGAGAATCAAGTTTGGTCCAGGTAAATTTAAATATTGGTGGCCCGACCCGTTTAAATTCGATATAATATTTTTCAATTCCACTAGTATATTTTTGTTAATTAGTAAGGACCGGGTGGAATTAAACGGGTTGGATCGGGTCCAGATAAAAGAGAAGCCCCCTGATTAAGTTTAAGTGTGGGGAGGCTTTGTAGAGTTTGTAAAAATTAATTATTTATGAGTTATTTTTTTTTCTTTGTCGTCGGTTTTTATTTTTGTGTTGAGTCAGTTATTTTTTTTGTGAGTCGGTATTATGCTCGGGTTTTGTTTTGCTTTGTTTCTGCAGGTTTGGATTGCACCGCCCGTACTCAATTTCCATTCGGGCGATTCCGGAGCTGTTGACATTTATCAAGGCAAGCCCAGATTTTACCATTGTGTCAGAGCCGGTCGCGAATGAAATGCTATACGATCGAGCTGGATTGGACTAGAGTGTTAGAGCTTATAAAGAAAAATTAACCAGCTAAGTCCTTTTCAATTTGCCCTCGTTCTTTTTAATTTTGTATTTGGAATTTTTTTTTCTAAGTCGTTTTCTATTCCTACATTGAGGGCAATGTAGAGTTTAAGTGTGGGGATGGGAAACTGTCGTTTATTCTGTATAGAGTCGTTTTGAGTCTAAAAAAATTGAAAAAAAAAATGTCTCTGATTTTGAAGTTTGCATTATATAAAATATGGAAGATGATAGGTAAAGTTAGGTGTTCGGTTTTCAAATAGTATGTATAATAAGAGATTAAAATTGATTGAAAACGTGTCTGATTTGGGATATGTGGGTAGGCTCGGCCGGTAGAAAGGTTTCCTTTGAAAAGTAATAAATTAATTATGTTAGGCTATTTTGTGGGTTCTCATCTAGGAGAAACGGGGAGACCGAAACCGCCAAAAATAGTATAAGAAGCACCGTTATAAGTAGAAAACCGTTAGAATTTCTAATCACTTAAAAAAAATTAGAAATCAAAGCAAAAATGCTGAAGCTTAAGGTGCCTGGTCACTGGGATAGCGACTTGGATTGGCCACACCCTCTAAGTTAAGTATGCTGAGATGAAAAAAAAAATGCTGAAGCTTAAGGTGCCTGGCCACTGGGATAGCGACTTGGATTGGTCACACCCTCTGAGTTAAGTATGCCGAAAAAAATAGAAAAAAAAGTGATTTTAAATTCTCTTGGTTTTCTACATAGGACGGTTGGGAAATGGTTAATTGGTCGTTCCTTTAGCTCCATAAGCTTGAGGTGGGATTAGGAGGAACTGTGGCTTCTTTAGAGTGAGACCCTAGATAGACTAATTAACATGAACTTAACATAAATAAAAAGGGGCTTGGAAACCGGTATGGGTTTAAGAGGATCAGTATACTTGCAATCGCAATCAACACGTTAGTAGATTATAAATTAAGTAACCTATGTTTTGAAACCGGATGTAAGCCTGACTGTGATTCCATAGCATAATTCTTTTTCAGGGACGAAAAAGAGTTAGTGTGGGGATATTTGATGTATTGTAAAATACATCTATTTCCAGTGTGTAGTTTGTACAATTTTCGAGTCATTTAGATAGTTCTTTTATTAGTTTTAGGCTTGTACTTGTCTATTTTATTTATTGTAGGTTTTTATAGATGTTTATTAGTTTTGTGTCGCTTTTAGTACTTATTTATTTATTTTGAATTTTATAGGTGTTCATGGACGTTGGAGCGTAAACAAGCAACGTTGGTCAAGTCAAGAACACCCGAGTCAAAAGTACGGAGTTATAACACTATTAATAATAATAATAATAATAATAATAATAATAATAATAATAATAATAATAATAATAATAATAATAATAATAATAATAATAATAATAATAATAATATAATGATACAACAAAACGTGACAATGACTTTGTCACGGCCCACATGGCCCAAAAGAAGTTAGGAGGGCATAATATTATTATTTTTCGGGAGAGCAGAACAGGAACATATATTATTTCGAAGGTGTGCCGCAAATTGGAAGAGAGGGCAGCAACATTGGAAGTCAACGACAGCAGCAGCACTAAGAGACGAGAGAGTCAAGGGTTGAAGCACTGGTGCGAGCACGGGTCGGTTCTATTTCAATTATTATTATATATCTATTCAAACCCGTTGTGAACACCATGAATTTGTCTTGCTTTTATTGTTTTGATTGTGTCATGACTTTTATTGGCTAGACTTTTATCACTACCTAGGTTAAAGATGATGAATGCACTTGAATGATTTGTTTTCTTTTGGTTTTGGAACTTTAGGTTGTGGATTAATTTTAAAGTAAAGAACTTTTTATTTTCTGGTTTGATGTATATGCATATTTAGTTTTGTTTAATTAATTTTTATAAACTCCACTTGCGTTTTTGTGAATGTCTTTCATGTATGAATGCGGGATAGGTTGCGGACTGGGTGTTAGCAGCTAGTTTATGGTTAATTGCCTAGGGTTATCCATAGGAGTTGTAATTGTTAGTTAGGTAATTCTAAGTGTTCTACCAATTCTTAATAGCTGTGAGGTGCGAGATTGTTGGTCTGTCTAGGGTGTTAAATTGCTAGATCTAGAGGCTTTGTGAGAAGATCTTCCTAGTTTCCCTAGCATTCCTTGTAGGCCAAGTCTTATCAGGAATATTGTAGTTACCCCTTACACTTTCGGGTGTATTGTGACTTTCGCGCTGTGAGGTAGACTGTCTAGCGGGTACTTTAAGATTCGAGTAGGTAAGCCTGTGAGGGTAACCTCTCAACCGGTGGTTTAACAGCTTTTAGGAATTCTACGGGTTATATCTTGAGAAGGGTTAGGGTTCCCGTAGTTGACTTTAAGTTTAGTATTTTAAGATCCCGGTTCCACACCAGTTCCATAATTGTTAGAAAATTATCATTCATGTGTAGGATTCTAGCCTAGGTAGTGTCTTCCCCTTACCTGATCCGAACTCCAGTTTTTAGTTTGTGTCTATAGTTATTTTAATTTTACTTTATTTATTTTCATTAGTTTTTAGAAAACCCCCCATTTAAGTAACAAAATATTATTAAGTCAGTATTTAGGATAAGTAATCGAGTCTAGTTTACGTTTTCCAGTAGAGTCTCGTGGGTTCGATACTCGGACTTACTTTAGCTGTACTACACTGACCGGTACACTTGCCGGTTGT
This sequence comes from Ambrosia artemisiifolia, assembly GCA_032199755.1. Taxonomy (NCBI): domain Eukaryota; kingdom Viridiplantae; phylum Streptophyta; class Magnoliopsida; order Asterales; family Asteraceae; genus Ambrosia; species Ambrosia artemisiifolia. Next base: position 34,788,570 of record CM063524.1, read on the forward strand.
GTGGTTTAGGTTTAGAGAGTCTTAGTTTATAAATTTAAAACTTAGAGTGTCTAGTTTAGGTTAATTTAGTTCGTTTTTACTAAACCACTTTGAGCACATCAGTAACATCCCCCCTTTCCTCTCTTTTTATCAAACCCACTTGCACCATTGGGCCGGAAACCTAGAGACACCTCTACCAGGGCCGGGCCCCACTAAGGGTAGAGGACGGGTTGAGAAGGTCGTATGTCGAGGTACTATAAAAGGAGGAGTCCCTTCTCCTTTTATTGGCATCCAATATTTTATGAACACTTTCACAGAAAAGACTACGAGCACATCATACTTTTCCAACCCTTGTTTATTTGCTAATATTTAGAGGCCCAGCTCTTCTAACTTGTTGTCTCTAAACATCCTTGGTCTTGTCCATAGACCTATCGCGTTTTATAAACATACCTTTTTAGAAACACCCCGTAGTATCACTACCAAGATGGGCGCAAACCCGGCAATCTAGGATTCGTGTTTCTTCATTGGCGCCATCCGTGGCCTTACCACAATACTCTAAACAAAAGCTTTAACTAGCCAGTTCATTTACATCAAAAATGACTACACCAGCCCCAAAAATCCACTCCCCCTCAGGAGTTGTCGAAGACATAACCAATCAGGGCCATGACGGTGATGATCAAAACAACACCATCATCAGCCCCCATGCAATCGATTTTGATGCCGCCGATGCTCCACCTCCCACGCAGGAGGAAATTGACGAAATCAATAACGATTGGTATGATCGACAAAAGAAATTGCTAGACGCTCAACTTGAGCGTCGACACATAACAGGAAAAGCCATCATGGCTTCAACACAAAGTGTCAAAAAACCGATTACTACCCGTCATAGGGAGGTCAGGGGAAACCCATTGCAGACCAGGCCCATGCAGAGTACAACCGGTTTGACGAAGACGACTACGACGAAAATTCTTGGGAGGACGACGCCTCAAGGGACTACCGTCGCACCTCATATTATCACAGAGAATGTCTCAACCATTTCAATAACGACGCAACCACTAACCTGTCGCATCTATACAGGCCAACGGCATTCGAAGACAAATTCAAATTTACAAGACGTATCTCTCAAGCACCAATACCACCAAGGCAGGGTTTCCCGGCCAACGTCAAGTTATATGACGGCCTCACCGACCCCGATGACCACCTCGGCATTTTTAACCAAGCCGGGGCCGTCATCGGATGGACCTTACGTGTCTGGTGCCACATGTTCCCCTAGACACTCTCCGGAGCAGCTAGGGTATGGTTCGACAACCTCCCGTTCGGAAGCATCGACAGCTACGAACAGCTGATCGACAAATTTTCACTCAACTTCAGTCAACAACGTCGCCACAAGCGCGAAAAAAGATCCATCTCAGCAAGCGCGGAGACACTGAACCGCTCAAAGACTTCATCGTGCGGTTCAACAAAGAAGCACTCCAGCTAGGAACTGGGGACGAGGCAACTCGAACCTCCTTCCTAGCAAATGTAAATGACGACAACTTACAAAACACCCTTCAGGGCAAAGATGGTATCCCAGACTCTTGGGAAGAGGTCGTCCGAATCTCCAAACTCTACGCTGGAAACCAAAAAACAAAAAATCAGAACCAGCGTGGAAGCACAAGCAACAACCGCAATCGCAATAACAACCGATCCTCCGTCTGGAGCCGCATCTCCGGCACTACCGACAAAGGAAGATATTCACCCTCTGGCGACGCCAGAAATATCATCGGCAACAAACAAACGAGCGACCAGCGCAACAGTGGCCGAAGAAACCAAGTTCTGTCAACCTCACTAAAACACCATCTCAGGTATTAGCTCAAGTTCTGTCAACCGGAGAAGTTGCGTTTAAACTCCCAAAACCCATGGGAAATAAACGCAAAAATGTCGATAACACCCGCTTTTGTGACTTCCACAAAGACGTGGGCCACGACACTGACAACTGCCACAACCTAAAAATGGAGATAGAGGCTGCCCTTCGTTCTGGCAAACTAACCAACCTTGTCAAAAACGTGCGCGCGAGCGCACGAAGAACCGAAGAAACCACAAAGCCAATCAAGGCCATCATAACACATCATGTCCGAGGCGCCTACTCAAGACAGTGTCATATGACACACCGCAACAAGCGCAAACTTCAACCAGCAAGCGTCGCGACTACGTCGCGACAACCAGACACTGAAAATAACACCGACTGGAAAGAAGCCCAAGTCATCCCCCCAACAGTACCGAGAAGAGCAAAGTCAACAACACCACTCATCATCACAGCCCTGTTCGGCCACTATCGCACATACAAAATGATGTGCGACTGCGGAAGCAGTTTCGACATCATGTACCAGCAATGCTTTGAACAGCCGGATGATGAAGACAAAGCGCGTCTTGAGCCAGACGCACCCATCGCCGGTTTCTTCAACGAGGTTATTCATCCCCTCGGCAAGTTTGACTACACAGTCACCCTTGACGATGGGATTCATACGCGCTCGGAGACATGCACATTCCATGTCATCCTAGCTACCTCATCATATAACATCTTGTTAGGTCGACAAGGCGTTGCCAACTTTAACAGCAACGCGTCAACCCCTCATCAAACCATCGGTTTCCCAACAGCAACGGGGATCGCGTACATCCGAGGCAATCAGGAATGCCTCGTTACAACAGAACCAGCGGCGCACACACCACCGTCCAAACCAGCCGCTACTGAAAATAAAAAATGGCTCCTCAACCCATCTTTCCCCGAACAAACAATCACCTTGGGATCAACTTTGTCCCCCCAAGTGCGCGTACACCTGAAGCAACTGCTGGTGGCAAACAAAGAGATTTTATCCTGGCAGTCATCCAACATGACTGGCGTCCCAAGAGATGTAGAGGAACATCGCCTCAACACCTACAAGGACGCACGACCCGTCGCTCAGAAAAAGAGTCTGCTAGGCCCGGACAGAGTCAAAGCCATGAACGAGCATGTCAACGACTTACTCGAGGCCGGCATCATCAGACGATGCAACCATCAAACATGGGTGGCCAACCCGGTCATGGTCCTTATAAACAAAGCATGCTCGAAGGATTACTACCCCCTACCGGAGATAGATCTTAAGGTAGACTCTCTCGCGGCATTCAAATTCAAATGCTTCCTCGATGCTTATCGAGGATACCACCAAATAAAAATGTCCTACGAAGAAGAAGATAGAACCGCCTTCCGAACCGACAGAGGGGTGTACTGCTACACCAAAATGCCCTTTGGCCTAAAGAATGCAGGCGCAACCTATAAGCGCCTAATGAACCAGGCCTTTATAAACCAGATCGGTGTCAATCTAGAAGTGTACGTCGACGACCTGGTAATAAAAAGCCGACAGGAAGACACAATGCTCCTGGACATAGAGCGCACCTTTGAACAACTGCGCAAAATCAAAATGAAACTCAATCCAGGCAAGTGTTCATTCGGGGCCGAAGAAGGCAAATTTCTGTGCGTCATCGTCACCAATGGTGGCTTTAAACCAAATCCGGAAAAGGTTCAAGCCATCCAGCGCATGCCATCGCCCAGCTCCATCAAAGACGTTCAGACACTCATGGGCCGCCTAGTCGCCCTGAACCGCTTCCTATCGAATTAAGCGTCAAAGTCTTTTCCTTTTGTTCATACGCTGCGCAATGTATTAAAAAAGACACAATTCCGTTGGACACCCGAGGCGGAAGTGGCTTTTTCTGAAATGAAACAATGTTTGACCTACTTGCCAACTCTTACAGCACCTTTACCAGAAGAGCCGCTAACACTATACCTATCCGTTTCGGAAAAAGCGATAGCCGCAGTATTACTGGTTGATCGCAACAAGGTTCAAATACCAATGTACTACATTAGCCGCACCCTGGAAGACTGATAAACGGTCGAATACACCTTGTTAATATGCTTGTTTTGTATATATTTTGGCTTTTAATCGTTGCATTTTAGGTACATTCTATTATATTTTAATAATAATATAAATGCATGAGTTTTAATATAAAATTTATTATATATATATATAGAGTAAAGATCAAATACATATAGTTTTTTTGTAGGAACTGTGAGAATCAAAGGGGGTAAAAAAAAAATTATTATTTTTTTTAGAATTTTTTTTTCCCATGTGCTTAAACATTCTTTCTAGATTAATAATACAAAAAAAAATAAAAAAAAAATTTTAGTGTAATTACGTCATTAAGGTAAATACATTAGTTTACACTAGAGTAATTATGTAATTACTCTACACGTAATTACTCTACACCAAAATTTTTTTATTTTTTATTTTTTTTTTAGTTTTCAATACTATAATACATGTTTAACAATATGGGGAAAAAAAAATTTAAAAAAAAAATTAAAAAAAAATACCCTCCTTTGATTCTCACAGTTCTTACCAAAAAAGCTATTTGTACCGGATCTTTCCCATATATATATATATATATACTATTAATTTACAAACTAAATAAATAGTAAACTTAATATTATTTTATTCATATTAAACTTAATATTATTTTATCATATTATTTTATTTAAAAACTTTACTATATTATATATTATATTATATACTATTAATACAAAAACGTTATTATATTATATATGATATTATATTATATACTATTAATACAAATAATATAATATTATGTAATTTCATTATTATTTTATTCATATTATTTTATTTAAAAACTTTATTATATTATATACTATTAATATAAATAACATAATATTATGTAATTTCGTTACAAATTTCATGTCTTACCTTATGTGTAAATTTCTTTATTTTTTTAACGTTTACAACCAAAATGGAATCTCGATTGTGTAATTCATTGATTGATCAACACCTCATCTAAATCTCGATTGTAAAACGCGCAACGCGCGTGATTTTATACAACTAGTTATTTAATTAGTAAACTTGGAAATTCAATTTCCATGTTGTTTTGGTCCTTTGGATACTTACGAGAAAACAAAACGAAACACAATCAATTGGATGAATGAGGTATTTTAATATGGTGAAGTGATCATTTCATTTATTCACAATGTTTTCATAACCGGACAGGACATCGAACTGGTTGTCTTACTGGTTCACTGGTCGGACCGGTTCAACCGGTCCAACCGGATAACATTATATGTATGATTTAACATATATAATTTTAATATTAAAAATGCAAACATAATATTAAATAATTAGAATCATGAATAAAATAAATAGAATTGTTTTCATTTCTTGACTTTCCCACCAAACTTTTCAGACTTCTATTTAGAATCAAGAATACAATAAATAGAATTTTAAACACAATTTAAAATAGTGGGAGCCAGCTGTGTACTTGTGTATGTGTATTTCCAAACATCAATTTCTTATTTTCTTATTTCCTTTGTCAACATCGATATCCACATTCTTCTCCGTCAATCTTCTTTCTTCTCTCTAAACTGCACCATCTTGTACCATTTATCCAACAAAGCTTCAACCATAGTTAGAAAGATGAAAAAGGAGACAAGACTGTGAGGATACCGGCTGAAAGGAAGACCTGCATATCAAGAGCCGAGCTTCACGGTCGTTCACCACAGATGCTGCAAGAGAGACATGCAAAAGCTTCACGACCGGTCCGGCCCATTTAACACCGGTTCCCGGTTTTACCGCCGATCCCCGGTTCAACCGGACGGTCCTCTGCATTGACGGTCCTGACCACTGGATCGGCCCGGAAGAAGCGACGTTTCCTGGTCCGACCGGTCGAACCGGTCGGTCCGGTCCGGGTTTAAAAACATTGTTTATTCAACTTATTTGCTCAACGTACAGGAAAGAGAATAAAATAAAGTTTTCAAAGTCTAATTGGGCTATGATATAGACTGGAGTCTTATTGGACCAAAAGGAAATAACAAAGAGAAGAAAAATATGTCTTCGGTTTGGCACTGTTTGGAAGCCCACAAAATATCATCAGGGAGAATAAAAGAATCGCACAACAACTTTGAGAAGAAAGTCGGTGTATAAAGGAAGTACTATTTTTTTATAGGCAGCAGCCTTTTGGCTGTCGAGGGAAGTCGCACATCAGAGCTTGGAGGGTTCGACGAGGCAGAAAGAGAAACAAGGGGCGGGAGGCTTCTACCATAACCATGAGCAGTTAAGTCATCCGTGATTTCCTCCCGGGTGAATCTTTGTATTGATTTTGTTTTCTGAACTCGTTTTAATTATGTATGAACTAGTATTTTTAATACTTGTGTTGGATTGAATAGACGTGTGCTAATATTTGATATCACTTGTTCTGTTGACATGACTAGTATCACTAGGAAGGTGATTGGTATTTGTATAAGGATAGCTAGGCGTACGGTTTACTTTGAAAACATGTCCCTAGTTATTATTTCAATCTAAATAGTTATGGTGACATGATAGGATAACTAGATTATTGGGTTGTAATAGCTTAACTAGATTGTTCGGTTACGCTTGAAAATCGTCCTTAGTTATCGTGACAGGATAATTAGGTTGTTCGGTTACTCTTGAAAATCATCCCTAGTTAATTAGGTTGTTTGGTTACTTTTGAAAATCGTCTTTAGTTGAAGATACAAACCAATAATCCCAAGGCCATGTCTATGTGGTGTTCTTATGGTTAAATCGAATAGGTTGCAAGATTATACGAATAGGATCCCGGGTGGAAGTTACATTTATCTTTATTATTTGTTTAGATTATTTTGTTATCATTTCATCATTTCTATAAAACAATCAAAACGATAAATCTAGCAAACTTCATAATTGTATTTTTTTTTTATATTTATTTTGGTAATTAGCTTAGACAAATAAACAACTATTGTGATGCTAACCACATCCTCCTCGTGGATTCGATATTCCCTACTTACCCTAGCTACCTAGGTTATTTAGGTTTTGTATGACCCTTGACGACATACGGTCATCAAAGACGCAGAAACCAGATACTCCATGATGGAAAACTGGTCTTAGCACTAGTTCACGCATCCAGGCATCTCAGGCAATATTTTCAAGGGCACCCAATCCACGGCTTACAGACTACAGAATAAACACTGTGCTCTCAAAACCAGAGTTATCTGGGCGCCTAGCAAAATGGGCAATCAAACTTGGCGCCCACACCATCATCTACAAGCCACGACCAGCAATCAAGGGACAGGTTCTCGCGGATTTTGTAACAACCCGACCAGGAGGGGGCTGGACGTTACGACAGTTTGGTAACAGACTTGCACAACGGAAGCAACGATAAAAAATATTTGAATGTTATATAATTTCTAATCCAAAAATATAAATACATAACTAAAATAAATAGTCTAATATTTAAGCAGGGACGAAATGCGGCGGTCGTCGAAGCAGTTAACGGGTTGTTATCCACTAGCCAATCCAATCTCTACACGTCCATAAGTCTAGAGGCTCTAATCCGCGATGCTTATAACTCAATCTTCTATCACGATAATCTCTATTCCACCCAAGCAAATATATACATCGTCTTCACGATCGTCCAAATGCAGTACCTGAACACATGCTTAAAAAGAGTTGGGTCAGCAATTACGCTGTTGAGTCCGTATAATAGTTAAGTGGATCCAAAACATGTTTATCAGTTCAAAAGCCAGTTACCAAGTTTACACAAAGTTCAACACATTTTACACAAAGTGATGCACAAGCGACACCTCAACCCTAACATGGACTCTATATACTGCCAATATAGGTCCTGGCAAAATATATGCCGCAATGGTCTTTCATCTTAGTGGAGGGTTTCCCGGGCCCAACGTCCCGGGTCCACCTTGCGTGGGGGATTCCCCAAGTAGTACTACCCATATATTAAGTGGCTTACCTCTAAGTTAATGAGTGTCAGTATTATCCGGCAGTCTGTATCATGTCACATCAAACAGTTTACACAAAACAGTTTACACACACAAGCATGTATTCACCCCAAAACGTTTAAAACAGAAAAAGGGGCGTGGTATACGAACTCACCTTGACAAAGTATCACATCATGTTATGTTACTCGGTCATATGGTATTCCAAATCCGAAGCCCCACCTAGGGATCACATACAATATCCTAATATAACAACAAGCATTAGTGTAGTCCCAAAATACTAGATCTTTCAAGTGCACAAGATTGTTATCACTTAGAAACACCTATTTATTAGGTGTTTTAAGTGATTAATCTTCACAAACAAAGAAACTAGATAAAACTAGTAAAACCGACACACAAGATAAAGAAATTCAAGCTTTCCATTAATGATAAACATCAAAGCACCATGGATTCATACACTCAAGTTCGCAGATTGCTTCTTGTGTTCTAAGATAACCAAAAACCCTAACCCTAGAGCTGCACACAAGCTTCCTTTATATAGGTAGGAGCTGATGGGCCTGCGCACTTAGCTAAGTGCGCAGGGCCCGTCTGTTAAGTGCGAAATCTGAGCTCTTAGTCAAGTGCTCAAACCTGAGCACTTAGTCAAGTACTCAAACCTGAGCACTTACTCAAGTGCGCAAACCTGAGCACTTAGTCAAGTGCTCAAACCTGAGCACTTAGTCAAGTGCTCAAACCTAAGCACTTAGTTAAGTGCGCAAAACACTAGGGTTTACGTAAAACTATGGTTTAATTACACAATCTGTCCTCTAACATTAAAACTACAAAATAAGCTACCAAAAGTCTTTGTTCTGGTAACTGTGGTCTCAACTGAACCCAACAATACTCCCCCTAGACCACAGATACCAGATCTTCATCTGTTAGCTTCAAACCGAGATATCACTCGATTCACCTTCTTCCTACATTTCCCGCACTGGTTGTTTTGGAACTATCACTTCTGGAGCTTCAGAGTTTCTGGCTGCTTTTCTTTAATTGTCAGCTTTGTCTTTGTTAGCAATTTCCTTGTCTTTGTCTCCAAGCTCCTTCTCTTTGTCTGCAGCCTCGATCATTTCCAAAATTTCTAGCATCTCCAGCTTCCTCACTTTAGCATGATCTACTGCTCTTTGAAATAGCATTCCTTCTTCCAGCAGTGTCTGACCGGCTCCAACTCTGATTGTGTTCCCAAACAGCTACATCAACTCTAATAGATAAAACATGAATACATCTACCAGATCGAAGAATCTCACAATCTCGTCCCCTACACTGTTCTTGATAACAGACTGGATGATGATCAGGATTATATGCAATAAACACATCTCACATTCTAACACATATTTTAATACTCCCCCTAAACTTTTTATATTTTGTACGTTTTTTTTTTAATAAAAACAAACACAACAAGGAGGGGTTAACTGTTTCTCACCTCTTGCATACAAGATCATACTAACCATACCTGCCAGATCACATTTCAACTTTCCGTTGGATAGCTACAGCCCAAGAAAAACTGTCGGTATGTTTGTCCACTTAAATCCATGCCTCTCGTCTTTCAACATACGTTTGGTGATGAGATTTATCATGTTTTGGTAATATTGACGGAAAGTTAGTGGACCCCACTTGTGCTAGGTGTAAGCCTACCAATCCTCAAGGTTTATTGAGATATAATGGTGAGAGCTTCAGGTCTATGTTTCCATAAGCAGAGAAGATGATCATTATGTCAATCAGATGATGAGAGCTTCAGGTCTATGTTCCCATAAGCAGAGAAGATGATCATCTGATTGCTTTTTGAGCTATCTATATGTTTGCACGTCACTAACATTGCGTGTCTTTTGTTGCTCATTTGTTTGAATAGCCCCGCCTTGGTAGCTTGCACACTTAGGTGTCTTTTGATTACATATGCACAAAATTTTCTGTGTCTTTTGATCTCTCAACCTGTGTATGACCGGACTCAGCTTGTGCAGACCTAAAACACAGTGGGAATCCAGCTTTCCGTGTAGATCTATTCTGTTAATCACCTATTAGCAGTTTACTCGATTCCAAGCTGAATCTACCGACATGTCGTTGCTTGAAGCCGCAACATCCTCTGGATCCTATTCACATGCTGACAAAATATGATTAGTCCCTATCATTTCTTGTTAATTTGCAATAGAGATATACTTTCTCCCCCAAAAATCTTGTTTTGTATGAAAATAGGATTTTTTTTTTTTTTAACACCATGACATAATGTGAGATCACTCAAAATTTATCATTTCCAGCCAAGTGACCAATTGGAGGAAACGAGTTTCGTCAAAAGCCTTTGTGAGGATATCTGCCTTTTGATCAGCAGTATCAATGGATAACACTTGAATGTATCCTTTATCGTGAGCATCGCGAATAGAGTGAATCCTGATCTCAATATGTAGTGTTTTTAGAATGGTCGATAGGATTCTTCACGATGTCACGACAAGCATCATTATCAATGAAGATTGGGGTTTTCTTGACATTCAAACCGTAATCCAGCAACTGATTTTGGATCCACAAAGCTTGACATCAACAACTGGACGCAACAGTGTACTCGGCTTGATCAGTGGAGATAGACACTGTTATCTGCATTTTGCTTTGCCAAGATACAAGCCGATTCCCCAAAAATTTGCAACCACCAGAGACAAATTCTCTATCAATTCTACAACCTGCATGATCATTATCAGAGTAAGCGATTAAATCAAAATTATCACTCTTAGGATACCATAAACCAAGCTTTGGTGTTCCTTTGAGGTAGCGGAAGATCCTTTTGATTGCAGTTTCATGAGATTGCTTGGGATTTGACTGAAAACGAGCACAGCATCCAACTGCCCACATGATGTCTGGTCCGCTGGCGATGAGATACATCAATGATCCAGTCATGGATCGATATGTTTGGGGATTCACTGATGGTTCTTGATGCGCCCCTATCAACATGCTACATATATCTCATAAGAGCTATCAACCATTTATGCAGCTTATTCAAAAAAAAAATTACAAAAAATAATAATAATAATATACAAAGATAAACTAAAGAAAATCTATGTACAATCACGACTCAGACATTTAATCAAGTGACTTTGGGAATCCAAGTTTGTTTTAGTTTTGATCTGTCGTGATTTTCACCCAAAATTGACTCTTGTCTTTTCCAGATTTGTGTATTTTTAACAAAACTTTTTACGGTTTGTTGAAGATTTTTGATCTGATCAGAAAAAGAGTTTTGTGATTTGACATCTTTCTGTGGTTTAGGTTTCAAGTGTCAGTTTTTGACCACGTGACCCTCATTTCCACATCTGAAGCATTTTGAATGCTTAGGCTTGATCTTAGGTGAAGATCTGGATGATGATGGTTGTGATGTTCTTTTCTCGAGCTTGTCTGAGCAGGAGCTTTCACTTGAACTTGATTCATCCTTGCTGCTACTTGATTCTTCATTTGTGTTGCAGTCAGGTATGCTGATGTTGCTCTCTGTATCACTTAGTGATTCTTCAGAACTTGAGTTACCTGTTTCACTTTGTGATTCTTCAGAACCTGATACATCTGTGGATGAAGGGATAAACTCTGGGATTTCCTCAGTGAGAAATTTCCCAAACCTGTTAAGCTTTAGTTCTGGTACAAACATAGGTGGTTTACACGTATGTTTATCATCAGAGAATGCAGCATTAAGATCAACACAAACAGGCATAACATTGTCAACACAAACATTTGAACGTCTGATAGGATTCTTCCTATCATCAGGGGCCACAGCACCCTTTAAATCTAGTTTAGAAGTCAAGTTAATACAGTCATCCGGCCTAGATAAACTATTACAGTTATCCATCCTAGATAAACTATTACATTCATCCATATTAATTAAAGTATTACACTCATCCGAAATCAAATTGTTTTTAGACTTTTCATTGTTCCAGATGAACCAATTCACTGTGGAGTAATTGGCACCTGGATGTCCTAACCCCATTGTCTGCCCACCACAACTCTCATCATCTTCCACCCGACCCTGTTGGGTCACATCTGCATCGCTTTTACTATTGTTAGCATTTGACTCAGATTCATCACATTTGTTTTCAAAAAGATCATTTTTAGGATGAGGTGTTGGAATGGGTATGTATTCACTTCGGCTCAAGGGTAAGAATAGTGATCTTTCGATTCCATTCTTATCCTTATACCCAATTCCATCTTTTACAAATGATTGCCTTGAGCAATCAACGATATCAGCATGAGCCTGTTTGCTTACATTCCATTTGTCAATAATGATTTGAAGACGAGTTGTTTCATTTCTAGATTTTTCTAATTTTGAGGTTAAGTCATTTATTAGAAAATCCTTTTTGAGAACAAATTCTTTTAGAGTCTGCATTTCAGCTAGAGTTGCATTCAACTTTCGCTGATATGCCCACTCATTTTCTTTCATTTCAGAGTTAATTTTTCGGATATCATCCATTTCTCTTAAAACCCTTCTGTTGTGTGACAAACAGTAAGCAACAGCTGTAACGCACCTAGGTGAGCACAGCTTTGATTTTATTTCAAGAGGAATGTTTACCATATCTTTCTCCTCAGCTTTCTTGGGTGCACTTTCCATCTTTTCAGCTGCTTTCTCAGTGGGTGTCTTCTCAGCTATCAAAGCCTCCTCTCCAGTCTGATCTTTCTTCTTCTCAGCAATCAGCACACTCTTCAGTCCTGCATTCTTTAGCATCTCACCTTTTAGCACCTCAGTTGATGACCCTTCTAGTGAATTTGCACCGTTTGAGGATTTGGTGCAAATTTTGGCCATCAGGGCTTTGTTTACTTCAACTTCGGCTGCAGCTGCCTCTTCTCCCCAATCAAAATCTTCAACAACCAGTGCCTTCTGTGGTTCCTTCTTATTTCCCCCATTTCCATCAGTTATGGCCACCAACCTCTTAGCGGGCTTGATTTCAGCTTGATTCAAGGTGGGACACTCATATTTGAAATGCCCAAGAACTTTACAGTTGTAGCATCGGATCTTTGACTTGTCAAAACCAGCTTTACCCATCCCCACTCTCCTACTAGTTCTGTCTTGAAATCTTTTAACCCTCAGAGTGATCATTGCCATCTGCCATTTGAGGTCCATTTCCTCCATGTCATCTGAATCCACTTGGTACATATCTTCAGGGGACATCATCTCATTTTTGATTTCACTAGTCTTCAGTGCTTCAAAACTGCTCATGAAGGTGTTGAAGAGTTCCACATGTTCAGTGGCCAACTTGGTAACTTGTGGATTTAGTGTCTTCGCTGCCTTTTCTGAGTACATGACTGCTTTACCCGAACTTGAAATTCCACCACCCATTGAGTCCACATATGCATGTGATGAACTTGAACCCATCTCACCAATCGGGGTCATCAACGCCAGATTCTTCATTGTAGTGCTAGGAGCGACCTTTGGAACAATCTGATTCATCTCTCTTTTTGTGATATCCATTTCAAATGACTTCAAAGTGTTTATGAGATCAGCCAAAGTGGATTGAGCATCTAAGTATTCCTTCCTAATCAGCATGCATTGAAGGCTCCATTCCTTAGGAAGAGAATCAAGCAGTTTCTTGATGGAGTTTCGGTTGTTGACAGGAATTCCAGCTTTCTTCATCTTTGTTAACAGGCTCATGAACCTGTCAATGTGTGACGACAAGCTTTCTCCTCGAACACTCCCAAACATATCATATTCTTTCTGAATCATGTCTTGCTTGTTCTGTCTCATCTCAGCATTTCCCTCGTAGTACTCACTCAATGCGAACCACAGATCATGCGCAGATCCGTACTCTTCAAACATGTTGTACACATCTTTAGACAAAGCCATGGTGAGAGCACCATAGGCTTTGTGATCTCGTTGCATCAACTGCTTGTCAAGATCTGTGTAGGTAGTAGGATCAGTGTTGAACACCTCTCCTGCTTCAGTGGTCCTCACTGGAATGTGAGGTCCAAGTTGCACAGAGTTCCATTGAGTGTGATCATTGACAAAGTAGAATGCTTTCATCCTGTTTTTCCAAGTACCATAATCTTCAGCACCCATTAATTTGGGAATTCGGGTTATTGTTCCTGTTTCCAGTTCTGCTTGGGTTATGGGATTAACTTGGTATGAGTTGTTGTTACCAGCCATTGATTTAGATTGATTTTAAAAGTCTGATTAATTGATTTTAATGGTTACAGTCCAGAAAAAGTCCAGAGTCCTTAATTGTAATGATCAGTCCACAAGTGCGCAAATAAGTGCGCAAATAAGTGCGCAAATAAGTGCTAAGTGCGCAAAATTTGTTAAGTGCGCAGTAACAAGACAGCAGCAACCTGAAACAATGGAGCAAACAGCTATGTCAAGATCTTGATCTCCTGATAAGTGCGCAATCTTGAAGTACACAAAACGCTAAGTGCGCAAATCTGTCAAGGCTGAGCAAGACAAGTGCTCAGTCTTTGACTGATCAGTTTGCGAACTTATTTAAGTACGCAAACACTTAAACTCTCGTTTAAGATTTTAAGTGCGCAGAAACCCTAGCCAAGTACTCAAAAATTGCACCCTTTCAGCAAGTGCGCAAACCAACTAGTGATTTCTGATAAGTGCGCAGAAACCCTAGTTGTGTTTTAGGAGATAAAACTGATTGTTAGCCTAAGTGCTCAAAAATTTAAAATAAGTACGCAAAACTGAGACAAGTACTCAAATTTTGAAACAAGTACTCAAAATATGAAACAAGTGCTCAAAATATGAAACAAGTACTCAAAATTTGAAATAAGTACTCAAAATTTGAAATAAGTACTCAAAATTTAAAACAGGTGCTCAAAATTTGAAACAAGTGCTCAAAATTTGAAATAAGTACTCAAAATTTGAAACAAGTGCTCAAAATTTGAAATAAGTGCTCAAAATTTGAAACAAGTGCTCAAACTTTGAAATAAGTGCTCAAAAGTTGAAATAAGTACTCAAAATGAGTACTCAAAATTTTGAAATAAGTACTCAAAATTTGAAACAAGTGCTCAAAATTTGAAACAAGTGCTCAAAATTTGAAATAAGTACTCAAAATTTGAAACAAGTGCTCAAAGTTTGAAACAAGTGCTCAAACTTTGAAATAAGTGCTCAAAAGTTGAAATAAGTACTCAAAATCAGTACTCAAAATTTTGAAATAAGTGCGCAAATTAAGAAATAAGTGCGCAAAATAAGAGCGCAAAACTTGCTGAAAATGCACTAAACACAGCAGAATCTTATCCAAGCCTTTTTCAATTGTTCTGAAATGCTCGGATGATGTTTCTACCAAAGATGAACAACTTTTAACACCTTAGAAACACAACTATAAGGGAAATTTGAAGCAAATGGAGATGAAACACTTTTTTTTTATAAGAACTCACGCAAATAATGAAAAAATACAAAGAAACTAACAAAATGAGGGTTTTGGTATCTTAATCAGATACAATCTAGAGCACGAAGGCTCTGATACCAAATTATAGTCCCAAAATACTAGATCTTTCAAGTGCACAAGATTGTTATCACTTAGAAACACCTATTTATTAGGTGTTTTAAGTGATTAATCTTCACAAACAAAGAAACTAGATAAAACTAGTAAAACCGACACACAAGATAAAGAAATTCAAGCTTTCCATTAATGATAAACATCAAAGCACCATGGATTCATACACTCAAGTTCGCAGATTGCTTCTTGTGTTCTAAGATAACCAAAAACCCTAACCCTAGAGCTGCACACAAGCTTCCTTTATATAGGTAGGAGCTGATGGGCCTGCGCACTTAGCTAAGTGCGCAGGGCCCGTCTGTTAAGTGCGCAAATCTGAGCTCTTAGTCAAGTGCTCAAACCTGAGCACTTAGTCAAGTACTCAAACCTGAGCACTTACTCAAGTGCGCAAATCTGAGCACTTAGTCAAGTGCTCAAACCTGAGCACTTAGTCAAGTGCTCAAACCTGAGCACTTAGTTAAGTGCGCAAAACACTAGGGTTTACGTAAAACTATGGTTTAATTACACAATCAGTCCTCTAACATTCAAACTACAAAATAAGCTACCAAAAGTCTTTGTTCTGGTAACTGTGGTCTCAACTGAACCCAACAATTAGTGTGTGTAACCGAGTATTGCGGTTACACGTGTGGATGACTAGGACGTTTTGTTGTTAATGTCTAACTTATTCTAATAATTCCGGGTTATTCATATTTGTCCAAAAGTCCGCATAAACATCTAATACATTAGATGTTTTGTAAATCTAGATGTGTCATATTTCATATTACTCTACGGTGACAATCACTAATTCATTTGTTCTTGAAATCGAGTCACTCATTATGTTTCAAAAGTCCTACTCCATTATGCTCCATTACGTTGTTGTTTATTCTATAGCGTCATTATCAATAGTTATATTATCTATGTTGTGCCTAATGTCCCAAGTTCGAAGATTATATATTGTCCAATTTATGTTCTTCAAGTCCAATTGGCAAGTCATTTGCTTATAAGAATCTCTAAGGTCCATGCTAGTATCATAATTATTGCTCAAGTCGTTTATCCGTCTCATTCCGCATATGTTCATACACTATATCTAAGTCCGTTATTTAGTTTTATAATTACATAGGTTTGTTCAATGGGTCGAGTCCGACTCCAAGATGCTCACTAAAGTTCCACACGTGCTCATCCGCATAATAACACTAAGTATTATTATAGTTCAGGTTTCCAGTTTATACCTCTTCAAGAGTTAATTAGTCGCTGACCCGGTTGACCTTCCTTGACTTTTGTTGACCTGGTCAACTGCCTTCCTCCACAACTGTCACCCAACCTGTACAACCTTAACCTTCCTGCCACCCAACTGCCATCCTCCACAACTCCACAACTTCACCACCGTAACCACCACTCATCCGACCATCATTACCACCTTCTCTGTACATCATGTTTCTGACCTCAACCACCAATCGTAACCCTTCTTAATCATAATAATAGTTCCATTTGCCTCAACTAACTAAGAAAGGTTAATAGATCTTACCAACTAATTGGTGCTTAATCAAAATCATTCTTGAACCTAGTCTGATCCTTTGGAACCCTAGCCGCCGCCATCACCCTCTGAACTGAGACACCACTGCTGCCCATCATCTGAACCGGCCGGCCGATGGCCAAGGCCGGTAACCCACCTCTGTTCCGGTCTGTGTTCTGAAACCCGGTAGTCGTCGCCATCACCTCTACTCCAACCATCATCATCCTTACACCCCTAATCGGAACCCTAAATGCAAACCCAAACCACCGCCGCCGCCACCGTCTTTTTCCTCTCTCTCTCTCTGTTTCTGTTCTCTCTCTTTCTCTCTGCTCGTTTCTCTCTCTCTCTCTCTCTTCTCCTTCGTGTCTATTTCTCTCTCTAGTTATAGCCGGTGGGTGTGTGTGTTTGTTTTAGAATCAGCGGCCGCCGGAGCTCCGCCGTGAACCGCCTGGAAGGGTGGTAGGAGCCGGATCTCCTCTCTCCTTTTCTCTCTCATCGAATGTGTATGTGTGTGTGGGTTTGTTACCAGACAAAACAACAAGTGGGTATGGGGTTTTATAGTAGGTGTGGTTAAATGGTTTTAGAAAACCATTTAATGGTTTTTAAGTGGTGTTGTCACCACAAGGGGAGGACAAGTGTCCTCCCTTGGTGACTCACCAAGGGTGTCGGATGGGTTCGTTAACGAGTGTCGGTTCCGTCTTGCGTTGCGTATAATATTATATCCCTCGTTAATTTAATTATGTAATCCACTGGTTCAGCTTCGTATTCATTTGTACATTATTATTTTATTGTTATAATATTTTTAGACACGAAAAATTTTGGGCCCTAGGTCCGGGGTATTACATTCTCCCCCCGTTAAAAGAATTCCGTCCTCGGAATTATTTTCGGGTTATCCATCGGCCATATCCAGTATATTCCATACTCAGATTCAATGTTCGAGTTTATACACCCACGCGTACATAATTCTTTTCTTAAATTTAATCATAACATGTGGCTTCACACTAAGCCTCATGCTACTTTTAAGTTTAAAACAAATGGTTCAAACTATTGACAATCTTAGTGTTGGTTCTTGGTTTGATTTTCAGTTTTATTTTCGATATATCACTGGTGTTTATATATAGGGTGTACCGCAGCTAACCCACCACACCAATGATACCTCGTAAATTTACTGAAAATCTCCCTAAAAACTTGATAGAAAACGTATTTAAAACGTATTTGGTTTAAAAAAATCCTATGTGGGTTTCGGAAGTAACTAGTCCTCAAAATCTATATTCTGGTGTCGGTTAACTTCCGAGATAGGGATCTTATATAAGACTATGTTTTAAAGTTTATATACTATTCTCGCCAACTTTTATACCTAATACCGTAGTCAATTCTATCTATACCATCGACTATATTGTTGAATTCTTAAAGCTTCAAAATTTCTAAGACGGGTGGTGTACAGTATGGTGACTAGTTGTCAATGAACATGGAAAAGTTAGTCATTCAAGCGCTTATTTTGTTCTTAAACATACTATTGGTGCACCACCTTTGCTTAGTACCTTAAACCTTAGGTTGTCATATGATCGAATCGCTATCTACAAAAATTTTTCCTATTAAACTTTGATCGTATTCTTTTATTCTTGACGAATATTCCTTATAACAACTATTGCGTACACATCCACTCCCCCCGTTAGGTTCTATCTTATATAATTCTAACATGTTTCTTACGGATAACTCATCACTATGCTCAAAAGGTTACAAAACTAATCTAAATGTTTTAGTCTTAATCTAAGGGCAATACGAAACAACAAATGACGGATCATGTACTACATCTTACGGTTACCTTATGTAGCGTTCAGTCTTAGTTTCTTTGGGTTGCTTGGTTATAGAATCCATGGTGTATCTATATCTTTTAATGTGGTTATCCATATTCTATTTGATACTTGGGAATTATCTCTTCGACCTGTTATGGAATCATCAATCCAATATACTATATTTATCTTAAATCTGCAGAGACTGCTACAAATCAAGTCCTAATAAAGAGAATCTAACAACTAATGGTTGAATCTCTACTTTGGTCCGATTGATAAAGAGATATTATCATACACTTATATTTATACATATGCTCAATCCATTTGAACCTTATAATAGATAATAGCTATTTGGTTGAAAAGCAAAACATATCGGATTAGCGGGTAAAATGAACCTTCCGGGCCATTTGCTTATGTTGGTCAAA
Source organism: Ambrosia artemisiifolia (assembly GCA_032199755.1). Classification (NCBI taxonomy): domain Eukaryota; kingdom Viridiplantae; phylum Streptophyta; class Magnoliopsida; order Asterales; family Asteraceae; genus Ambrosia; species Ambrosia artemisiifolia. The sequence goes on from CM063524.1 coordinate 34,807,547, forward strand.
ACTTATCTTGCTAGAAAACTTTGTAAACTATAATGGTCTCGTTGGATCTTAGAGTTATCAATATAAGCGCGCGTATCGTCGTATCCGGGTTCACTTCCCCCGTTGGAGTCTACCTATCCCATTCTAACAGGTTTCATAAGGATTACTCGTCGCTATATTAGAATGTTACGGATCTAATCCCAAAGTTTTGGAAATAATCTAGAATATTAAAAGGATGGAACATATACTAATTCTTATGTTTACCTCATGGAGCTTCAATTCTAGTTTCCTTGGTTAGCGAAAGTTGTATGGTCATAGTGTTTGAAAGATTCTTAGTACCTAAATCGTCACCTTTCCAATCAATATTTTGAAATCCTTAAAACCTGTCATGCGGTTACGATTCCAGGACTTTATCCTTAACTAACATTCCTTGAAACCGATATAATTAAAATCTAAATGAAGGAACCTAGTAATCATTGGTTTAGTATCTTATCTTCGGTCTAACTGGCAACGCAAAATTTCGACCTATACATACGACGAATCCACCTAATAATGAACCATACAATCAACATTAACTATTTGGTTTAAAGATAGAAACTTATCGGATCATCCATTTGCTAGGTTGACTAAATTTTGCACCTTGGTGTCTTGGATTCTTTCTAGGTACAGTGCCGAGTTTTGGCGGAGTACCTGGTTCTTCTTTGTTAACTTGCAACTTTATAATGAAAAGTTAGTCGAACATAATATTGTTTTCTAATAATCATATTACGCGCATATAATGTTAATAGAACAGATACTACTATGGTCATTAAACATGCTAAGTTGCAACAAGTATATCAAATTCAAAAATTTTCCTATGACTACTCAAACACATAGCCTATTCTTTTGCACCAAGTTGCATCACATGTATTAGGTTCAAAAACCGTCGCTATGATCTTTCCAGTATATCACATATTCGTATACAACTTCTAACATAGCCCGTTTTTCCTCGCATAATTCTATAATTGTCATGCTTAACATTCACTGTTCTGGCGACTCTTCGGATTTCTTAGAACTTTTTCGTGCCTCTAAATTCACAATTACATGACGTCAAGTGTAATCGTCAATTTACCTCACGAAATTATTCTGGTAATCTCCGCCGTAGTCATCATTCACGTATCACACATAGTCCGTTCACTAGTCAACTGGTTCTAAATTTTTGTAAGCATTCTAGTGAGTTCAGGTACTTCTGATTCTAACTTATTCCGTTTCTTGTTCCGGTTAGTCTTATATAATTTCAAGGCATGCCCTAGCTGAGTAGTCTTAAAGCTTTAAACGCTAAGTTCTCTAGGTTGTCCTGATGTAGCATAGGATATCTGGAGATATCCTATTCCGGTACATCCGTTGCTCTGATACCAACTGTAACAACCCGACCAGGAGGGGGCTGGACATTACGACAGTTTGGTAACAGACTTGCACAACGGAAGCAACGATAACAAATATTTGAATGTTATACAATTTCTAATCCAAAAATATAAATACATAACTAAAATAAATAGTCTAATATTTAAGCTGGGACGAAACGCGGCGGTCGTCGAAGCAGTTAACGGGTTGTTATCCACTAGCCAATCCAATCTCTACTTGTCCATAAGTCTAGAGGCTCTAATCCGCGATGCTTATAACTCAATCTTCTATCACGATAATCTCTATTCCACCCAAGCAAATATATACATCGTCTTCACGATCGTCCAAATGCAGTACCTGAACACATGCTTAAAAAGAGTTGGGTCAGCAATTATGCTGGTGAGTCCGTATAATAGTTAAGTGGATCCAAAACATGTTTATCAGTTGAAAAGCCAGTTACCAAGTTTACACAAAGTTCAACACATTTTACACAAAGTGATGCACAAGCGACACCTCAACCCTAACATGGACTCTATATACTGCCACTATAGGTCCTGGCAAAATATATGCCGCAATGGTCTTTCACCTTAGTGGAGGGTTTCCCGGGCCCAACGTCCCGGGTCCACCTTGCGTGGGGGATTCCCCAAGTAGTACTACCCATATATTAAGTGGCTTACCTCTAAGTTAATGAGTGTCAGTATTATCCGGCAGTCTGTATCTTGTCACATCAAATAGTTTACACAAAACAGTTTACACACACAAGCATGTATTCACCCCAAAACGTTTAAAACAGAAAAATGGGAGTGGTATACGAACTCACCTTGACAAAGTATCACATCATGTTATGTTACTCGGTCATATGGTATTCCAAATCCGAAGCCCCACCTAGGGATCACATACAATATCCTAATATAACAACAAGCATTAGTGTGTGTAACCGAGTATTGCGGTTACACATGTGGATGACTAGGACGTTTCGTTGTCAATGTCTAACTTATTATAATAATTCCGGGTTATTCATATTTGTCCAAAAGTCCGCATAAACATCTAATACATTAGATGTTTTGTAAATCTAGATGTGTCATATTTCATATTACTCTACGGTGACAATCACTAATTCATTTGTTCTTGAAATCGAGTCACTCATTATGTTTCAAAAGTCCTATTCCATTATGCTCCATTACGTTGTTGTTTATTCTATAGCGTCATTATCAATAGTTATATTATCTATGTTGTGCCTAATGTCCCAAGTTCGAAGATTATATATTGTCCAATTTATGTTACTCAAGTCCAATTGGCAAGTCATTTGCTTATAAGAATCTCTAAGGTCCATGCTAGTATCATAATTATTGCTCAAGTCGTTTATCCGTCTCATTCCGCATATGTTCATACACTATATCTAAGTCCGTTATTTAGTTTTATAATTACATAGGTTTGTTCAATGGGTCGAGTCCGACTCCAAGATGCTCACTAAAGTTCCACACGTGCTCATCCGCATAATAACACTAAGTATTATTATAGTTCAGGTTTCCAGTTTATACCTCTTCAAGAGTTAATTAGTCGCTGACTCGGTTGACCTTCCTTGACTATTGTTGACCTGGTCAACTGCCTTCCTCCACAACTGTCACCCAACATGTACAACCTTAACCTTCCTGCCACCCAACTGCCATCCTCCACAACTCCACAACTTCACCACCGTAACCACCACTCATCCGACCATCATTACCACCTTCTATGTACATCATGTTTCTGACCTCAACCACCAATCGTAACCCTTCTTAATCATAATAATAGTTCCATTTGCCTCAACTAATTAAGAAAGGTTAATAGATCTTACCAACTAATTGGTGCTTAATCAAAATCATTCTTGAACCTAGTCTGATCCTTTGGAACCCTAGCCGCCGCCATCACCCTCTGAACTGAGACACCACTGCTGCCCATCATCCGGCCGGTAACCCACCTCTGTTCCGGTCTGTGTTCTGAAACCCGGTAGCCGCCGCCATCACCTCTACTCCAACCATCATCATCCTTACACCCCTAATCGGAACCCTAAATGCAAACCCAAACCACCGTCGCCGCCACCGTCTTCTTCTTCTCTCTCTGTTTCTGTTCTCTCTCTTTCTCTCTGCTCGTTTCTCTCTCTCTCTCTTCTCCTTCGTGTCTCTTTCTCTCTCTAGTTATAGCCGGTGGGTGTGTGTGTTTGTTTTAGAATCAGCGGCCGCCGGAGCTCCGCCATGAACCGCCTGGAAGGGTGGTAGGAGCCGGATGGCTCCTCTCTCCTTTTCTCTCTCATCAAATGTGTATGTGTGTGGGTTTGTTACCAGACAAAACAACAAGTGGGTATGGGGTTTTATAGTAGGTGTGGTTAAATGGTTTTAGAAAACCATTTAATGGTTTTTAAGTGGTGTTGTCCCCACAAGGGGAGGACAAGTGTCCTCCCTTGGTGACTCACCAAGGGTGTCGGACGGGTTCGTTAACGAGTGTCGGTTCCGTCTTGCATTGCGTATAATATTATATCCCTCGTTAATTTAATTATGTAATCCGCTGGTTCAGCTTCGTATTCATTTGTACATTATTATTTTATTGTTATAATATTTTTAGACACGAAAAATTTTGGGCCCTAGGTCCGGGGTATTACAGATTTCATCGCAGAAATCCCAGCGGAAAGCATCGAGGAATGTCAAAATGAACAAGACCCAAAACCCATCCCAGATTCACGCGTCACATGGTCACTGTTCCCAACGGCGCTTCAAACGACCAAGGAGCAGGCGCAGGTCTCAGACTCGTCAGCCCTGATAGCACAGAATTCACATATGCTGTACGCCTTGAATTTCCAAGTACAAACAATGAGGCAGAGTACGAAGCTTTCCTAGCAGGACTGCGCCTGGCCAACAAGATGGGCGCAAGACACCTTAAAGCCCACACAAACTCAATGCTCATAGCAGGACACATCAATGGCATCTACGACGCCAAAGACCCAGTTATGGCACAATATGTCGACCAGGCTAAGCTCCTAATCAGAAAATTCACAACTTGTACGGTCACCCACATCAACCGAAGCGAAAACAAAGAAGCGGATGCCCTCAGCAAAATGGCATCCACAGCCTGGCCGCACATGGCCAAAGAGGTACGTATCGAAACCTTAGATCAACCATCAATACCTATTCGACAGGTCAATGTAACACAAACAGGCGTCGAGTCATGGATGACCCCATTCAAGCGTATCTAGCAACGGGCACTCTACCGCCCGAAAAAGCGGAAGCCAGAAAGATCCAGTACAAGTTAGAACACTACCAACTCATGAATGGTGTCCTATACCAGCGCTTTTACCTCGGTACCCACTTAAGATGCGTCGATTCCGCAAATGCCTCATTCCTTGTCAAGGAAATCCACGAGGGCATACGCGGCATCCACGCAGGACCAAGAATGGTCGTTGCCAAAATCATGAATGCCGGATATTACTGGCCAGGAATGCATCAGGACGCCGTTAAAATCCTGCGCACCTGCTTCAACTGTCAGCAACACGCGCCAAATACCTTGCGCCCAAAGAATGACCTGGTTCCAGTCACCGTAACTTGGCCATTTCAAAAATGGGCCATCGACCTGGTCGGCCCATTCCCAATGGCCCCAGGAAAGATACAATATCTAATAGTTGTCGTCGACTATTTCACAGAATGGGTCGAAGCCAAGCCTTTAGCGACGATCAGCGCAGAACACATAAAAAAATTCATCTGGGAATTCTTCATTTGCCGATTCGGGCTACCCATGGAAATCGTCACCGACAACGGAACACAGTTCGCGGACAAAAAAATCCAGGCATGGCTAACACAAATGGGCGTCAACCAGATCTTCACGTCCGTAGCCTACCCTCAAGGAAACGGACAGGTAGAACGCATCAACAGATCACTGGTTGAAGGAATAAAGACACGCCTGGGCTCAAAGCGAACAGGCTGGGTCGATGAACTGCCGCACTTGTGGGCGCATCGCACCCTCACAAAAACAAGCACGGGTGAAACACCATTCAGCCTAACTTACGGCTCCAAAGCCGTAATCCCCGCAGAAATAAAACTTTCCGTCCCTACAGGTACTCAGCGTAGCACAAACAGACAATGACAGAGAACTACGCCTAAATCTAGACCTCCTGGACGAAAGACGTGAAATGGTAGCCATACGCGAAGCGAACTACAAGAAACAACTCGAGCGCTACTATAACTCCAAAGTGAAAAGATGCGCGTTTGACATCGGGGACTATGTCCTAAGAGATAACAATGCTTCCCACTCAGAGCGTCCAGGGAAATTAGCGCCCAACTGGGAAAGCCCCTACAAAGTTCAACAAGTCTTAGGGAAAGGGGCATACACATTAGAAAAGTTAGACAGAACACCTATACCAAGATCATGGAATGGAGCGCAATTGCGCCCATGTTACTTATAGACATCTCAGTCCTGGAATATATATCAATACCCTACACTTTGTTTATAACTGCGCAACTTTTTCTTCTAACTTATGAAGTTAATTTACCCTTCATAATTAGACGCCAACTTTTAGTCCCAACTTATGAAGTTAATTTACTCTTCATACCGGACGCCAAATTTAGTTCTAAACTTACGAAGTTAATTTACTCTTCGTAAAATAGACACCAAGTTTTCTTCTAAACTCACGAAGTTGATCTATTCTACAATCACTCAACACAATTCAACACAAGCATGAACAAAACAAAAAGGTTCATTTTCATTAACAGAAGAAGAAATATTTACTTACATCAAAGTTTATCAGTTACAAACATAAACCTACTGAGGAGGCTCATGGGCCGTCCATGAACTACCCAGCCCACCAGCCTTGGCGGCCGCTTCAGCAGGTTTGGAAGCCGCCTCCTTCTCTGCGCGTTCGCGCCCGGCACGGTCAGACTCCTGTACCCAATGCCTAAACCGGGTAATTGGATTAGGATCCGACAAACACTTCCTCACTGTTTGGAGCACAGGGAACTCCATTTTTTCCAGCTTCTCAAGCTCCTCCAACAAAGTCGCCTCGGTATTAATATCCTGGGAGGGTTGCGCCTCAGTAGTAGCCCCATCCTTGGCGGCCAAAAAACCTTCTAACCATCCACTTTGTAATCCCGTAGTGCGCGCAGCATCCACAACCTCCACCACTTGCTCACCCATCTTCGTCTCATTCCAACAATGATCGAAAACCTGGAAGAAAGATACAACTTCTATAAGAAAAAGCAACTTCAATCAACGCAAGTAAAAAAGAAAGACAGGAACTTACGGCAGCTATCCCGTCAGACATCATCCACGGCGCCTTCTCACAATAAGCTTTCGGCGCGTCCAGCATTAGAGCCTTCTCCAACAGCCAAGCTTCCTTCTCTTTCAGAAGGGCATCAACATGCCCCTCCAACTCTAAAACACGCGTGATCGCCTTCACCACGTCATCATCTTTCTTCTTCAACTCACCAGCAGCATCAGCATACTTGGAAGACAATGCCTCCAACTCCTTGTCTTTGGCGGCAACAATCTTTTCCTGTGCTGACAAATCCAACTCAGCTTTCTACACCGCCAGTCGGCGGCGCTCAAGCTCCCTGTTTATGTTAGCAGAAGATTGCTCCCATGCCTTCTGCTTCTCAGCCGCATCCACATCCCTTTGACGCAAATCCGACTCCAACTTCTGGATTTGCTCCACCAGACGCTGCTTGGCAGTCTAAAAAACCCCCTTCTCCCGAGCCAGACGATCAGCTTCATTTGCAACAGTCGCCTGCTCGTCCAAGAACTCATCCTCCCCGCGGCGAAGGGCATACAAATTCCCCAGAGATTGTGTAAGGTTAATAAACAACTCCGTAAAAAGAGTGCCACGGTTCAGAGAGCGATGATGAGCGCGCTCCGCAGGAGGAAGCGCGTAATTCACAAACTCCTCAGCCACAAAGGGGATGAGGAAACGACAGCTTTTGGTTATGCGCCAATCAGGCGCATAATAAACCAGAGCATCTAACTTAAAGGCAGGGCCGCTGGAAGACGCCCCACCCCCTTCAACCTTTTTCGTTTATAGCCCAACAAGGCCACCCCCTTCACCCATCGCAAGAGAATCACCCGGGGCATCGCCTTCCTCCAGATCAACCACCAAAGGCTCCGTCTGCAACCAACCCCCACCCTGAGCAGTCACAGACTTACCTTGTTCCTTCTTGATGGCCGCATGCTGCTTCAGCACCTCCGCTTGTCGCTAGTCCTCTAGCTTCTTCTCCTTCCTCTTAACAGCCTCCAGACTGGCCTCTTCCTCCTCTTACCTCTTCAGCGCCGCCTCCCTAGTGCGGGCATCCTCCTCCTCCTTCCTCTTTATAGCGGCCGCAGCGGCACGCTTCTCCTCTTTAAGCTTCAGCACAGCCTCAGGATCAGGCGCAGTCCGACCTTCAACAAGACCAGATTCAGCCTTCACTTGCTCCTCTTCTTGAAGCTTCTTCTTCCTTTCTTCTTGTATCTGTTTGATAGAAGCAGGAACAGAACCTACAAGAAACAAGAAACTATAAGTAAAGCCCAACAACTCACAAACACTACGTATACTACTTATACTTACCACTGAGCTTCCGGGGGGCTTGCTTGCCAAACGGTTCACGAATAGGCGGAGGAGCAAGATCAGACCCGTCTCAATATGCTCCTCAACATGAACACCCTCAGGAGCATCTTGCTGGCCATACTGAAATAATTTGCGCTTTCGAGCTAGCGCAAAATTTTCTATTCAGAAAAAAGGTACACAACAGAAGTAAAGTTCATAACAAAACAGTAAACACTTACCTTGACCAGTTGTACCACCACCAGCACCACTAGCGCTGCTAGAACCTCCAGCTTGAGGCGCAGTAGCTGACGCACTAGATCCACCACCTACAGTTCGACGCGTACAAGGGATTAGACTTGATGATGATCCACTAGACTCATCATCAGATTAAAAAACATAGTCAACCCCGGTAGCCGTGCGCGTAGACAACGACTCAGGGTTGACAAGGAAACCAACATGAAGAAGGTTCTCAAACGCACCTTCCATCTGCGTCGGGACCAGGAAATTCACCTTCATCCTCTCCACACCAGACACTGCACCCTCTGGGACCACCACAAAAGCTGTGCGCGAGACCCGGGCAGTAAAAAACTGGAACAGACGCTCACCTGCAAGACAAACCAGCGTCACACAGTAAGTCTACAACAAAACAAATAAAAGTAACATAAAGAAGATGCAATACTTACCCTCGACCAATTGCATACCTCCGTCTCCGTACGGAAGCACGTCATAACCTTCTCGAATACCCAACCGACTAACTCCGAGCAACCTCAACATCCCTTCATCACACTTCTCAAGGTCATCCAAACGGGTTAGATGCGCCACCAGTGACTTGAACCACTCTTCTTCCTGAAAATCTTTCAACACCTCAAACGACGGCACCTTCTGCCCAACACGAAGTTCCAGCCACGTCATCTCAGCAGGAATCGTCTCCTTCTTCAAGTAAAAAAAAACATCTTTTCCAATCTCGAAGACTCTTCGGTGAGCTATTCGGTACAACCACAGTGATGGCCTTGGATCTTTCCACAAAAGATATCCACCTAGTCTCCTTCACCTCCAGTTTGTGGAAAACGTTGAAATACTCAAACAACGGCTCAATCCTCAGAGCCCTACAGGTGGCTTCGAAATGCATTATTCTCATCACCCCAAAAGGGCTCATCTGAGAAACATGCATCCCATACTTCTACAACACCGTCACCAAAAACTTCGAACAAGGAAGCCTGACCAGGCTCTTCAAAAGAAAGCTTCATACAGACACATTTTGTCATCAGGACAATCTAACGGCGTCTTGCCCTTCTCCGGTAACTCCGGTTCCCACTCCCGAAGGACATTATATTTATGGAGAAGAGCCCTGTATTTATCCTTGGACCACCCAATATGTGCGTCCTTCATTGCCATCTCAAGCCTCTTTTCTTCAGAAGACATCTCTTAAAAGGAAAGGAAGACAAGAAATTTTAAGAAAATGTGTAAGGCTTTCACCGGAATTTTAGAGAAGAATCACCGGAGAATGAAGAAGTTTTGGAAACGTAAAGCTTCAATGAGAAGAGGGAACTCCTATTTATACCCATAACATTTATTGCGATGGCAGGAAGCGTAATCATCACAGGCGAAAATCCCAAACGTTGGTCCACTCACAGCCAGACACGTCAGCGAGCCCACGTGATGTTCGGCACACACGCCGCGCGTGCTCCACTCGCCTGACGGTTAACATACCCAACAGTTGTCAAATGACATCGATGATCGACACGTGTACGCCCACGTTCAAACTCATCACCACCAGCTGTCTACACACCACAGATGAACGACACGTGGCGGACTAGCAACTGACGAGCTATAGAACGTGTCAGACACGTTCTCCACACAGTGTACGAACCGTCAGACACGTCCTCTCACAAACAAACATTCCCGCCATTGAATTCACAAAGAATTCAAAACGACAAATTCAATGCGTATTAACTACGTTTCAGTAGACGCGGAATCAGACAAAAAACTACTTTTCTCTCATCTATCAGATGCGCTACAAGGCCTGATGCCTCATCAGGCATCACGTCAGCGCCCGAATGAAAATTTTCAACATTTTCTCATCTATCAGATGCGCTAGAAGGACCGACGCCTCATCAGGCATCACGTCAGCGCCCGGATGAAAAATTTCAACATTTTCTCATCTTTCACATGTGGTACAAGGGTCGACGCCTAATCTAGCGTCAAACCTGCGCCAGGACGAACAATCTCAAGATTGTTCTTTTTCACATTTTTTCAGATGCGTAGCAAGGCCAGACGCCTATACCACTGGATTTCTCATTCCGTCATACGCCCGCAGGTTGATCACTGTGCGCGCACCAGTTGACGATGTCGTAAACTTACATGTACACTTTGTTACATGAAAACCGAGTGACGACTGGATGTAACTCAAAGTACACATGTAAACACTCCACTCCTTCGAAACTCTACAAACGAGTCCAGCACTCCCTTCTCAAAGCAACAAGACAGCACTGGACTAGGGGACTTGAAGGGATATGGTACCAAAATATCACCAAAAACCATATCACAAAGCTGCGCCTAGCTACCGTCCGTCATAGTAGGACGCTGACTCACCCGCACGTTTTACGTCAGCGGAACAGCTAGCGCCACCATATAATGACGCAGACTCCCCGCCCGTTCTACGTCAGCGGAAAGACTAGCATCCATTATATACTGACTGTTTTACGTCAGCGGGACGGACACACTATGAAGCTTCTTCAGCAAGATAGACAAAGCTTCATCAACACGATTGAAAGATGCCTTTTGGGGCAGCCTCGAGACACACACTCCTGCCCCAGGCAACTGTTCCTGACGCTGCAGACTGCCCGTCAGAGTTCTCAGCCAATCAGTGACTGCGCTCAAACCTGACAAACAGAAAGGACGACGACGTGGCAGCTTCCTATCTCTCTGACAGAAGACTTATGAAACCCTCCAACTTGTCTCAGGTTCTAGAAGAGGGATGATTACCCACCGCCCTACAACAGCTATTAGGCGGACGCCACGTGTGCGCCACCCAAGGGCGTCCCCTCAACGAACGCCACGTAGATTTTCATCAGGACGGTAACATCCCCCCTTTCCTCTCTTTTTTATCAAAGCCACTTGCACCATTGGGCCTGAGGACTTGGGCCGGAAACCTAGAGACACCTCTACCTGGGTCGGGCCCCACTACGGGTAGAGGACGGGTTGAGAAGGTCGTATGTCGAGGTACTATAAAAGGAGGAGTCCCTTCTCCTTTTATTGACATCCGATATTTTACGAACACTTTCACAGAAAAGACTACGAGCACATCGTACTTTTCCAACCTTTGTTTATTTGCTAACCTTTAGAGGTTCGGCTCTTCCAACTTGTTGTCACTAAACATTCTTGGTCTTGTCTTTAGACCTATCACGTTTTATAAACATACCTTTTTATAAACACCCCGTAGAATCACTACCAAGATTGGCGCTAACCCGACAATCTAGGATTCGTGTTTCTTCATGTATATATATATATATATATATATATATATATATATGAGAGTTACAAATTGAAGCAGCACTAATGTTAAAGATTTTGGAGGTAACTAACGCAGTGAGATTAATATTCTTAACATTGTTGTGGATCTTTGATATGCCATTTAAGTTTTGCTACGAAACATAATAGTAAAAAAAAATAATAAATAAATAAAACTCTATACTAAAATATATCTTATTCAAACAAAAGGATGAGATTTTCTGAAGAGTAACACAACTTTTTTTTCTAATGTAAGTTAATCTACACCATGAATGTACAGGTTTTTTTTTCTATAAACAGAGTTTTATATGGTGGTCAATTTAAAGAAGAGAACTTAACTCAGCCATGCAAATCTGGAGGTCTTCATCGCCTGAGATTGGAAAACGGTTACCTTCAATGTCACTATACTCGACACGGAAATTTTTGTGTTCTGATTCCGTTTGTCTCATTGTCACTTCCCTGTGCAGGTCGGTGAATTCAGCTGAAAGGGGCAGTGAAAACTTGATCAAATCATTAAGGCATTTAACTTTTATTAACTTCCCCATATATGTGCAATTTAATCCCTCTTCCTGCAAAGCATTGAAGCACAAAAATGATAAGTTTATGACTTCATGTAACATAGCTTTCTGTTACCATTTAAAGTAAAATTTAGTTGGTTCTTAAAAAACACATGATACACACATGGAATAGAGTCAGCTTACTGGAGGCTGGTACCCACACCCCTCGTCATCCTCTCTCTAGTCTAAAACTCTCATTCTTTCTCTAAACACAGGAAAAAGAGGATGTGTATGTGTTTATGGACTGTGAAAGAAAGAAAAGAGGGAGTGATTGACTACTCATTAAAAAACCTACACATTCAAAGTGAGTTTCTTACATTTCTAATTTGAAGATGGGAACCCTATCCACATTCAATAACTATTAAAGACATGGAAAATTCAGAAATGAATCAAATTTCAGTCAAATATTTGACATGTAATGAGCCCCCTAGTTTTTAACCCCATTCATTGCAGAAATTGTAGGCAAAGTTATCCGCAAATTGTCTAAATGGCGAAGTTGTTCCATTAGCAAAGCTAAACATACCAACGTTCCCCCGTATACGGTTGGCCTTATACTAACTCTCCTAAAAAAACAGGACTACCACTTTTGCGTAAACACGTATACATTTTGTAAATGTTTGGTCTATACCTTGATCGCCTGCCTATGTCTGCCCAATGAAACTTATTTGAGACACTACAATAAGAAACTGAAAAAATGTGACAAAAAAAGATATCCGATAAGAATATAAGATAATAGTAGTGCATACCCGTACAATGTCCATTTTTTCGTTTGTGCAAAATCGAGGCATTAACAACTCTGTATATCAACTAAAGAAAGTGCTTCCACCTGCACTCCCGCTCAAACATGTGCAGTAGATAATCTGCTGACAGTGCCAATTCGATTAGTGAAATGATAATTAATGACATCCAATGATAAAGCATATCATAAGCAGTAAATCGGTTATATAAACGTCGCTACCAAAGAGCATGTCATACCATCACCTGTCCAAATCGAAAGTGAAACCCTAAGAGGAAAAACTTACCGAAATCGAAATCCTAAGAGAAAAAGCTGAACTTAGTCGACGACTTATGATGGCAACCCTTAAAAGAAAATCGTACAACAGCGGATACTTAACAACAAAATGAAATCAAGGCTCACATAAGTGGATCCTCGCTAGAAGGTATGGGGTCGTCATCTTAGACATCAAAACCCAAAGATGCAATATAATCAGTTGTTAGGCTCAGAGGTACACAATCAGTTACCACGCAATAGCTGCAACGAGGTTGCGGGTAAACACCGACCGCCATCCATCCCTTCCCTGCCATGCCATGGCTAGATTGGCAACCAATCTTTGTGGTACTCACAAACTCATCACAGCTCATGAATGAAGCGAACAAAAAGCCTCAAATTGGGGGTACCAATTTTTGTGCTACCACCTTCACCATGATGGTCAAGAAAGAAACATCAAAGATTCAGCCTACACTCACTTGATGTGAATACGAATCCATCATGTATTAAGTTCTCCTAATGGTGGATAATGTTCCAAGAAGGTGATGTAACCGGCAAATGTAACAAAACCAATAAATAGACTACATGTGTTTAAAAAGATCCTAAATTTATGCTGAATATAGACAACTACAAAACCAAAAGTTTAATATATGCATCCAAACACCCCAAAAAAGCGAAAACTGCAACATAGCTTAAGATCAAAATAAAAGATTCACATGTTTGAATTAATATACTCACATAAAATCTACAAATCACAAACTTCAATCTACACCTTGTCAAAAAAATATACACCTACAAATCACAGCAATAAAAAAAAAACAAAAAATAGTAAAAAGAAACAACCTATAGTAAGTTTAGCAACATCAGCAAGCTCTTCAACAGACTTAAGCATTAAAGCCGTAGCATCCAATCAAAAAAATTGTTAGGGTTCAAAAACACATCAAATAATCAATTAGTCCTAATCGAAACAACTCTCACCGAGCGATAAACTGAATGCTAGAGATTGTAGGACCGCCGCCGCCATAGACGGCAAGTATTTAAATAAGATAATATTAATTTAAATACTATTTAGTTATAAAAATATAGATAGTAAATATAGATTCAAATCTTAATCTAAAGTATTGTAATTAGATAGTACTTATAGTAAATTAAATAATGTATAAATTATGAGAAGTTTATTAAATGGTGACAATTTAAAAAGTAGTTGTATCCTATGTTAAAAAAAAAATTCTTAGACGTTTTAAACTTTGAAGTAAACTACACGGTTGCCCCCTTCACATGTACTTTATAGTAGTATAGATAAATTATATTTGACAAAAAAATCTAAATGAGGAACTAAGCATGGTTTTACATAATTGCAAAGCAAATTGGATAGCTAATTGGGTCGGCCAAAATGACTAATCTCAATTTATAAATCTTATACCTATGTGAAACGATATACATCAAAGATGAAAGAAAAAAAAAAAGATAAACCGCTAGTTCTATTACACATTTGGCTCCAAGTTCTAACCATGAAACGGACTGCCATCTTGTGTTTTAAAATCTAAACCATGAACCAAACCGTATAAATCCTAAATTTGTCAAACAATTCACTCCGGTTTATAAAGATAAATAAAATGTAGCAACAAGTTGATTGATTTTATAAGGGAGTGAGAGGCACTTTAGGCTTCAAGCCTAGAGTGCACCAATCTCACCGCATCACGTCATTTCACTCCTAAACTGGCCTAAAGTTGTCTAAACATCAAAAACGTCAAACCTAAAATAGCCTGAAACTAAAGACCTCTGCCACTTTACTATACCCACCAATCACAACCCCATGAGATGGACCCATCCACAAACCCACATTCACCTTTGGCGAGCAGAAGCCGAATTTGCTAGCCTAAAGAGGAGGGGCAGTGTAGCTGATTAGGCTAGGAAGCCCAAAGCCCCAAACCGCATGTGCCCCGTCCTCCTTAAGACTATGGGGTGTGGTTCCCCTTCCCCCTTCCTTCCCCTTGTCCACATCAGCGCCACATCATTTTCCCCTTTTCTTCCCCCTTCTAGGGGAAATGGTTCGCCTTCCCCCTTCCTTTTTTATTATTTTTTTTTGATTTATTTTATAGACTTTATTTTTCATTAATATTTTTTTTCATTAAAATTAAAAAACAAATTACATGGAAATTAAAAAAACGAAAATAATACCAAAAAAAAAAAACAATTCGGATGACACATAAAAAAAAGATTTTAAATTAAAAAAAAATTACAAACCTAAACAAATTAAAAAAAAAACAAACCTAAACAAATTAAAAAAAAAAACAAACCTAAAGAAAGTAAAAAAATACAAACTACTCGTCACCAACATCATCGACCCGAAAATTGTTCCAAATATGGTCGATTAGATCCGTGCAAAGATTGTTGTGCACGGTACTATCCTCTAGTGCCCACCGGTTCGATTGTTGTTGTCCCTGGTCAACCGGCTCGATATTCTCTTCAACGTCATTCGGGTCATACTCACATATAGCGCGGCCTTCATCTTCGATTATCATGTTATGTAGTATCGTACAAGCGTACATAATATACCTCAAGTTTTCTGGATGCCATGCACGTGCGGGCCGCCCAATAACATGCCATTTAGCCGTCAAAACACCGAATAACCGTTCAACGTCTTTTCACGCCCCTTCTTGGCATTTCGCAAACTTTTTTCTTTTCTCATCCGTGGGAATTTGTATCGTTTTCACAAGAGATGAGTAACTTGGGTATATCCCGTCTGCTAGATAATACCCGTGCTTATATTCTACCCCGTTGAGCACGAAAGAGTCATCAGGACCGGTACCTCTAATGATGCGGTCGAAAACCGTGGATTTAGCTATTTAAATCGTTACATGAACCAGCAACTCCGAAAAATGCATGCCAAATCCAAAGGTCTTGTGAGCAAACGGATTCTAAAATAATTGATGGCTCTCCAATGTCACCTCGCGTAAACTGCCCTTTCCATGCAGTGGGGCAATTACGCCATGGCCAATGCGTGCAATCGATGCTTCCAAGCATGCCAGGAAAGCCGTGTCTCTCTGCATGGTGTGCGTAAAGCTTTTTGATTTCGTTCTTCGTTGGCCTACGCAAGTAAACTTTGCTATATAAGTTCACGACATCTTTGCAAAACCGATACAAGCACTCCCGACTCATTCTAGCAGACATCCTTAAGTATTCATCCCATGAATCACTAGCAGTCCCGTACGCCAACTGACGAATCGCTGAAGTACATTTCTGTAGAGTCGTAAAACCTCGTTTTCCTCTAGCATCATATCGTAGTGTGAAAAACTCATCATAATTAGCCAAGTCATTGGCAATTCGTTGAAACAATCGGCGACTCATTCTAAAGCGACGCTTAAATAGTTCATCTGGGTATACGCAGTCCTCAGCAAAGTAGTCAGCAACCAAACGTTCGTGTGCACCTTTAGATAAAATTAAAGAATATAAGAAATAAAATATATAACAAAAATCTATTTTTAAAATATAAGATATGAAATACAATAAAAATAGTAGTAAAAAAAATTAATAAAATATAACAAAATAAGAAATTTAAAAAGTATAAGAAATAAAATATACACTCACGATCTCTGTTTAATGCGGCGCGTCTTGTTCTTGGTTCCGAATGTGTTTCCTCGTCACTACTATCGTTTACGAACTCCAACAATATGTTTGCCGTTTCAACCATCGTGCTCGCAAAAAAATTGGCAACGTTTGCCTCTTCTGACGACGAACTCATGCTTGAATAGAGGTGAAAAAGGCTAGAAATTGTTTATAAAAATTAGAGTGTAATGTTTATAAAATATAGAGTTTTTGGTGTGGAATAAGTTTGAATTTGTGGTAGTGTGGTATGGATTTTTGAAGTTAATATATATATATATATATATATATATATATATATATAAAATACTTTTTTTTTTAAACGGTCAAATGGGGAAAAGGGACGGGGAGCTCGGGGAGAAACTCCCGTGGACACCGAAGGCAGCTCGGGGGGGGGGGGGGGGGGGGGCGGTGTTCCCCTTCGGGGAGATTGCCAACTCACCCTTCCCGATCCTTTCCCCTTCCCATACCCCATAGTCTAATAAAAGTGTATTCCAATTCCAATTGGTTTGTAAATGTAACATTGTGTAACCCTAGTTTTTTTCCCAATTGGGGATAAAAACAAAAACGTGATCAACACTTCACACACAACAACTATCCAAAGAGACATTGATCAAAACCCCTTTCTTCTCTCTCCATCTTCTTCCCTCAAAACCCTCTCAATCAATCACACTCTGTAACAATCTTATTAGTTCTTTAATCTCTGCTCAAATTTCACATTTTTTTCTTGATACATATGCCCAACAAAACGAATTTCTGATAGCAAATCCAAAAGGGTCTTATCAATTATCAAATATTATTGTTTGATGGCGTCTCATAGTTGGAGAGATGCATACAGTGGCATGTCTAGTGATAATATCAAGGGTTTGGTCTTAGCATTGTCTTCAAGCTTGTTCATTGGGTCTAGCTTCATCGTTAAGAAAAAGGGTCTCAAGAAGGCAGGTGTTTCTGGTATTAGGGCAGGTAATTTTATCAAATCTTGTGGATTATTATTGTAATTGTTGTGTATTTGATATTGTTCTAGATTCTTGATGGGTGATCTGTTTTGTACTGAAACTAGTTAATCAGTTATAAGTTTTAGTTGGTTTTACAATAACTGTTGGCTTTTTAATTATAGACACTTTAATTGGATAGTTAATGAATTTATATAATAAATATTGTATAACAACCGTTAGTAATCAGTTATATTTATTTAGTTGGCATGTCTGATAGGATCTTTGGTGTAAACTGTCGATAAGTATAACAACCGTTAGTAATGTTAGTTTAAAAAAGCGCGTATAAGTGTATAACTGTATAAGAATTAAGATGCATGTTGCTTCCGACGGTGTGAAGCATGTACATGAGGTGCAGGTCATGTTTGCTTGAAGCATGTGCATGAGTTGAGGGCGTGAGGCTCTTGTGCACGGGCAGATTCTGTGCATCGGGAGATTGTACATGTAGCTTCTTAAGTTGTACGGGGTTGTTTATGTATTAAAATCGCTTTCCTAGAACAAGTTGGTAATGTCGATGTGCAACACACAATTTTGCTTCTAACAAGTAACGCCCACTTAATAGATTTGGATTCGATTCTTTTGTTACCGAATCTCTACATGCGTTATCCATTCCTTCGTGTTAATCGTTTATTAGTTTTATACTGTTATATAGTAATACATTTACGGTATATTTTTTTTAATCGCTAGAATAAGAAAAACAAAGCGCTTTGAATTTGATTCTTTACTTACCAAATCTCTGCTTGCATTATCTATTCCTTCATGTTAATCATTTATTAGTTTTATATAGTAATGAGATTGTGGTATATTTGTTTGAATCGCTAGAATAAGAAAAACAAAGCGTTACATATTGCATAAAACCAACTATATTCGAATTAAGGATAATTCAGGTGTTTTTGGTATTTAATGCATTTCAATTTCATTCATTCCTAACGTATTCAAACTTAAATTTTCCTTACTAACAAGTATGATCTTTGTCAGGAAGCGGAGGATATTCGTACTTATACGAGCCTCTATGGTGGGTAGGCATGATAACAAGTGAGTTTGTTTATTTGATGCTGTTTAAGATATAATTTAAAAGGTAACTTGGTTTATTATAAGTGTGTTTATTTAATGTTGTTGACTTGTCTCTACAGTGGTTGTTGGAGAGGTTGCAAACTTTGCCGCCTATGCATTTGCACCAGCTATTCTGGTCACTCCTCTCGGGGCACTCAGCATTATAATCAGGTATAATTAAGCTTCAGAATTTATGTTTTATATATCCTTTCTCCTTTGCATGACAGTCGTACATTATAACTTTCCATTTTTCAGCGCTGTACTTGCACATATTATTTTACGTGAAAAATTACATATTTTCGGGGTTCTTGGTTGTGCTCTATGTGTTGTGGGGTCCACTACAATCGTTCTACATGCTCCTCAGGAACGTGCAATTGAATCAGTTACAGAAGTATGGGATCTTGCTACAGAACCAGGTAACAACCGTCTCTTTTGCTTTACCCTAATCCAGTTAAACTGTAATTTCTACGTTCTCGTTTTCCTTTTCATTTTGTGCTTTCTTAATTATTCTTATTTGACTACTTATTGCAGCTTTTGTTCTATATGGAGTGCTTGTGTTAGTAGCTGTTTTTATACTTGTGGTGCATTATATACCCTTATATGGTCAGACACACGTAATGTGCTACATTGGAGTTTGTTCATTAGTTGGTTCTTTGTCTGTATGTATCTCTATCTGAGTATTTTCTTTCTCTTTAAAATTGATTTTCTTCATTTAATTTATTCAGTCGTGTCATTTTTCTTTTACAGGTGATGAGTGTGAAAGGTCTTGGTATCGCTTTAAAGCTTACTTTTTCTGGAACAAATCAATTGGTTTATCCTCAAACATGGGCTTTTACCTTCTTTGTTCTTCTTTGTGTCATTACTCAAATGAATTATTTGAACAAGGTAATAAATTCTCATCACCACTCAACAGTTGTAATTCAACCGAGAGTTTATTAAAGCAGCTTGTTGTCTAATGCTAAACGTTTAGTTTAATAATTTGTCACGTGTCAACGGGTTTATTTTCTTAATTGAGAGATATATTTTTCTTGCACGTATTAATGCTTTTCTGTCTGATGTTCGGTGCAATATTGAGTGCAGGCGCTTGACACTTTCAACACAGCTGTCGTCTCTCCCATATATTATGTTATGTTCACAACTCTTACTATCATAGCAAGTGTGATCATGTTCAAGGTAATTTTTTATCCACAATCGAGTGATAAATCATAAATGTCTGAATTATATTTTTGTAGCAGCACTTACCCTGGTTAAGAACCTCAACCCCACCCTTTTATTGTTTGCACAAACAAAGCTGTTCATTGCAAAAATAATTTTATGTACAGAACCGTGAGAATCACATAAACATTTGCATTTTTGTCGTGCATTTGTACATAGTGTTCGTAAATCGTATAACCACCTCGTTCTCTCTCCCACCATATTTGTCGTTCATTTGTACGTAGTGCTTCGTAAATCGTAATATGTAAATGGGAGTTGGAAAGAGAGTAGTAAGATTTTGTGTGTGTGTGTGAAGAATGCATCTTTTTAACTTCCTTTCTCTAAGCAGGATTGGGACGGGCAAAATCCTACGCAAATTGTAACTGAACTTTGTGGGTTTGTGACGATACTTTCTGGAACTTTTCTTCTTCATAAAACCAAAGACATGGTTGAAGGTATGTTTGTTCATCATTTTGTTTCCATCTTATACTTATAAAAGTTGGTTGAGCGTTTGAACACACTACTTAATATGACTTGTTAGTTGAGGTAGCAAATGGGCGGGTAGATGACGTATCCCAGTACGTTGTGTCGTGCTGACCTAGGACACGTTTTGTGTAAAACTTTTGATAATTTTGTGTCAAATATATCTAGAAGAGTTAATTATTTCAATAAAAGTATAAACTTTTGAATGAAATGGTACTAGGTTTTATTCACTAAAATTACACATTTGAGTGGTGAAAGAAACCCGAATCTGACAGGAAAATCTGAAACATTTAGGGACAGGTACTTAGGCATGGGATTAGATTTAAAATTTCCTGTCAGTTTGGAACAGGCTTGATATTAGGTATATCCGCTCGAGGCTCGATTAGCGGAACATGTTTATAGATATATTATTCACTCCTAAAAAGTATAATGAGAAGTATGTTGAAGTTATCAGAAACATGATATTGTTAAAACTACAATGTTATTAGAAATATAGTTTGAGTGTTTGATTTTCCGCGTCGGTTATTGAGGTGAGTTTAAGATAAGGGTTTCAGGATATGAGATTTCCAACAGGGACACAATTTTATGATTTATTATGATAAACTGATAATTTGATACTGGGATTTCTAAAACCCGTCCCATACCAAAAGCCCATTTCCATCGTTAACGTTTGCGGACTTTTGACCCAGGTTCAGCGCGACTTCCAAAACATATGGATGAGGAAGAAGGCATCCCTTTGAGACGGCATGATTCTAGTAATATGAGGGTACAATAATAATGTATTTCTGTGCTTGCTTCTTTTAGTAAACTACACCGATACCACATTGTATCTTTACCCTTGGGTTTTCCATCATGCAATGGTGATTGATTACGTGAATTTTGTCCATGTAAGTTATTAACAGGTATACAGAGTCCAGCATATTGAATCCATATGTATTCGTGCGTGGCCAACAATCTCATTGTTTGGTCGTGCCGTTGCCTTTCGTTTGAAAGACGTATAACGTCATCTGGATATGTATAAACCGTCAGCGTTACGAGTCGCTGACGATGAAAATGCAACATGGTTCTCAGCTTTCTCGGCTACTAAGAAATAGAAAACTATAGAAAACATTCAAACAACTTACAAAAGTTGCATCTAACCCTTCATTGATTTTAATACTTGGGTTTTAATTAAAGAGGTTTCAAAATAGGGTTATGTTTACCTTATAGATTTGTACCTTATATAGAGTAAGGTGTCAATAAACCTTCAACCTTTGTTACAGACATGAGTGTACTTTCTTTTTGTTAGTAAATTACATACGAGTGGCCGAGTGGGATGACATTCACTTTATCCACAATAGTGGTGTAAATGTACTACTCGTGAGCTACTCGAGTTTGAGTCTGAGCTTCATACGCCGGGCTCAGGGTGGATGTAAGTGAAGTGAAGCCACGCAGGAAGGAGGGGCATGCACCCCCCTCAAAACCATATTGCATATTATCAATGTTAAATATTTTCGTTTAAAATAATAAGACATTATCTTGATTTAACTCAAGAAGCAACCTTAAATCCCTTAGACAATCAAAGCCAATCCAATATAAAAATTAAGATCGTCCAATTATTCTTTATAATGAGATAATTTATCTAAAAACAATAAAATAAAATGACAACATATGGTTTATTTATACATCACTAGGTTAGAGTCCCGTGGGGACCCACGGTTCACCTGAAAGTAAAATAAAAAAAAAAAAGTAGAAAAATAAGAATTGTATTATGCAATTTGTTTTGGTTACTAAATGTTTGATAATGCAATATGTATGAATTTTGATGTTAAATGCAAAATGTCATCAAACAGTTTAATGTAACAAAATGATGGATATATCGAGTAAGTAAAGTTTAATTTGACAACTGCAAACTACATAGCATACTATCACAATATCACACATTACATCATTTGGGTAATATCTATATTCTAATCATAACTAAGCTTAAGCATAGAACACTTATCATTTAGTTGGGGCTTAACGAACTTCAACCAATATCACACATTACATCATTTGGGTAAGGGTAATATCTATATTATAATCATAACTAAGCTTAAGCATAGAACACTTATAATTTAGTTGGGGCTTAACGAACTTCAACCAATGGTCCATTTTCATTACTTCAATCAAAATCTTTCAACTCTTGCTCATTGATAGCTGATTTTTCACCTTCGAAGTTGTTATCATTGTCATCACGATCCTAGGAGTGCAGCTCATTTTCAATAATTTATGAAAACCTCCACCATTGTATTCCATATTTGTGTTCTACATAAAATATAGTTGTTGTAAAGATATGGATACGGTGATAAGTAAATCAAGAAACAATCCTTAACCCACTTACTTGAATGGGTAGCTTAAATTTTCATGTTATCTCTTCAATGGTTCAAACCGATTACATAGCTAAAAAACAACTAATAAGAAAATGGGTCCAATGTCATATGCTGTAATATAAATTTCCTATATTTTATTAAAAAATAGACACCAAAAGGATCAACCCCAGACCCATTTCAACATGTAGCCAAAAGGACCCATTGTACACACACTTTAGGCAACTTTTGACATGTTACAAAAAGCCGCCAAAAAAACGTCATTATTTAAACTGTGTAAATATAGTACTTAACAATTAAAACTCTTAATAAATAACATCAAAATCATAATCAATCATTCAAATCAATGACATTAAAATAATCCGCATCTGAAATTGACTTACCCATTATATACAAATTATTATTAACATCTTAAAATTAGCACACTTAAAATTAGCACACTTATTGAAATCAAGATGATGATTATCGTTTAGTTACAATTGATTAAAGGAAAGTCGTAATATCAAAATGAAAGTCGGTCAACAATGTTAAAATGAAATTCGTAATATTAGTAACATCAATAAATAATATTAAAAATCTTAATAAATAACATCAAAATCGTAATCATCATTCAAATAAATGACACTAAAATCATCCGCGTCTCAAATTGCCTTACCCATTATAAACAATTTATTATTGACATTTTTAGTAATCATTATTAGTTGTACAGAAAGTAACATTTTGAAAATTTATATTATCATTTAATTTCGTTGTTAAATTTGGTATGACGATTAAATGATTTTATTATTTGTTAAGGTTTATATAGTATTGTTGTCTCTCGAACAATTCTGCCAAATAGGAAATACTGTGCCTCGATTGACGTGATCGAGTAGGAATATTTATTTATGTATTTGAATTATAAAAATGGAAGGATTGGTAATTGATGTGAATTGGTCAACAACGCTTAAAATTAGCACAATCAAACTCAAAGACATAAAGTCAAATAATTGACCTCCATCAAATTAACAAAAGCGTAAAAATTTTTTACTCAGATTTGGTCAACAATATTAAAATTAAGGTCGTAATATTAGTAATAACATTGAAAATTATCTTGAATACATTATATATTTTAGGAAACTGTTAAATAGATTTAAATTATATTTATTATTAAAAGAATAATAAAAATGTAGGAAAATAAATGTACACTCCTATCTTCGGATTATATTTAAATTATAAACTGTTAAATAGATTTAACACTGTTAAATAGATTTAAATAAATGTTTAAAAGAAAGTCGTATATGTTTAAAAGAATATCGTTTCATGACAATTGATTAAAGGAAAGTTTTTGAATTATGAAAAAGGGAAAGATTGGTAATTGACGTGAATTGGTCAACAACGCTTAAAATTAGCACAATCAAATTCAAAGACATAAAGTCAAAGAATTGACCTCCATCAATTTAACAAAAACGTAAAAAGCTTTTACTCAGATTCGGTCAACAATATTAACATTAAGGTCGTAATATTAGTAATAGCATTGAAAATTATTTTGAATACATTATATATATTTTAGGAAACTGTTAATTATATTTAAATTATATTTATTATTAAAAGAATAATAAAAGTGTAGGAAAATAAATGTACATTGTTATCTTCGGATTATATTTAAATTATAAATTGTTAAATAGATTTAACATTATTAAATAGATTTAAATAAATGTTTGAAAGAAAGTCGTATATGTTTAAAAACATATCGTTTCATCACAATTGATTAAAGAAAAGTTGTAATATCAAAATTAAAGTCGGTTAACGATATTAAAATGAATTTCGTAATATTAGTAATATCAATAAATAAGATTAAAAATCTTAATAAATAACAACCAAATCATAATCAATCATTCAAATCAATAACATTAAAATTATCATAAATAACATTAAAACTCTTCATAAATAACAACAAAATCATAATTTAAATTTCAAAATCAAAAACATCTTGTGGTGAAACCTTAGTAACAAACATTTTGTGCTCGATTGAACACCATTTGAAGACACAATATTCGCCAATGGAAGTATCTTTTTATTAAAGCAAATCAGGTCATCCAATCACAGTAAACCTTTACAAAAGAATTAAGTATAGAAAATTTAGAATGTGTAACTAATTATAAAATAAGAATATTGTAAACATAAATGTTGAATATGCAAATAACAAACCTAGCGACTTGTGAAACAATTTCTGCACGTAATATTAGTATTAGTAATATATTCGTAAATTAATTCGGTCAATAATAAATAAATGAGCTTAAAAATCATAATATATAACATTAAATTCGGTCAACTATTATTAATGTCATTAAAACTCATAATAAATATCATTAATAAATAAATAAATCCTATTAATTGCAGGCAAGACCAATAATAATTCGAATGAATAGTAATATAAATAATATTAAACATAATTTCATAAAGATTGATTAAACATAATTTCGTAGTAATATTAATATAAATAAATTAGATTAAAAAATCATAATAAATAACATTCAACTCGGTCAATTATTATTAATGTCAATAAATAACATTAATTCTAACATACTAAAAATACATTAAAAATAATTAAATCTTATTAAACATAAATTTGAAAAAGGTACTATAAATAAATGAGATTAATAATTTTAATAAATAACATTAAATTCGGTCAATTATTATTAATGTTAATAAATAATATTAAACATCTTAATAAATAACAATAAAAATGAATAAATCTTATTAATTGCAATCAAGACTAATCATAATTCGAAAACATAGTACTATAAATAAATGAGATTATAAATCTTGATAAATAACCTCAAAATCATAATCAATAATTCAAATAAATTACATTACAAACATAAAAAACCGTAATTTTAATTTGAAAATCAATGACTTCTTGTGGTGGAACCTTTGTAACAAACAGCCTGTGCTGGATTGAACACCATTTAAAGACACAATATTCGCCAATGGAAATATCTTCTAATTGAAGCAAACTAAAATCGTAATATTAGTATTAGTAATTAGTAATATATTTGTAAAAATAGTAATAGTTTATTTTAATTCGGTCAATAAGATATAAATGAGATTAAAATTAAAAATCGTAATATTAGTTTTAGTATTAGTAAAATATTCATAATTTAATTCGGTCAATAATAAATAAATCAGATTAAAATTAAAAATCGTAATATTAGTATTAGTATTAGTAATATATTCGTAAATTAATTCGGTTAATAATAAATAAATGAGCTTAAAAATCGTAATAACACTAAATTCGGTCAACTATTATTAATATCATTAAAACTCATAGTAAATATCATTAAAACTCATAGTAAATATCATTAAAAAATAAATAAATCCTATTAATTGCAGGCAAGACCAATAATAATTGGAATGAATAGTAATATAAATAATATTAAACATAATTTCATAAAGATAGATTAAACATAATTTCGTAGTAATATTAATATAAATAAATGAAATTAAAAAATCATAATAAATAACATTCAACTTGGTCAATTATTATTAATGTCAAGAAATAACATTAATTCTAACATACTAAAAATACTTTAAAAATAATTAAATCTTATTAAACATAAATTCGAAAAAAAGTAATATAAATAAATGGGATTAATAATTTTAATAAATAACATTAAATTCAGTCAATTATTATTAATGTCAATAAATAATATTAAACATCTTAATAAATAACAGTAAAAATGAATAAATCTTATTAATTGCAATCAAGACTAATCATAATTCGTAAACATAGTAATATAAATAAATGAGATTATAAATCTTAATTAATAACCTCAAAATCGTAATCAATAATTCAAATAAATTACATTACAAACTTAAAAAATCGTAATTTTAATTTGAAAATCAATGACTTCTTGTGGTGGAACCTTTGTAACAAACAGCCTGTGCTGGATTGAACACCATTTAAAGACGCAACATTCGCCAACGGAAATATCTTCTAATTGAAGCAAACTAAAATCGTAATATTAGTATTAGTAATTAGTAATATATTCGTAAAAATAGTAATAGAAAATTTTAATTCAGTCAATAAGATATAAATGGGATTAAATTTAAAAATCGTAATATTAGTTTTAGTATTAATAATATATTCGTAATTTAATTCGGTCAATAATAAACAAATGAGCTTAAAAATCGTAATATATAACACTAAATTCGGTCAATTATTATTATGTGTCATTAAAACTAATACTGAATAACATTAAAAAATGAATAAATTCTATTAATTGCAGGCAAGACCAATAATAATTCGTAATATTAGTTTTTGTATTAGTAATATATTCGTAATTTAATTCGGTCAATAATAAATAAATGAGCTTAAAAAACATAATATATAACACTAAATTCGATCAATTATTATTAATGTCATTAAAACTCATACTAAATAACATTAAAAAGTAAAATAAATCCTATCAATTGCAGGCAAGACCAATAATAATTCATAAAGATAGTTTAAACATAATTTCGTAGTAATATTAATGTAAATAAATGAGATTAAAAAATTGTAATAAATAACATTCACTTCGGTCAATTATTATTAATGTCAATTAGTATTAGTAATATATTCGGTCAACAATACTATTTTTACGAATACTACAGGTTTTAATGTTATTAAATAGGCAACATGTGTATTGCTCCTTGTTTATACTCGAAATTAAGATATAATTGGAATGTGTCAATCCGTTTTAATTGGAAATAAATGCTGACACAATACAACTTATCTAGCCTAAGATTGCTCCTTGTTTAAAGCCCTTAATTTACGAATTTTGATTACATGAAAGATTTTATCTTTATATACTCATTATAATGGTATGTGTCAATCCGTTTATCAATCCATGATTTTAAAACAGTTAATTACAGAAATTAATGTCTAGAATCCTATAACCAAAATAATTGTAACTTTTACATAATTTCAGTAATTAATGTCTACAATCATATTTAAGGAATGACTAATACGGTTTGAATTTTTTTAATGTTATTAAATAGTCGATTTTTTTATTTTTTGAAATTTATACTCGAATTGGAAATAATTGGAATTTGTCAATCCGTTTTAATTGGAAATAAATGCTGACACAATACAACCTATCTAGCCTAAGATTGCTCCTTGTTTAAAGCTCTTAATTTACGAATTTTGATTACATGAAAGATTTTATCTTTATATACTCATTAATATGGTATGTGTCAATCCGTTTATCAATCCATGATTTTAAAACAGTTAATTACAGTAATTAATGTCTAGAACTTTTACATAATTTCAGTAATTAATGTCTACAATCATATTTAAGGAATTACTAATACGGTTTGAATTTTTTTAATGTTATTAAATAGGCGTTTTTTTTATTTTTTGAAATTTATACTCGAATTGGAAATTATGACACATTACCACCTATCTATCCTAAAATTGTTCGCTTGTTTAAAAGCCTTAATGAAGATTGCTAATTTTTAGCCTTATGTATTGATAAATATGACCTAATTAATATAATTAAAATCGTAAATTTGTATTATAATTAGTAAATTGATTATGGAAATTACAGAAATTAATGTCTAGAATCCTATAACCGAAATAAATGTAACTTTTACATAATTTCAGTAATTAATGTCTACAATCATATTTAAGGAATGACTAGTACGGTTTGAATTTTTTTAATGTTATTAAATAGGCGTTTTTTTAGATACCAAAAAGTTGTTCATAGCTATCGGCGATGTCTGGATCAAACATTAAAAACAACATTACGAGAATTAATATAATCAGTTTGCTTAAAGTTAACAAAGATAATTATCAAAACGAAAATTACAATCATACCAAAACTCTTGCGGAAGGGTCATGCATGACCTTGAAGAATTTCTCTCCCTTGTGATAAGCCATATTCGCAACTTTGTATTCGGATGGTAGTCTAGCATTCAAATGACAAAACAATCAAAACATTCGCGGCATATCATATTTGACTCATAAACATAAAGATGACAATGAATCCTCTCTGGATCTCAAATGAAAAAAAGATCAAACAACAGTTAATATATTTGTTCCGTTTCATATACAATTATTGACTTAAATATCCGATCTTGCTTCCATATTGCGGATTGTATTCAACACGTCCATATTTAATTAAAACGCTGAGAATGAAGATTTTCTCTTCAAATATGAAAATGGTTACATATTAAATATTGTTTACAGATAGCCATGCGTTAATAATAAAAACGATGTCAATATGGACTTGTTCCACAAATCGTTAACTGGTTCCATATTATCACTAAAAGTTTTACAGGTTTGAGATCCATTTTTGTTGGCTATATTTAACGTTTACGAATAGGAAAACGTTACAATGGTTGATCTTGCTTCGATCCAAATGAAAAAGAAAACATACCTAGAATGAAGAGTGAATAAAAAGAAGAGTGAATAATGTTAATTGGAAGATTTGTTAGTTAGGTATTGGAGGAGTGTAATGGAAGAATGTATGAATGTAGAAATAAAAATTAGAAAGAGTATTTATAGGGAGCTAGTTAGAGCTCCATATTGGAAATGGGTACCTCAAACACTCTCTAATGCCTCCATTCAACCCAATCTCACCTCAATTATTATATAGATAGACTTGTATTCTCTAAGTGATCTCTGACATCATTATTATGACTGAAAGTAGCAGCGTGTCAGTTACGCTTATCAACTTTCACACACCATAACCGAACAAACATGTAGTAAAAGGTTCGTCAGATTTTGGACTTTTAATCATAAAAGTATTTTTGAATATATAGGTTATGCCAAACCATTTTGGTTGAGCGTTTGATTGTATTTTAGATTATTTCATATCGTTTAGTTTGAATGGTATATAATATACTAAATATATAGAAATTATGTACTAACAATTATTACTTGTTCAAAAAAGTTCAAACCTAAACTTTTGGACCCGAATATTTTATTGTTTTGTGCTATTTTTAGCTAAGGAAAACTTCAAGGTTAACCGACCGGTAACCACCCACCATAACTTTCATAACTGAAACCGCTATAACCAATTGGTTATGGATATCCATTAACCGATATCTCAGTTATGGTTTGGGCCATAACCGACCATGCACACCCCTATTCTAGCCTGACCCATTATGACTCGACATGTTCTAGCTCTAGCATGTCTCATCCCCTGCGACCAAAAATCCAAGATTCGCCACTGACCGAGCTTGATCAGCTCAAGAGACCAAACAAACATATTTCTATATATAAATATATAATTTATACAAAAAATAACTAAATAATAAAGTATCGATCCTAAGCTGAGGTCAAGATTGTTGAATCATTCACTAGCGGAGCTCGAGCTCCCGAGCAGCGCGAGCTAAAGCACAGTCAAGCTCGAGCTTGGCTGCTAATCCACACAATCAAGTTGAGAACGTAAGCTAATGTACCAAAAACCGCAACTAATGTGCTTAAACTCATGGAACTGACATTGTTTGGCAACCTCATGGAAGGCTATTATGCAAGTTACAATAGTTGTTCTCATAATGTGACTTAAAAAAAATTTGAAGTGAACCGAAAAAATCTTGTCCTGATGACTAATCATAATGTATATTTTGAACAACAAACCTGTTAGTTTCACCCGTGGGGCGGACCGGGCTAGTCAGAAAGAGCTTCAACATGCAGGCAGGCGGCAATATGGACTTTGGTACCAAAATGAGGGCTTTTATTTTTCAGTTTCAAAAGCCAAATCGAATATTTGATTGTAGTCATCTACAAAGTGAACATCAAGACCTTCCTTCACATTAGGTGCCAGCTCATCAAAGTCTCTTTTGTTAGCCAAGGGAAAGATAATAGTTTTCACACCGCTTCGTCTTGCAGCTATGGTTTTCTCCTTCACCTATATTTACACACAATAGTTTAACAATGATGTTAAGATAACTCGAGGTGGCAAGATGGGTCGTTCAAGTGATGGGCCAGACGGGTTTTGGTTGAAACTTGAAACAGGCGTTTAGCACAGGTTAAACCATGCAAAATGTATAAAGATTTACAAAACAAATTATATATATAATTAAAATAACAAATTAA
Organism: Ambrosia artemisiifolia; assembly: GCA_032199755.1. Lineage (NCBI taxonomy): Eukaryota > Viridiplantae > Streptophyta > Magnoliopsida > Asterales > Asteraceae > Ambrosia > Ambrosia artemisiifolia. The sequence continues at coordinate 34,838,246 of CM063524.1, forward strand.
ATCTTTGAATAAAACAAAACAGGAGATTGTGTTAATTAAAAACTAAGAATCGGCGACTTTTAACCCATTGGCCTATACCATATATTCCAACTTGACAAATACATAAGGTTTTTTTTTTTTTTTTTTTTTTTTTTTTGAACGGCTGATACATTCATAAGTCATGGGTCGAAATTGCCACCACCAAGTACAACCAAATTCTTAGCCCATGAAAAACATTTTTTCTGTGGCACATTAAATCTGGAAATAAGGTTTTGGGTCTAAAAGTTATAGAGTATTTAGATATTTGGCAAATAATAAAACATGTTAAAAACATGTTTCTGCAACTTTCATGGACCCAATTAAACTATAGAGCCAAAAGTTATAGCAAGATTCAGAACACATACCCCGCCAATTGGAAGGACCCGACCCGTAAGAGTGACTTCCCCAGTCATGGCCAGGTCTTTCTTGACATGCTTGTTCATTGCAAGTGAAAGCAAGGAAGTAATCATGGTGCAACCAGCACTAGGCCCGTCCTTAGGTGTAGCACCAGCAGGCACGTGTAAATGAACCTTGGAATTCGCAAAAAACGGGTTATCATGATCTTTCACAGCCAATATTGCTCTGGCAACAGTGTGAGCAATTTGAGCACTTTCCTTCATGACATCACCAAGTTGACCCGTGAGATGAAGAGATCCCTTCCCTTCACCTTGTTCGACCTGCGTGGTCTCTATATATAAAGTGGACCCGCCCATAGCGGTCCATGCAAGACCCATCACAACTCCTAATGGCGTCTGCTCATACATGCGTTCAGCATGGAAAACTGGTTTTCCAACATAATCTGCAAGGTTTTTCTCATCAACCAGCACTTTTTCCGTTGCTTCATTATCCTGGGAATGACCATGAATTATAAAATTTTATGAGAATTTTAGCACTTAAAAGTGCTTAATCCACAAGATTCATTAGTTGATTTACCTTCAAATCGGAATCCTGGTGACTAGCTGAAACGTTCGTCTCGACAACTTCAGCTTCTTCAGGCTCCTTGGACTCAGTTTCATCCTGATTGGACTCAGATGCATCCTGAGTGGACTCACTTCCTAAACTTAAAGGTTCGTTTTGTGCTCCTTGTCGAACTAAATGCAAAGCAATCTACAAAAGGAAGTTGCATAAAAGAAAAAATAAATAGCATTAAAAATTAGGGCTTTAAACCTGGCATAAAAAGGCAAAAAAACACAGAGAGCATCCAACTGGCATTATACAAATACCATTCAGCTACACAGCTACATAAATTCAAGTAAATGCCACAATATTAAACACAATATAGAGTCAGCAAACCTTGCGGTAGATTTTCTCAATTTGTTTTTGAAGATTACGAACCCCAGCTTCTCGGCAGTAATTTTCTATCAAAGAAAGAAGAGCTGCGTCTGTCAAGTCAACCTGAAAAAAAAATGTTTTCTGATTAGCTATGATAAAATAATAGGACAGTAAGACATGGTTTCTCTATAACTTTATCTCTTTAACATGATACTTTTATATCTTACATTTGTTCAAACTAAGTAAACTTTGTCAGCGTTGATGATTTACAACTTACATGTATCTGAACTTTAAAAAATAACATATCGAAATACACGTATAGGATTACGGTTTCCTATCTGAAGGAGATTGATGGGAATTATGTTGTATACACTAATTTAAAAAAAAAAGAAACTTGACTAGTTAACTGTCATCTTTCTTAATATAGACAATAGAGAGAGAGAGACCTGCTCGGGCTTGACACCGCATGCATCACGGGTATTCTTTTCTAAATAATCTCTGGCAATATGCATTTTTTCATCAGTAATATAACCAGCAATAGGAATTATCTCCATTCTGTCCAAAAGTGGACCTGGTATCGTTTCGATGACATTTGCTGTGCATACAAACAAAACCTGCACCACAAATGTGGGAATGTTTATTATACTAAACTTGCGGATAAAATAAATACATGTGTACTTGAGAAATTTCCATTAAGGCTTTATTAATTGACAACACTATCATTTTACATTTCCACTGTCCAGAATAAAGACATTTGTTGGCCATTAATACTATAAGTGGTAAGCCCGATTTCTTTTCTTTGAAACTAAAGAAAATAACTTATATACATAAAATAAATTAGACATACAAAAAATGTAAAACAAAACCACAATGTTACTGACCTTTGACAAGTCAATAGGAACATCTAGGTAGTGGTCTAAGAAATTAGCATTTTGCTCCGGATCAAGCAGCTCCAACATAGCGCTTGCAGGATCACCTGCATGTCCCCTTCCCAACTGCAACCAGGATAGCAAATGAAAGCTATATAACTAAATGCTATTTCCAAATGCAATTATTAAATGTCATTATACTCATGAGTTACCATAATATCTACAAAATTAAACTATACCTTGTCAATCTCATCGATAAGAACAAGAGGGTTTGCCGTTCCCACACTTTTAAGACATTGCACCATTTTCCCAGGCATTGCACCGATATAGGTGCGACGATGTCCCTGGTAGAGTTAAAATGTTAATACAAAGATAATACTGTTTGCAAACAGTTCAAAGAGGTTGCTTATAGACCAATTTTGTTGTTGCATGCAGACCTCATTTTATCAAAATATATAGGTTATATTGTAATAATATGGTTATTTGCATCTTAATCTATATATCAAAACTCTTAGTAAAAAGTTAAGGAATTTTGGCAAAAGAAGTGTTTCCGGGTCAACCCAGGCGGCAGCCCATACTGAAAGTAACCCATTTCAACCCAAACCCATATTGACCAATGACCCCCTATACTGCTAAAAGTCAGGAATACAAAACTGCTTAATACATGTTCTTGACCTTAATTTCAGCAACATCAGACAATCCACCAACAGAAAATCGATAAAATTTTCTGTTCAAAGCACGTGCAATTGAACGACCAATGCTAGTTTTACCGACACCAGGGGGACCAGAGAGGCAAATGATTTTTCCTGCGAAAAAAATATATATCAAACCTCTTTTACTTCAAGATCATACATTATTAATATCTAAGAATCTAAGATAGACCCAAGTCTTATCGTGATGCAATTTTTACTTGGCTTATCAATAAAAAAAACCAACTTACATGTCACAGTTAAAGATAAACTGAAAATAAACTAACCTTGTGATGTCCCTCTGAGTTTTCCCACAGCAATAAATTCAAGTATCCTTTCTTTAACATCAGTCAACCCATAATGATCCTCATCAAGAATTTGTTGAGCCCGTAGGACATCAAAGTTTTCATCACTGAAATTAGTTGTTAAAATAAAAGTTTAACAACAGAATCACAACCCTTTCTACTTACAGAACCAATAAGTTGATGTATGTAGCTAGTGGACAATGCACAAATATAAATTGAATATTGAAGTTATATCTAACAAAATAAAAAATGCAGTACAGTGTGGTAAGGCAGTACAACACGAGAGACATCAAATTCAAAAGATACTGCCATACCTATAATTACCCCAGGGTAAGGCAGTTAACCAATCAAGATAGTTACGTGTAACATTGAATTCACTAGAACTTGCTTCCAAGAGTTGCAGTTTCTTCAGTTCTTCTTCGATAACTTGCAGAACATGTGGCGGAATTTTCTCCTTGTTTGGATCAATTCTATCCCTAAATTTATCTGCAGTGGAGAATAAAAAAAATACAGATGAATCATACAAACGAAAACAGTATTAAATTGCAAAAGTTTATCAAGTAATAAAAATGGAAGTTATATGCATTCATGTCACATCAACGAGAAGAGTGAAGTTACCAGTAAGGGCCGTTTTGTCATCAGTCTCAAGTCCTAATTCCTGTAACAAGATAACATGCACCGTATTAAATTAACAAAGGATTCATAATTTCATATCACAAAGAATTTTTTGGATAAAGAAGATGAGAATAACATAAATTGTAGAAAGAGATATCAATATAATTAGAATCAGTTACAAAAGTTACCTTTTTGATAGCCTTAAACTGCTCATTCAACAAATAACGGCGTTGTTCGGTACTTATTTTCTCCTCAATAGCTTTTGCTATGGATTCCTAATTAAAAACCAAGAACATTGAGATGGTATCAAAAAAAAAAAAAAAAATTACATGCAGAACCATATATGATAAGATGCTAGCAGGACTTACTTGAATCTTATGTATCTCCATTTCTTTCTTTAATAGTTCAAGACTGAGTCTCAATCGTTTGTACACCTAAATTAAAAATATAGTAAAAATGTGAAAGGATGGAAAATCTATTATTTATTTATCACCAGACTGAAACTACATAATAGTTAGCAAACATTCCCTTGAAACGTTATTGTGACTTACATCTAACTCTTCAAGCACTTGCTGGCACTGTAATTTGTTGGAACCAGATATTGCAGCACCAAAGTCTGCTAATCTTGGATAATTAAAATCACCAATATGCTGCATAAAATATAAACAATTTAACCAAGAATGACAAATAAAAAATAAAGAATTTAGTTCAGGAATATGGTAATCGAAAAAGCAGATGCAAAAGTAACAGCAGATTTATTTGTTTCATTATGATATATTAGAATTAGATATCTGACACGAGCATTGTAACAGTGAGAAAATAATTAAAAACTTGTAAGGCTCTATATTTAAGTTACTTTTTGTTCAAATTCTTTGATAAAGTACATGAAGCACAGACTTGTGTACAATAATGTATCAATGACGAGCACTCACCTACTTCATACAGGGAAAACACTACGAAACTGAAGTTGATGTATTCATACTACAATGATCTATATAAAGCATTCAATGCCTATATATTTCCTACTTTAGTTTATGCCTATCCTAGCCTTCACTAACTGATCAGTACATGCAACATTTCCAATATAAGCTACCAACGTTCCAACTATTCATTCTTTCAGTATATTACATTTTTGTTTTGTAGAGCTAGAATTATATTATTCGACAAGATTGTTGTATGATAACAAAAAAACAGTGAATCAACGAGTATAACTGCATAATACTTCACATAACTTTACAAAAATAAAAGCTAAATTCAACATCTATAGCTAGTGTAACTACAAGAGTGCTGAACCTGATTGTAGGTTTGAACGTGATCCCTCCAAAGGGAACTTGTCTTCAAAACATCTCTAAGCGTTGTTATAACCTCAAATGATGTTGCCTTGATCACATCATCATCCTTGTTGTATGGTGAATCCTGCAATACAAAATGGTAATCAAAACATAAGAAGTGTAGCATCAAAGAGCGTAATGTCGATGAAAGTAGATTCATATTTATAGTTTTTTACTTATTACATCTCCAAATATTTTATGATAAAGAGTGGATGATACCTTGAGATGATCCACTTTGACTGTAAGGGGGTCTTCACTGACCTGTATAAGATGCAATAAGTCAAGTTCCAAAATAATCATCAAAATGAGATAAAAACATAAAATAGTGCTGATGAGGTCAACCCAACCCAGCCATCTTGCCACCTCTACATGTAATTTGGCAGACATAGAAAGAAAGCTTTCACTTACCATCTCCGTTATCCGCAGCCGCCTATGGCCGATAAGAACAACCTGGTCTCCTTGAATACTTGTAATCTACTTGCAAGAAATAAAAAATTTGGCCATGGGATACAAAATATATACAACCTCACAATCTTACCACTACTGATTAACAATAACTGCATCACAAGTACCTGAGCCAATGTACCAACTTCATGGAGACGGTTAAGCAAATCTTTGCCCTTGAGCTCATAAATGTTCTTCTCTGCATCTGAACCAGTGGCCTCAGATCCTGGTTCATCTTTAACAAGAAATGCACCAGCATAAGGAGCCTGTCGTTTTCGACTTTCTACCAATGCTGCTAGTAGTTTAGGATCCTGGAAAGGCATAAGTAAAGTTAAAAAGACACAAACAAAAGAATTTAAATTGCTATTGCTACTAAAGTTAATAGAAGTAGTTAACTCCAGCAGAACTCTAGTTCCAAAAAAAAAAACTAATCAAAGCCATAGGATTAGCATCCGTTACCATATAATAGAACTATAATATAATTTAAAAACAACATAACCTAATCGATTCTCATGCAACAACCTGTAATTGTAAATAGCATGATGAAAGAAACTCAAGGTACCATTTACCTTTACAATGATGTGTGCCTTACCCATGACCCATACACACGTTCACTAGTCATTGGCACTGCATGCAGTGCATGTGTTTATCATTTCCTTTGTTTATGTGTTTGTTATTTTCCTATATTTAGTAGTTGTTTCAACCTTAATTTTCCTAATTGCATTGATGGGTCAAATATGAGAAGTTACCCATGTTTACATGTTTTAGTAGTGTGTCGAAGTTTAAGGGTTTTTCCAGTTGCTTGTAATACCAATACTAATTCTAAAATGTTTTTTTTTTTTTGAGTTTATGAACGATATGCAGAAAAGTAGTCTCAAACATCTCTCTCTAAATTGCTTTCTACCTTTCTCCTTATATTCTTTGGCCAACGATTAACCGTTCAAACCACATCATACATGTTGGCGAAATGTTGTCATCGGCCCACTATATCTAGCCAAAAACTAAAGGAGAAAAGAGGAGGAGTCCGGTCGGCCCTAACCCTAATCCTAATGGTCCCAGTTTGTTAATTAAGCAAGTTAGCAAAGGGTGAAACCATAATTAGGTTGCACACTATGATCAAACTACGTAAAATCTCGGGCGTCTGTTTGTGCATTACTCGTTTGATCCTAACAATAAAACTAAAATGAAAGCATAACCTGTGAAGAATCTAAAGGGCTTTCTATTCCAAAATCCAAATATCATAAAAATTTGTAAAATACCATACCTTGACATAAATTGGCATATAAAATCCAGGAAACAAAGGCCTATGTGGCAATGGCAATGCCAACACCTGCAAACCCACAAAACAAATCAAACACCAATCAACTTCTAACATATCAATTCATCATAAAAAACCATAAAAATCAAAACTTTATAATAATAATAATAATAATAACCGTGAGGAAATCATCAGGTTTCTTGATAGCAGTAGGAACAATAGCAGCAGCAGCATTGGATTCAGGTTCTTCAACAGCAGAAGCAGACCCAGATTTATCACTTGAATCCGTACAGAAAAAGAGTCTTTGAAGAGATTTATGATGGGGTTTGTCCCTTAAAAAAGATTTTAAAACTCCATGAAAAGGAGGGGTTGGTTTAATCCTGTGGTGGGTATAGGATGATGATGATGATGATGCAATTGGGTAATAACGTGCTTGTTGTATACAGGAAGAAGCAGAAGAAGACCTTAAAATCTTTAACATGATGATGATGGGTTGTGTTGTGTTGCAGAGGTTGAATTGTTTGATATTATTAGTGTGAAGAGAGTGGTGTTAAGGTTTGAAAGGCTTGAAGAACAAGAAAGTGTTGGTTGTTGTTGTTCATCTTTTGACTTTGTTTGTTTTGGCTAAAGCCCACCATAAACCCTCATTCTGTCCACAAAGATAGTGTGATTTGGTTTGGGGGTTTAAATTTTAAGGTGTTTGGTTGGTTGGGGTTTTAGGGTTTATACCCACTTCGGCTACACCGTCGCCACTCCCTTGGACAAGGTGTGCGGGTTGTTAGTTTGGGTAGATAAAGCTGTTTGAACAACAATCAAATTTCGACCACTGGGAACATTGGGAACGGTCAACCGACCATTTAACTAATTTAAAAACAACTAGTATTAGGTCCTTCGCGTTGCGGCGGAGACGTAAAACCGTGCCAAATAGCAGCAATGGCACACCACTATCAGCGATCACTAGCACCGTAAAAGTTCGTATAAAAAGAAATAAAAGTGAAACTTGTAAGTCGATCTGACTTGCGCATTGCAATAGAGTCGTTAAACGTGGAAAACAGGCATAAAACCATTGAACTATACACATTTTGCGGCGTGTTAACTCGCAAAATTTAGACCAAAACGTAAAACAAAAACTTTGTAAAGATGAAAGTATATGGCACAAACGTTGGAATTGAAAAGGTGTTGGAATTAAGTTGTAAAAAATGTAAAAGTATTACGGTTAAAAGTAAATTAATTAAAGTTAATAAAAAGAACAAAAACAAAATGGGTACGACCTACCAAAACATACGAGTACAACCCATAATGCACATAACACCCACTAAGCATAAGGTACTATACCAATATGCATAAACATGTTGTAAATTCGTACCATATGAATATAAATACCCATACCATTCTCTCACTATAAACATGCGCACAAACAAATTTCTCCATCTTTATAAAATACAAACCACTTTATGACATTGTTCAGAAAATGAGGGGTTTTGTGGATCAACTGAAGAAGAAAACGGTTGGATCCATTGGTTCTCAATTTGTAAACACTTGAGAGATCCCCAACTTCCAAAGGGATGCCATGATTCTCAACTATCCTGCTGCAAACCATCAGGATCTTCCAAACCTCATGCATGGCATGTGCATATGCCATCCCCATCATCCTGAAGAACTGGTGGTTGAAATCAGGGTAGGGATATTTGAGGCCGAGTTGGAAGAGAAGATACAGGAAGCAAACCCGGATGCTCGACGCGAAATCGGATTTTGCTTTCCGATCATATGGCCGGAATACAGCTGTGTCTGGGAAAGCTCCAGACTTCTGCAAGGCTGTAATATCCCTGTCCATGAATGTGTAGACTTCATCCATGCGGGTTTCCAGCAAATATTGCGCCTCGAAGTCATTAGGGACTCCGACGCTGCAAGAGGCTCGGGTGTTTTTCTTTCCCATACTTGTGTTTTAAGAAAATGATTTGCAGGTTTGGAAGAAGAAAAAGAAATAAGAACGTACCTTTTTCTTAAGTTTTAATGTGGATTTAAAGGAAAAGGAAATGAGTAAATATAGAGGCTAAAGGGATAAGATCTAATGGTCATTCCAAAATCATTGCCTAGTATCTAGCAGCATAGGTAGTCAGACGGTTGTCACATCAGAGATAATAATGTAGAAAAAATTATTACCGTTAGGGCTATAATGGTAATATTTTTTGGTGACAATTGTTGGTCGTGAAATTCTCAAGATATAATTTACTTACATTCTGAATATACATCTTCAGGATATCAAAGATGATATTGAGTCCAAGATATAACTATGTATTGTCTTATGCGTACATCCTGAGGATGGGCTAACAGTTTACTTTGTTTTAACTTGAATGCAGGTATCAATTGGACGAAAGTAATGAATGACTAAGTCTTGCATGATCTTCGGAGAGTTGGTTGATGAACGTTTGTAGGTCGTGTGATCGTGGGAAGACTATGCAACGGCTATTGGACTTAGTTGGAATATCCTGGATTTTTTGGGATGTTAGTTGTTATCTCTTTACTATATCAAGGGGTGTGGGATGATCATATAGGAGACAACACTTTCTTTCTTTCTTTCTTTCTTTCATACTTACTATTTTCTGAGCTATTATATCACACTTACACACTTGCATCTGTAATCTTAGTTGATCATCCATCACATTTCAAAAGTTGTATTCTTTTTAACTTTTAATTAATATAAATAACTAAAGGCAGGGGCGTTAGACTCCTACCGAGGTTTTGTGTCGGCGCTCATATTTAATCAAGGGTTTTCCTCGTACATCGAGTATTCTTGTGTTGCATTGTTTCCTTTTATTTAGCTTAAACGAATTTCTTTAGTACAGTTTCATCCTGAGGATACAACTGTCCAATTCATTGTTTTTACTTTGTCATCCTAATCATAGTTGTTAGATTTATTCTTTTGCATCTTAAATTAGACCATTCTCGAAATATAACTGATTTTTCACAAAACAAACATCCTTAGCACACTACCTCATATTTCTGATTTGGAATACTAAGTTGATTTCTGTTTGTTAATTTTTGACCAAAACAATTGTGTTTGGTGTTTTTCTAGCTAAAACAACCTAAAAACATGATGTTTACATGTCAATTCTTAATCTTTCTTACAATTCTCAAAAAATATGGTCTTTTGTAGAGGAACATGAATATATATATATATGTGTGTGTGTGTGTATGTGTATATATATGTATATGTATATGTATATATATATATATGTATATATGTAATTGGATTTTACAGAATTTATAACAGATAATCGAATTCTCAATAGTGGTATTGGATCCACTTTTACAATTGTTTAAATATTATTTGCTCTAAATTGATCTTCGTTTTATTTGTCAAACTTTTGTTAGACAAAAGATCAAGCATTTTTTCTTTATGATGATTCTTGTGATTATGTGAATCGAGCTAGATCCCTTGTGTTTGTTGTGGTTGTGTTTGTTGTTTTTGGTTGGTTTCAATATTTGGATTTTTCAGTTTTATTTTTTATGTAAAAGTTGTATATTATAAAATTGCCAAACCTGATTGGACAAGAGATCCATAGTAGTTTGTGTGCTAAACCCCTTATAGAATAATTTTACTAAATATTTTAGTTCCGACATTGCGGTGGTTGTCATGTGATAACTATCATGGAAACTTTCCAATATTGTTGAGGAGTGTGATGCATGTAACTAGAATCACATATTTGTTTACTTGATTAAAAAAAAAACTTTAGGTGATTGTAATATGAAAAGTGACTGTGGCAACTATCCGAAGAGGCGTATGATTTGATAACCTTAACTGAAACATTTCTACTTTTAGATGGTGATTGTTTAGAAGTCCATAATCAAGAAGTCGGTTGTGTCATTAAGGAGGAATCAAATCCAAGTGATTCTTTCTTATAATTGTTATCAAACAGTTATCTTTTGCTTTTCTTCATTTGTACTTTTAATTATAAAAACATCTAAAAAACAACCTTCACTGTTTTTGACTAGATGTTGAACAATTACTGAAACTAAAAGCTCTTGTATTCCTAGATGATCTCGGCATACTGCCTTCACTATACTACGCCAACGATATATGTACTTGCCCTCGTGTATCATAGTAAGTGATAGTTTTCTACTGACGTGGGTTGGAGTGTATATTTTGCCTTCACCACGTTTTGATTCTACACATACATAGAAAACATGAATGTTTTGGGTTAGCGGCAACATAAGATTTATAGTTAGTTTTTAAGGGTATTGGATTAGAGCTCGAAGCCCTGCGTTACCGGAGACATCAATGTCGCACTCACTTTCAACATGAAACCTATTACTTAAAATCATTAACGCACACACACCTCTTAACGATCCTTGACACCTTTTAGTTAACTCCCCATCAAGGGGTTTATCTTCCCCAAACACCCACAAGAACTTTAGCCAAGAATGGCCATAAAGATGTTTCTCACTAAACTTGAAAAGACTATATTAATCGTCACAAATTAAGTGATATTTATTTAAGTTCTTACAAAGTTACAAGACTTTAAGAAAGTGCGTAGAAGTAGAGTGTGTTGCTGGGGTGAGAAAAGAATTGAACAAGTTGAAATGGTAAAGGTGGAGCGCTATTTATAAGCCAACAAATGGGGCACAACCCGTGCTAGTCGAGGCATGGCTTGTGTCTAGATCGCATACCGACACTGGGCGTGGTCAACTTTGTGGGCCTCATTGATTTTCGAATCTTCTAAAATCTGATTTTTGTCATTTTGTGGTCGAGGCGCGACCCACGTCTGCTGAGGCATGGGGCGTGTCTCAATCTCTTAATCTCTAGATTTCGTTCCGTTTGTTTACTTTGGGCTTGATTTATCCTAAAAATAAAAAGTAAAACATACTAAGCCTATTTCCAATATATTTCAAGAAAAATCAATAAAAATCGGATATATTTTAATACGAAAAATATGTATAATTTGATATGTATCACCTAGCGTGTTATAAACTACACCAAACACGTCAATAAGTAATTGCATCTTAACCACACGTGCTTGTGTGTAACTTATTTGTGTTCCATCAATTTATTATTCTTGATCTCTCTATTTTAAAAAATATAGTGTTTTGTTCGCACTCGATAAGTTATGTATCATGAATATTTTACTTTTCTTATGAAATAATATCTTGCAAAACAAACAATAAACCATCTTTCTTTGTTTCGTAAGAAAACAAAATAAATAAAATAAAAACATCTCGGTATTTAGAGTTCTCAAATACGGAGACTTTATTGGATGTTTCTGAATTATTCGAAATAAGTATTATGTAGAATAATCTATAATACAACTAGCTGATTATTCCGGGAGTGCCCCGGGGTTGAAAATGTAACATGGCTTAATAATAATAATAATAATAATAATAATATAAGCACAACAAAAAACTTAAAAATCATTCTACCACACATAAACAAACTAAACTACAGAAAACACCTTCATCATTCAACTACCTAAAACATTAAACCCAGCAAACATAACCCAAAATACAACAAAATAACTATCATTCAATCACACATAAATAAACGAAACTACTTTGAAACCTACTATCAAAAACATTAACAAAACAAACAATCGATACTCTTTTAATTATAACTAAACAACAACACATAGGTGTAATTTTTCATAAGAATTTGACAATACGCAAAGAAAACAATATTATATTAAAATTATATACCTATATATGGTCCCTTTTTAACCGATTGAAGGTATCAATAATTTTTGTCCATTTACTAATATAAAGTTTAGTTTTCTATTAAAATTATATACCTATGTATACTATCACTCAGATACACCAATTAAATCATTACACCACAAATACCAATCTATCATCAACAGACCAAAACCCAAGAACAATCCCAACAGCAGCATGTAAAAGAAAAAGATTCAAACAAAATCCAATCGAATAGAAACCCATAAAAGAAATTAGGAATTGAAGTTAAAAGCTTCACCTTTACTTCATAAGAAGCAAAATCGATAGCAGTAGGAGAAGGAAGAACCCTTCTGTAAATAGTTGCCATCGCCATAATTATTATTATTACTAAATAAAATGAAAAAGAAGGAGAAGGCAGTGGAAGGTTTCTAGGGTTTGGGGAAGAGAATCGTCGCCCTTCCCTTCGGAGAGGAAGGTTTTGTTCTTTTTGTGAGTGGAGGAGATTAGGGTTTAAAAGGTCGACAAAGAGAGGAGGAGGAGGATGCGAAGAGTGGTGGAGGTGGAGGTGGTGGGAACAGGGACATGGGTCGGGTGCGGCGTTGGCTTATTGGTGGACGGTGGAGAGGATAGAGGTAGAAGAAGATGGAAGATGGAGGTGAAAGATGGATGTGTGATTGTGATGGTGAAGAGAGAGAGAGAGAGAGAGAGGTGGAGATTAATTGGGTGTTTAGGGTTTGGGTTGAAAGAGGAGATACTTTATAGGTAGTTTTTTTTTATAAAAAAAATTTATAGAGAGTGCCACGTGGCACATTCAAGGGGGGGTGAGACCACCATTGAATGTCACGTCAGCAAACTTCAATTCTTTTATATATATTTATAGATTTTTCACTTCCATAACCTACAAACACTTGCTACTCAATACCCAAAAAGGATTATTTCTCTCATTATGTCCTCAACTATGTGTCAAGGTTTGCAATCAGGCTTGCCCGCTACCTCTACTCACTTGCACTAAAAACCAAAACTCGAATTTGCCAATTCTAAGAAGAAAAATGGATGGTGTTTCTTTAGCCTTGTTGAAAACCCATTATCAAATCTTGATCAACATGAACAAGTTTATGTCCATCCAAAGATAAGGAATTCCCTGAGCCTAGAAATGTGTACGGAAAGTTTGGGGACCGAAACAGGTAATGACTGGGAAGAAAGAGAGAGGTATGGTGGTTTACCGCAGTCAAGAGCTAGGAACTTTAACAAGAAAATGGTGAGAGGCAATGGCGGCTTTCCCCCGCCGTTGACCTCCATCATTGCGCCTGTGAAAGTGAAGGTTCGCAGGGAAGGTGGGCGCTTTGTTATTAACGCGATGAGTTTTTCAAATAATGATAGCACAATGTTTGAGGCGGAACGTACAATGTTTGAGGCGGAACGGACAGTTGAGCGCAGTAAAGTCTCCCAGGATTTGTCCAACACATAAACTTCTCCCTCCACCAGCTCGCGGAAGGCAAACCCCATATTATCTCCGCCTAGAAGAATGGAGTACAAGCTCTCAACATCTGCAAAAGAATACAACAAAACATGAAACAACATAAAGGGGACCCAAAAACAAACAAAAAAGGTGCATGGTGAAGGTAACCTTTCCCATCTTCAGTCAAATGGGGGATGCGCCCCTCTTTGTCATAGTTCCTGCTCATCCCAGCAATGACTAGCGCAGTTTCATGAACAGAACAAACATCAACAGGATGACTGGTCAACTTGTTGAACCAAGCCTTCCCATCATACTCAGTGAGCATTACTTCATCAAACTTCAAGTCAATACGCCTCCTCGCTATCTTTATGGGCACCACTCCTTCAGCAACCCAAAAAAACTTAGGCTTCCAGTCACGAAAGCTCTTAACACCTAACCTCGTGCACGGCGGCATCCCTTAACGCGGGCGATAGGAGAACCAGCTCTCAGCGGCCGTAATGGAGTAGAAGACGTTGAACATGTCAAGGTCTGGTTCTATATCCTGTGCGCGGAAACAAAACTCAAAAAACAGCAAACGATACATCAACCCGGGATGCACTTGGTTCAGATGGATACCCAAAGCTTGATTTACCTTTCCTTCATAAGAAGCAAAATCGATAGTAGTAGGAGAAGGAAGAACCCTTCTGTAAATACTTGCCATCGCCATTATTATTATTACTGAATTGAATGAAAAAGGAGGAGAAGGTAGTGGAAGGTTTCTAGGGTTTGGGGAAGAGAATCGTCGCCCTTCCCTTCGGAGAGGAAGGTTTTGTTCTTTTTGTGAGTGGAGGATGTTAGGGTTTAAAAGGTCGATGGAGAGAGGAGGAGGAGGAGGATACGGAGAGTGGTGGTGGAGGTGGAGGTGGAGGTGGTGGGAACAGGGACAAGGGCCGGGTGCGGCGGTGGCTTATTGGTGGACGGTGGAGAGGATAGAGGTAGAAGAAGATGGAAGATGGAGGTGAAAGATGGATGTGTGATTGTGATGATGAAGAGAGAGAGGTGGAGATTAATTGGGTGTTTAGGGTTTCGGTTGAAAGAGGAGATACTTTATAGGTAGGTTTTTTTTTTTAAAAAATCATAGAGAGTGCCACGTGGCACATTCAGGGGGGGGGGGGTGAGACCAGCTTTGAATGCCACATCAGCAAACTTCAATTCTTTTATATATATTTATAGGTTTTTCACTTCCATAACCTACAAACACTTGCTACTCAATACCCCAAAAGGATTATTTCTCTCATTATGTTCTCAACTATGTATCAAGGTATGCAATCAGGCTTGCCCGCTACCCCTACCCACTTGCACCAAAAACCAAAACTCGAATTTGCCAATTCTAACAAGAAAAATGGATGGTGTTTCTTTAACCTTATTGAAAACCCATTATCAAATCTTGATCAACATGAACAAGTTTATGTCCATCCAAAGATGAGGAATTCCCTAAGCCTGGAAATGTGTACGGAAAGTTTTGGACCGAAACAGGTAATGACTGGGAAGAAAGAGAGAGGTATGGTGGTTTACCAAAGTCAAGAGCTAGGAACTTTAACAAGAAAATGGTGAGAGGCAATGGCGGCTTTCCCCCGCCGTTGACCTCCATCGTTGCGGGTGTGAAAGTGAAGGTTCGCAGGGAAGGTGGGCGCTTTGTTATTAACGCGGTGAGTTTTTCAAATAATGATAGCACAATGTTTGAGGCGGAACGTACAATGTTTGAGGCGGAACAGACAGTTGGGCGTAGTAAAGTCTCCCATGACTTGTCCAACACATAAACTTCTCCCTCCACCAGCTCGCGGAAGGCAAGCCCCATATTATCTCCACCTAGAAGAATGGAGTACAAGCTCTCAACATCTGCAAAAGAATACAACAAAACATGAAACAACATAAAGGGGACCCATAAACAAACAAAAGAGGCGCATGGTGAAGGTTACCTTTACCATCTTCAATCAAATGGGGCTTGCGCCCCTCTATGTCATAGTTCCTGCTCATCCCAGCAATGACTAGCGCAGTTTCATGAATAGAACAAACATCAACAGGATGACTGGTCAACTTGTTGAACCAAGCCTTCCCCTCATACTCAGTGAGCACCACTTCATCAAACTTCAAGTCAATACGCCTCCTCGCTATCTTTATGGACACCACACCTTCAGCAACCCAAAAAAACTTAGGCTTCCAGTCACGGAAGCTCTTAACACCTAACCTCACGCACGGCGGCACCCCGTAACGCGGGCGATAGGAGAACCAGCTCTCAGCGGCCGTAATGGAGTAGAAGACGTTGAACATATCAAGGTCTGGTTCTATATCCTGTGTGCGGCAACAAAACTCAAAAAAACAGCAAACGAGACATCAACCCGGGATGCACTTGGTTCAGATAGATACCCAAAGCTTGCTTCACCTTTCCTTCATAAGAAGCAAAATCGATAGCAGTAGGAGAAGGAAGAACCCTTCTGTCAATACTTGCCATCGCCATTATTATTATTACTAAATTGAATGAAAAAAGAGGAGAAGGTAGTGGAAGGTTTCTAGGGTTTGGGGAAGAGAATCGTCGCCCTTCCCTTCGGAGAGGAAGGTTTTGTTCTTTTTGTGAGTGGAGGAGGTTAGGGTTTAAAAGGTCGATGGAGAGTGGAGGATGAGGATGCGGAGAGTGGTGGTGGGGGTGGGGGTGGAAGTGTTGGGAACAGGGACAGGGGTCGGTTGTCGCGGTGGCTTATTGATGGACGATCGAGAGGATAGAGGTAGAAGAAGAAGAAGAAGATGGAAGATGGCGGTGAAAGATGGATGTGTGATTGTGATGGTGAAGAAAGAGAGGTGGAGATTAATTGGGTGTTTAGGGTTTGGGTTGAAAGAGGAGATACTTTATAGGTAGGTTTTTTTAAAAAAAAATCATAGAGAGTGCCACGTGGCACATTCAAGGGCGGGGTGAGACCACCATTGAATGTCACGTCAGCAAACTTCAATTCTTTTATATATATTTATAGATTTTTCACTTCCATAACCTACAAACACTTGCTACTCAATACCCCAAAAGGATTCTTTCTCTTATTATGTCCTCAACTATGTGTCAATGTTTGCAATCAGGCTTGCCCGCTACCTCTACCCACTTGCACCAAAAACCAAAACTCGAATTTGCCAATTCTAACAAGAAAAATGGATGGTGTTTCTTTATCCTTATTGAAAACCCGTTATCAAATCTTGATCAACATGAACAAGTTTATATCCATCCAAAGATGAGGAATTCCCTGAGCCTAGAAATGTGTACGGAAAGTTTGGGGACCGAAATAGGTAATAACTGGGAAGAAAGAGAGAGGTATGGTGGTTTACCGCAGTCAAGAGCTAGGAACTTTAACAAGAAAATGGTGAGAGGCAACGACGGCTTTCCCCGCCGTTGACCTCTATCATTGCGGCTGTGAAAGTAAAGGTTCGCAGGGAAGGTGGGCGCTTTGTTATTAACGCGGTAAGTTTTTCAAATAATGATAGCACAATGTTTGAGGCGGAACGTACAAATGGGAGGCTCAGGCTTAAGCTCAAACTCAGGCCAACGCTTTCTTCGTTGAAAGATGAACAATATAAAACCCAATCAAAACCAAAATCTCAGTTACTTGAAGACTCAACCAAGTTAGAGTTTGGCTTGACCAAGTGTAAAGATCATGGAAATTGGAGTGTGTGTCGGATGGTCAAGTCTTGAATGAATGCAAAAATATTACTCAAGTCGGGTCGGGTTTGCTAAGCTAATTTTTAACGTCGGTAAAATAACGTCCACATGTACCATGTGGATCATCGATTTATATATATGTGTGATATTGTTCTTAGAAGACATCATGGAGTTAACGACGTCACAATTATTCATAAGCATAAGGTGTTTATAAAACAATACCTCAAACTGGTTGTAGCAGACTCTGAATCGCGAGGACACCTCGATTCAACAATTTTGGACGTTAGATTCGATAACACGAACTTGCACCAACAAGTATTCCCGACAACTGAACACCTTCAGGTTCTACTCGTTTATCAAATCCATATTTGAGTATTCCCGAAACACGAACACCTTCGCCGTGGTTAAATAGAGTTATACATTGTTTTAGGTTAGCTATCAATATTAGTATGTTAGAGTTATACATTTGTTTAGTCTTTAGGATAGGTGTTAATATTAGAGTTACATTGGAGTTCTACATTGTTTTAGGTTAGGTGTTAGCATTGGAGGTGTACATTGTTTTAGGTTAGATATTATATTAGAGTTATACATCAGTCTATTTCATATGTAAAATTGATGTGTCATATTAGATTTCTTAACCCCGAGACGCTCCCGGGGTTGAGAAATCTAATATGACATATCAATTTTACATATGAAATAGACTGATGTGCTTTACAGTTACATGCATGAAAGTTTCGGGTAGCACCTACTCTAAAACAATTAACAATGTATTTCCAATGTTAACACCTAACTTTAAACAATGTATAAATCTAATGTTAACTTCTAACCTAAAACAATGTAGAACTCTAATATTAATACATAACCTAAAACAATGTACAACTCCAATCCTAACACCTGTTGAAAATATAATTCATATTTACTGGTTTGGACTTTGTGTTTTTTGTTTCATATATGAACAAAACCCCACAAAAAAATAGTCGTTATTTTCTCCGTTTTTATATAATACAATGGTACTCGTTGGAAAGATAATAAAACGCTCGTTAATTTGATGTAATTTTTTCTCTAAGAAATCTCGTATATAAAATATATTAACGTTTAAAAATTATGGGAGGAAACATGAGAGAAAAAAATCCAATTTTGTTTTTAAATTTTTTTTTTCCTAAATTCACTTAATGCCACATGGCATGCCATTTTTAGCTTTAATTTTATATCATTAATGACATGTCATTGCCACATAGCACACTCAGGGGAAAGGATGCTCTCTTTAAGTGCCATGTAGGATTTATTGTTTTCAATTATTATAACTAGGTGAAACCCCGTGTGAAACACACGGGAGACCGAGTCCTAAACTTAAGGCCTGTTTAGTGAAAGACAACATTAAGAACCCATTCGTCTGCTCTGAAGAACACCTGTTTAATACCGTCTGTTTATTTCTTTATAAACAGATATTATTATAAACACCCAAAAAATAAAAAAACGTATACAGGCCAACTGTTATGGTCTGTTTAGTCAACCCCAAATTAATCATCGTTCTATTGTTGAAAGGAAAAACTGTATTTCGTAAGTTTTGTTCCTTTCATGATACCAGTTAATAATACTGATCAGATGTTCTTAATTTAACCGTCTGCTAAATTATATTTAAGTTAATTTTAACCTTAATTTAACTTATGTTCTTACGATTTTAAATTATTATCTTACGTTTAATTGCAAAATACACCAAAACTGTTACAGTCATTAAATTATAATCATTAACTTTGGAATTCACGACAACATCATCGAAACAAAATCATAAACAAAAAAGATTCAAAAGAAGTACATGACAACAACTATATGTGTATAAAACACCACAAAACAAAACTGTTTACAAACATAAAAGATCAAAGTCTTCTAATAAAAAAAAATTCCAATATTATTAGAAAAGTGAATTAATACACACCAACACATTTCCTCAATTAGACAACAAAATACATAGAAAATACAGGAAAAAGATACAATATCTTAGAGAATGATCTTTCTTGTCAGCATCAACGAAACATAATGACAAACAAAACAACGAAAAGCAGTACACGAAAACAGCTCGTATTTAAATGTCATCCAACTCTAAAAGCCCTAAATATTGGATTAGGGACCTGCTGCTACATACATATATAATAATAATGGATTGCTGTTTCAGTTTGACTGTATGAATCATGGAAAAACAACAATTCCAACTTTCTTATCAACGAATTGTTGGTAATCTATTTTCCTTTGATTGTAAGAATCTTTCAAAATTTGTGGAAAGACATTTGAAAGTAATATCATTATGCATATGCGATAGAGAGATGTATTGTGAGAATAGTTAAATGAAAATATAAAGATGGATAATGAATATTGGGAATTCCTCCATATTTATAGAGTGAATATATTAACTATTTGTAAACTTGGTTTTCAACTTTATCAGTTGGATTTGAAATAAATCTAAAGTTGTAAGTTACTTTTGGAATTTTTTACTTATTTTTATATAATGAAAGACAATTGCAACATCAATAATAATAAAAATATAAAAATAATAATGTTAATAAAGTAACTTCAAAATCGTAACCATTACTTTTGGGCATTTTTATAGCATCCTACAAAGAGATACATTGACTTTTCAAGTTTTTTAAAAACGGATTGTTGAAATTTCTTAATTTTACTAAAAATACCTGAGTCACACAAACATTAAAAATACAAAATACAAAGAAAAACTACAAAATAAGATTGTTTACATACATACAAGAAGGAAGTCTTGTAACAAAAAACTCCATTATCCCTACAAAACTAAAGTAATACTAACTATGAAATTTGTTCCATGAACTTAAAAGTTGATACAAAAGACATACAAAACATGAACAAAAAATAAAAACAACACAAAACCAAAAACAAAAAAACTATCAGATAATGTATTTGAATACTCAATAAGCTAGAAATATTATTTCTCTAATCAACCTGCATTTGCTGTTGAGATTTCAAATAAACATGAAACCATTACAATCACAAAAAAATGATGTTATAAATAAATTACTACTATAAATATTTTCTTTTGATTGAAAGAATTGTAAGAATCTTCCGAGAACACCAATTCCAACTTGATTATCAAAGGTTTATTGAAAACACATTTTACTTTCATTAACTGAATTTTTGGAAAGACTGTTGGTAAGAAGTTTCATAAAAATAACATATTGCTGCATTTATCAGCCCTTGGTTTGATTGTTGTTATCGTAGAAAAAGGAGAAATAAAATTACAAACTGAAATGACGATTTCCTCGCCATTTATAGAGTCAAAAAAATATTAGTCTTTTCAAATACAAAAAATAAAATAATGCTATAAATAATTAAATACTATAAATTTAAACAATATTAGTCTTTTTAAATTCACAATTACAAAAGGTCCAGAACTTATAACTTTACTATGACAACTTTTCAAATAACGGTAGTAAATGGAAAGATGCAAAATACGAAAGTTGTTAATGATAGATGTACTTTATTTAAATATTGTTTAACCACTAAAAAATATTGACACAAATTTACATATTATCATTATTTTTTTTATTTTTATTACCCAATAAAAAGTATTTAATTTATACTGATTTGAATCTATAAATGATATGAAGTATTTTATTTATGTTACAAGTTAAAAAAAAAGTAAATCATATTATAGCAAACCAACACAAAACAATAATCTTAATAAACTAACTTCCAAATCGTAATCATTATTTTGTGGCCTTTTATAAAATTTCTTGACAGTAAAAACAATTGTTGTCACAAAAAGTCCGTCAGTATTTTTATGAACACATTGTGTAAAATCGTAGAAGGAAAAAAACCTTAAAAAATTCAGTGTAACATCATATTTGGTTACACAATTAAAATACAGAAACATTTTAAAATTGTTAAAAAAAATTAATATGTGTAATAAATGATGAATTTCGATACTTTCTCACTGAAAAAACTCAACAATCAAATTTCATAACAAACACAAATACTATTTACCAATATTTGTACAAATTTAAATAATTATATCATTTATGTATTTACCAATATTTGTACAAATTTAAATAATTATATCATTTATGTATATGGATTATAAATTTGACTTTAATTGAAAAATATTTAATTACTTCAGTAAGTAACTTCAAACACGTAATCATTATTTTGGGGCTTTTATTTATTAATTGTTTATTATTATTTTTTTGAACGTTAAACTTCATTAAAAACGGCTAAGCCCACCAAAAAGAGGACCGCTAAAAACAGCATTTACAACATATACATTGGGTATCTACTCCAATCCTTCCAACTAATGCTATTGACTTTTGACCTGCTACGAAACCAAAGATAAGACCAAGATTTTATACACGCAATCATATCACAAACCCGCGGCTTGACATCTTAAAAAACGGCCTTATTACGTGTCTTCTAAATAACCCAGCAAGTCGTCATCACAATCCCTCTCACAATTCTCTTCTTCCAATCCGTACCGGGAACCACCGTAGGCAAAGAAAAGATGTCTTTAATTGTTTGTTATTATAGAAAGAAAGACAATTGAACAACACAATAATAATAAAATAATATTGTTAAAAAAACTAATTCAAAATCTTAATCATTAGTTTTGTGTCTTTTTTTAACATTTGTTGAATTTTCAACAAATGTTATCAAACAAAACTCTATCAGCATCTACAAACTCATTCAGTAGATATTTAATAAATAATGAATGGTGTTACAACAATGAAAACATAAATCAACAAACATTGTAAAAAAACCGCTGTTACTACGAACGATTTCCTTAATACTTAAGGGTATTACAACCACAAGAAATAAATCAGTAGACATTGAAAAGAAATAATGCAAATAACAAATTTTAAAAACAAAAAGACAATTTTAATTGAAGCGAACCATTTGATTTATAAATCTACATAGAAAATGGTACACTTGTAAAAGAAAAAGTACATATATTCTTAAAAAACCGCTTTGATATCAATTAACAAATTTACAACATCAAATTTAACAAACTAAATAAAAATCCCAATAAACTTCAAAGAACGCTTCTAAGAAACAACACTAAAGAATGATCTTCCTGCCATAGAATTCGAAACAACAACTCAAACAAAACGAATGGCGGTATTAAAGATCTGTTGCACTTGCATTAAATATAATTAAAACAAACATCAACAACCCTTCTAGCTAAATATCATGAAGTTTAACAATCCAACCTAAATTTCACAAACAGGATTTGCATGTAATAATTATCGATTGATGTTTTTTTTACCGTAAGAATCTTCAAAAAACAACAATTCGAAGCTCATTGCAAACGGATTATTGATAATCCTTTTTCCTTTGATTGTAAGAATCTTTTAGAATATTGGTGGAAGGAAATTTGATCGTCATATCATTATGACTAAGGGATACAGAGTTTGAAACTGAAAAAAGTGAAAGGCATATAAGATTAGGAAATGAATATTCATATTTCCTTTACATTTTTAGGGTGAAAAAACAATTTATCAATTTTCAATTATAAATTTGAACTGTAACAACATCATTTATTACAAAATTAAATTTGTTATTAAAGTAACACTATAAAATATAATTAAATAAGTAATTTAAATTTTATAACTAAAGTCTTTAACTTTGGAGTATTTTATTTTTATAAAAATATGTGTATTTTTTTTATTTATAATGTCGACTTATATTTTCAATAATATATAACTTTTGGAGCTTTTATAGACAAAACACAATTACAAGCCAAAAATAATAACATAATATTTTTAATAAAATTAGTTCAAATGGTACAAAAAAAGTGATCAATAGAGACTAAAGTATCAGGGACTGATGTATCAGTCTTAGATATATAGTATTTGGGACTGATTTATCAGTTGCTAGTGGTATTGGGGACTGATTTTTATTCACCTTATGTTAGTGACTAATAATCAGTCGCTAATATATTTTCACCTTGTTTAAGACTAAATTTCAGTCACAAATATTTATAGTTAATAAAGGGTTTTGAAGGATTCCTTTTTCGTGACTGAATTTCAGTCCCAAATATGTTCCATCTGAATGAAAATATGATGCAAACGTATCGGCAACTGATATTCAATCTTTAATATGGAAAGAACATATTAAAGACTAAAAATCAGTTCAATATCCCAAAAAATTGGAATTAACTAGGGATGATATTAAGTCTTGAACGCATTTTATATATAAAAAGATTAATGACTGACTTTTAGTATTCAATGATTTGCTGCAATAATTGCATTGTTAAAGTAGAGTTAATATTGGTCAGTATTGGTTAGTTAAAATCAATATCAGTCAACCAAGGTTATTTAGGTTAACACTAGTTAATGTTGGCTGGTTAAGGTCAATGCTGACCAATTAAGGTTAATATTATGCAATTAGAGTTAGTATTAGCCAACGAAGGCCGACTAGGAACAATCGAGTCAATGTTAATCCATGATAGTCAGTTGGAGTTAATACTGGTAAAATGATGTCAATATTAGCCTATAAGGGTTGATATTGATCAATTAGAGTCAATACTGGTCAATGATAGTCATTAGCCATTTAGGGTCAATATTGGCCAAATAAAGTTAATATTAGCCAATGAAGGTCAATTGAGGTTATATGGAGTCAATATTGGTCGATGATAGTTAGTTAAGGTTTAATACGGTCAATGAATGCTCACTACACCCTAATCTAATCCATTAAGATATAATATGACCTAGTATGTCCCTCATGATCCGCTAAGAGCTATTATGAGTATTAAGGTTCAATATGATTCATTAAGACATGTATGGTCAAATGATTAGTTAGGATCGTTCAGAGTTTTATACGACTCATTACAACCTCATCTACCTTTAGGAGCTAATATTAAATGTCAAGGTCCATTATGACTCCTAAGAATTACCATGACACTTATGACATAATATACCAGAAGGCATTCATACATAATTATAATTTATTACGACTTATATTTTTTTTGATTCTTTACAACTATATCTAAGCCTTATTGAACCAAATATGAATGAAGAAATATTACGACTCTTGAAATATAACATGGTTGACGAATCGCCATTTAAGTATACTTTTTTAAAGTTTTATATTTGCTCTTAATATGTGTATCAACCTTAACAAATTATATTTACACACAAATAATCGACATTTTATAACTAATGTGTTTAAAGTTTAAATTGATGCTAGTCAAAATAAAACTATTTAAAAACTATAGAGAAATCAAATGACGGAGATTTTAAATTTTTTGGTATTTTGAGATTAAATTTAGAAAAAGTTTAAATTGATCCTAATTAGTTCCCGCTCCCTCCCAGTGTTTTAATTTACCTATACCAAACTAACTTCCCTCCATGAAACCCTAATCCTCTCATTTACCTAAACCTATCTTTCATTGGTGTTTGCTCCCCATCTTCCCTCTCTAAATCGATCATCACAAATTCGGCCGGCAAATCTGGATGAATTTGTCAATTCTCTTTTTAAAGGTTCGTTCAGTGACTCAATCTCTCTTCCTAGTTATTTAAAAATTTATTTCGGATCTGGTTCTTGTTAATATTTCTGCTGTAAGTTGCTTTATATTTATGTAACTGGACATTGTTAATTATATTTGTAGATGTTGCACACAACCTGTTTGATGAAATGTCACCTAGTCCGAAGCGGGTTATGTTAACCCAAAATTGTTACAGTTGAATGAAGTTGCTGTCTTGGCTATTCAATTAAATATTTATGTTGCTAAGAAACTACTCGAGTAGTGGCTTTCGCTTCCTGAAACCACCCCACTGGTAAGTATTATTATTCATTTTTTGTTGCAAGAAACACATTTGTCCTAACCAAGAATTGTTACGGCAAATCGTTCTTAAGTATATGTGATTCCACCAAGGCACTAATTACGTTACGCTAACCACTAAGGTCTGATTTTTAGTTGTTAGTGTGATCGAGTATTAAATTTGGCTGAATATTTTTTATATAGTCAGTAGATTACTTGTAATATGATTCTATTAATATGTTGACATGTATTTTATAATGTGCCCATAAATGTAATATTTGAATAGATGCTTTAGAATTCTTAGCATTTTGACAAGGTTTTATGAAGTAATGTTGGTTTCTAGATAACAAGTTGGCTTTTGCAGTTTCAATTAAAGCCAATTTTCAGAAGGGTCCTTTACTAATAATTTTCATGTTAATCATCATTAGGTGTCAAAAGATAGAAGGGTCTTTTACCTCTCTTTTTTATGTTGAGCACATATGGTTTCTTTAAGTATCATGGAGGAAACAATTGTTCTAGTATTAAAGGTCTGTTGATTTTTTTAATGCCCATGATGAGGATTGAAGTCCCTGTTTTTGTGAGTATAATAAACTAATTTGTATGCCCATTTTACAGGAACTATAGTTACGTGAGAGGATTTGATGAAACAAGGAATATTGTGGACCACGTACGACAGTCAACATGTGCTTGAACATCGTAGCTTATTGTTTTCTTTTTGTGTGTTTTATAGGAGTTGTGCAACATGAAAATTAACTGTTATTTCACTATTGAGTTTCTCTAAAAATACTATACAGGATCTTTTTCTGCATGTTGTGCGTTAAAAGCCAAACTGAGATCTTAGAAGGGATGTACAAAAGAAGCTTGATAAGGTAGAATAACACACACAGTAGGGCATCATTTAATGTCCTGGATCGAATTTATAGAAGAGCACAGAAACATGATTTGATTAAAAACTCTTGACTACAGCTTTGTTAATATGAACTACTTTTGAAGAAATTTTGTGTATCTTATTGTTGGCAACTCATATTTTATTTATATTGTTATAGGTCAATTGCTTCAGGAAGTTCTGGCTGCACTTAATGTAAGGTATTGTTTTTGTGTTGGTGTCTATATGTTAAATATATTAAACTAAAAGTAGTTTATGGTTTGTGCGATTTTCTATTCTTAGTGTTTATTTTATCTGGTCGCTTGTTTTATTTTGTATTAGAGAGTTATTAACAAATTTTTGGTTACAAGAATTTCAGAGGTTTGGAATTTTTGTGCTTGTTCAATGCTTGTTAAGGTTAATGTTTGACCTCTTTTTAAATTATTTGGAATATATTTTATCATCCACACATGAAGTAAATTTAATTCTATACAGACTTTGGGTTTTTGTAAGTTGTAATAAGCAACATTTACTGACTATAGTGCATCAGTTAAACAGGTAACTTGGAGCACTAGCTGGGTATCCGAACAAGGCCAATGACATGTCTAAGGAAAACGGAAAAGGGGAAGAATGTACATGATAGCCTACAAAAAAAACATGAACACTGAATTAGAAATGTTACATTTTTCTGGTTGTTTTTGTTTATTTGTCTTCCAGAACTCGCTAAGTTATACATCTTTACATTTAACTTATTTCTCACATGTATTATTCTGTTTGTAAGAGCGCTTCGTCCACAAATTGTGAATTCATAGAATTTTGTAAATTCTTTGGTATGCTTTTGTTTACGTTTGGTTTGAGACACAATATTAGAGATTATGTTTTGGTCTTTAAAAGAAACATATTAGATTAGGGACTAATTCTTAGTCTTTGAAACTTTTTGTTAATGATTTTATGAGTATGAAATCAAGAACCTAATAAAGCGTATTAGGGACAATATAAACATGTTAAGAGGACTAATTTTTAGTCCCTAAAGTTATACATTAAGAACTGAAATATCATTGTATTTGACACTGATTTGCAGTCACTAAAGAAATCTGTTGGGACTGAAATTATGTGGTATTGGGAGAAACTGTATAAGAGACTAAATGTTAGTCTCTGTTGGTGCCATACAATAGGGACTGATTTTTAGTTACTAAAATCACTATCTAGGACTAGGTATCCGCGACTGACAAAGGACTGGCAAAATCAGTCCTCGGTAACCATTAGGGACTGATTTGGGTGTATCGAAGACTGATTTTTCAGTCCCAAATACCCCTCTTTTTTGTAGTGTTAACTTTGGAACTCGAGCTTATGTTGATATAAAAAATTCTCAATGATGCATTGTACGGTTTAACAGCATAAACAATTTGAGTTGTTTATTAAGAAAAAACATCCAAAACTCAACTTAGAACATCATTGATTACAGATATTTATTTAAATTTGTTTCTCATTACACAATTTAATATCTTCAATTTCTTTATACTTTTCACCCTGGTTATAAAAGAATCGATTTAGCAATTACTGGAAAACAGCACGTGCAATATAGAAGGACACTTACTAATTAATATGAATAATATTTGTAAGAAACATCATTGAAGCCCATACTTTCAATACAAATTTACATAATCATAAATTGTAAATTAAAAACTATAGCAGAAGAAATAAATAAACTTAGATAGACCTAAGTATTGAAAGTAGGAGCTCCAATGGATTTACTTACAAACGTTTATTAAACAAATATATTATAAAGTTCCATTTAAATAAAAGGAATCTTATAATGGAAGCTTCGAGGGAAACTTATAACGTAAGATTAATATATCAATTCCTGAAAGCATGGAAAAAGGCTTACAGGGCAAGATTCATATAATTTGCCTCGGAACAGACAATAGGTATAACAAACGATCTTTTACTAAATAATAATATAATAATAATAATACATATACATAATTTAAGTTGAGAAATTACATATAAAATACTGACAAAACATGCTATTGTCACGTAACTTTCGTATTTGTTATAATATACAAAACATCTACTTTTAAAATAAATTTAAAAAAAAATATTACTATAATAAAATAATTTTTTTAATAATTTAAAATAGCAAATATTATTATTAAATTAAAAAATAATCCAAATTTGAACAAACTAACTTTCGAAAAAGTAATCATGTTTTTGACAATCGAGGATCTAAATCTTTAATGGAGATTTTGTTACAGATAAGACCTGTAAATAATTATTACCAACATGACACTTGCTTGTAAACAGAATATTCCCAACTAACTGTTGTACTATTTTTTATTAAAGTACTGTTGAACTGAATAGAATTTAAATCAAACAGACTCAACTAAAGATCTATACAGACACATGAACAGATGTATTCCATAATATATTGCACATATTAAAAAACTGAATGTTAACAATAGATGTTATTAGAGACGTTCTTTACAAATTCTCATCAACACACAATAAATTAACTACTTATGAACTTCAAAAATCACAAACTATAAAAATCGCCATTATTATTTTTTGGAGATCGATGTTCAAGATTGTCATTATTATTTTTCACTCACCTCTCTTAATATTCTAAACTGAATTTAATTAGAAAATACTAGACAATTTTATTATTTAAATAATATTGGTTATTCTATATAATTTTATTTAACTTACTTTTAGATATAGCTTATAAGAGAAGCTATATGTTATGATTATACCTGAAAAATAATAAAACAAACATAATTTTCTATATTAACTTTAAACGTTTACCTCGAAATTTAAATATGAGCGGCAAAAGATTGAACAGTTATTACAAACATTATTAATATATTTATTCGGCAAAAGATATTTCAATATTATATAACTTTTTATATTTTTAAATGTATTATCTAACTTCAACATTAACATCAAATTATTGATTGTTTGTAAAGATTTTTCGAGAAAAGCAATTTGAACTTCAAAAGTAACATCGAATTATTACAAATACTTTGAGAAGTTTTAGAATGGATTTCAAAGTAAAATCGAATTATTAATATCATTATTATGAATATGAAGTAAAAAATTAGAATATCAAAATGCTTTATGAAAAAAAGATATGAAAATACAAATGACACATTCTTAAATATATTATTAATTAGTATTAATAATAAAAAAATAATAATAATCAAATACTGTTGACAGAAAACCCAAAGAATGATTTTTAAATATATTTTGATCTGAACATCTGCTAAAGAATATCTAAAACTATGTTGCCATTAAATGATCATCTGTTGAAATAGACGCACCATCTGATGAATTGTATACGCTCAACTTTAACACGATTATTACATTATACTGCAAAGTAAAAACAATGAATAATATTTTAATGTAACATTGCAACTTCATGAAATTTATAATCTTTTACATGAAAAAAAAATACACAAAAAAAACAAATGGAACTATTATTTCCAAATGAGTAATTTTACAAATATTACCAAATTAACAATGTACATCTCCTAACTATTTCTATAATTCTGTTGAAAGAAAATAACCATCTATTCACGAAAGACTACTAATATTGAAAGATATACGAACAAAACACTATATTATCGAGTACAAAGTAACGCATTTTACAATATTCAACTAAACAAAGTAAAACGAAAATTTTAACTTTGGTAGAATCCTTTCCAGAATTCAAAACAAAAAAGGAAAACTTTAAACATCTTATTCTATGTTTATGACCGATTTGCTTCCTATATAATCACTGGTCTTTTTCAGCAAATACTTTGGTAGGATCCTTTACAGAATTCAATACAAAGAAGAAGGGAAAAACATGTTATTTTACGTTTATGACCGATTTGCTTCCTATATAACCACCAGTCTTCTTCAGCAAATACATATTGATTGAATGTAAGCATTTTCCAAGAACACCAATTCCTACTTCAACACTAACATTGAATTATTAGAAATACTTTGTTGAGAAGTGTTTGGATCGCATTTGAAAATAAGATCATTAATAAGATCATTATGAATGTCAAATTGAAATAATCATTTAGAATGTAAAAATGACTTTAGGGAAAAACATATGATAACAAATTGCAATTTCTTCTACTTTTATAGAGAGAAAATAACCATTAAATTTAAATAATATAATTATAATAAAGTAATATTGTCAGAAAACCCAAAACATCATTTTTAAATATATTTTGGGCTGAAGATCTGATAAAACATATTTAAAAGTCTATTGAAATAACATGAACACCTGCTGAAATAGAATGAACATATGTTGAATTATATATATACTCACGTAAAACATAATTATTATTACATTATATACGACAAATTAAAAAATAACGTATAGTATTTCCAACATATATCAACATACAAACTAAAATTAAGTCTAATATCATAAATCTTTATTAGAAAATCGGTTTATAAAATACCTAAGATTTTCTAATTAATAAGCTAAACAATAGAAAGATTTACAATACATTATAATATGATAAATATTTTTTTCGATTAATTATATAAATTGTATAAATAACATAATCATATTTATACGTTTTTATATAAATAACCATCTGCTTGACCAAAAATCAACCACAGTTGAAACGTATCTTTCCTTTACTGTATGACACTGTTTCAAAAACAACTGTTGTTCAACAGTATAATAAAACAACAGAGTTAGTATATGATACAGATGTTGACTTTCAAAATTTTTGGTCAGATATATGCCACGTCATTTTCATAAAAACAAATTTTTTGCCATATCAGCAACCCTTTTTCATTCCTTTTGTCCTAAAAAATAAACGTAACACTGTCTTTTGACTTTTAAATACACAAAGACGGTTTTCTCTCTTCCACACCCTAAATAGATTTCACATCATCTTCTTCAATCTTCTGCATGGATCTTCAATTAAAAAGCCCTCATAACAATCTACCATACTTGGTTAAAAACAGAACGTAACACACAATTTCACTCAATAATCGATATTCTCACAAATTCGAAATACCTACCCATTCTCGCCGCTGACGCTCCAATATATGTCGAAACTCTAACAGAATTCTGGGTGAACGCGAAACTTTTAGATAAAGAAAAAAAGATTGTTTCGAAGATTGGAGATATAGATATTCAGATCACCGAAGAATCCATCTCCACAACATTCTCAATAAACGACTTGCAAGGTAAAGTCTCTTTTTTGAAAGATGAACTCAACGAAGAGTTCACTAAAAGAGGGTATACAGGAACAACGATTGGGCGATAATAATGAAACCCGATTTCCCCCCACCAATGAAGTTTTTCTTCCATACCCTTCTTATTTGTCTATCCGCACTTCTTTTAATGAAATACCTTTGAATATACAGTATCTTGGTTATGCAATTTTAACAAACAATGATTACAATTTATCCAAGGCTGTATTCTCAGATATAATTCGCAATTTCAAAGGCATAAACTCAAGTCAAAGTAAGTCATTCCTACTGTATCCCAGACTGATAAGCTTCTACTTGAAAAACCTTTTGACTGAAGAGAATTTTAAAAAAGGTGAACCAAAGAAAATTAAAAGCTTGTCAGATAAAACTTTAACAAAAATGTTGCAATTTAAAAGCAAAGAAAGTGAAGTTTCAACATCTGTCGTTGCAACACCTGTTTCTGAAACAACTGCTACTACTGTTGTCCAAGATACTACAACAACTGGTGTAGAAAACACAAGAGGTAAGTCAAGAAATAAAGCTAAATCCAAACAGTAAAAAAGAATCAAAACAACTGTTGCAACAAAACCACAACCTTCTCTTAAACAGCCTACTTCTAGAATTGCAGCTGGTTTTGAACCCTTGTTTCAAGCTGCTTCACAAACTCAGACAGATACCATTTCCTCTCCACTTCCTACAACTGAGAATGCACAACCAAAAGACACTGAAACTGCGATGGTAACAACTGTTGACACTATAATTGTGGACTCTGTACCGGTTGGAAGTCCGAAAAACCAACAAAAAAACATTCACCTTCTTTGACAGTGACTCAACTGACCTGATTGAAAGAAATACCATAACCACATCTGGTAGGATTTCCGATATTCCTATTATTGAATCTGATGACTTCGAATATCAAGAATTGACAGAAAGAGTCAACAAACTTAAATCTTCAACGGAAGCATTGATTGAATTATATAATGGGTCACCAGTATCTATTGCAGTAAGATATGGGAACACGTTGTCCCAATTATCCAAACTCACAGAGAAATGGTTGACCTTAATCATAATTCACACATGGCATTGATAAGAAACATGGTGGACGCTAGATACAAAGATACTCAAGCTGACATCAAAGCCATCAAAAACCATCTACTAAAGACCACTGGCTCTGCCCCAACAACAATTTATGAGCAAGATCAAGAAAATAATAATGAAGCCGAAAAGAAGAACAAAACATAACAGAAATTAATAAACCTGCCACCTGACAAGGAAGCACAACCAAAGACACTAAACCCTTCTAATGTGCAAACAGCTGATAATCCAGGATCTGTTCCAGTCATAACAACTGTTGAACATCAATCTACAGTGTCTTTAGGTAAGAGAGTTGATGAAAGTGCAAACCAAAAGGCTGAGAAAGAGTTGTTACTTAAGTTGAAGGCGAAAAAGGAGCGAGAAGCAAAAGCTGCCGCATTGATTAAAAAAAGAAAAAAGCAGCAAATGAAAGACGAGGATATAGGCTCCTCAAACAGAAGAAAAGTACAAAGAACACATGCAAAAGAAAATCTAACATTCCCTACAAATACTGATACCCAAGAAACCACAAAAATACCAGACAAAACAGCAATCCAAACAACATCTGTCCAAGTCCAAAATGTGCAAACTAATGTTACCACCACAGATGAAACATCTATCATCAGAACACCAGAAGGACTTTCAGATCTTTTCCTTGACTTAGAAGTAGTAAAACCTGAGATAGACTCTTTCTACTCAACATGTGATCCATTGTCACTGTCTTCCAAGTCTCTTGAAGGTTTTTCAAAGCCTAAGAATATTAAGAAGTATTTGGAGTTGAAAGAAGAACAGGCTGACATGCTTTCAAAGCAGAAAAGTGTTGGAAAAGGTGACAGGGAAGCACAACTAATTTTACAGGATTTATATAGCGAAGTAAGAATTTTAGAAGAATGTTTAAGTAACCTGTCGAAGATAGGGTCTAACAGCCCAGCTGACTCTGATATAGAAAACATTTTGAGAGAAGAATATCTTAATGATATAATGAAAACCAAAAGTTACACAGCCAAGAGAAGTCAATTTGCTGGTTGGGATTCTAAGGAACTGGAGAGTGAACTTAATAGAATTAAAGAGATGGCTAAAGAACCTAATCGCAAACAAACTCCACTAAACTGGAAGAAGGGAAAAGAAACTGACACTAAAAGAAGGGAAAAGTTAAAAAGAATAAGAAAGGAGTTGGTGGCTGCTGGTTTGGATTGTTACAAAAAGCTACAGGAACGAAGAAAAGTTGATCCAACTCTACAAAGAAAGCAAAATTATGATGATGGTGACCAACCAGCTCAAAACAAAAAAAAAACAAAAAACTTTGTTCTCAATAGATGATATTATGACAGGCAGATTTGGGGAAATGATCAGGCAAAGTAATCCATCAGAATCAAGAACAGAAAAGGAAGAGGCTGATAACAACAGTTTGTAAACAATGACAATTAAATATAACATCTGTTTAAATAGCATCTGCTATATTTCTGCTGCTATTGACTGAAAATGAATATATGATCTGTTTTTATACCATCTGTTATATTTCTGATGATACTAAGTAGCATCTGTTATCCTAATAATGCTATTGAATAGCATCTGTTATACCTACGATAATATTAAATAGCAGCAGTTATGTTTGATAATGCAGTTCCATTCCAACTAATATACAACCAACTATAATACAATCATAATATTATTAGAAATAAATTGTTGTTTACTAAATTGAAATTTAAAAATCAAAAAGTTGATAACTCTTAGGCTTAGATCGCTCCTTCCGGGGTCCTTTGCATGAAGAGGATAAGTCACCAACATTTAGTTTATCAGAATCTTCAAAAACTCTTTTTCCATCGGGAGTTATAGTACAATCCATTCCAGCATCGACGACAGAGGAATCACCGGTAACAGACACAACATCCTTCAAATAATTCAAAAAAACAAATAATGATATGTTAAATAACAACAAAAACTTAAAAACATCTTAATCAACTTAAAAAAAAAATACTCACCTTTAACATCAGTTGGCTACCAGCCTCCTCACATTCTGCTTGGTTAACAAATTTAAAATCACAATCTACCTGGCTGACCTAAACATTGTACATACAAACCAAACATACAAGCTAAACTGTTAAGACAACATTCAAAGGTAAAAGATAGTAAGCAATTCCTAAAAATGGGTTTAATTTAATACCTCATCAACATTACAATATCCATTACTATGAACAATTAACTCAGAAATTACGACTGGATTATCACATATTTTCATGACTGTGTAGACATGCTAGTCGTCTGTAAGATTATATTCAGAAACATCAATTTTAAAAACCAGCATCTTATCAAGTAAGCGAAACAATTCTTGAGACAAACTTTCACTATCACCAAGCTTCAACTGCCTTTCTCTTATACGACTTGCGGATGATCAGACAACTCTCATAACATCTCGGTCAAACATCACAAATGATACACTACCAGTCTCATCCTGAACCCTGACATGCACCTTGAACCTGAAACACATAGACGAAAAGATTATCTAAAAACATACATACAGCTTCATAAAAAGCAATCAGCTTATATAAAAAACAAATTGTACTTAATTAGATCCAAGTACATTGTAGTAACGGAGGTACAATGACATTCACACTTGAAACAAAACAAAGCAGAAGCAGACAATTTGAGAGTTTCTTCAGTAACATTTTCATGAAGCTGTAAGAATTCTGATTTAGTAATCACATTGCTAAAACATCTGGGACACGCATCATAAAACCAACCATAGCCTTCTTGCAGAATTTTAATTGTCGCAACTACAACACAACACATTGGCTGCAAAAAAATAGAAATAAAGACTATATTACTTAACAGAAAAAGCTCTAATAAGGAGAACAAATATTAATCATAATCATTAAATATTAAAACCATATCAATCTCCATAAGCTCGTCAACACATTTCTTCTCAGAACCAACAATGAATTCCTGAATTAATGGGTAAACAGAGTGTTCTGAAACTAGTGTTTGAGAAGTAGAAGCAGCATCTTGTCCTTGCTTCAATATAAGACTAAAAAATAGCTAGAATTAATAAAACACCACAAAAATTTTTAATTTAATTATAAATCCATAAAAAATGACATTGTACCTCATTCTTAACTACTTCACCTCAATTAAATCTACATTCAGAAACATCTGAGTTCCAAAGTTGTCACTTTCAACTATAAATTGATCTAAATACATACACATACATACATACATATATATATATATATATATTAAACCACAATGAACTGACAAATGTTTAATAACAGGAGTATAAAATAAATTATCTTTTGATTCCTTAACCTTACCATGCTGTATAACAACCATTATATGTTCATTACCAGCGTTTTGAGAAATGAATTTGTTAAACTGTTCTGCATAAACATTCCACATAGTACATCGCAATATCGTATCACTACATAGAATCAATACACAAACATAGTTAAATATATATAAAAATACAAGAATTAAATAATGATTTGGTTGATTTATTAGATCACCACTAAACAAATTAAACAAAAAAAAATGAAAGTAACAACAATAATTTGCAAACAAAAAACAGGGAAACGCTTACTCCAAGTCTTGAATATCAAAATTTATCCTTTTAGTTTCTTTAGGAGGTCGTCCAAACACATCCAAAGATCCATACCAAATGAGACCACCGGCAACATCTATAAAATGTACATATAATTCAAAACATAAACATACAATTTTTAATATACTCAATATTAAATTTAAAGTAAGAAACAAACCAACAGACAAAAGTTCCTTCGCTTCGCGTTTAAGAATATCTTTAAAAGCAATGAAATTAAATCCATACTCAACACCTTGCCAACCAACAATACGGCTAACAGTCGTACAACAATAAAAGTTGATCTTATAATCATGTGCTACAACTTTTTATGGATCCTTGTTTTCACCGACACCAAACTTAGATAGAATAACGACATCATCCTCTTGAAGTTGATGGTCAAAAAGGTGGATCAAAGGACTCTTTATGAAGGCCGGAATCTTATCACCCTGAAAATAAATATAAAAGAAAATATCAACGACAACAACTTTAATAACATAAGGTAACCGAAAAACATAAGAAAACATCAAGGAAAATAAGGTTAGAGAAAAATTACACTACCTGCTCATCAATCAATACCATTTCCATGTTAAAACTTTATTTCCACTAAACATCAACGAAAGAACTCAAATAACATAACATAAAGTAAGCGAAAAACATGACAGAAACAATTTGTATTTATATCATGAATAACAACATATAAAAAAACCTAAGAAAAAAATTACATTACCTGCTCATCAATCAATATCATTTCTATCTTAAAACTTTCTTTACACTTTCGTATGATACGAACCTTCAAAAACCAGATATCTTTGGATGGGTTCAAATCACAAACAAAAGTATGAATTTTGTTATGAAGATCCATCGAGAAGATTTTAACAAAGAATTCTAGAAGAGATTTTATGAATTAATTAATTTGTGAATGAAAATTGTTGTGTATAAGGAAGCATCTGAGATAATAATCATTATATAGCTGCATAAATCACACTTCCCAATGTTAATTCAAAATTTCCCTCTTAAAACTTCAAAAAGTTAAGGGCTGAATATGTACTAAACAGATGTTCACACCGGCTGTTGAGACAAGTGGGATTCTTACCGCTGTTCAGGCAAGTGAGTACCAAATAGATGGTTTTAAAGTCAACAACGGTGCTTTAACGTGGCCCATGTATTTTTTGTGAATATTTTAAGGGGGTTAGTGACGTCAGTTTTTGCATCACGCAGGCATTGGTGGCCTGCCTAAGGTGTTGACACATCAGTTTTCTAACGTCACTCACGACTCACCTATTATTGAAAGTATAGATAGATAGATAGATAGATAGATAGATAGATAAGGTGGCCTTAGTTGACGCAATACACATTTAAAAACACCTTTACACTTTTATGTAAAACTCTCTTGTAAGACTGTGGTGTGGGGGCGGCTTGGGCTCGTCGACCCTGTCTTGGGCCGGCCAACACCGCCCCGACCGACCCTCACCTGGCCAAAACGGCCAAAATTGGAAGCCTAAGACAGGGCTTGTGATTGGTGGTATATTGTGCACGTTCCCTCCTCCTCCTCAACGGTCATATGACCGTTAATAAAAAAACAAATCTCTATTTAAACATACAACAATACCATTTATTTTTAAAAAACCACACTACAATCAAACCAAATACTCTCTACTCTTCTCATTTCTTTCAAACTTTATATAAAGTAATACTGATCCCTTCAACCAAATAGGTCGGGATCAAGTTATTATATTCTTATTTCGGTAAATTAAATAGATCGGGATAAAGCAAAAAAGGAGGCGGCCGCCAAAAAACAAAGCGGGCCGGGGAGCGGTAGCGCAACGAAGATTGATGTTTTGACGGCTCAGATCGAAGCTTTCAACAGACTCAGCGAGGAAAAGCTAAAGGTGAAAAATGAAAAACTCAAAATTGAAGAGGCAAAGGTAATAGCAATCGACATAAGCTCCATGCCCGAAGCGAGGCGTCTAGTTATTGAAAAATTACAAGATGTCATTACCAAGTTTGGATGAGATTTTACAACACCCAGTTTTGAAAGACTCAAAATCATCCTTTTAGTGCTCGGAGATTAGGAACCAAAGTTGGTCACAAATATTATAATAAAATTAATTTAAAAAACAAATTTCGGTTGTAAACAATAAATAAATTACAAACTAAATTTTGGTTCAAAATAGTTGAAAAGTAACCTAAAAATAAGAGCTAACTATAGAAGTAATGTTAGACCATAATATGTAACAAAAGTAAAGCATAAAGACTAATTGTGTAATAAAATGAACATTTAGTTTTCAAAGTTAGACCTCAAGTCTATTTATTGAAGTTTTGACTTTGAACTTTTGATTTATATATAAACTTTGATAACCAAGCCTTTTGTGGGGACTACACATTTATCATCGTGTGACACCATCCTTTATCGTGATTAAATCAGGACTTCTAGAAATAAATAATATTCTTTTGACCACAAATGGCAAGACTTGCTAAAAAGCGAAAAAAAGGATCAAAAACACCATCTTTATGGTTAAAAAACAGATTGCACCAGCCGGGAATCGAACCCGGGTCTGTACCGTGGCAGGGTACTATTCTACCACTAGACCACTGGTGCTGTTATGCTAGAAATCTGGTCAGTAGAATTTGTATACAAATCTGACCCATATTCAGTAGATACACAGACTAGAAAGCACCGTAACTACATTCTTTCATCGTATACGTTTCCACACAAATTATTTTTACTAAATCTCACAATTTAATCTAAAGTCTCATTCCATTGTTGGAGGTCAATTTTTTTTTTATAAAAAAATTAATAAAAATTTAATATTTAGCCTAACACACATACAAACAAGTGTAATGTACAACCATTCTAATTGTATTTATAGTGTGATAATCATGGATGTCCACCCTATATTGTTTTATACATTCACATGGCTCATGAGACTAAACCAACAAATTTGTGTTGATCAACACAGGGACAGCAAGTCTTTACACTAACTAAATGCTTCTAGTTTTACTAAAACGTCATACCTTCGGAACTTTGTGGTCAAGGATATTACCTGTTAAGCATACACTTTCTAACACATGCGGTATGAAACTAGTATGTTATATACTAGAGTAAGCGTATGAGCTTATTCGATCCTTTAGTTTACCAAAAAAGACATTCACATGTCGTCACAAAAAGGCTATTGACAATATCTTGCATAAATTAACTAAAACTAGAATACTATATATACTCATATATGCACAATTTAGTTGTATACAACGTTAAACAATCAAATAAACCATTTGCATCAAATTTTAAGAATCGAGCTCATGAAACATATTTAGTCTTAAAATGTGCAATTTTCGTGTATTCTTTGTTTTAAAAACTCGATCTACATGATCACGGAATCAAGTTAAGCTCCCAATTTAGCTCAAATTCACTTGCAATGTCAGGAATTACACGCCCAAACCAACATAGTCACTTGCATCGGATTAAAAGAATTGGTCACGATCTTGGAGTGTACCTTTTGTTTTGAAATAAATAAAATAAAAACACTCTATACGATCGCCTTAACAAGTAAGCTCCCAGCTCCCAATTAGCTATACTTTATGTTATAACAGTTTGACCACTTAAAGTCGACTCAAATTATTTGTTTACTTTTTTTTATTTTTAGAACGACTTACTTAAACATGATCTAAACATATTTATAAAAATACGCCAAGTTCCACTATGGCAATGGAACTCTCGACCACTTAAGAATGAACACCTTTACTAATCTTGATACTAGCATGCTGCTAGACTACAAGCTCTTTGGTACTCAATTTACTTACTGCATACTTTTGAAAGTAATCAAGTGACTTAATGACTATTTTCATTAATTATAAGTTTGATCCAACTATAGTTATTTTTTTTAAAGCAACCATTGACACCCATTTGAGCATGTCTAAATACCAAATAATGGATTTGAGCTTTGTGCTCGTTTTCATCCCGATGTGTTAGTTTCAATATCCACCCAAACAAGTTTGATCTCATTGCATGATTTTTTTTTTAGATAGAAAATACTTTAGGAAGTACAGTTGATCATTTGAAACCATTGTTTGGTTGTTAATAAATTCACCATATTATTATTTGACTTTTGGGTTAAATTACTTATAATCGCCGTCATTACAAAAATTCTATTTTTCGCGTTCGAGCCTTGGATTCTCATTTAAGTTCATCCAAGTGATGATTACATTATGTATCCATCATTAGGTAATTGTCGTAACATATTTACATAAGTACCACTCTAGGACAAAACATGTCAAATTTCTAGAAGAACTTATGTAACTATTATTTTGGTCATCGTATTTCTACAAAACATGTCAAATCAGATTAGTTGTTCTAACATGTCCTACTCATCATATATTGCAAAAAATGATGAGTACATTAAGAAACTAAAGAAATGAGAACTAGATTGCAAAGATGCTTACAAAATGATAGTTCTTTATATACCTCTAATTTGTTACGAAAATGAAAGAGCTAGTATAACTATTATTCGAACCCTCAGTTTGTGTTGAGCATTGGTTCTTCTTCTTTCTTTTTTATGCAAACCCATGGTAACTAACACAAGGAGACATGTACTTCCATGGGTTTTAGTTTGCCTATTAAGCTACTTAAGTATCTCAAGTAACAAGAGATTAAACACTTTGACACCAAAGTAAAATATTTACACTTTTAACCATACTTTGACCTTACATGACATTTTAGAGGGTGTTTGGGATTGAGTTTCAAAACAACTTATTGACTTATTGGCTTTTTCAAAAAGCCAATAAGTCAATAAGCTGTTTGTGTAACCTAAAAACACTTTATGTTTTGGCTTTTGGCTTTTAAGGGTGCAAAAGCTGTTTTTGAGAAGTTAGAAATCTTGACTTTTGGCTTTTGGAAAAAATTACAAATCTGCCACCCATACAACCAATATTCACAATAAGTTAAGCGAAACACTTAAAAAAACACAATCTATTGACTTTTTGACGTTTCTCATCCCAAAAGTTAATCCAAACACTTTTTTCAAAACTCCTTTAAAAAAAGTCATAAGCCAATAAACATTTCTGACCAAAAGCACTTAAGCATTTCCAAACTTAATCCCAAACACCCTCTTAGTCCAACCTTCACAATAACCTAATTGAATTTACACCAACAAAGTTTAAATGCGAATTTATCATTTTTCTTAAAATAAAATATTTCAAGTAAATACATTGAAAATTTAAGATGTTATAACAGCGTGATACTAGATTTCGACGAGCCAAAATTCATTATAAGACCAAGGGGTGTGGTGCGGGTCAAATGCACTTTAAACTTAAAATAAAAATTTTATGAAAAAAGGGCCTCTTGCACAATTTTCGCTCAGTATTCCTTCAGCTCTTCCATCAAAATTTTCAACCAAAGGCGCTAATGGAAACGGATCTTCAGCTACAAAATCATCTAATGTTGCAGTTGGTTTCCTATTGGTTGATTATGCTTGAACTTGTGGCGGTAGAGCTTGTGGAGGTAACATGAGTTGCAGCCAATTGGAACCGCAACCCTAAAAATTCATCGCCTCGCCAAGAGTTTATCTGAAATATGTACACATTTGAGTTGTATTCAGTAAGGTAAACTAAACACAATATTAGCATATAACATTTATTTCAAAAACATTACCCTAACTTACTGAAAACTAAAATTAATGAAAAAAACTCGAATTATTGCAATGCCCTTGAGAGTATGATACAACAGAAATTGGAATTCTTTATACTACTCATGAGATTAGAAATGAGTGGTATAAAAAATATTTTGAATTATGGCAAGGCCCCTTATTTTTTTTAACGGTAGTGGTATATCTATTCATCAAAGACCAACTTGATCATCATAGAAAGGAGCTACAATAGATGAAAAAATACATCAAGACAGCAAACTATAAACTTCCAAACAAACAAAAGTACATCAGCAGCTATACACACAACTAAGCTAGTATATTAAACCTTTTCCATTCATCCCATGTTACTCCAACTACCTTTGATCAATATGCCACACAATCAGCACCACCAAATGAGAAACAAAAAAGATCATTTTGACTTTAGGATGAAAGCTATTGTCAAACCTTAATTTGATTTCATTGATAATTCACAATATATAATACATAACAAGATCTCCTATATTTGTGGAGAGATATGCTACAATCAATTACATTCAATTTACTATATCTACAAATCTACTATTACGCCCCCGCAGTCGAAACGTCGGGTGGACCGATGCTGAGACTGGAACGAAAATCGTCAAACAATACACGAGGGAGTCCTTTTGTGTAGATGTCAGCAACCTGATGATGAGAAGGTACATGTAGAACCCGAACGTGTCCGCGTTGAACCTGCTCGCGGACGAAATAAATGTCTAGCTCGATATGTTTTGTGTGTTGGTGTTGTACTGGATTGCCTGAGAGATAGACAGCACTGACGTTATCACAGTAGACCAAAGTAGCACGAGACAATGGATGATGAAGTTCGAGCAAGAGGTTTCGTAACCAGCAAATATCAGCCACAACATTTGCAACACCCCGATATTCAGCTTCAGCACTCGACCTGGAGATGGTAGCCTGGCGTTTGGAGGACCAGGATATAAGATTATCACCAAAGTACACGCAATAGCCAGAAGTTGAGCGGCGAGTGTCTGGGCATCCAGCCCAATCTGCATCTGTATATGCCACTAGCGAAATATTGGGAACCAGACCAAGATGAAGACCATAACCAGAAGTACCCTGGAGATAGCAGATAATGCGCTTTAGCGCATTCCAGTGA
Organism: Ambrosia artemisiifolia; assembly: GCA_032199755.1. Lineage (NCBI taxonomy): Eukaryota > Viridiplantae > Streptophyta > Magnoliopsida > Asterales > Asteraceae > Ambrosia > Ambrosia artemisiifolia. The sequence goes on from CM063524.1 coordinate 34,881,124, forward strand.
TCCTGTCGAGGGTCGTGCATGTGCATACATATCTGTTGAACAACATAAGAGATGTCCGGTCTGGTGAAAGTGAGATACTGTAAGGCACCGGCTAGACTTCTATAGGTGGAAGGATCATCATGAGGAGGACTGGAGGTAGCAGAAAGTTTGGACTGTGTATCAACCGGGGTGGCTACCGGTTTGCAGGAGTCCATGGCAGCACGATGAATGATGTCCTGTACGTATGCTTGTTGAGAGAGAAACATTTTGTTACCATCTCTAGTGACTTGAATACCCAAGAAGTAAGAGAGAGGACCCAAGTCTTTCATAGCAAATTCACCAGACAAAGTATGTAATAACTGCACACGAAGAGCCTCAGTGGATGTAGTGAGAATAATGTCGTCCACATAAATCAAAAGATACGCAATGTCAGACCCATGCTGATAAATAAATAATGAGTTGTCTGATTTGCTTTGTATGAACCCGTGCATGGTGACAAAGTCTGTGAAGCGCTGGTACCAGGCACGAGGATCCTTCTTGAGGCCATATAGTGACTTTCGTAGGCGACAAACATGATCCGGAAAGTCACGGTGGCGAAAGCCCATGGGTTGATGCATATAGACGGTCTCTTCCAACTTGCCGTGCAGGAACGCATTAGTGACGTCCAACTGATGAATGGGCCAAGACTTGGAGAGAGCCAAAGAAAGAATCAACCGAATGGTAGAAGGCTTTACAACCGGGCTAAAAGTTTCGCCACAATCGATACCTGTCTGCTGTTTACGACCATCACATACTAAACGAGCTTTGTAACGCTCCAAACTGCCATCTGACCTGAATTTATGTTTAAATAACCACAAGCAACGTATAACATTCATGTCAGGAGTCCTAGGTACAAGCTCCTAGGTCTTGTTTTTAATAAGTGCACTAAATTCATTGGTCATGGCATTATGCCATTCAGGAGAGGACAAGGCAACCTGAGGGTTCTTGGGTAGTGGGACGATGGTGGCAGTGTGGAGGTTGAAGTGTTGTTTAGGTTTGTGGATACCACTCATGGAGCGAGTGTGTATGGTACGGGTGGGTAGCGGAGGAGCAGAATGAGATGGAGGTGGTTCGGGTATAGGAGGGATCGGTACTTGAGGGTCATGAGCAGAAGGGTCATGAGGAGGGGGTCAGTAGCCGTTGGGCCTGACGTCGGTTGGGAAGTGGACGTAGAGGAGGGGTGGGCTAAGGAGGGTGTGTTGGGCTGATTGGTAGTAGGGCCGGATGTATGGGCCAGGTTGTTAGGAAGATGGGAAGTGGTGGGCGGTGATATAGGTGTAGTATTATTGGGCGGTGGTATTGGGCCAGTAGAGTTGGGCCGATGTGAGGGAGTAGTGGGTGGAAGATTGTTTGGGTTGGGAGCAGGTGCGGTACTAGGTACAGGGGACGTTGTGGGAGGGTTAATTGAGTTTTTATGTTGTAGGTAATCCCAAACCAGTGGATTGATTGTGGGATTAAGAAACTCATAGGATGGGGGTTTTGTTGGGGATTGGATGGTGTAGGGAAAAATGGTTTCTTCAAAGTGGACATGTCTTGAGATTATGATTTGGTGAGATGAAAGATCAAGACATTTGTAGCCACGATGATTGGTGGGTTAGCCAAGAAAGACACAAGGTTGGGATCGATAGTCAAGTTTGTGTATGTTAGTTGATGGTGTGAGTGGGTAACATAGACATCCAAAAACACGAAGATGTTCGTATTCTGGAGTGCAATTGTAAAGGAGGCATGTAGGGGATTTGAAGTTGTGAGTTTTGCTAGGTAAGATGTTTAGAAGATAAGTGGCGGTTTCAAGGGCATGATGCCACAGGTTGGGTGGGAGAGAGGCTTGAGCAAGGAGGGTGCGGATCATGTTGTTAATGGTACGGATTTTGCGCTCCGCTTTACCATTTTGGGATGAGGTGTAAGGACATGAAAAACGAAATTGCATGCCATTATGATTGCAAAAGTTGTAGAAATTTTGATTTGCATATTCTTTTCCATTGTCACATTGAAATTGTTTGATTTTACTATTAAATTGTGTGTTGATTAAGTTGTGGAGGTTGGTGAAGGTTTAATAGACTTGAGCTTTTGTTGATAAGGGAAAGGTCCACAAGAAATTAGTAAAATCATCCAAAAATAAAATGTAATATTTGTGACCCCCCGTACTAAGTATGGGAGAGGTCCATAAATCACTGTGAACAATGTCAAAAGCAAAACAAGTTGAATTAAGAGAATCATAAAATGGTTGTCTAACACTTTTGCCAAAAACACAAGACTGACAAAGTGACTTATTAAGTTTTCCATAATCAATGAATGAAGACAATTTCAAAGACTGCAGTAAATTGTCTCCAGGATGACCCAAGCGTTGATGCCAGCGATCTTGAGAAACAGCAACAAAAGATGAAGGTTGAGTGGTCTTGAGGGGGAGTGGTTCAGTCAAGGAATATAGATCGCCGTGCTATTGCATCGTAGGATAGGAGCCCGAGTGTTGAGATCCTTCACAAGAAAGCCAAATGGGTCAAATTCAATAGAAACCAAATTGTCGGTGGTAAGGCGACGAACAAAAATAAGATTTTTGATTAAATTGGGAGCAAAAAGAACATTGTTAAGTTTAAGGGGAGGGTATGGCAGTGGGAGGACTTGGTTGCCTTGGGCCACTACAGGTATGGTTGATGTGTCGTAAAACACATCTATTCTCCTATGTATTTTGGGTTATAATTGAGTCTTGTGTATATAGTTTTTAGTAGTTTTAGGTGCGTATTCGTTTGTTTGTCTATTTTTATCATTGTATAGTTTTTATTAGTTTTTGGTACTCTTAGTACTCGTTTTTATTATTTTATAGGTGTTCGTGGAGAATGAGCTTAAAACGAAAGAATTTTAATTGAGACACGAGCACTTGGGATCATGTGTTCATGGACGTTGGAGCGTAAACGAGCTACTTTGGTCAAGTCAAGAACACCCGATTCAAGAGCACATAATAATAATAATAATAATAATAATAATAATAATAATAATAATAATAATAATAATAATAATAATAATAATAATAATTAATAAATAAATAAAAAAAAAAAGAATTGAGCTTGGGCCGTAGCCCAAGCCAAGCCAAACAACAACACCACGAATTGAAAGGCGGTGCATTGGTGGGATTTTAATATTTGAAGTTGGACGGCAACATTATTCTTCGGGGGAGTATATATTTTTTCTAGGGAAGGAGGTCGACTGCCATTAGGAAAGCAGGATATCACATCGAAACACAACAGCAGCTCTTAATCAAATTGGGAGGAGAAGTGAAGGGCAACAAGGTCTCGGGTGCACTAAAGATTAATTATTTGAAGACCCGGGGGTTTTTTTATTCGTTTTTATATTTTTAGAGACATGTTTATCATTGTTTTCTAGACTTTGAATCTATGTTTCTAATTATAATTATGAACTAGACTTTTATGGTTGCTTAGGTTTATGAACTAGACCCGTTTTATGTAGTATTTAATGATTTTTGGTTTTTAATTTGATGTGTAGAATTACATGATTTTAAGTTTATTGTTGGATTTGATATATGTGTGTTGGTGTTGATTTTATTTGAAGTTTGTTTATTGGTTTTGTGGAGCTAGGCATGTAGAGATACCCCTAGGTCTAGAAATCAATCTAGTTCGTCAACTTAGGTTAGCGTGCTAGTATTTGGAGTTGGAGTACGACACAAGTATAACAAACTAATATAGTAAATTAACTAAGACGTGCAGTCCATTCTTGAGGGTGAGAAATCTAACTCAAGATTGCTAGGTAACTAACTAGGCATTGTTCGGTAGTTGACAAGCGCTAGGGCGGGAGTCGCTACTTGTCCGTGTTTAGAGTTTTCCTAGGTTTTCTTCAGTAGAGTTTAAGTCTGATTCATAGTTTGAGGGTTTTAATCCAGAAGAGGTTTTAATCTGATTTCTATGGGATTTTGGTACGCTAGGGCGATCCAGATCCATCTTAGCATTTCTACACTTGTCCCGCCTTGAGTCTAGTGAGTTAGAATAGGGTCTCAAGTTAATTACCAGATTCAGGATTTATTGTTAGTGTCTAGCGATTTTACCTAAGTAACCAGCCTTCTTCCTATCTGAATTCTCCAAGTTCCTAGTTTTGTATAAGCAGTTGAGGTTGTTTTATTTATATTTAGTTTCTTCTAAGTTTATAATTATTAGTTTAACCCCCCATTTAAGTATCTATTTATTTAGGCTAGTATTCGGTATAGGTTGTGATCTAGAGTTGCATTCGCGTCTTTGGGTTCGATACTCGGTCTTATCTGTTTACTACTTTGCGACAGGTACACTTGCCGTGCGTGTGTAGTTTTTAGGTGAGTCGTTTTAATTAAAGCTTGTGTTATTTTTATATATACATTTACACACATCAATGGTCATGCCATTTCCAACAATAATATATTTATTAGTGCACGTATTAAAAGTAGACGGGGAGTATATACCTTGCTCGTTGGCGGAGTGAGAAGAGGCGCCAGTATCCATCACCCCATGGTCCGGTGGGTTGAGAGCCAGTGAATACAATGCCTGTTCAATATCTGTTGGAGAGTATCCTGTGAGATGAGCCTGATCAGGGCGAGGGCCAAGAATCCCTTGAGAGTCGTGGGTGGTGGGTCTAGATGGGTATGGACACGGTGGATGAGTCGACGTGTTGCTTGTGGGGTTATTATTTTTAAGTATGGAGGCCCACTGGGATGAAGTCCAGTTACTTGGAAACACAATATACGGGTGACTCGGGGTTGTTTGGGTAGTAGTGGAGGATCGGTTTTGGTTGTTGGTTGGCCGTCCGCGGCCACGGCCACGGCGAGGCCTGGGACGGGTAGCATCAGAAGGGTTGTGAGATGTGAGTTGGGATGATTGACTTGGGTTATTAGTGGTAGTGGTATGTAGGGCAGTTGCGGCTGATTGCGCGTTCCGAGTCACTTGGCGCTTCTTTTTGCTTTCCTCAAACGTAAGACGTGATCGAACCTCATTAAAATTTGGTAGTGGCTCATGGTTTTGGAGAACCGTTGAGAGGCTATCATATTGTTCAGTGAGCCCAGTCAACACCTTAAGAACAAGAATCCGGTCTTCCACAGGAGCACCCACACTTGATAGTTGGTCCGCCAAGTGTTTGGCATGTTCACAATAATCTACCATAGACGAAAAGTTTTCAAGACATAAGTTAGCAAATTCTTGACCAAGAAATACCGCACGAGTGTTTTGATTGTCATTGAACTCGTGTTCCACAGCAGTCCACGCATCATAGGCCGTTTGTCCCGGCTGAATTATGATCCGTAACAGGGGCTGAGCAAGTGTAGCATAGATCCATTGCTTCACTAATGCATCAATACGATTCCACAGGTTGTCGGCTGCTGTGGCAGCCGCCGCTGCCTTAGCAGCGGCCATTGGGTCTGATGCAGACGGAGCAGCAGCAGGTTAGAGTCTGGGAGAAAGATGGTCAGCAACTTCGTAAGCTTCACAGTATACCTGAAAGAGAGTCTTCCAAGTAGAGTATGATGGTGAGTCTTTTTCAAGGGAAATCGGTATATGCGATTTGATATTTGTGACGGTTAGAGCAGGATGAATGGGGTTCGACATGGTGCAGGGTGAAAAGATGCGAGAACAGGGGAGATTATGGAAAAGAAAAGGATGTGTAAGATGCGTCAATAGTTGTATTTGTTAATAGAGATGTGGTGAACAAAGGGAAAAAAAGGAATAATAGTGTGGTGGTTGGAGAAAAGAGACGTGAAACATAGAATGTAATGTTTAGGTGGATAGAAAAGTCAACAGTTGCAGAGAACAGAGGACAGGGAGGGGTTGGGCGGCGGAAAAAAAAAGAATTTAGGTTAGAGGGGTATAGAGCCTATGCTCTGATACCATGAAAGCTATTGTCAAACCTTAATTTGATTTCATTGATAATTCACAATATATAATACACTAGATCTTTGCCCGCGTTAACACGCAGTTCACCAACGTACAATTATTTTGAGCGGTAAGACGTAAAAAAAATATAGTAGAAATATTTTATTAAAATTTGAAAGAAACCAACACACAGTTTATTCAAATATCACTAAAAAACAAAGTTCAACCTTACTAACAACCACCGTACAGTATACGAATTACCATTATTCCCTTCCTGCGCTAGCCATTCTTTCACCTCCTTAACTGAAAAATCATCCACCTTACTCGAGCTCCAAAACCATCTGTCCGGCCTTTACTTTACACAACAATTCTGCAGCAGCGCCACACATTCAGCTAGTTCCTGCAGCTGCAGGTCAGACTCTGGAAGGTGCAGCCACTCCCATTTGCAGCCGCAGATGTCTCCTTCAGCAACAATTCTATCCGCCACTTTCACTCTTTTCTTTATCTCCAAACTGAAGAGCCGTGGGAATTTAGCTTTTACTTGTTGTTCACTGATCCAGCGATCTATCCAAAAACGGACAGTTGACCCATCACCTAAATCACACTGCAGTTTACTGAAAAAATCTGACCCGTTTACATGAATTAAAAGGAATCACATACATGTATAGATGTTGATTATATGTATAGATTTTGATTATTCATTACGACACCACCACCTAAAGCCTACCATATCATCTTGTGATGCAGAATATATCTTAGGTCCTCTTATAGTATACAGTTAGATGTCTTGACCTAAAGCTTTCACTGAACTCTCTTATTAGCTCTTAAGCTTCAGGGATTTCACCAAAAGTCAAGGGACTAACTGCAAAGACATGTAGCATATGTTATTCTACTTTCAGTAACAAAAGATTGATTCTAATTTAAACTTCATATAAGTATAGTGAGTCTCAGGTAAGGTACTCTTTGAAAATGTATCAATCAAAAGTTGCTTACCATTAAGTTTTTCATGAGTCAAATTATGTGATTCTGTAACTATTCAGTAGCACCTTCATTCAGAAGCATCTGATTGAAGTGCCAAACACCTGAAATTTGAATAAACTTGTCGTTTAGTACTATAAGATAATTGATTAATCATATCTCAAATCACAAAGAATAAGAACTCCGAAACACTTAAAATTGAAAACATGTTGCTTTTATAACAAAGGTGGTGGTTTTACCCATTAACATTTTAGCGGGTTGATTCGGATTATCTGAATATCTTTACTGGATAAAATAAGATTATTTAGCGATAACAAAAAATAAAGGATCAAATGGGTCAACGGGTCGAAAGCTTCCCAGTGTATATTTTTATTGCGGAATACCTCCAATATCATTTTATATACAGGATTAGCTTAATAGAATTAATATGAATTTTGTCATAACTATTTGACACACAATAAATATATTATAACTTTGGCACAGTTGCTACTTTGTTATTGGCTCAACCCAGTCCAACTCGTTTTGGCCTGCACAATTATGAGTCTTGACCCATACCCAGCCTACCTCCGCATCACACTTTGCCACCTCAAAATCTTAGTAACTACCATATTGACACCTAAAATTACAAAGCACCTTGTGAGTTGTGACCTATACATTCATAAAGATAAGTTAGAATCCAAACATTCAGTTTTTGACTATTATACCATTCATAGGGGTGTTCAAAATTCGATTCGGATTCAATTAACCGAAGAATATATCAAAATATACAAAAGAATAAGCTATAGACAAACTTACAGTTCTCTGCATATTGATATTCACCCAGTCAACAAATATCCACAACCACTAAGTCCAATCTAAAAATTCATTACAAGGACATGTGTTAGTCAATGCGATATATTTATGATTCTAAAAATGGTAATTCCCTTTGGCAATGAAACAATAATTTAAGACAAAGAGACTAAGGCTTGAAAATAACACAATTAAGATATACAGTGGACTAAGACATATTTGTTTATAAAATCTCAAGAACGAAATATAAGAACGAAATCGCAAAGAAACTAATACATATGTTTGAAGCATTGAAAATTTCAAAACAAATAAAACAGTGGTTGGAAGCAAAGAATTTTAACCATAATATGCATTATTATAATATCTGCAAAAAGGAAATTCAACTACCAAAAGTATGAACAGGAAATCATGACCAATTTAACTCATGGATAGAACACTCTTATATTTTATTAACTTTACTTTGATAGTTTATCAAAAGTTTAATAGATCAAGGTCATGAACACGAAATCGTCACCAAAATCCATACACCATTGTGACACTTAAAAAAAACCGGCGCCAAGTTTTGATAAAATCCACCATCAATTCCATTCAACAACTTTCCAAACCAATTCCACTTTCCTCTAAAACAATCAATCAATCTCTTACCAAAAAACTCGGCCCTTCCTTTTAACAGCCAAGACTTTTCAAACCACTATTTATAACAATTAATTCTTATAATTATCCTTCCAAACTTTAAGCCACCAACTTAGGAAACAAATAAAATGCTAATAAATGATACCCGAATCAACAAACAGGACCCGGACCCGAATAGGTTTCCTAAGCGGATTAATCACTAAACAATATCCAACATTCATTTACCTTTCATCTAATATTATGATCCTCAAGAACACCTCGAAGAACATATTTAAAACATCAATTGATCCGTAAATCGAAACCTAAAACATTTTTCCTAAATACAAACCTAAACATAAATCCAGAATCATTCTCAACAATATTAAACGAAAAATAAAGAACAATCAATGAAACCTTATAATATCAGTTGAACCCTAAAAACACCTAAATCGATACCTAAAACATAAACCACTAATCGAAACCTAAATCATAACAAACCATTCAAATATTTCTTAAAACATCAATTTAACCCTAAACAGAAACCTAAAACATTAACCTTAATTCGAACCATAAACACATAAACCTTATCAGTCGAACCCAATCAGTGTTAATAATCTTCCAACAAAAAATAAAGAACAATCACTAAAAAGTTAGTCTTATCGGTTGAACCCTAAAAACCCCTAAATCGAAAGCTAAAACATAAACCATAAAACATCAACACAAAATCAAAACAATTAACATGACTGAACAATAATAAACAAAAAACAAAGAACAATCAGTAAAACCAAGACATTAACAGTAATCGAAAGTAAAAAAACAAATATGGAAAATCAGTTTGTAACATTAGAGAATGTCGCATTGTAATATTCCCCTACAAAAAGAATGCAACAATTATTATTATCAGTAACTAAATCGGATAATATGTAGCAGTAGCCCCTCATTTTAAAGTAATTTAAAAAAGTAATAAAACAAATAATCAATGGAAACAACAATATTCATAAAGTTTATCCTTTAATATATTGAGTAATTCTTACCATTAGAGATATCATGATTGTTTGGAGTTTCCAATGAAGATGATGAATCAGCGTATGGTCTTTTAGACATGTCCTTCCACATATAAATTAACCAAGCTTATTAAAAGAATGATGATGATATTATCAAAACAATCCGTACATACCATGAACCCTAATCGCCCTAAAACTGAAAAATTATTAGACCGAAACAATAATACACAATAAATCAAGATTTGAATCAAAAATCATTAAAATCAGTTAAAACACAAACAGAATAACACTAATCGCCCACAAAATATTAACTAATAATCATATTAGAAAAAAAAACGAAAACAAAAACAGAGATTATTGAACGACTATTGTGTTACAGAAGAATGGAAGAGAGATACCTTGAAGTAGAGAGGATACAAAGGAGATGGATGATCGATGATAGAGAGGAGATGATTTTGTTGATCGATGAAGAAGAATGGAGTTGGGTTTGATTTAGGTTTAGAATGATTGAAATCAGTTATGTGAAGTTAGGAAACGTATTAATTGTATTAATTGACCGATTTTGACTATATTTTTTAATTAATTAGATTTTAGATTTAAAAAAGAAAAGAAAATTTTATTAATTCTCTCAAGGTGCCATGTGGCTTCACAAATGGAGGAGAGATAATTGCTAGGGGGGTAAATGATTGCCAAGTGTCCAAAATTGCTTCAAAATATTATATGTATAGATAACAAGATCTCCTATATTTGTGGAGAGATATGCTACAATCAATTACATTCAATTTACTATATCTACAAATATACTATTATAGGAGTCAATCTAAGGCTGCAAATTCAAATACGAAACAGATGTCTTTTACTTCAAGCCTAAAATTCATATTCCTAGTGAAAATAGTTCATTTTGACTTTGGGAAGTCAACCTAACGCTTCAAATTCAAATTACACAAATCAACCTTTCTTAAAAAAAACATAATTTGTAGATTTCAAAGCTCAATGCACTATAATAATTTATACATTAAAAGTCACATTTGACTTGACTTGTTATAGATTAAAATTAAAGATTCATACAATTCCTATACAAGAACATGAAACACTGATCTAAGAACTTCACCAAAACAGAGATAAAAAAGATTCAAACTGAAAGAAAATCAGAAAAAAAAGAGGTCACTATAACCTTTGGGAGTCAGCCCAAGGCATCGAATTAAAAAATGTCACTTAACTCTTCTTGTTTTTTACTAAATAAAAAGAGCATGAAACAATGATCAAGAACTTTACCAAAACAGAGATAAAAATAATGAATGACCCTAATCGATGAAGTAACATCAAAACAACAAATAAATAGTCCATGGGTAGCTGCATTACAGGTAGTCTTGCAGCATGTAGTATTTACCATCAATTCACATTCATAAAAAACTTAATCTAAAAACATCAATTAAACCATTACCTCAGCCCGTAGCTCGTCATCAAAAGCCGGATATCCCGTAACACCATATATCCCATCCTCACATCGCGAGAGATCACCATTCTCATCTTCATCTAAACAACACTAACCACTATGATAAAAAAAAAAAATACAGATCGGAAAATAAATCATTATATTTGACTATGATTAACAAATATATACCCAGATTAACATCATATATCGAATATGTTGGATCAGTGGCTTAGTTTATGAACACTTATGTGTTATCAGATTTATGTATGAGTTAATAAGCAGCGGAAAGACAAGTGTTCAAAGGTCTAAAAGATCACTTTGAAGAGGAGTTATTACTCCCCCTTGACTGAACAATAAATGAGAAACAATAAATACAGTTAAGTGTAAAGCAGTAAAGCAATTTATGTTTCTCATATGTGAAATGGAATTATGAGTTTAAAGCCCGAAGGATTTCAATTTAGATCAAAGATATTACACAAAATCACATGCATAAAATAGATGAACAAACTCATCTATTTATAGACTAATGTACTAAACTGTTGTCTGAAGTAATCTAAGATATTTAACAAAGATATTATACTAAGATAAGCTTACAACAGCCTGTACATTGAAACTTGAAATCTAGACTTTAACAAAACAATATAATAAGAAAACTGCTGATCTTCAGTCGGTTAGAAGCTTCTGATGCAAAGTGCTGATGAGTGACAAACTGCTGATGAGCAGTTTGTCTTCAGTAGTTCTTCAGTGAAATGTCTGGTTAGACTTCAGAACTTCTGATGAGTTTACTCTTCAGTACTTTGGTGTTTGTTCTTCAGCACTTCTTCAATTGTTCTTCAGCAGTTCCATACTTAAGCAGATATGAATTGGACTAAGGTTATCAAAAGGTGGTTTCTTCAATCCTCTTTGTCCCAACAATCTCCCCCTGGATTGATGAAGCCAAAACCTTATCCAATCTTTATTGTTGTCCTTTTCTCTCTTCTAGTATCCTCCAGATCTCTGCTGTCATCCGGGTAGTAAGAGTACATCTTTGTTGCTCCGTGAGAGGACCAAGTTCAGGTGTAAGATGCTGAATGGTAAGAAGGTCTTTGGAAGATAAAACACTCAACTCCTTTGAGTTTTTGTAGACCTTACTTGAACGGTCTCTCCTGGTCACAAGTACTGAGTTGGATTCAGTAAAGGACCACTTGATGATATTTACCTTTGACCTGTCAAAGTCAGAGGTATAGGAAACCAAGCCTGTTTCCTTAGGTTGACCTGATTGAGGAATGTCTTCTATTTCAGTGACTCTCAGGTGAGATTCTTGACTACCTTGAAGTTCAGCACTACCTTGGATAGGCATGTTGGGCAGGTGATGCTCTGTTACAACCCTTGTATGTGTCTTCTCTTGAATGGATTGTTGTAACTGATAAGCATAAGTAGCCTTGTCTCTGAATTGTGTTAAGAGGGGTTTCTCTTCAACATCAAAATCACCATGTACTAACTGATCTCCTTCTAAGAGTATCATCTTGAAGTCAGTCTTGACAATGGGTTCACCCTCTGCTTTTCTCTTGGTGGCAGGCTTTCTTAATGCACCAGATGATCTCCTTACAATAGAAGTTGTTTGGACTTCTGGAGTTTCAAATCTCTCTGGCTCTGCAGCTTTCTTGGCCTTAAATTTCTTGTAAGCCTCATAAAGAGTTTGTTCTTTCCATTTGGAGACTGAGGCCTTTGAACCATAGCCATTTGCCACTAACTCTTCTATTATCTCAGCTCTTTTGGCTTTCCTCTCATTCTCTGTTGCTAATCTGTCTGATAGCATTTGAGCTCTTCTGGTCAGTTCTTGTGTTGAGAGTCTTTTGAGAGCCACTTGTTTAGATTTGGAGTTCTTTGTGATGAAGGTGATAAGCTGTGCTCTTTTATCTTCTTCTGCAGCAGCTTCAAGTGCTCTCTCTTCAGCCTCAAGCTCATCAAGTTTTTCTTGATACTTGATTAACTTTTCTTGAAAATTCAAATCATCTCTAGTCTCTAGGCTGTTCCATACTCTGTCTTCTTTTGCCTTCTTTGCAGCCTCTTTCAAACTCTTCTCCAGTAGATCTTTAGACATGCTGATGGGAGTAGGGTGTAAAACAGTTTTTGAAGTTGTTGTAGGCAAAGGAATGGGAGCAGGTTCTCTTTCTGGTGCCTTAGAAACTTCTGATGTTGTTTTAGGAGATGAAACTGCTGATGGTTTGTCTGTCTTCACAACTTCTGAAGGATTGTCTTCAGTAGTTTGATAAGTCTCTTCAGCAGTTTTCTCTTGTGCCTTAGATAATTTGAATTCTTGTGCTACTTCTTTTCCTGGTCTTTGTGATGGTCTTTCAGCTTCAGGATCAGGAGTTTGTCTTTGTGTAGCAACTTCTGTTTCTGGTTCCTTAGTCTTCTCCCCCCTTTTTGGCTTCATCCACTTCTGAAAGCCTCATAGAGTGAGAAGTTGCAGCAGACAACCTTGCTAGTTGATCTTGTGTTTGGTCCATCTTTTTGTTCAACTCAGCAAGTCTTGAATTGATCAACCCAAACTGATTGTTAGCTTTTAACTCCCAAGCAGTTGTGAAAGGTTTGAGTTGATTAGTGATGATTTGTTTGAGTGCCTGGTACAGGGGACCATCTGGGCTGCATAGTTGGTTCAAGTCTATGCTTGTGAGCCCAGGGAATTGGGTAGGTTGTTTTGGTGAAGGGGTGCTTTTTGGGTGATCCTCAGATTGCTCTGAAGATGCCACTTTTGGGGATTTTTGGGCTAAGTGGTCTTTAACCTGATCTTTGGGGACCAGCTTCTTGAGCTTGGATACCTTAGATGCAGGACCTTCAATATCAACCGTCAATTCAGTTTGTGGAATGTTTGATTCATCAACCAAGTTAATGGAATCATCTGAATCCCTGATAGTGTCCTCAGAGAGGGCAGGATCAGTTATATCATGAGCTAGACCCAAACTAGTAGTCTCATGAACCTCTTTGTCTTGGTACTGAGGTTTTCCTACTTCTGGCCTTAGGCCTTCATCAGTAGTTGCCAAGTTTGAGGTCTTAGCTATGTTACTACTGTCCTCAGGTTCACCACTGGGTGATAAGTGAGTAGTAGCAGCCTCAAAAGTATCAAGAGTTTGTAACTTTGGGCTTATAAACTCTTGTTCATCCTCATCTCTCTGGGTTGGGCTAATAGGATCCACATTCATGTCAACTTCTGAAGGCATCTCCCCAATTTGATGTGTTGCTGGGGGAGTGACATGTGGTGAATGTGTTCCTTTTAGTCCTGAGAGAAGTTGGGCAATTTCTATTGTTGTGTGGGAAGGTTCAGGTTCAGTAGTTGTGAGGGGTTGGTGTTCAGGAGTTTGGATGGGTTCAGGGTGAGTTTCAGTAGTTTCAAAGGATGGGTCAACAGTTATTGGTTTCTTAAATCTTTTTCTTTGAAAAATAACTGTGACAGGTTTTCTTTTGGGAGGTGGAGAAGGAGTGTGCTGAGAAGATGTTTCAGCAACTTCCTTATCAAGTGCAGAGTGCACATCAGCAGTTTCAGGGTTCTCCACTTCCTGAACTGTCTTTTTCAAAGTTTTGGTTTGTTTTTGTTTTTGTTGTTTAGGCTTTTTGGTTTTCTTTTTGGGTTTGGAATATGTGGGTTCCTTGGGGATGGGTTGTTCTTCCCCTTGGTCATCTTCTAGCACAAGTGCTGGTTTGTTGTGCCTAGAGAATACTTGAGAGGTTAAAGGGTTAAAAGTTGTTGCTTCACCCTCAAGTACTCCCTCTCCAAGCTCCTTTATTATGCATTGCATAACAAATCTTGGATACAAAAAAAACTTCTTTTTATTATTTTCATGATGTAAAACCAGTTCATTGAAAAATAATTTGATGCCTTAAAAGGTGTTTCATTTATGATTGAATGAAAAATAGGTTGAAAAGTAGAAGGCATCTGATCTATTGACCCAGTTTTTGGACTTAGACACATAATAATATAATGAAATAACAGTTTATATTGTGGGTCAAAATATTTCTTATAAACTGTTGCTTGTGCCAAAGTACCTTGATAACCACATTCTGTCATGGTTAGATGGATGTCTGAGGTTGGAAGATGTTCAGGAGCCTCAGAATCCTTCAAACCAAGCCTGATGCTTAGTGTTTCCGGTGATATGGCCATCAGTTTCCCTTTTATGGAAGATTTGAGGGAGATCACTTCATTATTAACCGTCACCTTCTCTGTGTTTGCCCAGAACTCATTAAGAGTTTCTTCATGAATGGGTGGATCGATAGTGAAAGCTTCATAATATTGGGATTTCATGATGAGATCAATCATCTCATCATACTGGGACCAGGCTTCATCTTTAACAAAGTAGCCTCTTTGATTGTGTCCCTGTTTTAACACGAGAGCCATGGTTGTTTTGATCGAACAGTATTTTTAGGTTAGAGAATGGGTTTTGCTTTGGATTTGAGAGAGAGAGAGGGAATTTTGCTTTTTGAATGGATAAGTGTTTGAAAAAGGTATTTATCAGAAGTTTTTAACCAACTAGGTCAAACTTCTAATGAGTGAAAAGTCTGTTTTACCCTTTTTAGTCAAACTGCTGATGAAGAAGGTTTCTTCATCAGTGGTTTTAGTTATCTCTTCAGCAGTTTCAACTGCTGATGCAAATGACTTGTAAAACACTTTACTAACTTCTGATTTTCATCAGTAGTTATATCCATTATGAAAATATCCCATTTTTGATGTTTATCAGCAGTTTTCAAAAATTGTTCATCAGTACTTTCTCTTTCTCAAATTTTTGGTCTTCAGAGGTTTGTGACAGATAAGTATGTAAGTGAAAATAAAATATGTGCAGAACTAAAAAGTGAAACACTTACAGACTTTCTTCTAAGTTTAACATCCCAAGCATGGATACTAACCTCTGAAAAGTTGTTGAATCAAGGGGTTTGGTGAAAATGTCAGCTATTTGATTAGCTGTTGTGACATGCTTCACCTCAATCTTGCCTTTTTCATAGCAATCTCTTATGAAATGATACCTGATTTCAATGTGTTTAGTCTTTGAAAACTGAACAGGATTTTGAATCATGCTAATGGCAGATTTGCTGTCTACTAAAAGTGGGGTCTTGGTCTCTTTGATTCCATAATCAAGCAATTGATATTGGAGCCATTGTATCTGTGAAGTACAGCTTGCAGCAGCAATGTATTCAGCTTCAGCTGTTGAAGTTGCCACATATGTTTGTTTCTTTGATTGCCAGGACACCAGACAGTTTCCTAAGAATTGACAACCACCAGATGTTGATTTTCTTGACATCTTGCAGCCTGCATAGTCACTATCTGAAAAAGCAGTTAACTTGGTATTGCTTGAAGCAGGATACCAAATTCCTAAAGTAGGAGTTCCTTTCAGATATCTGAAGATTCTTTTGACTGCAATTAGGTGTGATTCTCTTGGTGCAGATTGGTATCTAGCACAGACACAAGTTGAAAACATGATATCTGGTCTAGAAGCAGTTAAGTACAAAAGAGAACCTATCATACATCTATACATGGTTTGATCAATATGTTTTCCTTGATCATCTGGTTCAACTTGTGTGATTGGTGTCATCGGAGTGGAACATGTTTTACAGTCTTGTAAAGAAAATTTGTTTAATAATTCTTTAACATATTTTGATTGATGTATAAATGTTCCATTTGATTGTTGCTTGATTTGCAGTCCCAAAAAGTACTGCAATTCTCCCATTGTACTCATTTCAAATTTTGATTGCATGAGTTTCTTAAATTCTTCACACAGATTTGAGTTTGTTGAACCAAATATGATATCATCAACATAGATTTGAACAAGTAAGACATGATTTCCAACATGTTTTATGAAAAGAGTTTTATCAATGGATCCCCTTGAGAAGTGATTCTTAAGTAAAAAGTTGGAAAGTGTTTCATACCAGGCTCTTGGAGCCTGTTTTAGCCCATAAAGAGCTTTGTCAAGTCTGTAAACCCAATCAGGATGAGAAGGATCCTCAAACCCTGGAGGTTGACAGACATACACTTCCTCTTTTATTTTTCCATACAAAAATGCACTCTTGACATCCATTTGATAAACTTTAATGTTGTTGGAAATTGCATAAGCTAAAAATAACCTGATAGCTTCAAGTCTTGCAACTGGTGCAAAGGTTTCATCATAATCAATTCCTTCCTCTTGGGAATAACCTTGTACCACTAGTCTTGCTTTGTTCTTGATGATCATACCAGCCTCATCTGATTTGTTTCTGAAGACCCATCTTGTTCCAATTGGTTGCTTGTCTTCAGGTAAGGGACAGATTTCCCAAACCTGTTGTTTCTTGAATTGAAGCAACTCTTCTTGCATTGCTTGCACCCAATTGTTGTCTTTGAGGGCTTCTTGATACTTCTTTGGTTCCAACTGAGAAATGAATGCTGAGAAGAAGCAAAACTTGGAAAGCTGGTTTCTTGTGAGTACCCCTGATGCAATATCACCCATGATTTGATCCAATGGATGATCTTTGTGTTCAATCAGTTGTTGTAAACCTGTACTGGATGATGGCTCTACAGGTTCTTCAAATAAACCACTGAGATTGATAATATCTGGTTCAGCTGTTATTTGAACTTCAGGAGTTTTAGGTTCAGCTGAATCAGTAGTTTCAAAATGTTCATCAGTAGTTCCTGAAGTTGAAGCTATTGAAACTTCTGAAGGTTTGATAGTTGATCTTCTGACTGTGTTTGGAGTCCATGGTGCAGGACTATCATCTTCAAATCCTTGAAAACCATTTTGAGGAGGTTTGAATGATTCAACAGTCTTTTCAGGTCCGAAATGAAAGTTGTCAAGATCAAATAATTCAGCAGGATTTGCTGGAATAAGAGTGTGTTTTGATTCATTGAACTTGACATTCAGTGTTTCTTCTACTATCTTGGTTCTTGAATTGAAAACTTTGTAAGCTTTTCTCAAAGGAGAATAACCAAGAAAATAACCTGTATCAACTTTTGCAGCAAACTTAGAGATAGAGTCTTTGATGTTGAGGATAAAACATTGACATCCAAAAGCCTTGAAGAAGGAGATAAGGGCTTTATGCCATGAAGAATTTCATAGGCAGTCTTGGTATGTCTCTTGTTGATAAGAACTCTATTCTGAACATAACATGCAGTGTTGACTGCTTCAGCCCAAAAATACAAAGGTAGGCCTGAATCAGCTAACATTGTTCTGGCTGCTTCAATTAATGTTCTGTTCTTCCTTTCTACCACACCATTTTGTTCAGGAGTTCTGGGAATGCTGAACTGTCTAACAATCCCTTTAGACAGACAGAATTCATCCAGAGTTTTGTTCCTGAACTCTGTCCCATTGTCACTCCTGATAACTTTGACAGATAGAGAATATTGCTTCTCTACTTGTAGAATGAAGAACTTGATGATTTCAGCTGCCTCATCCTTGGAATATAAGAAGAAGACCCATGTGAATCTTGAGTAGTCATCAATGATGACCAAGCAGTACTTCTTCTTACCAAGGCTCATAATCTTGACTGGTCCAAATAAGTCCATATGGAGTAGTTGAAGACATGCAGTTGTTTTTGATTCTTCAATAGACTTATAGGAGGACTTATGTTGTTTACCTTTAAGACAGGAAACACAGTGTTCTTTGCACTGATATTCCTTCAAAGGTAGACCTCTGACCAAGCCCATTTTTGTGACTTTATTGATGGTTTTAAAGTTCACATGGCCAAGTCTCCTGTGCCAGAGATCATTTTCTGAAGTTGATGCCTTTGAGAAGAAACAGGCAGTCTTGTTCAATACTTTGTCTTTTTCAATGTCCACTGCATAGACATTGCCACATCTTTTGGCAATCAGCAAAGTATGATCTTCAATAATCTTCTCTATCAACTTCTGGCCTTCTGGTGATATGATCTTGCATGCTGTCTTGGTGAAAAGGAAGAATATCCTTTGTCACACATTTGTGAGACACTCAGCAAGTTGTACTCAAGGTTTTCAACCAGATTGACCTTGTCAAACTGCATTTTGCATGAGGATACATTGCCATATCCTAGCACATATCCCTTGGCATTGTTCCCAAAGGACACAAATCCTTCTCTTTGGCTGATAAAATTGTTTATCAGGTATCTGCATCCAGTCATGTGCATTGAGCCTCCACTATCCACATACCATATGCTATTCAAACCTCTGGAGACCCTCTGCACAAGATAGCAAATTAGTTAGTTTTGGCAACCCAAGCCAGTTTGGCTTTGGGTTTGCTCTTGAGAACAGGTGCAGCTTGTTGTGGACCAATTTTAGAAATCCATGTCTTTTTGGCAATGGATTTGTCATTAAGAACAATGGTGGGTTCTTTTTGGTTTCCACCATCAACTTTGGTCATCAGAAGTTTAACCAGGTTTATCAAATCTTTAACTTCAGCAGTTTGGGAAACTGCTGATGAGTTAGGTAAAACTTCTGAAGTTGAACTTTGAGAAGATGACCTTTGTTGAGATAAAGGCCTCTTCTTAGAAAGGGTTTTGTTTGATTGTTGTTTGTTGGGAAAAAAGGTATTTTCAAAACTTTGTTTTATCTGTTTTCCCACAATCAGTTGTTGTCTTTGTTTATTTAACTGATTTACCTTTCTAAATCTGCAAAGTTCAGTTATGTGGTTAAACAGACCACATATTTCACATGCTTTTGCCTTCTCTTTCTTTTTAGATAAATCAAGAGAGCTGGAAGGCAATTTACTGACAAAATTAGATTTTTGAAATAGGTCATCAGCAGTTTTCAGGGTCTCAACTCCTGATGTAGTTGAAACTGCTGATGGCTTATTGTCAGTAGTTTTAACTTCTGCAGTACTTCCCTTTTTGAGGAAGTTCTGATGGTAGGATGTGCATTCCTCCATATCAGAAGTTTGAATCAATTTCTTCCCATCATTATCAGTTTTGTGGGTGAAATCTGTTGGTGATTCAGTGTGGGTATACCCAATGCCAAACTTAACATTGGCTGCAGTTTGTTTGTTAAGCAACATTTGATACCCTTTACAAGACTCAACCCATTTTTCACAATCAACCTTGGTGTCAGCAAGCTCTTGTCTGACATTTCCTAGGCTGTCTATCATTGTTTTAATTTGTGCTTCTGTTTCAATGGATTTATCATTCAGTTTGGAAATTTCTTTGTTTTTCAAAACAATTTTTCTTTCCAAATCACACTTCATTTGTGTGAATTTTCTCTCCATATCATTGGTTATGCCTTGTAAATGCACATTTGTTTCTCTAATTAAAGCAAAAGATTCTTTACAAGATTTAGTGCAAAGCTTTAATAGAGATTGTTGTGATACTTGTGTGAGAGCAGAATTTGAAGAGTATCCTTCAAAAGCCATTAAGGCAAAGTTCTTTCTGCCATTGTCAGGTTCTCCCCAGTTGACATCATAGACCTTATTGTCTGCATCATGACTGCATTCTGATGTGTCATAAGGAAGACTGCTCCAGTCAACATACCCTGAGGTAAATAAGCTTTGTTGCTGAGGGGGTTGTTGAGTTTGTGCAGGATGCTGAGCAGTTGGAAAAGGAGGCATGAGCTGCTGTTGTTGTTGAGCAGGCATCTGAACATATTGTACTTGTGGCACATATTGAACATGTGGAGCTTGTGCCTGTACAAAATGAGCACTCCCTTGAGTTCCATTATTCCTATTATATGAGGGGTTAAATTGATTTCCAGACATTGGTTGGTTGTAGCTAGAGCTTCTACACTCTCTAGCAAAGTGTCCCAACTTTTGACACTTATGACATCTAAGTTTAGATTTGTCAAAACCAACTTTTGTTGAGTTGTTTAGTCCTGGAAATTTCCTTCCTGACCTTTTATAAAATTTGTTAGTTTTTAAGCTTAACAAGGCCAGTTGGTGCAATATTTCCATTTCTTCTAAGTCATCACTGCTGAAATATTTTAAATCATCCATGATGAAACACATGTTGTCAGCAGTTTGACTTAGTTCTTCATTGTCATAAGCTGGGAAGGATCCATCTGATGAGATCCCAGCTGTTATGTCAATGTGGTCAAAAGAACCAAAATTATTAGAACAGGATGGTGAGTCATGTCCTAATAAGGCTGTGCTACCCGGAGTATAGTCATCAGCAGTTTTACCAGATTCTTGCAACTTTTTCTTTTGATTGATTTCTCTCTCAAAAGTTAGTAATTTACCATGTAACCTAGTTAGGTTCAAGGTATTAAAATCTGAACTTGTTCTGAGGACTATAGAGTAAGTTTCCCATTTTGAAGGTAGAGACCTTAAAAATCTATGCAGCATAGACTCATTTGAATAGGTCTGATTGTTAATTTTTAACTCAGATATGAGTGAAGAAAATCTTTCAAATTGTTGTGTTAAAGATTCACCCTCTATGTGAGTAAAAGTTTCATATTGTTGAGCCAATATTTCTCTAATGTTGGCTATCACCTCAGCAGTTCCTGCAAACTGCTCTTTTAGGCAATCCCACAGCTCTTTGGCACTTTCACAATGTAAAAGGCCAGCATATATTTCGTTTGGGAGAGCCATAGCCAACATGGAGAAAGCTTTTGCATCAAGCTCAAACTTTTGGAAATCTTCCTCCGTGTATTCTTTTGGATCTTTTGGTCTTTCAGTCTTTCCCTCTGGATCACTTACTACTGGTTTGTGAGGTCCAAAAACTACAGACCTCCAACATCCAGTGTTTGTTTGGGAAATAGTGTGTGCCAACCTTTTAGACCATATGTTATATTCATTTCTGACTAACATAGGAGGTTTGTTGGCAGATCCAGTATTGTAGGGGTCCATTTTTAAGAAGTTTGGATTTGTCAATACTTCTTTAAAGTGATGGATTAAAAAGTGAGCCTTTTATCCTTTATTGAATATCAATAATGAGCCTGTGTCTGAATCTCAATTTGTTAGATTGATTTTGATCAGATTAACCAGTGCTCTGATACCAATTGTTGGATCAGTGGCTTAGTTTATGAACACTTATGTGTTATCAGATTTATGTATGAGTTAATAAGCAGCGGAAAGACAAGTGTTCAAAGGTCTAAAAGATCACTTTGAAGAGGAGTTATTACTCCCCCTTGACTGAAAAATAAATGAGAAACAATAAATACAGTTAAGTGTAAAGCAGTAAAGCAATTTATGTTTCTCAGATGTGAAATGGAATTATGAGTTTAAAGCCCGAAGGATTTCAATTTAGATCAAAGATATTACACAAAATCACATGCATAAAATAGATGAACAAACTCATCTATTTATAGACTAATGTACTAAACTGTTGTCTGAAGTAATCTAAGATATTTAACAAAGATATTATACTAAGATAAGCTTACAACAGCCTGTACATTGAAACTTGAAATCTAGACTTTAACAAAACAATATAATAAGAAAACTGCTGATCTTCAGTCGGTTAGAAGCTTCTGATGCAAAGTGCTGATGAGTGACAAACTGCTGATGAGCAGTTTGTCTTCAGTAGTTCTTCAGTGAAATGTCTGGTTAGACTTCAGAACTTCTGATGAGTTTACTCTTCAGTACTTTGGTGTTTGTTCTTCAGCACTTCTTCAATTGTTCTTCAGCAGTTCCATACTTAAGCAGATATGAATTGGACTAAGGTTATCAAAAGGTGGTTTCTTCAATCCTCTTTGTCCCAACAGAATACAAATCGAAGATAACCAAAAACTGAAACCAGAGAAATGAAAGGATTGTCTTACTGGAATGTTAGGCTTTGATCAATAAGAGAAATAAATTATACAATCAAAGGGAATCAACATCACACCATACCAGATATTGTTGCCGGTAGAGGTCGATTTTTCGTGATACCTTCCCTGTTGTCCTCGATCTGAACTTATAAACATACCATTTGATCTTCGTGATACAATTGATGATAAAAATAAACTGTTGCCCAATCAAGCTAGTCCAGCCAGAAATCAAAACCCCAAACATACGCAACGCAATTCCAAAGATCTGAAGAATAACATTATCCTATAATAACCGAAAAATGCTCCACAAAATTTTAGGGAAAAAATATATAACATCGTAGAACATAAAGATATAGCGGATAAATTGTTTCTTATAAAGATATAACCAAACAACTATAACAAATACATCGGAATAAACAGAGAACGATTGTCATACCGGATTATTAGACTATGATCAAAAGGATTCAGATCTGAAACATTTAATGGATGAATCAGACACAAATATCGATACAGGTCTGAAAAAATCTAAATACGTTACGATTGAGAAAAAAAGTTATAGGATTAGTTGGACACAATACCTTTGGAAAAGGAAACATGAACTGGTTTCTATATAAACAACAAATAGAGAACAAAACTCTTAATCAACAGGATTTTCAAACAGATATGTTCGATACATTCAAGTTAGGGTTTTGATTAAACACAGGATTTCGATGAAACTGAATACGAAATCGAAAATTAATAAGATAAATATAAGAAACCATAATGTTTTAAAAGAATTGTCACCTGAATCGGAGGATATGAATCTTGGAGATAGAAGGCTGTTAGGGTTTAGGTTGAAAGATGAATAATATGGATGGATAGTTTAAGGAGGTTGATAAACCAGAGAAAACATGAGTTTATATATGCGGGTTAGTGGGTACCGAGTGGTTAGTATGGGTCGGTTCGGGTCAACCAGATTAGAGTTAAACGGGTTGGAAAATGCTGAGGTGGACACCCTAGAAAGGTGACACCTCACCCCTAGATACTCTTTTATTATATGTATAGATAGATGATCAAAATACCTTTGACTTAACTGACTTTTCTTAACGGAGTTAGGATTTGGACTAAAATGACAAAAAAATGGAAACCTCGGGGACACAAATGAGGAAAAAAAACTATTTGGACTAAAGTGATAATTTTTGACAAACCTCAGAGACTAAATTGGCAATTAACTTTTTGATTAATGTGGAGAAGTAGATTAGGTGATGTAATATGACTTTTCTATGGGTCAACTACTCAATTGGGCAAGCATAAACCTTTGTACATATTTTGGGTGAAATTAATAAATATTGTTTGCCTTAAAAAACTAATAAAAAAATATCAGTCTTCAAAATATAGCAACACCCAAGAAACAATCTATTTCCATAAAACTAAGTGCTTCACACCCCACCTCCCTTTTCAACACGGTTTAGACTTAAAAGAGTTCGAATCTTGAGTCCTTTGTTCATTTCTTTTTTTCAATTGATCTTTTAGTTAAAAGCGCAATTCTCATTTGAATTAGCCAAAAGCAATCGAGTGCACCACAAATGGTAGTTTACAAAGTTTTATAAATAAACCCTATTTATTTAACACTAATAACAACATTTTAGTTATCAAATTATAATGGCACATTGACTAGGGGTGAGACCTTGTTGACAATAAGTAAAAGTATAAAGTGGATACCGTACCGATTATGACAATGTAGTTAAAGGTGTAAACTAAACGAGCCTAAACTCGACTAGGCCCGATTAATTACGAAAGCTCGAGTTCGGCTTTTGTTATATAATAATTAATTTTAAAATTTATACATATGTATATATATAATTTAATTATTTTTACTATAACTGATACAACATATAATAATAATTATTATTATGTAAATACAACAACAATAACCATACCCAGTAAATCCCATAAATAGTGTAACTATTGGTAGGGTCTGGGAAGGATGAGATGTAGACATGCCTTACCTCTATTCCTGAGAAGTAGAGAGGCTGCATCCAAATCCAAAGAGACTCTCGGCTCTAAAGCTCACAACAAATAAATACAAGAATAGGAGATATACACAAGCAGTATCGTAGAGATAGTGGAACGAGTAAATGGTAGAGATGGAAAAGATATTCAACTAAAAACAAGCTATAAGCACAAGAGACAATCATATGTAGAGTCCAACAAAAGTGTGGGTGAATCGTATTTCCTGATCGACATCTACAAACACGTATGAACATACCCTAACAGTCTTTAACTTTAATCCTAATTATTATGTAAATATATAATTAATATATCAAATAAAAGCTATATACATAGTATAATCGTTTAGTCTCATAAGACAGCTCGAGTCTATAAATGAAGCTCGAGCTTGACCTCATTTAAACTCAGCTTAATTCGAGTTTTTAGCAAGCCAACTTTAAGTAGCTCCTAGACCGTTTGACTCATATACACCCCTAGGTACGATACATGTACTACCAAAATAATACTAACTACCAAAACTAACCAGTACAAAAAAAAAACCATAATAATGTTTGGTCAATATCAATTTAGTACAGTTCTATAAAAAATACGACATCAAAATGTTCATCCTGTATCAGTTCAATACGATGCCAACACTCTTATATAAAAAATAAATATTTTTTTTTGCTCATTTCTAATTTCTAATTGGGGATCTCCCCAGAAGAAACCCTCACATGCGATAAATATTGCTCTAACCGAAATCGAACCATCAACTTATACATGACCTTTGCTCTAGCTCCTTCAATTTTCATCATGCTTGATTGACTCTAATTTCTAATTGACCCCCAAAAATACGTGGTTTGCACCCCACCTCGAACCTTTTTTCCACACGGTTTAGTGTTTTTGAATCTTGTTATTATCATATTCCCATTCATTTACTTATAAATCAACCAATAGATTTCTTTTCTTTCATTTATTTTAAGGATAAATAAATAAATCAATCTGTTATATTATATCAAGATCCACGCCTCCCTCCTTCCTGTTCTGTATAACTTATAAATAATAATAATATTTTTATCATTCCCATTCAATTCATAATCTTTTGAACAAACCCAGATCCCATAAACAGTAGAGTATTTGAATTTTGAACATTTACATTTGATGGGTGCTCTGCCTTCAACACCGAGGTGGGGTGGAGATGGGTCGCCGGAGTATCTCATCGGAACATTTCTTGGCGGGAAATCTTTTCCGGTGAAGTCTGATTACTGGCATAACTTACTTGAGCTACCCTTTGATCTTCATTGGCCTGCTAACCGTCTTCAACATGCTTGCCACACATTCGGTCTGTTTCTTGATGTTATGTATTTGTTTGTCAATTCTCATCATGGGTTGCCTTACAAATGTGGGAAGACTTCGGGGGTCGAAAATCACTAGTTTTGGGGGTCGAAACCGTATATACCAAAAAAAATTCTATACGAATACTGTATAATCGGAATTTTTGACAGAAAATTCGGGGGGGGGGGGGGGGGGGGGGGGGGGGGCTTAAAAGCTACGCCACGTCACTACTCATATGGTGTGAGTTTATATCTTAGAGTTAGATCATACGGGTGATGTCTTGGTTTCGTATTGATTGTTATATATTTTCTATAGGTTTCTAGCATCGTTTACCTTGTATTTAGACGCCATGTTTTAAAAACCGGCTTTTATACCGTATCGGGTTGGGCTAAAAATGGTTCAACCGGTCATATGGGACAGTTCAACCACTTATACCAAGCGGTTCAACTGGCCGGTATGAACTGGTTTTTAAAACATTGTTTAGACTCAAATAAGGTTTATATATGTTTTAACATATATGTACAACCTTAAAAGCATGGTCTACAAAAATATGTGGTATGCATGAGGCGCGCGACTCGCTTGCCTTTCCTGTATTACTTGCGCTTTATGTACGATGAAGCTAAGAGACCTGCGCTAGAGGTTGCCTTCCGCCTATGCACGATTTTTTAAACCACCATAGATGTTAAGTATGTTAATAAATGGACATTGTTATGGATTTTAGTAGGATTGAATAAAATTATATTTATAAATCTCAGGTATTGAAACATATCTTTAAAACTTACAAGTAAGAGAGCCAATTTTTTATATTCCATAGTATTTGTCATCATCCTTATGGCGGATTGCGGATCAGGGATCATGGTTTATCACATTGTGTGAGATTTTTTTGATAGAATTTGTTTCTACAATAATCTTGCTTTATCATTGCCTATCGTTAGCATGACCAGCACAAATGTGGATTCGAACTAAGTTGATTAGATGGTATCCAAATTCAGGGTAGACATGTTATGTGGATTCTAACCAACAAATTTTTTTCAGCACAAAACAATCGTTCTACAAGGCACCTTGCAAAGATCTTAATTCACTTAACATGGTGTCTGCAAGAGTCGCTTTCTAATCCAAATGTGCTATCAATGGCTTCGATGAAGGCTGTAAATGCATCTTACATTTCATCCGTATTTTTGAAGTATTTAATTGAAAATTTGAATAGCGAGAACCTTGATGATTTGTATTTATCTCTAGATGAGAGTGAAACCATACCAAACAATATCCGTAAAGGTAACTAATATATCATTGTGTTATATTTCTCTGTGAATATTGCAGTATAACTTTTATCATCCAAAAGGGTGTATTATATTTTTATGTTTACCACAGATGAGAGCATTATAAATATGGTTATGCATGCGGTGCTTAGCTATATTGGCAAAGTGGACGTAAGGTATATTTCAGGTTTTTATTATATTCATATATTTGTAGTAGGATTCATAGTCTATTTTCTAATGCTGTGTATATAAATACTCAGTCCAAAGACGTATCTTCTACATCACGAACTGCTGAACTTCATGCTCATTGCTATGTCTACTCAGCTTCTTTGTGGGCCGTCACCTGGACCAAATGATGTTCACCCTTTCATTGATGCAGCAATGAGTCAGGTAATCTCTAAGCCACTAACAATGTGACGGTCTGTTTTTTGTTATTAAACTAGTTTTCTAGTAATATTATATCATAAGTTCATAACTAAACAAGCCATCTGCATTTGGTGAAAGCTCAACAACAATGAAAGAAACTAGATTTTATTTTGCAGGAGAATTCTTTGGTAGGTTTGGTTGTTCATAAACTGCTGCTTAACTACATATCTCGCCCACGATTCAAAAGCAGTGCATCTTATACCTTAATATCTGAAGAAAATCAGCTTGGTGTGCTGAAGAGAGTTGGTTCTGCTGCTGGTATATCCGAGTTAGCCTCTCATATAGTTCATTTTATTTTATTCGTTATTCAAGTGGTTGAAATTGAGAACTTTCATTACATATGACTAGCTATATTTAGAGCCGGCAAAATTATAATTTGTGAGAAGTTCACATCCACTGACTTTCTGTAAGATCGTGTCATTACCCTGGAAAATGCCTTCAAAATTGTGGTCCAAAGAGGTGGTAATGACGAATGGTATCTTCAAAAAGTGTGTGTATATATATATATACAGGAAAGAACCCTAGGGAAGCCTATATCGGGTCCATGGGCTATATACTAATATAACATATGTTAAATTGTTAATACTGTCATAATGATAGTGATTATAGTTTTCCGTTATACTGGTATTATGGTTTTGAAAACACTTGTTTTTTAACCCTCTCTGAAGAAAGAATACTTTTGCCTTTTACCCAGTATTTTCTGACACAATATATTCTTTCACACTGCTACACTAAGTGCTGCACCTAATGTTTTGACTTTCCAAATTGCATTTCATCTTTTCAGCTGGACATCTGACTTACAACAGTAACTTTTGTATATGTAACGATGTATCTGATAATATGTTCTTTTATTTTACTTGCAGCAAATATAGTGCTACTCCCACTTAGTTACTTTGTCAATTCAAGTTTTGAAGCCTCTAGAAGTCAACTGGCTGACAGCAGCATCAATATATTACTAATTCTCATTCATTATCGTAAATGCATTCTTGTGGAATCTACGAAAAACAGCAATGCTAGCATCGTTTCTGAATCATTTCTGAAAGATGAGACTTATTTCGCTGAAAATCCGTATTATAAAGCCTTGGAAAATGTTAGGAATGTCGAGTGTACGATCCATTTATCTTTTGAGCTCTTTTGACCGCACTCTCTTGTTATCTTATTATTCTCTTTCTTTCTAATTATTGTGTTTGAATTCCGTAACCCATATTGCAGTTGATCGGGTGGATATTGAGGGAAATGCACAGAATGGTCCAATTGTGAGATTGGCCTTTGCTTCTCTCTATGATACACTTGGCATGTAAGAGCTCAGTTTACTTTGATTTGCTTAAAATATTAAGTGACATTAATTGTGTATGGAACTATGGATGGTTACAACCTCTTAGATCTCTTTGTTTGATGAATTATTTAAATATATTAATGATCTCATTATTAATCATATTAATATATTAACGCTGACGGGTCAACCCGACTCGTATTAAAAGTAATTGCTCTGGCATGAACCTTTTACCCCTCGTTTTCCATTTCTGTTCTCTGTTAATATTTTATCATGTAAATAACCATTTGTGAGCTTCTTTATTACTCAATGTACAATTGTCCGTGGTCATTAACGTATGTGACATGTCTCCACTTGTGATGACCGAACAACACTATCAATAAGTCAGAACTTTTCTGTAGTATCAATTTACTCAAATAGTCTAATCTTGTGTTAGTTACAAGGATGGTGGCTCTAACTCAGATAAACAATTTAAGTTAATAGGCATGAAGGAAATTTATTCTATTATTATTGGTTAGATGTTGTGTGTTAACTTTTGTGGTTAAATCTAGTCCATAATATACTTGACCCAAGTCGACCCGACCCTAGGCCCGTGTACCCGTTTTAACGATGGCACTTCTTTGACCTGAACAGTAAGTTTGTAATCCAACTCTCATTTTCCCACATCTGATGTAAATGATTAACCTTTGCAGGTGCTTGACTGATGAAACTGCAGTTTTGTTACTGTATGCTTTGGTTCATGGGAATTCAGACTTTCTGGAATATGTTCTGGTTCGAACGGATATAGATACATTGGTATGAAGCAACTCAGTATATTACCAATTTCCTTTTTCTGTGTTCTTTAAATCATTTCGCATTGATTTTATTTTTGCAAAAAGAAAAAAAAGGTACTATTTTTCTTATATTCTTGTTAATTTCATTAAATGGCCAGTTGATGCCGTTATTGGAGACACTTTATGATACATCAAGGAGATCATCAAATCAAATATATATGGTGTTGATTATTCTGCTTATACTTAGTCAAGATGCTTCTTTTAATGCTAGCATACACAAGCTGGTAACTTCATATTATTTTTATTTCCCTGGCTATATAATATATCTGTTACATGAGACGATCATCCTTTTGTACTGGCATTTTGTTAGAGTTTGCCTTCTGTTCCATGGTATCAAGAACGCCTGCCTTCTCAAACATCACTTGGTTCTCTCATGGTCATCATTCTAATTAGGACAGTGAAGTACAACATGTCTAAGATGCGGGTAAGACAACACATGCTTTACGTAGAGATGACAACGGGACGGGTATTGGTAATCAGAATCTCATACCTGATATAAAACCGTGTCCCATAGTCCCATACTCGACCCATTACCCGTCGATTATCAGGTGTGCATGTTTCGGGTAACTGGGTCGGTTTTGGGTTCCCATCTGTAGATTTACATTTTACCATGAAGTATTGCCTCATATGTATGTTTTTCGTAGACTTGTTGCTACTTTATACCCAATGCTTGTAAACAGATGTTAACTTTTCACTTGTTAAACTTGAGCAGGATGTTTATCTACACACCAATTGCCTTGCAGCTTTGGCTAACATGGCTCCACATGTGCATCGGCTAAGCGCATATGCCTCACAACGCCTGGTTAGCCTTTTTGAAATCTTGTCACGCAAGTATGCATCTTTCTCATCCTTTTTTTCTTTTTCTTATATGGTGCCAGCTATTCTTCATTCCCGAGCCTCTGATTATTGTTTATATCCAGATATGCAAAACTAGCAGAGCTAAAGAATGATAAAATGCAAATGAGTGATAGTGACCCCAAGGATGATGATAAACTTCCTGAAGACACGGTAGCTAACAAAATCTTGTTATTACTTCAGTTCTGCTGTAATTTTTATATAATTTACTAAATTATAATACTTTGTTCCAGTCAGCAGAATTGCATATATATACCGACTTCCTCAGGATCGTTTTAGAAATACTCAATGCAATCCTGACCTACGCACTGCCGATGAACCCAGAGGTAGTTAATTAACTTATTAGTTACAGGTTGCCAGAGGGGCGTGTTGGCAGGATGACCCACAAAACGCTTTTTTTGTTAGTTTAGTTTTTATAAAAATAATTATTGGGTTAATATGATTTAAAAAACATCGTTGCAAAAGAACAGCCTACGTGTTTGTAAAATATGATTTATGAGGTATAAGGCCAGTAAATGGATCAAACCTACCACCTCTGTTTTATTTTCCTTCGTTAGTGTTCACAAATGTTTACATGTTATGACACGTCCATGCGACCTTGACATTCCTGACATATTGACTATATAAATGTGGCAGGTGATTTATGCAATTATGCACAGGCAGGAGGTTTTTCAGCCTTTCAGGAATCATCCGCGCTTCAATGAGTTGCTTGAGAACATTTTTTCTGTATGTACCAGAAATCAAAATGTTTAATAAAAAATTTGATTGTTCTTGAACCTTGATTTTCATTTGAAGCATTGTAGTTATGTGCTTTGTGCATAATGCTGATGCTAGTTGTCGCCTTTTAGGTCTTGGACTTCTTCAATAGTCGCATGGATGCACAAAAGGTGGATGGCGAATGGTCTGTTGAGAAAGTGTTTCAAGTTATTAACTTAAATTGCAGATCTTGGCGTGGAGATGGAATGAAGGTAATCATAGATGCTTCTCCCGTGTGCGAAACATATTTAGGGATGCGTCACTCATTTTAGTAACAAACTGAACAAGCTCAGCAAAATGGAAGAAGATATTTATAACAATAACTCGGTTGATTATATGTATGGGAATCAAGAAAATATGAAGTTCAAAATACTTGAAAAAAAAGCAAACAGAGGAAGAAAATTCGAAGTTCGCAGTCAAAAGTGAAGAAAAAAACTTAAACAGGAATGAAATCAGTTAGATTTATCTACGTGAAAAAAAAAATTAATTATGCTGGTTTTACAGCAAAAGTGAATGGACGTCGTCTCTTTTTTATTGTATAAATGCTCATTTCCGCTTTTCAATTTAGATGTTCACTCAACTACGGTTCACATATGAGCAAGAAAGCCATCCTGAAGAGTTCTTCATTCCGTATGTGTGGCAGTTGGTAATCTCTTGCAGGTATATATGCTCTTGCTTCTTTTTTTTTATTTTCTATTCAGTTAGCATCAATGTACAGATTTAGCGTAAGTCTTTTTTTTCTTACGGGTCAAATGGGCAAAGAATAAAGTCAACTTATAAAGAAACAGGCCAAGAGTCACCCAAAAGTGCAAATTTAACGGATAAGGCATCCTTCATCCTTTAATCATATTCTTGTTGAAATAATATATTATTTGTAATCATATTTGACATTTGACACTTAACACATTTTTTATTAAAAAAAATTTGACCCATACAGAAATTTACCCGTTTGACCACGAGTCTGACCCGTCCATTCTGTTCACAATCCACTTTTTTGTGCAGTGGTTTCAGCTTCAATCCCAGTAGCATAAACTTATTCCCTATTGAGCTGCCTGTGGAGGTTTGTTTCTCTTTTCCCTTTCTTTTTTTAAAAAAAATTTATGTTTGGCTTCGTTGGTTACACTTCCGAATGCAGGTTAGCTATGTTCCTGGTGAGACAAATACAGACCTGCAGTTAAATGCAAAGGATGCTGTCGAATCATCTGTTTGATATAACGCTACCATATTATGTAAATACACAGAGAGAAAAATAAACGCTTATAAATAAATAAATTTATACGAATCATGATTTTTCAACACAAATTTTGACAGGGTAGATGTAAGTCTTGTAACCAAAGCCATTGTAGTAGTGACATTATTGAGGTGTTTACTTATTTGCCTTTTTTCACCAAAAACACAATGGTTTCATTTTGTAATATGCCGGAATATGTTTAAAAAACCTGGAATTATCTTTGTTTCATCTCATACATGTAAATGTGTATACTGACTTGACCTTGGGGTGTCCGTAAGCTTCGGACCCCTTGGGTCTTTTAACATGGATAATGTAGAACATGAGAACATGGCATGCAACAAGGAAATGGTTTGCACGCATGCTGAAACGAGGGAGCAATGCGACATGTAGTTGGTGTCTTGGAATATGGCACATATCACTATCCGGTGCTCATAAGAACGAAAAATGACGCATCACCAACGCCAAGACTGCTTCAAACCAGAACAGTCTTCTCCTGCAAAAGCCCAAACACATACCTATGTACCTTAACATCAACAAAATGATTACCAGTCGTAATAATCAGTTCCAAAACGCCAATCTAGGCGCGACTTGTATGGTACTAATATTTATTTTTATGATAACCAAACAACTAAGAACATCATATTATTATATTACAAGCAAAGATTTATAAGCTGGAATAAGTAAACCATACAACTAAATCATCAAAACTGAAAAAAAAAAAAAAAAAAAAAACCTACACAGAAACTAGAGAAAGACTTTCTATCCATCATCCATACATGATTCATGCATCCATATTGAAGAAAAAGCAAAGTGATTGAATTGCATCATTGCTTGGTGTTGGGGGTGAGACATGGAAATGAAGGAATGGATTGCAGAATTAACTTCCTGCTGCTTCTTTGTCCCATGATGGAATTGGAATTGGAATTGGAATTGGAAGTGGAGTGTGGAGGTGACACTCTCTTGCTGTTTGGTGAACAAGATTTTACGCCACTAATTGGAGAACGATTGTTCTCTTCGAAAACATCGGCTATCTCGTTTTCTCCCACCGTTTGTAGTTGCTTAGTCATGCCACTTTTGAAAGGATTCAGCTTCCCAAGTCTTGGGTTAGAGGATGATCCGGTGGTGGATAGAAATGATCGTGGTGGTTTGCCCTTTGAGTTCAGCAACGAAATAGGTTGTCTCGAGCTATTAAAATAAAAACTTAATTAGACATTGGTAAAACATTGGTAATCACTAGAGCTGACAAGAGGTAAAATGGGTCATGCTTGACACGACACGATTAAGTCATTTTATTAAATGCTAGCATGGACACGTTTAATAAGTGGGTTACACAAAACGACACGTTTGACATGACTGTTGAGACAACTCACCAAACACAGTCAAGACATAATAGGGAAAATAAAAGTTACCAATAATTAAAATCCATATCTAAATATAATAATAAATTTAACTATTTATAAACCTAGGTTATATTGATAAACGGGTCATAAACATTTCGTGTCGATCTTTTAACACTATAATTAAAGTGTTATACGTGCCATGGACAGTAAGTGGGTTGAACCCATTTAGACACGTTAATAATCATGTCATTAATGAGGCAGTCCGTTATGACCAGCGCGCGCCTGTTTACTCCAAACCCTAACACATAAACTTTTTGTGTCATAATATGTCAGGCAGCTCTACCTAAGGGGGTGGGCCAGCGGGAAAAGCTCCAATCAAACTCATGTAATACGTGATGTTTTTTTTACCTGCCAAAACGTGAAGGAGTTGCAGGAGTAGCAGAAACAGGCTCAGCCTCAATAATCATGTCACACTCGTTGACTTCTAGATCCAAGTCCGAACCTATAAAACCATACACCCACCATGGAATGAGTTTCAAACTAGTAGACCGTCTTAAAATGAAATCCTTTTTGTTTTCAAATAAAATGTTAAGCCCATCATCATGTGTTTACAAAATGCAAGCTTACCATCCTTGCGACCAAAAGTATTTTTACACCCTTCACATCTGCAGTTGATAGAACATCCGACGCCACCCTTTACAGGAAAAAAAAAACATACCAAAATAATTAACAAATAATAAATGGTCAAGTTCAAGCTTTTAAATTTTCACATGCAGAGCTTCTGAGCTCGAGCTATCTTAAGTTAAATAAACCGAGCTCAAACTTAGGTAAGCTAGGGCTCTACCCAACATTAACCCAAGTACAGGAAGAGGGAAAAACCTGAAAGCATTCACAGTATTTCTTGAGGCAACCAGATTTTTTGCAATTGCAGCCTCTTTTATGTCGAGCTGAAGCTGGAGTGTTGCTAGAATCATCCTGTAAAAATAATAATAAATATTATGATACATAAAACTTTGATATTCACTAAGCATAGCATAGCATAGCAGCTCTAATGTAATCAGTGTGTGACCCTAACTAACCTCTTGCATAGGATCAGAGGTTTTGATAACTTTAGGAGCAAATGCAAGAGGGTTGCGGGATTCAATCTGCTTGCGAGTTGCAAGCACTGTGTCTTCATGTATCGGTTTGTTGAAACATTCGAGGCATGCACATGGCTCCACACAGTAGACACCAGCGGCAAAGCATTCACAATAACTGAAATCAGAAGTCAAACATCAGTATTACAGAACAACCATAAGGGATCATGCAAACACATACATAAAACTAGAGGTAGCAAAACAAGTAATGTCTCAGTTATGTATAAAACAGCCACCCTCATAAAATTATTGTTTGTCCGCTGCGTCTATTAGAAAAGCTGCAGAGCATTTAGGGAGTTGTAATGACCAAATTACACCTATAATCGTATGCAACCCTACTTTAACTTGAGGCGGAGAATGATCCAGACTAATAATAAATGCATGTCTAAGAAAGTACCAAAATGAAGATATAGAGATTTATAGAACATACAGCTTCAAACACTTGGACTTCTTGCAGTTGCATCGCTTGCAAGCCTCTGGCTCTCCAGCATTTTCCGCTCTACGCCTGTTTTCAATTAAAACGTCAACCATATAGAAACAATGACAATTCCAGTTGTGATACAACGAAAGCTTGAACGTGCTTTGATTTTTAGTTTTATTGTAGCTACTATGAAAAGAATATTCATAATAACTATTTGACCCTTTAATAATCAGAACAATCACTGAAAATAGAACACTGCAACTAGAAATTGATAAAACTTCAAAAAAACGGAAAAAAATAATGTTTCATATTTACCCACTTTAATGTGTTGCCCAACCCGCCCATTTTGCCATCTCTATGCACATCAAAACACCTACTTAATCTTCATCATGCTTAGCAAATTGACACATTATACAATTATACACCAAGGCTATAATAGTTCAGGCAACTTGCCTCTTCTTTCTCGGGCTAGTTTGACTTTGACTTAACTCATCATTAACCACAAACCCAAGTGCTTTAGAAGCATCTTCGGCAACATTTACAGCAGGCTCAATGTCATTCTCGAAAGAGGGTGAATCAGACAATGTTGTCATCAACTCTTGACCGGAACCCATGGAAGGATAAGCAGGAGGAAGTCCAATTATAAGTTGTCTACCAGAGCCTGAGCTTTCATGCTTAACCGCATTATCCACTAAATTCGAAGCAATAGAGTTTAAATGCAAACCTATTCCACGTAAATTACATCTAGATGAATCAGTCCCATTCCTCGATGGACGTAAACTGTTATCATGGGAAGCAACAGTTTGATTGGATTCCGATACATTCGCAGAACTAGCATTTGAGACACCTTCTAAGTGCTTTATCCGGGATCCATTCATCTCAAAAACTAGACAGCGTCTTCTCAAGCCACGGTATAAATTAGAACCACCCTACATAAATATAAACAGTTAAACATGTTAATAACTTTTGAATTTAACCACCATTAAAAAAAAAAAAAAAAAAAAACTTTTTTTCATGCAAGTTCGGTTTTTGGTAGCATGTCTATAAACTTATTTGACAAGTTACAACATCATTCCTATAAAGACATTCTTTTACCTGATGCGTAAAAATACAAATTCCGAATCGACCCATTTAAAATCAAATGGGTTGAAATTTCCACCACTAGAATATAAAAAGTTAAAAAACATGAGTTTGCCATGTAAGATCATATGAACTATAAAACAGTTTCTCACCTCAGTATCCATATCCTCCATTGGCTCTCCAGCCTCAAGATTGTTTAATGAAGTACTAGCAATCACTGCATGGTTTTCAGCCGTCCCCTTTAAACCTTCATCATTTTCTGAAAGATTATCAGCACTAGCTTGAGGTTTTTCGTTCATCAATGAAATATCAAGACTCGTAAGATATAACGTGCCTTGGCCGGGGCCCGTATAGGCCAGTGTATCACTTGGTGAGTTAAAATTAAGCAACTCTGAACCATCGGCTATCAAACTGTCCCAGTCACATGTTGAAACTTCTTTACTATGAGGAAGTTCATTTATCCCTTCGGCTTCTGTTTCAATTCTAAATGAACCATTCTCAGAACCGTTGTCGATGAACGGTGCAGATGATGCTGATGGGCCCACCATTTTTAATGTGTTCGTGTCAAGACGAACGGGTTCATAGTTTAATTTTCTTGATTCAAGATTTGAGCAACCATTTGATGGCACGACCAAAGTGCCAGTAATGGAGTTGCTGGTATTAAAATCCGTTTCCTGGTTTAATGGGTCTTCAGTAGCGTTTAAATTCCCTTCACTGGTTTCTGCTTTCTTTGCGTCCTCACAAGTTCGTTCAGGTTTTGATGAATCCGAAAACTGGTGCCTGAAAAGCCAAAATTTATTATGATCTCTTAAACGTTGCAAAACCGGTGGGTCAGGGGGATTGGGTCAAAACAGGTAGTTTTTTGTACCCACAACACTTTTTTGTCCAAAATTTTATAGTTTTTAATAGATTATTAAGGTATCAAATACGACTAAAAAGCTATATTATTTCAAGAATCAACAATTTATAAATAAAATGATTTAGTAGGATTTATGTGTTAAAGTACACTTTGGGTGACTTTTGACCCATTTGACAAGTTTTCTTTTAAGATAACATTTTCTTTGTTACCCGTTTGACCTATTGGAAGCAAAGTTTAAAAGAACGGAAACGAGCCTCGAGGCGTTTTCCCTTCGCCTCACGAGGCGTAAGCCCGAGGCGGAATCAAAAAATAAATGAAAAAATTATATACCTTATAAAATATAAAATAATTGACCCAAAAAAGTCTAAAACATCACAAACAAAACAATTGACCCAAAAAGTCTAAAACATAAAAAAAACACCACAAACCCCTTGAGGCGCACCCGAGGCGCACTTGAGGTGCACATTTTCTTAACGCCTCAGCCCTTAGAGGCGTATGTACAGACTAGACCCCATGAGGCGCGTCTCAGAATCGTTTTTTTGGCCTCGAGGCGCGCCTTGAGGCGCACGCCTCAAAAGTTTTTTAAACCATGATTGGAAGATATATAACATAATGTGAATACACCCATTCATAATAAATGGGTTGAAATTGCCACCTCTCATTCAATATAGCTTTTTTCTTACCTTTTAAGGAATTTTGAATCTTTGAGGGAACTGACATGAGGCGAAGTGAAAACAGAAGGAGGGGATGCAAAGTTTAGAGAGCTGAAATTCTGAGTAAAGTGAACAGATTTAACGGGCTTGATAGGCGAAAGACTGTTGATATAATTGAACACAGGTGAGTCCTGCAAACATACAACAAAATTCTTCAATATGACTGGATATTAGGAACCTTAAATCTTTAAAACATTTAGCAAGACTAATAATTCAATATAATCATAATAACTAAACTTTGAAACAAAAACCGGTTATTGAAATAAACGTAAATCACTTCCAAAATGCACATCCAAACACTGCCAAAATACTGATTTCACTTTGAAAAAACAAACATACATATAATAATACATGTGATGTGTTGCTACATTGAAGTCAATAATCAATATTATTGCAAGAAATTCTTTCATACTTGGTTTTTTTTTCCAAACATTTTAAAAAGAATTAGTTTGCTATCCAAAAAGGGGGTTTGCGGCGTAGCTTGTTGGCCGTTTGCCTTCTATTCCGATGTATTAGACAAACACATCCTGATTGCTTTATTCCAAAGACCAAATCACAAAACAAACCCTAACCCTAAATTTAAAAAAAAAAAAAAAAAAAAACAGATCCCTCACACTTAACACCCAATCCACCACAAAACCCTAAAACACAAGAAGAAGACAGCAAATGCATCAAAGAAAAGCCTCAAAACTGAGGACAGAAAATGAAAACTTGAAGAAAAACCAATTCACCTCAAACTTAGAAAGTGGGTTAGCAACATGGGTTCTCTCTGGAGTATCCATCACAATACCCATTTCATTTTCTTGAGCTTTTTCATGACCCATTTGACCCAAGATCACTTTTTTCCTTTGTTTTTGTGGCTGAACAACAATAACAAATAAGATAATGGGTAGATGATAATATGTTGAAGAAGAAGCGGGAAGGGCGGGAAGCAAGTTTTTATTTTGACTTGGATGATGCTGCTGTTGCTGAGATGGAAGAAAAAGAAACCCCACAAAACAGACACAGTCAAAGATTTTATTATTATTAATATTATATTAATATTAATTAATTATTGTTGTTGTTATAAAAAAAGAAATGTGTAAATTGGGAAAGTAAAAGGTAACGTTAATTAATGATGATTTGTAATTAAGGGTGTCAGAGGATTAAAAAACAAAACCTTAATGTTCTAATTAGGTTTTTTTTTTTTTTTGTCTTGGTTTCTTTTGTTTTGTTTTACTAGATTCTTCTTGCTTATGTGTGTGTGTATATATATAAAAAAATTATGTTGGTTTGTTGTGTCTGTCTTGTAATGCATTGACATAACATAATATATTCTAAATGTGGTGTTACCTTGGTTCGACTTTTATTGTCTAAGTGTTCTATTTTTTTGCTTGATTTTTTGTTATTGGTTTTTTATTTGGAGAGTATAATTATTGGGTGTTTCATGTTTGTTTTGTGACCAAAAGTGTGCGATAAATGTTTTAACCGGTATACATTTTATTATATAAATTGACTACAATGCAAGTGGTCTTTGATATATTTTAAGACTTAATTTAAAGTTTAAACAATATGGTATTGATAGTATTTTGTCTATACACAAATATGCAAGTTGTACTTTTTAAAAGTTACAAGGGTGTGAATAAAGAAAAAGGAGTGAGTATGAAATTTTAAAACATTATATTATCCATGTATATTTCATACTTTCTCTTGCTTGTAACACTCGTATTGTATAACACCGTCATAATAAAAGTTCATAGGACATTTACTCGCAATTTATTTATTACTATCCAAGAGTATGATTAGTTTGATAGTTTTATAATAGACCACTCTATTTACAAAGACTGTTGAAGAAACAATAGGTATCACGGAGATTACGTGTAATCTACGTGGGGTTAATACCTACGTCCGTCCGGATTAATCCTTTACCCAAACCGTGTGGTCGAACCCGTTTGATAATGATGTAAGTGTGTGTGTGGTGAAAGTAAATACGAACACGAGATGTAAGTGGTTCGGTCGAGTAATGACCTACGTCCACTGTAAGTAGCCGATATTATTATTGACGAATGAGTACAAAGGTTACAAGTGAGAGTATTCTAGGCTACTAATAACTATTTTCGGATCCTTTAGCAAGGAGAGGTATCCTTGTATTTATAGGAGAACTCGTGGGCTTGGTCGAAAGGCCCACGAGTAACCATTCTTTATTGGGCTTGGTCTGGGCCCAAGTCCAAGGTTTCCCCTGTAATTGGCGGGAGAATAGGTGTACTGTTCATGACGTCATTGAGGCAGCATGGTTGTTGCTCGAGGCAGACACGTGGCGCTCTGTGGTTGGCAGACGGCGCCCCTGTCAGTCGTTGACCATGCTCCTGACAGCAGCAAGGTATGTCTGCTGTTTACTGTAGACGCTGGTATGGTGGAGGCATGGCTGCAGCCATGCTGCTGTCCTTGTCTTGTAGTTGTTGGACCACTTTGCCACCTGTAGCTTTCCTATTGGTGCGTACACTGTCAGTAATCTTTGTGAATCTTCCTTTTGTTGTCTTCTGTACTTTGTACGATGGTTGTCAAGGGAAGATTCCGCGTGCGATGGTACGCGCTTATCAGGTGATGCTATTGCTTATCAGTTGTTATTCTTGCGCGCCTCCCTGCATATACTGCTGGTTGCGCGCCGTTGGTTCCTCGCGCCACTGACTAGCGCGTGGGAGCTGACTTATGGGGATAGGGATGCCTCTTCCGCCTGGATTAGGCTCCCTATCCCTTCAACTGTGTTCGGTCCATCACCCATAAGACTTGATCTAACATTACCCGCTCGCATTTATTCTGAAAGAACATGATATCAGTTTGTGCTAATCGATTAGTATGCATTAATTCCTCAATATGTCACACAAACCCATATTGACTACTCTAACTTATCGTATATGAGTTTGCCTACCTTTTTATCCAACAAAAAATATTTGGTTATTCTCGTCGATGCCATTCTACTGAATATTTCTTTTTGTGCGTACGTCCCTTTTAGATGTGCGATAGTCATCACATTTCAATTTATGCAAGTCTTATAGAAACCTACAGATGTACAATGACATCGATGTATTCCACGTTGTTACGTCGGATATACTTATTGACAATGAAATATGTGCGTATCACACAACCAATAGCAATGATACACAATCCAACATGGTCGGTCTCATTGTGGATTACTTTACGAGGTTTTACCTTCATTAAAATGTTAGGGTTAATCATGGAATTATCAAATGAAATTATCAAGACCTTTTCCCTAATTATAGTGTATTGTCATGTGTGTATTGCCATATTTGTTCACTACCAAGTAATGGAATCATCAAAACCATCTAATTCTAGTGGTGGTCAATTGTTAAATTCGCTAATTTAAACCTAAAGGTGACATCTTGTCGACGTATTTGAAATGTGGAAAAAGAGAAGTAAATGGCTATGAATTCCTCTGTAACTTCATAGACATGTAACATCTAGTAGAAATATTTAAAATATGAAAAAAATTGATATGATTGTATCCTTCTTTAGCTCGAACTCATTTTTTTTAGAGAAAAAAGGGATATAGCTATATGTTGTTTTATGCTAATATATGTGAAATACAACGTTAAAAATAATA
This sequence comes from Ambrosia artemisiifolia, assembly GCA_032199755.1. Lineage (NCBI taxonomy): Eukaryota > Viridiplantae > Streptophyta > Magnoliopsida > Asterales > Asteraceae > Ambrosia > Ambrosia artemisiifolia. The sequence continues at coordinate 34,922,527 of CM063524.1, forward strand.
AAAGAAGCAATGACTTTTTTAACGGTAAATATTACTTTTACTCTACTTTTAGATCAATAATCTTAAACTATTTTGTCCCCATGTTTAAATCTGAAACCTCCCTCTAAGAATTTACCTCTACTCTTAGGGTTAGCCTGGCATTATCAGGTAACTGAAAAATTAAATTAAATTGTATTGAAAGATAGGTGAAAATGGAATATACGACTAAGGCTAGTAGGTGTGGAGGAAGACCATTCTTTTGGGATGGTCCTTCGTATCAGCCGCGAACCTGGTCCCCTTAAAAGCTCTACAATTTCATAAAAGTGCAATCATGTAGGAAAAGCATGAGATTCTTTTTTTCAATTTGGCATATGCTCCACGTAGTGGTTAGTGGTTGAGTAGCTCTCACCACTATCCACGTACTTATTAAAAAATAACATATAGAAGTAGTGAATTGAAGAAAATGAAAGAAGAGAGACAAAAATGAAAGACGATATTTATTAATGTGTACGAGAGGCAGACGAACTTATACCATTCAAATTGAATACTCTATAAATTTTAGGATAAGTATTAGGAGAGAGTATTGGGTACAAAGGGCTTCTTAACCTTAAATCGCCACGTGGTTTTGCCCGTTTTGAGTGGGAAGGGTTTTTCACTACCAATTAGGAATCGATGCAATTCTGATGTTACATTAATCTGATCGAAGACGAAAACTCTAAAATCACGTCGTAAGCCGTAGACGGGCGAGATATTCGAATTCCATTTGTCAGCCACTACACACGAAGACAATACATGTTTTTGGCGTTCAAACAACTAAATTCTGGCACGAAATTGTGATACAACTAACATGATCATGATTCTACACATCATGTGTTCTCCTCAAAGAAATTGCAAAAAACAGAGACTTTTATCAAATCCTCTGTGATTTGTGATTTGGATTAGGCAAACATGAGTTAACATGCGTGATTGGTGTTTTTTTTATCAGAAAGACACTAATTAATATGCGTGATTTTTGTTTTGGCTACACACCCATAAATGAATGTGTGTGATTACTTTTTGGGATTAGAAGCACCAAAAATAACATGCGTGATATGATCATTTTAATTATGCATGTTTGCTAAAATATGGAATGTAAATAACACATGTATTTATTTGTGGTGCTTTAACATGCGTTATTTTGACTTGAGTTCTATCACAGCATGCTTTATTTTGCAATCATTCATGTGTCATTTTACAATTGATGTGATATTTTGCATTCATTGTTTTACACGTGCATGTGTGATTTTCATTAACTTTGTATTGTTATTTTTAGTACTACATGCGTTATACCCAAGGCATTATAGCCTAGTGGTATCTTGGTGGTGAGATAAGACTTAGGGGCCATGAGGTCTTGGGTTCGAATCTCACAAAGGGGGTTTTCTCATAATTATGAGTTTCCTCCTGAATTGGTGACTTGGTGGTGGAATATGATCGCGTGGCGACACTGGTGGCACGATGATACTCCAGTGTTCCGTGAGTGATTTCAATTTGTTGGCCGTTCAAAAAAAAAGTACTACATGCGTTATTTCGAAAAAACCATGACCTGTTTTATTTAAAAAAGCAGAGCATGTTTTTGTTACTTTTTCGATCGTAAGTATCAATTGGAAATTGTTTTTGCAATTATGTGAGCTTTGAATTCAATTGGAAGTTGTTTTCGCAATTACGTAAGTTTATAAATTGAAAAGTCCTATAAAACATATAAACCAAGTATAGTTTATCAGTAAATAAATAACTATTTTAATGATGTTGTTGCAATCATATTGGATATATTAGTTCTTATCAAATCTCAAAACAAATGATTAAAAAAGAATTATCGAGCTAACCCCCTTTTAAATGTCAAAAAACTGTACTTGTTTGCCATGAAACACCTTCGCGCTTCGCTTTTTTCACATGTTACATTTATCTAACATTCTCTTTTCTTTCTATCCGAGCGAATAAAATACTTTTTGTCTTTACGTTTTTTTCTTCCATGTATACTCTTTTGTTATTCTAAATTATATATTTAAATATTAGGCCAGACTTTTGTGATAATTCACGTTGTATTTAATTAACAATATGTTAAAGTATGATTTATAAAAGGTCAGTTAAATCGCTAAATTGAACCCAATTTTACAACATGCTAAGTTATTTGTTTTATAGACATATCATGATATCAGGCTTTTTACTAACATAAATATAAGGATCAATGAACAAGTAAAAAACACTAGTACAATAGTATTGTTGAGCCAGCTTAAGTTAGACCTGATGTGACCCGACTCAAATCTAACTCTTAGTTATTGGGACATGTGCCAATTTCAACTTGTTATATACCTAATTTGACATGTCTCTTTTATCATGTTTAAGCAATAATGTTATGTTTAATCATCAAAATAATTTTATCATAACAAACTAAATGTAGATTCAGAAAGGGGTGGCGGCAGAGCTCATTGTCCGCTTACCTACCACCTTGATGTAGATCCCTTTTTATATAAGCTTATGATCAACTCATTTTCCTAATTCAAAATAATATACACATGAATTGTTTATAAGTTTCTACCACACAGGACAACAATTAGATAACATAAAGAGCATTTTATAATCTCTCAATTATCTCATAAAAGTGTAATATCAACTTTATTGAGAATCTCTCACGTTATTATTTTATATTTGACCTTTATTATTATTTATAATTTTGTCAAACTTTATTGATTTACGTTTACCAAAATCATTTGTTCTATTTACTGTTACCGACTGGTTGTTTTATTATTATTATTATTCAAATATTTGTATTTTCTCCTAATTTATATAGGGATATTTTGTATTTGTCGGATTCTACATATTACGCTAGTGGCAAGAGTAACGATACAAAAATGCAATCTAGATCTTTGACATTTTCCTCTTGGACAATGAAGTATTTCTCTTTATAATTTCAAGTTTTTATCAACTTTAAGATTTTTAAATTTGACACATGTGAATTCGGTTTTCTAGGAACAAAAAGTTTAGTGTTGTTATTATGTATAAGGACCTTGTGGTTTGATTATTATTATAGAGTAATTGAATGAATGTGGAAAGGAAATGAGCAATGGAGCAACATAGCCTTTTAATTTGGGGGTTATTATTCTTCACACTTACAATTAAGGATCAAACTCATGTTTTCTTATAAAAACTTGTCTTTTATATATAAAAATCTAACAAATTTTCGTAACCGAGACCAACAGACCTTCTTGTCCACTGATCCCGCCCCTAGAAATGAGAAAATCCACTTCGAATTTATGTTAAGTACAATAAAACATATACCCGTGTTAAAAATTATTAATACGTACATGACTGATACTCGCGTTACACATGTTTACGTACTGTAATAAGAAAAATGATTATCTTCATGATTTTTTTTTCAAAACAAATTATATTAACCTTATATGAGAATTCTAATATTTCTCTGATCTATAGAGAATGAAATATGGGTGAAACTATACATACATTTTTTTTTGCTGTCATGTAAGCAAGTCACGGGTGTTAATAGATAAAAAAACAAAACATAGTAGGTACATTCATAAAAAGTCAATAAATGTCGAAGAAAAAGAGGGTTGTTATAATATAAAAGCCTACCAACTTATGACATGTATGGTAATATTAACATCCACACTAAATAATTAATTGAAAGCAACAACCAAATTCAATCCTAGACCTAACCGAGGCGATACAGTGGGTTATATATTAATCAAAATATAATTTTATTTGATTAAATAACCAATCAAATACTAAAGTGTCCTATTGATATAATTACACCATGTGTAATGCTTTGGTATTCTGAAAACGTGACTTTCAAAAGCTTTTGTGTAACCAATAATAAATCAACGAAAAGCTTCATCTCATACTAAAAAAAGTAGCAAATAATGTTGATAAGATCATATGAATGGATGTTACTTATTATTATTCATGGCTATGAACAAATTAAAAATTCAACGTTAAATTTATTGCGTTAGTCATATTATATCACTATAACATAAGTCCATAAATATGCTAAGGAATTATGTTTTTGTGGTGCCATTATTATCTACCCAACATCACACATTATCTTCATTCATAACTTCTTTAAGTTAAGTCGCCCATTGCTAGTTGTCGCTTGATATCACCCTACGTTACAATGCAACAACTATTCTCTGCAGTATGCTCATCGCCTCACCGAACTCAACCTAAGCCTCATCCTCGGACACTCGGATCTCAATAGTAGTGTTATAATCGGATAGTTCGATCCTAGTTGTCACCCAATAACGGAAACATTAAAGGAAACATCTCAATTTTATGGTTGTCCAAAATTACTCTCTGCTTGATTCTCGCTCGGAAAAATTCACGCTCAGAAAATGCTCGCTTGGTTTTCGGCTCGATTGTAAACAAGACGCTCCGTTCGGTTTGGTTCGGTTTGTAAACGAGCCAAACACGAGCAAAGGCCGGCTCGACTCGACTCAACTCAACTCAACTCGTGAACAACCCGGCCTATTTTGGGGGCTTGTATTAATTTAATTGTGTTTGTATCTTACTTGTTTCAGTTCTATCGATCTTAGCTCCGTAATGTACTACACGCATGTCATAGACAAGTCATAACAAAACATGCATTTAATACATAATCATGACATTAATGTATGCCAGCTCGTTAGGTCGTGGCACACACATACATTATACTATTTTAAGTGTTGTACCACACGAATCATGACTCTAATATAAAATGTAACAAGCAATAAAAGTACCATATATATTATGCATTTAACACTAAAACATTGGACATGTTGACCTATGTTTATATGTTTAAAGGTTAAAATGAGAATTTGAAAAAAAACGATAATTAATGCTTACATGAATTCTTTGTTTCTCGTTATTTTATAAAGAAAGAACGAACCTCTTATTACCTCATTGATGAATTACAGGATGTATCTATTAGTTTATATGAAAACTAAGTAAGATGTGTAGTTTTATATTAGTAGATATTTTTTTAACGACTAACATGCATACACTCTAATATGCTCCTAAAGCTATAACAATGTCCACTTTATGACACCTCTAAGCTACAAACCCTTTATGATACTTAAATGTTATAACGTAAGAGAAGATACATGCATCGAAACTCTCTAGTTGTTTAAATGTTACACTCATTTGTCTAATTAGTCTAGGTATTTAAAGACATTAGACTCTTTATCAACCAAACATTAACATTTTTTTTTTCATATGGTCATCCAAGTTGTTTACTATCAAGTCACCTTATGATCTAAAACAAGCTTCAAGAAACTTGAATGAAAGGAAATAGATTTATCAAATTAAAAAAACATTTAGGGTTGTCTCATGGAACTCCGAGGCCCTATTCGATCTATAGAATGAGCCCCATAAAAATTCAACTTATATAGAAAAATAGTAGAACACTAATTGTGAATGCGATAACAATAAACAAAACTATACTATTGTAGCCAAATGATCTATTTGTTTGTTTTTTTATTTACGGGCCCTTAGGTAGCGTTTGGTATGATGAAATGGAAGGGGGAATGGAATGGGCCATTACGAAGTAATGAAAAATAGAGTGTTTGGTTGGTCAAAGGAATGGAATCACCCATTCCACAAGGCATTCCATTCACCCCCCATGTTTTTTTTTTCATTCCATCTCTTATTCACCCTTCATTAACCATACCATAAGCCACCACCCACCCCCACTACCAACCACCATCGTCACCACCCACCACCACCACCCACCACCGTTGCCACCACCACCCACCACTGTCTCCCACAACCAACACCGTCACCTACCACCCACCACCGTCGTCACCGCCCACCACCGTCGTCGCCATCTACTACCTTCATTCACCCACCACCGTCGCCGTCCAACACCACCTAATGCTGCCGCCACTGCCCACCATCGTCACCCACCCACCATCACCGCCATCCACCTCCACCCACCGCCACCATCGCCACTACCCACCACCACCGTCGCTACATACAACCACGCTACCGCCACACACCACCACCTACCATTACCGCACCAAGCACCACCCACCGCCACCACTCACCATAATCGTGCCACCCACCATCACGGACATCCACCTCCACCTTCCACTGGTTCCGCCGCCGCCACCCACCACTGTCGCTACCGCCACATATCACCACCCACCATCACCGCCACTAACCACCACCCACCACCGCTACTCACCACTGATTTTATTCTTTCGTCTTTTCCTGCCTATCCAACAACACAAAGTAATATTTTGTTTCATTCCCACATGGCAACCAAACAAGACATGGAATGGTAATGATCCATTCCATTACCTTGTCTATTGCATTACCTCGTCCATTCCATTCCCTCATCCATTCCATTACCCCATACCAAATAGACCCTTAGCTTTTTTTTAATAGGTTGAATGAATGGTTGGCCTAATGCCTAAACATGTTTGGTGTTTGTATTTTATAAATTCTAAATGGACATAAAAAAACTGACGGGCGTTTTTTAATTTTCATCCTCACTTGTAATACGTTTTTTACTTTTCATCCTCACTTGTAATACGTGTGTGTACATATATAAGTTAAAAATTACATAAAAATGCTCATTTATAGGCCCAACGAGTTTTCAAATGTTCATTTATACCTAAACAAACCATCTTTTAGGCCTATAATAAAATTTTCAATGTTACGTTTTTATAACCACGTCTTCGTATAAGTTTTTTTACCCATCACGAAGCTCGGGTTTAACTTGTTATTTTTTTTTAAACAAAACCTCATATGATGAAATTTAAAGCCCAACTAAAAGATAGTTAAACAACCTATTTAGCTTTGGCTCATAATTAAGCGCCATTTTTTCTGCTCCTACATGGTCCTCCCAGTGACTCCGAATTGTTAGGGACGACCCTTATGAGTAGTTACCGTGTACAAGTAACTAATAATTGCATATAGTTTCTTCAGTTTATTTAGACCGAAGATCTATGAATCTAGTTTGTGCATCTAAATTTGGTTTGGACTTTGGAATGATATAACTGTTTAGACTGCCAAAATGGTTAATTTAGTAATTTCAATGAATATAAAATATAGTTTTAAAAACTATCTACTAAACTATAAGATGACCACACTGCACAAATCTCATTAGTCATGTTGTTCAAGTGTTTTAAGTCGCCTTATGCATGCTCCTCTCTAGACTCACCATACTGCTGCATCTAGAGTTTTTGGGTAGTTTATAAGCAATGTATGTAGTGTCCAGTGAAATAATATGAATTGTTTATGTTTGAACACTGTAATTATTTGTGCATTTTTGGATTAATAATAAATTTTAGTGGTGTATAAAAAGGCTTGGCGCTTCGGATTGAAAGCTATTCAACTCTATTGGGCCTTAACATGTGTCTATGGGTTCGTTTTATTAATACAAACCCACACCAGGTCATAACTCATAACAAGTCAATTGTTATTCGTATTATTGTTATTTCCAGATCTTACAAGTACATTTTCAAATATCACTCATACTCTTTATAGGGAAAATTGCCAAAATGGCCTTTGACCCGAGGAAATTGCGAAAATAGCCCTCTCAGGCGTCTCGGGAGAGACGCCTCGCACTTCCCGAGGCTTCCCAACCGTCTTTGGTGTCAAATCCCCTACGGTCCAATTAACGTCTGCCACGTGTCCGACGTGAAAAGTCGTCTTTTAAATTACCGAGCCGACTTTGACTGAGCAGGAAAAAGTCGTCTCCGTGGCGACTTTTCCAAGGCGGCTTTGAAATTACCGAGGTGACTTTAAATAACCAACGGGACTTTGAATTACCGAAGCGACTTTAAATTTAGGGAACCGACTTTGTACTTATATATCTCCAAAAGTCGCCACGGAGACGACTTTTTATACACATTGAGTCGTGTATAAATACCCCATTTCACTTCACAAAATTTGTACCCTCTCTCAATCATCTATACTTCACAAAAATTTTACCCTCTCTCCTCCGATCAATGTCTTTTTTATTTTTAAATCCTCCACTTTTCCAACCGAAGCCGACCGGGTTACGAATATATTGTCCGGTTCGATTATACTTGGATCGTTATTACATCTGCGTACAGCTCCTTGGATCGTTGTTGCATCTGCGCGTGGGTTAACCCGTGTAGAATGCATCGATGATGTGGTGGTCTACATTATTGGCAAGTTCGTTCGCCTCCCAAATTTATGTCTCGGTAGTCGACGTGTGCACACTGGAAACTACTGTTACATAAAACGAGGAAACGTCTCGGATTTGTCTATGAAGAGCACATACACCATTCGAAACAATGGTTCAAAGAAGGAAACATCTAACATTAGGATCTAGTCTTCAATAGTCTCCCGAGACATTTAGTGTTATAACACTTTCGTGTAATAGTTCAGTTTTTGTAATTGTTGTTGTGTTACAAATTGTAATATTATAATATTTGGATTAATAAAAACATTAATATTTATAAAAACATAAATATTAAAACGGTTCCGTGTGCAAAACTTTTAGGGTTCCCGAGACGGTTTTGGAAACCGTCGCATTAATTACCGTGTTTGGAAACCGTCGCGTCGCATTAATTACCGTGGTTAGATCGTGGCCAAAAATTGTATATAAATAGAAGAACTACGGTGGTTAAAACTCAAAACTCACACAACCCAAAATTTAAACAACCGATAAAAACTAAAAAAACACACACCCGCCAAAAAATATGATCACATGGACCGAAGAGGAAGAGATGGCCCTTGTGGTCTGCCACAAGGACGCCTCGAATGACCCGGAAATTGAACTCCTTCCCCCCCGGGACGATGGGTCAGCCTTCCCACCGGAGGGGTTTTGGCTTCGGGTGTTTAGCGACTTCGTTGAACACATTGGCACCGAGACCACCAAGACCGTCAGTGACCTCCAGTTGAAATGGGCCGACCTCAACATCAAATGTGAGTTGTGGAACACCTTATACGAGCAACAGGTTACCGAAGACCCGGAGCTTGATGAAGAGTTGGCTATCAGATTCACTCAGTATGAGTATGGGGTTCGATATGGCAACGATTTCGAACATGTCGAGGCATGACGATTGTTGCACCCCAAACTTTAAGTTTTTTTTTTCTTTGTTATGTTTTTAATTTATGTTCCTATTATTATGTTTAATTTTGAATGAATGAAATATTTTTATGTTTTTATATTTAATTTTAGACTTATAAAAAACAAAACAAAACTTATAAAAAACAATCATATTATAAAAAAAATCAACTTGTAAAAAAAATGTGGGAACCGTCCGAAGACGGCTCTAATATTTCGGGAGCCCTCTTTGACAAATTCCAGCCGTCTTCGGAAACGTCGGACACGTGGCAGACGTTAATTGGACCGTAGGGGATTTGACACCAAAGACGGTTGGGAAGCCTCGGGAGGTGCGAGGCGTCTCTCTCGAGACGCCTAAGGGGGCTATTTTCGCAATTTCCTCGGGTCAAAGGCCATTTTGGCAATTTTCCCATCTTTATATCTGTGCGCACATGTTGCTAAATGAGAGCAACGCAAGGAATGCATTATCTTATCTCTATACGTGTGGCCAATAGATACAAATATATCTTTACATGTGTGTATACGTGAGAATACACACATGGGAAACCAACTTAGGGTACAACTTGCCTCTAAATTACATTTTTACATCGATATGCTATGCTTACGACGTAATATGCACCGATAAGGAAGTGTACGGATTCCATGGCCATCACATTGACCCTTCCTTACAAACCACACCTAGACAATGATATGGCATATTTGAAATACAATCAAATATTTTTTAACTAGCTTTTATCCCGGGAGTGTCCCGGGGTTGAAATATCTAATATAACATAATAAAATATCTAATATGACAACATAATTAATGATTTGCCAATACATGATTAATGAATAATAATAATAATAATATTAATATTAATATTATTATTATTATTTATCTTAAACAAATTTCTGCCATAAGTTATCATATTCAAATATAAAAAAAAATCTCTGCCTATGAAGTTATGTTTATCGTTTGTGATTTATTAGTAGAGTAAAATATATTTGAAAACAAAACCCCCACAAAAATAGTTGTTTTTTTCTTCGTTTTTTTATATAGCATTATGGTACTCGTTGGAAAGATAATAAAACACTCATTAATTTGGTGTAATTTTTTTCTTTAAAAAATCTCATATATAAAAGATATTAACGTTTAAAAGTTATGGGAGAAAACGTTAGAGAGAAAATTTAATTTTGTTTTTAAATTCTTATCTTTTCCTAAAATAACTATAATATATATATAGATTTATTAAAAAAATCTTAAAAATTAAAAAATCTACATGATGCCACGTGGCACATTTAAAAAGGGGTTAAGGCCTCCATTGAATGCCACATCATCAGAGTTAATACTTTTACTAGCTTTTATCCCGGGAGTGTCCCGGGGTTGAAATATCTAATATAACATAATAAAATATCTAATATGACAACATAATTAATAATAATAATAATATTATTATTTATTTTAAACAAATTTCTGTCATAAGTTATCATATTCAAATATAAAAAAAAGGAATCTATGCCTATGAAGTTATGTTTATCGTTTGTGATTTATTAGTAGAGTAAAATATATTTGAAAACAAAACCCCACAAAAATAGTTGTTTTTTTCTCCGTTTTTTATATAGCACTATGGTACTCGTTGGAAAGATAATAAAACCCTCGCTAATTTAGTGTAGTTTTTTTTTCTTTGAAAAATCTCGTATATAAAAGATATTAACGTTTAAAAGTTATGGGAGGAAACATTAATATTATTATTATTATTATTATTATTATTATTATTTATTTTAAACAAATTTCTACCATAAGTGATAATATTCAAATATCAAAAAAAAGGAATCTCTGCCTATGACGTTATGTTTATCGTTTGTGATTTATTAGTAGAGTAAAATATATTTGAAAACAAAACCCCACAAAAATAGTTGTTTTTTTTCTCCGTTTTTTATATAGCACAATGGTACTCGTTGGAAAGATAATAAAACGCTCGCTAATTTAGTGTAATTTTTTTTCTTTAAAAAATCTCGTATATAAAAGATATTAACGTTTAAAAGTTATGGGAGGAAACATTAAAGAGAAAATTTAATTTTGTTTTTAAATTTTTATCTTTTCCTAAAATAATTATAATATATATAGATTTATTAAAAAAACTCAAAAATTAAAAAATCCTACATGATGCCACATGGCACATTCAAGAAGAGGTTGAGGCCTCCATTGAATGCCACATCATCAAAGATCAATTCTTTTATTATAAGCTAGTTATTATCCCGGGAGCGTCCCGGGCTTGAAATATCTAATATGACATAATAAAATATCTAATATGATAACACAATTAATGACTTGTTAATACATGACTAATGAATAATCTGAACACTTTGTGTTTCTTTCATGTATGAATGAAACCCCACAAAATATAGTCGTTTTTTTCTCCGTTTTTATATAGCACTATGGTACTCGTTGGAAAGATAATAAAACGCTCGTTAATTTGGTGTAATTTTTTTCTTTAAAAAATCTCGTATATAAAAGATATTAACGTTTAAAATTTATAGGAGGAAACATGAGAGAGAAAAATTTAAATTTGTTTTTAATTTTTTTTTCAAAAATGACTCAATCTCTTTTGTTTTTTTATTACCTAATTATCTCTCAACACATGATGCCACATGGATCCTACATGGCATCTCAAGGGGGAGAATGGTCTCATTGAGTGCCATGTAGGATATATCCCTTTGGAATATTATAATATATAGATTATAAGTTATAAGTTATAGATTTGTGTTTGTGAGTCTATCTCATATATAAGATAGGAAGAATGAAGTAATAAATATCTACGAGTAAAAAAAAACTGTGACCACGTATCCTTCAAAAAAAAAACAGATGCCACATAAACAACAGAAGGTAACAACCACAGACAAGAATCGTGCAACATCAATACACCCAAACATCATCGAACCTTCAAGAACAAACAACACACAACACAACCCATATACATACCCATCCAACCCATCTACCATAACTATACATACTGTCTTTATTTCTTTGATCTCTATGGCGATGCTTCAGGCATGGTTCATGGATGATATCCCTAATGACCCACAACTTCCTCATCAACTCAATCCTAACGAGCCTGTTTCACCTCATTACTTAGCTGGTACTTTTTATTTCTATTTTTATATTTATTAAGATTTTGGGTTGTATTTGATATGGAATTGAGATTAATGTATGATGTTTTGTGTAGATTTGGGAGTTTTGAACTGGAAGTTGAATCCAGATAAGTATGAGGATGATCAAGAGTTGGACAAGATTAGAGCTGATAGAGGCTACAATTACATGGTACTCTTATTCTTAGGCTTATTGTTTATCTTTGGTTTTGTGAGTTTATTTTAGTGAGTTTTTCTAACATAACTAGGGTGTTGCTTGTGTCGGGTTGAACCCAAATGTGAACTTATTTATCTAAATGGGTGATAATCAAGTTGTGACGGGTCAGCCTGTTTAATTAAATAGGTTAAGCACGTTAAGTTGTTAACCCGAACAGGACCTGTTTATTAAACAGGTTATTAGATATGAGTATGACAACTCAAAACTTGATTATTTTGGTGTTTGTCATGGATTGCCACCCCTAAACACAACCATGTTTTAGAACTTTTATGATTATCTGGTTACTTAGTCATCAACCTTGGATATATCATATGTCTGGTTATTTGGTCACTTTAGGTGTATATTATCCGATATTTGAAATACTCGAACAACTAATTATCTGTTTGTTACAATTTACAACTTCGAACACCAAGAACACACACACACACACACAAAAACACCCCTAGGTATTCAGTATGACTTAATTACTTTCAAAATACATTGCCAATTGGTCTTTAAACACACCTAGTTATGAAGTAGATTTTAAGACAAGTTTAACTAGTGCCTAGTCATGTTACATTCTGTGTGGTGGTTAAACTTATGGTTGACTTATTGACCACACGGGAATATGGGAGACAATAATTTGGATTTTGGAATAAGTTTTGGTATCTTAATGAGTGAATTATTTGGTTATAGAATATGTATACACAGTTGCATACATGTACACAAATATAAACACACCTTGTTAAAAAAAAAATAAAAAAATACAATCTATGAGTATTTAAATAACCTATGGGAACTTCATCTTGCAGGATCTGCTGGATTTGTGCCCTGAAAAAGTTGAGAATTATGAGCAAAAGTTGAAGAACTTTTACACGGAACACATTCATGCAGACGAAGAGATACGTTACTGTTTGGAAGGAAGTGGTTATTTTGATATTCGGGATAAAGATGATCGTTGGATTCGCATTTGGATAAAGGCTGGTGATCTCATCATTTTACCAGCAGGAATATACCACCGATTCACCCTTGACACCTCCAACTATATCAAGGTAAAAAATACGAGATGTGGAAAAATTGGTGGGTCAGGCTAGTTGGGCAACGGGTCAAATTGGTTCTGGTCACTCAAAATGTGTGACCAGGAAAACTTTTTGTTAAAATCTTGTAAATATATATTATAAAATAAATAAAAATAATTAGCATTTCAAGTATAGTTATAAATCTATATTGTTTCAATAACAATCTAATTTCTTAAATAAAATGACTTAGGAGGTTGTATTAGTATGCATTAAAATAAACTCGTTGGGTGACTTTCAGCCCGTTCAAAACATTTGACCCATTTCCTTTTCAGTTCTTTTTAATATATCACACTTTGACCCATTAGGGATTAAACATAACCTGAACGGGTCAACTTTGCCACCTCTAAAAGATATCACGTATATACTTCAAGGTCGTCATTCATCTTGATATCGACTATTTAGGTCAAACAAACTACTTTCCAACTTCAAATACAATATGAATTTTCAAGATGATTTTGAAAAACTAACACGTGCTATCACTTGCAAAAGTATACACACATTTATCGACCTCATGTAAAAACTTAATTGATTGGTATTTGGGTGCATGCAGTTGATGAGGTTGTTTGTTGGAGAGCCGGTATGGACCGCATACAACAGGCCCCAAGAGGAGCATCCAGCAAGGAGAAACTATATGATTAACTTTGGTCAAAAGATCGGGACGCCCTTGAAGCTCACTGAATGCTAAACATGCATAGTCTATAGCTATGTATGTGTATGTATATGCTCTGAAATTAGCAGTCAAGTTCTTATATCTTCTGCTGTATTTGAATCTTGAGTTAATATTATGCTACTTATAGCTTTAATAAACTTAAAAAGTCCATCATCAGTATCGATTTTTGTTCAGGGGCCGATCTAGGCTTTGGATTGGAGAGGGGAGGGGGTAGTTTGTTTATATCAAATCAATACTATATTTTATCTTATAAGGAGTGGGGAGCAGCCTAAGAGGGCAATGACGTAAGGATTAGTCGCTCAAACACTTGAGTATCTCTATTGTGTTTTTAGTGGTGTAGGCGAGCAAACGAGCCAAGAAGGTTTCATTGCATCTCTCAGGAAACTCATGGTCAACGCCACATCATCATTCTCATAAATCTTGTCAAATATTTTCCCAGGCTTCAAAAGGAAACAAGTCAACTATCAATACCAAAACCAACAACCATTTCACCAAGACCTCAAATAAAAGTCAAACTCATGGCCTGTTCATGATAGCTATGCTATTCCAGACAGAGACGAGCCTCTGGAATTCAGTGAGATTGTATACCAACACTTCAGGAACAAGCTGAATCAATGGTCATAAAGCCATTCGATCATGTTCTGGTGGGATGCGCGTGGTGCTTGATCCTTTATGTGATGCTGTTTGCTTTTGGCTAAAGAAAGACACAAGGAGCGGCTTGGACGTAAATTTCTCGCACGGGCACCTCGCTAGTACATATTAAATGGCAACTTAGAACCTCTCACAAATTACTATTAATGAAAATCTATAAATTTATTGGCTTATTGCTCTATCTACGAGTGCTGTTAGCAACTTTGTCTTTTGGCTCCCCTAATTTACATCTTTTTAGTTATTTTAATTTTTGATATCACAATATTTATAGTTAGATACCTACATTTCGAATATACTGACGTGCTCTTTTTTTATCCAAGTTTCGGTACTAATTTTACTGAATCCGTCTACGTGTCGACTTAAGTTTTATTTAGATACGTGTCGGTCCAATACGATTATATTTACTTTTTTTTTCAGGTACTTTTTTCGTGTTTCCTAACACTCATTTTTACTCCACAACTTTTTCATGATTTTGGAATATATCGTTGCGACATGTTTGTATATAGTTCTCAAAATCGAGCTGTCGCAACTTCATGCGCTTCTCTTTATGTGCCACCTAGATTTTTATGTAAATTTTAGTCAAAACCGAGTCAGGTCAAATATAATATATTTTCACTGTTTTAAACATGCTTTCATGTTTCTTAACGCTCACTTTTTACGATCTCACTTTTAAACTATCTCCTAGTACCCTATTGCGAAATGCTTTTTTATCTACATCTCCGTGCTTATAGTTGTTCGTCCATAACTACGATGGATAACCTACTTAAGCCTCCGCAACGTAAAGCGGGTAATGCTAGTAACTATTCGCATATATGGTTAAAATTAGCCCCACTTACGGCTGTGCGCATACAATGTATATAAGTGTGCCCTCGGAGGGCAATAGAAAAGTTGCACTAATTTTAACGTTAATTTTACTAATTTCGTGAAAACGGCGTTAAAAATGACGGACGGTTAATCATGCATCATATGGTGAGTCTCACTGGAGGCAATCGGGTTTGTCCCTATTACCAAGTGTTATGTGCCTTATGTTCAAGGTTTGAAACAAAACCACTATCGAGCCGGGAGTCTCACTGGAAGCAGCCTCTGTTCTCACAGGGACACAGGGTAGAGGTAAAGGTTTTCTACATCTTACCCTTCTCAGACCCTACGTTAGCTTTTGCTATTCGTGAGATTAACTAATTACGATGACGATTATATATGGTTAAAATTAAAAAAAAAAAAAACTTGGTATTGTGCATAATATTATATGTATAAGTGTGAAAAATAATAAATGACCAAACCCTAGTTGTGCTTGAGGTTGTAATTTTTCACTAGGCAAGCTCGAGTTTTAGACAGAGTAACAAGTCAAGCTCGAGCTCTTTTAAGTTAAAAAGTAACAAGTCAAGCTCGAGCTCAAGAACCAAGTTTGAACGTAATCGAGGTTGGGCTTAGGTTGTAGGGCCACTTGCACTTGCTTTTAAAAACGTGCCCATTGTCTTAGCCATCAGTATGACCCACGTCTCAGGCATCAGCACTTGCCTCTAGATCTTTCTTTTAACTAAGTCGACCGCATTAACAAGGCATAACAAGACATTAACAAAATAAACAGTAACAAAACATTAACAAAATAAACACGGCAAGTAAACGGGTCAAACTGCCACCTCTAGTACTATAATCCCATGTCCCATAAAGAAACCATCCACCACGACACAAATTCGAGTGAACACATACCACAACATGCATACACAGGTTATAAGAAAAAGAGCGGTGACATGATGTATAACATTTTAAGCAAACGCGTTGCGACATAATGGGTCGGAAAATAGAACAAGGTGCCCCACTGAAAATAAAACTCGCATCAATTATGAGTTAACTTCATATAAGTCGACAATGTTTCTCTTCATAGGCTAGCTAACACAAAGCTGCCATGATACAAAACCATTTTGTGTTCAAGGCTCAAACGTCATATTCTCTGCCTCTTTTCGAACCGAGTCAAAAAGTACAGATGACAAGTATCGCTCCCCGAAACTTGGGAAAATTGCCTGCACATAAAATCACATCAGCTGCTTGCTTACACACACCACATAACTAAGATGGAAATGAAATATCCAAGGCCTTGTGCAGACGTTGCAAAATGGGAGGGTAGAGTAATGGGTCAAAAAGATTAATATTGGTAAAAGGGACCTAGCCAGCAGACCTAGCCAGTTTGGTTTGTCGTTTCACAAAACCGGAATCAGTATTTCGTTCCAAAATTTTCGTCAAAAATGGACTACTCATAAGTTAACTCTTTTATGTCCTGTAAATGGAGCTCGTTTCTAAGTTCACATTGCGAGAAGAAACATAGCATACGTAGACAGTCAAAGCAAATTGTAATACTGAAATGAATTGGTAAACCCAAAGGAATATTACGCGACCAACCCCAACACTAATCAAGATCACATATAAGATGAGCTGAAGTTTAATAAATAATGAACTTACAACAATCAGCTTTCCAGCACTCTCTGGTCTCTTTGCAATTTTAATTGCAGCTGCAGCTGCAGCACCAGATGATATCCCCACCTGAAACAGATAAGGCCGGCCTTAGAATCTTAGAAGATGAACTTTATCATGAATAAAAGCATGATTGATAAATGTACTAGAGGTGATGAATTGTGGGTTGGGCAAGTGGTTAGGATCCAAACAGGTAGATTATGGTTTGGATCAGGCTGGGTTGAACACTTGAACGTAAACACTTTTGTAAAACTTTTTTAAAAATAAGTATATAAAGTTAGCGTTGTTAATAAAAAAAATCATATTTGTATAACATTTATCTAACGTTTTGCACAAAGTAATCTAGGAGTTTGTATGAGTTCCATTTGACAGGCTAAAAGTTTCAGATAGAGACGAAACACACGTCAAATCGACCCAGTTATAAGTAAACGGGTCGAAATTGCCATCTCTACTAGAGATCACCAAGGAAAGTCGAACATGTTCATATATGCATGCGACGAGTATGACGAACTTACAAGTAATCCTTCTTTTAGGGCAAGAAGCTTTGCAGTTTCAATGGCTTCTTCACTTGAAACCTGAAGAACAATGCATATAAACGTCGCTTTAGTCTGAACAATCAACGGTGGATGACATATGCCTAGCTTATATCGTGGTAAATGATAAAACCCACAAAGCTATATTTACGAGAGAAGAAAAAGGATAAGAGAAGGTGGGTCATACTTGCACAACTTCATCAATAAGATCAACCTCTAAGACACCAGGGATAAAGCCAGCACCAATCCCTTGGATCTTATGTGGACCTTAAACACGATAAACAAGATCAATAAGAAAAAACAATCTATTAATTAGAAGTCTAACTGACACAGGCATATCAGCTTGATATTAGATGTTGCCACTTTGTTTTTAAGATTAATATAATTTGATTAAATCTAGAAGATCATAGAATTAGAGGATAGATGATAGAGATGCAATAAAATATGGATCATAATCTTAGCAGAATTTCAGAGTCGACAAACATGAAAGCTTGGTTTTGAAAAGAGTGAGGCGCTCTAAGGCATTTCGATCCCGAAAGCCAAGGCAAGAGCTTCACCTACGCAAGGTGTTGCTCTATGTATAACCAAAAGTTGCATCTCTCTCATCTATTTTACATATCAGCGTTTTTATTAGGTAAACGATTTATAATCTCTTCATCCCTTTGTTTGTTTTTACGTATCAGCCTTCTACAGACCCTAATTTTGATCCATGTGCATGAGGCGTCGCCTCAAGGCCCTGAGGCGTTTCACAGATTGCCTCATGCCTCAGGTGCTTTTTTTAAGCCAAGTTCCAGGGTTTCGAATGATAATGTACATTGGCATCCACTCTTATCCACTAACTTCTAAGAATTAGATTGCAAACCTTCTGAGGCAAGGAAACAAATTATGGAAAATTAAATAAATAGTGCATTAATGTAGCTTACCAGGCTTTCCTCCGGATAAAATAGGACTTTCAGTAGGCTCAATGCCATAAAGCTGATGCCAGAAAAACAAGTTAATTAGTTAGAGAGGCATTCAGAAGAGGGGAAAAATGTAAATGCGAAAAATGAGCTAAAAATGAACCACGTCAAAAGTCACCTAACGTCTATTTCAGTGCTTGCAATGTTCAAAATACATTTTTGCTTAAGCTTATGCATTTGTACCGATGAAAAAATAAAACTAGATATAAAAAAAAGTGTTGGTGGGTCAGCTCGACCCAACTCGCTTTGACTCGCACATAAAGATTATAAATTTTGAGTTTTTGACCCAAACCCATTATGACCCGTTACACAACCTGCTCATTTTTCCACCTTTTATTATATAAGTACGTCTTAAGAAGTAAACCTTTATGTTAGGGTTTTGCTCTTTAAGATATTTCCCTGCACCTGTGATCGTACCACCAGTTCCAATGCCAGATACAAAAGCATCAATTTTCCCATCTGTACCTTTCCAAATTTCGGGTCCAGTTGTTTCATAATGGATCTAGGAAGTACAATAAGAAATTAGACTATTAGAGTAATCGAACAACAAGATTAGTTACGGAAAGCTACCTTTGGATTAGCAGGATTCTCAAACTGCTGAAGAATGTAAGCATTTGGAGTTTTAGCTAATATTTCCTCAGCCTTCTGAACAGCACCTTTCATTCCTTTAGCAGGATCAGTAAGGACCAGCTCAGCACCAAAAGCACGGAGAATAATTCGTCTCTCCAAGCTCATGGATGCAGGCATGGTGATGATGAGCTTGTAACCCTTTGCTGCAGCCATGAAGGCTAGCCCAATGCCGGTGTTACCACTTGTTGGTTCGATAAGGACGCTCTTTAGCAATAATACAATAGAAGCATGTTAGATGAAGTTGATTTTGAGATTCACTATGGTAAAAGCAATATAGCTAAGATAATAATCATAGCTATTAACACTAACAATGGTTAATCAGTAAAAGACTAATACAAAAGCCCAACATGAGAAAACAACCCTTGCATGTAAAGATTCTTCACTGATAGCTTGCGAGTCAACAAAATTATGTTTAAAATGAAGTTTGGTTACAGTCCTTGCATATAGCAGACTGAATGGCCCTTAGGCATTTAGGTTCACAGACGTTTGATCAGCAAGCAACCTTAGGAGTTAAATCTACCCGATATTCATTTTGCAACTAATGGCTTAAGTACAAGGTTTCAGCATGTTATGAAGAGAATAACACGTTATTTCTCAATTTGTGCCTGTTAATCAACTTTAATGATGTACCCACATCTGTGGCTCTGTGCCATAACCCTATGGCTAGGGGTGTAAACGAGCCGAGCCCGAGCTTGACTAGGCTCGAGGTTGGCTCGTCATGCTCTTTCCAGGCTCGAGCTCTCGGTTCGAGCCTACAATTCTGAGCTCGAGCTCGGCTCGAAAGTAAAACCTAAGAGCTCGAGCTCGGCTCGGCTCGAGGTAATTTAAAAATAACTTTAAACGACCTAATTAAAGCTCGGCTCGAGCTCGCTTCAATAGCTTAAATGAGCAAAAGCTCGGCTCGAGCTCGGCTCACCAATATTATTAATTAAAATTGAACATGTTCAAAGGACAAAATCGCATACATAAAAAAATATAACATTTGTTTGGGCCTGTTTAGGCTTGCGAGCCTAAACAAGCTTTTTATGTAAGGCTCAAGCTCGATAACAAAACGAGTCATATTTCAGGCTCGAACTTGGGCTCGTTAAGGCTCGTCTCGTTCAAGCTTTTTACCGAGCTGATCCCAAGTAGTCCTCGAGCCGCTGCGTGTCATTTACATCCCTACCTTTTACACTTGATATATTTTTACCAAGGCTCATCAATTCAAATTTCAACCTTTGCACTCATTGCAATTTTATGCAAGATCAAATTGTATCAAATAATATAACAACGGAAAGCGACTTCTAAAAAGTTCACATTATCTAAAGTTAACTCTGTATGATATATGATGATGCTAACAAACCTCTCCAGGCGTTATAAGCCCCTTTGCCTCAGCATCTGAGATCATGCTATAACCAATCCTGCACGCCAAAAGTAAAGACAACCATAACTGAATCATACCCATACACAACTAACCATGACTCACAATCCACCTCTAAACACACATAAAAAGGTTACATGTTTTCACTTTAGGTCCATGATTAAAAAGCAAGCATCTTATTACGCATATCTCTAGCATTATTCAATAAATAACTTAACTACTTTATAACATCATGGAATATTAAGTCACTAATGCATAAACAATTCAAAAAGCAATATTTAAACAAATAAATAGTCATCTAGTATATACTATACTATATAGTATTTATATACCTACCTATCTTTAACACTAGAGCAAGGCTCCATCATTTCGAGCTTAGCCGCAACGCGCCCAACACAACCATCCACGACAGTGTTGAGATAAACCAAAGGAGTGTTACCAATCAACTGCATCAATATACATTCATTTAACCAACTCAAATTATCACAAAAACTAAATCATACTATCCAAAAAACACAAACACAAACAAACTTACTTCCGTAACATCCTTCGCGATCGAACTCTTCCTTTCGGCCATACCTTAACAACTATAACTTCAAATAAGAAACAATCAAACCCTATCAACTTATATATCTTGAAAATTAATTAATCAAATAAGCATAAAATTAATTAAATAACAAAACTATGTGCCAGCCTGTATAATAATAACAGCAATTTGATACTACAGACAACAGATATGATCCAATATTAATATTAATAATAATATTTACTAGAGCCCACGGATTTCTCAAAGACAAATAGTATTTTTTTTTTTTTTTTATATATAGATTGTAACGGATAAAGATTATTAAAGATTAGATTTTTATGGAAATTAAATGGTGGTTGGTGAAATGAATGATGAAAAAGATACCTTCTTTACAGTGATTACAACAAGAAGATGATGAAATTGAATAGGGTTTGGTGAGTGATGTTTTATGGAGTCAAAGGTTGTTTGTTACAACAAGGTGACCAAAGAAGTAAAGAACACTCTAGATAATAATAAAAGAAAAGTTACAATAATAGTCCCTTAACTATTGATTGAAATTATTTTATTTATATATTTATTTATTTTTTTAACATTTTATAAAGCCTGATCATCCGCTATACCATAGACATAAGGCAATTACGTCCGTGATTGTAGACAGTGCTGATGACCTGGCTCGTTACTAATTTTTGGGAAACCTTTTATCAGGATAGCGCTATAGCGCCACACTTTTTGTATAGTGTAGCTTTCTTCTTTTTTTTATTTTTTTATTGTTGGAAGATATTGGGAAAGCACATATTTGTGAATCTAGGCAGAGATCATGGGAAGATACATAGGCATTTGGCAAACTTTGGTGGACGCTATCGGAATTGAAAGCCACGTATGTGGTGACTCTAGGCTTAGGTCAATTAGAATATAATATGCTTTTTTGGGATAAATATCGTGGGAGAGAGGTTACAGTGGAACTAGGTTTATTAAAGTTTGCGCGCCTTGTGATGTGTCGTGAAAAGATAATCGTGTAATTTTTAACGAATCTGTATGGAAAATGTATACACAATTATTAACCAATAGAAGTCTTAATACGATAAGATTTTCTATCTTATAAGCGGTCTAAAAGCTCATTTTATATTGAGAGAACCTCATATAGAAATAGAGAGTGTCAAACACTCTGAGTTGCAACCTTGTTGCCAAACACCCTCAGTTTGAGTTGGCCTATATTTGTACATTTCTTTCCCTTCTTCTGTACAAAACAAACACAACACACACACCTACTGTGTGTGTATCTTTTTTTCAAATTCTCCACCTACTTTATTTTTCTCTTCATCTACTCCTATAAACTTTAAAATACAACTCAAGACTACAAATGAATTCATTTATTATAAAATGGGTAAAATATAAGTGTGACTTAAAAAGAGGAAAATAATACTTCAGGAGAACATAGTAAGACCACATTCACATGATTACATACCAACTCATACTCTCTCATTTTTTTCTCATCACCAAAGCATCTTTATCAATCTTTGTCTTTCTCTATTTGTCATGTGAATACCTAACAGCTACCATCATCACAACACCACCACCCAACTCCAACCATCACATAACCTCCATGTATTTTCAGGCGGCAACAAAAGTTATCATCACCACAGAAGCGGCTGACACACATATGGAACCTACGGTTTAAGTGGTGGTTATAACCACACCACAGATTTGGTGCGAGATACAGACAACAATGGATGAAAAAGATCGATGTCGGTGAGCCACCAAGCATCCACATCACCAACCGTCGCCACCATTCGCCTCTAGTAATCGACAAAGGCATAGAGACTAACCTTGGACAATGAGAAAATACAAAGTGGCAGCGGCTACGCGGAGAATACCGGGAATCTCCCGCGGTCCGCGGCACATGGTGGAGATGGCGTACGGTAGATGTAGTCGGTGGCCGGCTGCATAAGTTAGAGTGAAGCAGCTATTCATCTTTTGGTCGTTAAATATATAGATAATAAACGAACAAAAATCAAACCCGTGCGAAATCGGGAAAAAAACGCATTATGTCGGGGGCCAAAATGGAAAAAAAAAACTTAATAAAAAAGTTGGTGGCCAAAACGGGAAAAAAACTTAAACAAAAAGTAAAAAAAACATTGTGTGGCCAAAATGAGGGAAAAAAAAACTTAACAAAAAATTTGGTGGTCAAAATGGGAAAAAAATAGTTAACAAAAAAAGCAAAAAAAAATGTGGCCAAAATAGGAAAATTGAAACCTACCTATTTAAATAAGTTTAATTATTAATATTATGTAATGTAATTAGTATATATATATTATACTGGTGGGAATGCCCGGACGTTACTGCGGGTGCGTATGCTTTATTGTCGCACAACCTCCAAACCGATTATTAATTTAAGTAACTTCCATTATTGTATCATTACAGTTAATTTCTATGTCGTTTTAAGCTGTTAGTTCTCTTATGTACTCACATACATATGTACTCACATACAAGAATATACTTATATCTTTTCTATAGTGGGGGACACGCGCGTTGCGACATAGCCAACCACTTGCAGTGTTTGTGAGTCGTTCGCTTTATGTTTGGTTATAAATGACCTAAAACAATGAGAAATTAACAATTTAGAAATACAATGACTAATACCTTTGTTTAAGCCTACCATAAACCCTTATAAAATAAACATTAAAACCACACAATCACTTTCTAATTTTATAGTTTAACAAATCAATTAAACAAGCCTACAAAAACACCACAGCTCATGAACATCACTATACACCACATGCGGACTTCAAGCTGCTATCTTTATGGCTCATATGTCATCAATGTTTGATTTATTTTTTTGCAAACTATATTCAATCTATTAGGCTACACGTTTATACTAATCTCAATTATTAGTTATGCGTAAATGAGCAATAACAAAGAAACGCATCAACCGATTCATGTACCCAAACTATATTTATTCGTTTACAACCTACAAATTTCACTTATCAAGAAACATGGTTCAACATGAAATAGGTTTATGTAATTATGTTTAAAATAGTAATTATTAAAGAGTTCTGTGAACATGATCATAGTCAACAATGATGAACAGTACATAAACAAAATTGAACCTGTACAACTCTTTTATCTATGAAATATGCTAGTAAAAATATCTGTTAGCATAATTTGTTTTTATATTTAACTAGTATTAAGCCCCCGCGCGTTGCGGCGGGGGTGCAAAATGTCACACCCCGCCAAGGCAGAAACGCAAGGTGCGACTTCAAAAGATTTCCAAACACAAAGGTCACACGAGCATTGATTTAAAATAAAGCGAGAACTTTCATTAAACAACCAAATTTGTCCAACATAACGTTAATTGTTTAAAACTAAACCCATTGTATGTAAATGTCTAGAATTATTATGACAACACAACGGTCCAAAAGAAGGTATCCCACAAATGCTCGCACGCGACCCCTGAAAGTTCCATTATCCATGCCAATTTCATGAAAACATGCATGTAAAATATATGGGTCAACACAAAGTTGGTGAGTTCACGGGTTTTCTATATGGTGGACATGTAATCCAAAACCGACTAAATCATTGCCTAGCTAGGGCAATAATCAATATGTGATCTGACATGAGCCCATAACCAAACCTTGACATGTTGTGCCTCGCCCATTGTACACTAAAGACAATGAATAATGTGAAATACAAGCACTTTTTTGATATCTGTCATCCGGTCAGAGCGACTGACCAAGAGTGGGGGTGTCAACCCGATAGATCTATCCCGGTGTTTCATGGCTAAGTCCATAGCTAATGGTTATGGTATGATGTATGACACGAGGGCTTAATGGATCTTGAACCTTGATGTCTATGTTCACATAATAGTCATGATTATACTTGAAAACTGTACACATGTTTTTCCCCCCAGAAAAATGTAAAAACTGTAAAAAGGGGCCGTGAATACTCACTTAGTATCTGGATGCTAGTACTGAACTGAACCTGATGCGGTGTGTCTTGTCTAGGATGCCCTAAGTTCATTTAAAGGCAACCTTAAGTCTATGTTTTGTTCTAACTACCATGAAACTGTTCACCCGACGGGGACACCTATGGACTAGAGGCTTCTGTACCACTATCCATGTGTGTCACACACTGTATGTGTCAGTAAATGTTCGTTTTATTGTTAAAGTGACTATGTTTAGTCTATTTTTGGGTAAAACAAGTGCCTTGACTTATTAAATGTTACCGAGTGTCACTTATGTCTCGGTTATGTAAGTCTACGGTGGAATATGGACATGTCCTTTGACAATTTCGTATAAAAATGGCATTGTTAGGTATTTTGTCCTTGAATATACACACATGTTAGTGTTTATCATAGATTATTGAGAAAACTCTTGTGTTAAGCTTGTTAACACATGTTTTTAGTGTTTCCAACACATATTCATAAAGTAAGCTTTAGTATAAGTCACAAAACTAAACAAGTTTGGCTTAGCTTGGGCCGGCCTCGACCCCATACTCTCACGCATACACCCATGTGTATGTGTGGGGGTACGTAAATGTCCATATGTGAGTTCCAATGTGTATGTAATCGTATATATGTAGGTGAGTATGTATAAGCTATAATATTGAACCTTTAACATAAAACTTAAGTGTTTTAGTTAGTATAGCTTGAAAAACTCATTATTATACTGTGTGCAAAGGTATGTGCCTTGGGTGAGATTGTCATGGTCGAGCAATTACACAAATAAATGAATAATGGTTCGAATGTTATACCTTGAGTGTATATAGCCGAAAATATAAAAGAAAACTAGCTAACTCCTCACAATGCAACTCCCATATACTTGCTAGAGACTTGGAACTCCTAAACTTTGATGGTGGTCGATCGAAACAAGCTCCTTGTGTGGTTTGATCTTCGGTCGAGGGGTAACAAGAGAGAAAGAGGTGGTTTTCAAATGTTAGTGAGATTTGTGGTGTTGTGGTGTGATCACAAGTGCTATAGGACTCTCTATTTATAGCCGAAGGTGGGAAGGGAGGCCATGGATTCATTGGTTCACAATAATGGTAAGTCAAACCACTCATTTCATGTGTTGCATAAAGGTAACTTCCTTGTTAGTATAATGAGTTGACTTGGCTCTTGTTTGGATATGTAGAGGGGGGGATATATTACATGGGGAAAGGGCATGCTCATCTTGGTAAGGTGACAAGGTGTGGATGATCATGGGAATTATGTTGTTACTAGGTTAGTATATATGCATAGGGACTTTGGAATATGGAGTTGTGTGTAGATGTATATATGAGTGTATATGTATGTATGTGTAGGGTGGGTGGTGCAAGCTAGTTGTAGGTTCTTAGTCACACTTGTTCTTGCTTTGGGAACACATGGGCCGATTTTTATGATCATTGGTGAACAAATTAGGAAGTCAAAGTTGTCTAGATCCATGGTGTGGGATAATAAAGTCTCTAGTTGGTGAAACACTTAGGTTTTTGAGGTTGTTGGATTGTGGTGGTGTGTTTGGTTGTGTAGGGTGGCTCCTAGTCGACTCATGGGAAAAGAAAACATAGTTTTTATGGCAAGTCAACATGACTTGGAGGTTGTGGAATTCTTGTAGATGCCATTCTTGTGTAATGTCTCACGTGAGGATAAGAATGGTGACTAGTAGGTGAGTGTGCATGTATGTATGTATCTGTGTGTGTATGTGTAGTCGTGTAAACATGTATGTGTGAGGTATTTTGTTATTTCCAAACATATGTTAATAAGCACTGTTTGTTTTTATTCTTGTCGAGACAACAAATTTTGGAATCGTATGTTCAATTGCATGGTTATTTCTAGGGCACATGATAGACTATTTGACTAGCTATGGGATTGTATTGACTAATATGTCTAATGCTAGACTGTAAGCATCGGAAATGGACTTTGTTGGAACCCTGTATGGCCCAATTGAAATGTAGCACATGGAATGTATTGCTATGCACATTGTATTCATGTAGCTAGGTATACGAATATGACATGTGATTTCGACAGGCGTCACATTCTCCCCCTGTTAGAGGAATTTCGTTTGCGAAATTTTTGGTGTGGGTCATCTGAACCGGTGATCTTTTGGAAAAGATGTGGGTACTTGTGTTTCATCTAATCTTCACGCTCCCACGTGAATTCGGGTCCACGCTTGGAATTCCAATGTACCTTGACCAACTTGACCTGACTGCGACGGAGTTTCTGAACCTTCCAATCTGTTATCTCGAGTGGCTCTTCTATGAAATGGAGCTGTTTGTCGATGTGGATTTCCTCTGGAGGGATAACCAATGACTCACCGGCAAGACACTTCTTGAGGTTCGAAACATGAAACATGTCTTGAACACCACTAAGTTCTTGGGGTAGCTTGAGTTTGTATGCAACCGGTCTAATTCGTGCAAGAATCTCAAATGGACCTATGTATCTAGGAGTCCAAAGGTCTCATGCTTTGAACCCTAAGTGTCATGTAAAACTTTCCTATAGTACCCTTTTTATTGCATTATCCACTTGTACAATGATATGAATATATCAATTAGTGACTCTCTACATACATGCATTTATATGACGTCTCTCCATATGTTTAACTCTTATATTTTTATTACTCTTGTATTTATGTAAGGCCTATGATGCTCCATATGCTTAACTCCTATATTTTTATTACTCTTGTAGTTATATGTAAGGGTCTCTATAAAATGATGAAATATACTTGATATGAGGATACAACATGTACTAGAACAACACTCATGTTTCGATGATTCGGAGATTTTAACTACAATACTTTGGTAATTCATTAATGTACTCGTGTTCCTACTTGTTTTTCTTTGTAGAAGATGATAATAGAGATGAACATCATTTTGATGGGGAGTTCGAATTCAGTAAAGGTAATTTGTTTTATTTTGTTTTCATATTTTGTTTCATTTATTTTATTGACTTTTGGTCATAAACTATATGGTTATGAACTTGATAGTTTCAAGTAGTTGTATATGCATTTGTAAGTGTTAAGAAGTGGTTAGATAGCTAACATAGATTATTATTATTCATATTTGAGAAATGAGGTTTTATACGATATATACATTTTAAAATGATTATTATTCATATTTGTAGCAACCCATTTAGTATCCAAAGACGTATATGTTTATTTATTTCTCTTTATATGAATCAAAATCAAGTAATAGGTGTTTTTTTAGATAATGTAGTACCATGATGCAGCTTGCACTATTTAATCCAACTAAAGGAAGGAGGTTATTTAAGATGTAAATTGTAAGTCGTTTTTCGATTAATTTGTTATTCTCTACAATAAGTATTTAGTATATATGAATATGAGGTACATGCATAGAGCTACAGAGATGGCGTTTTTGACTCATTCTCTTATAAATGGGTCAATCTTTATTGGGTCAAAATGATAAAATAAAAGATTAGATTAATAGAATAATATGACACGAGTCAAATAGAAGTTGAACATGTAAAATTTTCACTGATTAAATACGATAAATCTAGACCTTTGACTGTGCACAAGAAATATATTTAATCATGGGAAAAGAAGTAGGAACAAGAATGGGTAGTACTCAGGGTACAGTTATATGAGTCATATGTGTTATATATGTTACTTTCACATAAGCTACAGAAGCAAAAGTGTGTAGAGATTAATATATTAAGGTAATATCTTTACTCCAAAATTTGTTCTTACAACAACCTTAAATAAAGGCTTAAGTTAATTCTGAAGTATTACTCATTCAGTTATAAAAATCTACATTGAAGGTTGGTGGTTTTTGTTTCTTACCAAACTTTTGGTAATCTGATCAACAATGTGAAGTAAAAAAAAAGAGTTGATTTTCTATCTTACAAACCTTCTAAGAATTTCAATTTAGATGAACACCTAAATGTACCTTTCATTTATTTGCAAACCAGAAGTTGGTATTGCTGATGCTCTTTAATACTCCTTATTCATGAAATTATAGTCATAGATACATGCATAAAATAGCTTTTACAAAGTTCTGTCAAATTTATGACTCTTAGGATGGTATCTCCTGCATCTACCAATTTTATTTTGTTTGGCAAAATACAGCAGAATTAAGAGTGGATTCAAGTATGGAGGTGAAAGTCCAAATTGTGGGTAAAGAACCGGAGAATATAATGCTTTTTTCTATGAAGGAAATACTACTAATATCTATGCAAATAGAACTATAAAAACATGATGTAATTGAAAGCCTTTCAAAATCTACATTGTTGGCATTGTTACTCTTTTACAAATAGATATCCCTATTGTGAATCTCTATTTTTTTTTGAACGGCCAACAAATTGGAATCACTCACGGAACACTAGAGTATCATCGTGCCACCAGTGTTGCCACGCGATCATATTACACCACCAAGTCACCAATTCAGGAGGAAACTCATAATTATGAGAAAACCCCCTTTGTGAGATTTGAACCCAGGACCATATGGCCCCTAAGTCTTATCTCACCACCAAGATACCACTAGACTATGATAAGAGTTTCCATGCATACTACTATAAGAGTTGCTTTAGTATGTAACTTTAAAGGAAACCCGCTACAACGCAGTAGTTTCCCACTAGTATTAAGACAAATATTTCAAGTTTTTTTACGTCAAATTTTAAATTACGGGAATTGTTGAGTCTAAAAGATCGTTGTATACCAATCAGAATATTTTGTTTCTTTTTTACCTTTTTCCCCTTTCTAATTAAAGGAGTTTTTTTCCCAAACTAGTGTAGCTAGAAAACTTATTTACCAAAATGAATAGTTTTAAAAATATTTACTAAAATGGGTAGTTGGTTGTTAAATTTAAGAAAAGTCTTAACTTTTTACATTATCAATCCTAATCTTATTTGTTAATTTCTATTCATCAATTAATCATTCATTTAATCATTTTTAGAATGAATATTATAAGTTTGTTTTGTATTCTTACTTTTAATTTAGAAAAACATATCTATAATCTATATCTATAACTTATAATAAAAGAATTGAATATTGATGAGGTGGCATTCAATGGAGGCCTCAACCCTCATGTGAATATGCCACGTGGCGCGTTGAGGTGAGAGTTTTTAATTTATTTTTTATTTTATTTTCATCCATTCTCCTACATTTATCTAACCCTAATCTCTATAAGAATTTAAAAACAAATTTAGATTTTTCTATCTAATGTTTCATCCCATCATTTTTAAATGTTAATATCTTTTATATGAGAGATTTTTTAAAGAAAAAAACTACACCAAATTA
This sequence comes from Ambrosia artemisiifolia, assembly GCA_032199755.1. NCBI lineage: Eukaryota > Viridiplantae > Streptophyta > Magnoliopsida > Asterales > Asteraceae > Ambrosia > Ambrosia artemisiifolia. Next base: position 34,952,999 of record CM063524.1, read on the forward strand.
ACGAGCGTTTTATTATCTTTCCAACGAGTACCATAGTGCTATATAAAAAACGGAGAAAAAACGACTATTTTTTTATGGGGTTTCGTTCATACAGGAAAAAAAACACAAAGTGTTCAGATTATTCATTAATCATGTTTTTTCTTTTAAACCAGGTTCTTATATACAATGTTGAAATTTAGCCCAATCGCCATGCTATCATTGGAATTTTACTCTTCTAAAGATGGATAGGTATACTTCATCAAGAGAAGTTAGGAGAAAGAATCGCGCAACACTGCAACACATGGTGTCACGTTATAGCAAGGTTATTTTTTATTTATTTAATTACAAGAGTAATAATTATTAGTATTAGTATTATTAGAATGGTTATATTTTTTAAACCCGGGACACTCCCGGGATAAAAGCTAGTTATAATTATAATGCATAATTAAATTTCTTTTTTTCCAATTTTCATTTAGTCACGTTTTCTTTTCTGTTCTTTGTATTTTTTTTTTTTTTTTAAACGACCGCTCTAACTTTTATTTACTAAATGTCTAAGTTAATACCAAAATACAAAATAAAAAACAGACCAAAAAAGCTTAAAACTAAAAAATATAAAAGGTAACAGTTAATTCTTAAAAAAAATCTTATTTAACAACTGTTAAATCATGACACTTTTATATATGTTTACTTTTAAATATATGTGCAAACGAGCCGAACCGAAACCGAGTTTGACTAGGCTAGAGTTTATTTATTTTATGAAAGCTCGAGCTCGTTTATTTTATAAATAATATTCATTATTATTAAAATATGTATATAATATATTAATTAAAAATTATATGAATAGTGGGTTCGTTTATGCTAGCGAGCCGGCTCGAGCTTGATAAGCGATGCTGGGGCTCGTTTTCTAAACGAGCTTGTTTTTATGGCTGAGCTCAGGCTTGTGTTCCTTAAAGCTCGAGTTCGCTAAAGTGCGGGTCATTTCAAGCGTAGCTCGGTTTGTTTGTTCCCCTACTTTTTTGCTATTTTATTCTATTTTTGTTTTTGTATTTTTGGTATTAAATTCGAAATGTAGGATAAAAATAACTAATTTTCTATTACAGCCTTTTCTTATAAGCCCTTTTTTCTAAAATAAAACCTAAACAAAAATATTAAATCTAACCTAGAAAATTAATAATACTCAAAAGGTTGAAAAAAAAACAAGACGTAGATATAGAATTGTTATTTGAAACTACAAAAAAAAAATATTTATGTATTATAATGTTTATTTCCTAACTAAATTAACAATGTATCTTATAATATTTATGCAAAAAAATTAAATGAATGTTTAATTGATGAATAGAAACTAACCAATAAGATTAGGAGTGATAATGTAAAAAGTTAAACTTTCTTTGAATTTAACAACCAAACTACTCATTTTAGTAAATACTAGGTTAGAGTCCCGTGGGGACCCACGGTTCACCCAAAAGTAAAATGAAAAAAAAAAGTAGGAAAATAAGAATTGTATTATGCAATTTGTTTTGGTTACTAAATGTTTGGTAATGCAATATGTATGAATTTTGATGTTAAATGCAAAATATCATCTAACAGTTTAATGTAACGAAATGATGGTTATATCGAGTAAGTAAAGTTTAATTTGACAATTGCAAACTACATAGCATACTATCACAATATCACACATTACATCATTTGGGTAATATCTATATTCTAATCATAATTAAGCTTAAGCATAGAACACTTATCATTTAGTTGGGGCTTAACGAACTTCAACCAATATCACACATTACATCATTTGGGTAAGGGTAATATCTATATTATAATCATAACTAAGCTTAAACATAAAACACTTATCATTTAGTTGGGGCTTAACGAACTTCAACCAATGGTCCATTTTCATTACTTCAATCAAAATCTTCCAACTCTTGCTCATTGATAGCTGATTTTTCACCTTCAAAGTTGTTATCATTGTCATCACGATCCTCGGAGTGCAGCTCATTTTCAATAATTTATGAAAACCTCCACTATTGTATTCCATATTTGTGTTCTACATAAAATATAGTTGTTGTAAAGATATGGATACGGTGATAAGTAAATCAAGAAACAATCCTTAACCCACTTTCTTGAATGGGTAGCTTAAATTTTCATGTTATCTCTCCAATGGTTCAACCGATTACATAGCTAAAAAACAACTAATAAGAAATAGGTCCAATGTCACATGGTGTAATATAAATTTCTTATATTTTATTAAAAAATAGACACCAAAAGGATCAACCCAGACCCATTTCAGCATGTAGCCAAAAGGACCCATTGTACACACACTTTAGGCAACTTTTGACATTTTACAAAAAGCCGCCAAAAAAACGTCATTATTTAAACTGTGTAAATATAGTACTTAACAATTAAAAATCTTAATAAATAACATCAAAATCATAATCAATCATTCAAATCAATGACATTAAAATACTCCGTGTCTGAAATTGACTTACCCATTATATACAAATTATTATTAACATCTTAAAATTAGCACACTTAAAATTAGCACACTTATTGAAATCAAGACGATGATTATCCTTTAGTTACAATTGATTAAAGGATAGTCGTAATATCAAAATGAAAGTCGGTCAACAATGTTAAAATGAAATTCGTAATATTAGTAACATCAATAAATAAGATTAAAATCTTAATAAATAACATCAAAATCGTGATCAATCATTCAAATAAATGACAGTAAAATCATCCGCGTCTCAAATTGCCTTACCCATTATATACAATTTATTATTGACATCTTTAGTAATCATTAATAGTTGTACAGAAAATAACATTTTGAAAATTTATATTATCATTTAGTTTCGTTGTTAAATTTGGTATGACGATTAAATGATTTTATTATTTGTTAAGGTTTATATAGTATTGTTGTGTCTCGAACAATTTTGCAAAATTTGAAATACTATGCCTCAATTGACGTGATCGAGTAGGAATATTTATTTATATATTTGAATTATAAAAATGGAAGGATTGGTAATTGACGTGAATTGGTCAACAACGCTTAAAATTAGCACAATCAAACTCAAAGACATAAAGTCAAAGAATTGACCTCCATCAAATTAACAAAAACGTAAAAAGTTTTTACTCAGATTTAGTCAACAATATAAAAAATAAGGTCGTAATATTGGTAATAGCAATGAAAATTATCTTGAATACATTATATATTTTAGGAAACTGTTAAATATATTTAAATTATATTTATTATTAAAAGAATAATAAAAGTGTAGGAAAATAAATGTTCCCATCTTCGGATTATATTTAAATTATAAACTATTAAATAGATTTAACATTGTTAAATAGATTTAAATAAATGTTTAAAGGAAAGTCGTATATGTTTAAAAGAATATCGTTTCATGACAATTGATTAAAGGAAAGTCTTTGAATTATAAAAAAGGGAAGGATTGGTAATTGACGTGAATTGGTCAACAACGCTTAAAATTAGCACAATCAAATTCAAAAACATATAGTCAAAGAATTGACCTCCATCGATTTAACAAAAACTTAAAAAGTTTTTACTCATATTCAATCAACAATATTAACATTAAGGTTGTAATATTAGTAATAACATTGAAAATTATTTTGAATACATTATATATATTTTAGGAAACTGTTAATTATATTTAAATTATATTTATTATTAAAAGAATAATAAAAGTGTAGGAAAATAAATGTACATTGTTATCTTCGGATTATGTTTAAATTATAAACTCTTAAATAGATTTAACATTGTTAAATAGATTTAAATAAATGTTTGAAAGAAAGTCGTATATGTTTAAAAAAAAATATTGTTTCATCACAATTGATTAAAGGAAAGTTGTATTATCAAAATTAAAGTCGGTCAACAATATTAAAATGAATTTCGTAATATTAGTAATATCAATAATTAAGATTAAAATGTTAATAAATAACAACCATATCATAATCAATCATTCAAATCAATGACATTAAAATTATCATAAATAACATTAAAACACTTCATAAATAACAACAAAATAATAATTTAAATTTCAAAATCAATGACATCTTGTGGTGCAACCTTAGTAACAAACATTTTGTGCTCGATTGAACACCATTTGAAGACACAATATTCGCCAATGGAAGTATCTTTTGATTGAAGCAAATCAGGTCATCCAATCACAGTAAACCTTTACAAAAGAATTATGTATAGAAAATTTAGAATGTGTAACTAATTATAAAATAAGAATATTGTAAACATAAATGTTGAATATGCAAATAACAAACCTAGCGACTTGTGAAACAATTTCTGCACGTAATATTAGTATTAGTATTAGTTAGTATTAGTAATTATTAGTAATTAGTAATATATTCGTAAAAACAGTAATAGAAAATTTTAATTCGGTCAATAAGATATAAATGGGATTAAAATTAAAAATCGTAATATCAGTTTTAGTATTAGTAATATATTCATAATTTAATTCGGTCAATTCGGTCAATAATAAATAAATGAGCTTAAAAATCGTAATATATAACATTAAATTCGATCAATTATTATTAATGTCATTAAAACTCATAATAAATAACATTAAAAAATGAATAAATCCTATTAATTGCAGCCAAGACCAATAATAATTCATAAATATAGATTAAATATAATTTCATAGTAATATTAATATAAATAAGTGAGATTAAAAAATCGTAATAAATAACATTCAATTCGGTCAATTATTATTAATGTCAATTAGTATTAGTAATATATTCGGTCAACAATAATATTTTTACGAATAGTAAAACTAAAATCGTAATATTAGTATTAGTTAATATTATTAATTATTAGTGATAGTAATATATTCGTAAAAATAGTAATAAAAATTTTTAATTCGGTCAATAAGATATAAATGGGATTAAAATTAAAAATCGTAATATTAGTTTTAGTATTAGTAATATATTCCTAATTTAATTCGGTCAATAATAAATAAATCAGATTAAAATTAAAAATCGTAATATTAGTATTTGTATTAGTAATATATTCGTAAATTAATTCGGTCAATAATAAATAATTGAGCTTAAAAATCGTAATATATAACATTAAATTCGGTCAACTATTATTAATGTCATTAAAACTCATAATAAATATCATTAAAAAATAAATAAATCCTATTAATTGCAGGCAAGACCAATAATAATTCGAATGAATAGTAATATAAATAATATTAAACATAATTTCATAAAGATAGATTAAACATAATTTCGTAGTAATATTAATATAAATAAATGAGATTAAAAAATCATAATAAATAACATTCAACTCGGTCAATTATTGTTAATGTCAATAAATAACATTAATTATAACATACTAAAAATACATTAAAATAATTAAATCTTATTAAACATAAATTCGAAAAAAGTAATATAAATAAATGAGATTAATAATTTTAATAAATAACATTAAATTCGGTCAATTATTATTAATGTCAATAAATAATATTAAACATCTTAATAAATAACAGTAAAATTAATAAATCTTATTAATTGCAATTAAGACTAATCATAATTCATAAACATAGTAATATAAATAAATGAGATTATAAATGTTAATAAATAAACTCAAAATCGTAATCATTAATTCAAATAAATTACATTACAAACATAAAAAATCGTAATTTTTATTTGAAAATCAATGACTTCTTGTGGTGGAACCTTTGTAATAAACAGCCTGTGGTGGATTGAACACCATTTAAAGACACAATATTTGCCACTGGAAATATCTTCTAATTGAAGCAAACTAAAATCATAATGTTAGTATTAGTTAGTATTAGTAATTAGTAATATATACGTAAAAATAGTAATAGAAAATTTTAATTCGGTCAATAAGATAAAAATGAGATTAAAATTAAAAATCATAATATTAGTATTAGTATTAGTAATATATTCGTAAATTAATTCGGTCAATAATAAATAAATCAGATTAAAATTAAAAATCGTAATATTAGTATTAGTATTAGTAATAAACAAATGAGCTTAAAAATCGTGATATATAACATTAAATTCGGTCAATTATTATTAATGTCATTAAAACTCATACTGAATAACATTAAAAAATAATAAATTCTATTAATTGCAGGCAAGACCAATAATAATTCGTAATATTAGTATTAGTAGTATATTCGTAATTTAATTCGGTCAATAATAAATAAATGAGCTTAAAAATCGTAACATATAACACTAAAGTTGGTCAATTATTATTAATGTCATTAAAACTCATGGTAAATAACATTAAAAAATAAAATAAAGCCTATTAATTGCAGGCAAGACCAATAATAATTCATAAAGATGGTTTAAACATAATTTCCTAGTAATATTAATATAAATAAATGTGATTAAAAATTCGTAATAAATAACATTTCAATTCGGTCAATTATTATTGATGTCAATTAGTATTAGTAATATATTCGGTCAACAATACTATTTTTACGAATAGTAAAACTAAAATCGTAATATTAAAAATAAATGAGAGTTATTTCGTTCATAAATAAATGTTAAATTGATTAATAATCAATCATTCATAAAAAATAAATGAGGCTTATTATGGTAAACTGAAATTCATATTAATATAAATTCGGTCAATTATTAAAAGATAGTAATAAATAACATTAAATTCAGTCAATTATTGTTAATGTAAATAAATAACAATAATTCAGATTCAAATTTTAGATTAAATGACATTAAATTCGGTCAATTATTATTAATGTAAATAAATAACAATAATTCAGAATTAATGATATTAAATTCGGTCTAATATTACAATAATATTAAACATAATTTCGAAAAACAGTAATATAAATAAATGTGATTAACTGTAACGTTCCTGTTGTGTATGTTTTTAGACAACAGAAATTTGTTCATGGCCTTCAACACATTCTGAATTGACACGTTGAAAAACAACATTAAAAAATAAAAAAAATCATTTTTGAAAATTAAATAGGCATATGTACATGAAAATAACAAATATACCAAAACTGTTGCCGAAGGGTCATGCAATACCTTGAAGAATTGAGAACCATTATGATAACACATAATAGCGTTTGTGTCTTCGGATCAAATCCTGTTTTTCAAATGTTAAAACATAGCATTACTAAATCCGATCGAATAGTAAATCCGATTCAATATATGTCTAAAAAACCGTGATGACAATAATAAAATTAACATAAATCTGATTGAGCGCAATCCTTATTATCCCTTTATCACAAATCCGATTGAATAGTGTTTATCACAAATACATTCATCACAAATCCATTTCATTAGAACATGTGATAAACACAAGAATGATTTCAAATGGTAATTAGATTATGAAATATTAAAAAGAATAAAAAAAAGTAACAATAGGAATCGATAGTATCTTTGTTATCCCTTTATCACAAATTCGATTGAATATTTTGTTTATCACAAATCCGTTTCATTAGAACATGTGAGAAACACCAGACTGATTTCAAATGGTTATTAGATTAGGAAATCTTAAAAAGAATAAAAAAAAATAACAATAGGAATTGATAGTATCTTTGTTATCACTTTATAATAAATCCGATTGAATATATGTTTATCACAAATCCGTTTATCACAAATCCATTTATCATAAATCCGTTTTCATTAGAACATGTGTTTAAGAAGAATGATTTCCACGTAAAAGAATAAGAAATTTCATTCGGTTTAATTTGTTCATAATAATGTTAACAATAAAAAAAGTCAAAATGATAATAGGAATCAACATTAGAAGAGTAGTTTGGATGTTTACCTTTAATCAGTTGTGGATAATCAATAAATGATGCAAGGTGAAGAAGAAAGATTGAAAGATTTGTTAGGAATTAAGAAGAATATGAGAGTTTTGATATGGAGAATGAAAAAAAAAGTTTTTATAGTCATAATTTGGAGCTCCATATTAGTTGTTGGATACCTCAAACCATCTCTAAGGCCTTGATTCAACCCAAGTGACCTCAATTATTATATAGATAGATTTTTAAAACTACCTATTTTAGTAAATAAGTTTTCTAACTACACTAGTTTAGGAAAAAACTCCTAATTAAAGTGTATTAAGAGGTTTTATTCCACTGTAAACATATTAAGAGCGAGAAATTTTAAAACTCCTATATCTACGTGACATAATAAGAACTTAATGGGATTCATTCCATGCCATCCAACCTAATATTTCTATTTTGCCTCTACGGTTCATAGTGTTCCATATTTGTTGATACAATTATTGAAGAGGTGCAAGAATTATTAATGATAAATTAGTAGAACATCACTTTTGACCAAATTTAGGTGAAAAAGAACAATTTTGACCCAATTTTTTAAACAAATTAACAAATATTTTATTTTTCAAAGTATAATAGAATGATCAAACATCATCGTCGGCATTTCACTTTATCATTAAGGAACTTAAAATAAATTAAACGAAAATGCCAAGTGATTTCATGCTATTGACCACTAAACTAATTTATTTAAACAAGGAAAAGCCGTGATTTATATGTCTTTAATCTCATTCCGTACAAGCATTACTAAACCTTATTTTTAACCTGATACTATAATAATATTTTGGGTTTATTTTAAACATACGGATTCAGTCTAATTTTAGTTCAAACTAATTGTATATCTTCAATAAGAGGGGTGTGAGTGGGTTTTATAAATAGTATTTTATTATTTTTTAAATATAATAAGAGAACGAGTAAACAAAAAAATAAAATAAATAGCTAACATATCTAAAATACCATTGGTTGGCATTACATTAACTATATATAGTTACAAAATGGCCATGAATAGTATCTAACTCAGGTTGGGTTATATTTAACTAGGGTTTGGCTTTTTTGTCTATTTTGCCAACCAAAGTTGACTGCTCTGTTTTGACCGACTCAACTTACTTTACTCCCTTCTCCAACTTTCATCTACTCTCCAACATACCAACTAACATCACCATCATCATCCACCATAATAACACCATCAATCTGGATCATTGTTAGTATAATAATCACCCTGGTCACTACCCAATATAAATACCAACATCTTTTCATAAACAGTTTGTTTATTATTTTTCATCAATCATATGTCTCTCACTCATCGTCTTCATCATTCATCATCAGCCTCATCTCTTTCAGAATTAATTATATATATTATCAAAACAAAACACGTCGGTGCTCAGTAGCACGACGACCAAAATTATGAAATTGACCTCCGAACAAATTACGGTAGTGTCATGTTTTTTCTTTTTACTCGGCTACAATCAAGGAAGCAAAAATCGCTTTTCAACGCTGCAGCAGAACGTAAGTCCGGCGATGATGACGATTAATACGGTAATCAAGGTTCCGATCGATTTCAAGTATAAGGCTTAATGTTAGATTTAGTTAGATCAACGAGGATCCGTGCTGCATGACTCATTTCCGCCTATAAGAAGTGGTTTGGCAATCAGATTTGGGGGGTTTTGGTCTCGGAAACCCTAACAAGCATTTCAAAGAAAGAGAGATGCTGAAATAATAGAGATACTCGGGGGATTTCGATGGGCGTAAAGAGAGTGAAACTAAGTGATTTTTGGGTGACTGAGAATAAGAAAGAGAGAGACAGAAGTAAACTAGGTGAAGGAAAGTAAACTTAGTTTGTAAACTAATGAGACACATAAGTTTGTAAAAAAATATTAATTATTTTAACCAGCAAATGTTGCTCATGTTTTGTCCATACAACTAATGAGTGTGCTCTCTTTTTTTATTGCAACCAAAAGTTTGCAATAGTTTTTTTAAACAATATCTGATACGAGTGTGTCATTTTATTGAAATTTTGTTAAGCGAAAGTTTATAATTTAACGAACATGAGTTGGGTTTGTGATTTCATTGAAATTTTGTTAATGAGTATGCTCTCTGCGTTGTATGTACTAACATCATGTTATGGATCGGATTAACTTTTTTCATGAACTGATCTTACTAGCGTCCCCCGCCGCAACGCGCGGGAAACCACCTAGTTAATCAAAGTAAATGAATTGGATGATAATGACCAAAAATACGTAGACACACAAAAAAATTGAATGAAACTAACAAATATACCAAAACCTCTAAAACCATTTTGATATGTTAGAGTAAACTGTCAAAATGGCCCCTGATATTTGGGCACGTATGTCATTTTTGACATAATAGTTTTTTTATTTATTTATCATTGGGAACCCCGTGTTTTCATTTTGTTGCCATTTTGAACCATTTTACCAACGAAGTTAGTCAAGCCAGTTAACTTCAAGGGCAAAATTGTTAATTCATATGATGTCTTTTAAAAACCTTATTCCCCTGCTTCTTAATGTCTGTCCATCCTCTCTTCATTCCTACTGTATTTCAAGAAAACCCTAATACAATACTGATAGAAAACATCCAATAAACCCTACATTGAAGACCATCATCCCTAAATTGAAGAATGGTTTAATGCAATTGTGGTTTTCAAATGATCATTATTATGTCATCTACTATAGCAAACTTGGTTACTCGTTTTTTCAGCCCAAGAGTGTTTCTAACTTGGTTTGTAATTATGATGTATTTTATCAAGTTTTAGTTTGTTGTTTTGTAATCATCATGTAATTCCATCTGAATGAATCAAACGAATATCAGTTGTTTGATGAATGTATGTTAATCATCATGTTAATTCCATCTGAGAGCTAGATAGTTGATAAACAAGATGCATACAATGGAATTTGAATAAACATGAAATAACAAGATGCACTATAATTAGACTCCTACAATTACTTCAAATGACAATCGTCATACGAATAATAAACTGAATTTGAACCATGCTCTCCTTCATAGGGATCATGGTACCATTCCTCCGCCTCTCTCCATAGGCTGTCATAATCCCTTGCTTTCTTCAACACCTCTGGGTCATAGTCTCTGCATGGATCAATTTCATCTTCCTCCTATCTTCTTCAACTGCTTTTGTCTCCTACACCACTTTATGACCTTCAACATATTCTTCTTCAACACTGGGCATGAAATCTAGATCATGTGAATCATGATCATGATTTAGAAGTTTTTCATGGGCCACAACTTGGTTTACACGTTCTGTAAATACATAGAATTACCACTACCCTCATCACTACTACCATCACTATCCTCATCACTACTATCATCACCACCCTCATCATCTTGCTGAGTAGGATTAGCCTGTGTTATTTGGCCTATTTAGTAGGATCAGCCTTATTAGATCACTTGTATTGCTTACTGATAAAATAGGTTTAAGATAAACTTCTATCACCATATTATTAGTCACATATTTCTGCATTCTAAAAAAATCACTATCCGTGTCCAATGTTCTTAATTGAAAGTTTAGTCTTCTCCTGGTACCTTAAACTAATATCTCCAATTATAGGGTTTGCAAAAGAGGAAGGGGAGCCAAGTTTAGGGTTCGTGAAGGGGAAGAGAGCTATGAGACGAACGTCGCTTAATGTTCGTCTTTTGATAAGAATAACAAAAAAGAGTATTTAGGTAATTTCTTGTTCGTAGAGGAAATATATAATTAATTTTGTGGACTGAATAAATATGTAATAAGAAATAAAATGAACCCTTTACTCTAAACAATAACTCACAACAATTAGAGGACAAATTCAAAAGGAGCACACCATATGACCAATGACCATATTAACATTAAAAAAGTGATTAATCCTACTAAAAACAAAATTTAAAACGTGTAAATATTCCACTAACAAAACAACCACTTTTTAAAAAACACAAACTACAACAAAAACCAAAGTACTAAAAGTGTCCAGGTTCATCCTCCCAACCACTTTAAATTCCATCATCTTCTTCCCTTAACCCCACCTGCAACTCAAACCAACTCATCAATGGCGGCCATGACCTCTCTTCATCTCAAAACCCAAATTCACTCCAAACCCAACATACCCAATTACCCAATCACCCCCATTCAATCCCATTCCTTCAAACCCAACCCAACCCGTATCCTGACCCGGAACCCGACCCGAAACCCGACCCGGATCTCATGTGGGTTGATAGAGCCTGATGGGGGAAGGGTGGTGGAGCTGGTGGTACCAGAGAATAAAAGGGAGGTGAAGAAGAAGGAGGCAATGGGGATGGTGAAGATAAAGTTATCAAGGATAGATATGGAGTGGGTACATGTGTTGAGTGAAGGGTGGGCGAGTCCACTGAGTGGGTTCATGAGAGAATCCGAGTTCCTCCAAACTCTTCATTTTAACTCGCTCCGGTTGGGAGATGGGTCGGTTGTCAATATGTCGGTGCCGATTGTCTTGGATATTGATGATGTGCAGAAGGAGAGGATATTAGGTTCGGGTTTGGGTTCGGTTGCTCTTGTTGATGGGGATGATAATCCTGTTGCTATTTTGAACAAGTAAGATGATTTTTTTTTAATCTATTTTTTATTAATCTAGCCCCTGTGTGGTCCGCTTTTTTGAGCGGGTGCAGAAGGTGGTTCACAATGACTCGCAGAGCCTGAGGAACTAAGGGTTTGTATTTAGTAGAACAGGCTTTGCGATTCAAAAAGGGATAGCGGTGCAACTTGTTGCTCGCTTACCAATTATCCAGATGTAACTTTGGACCACAACCGAACTCTCGAAAGCAAACCATAGTTTGGCTTCATGATTTCGGTTTTAGGTTTAGGGTTTATGGTTCATGGCTTATGGTTGAGGGTTCTGGTTTTCGTTTTGGGTTTAGTGTTTAATTTACGTTTTGGATATTGGGTTCATGGCCTAGTGTTTTGGTTTACGTTTTGCGTTTAGGGTTTGGGTTCACGGGGTTTTGAGTTTAGGGTTTTGGTTTCAAGATTTGACTTTTGGGTTTAGGGTTTAGGTTCAAGATTTGACTGTAGGGTTTAAGGTTTGGGTTTTGGGTTTGCGGCGGCTGGGGTTCAAGATTTGACTTTTGGGTTTAAGGTTTTAGGGTTTGTTGAGGTTTCGTAGCAGGTAACTTTTAGTATGGATTGTCGGATTGGGTTGACCCGCAACATCTGGGACCAGATATATAACAGTTAAAAATTTTATAAATCCTTTTGGATTGGATTGACTTGCAACTTCTGGGACCATATATATATAACAGTTAAATTTTTAAAAACCTTTCAAATTTACCTATAACTCAAAATTTCTATTTTAACAAACATGATCACAAAAGACTCTTTCAGAGAAAAAAGCATGTATTTTTCTGATGGTTTGGTTTAAATTGTAGATCTGCTTCTTTACAAAAAAAAAGATGGTAGGAATATACATATATAGTTTGTTCACGGTCCGGTTTTGTTGTTTTTGGTCAAACCGATAGTAATTTTGTTTATTTTAACACGTTTGCGCAATCATCAACTGATATTTACTCTCTTGGTCTTATGTTTTCTAGCATTGAGATCTACAAGCATAATAAAGAAGAACGAATCGCAAGAACTTGGGGTACAACGGCGCCTGGTCTCCCTTATGCCGAGGAAGCCATAACAGGTGCAGGAGATTGGCTGATTGGGGGTGATCTTGAAGTTATACAACCAATCAAGTACCATGATGGACTTGACCATTATAGACTATCACCTTCACAACTGCGTGAGGAATTTGAAAAGAGGAACGCTGATGCAGTGTTTGCTTTCCAGCTCAGGAACCCGGTACACAATGGTCATGCTTTATTGATGACTGACACGAGGCGTAGGCTTCTTGAAATGGGCTATAAGAACCCGGTTCTTTTGCTTCATCCGCTTGGTGGATTCACAAAGGCAGATGATGTTCCGCTTAGTTGGCGAATGAAGCAGCATCAGAAGGTTAGCAAATTGCTTCTTATTTTTTTTTCTCTTTTTAAAATTTTAGTGGAATTGGCAGTTTTGACATGGTTGCGGATTTCGGTTATGTTTATTAAATCGCATAAGCTGAAAGATTAACTAAAAGCTGAAATATTGAACAGTTAGTGTGTCAAAGATTTTTATAAATAATATTATTCCAATAATAATCTCACTTTTCAAAATAAAATGATTTATGACGTTTTATGTTTAAAAAAGCGCAAAATATTATGCCCAAAACACTGTAATTTATGTTGCTATATTCTAATGGTTGTGAAAACGTTTTGATGAACGCCAACAGGTACTTGAAGATGGCGTTCTTGATCCTGAAAACACAGTGGTATCAATATTTCCATCTCCAATGCACTATGCGGGCCCAACGGAGGTGCAGTGGCATGCCAAGGCCCGGATCAATGCAGGTGCCAACTTTTACATAGTGGGCCGTGATCCGGCTGGCATGGGTCATCCTGTTGAGAAAAGAGATCTTTATAATGCTGATCACGGCAAGAAAGTACTTAGCATGGCGCCTGGGCTTGAGCGCTTAAACATTCTTCCTTTCAAGGTACTTTATGACATCAACATCAGCTTTGTTACTTTCTTATTAAGGGGTTGTTTGGATATTTTGATTCTAGTTCTGATTCTAATTCTGGTTAGTTAATAATTTTATATAATATAAGATAATCCAAACACAATTCTACAGTTTGTTCTGTATTTCTGTTTTTCTTTAAGATCACATGCTCAGGCACATCCAAACATCCCCCTATTTCATTAAACTGAGTTACTCACTTGAGATTGCTATTTCAGGTGGCAGCATATGACAAGACACAACAGAAAATGGAATTCTTTGATCCGTCCAGAGCTCAGGATTTCCTCTTCATCTCGGGTACCAAGGTATGTTTACCGCGAAATACGCGCTTATTTCTCCATGTGTTATGTTTTTTTTTTTTTTTTACTTTGATCCTTACCTAGATGTAGCATAATGGGTCAAAACCTGATATTGATCCGTCAGGTTGGGTTGACCCGAATTACTGTAAGTGTGTCAAATGCGTTTTTAAAGGTGTACTTTTTCTAATAACAGTCTAGAAAAACTAGTCAAATTTGTCTTTTTTATATACCGTTTTTGTTTGTGTGGTACAGATGCGGACACTTGCAAAGAACAGGGAAAACCCGCCAGATGGATTCATGTGCCCTGGTGGTTGGGAAGTGTTGGTTGAATACTATGATAGTTTGGCTGCAAACGAAGCTGGTAGAGTCCCTGAAGCCATCCCAGCTTGAGTTGTTCGACAATACGAGCACACATACAAACGGTTCTGTCCTGGAACCAGAAGGGGTCAACTGTCAAGCATCATTGGCCAAGATGTCAGGAAATCTTGACCTGTTTGGATACCAATGTCCTAAATTGTTGTTCGGTATGCAGTTTGGTTGTTTTGGTGATTGCTACTTATCCAAATAAGTTGAGGCATATGTGTTGCCTCCATGTATAAATTCTTGTGCACATTGTAACATATTGTATTGGTGCATTTCAGTTAGATATATACTTGTTGGGTTTGAAACACCTTTTGTTTGCGCGTATGTTACCTTTAATGAGTCTGTTGTGTCTTCTGGCTTATGAATTTAGTTTAAATGGAGCAAACACATGGGTTTGGTCAAATTTAAAAAAAGGATTGAAGTTACAGGTGTTCATGGTCAGGATTAAGGTTTAGCCGGGTTTGATGGAAATTTTGGACCAAACCGTTAACTGCATTTTCAGAAATCGGCAAACCAAACTGACTGTACTGGGCATTGGCCAAACCTTCTAGTTTGAATGGTTTTACACTTTATGAACATTCTAACCCTATAGAATTTTACTTATCTATCCTTTATCAAAAAAGAAAATTGGATTTTGATAATCCAAACTATAATCCATTGGCTGGTAATAATCCATACTCGTAATGTGACGACTAATGCTTCTGCCTTTTGGTTTCGCTGCCTAGGGCAATGACAATCCCATTCTAAAGGAATAGTAACATTGTGTGTCCCTAATGGACAATTGAACTGAATGCTATCTCAATGAGAATGTTATAATTTGTTTCAAAGCAATATAAATGAAAGTTTGGGTGGGTTATCAGCATGATTGAATTGAATGCTATCAAAATAAGAATGTTATAATGTTATATATTGTTTCAGAACAACATAAATGAAAGCCAAGAGCTCTCAACATGATTGGTTGAAGCTATCCCATAAATGAAAGTTAGGGTCTATCACCTTGAATAAACTCAACAAAAAACAAAAATATTACACTCTTTTCCATTCACCTTTTATGAGTTTTAAAAAAATTAAATAATGCATGTATGGGACTAAATGAAGAGTTGAGAAACATTTACATGACAACCCATCCATGATGCCTCAAAACTTTATTTATATTTCTATTTTCACATCTTGTTATTTTAAACAAGTTATACTCTATTCAAGTGGACCATGGGTTTTACCAAAATGAGCCTTAGGGTGGTCGGTTTTCATTGAAATGGTGAGCAGGTGGCCGGACGGACTTGTATAATATTCGTTGGCTGTTAAAAAAAAAAGAAAAAAAGTTATATTTGACTTTTCATTCTAGATAGATTAAGTTCAGTTAAGTTGAGGAAACTGAATTCACATTTAGTTACAAAGCCAAGGAACTAAACCTAGAAACCTGAAAAACAAACTCATTGAACACCCTCATTAAATTCAGTTTGAAACTGAGGCTGAACCGAACTCAAATTCGGTTTTAAGTTCGGTTTTGAACACATATTGATTCGGTTTGGTTTGTTTTTTAGGTTTGGAGTGAAATTTTTTTTCCAAACCGAGGAAACTGAAAGCTAAACCAATAAACACCCCTATCACAAACATCATACAACCCTCTCCTGCTACACCACCATCAACTCGATCTTACCCTCCAGACTGCTGTCTCCACATGTTTCTTCATTGTTTCATAGTTAAAACAAGCTTGTTGGTATTCTGATACATGTTAGATTAGCATTCATAGTTAAACTTAAATCATGCTGGATACTGTTTTAGCTAAAGCCTACTGTTCTCATGACCAGGTCACACACACTCATAATCTAACAGGTACATTAGTCACAGTTTGACTTTAAGGTCAAACCTTTACTTCCAAAACTTCAAAAGATGTAGAATTTGTTACTAGTTCCTGTCAAAATATCTTTTCCCAGCTGTATTAAGTTAGTAAGTTCAATGTGATCATAGAGATTTTCTTGATACTGCATAAGCTTAGTATAAAAATAGAGTTATATGTCTCTCTGTTTGACTTTTAAAAGTCAAAACTATCCTTTTCTGCTCTTCATCATAAATAGTATAACCTTGATTTGAATCTGAACTGGTTCTTATCAATTGCCATTCCTTTGTAATAATCTTTTCCTGTCTGCGTTACCTCCGAATCATATTCGAACAGTCAAAATTTCCTTCAAATTTTCTAAAGCAGTGTTGTTAAATTTCTTTGTTTGACTCTAAAAGGTCAAAATTAACCTCTTTAATATAACTTGCAGATGCAACCATACGCATTTCACAATGAAAAAACAGAACATGCATTTCAACTTATGTGAAGACCCTTATATGACATTTGACTACCAGAAAAACACCAATAAGAATATCTGTGTTACAGCCTAAACAGGAGAACTCATATCAAAAGAATAGTCTGGTTGGTGATTCCAAAGAGCTTTGTGACGAATATTAAAAAAGATTTGAAAACTCGAATTTTTCAATTCAGAAATTAGATGCTACACTGGTTCTGAGATTCTAAATCCAACAAAGCACAACTTTTTTACGCACCCATGTTGACCCGAACCAAAATGACCCTTTAATTATTTTAAAACGACCTTTTTTGACCCGAACCATACCCGTCACCCAACCCATTTCAACTCACAAGTTAACCATCCAGTTAACATTACACTTTACACAAAACCTTAGCTACACATCAAGAATCCATGAATACAAACATCAAAACACAACACACTAACCAATTCACACAATTCAATATTCATTTACAACAACAACAACAAAAAATCCAAATCAAACAACAAAACAAAAACCCCATCAATAAATTAATAATCTTTACCATTAATCATCATCATGATCACTATCATCATCATAAATATAATCATCACTAATATATACATCCAAATGTGTATTACACTCATCCAACAAAAAATCACTCTTTTCAATCAACTCTCTCAAAGAATCAAACCCAAACCCATCAGAATTGGGGTCACTCGTCGGTGACTCAGTACCCGAGTCATGACTCGGTATACCCCCAACACACCAACAACAAACACTCCAAGACTCATCTTTTTGTATCTTTTTCCTCTGAAACCGTTTCTTTACCTTCTTAATCTTAGAAAAAACCAATCTTTTTGCTCTTTTTCCATGCCCGTCATTAATATTATTCCTCTGTTCATTGTTGCTCTGTTTCTTGTTGCTCTGTTCATTGTTGCTCTGTTTGTTGTTGGTCTGTTCATCTGGGCCGTTGATTTCATCGGATAATTGGTGAATGAGGGACATAAAATGAGGGTATTTAGGGTGTAGCCATGTGTGTATAGGGAAGATGTTGAAGATGATGAAAATGGTTAATATAATAATAATATATAAAATAATAATAAATAATAAAATCTAACCGAATGTCTAGTACAAGTTGTGTCAGTAAGTAGGTTTGTTTGACTAAATTGTAGCCGTGTATAAATGATGTACTAAGCCAAGTCTTTTGCACGGAACACTATAGCCATGTCTTTCAATTTTTGGGTTTATCTTTTTTTTTTTAATCTTTATTTATTTATGTGTTCATGGATTTTGTGAGTGATTGATTTTAGGTGAAATTTTAAAAGAAACGTATGGTCTAAGTATTTTTTCTTTTGAGAATTTTGAATATAGACAGTTTTGATATTTAAATATGTGATAATGATATATAGGCCGGTAAATACCTAACCTGTTAAGACACGAACACGATACATGTAGACACGAACACATGACATGATAACTTATCGAGCCATTCTTTCCATACCCAAACACGAACCTGTTTATACCTGGTTAACACGATAAGACACGATAATACCTGTTTATACCATATTAATACGATAATACACGAACATAATTTCCAAATCCGACACGTTAAATGGGTATCATCAAGCATTAAAAGAGTAGAATTCCACACAGCAAAAATGTATAACTCCAATACTCCACCCCCACAACCTATATTTAAAAAAAAAAATCCTTAACATGTCTTAACGGGTACTAAACAGGTAAATTTCGTGTCTACTTGTTTAGGACACGAAACCTGTTAAGATCATACATGTACATGTTAAAATCGTGTAGGTTTGTGTTGGGTATTTATGTTCGTGTCTAAAATTATCTGCCCTAATGATATAATGTTGTGGTGGCTTTATAGTTTATATAGAAATAAAAAAGATGCAAAGGATTAAATTACTGGGCCATGAAATAATAAGAATAAGAAAGGTTAATTAAGATTGGCGTTAGAAGAAAATTTAGGTTATGGTAAACTAGTTTGGATTCATGTCAGAGCGGTTGACTATAGAAGCATTATATTTTAAGGAGATTGATGGAAATGTCTTGTTAGAAGAAGCAAAATCTGCATGTAGTGTTTATAGACCTGGAAAAGGCATGCAACGATGTGGCATGTAAACTGATTCGGAATATTTTGGAAGGTAAGGGGTTCCAAGGTGGTTTGTAGAATTTAGTTATGGATATGTATGCTAGGACTAAAACTAGTGTTAAGGCGTATGTAGGGGATATTTATTCATTTCCTATGGAGGTAGGATTTCATCAAGGGTTTGCGTTGAGCTCGTTTCTTTTTGTGGTTGTTTTGGATGAGTTATCCAAGTCAATTCAAGAGAAAATCACATGGTGCATGCTCTTTGATGATGATATTGTGTTAGTTGCAGAGAATAAACAAACCCTGTATGCAAGGGTAGAGGAGTGGCGAATAACCTTAGAGGGCAAGAATTTAAAATTCAGTCGCTCTAAGACCAAGTATTTTTCTATAATTTTAGTGTTGACAAAGTTTGTATAATGATATACATTAAAATATACATATATAAACCCCCGATTAAACTTCCAAATTACGCGTTTTCGACCATAATTGCACGAATTCGGTACTTAACCGCATCATATGTTTATTGCAGGTCTTAAACGACGCCCCAAAGACAAAGTCGAAGAAATCGGACAAAATCTGGACTGAACGGACAATTGCTGCACAATCAGGCAAATCTGGAAGATGTGCACGGCCGTGCACCCGCAGGCGCACTGCCGTTCGGGCTCATGTGGCACTCCCGTGAAACTGTTGGCACTCCCGTGCAGACCAGATCAGCACCCCTGTGTACATTATGTGCACGGCCGTGCGCAACCCAAGATATTTTCAGAAACCAATTGCCAAATTGCCTGTCACATCAAAAGTTAAAGTGCACGACCGTGCACTTTATGTGCACGGCCATGCACAAAATCAAAACTTGTATAAAAACAGAGCAAAACTTACTGATCAGATATTGGGTGTTTTTAGACGATTTGGGGCGATTTCCAGGGGTGAAATACTGCTGTAAAGGTTAGGAACAAGCTCAGGAAGCTATCCGATTCATCTATCATCATCCAATCCACTTGCATCTTTATGGTTTGATCCTATAATCTATTTATGATCCAAATCTGATTTTGTATGTTACTTGTGATGTTTATTTAGTAGATTATACGCCTACGGGCAAAAACAGTAGTATGTAGTACGTAGAAACAATCATTTGCGTAGTTTAATCATGTCTTGTATGATATTGGCGTTTTTCATGTTTGAATCTTGATGATCATAGTGCAACCTTGTTTCATTGTTGTTGGATTTGTGATTGTGTTTGAATGACTTTGATGATTATCGTGTGTGTTAGGCGGATACATGTTGAGAAACCGTTCGTTTAATCATCCGGTAGTAGACTAGTTAACTTGTTAATAAGTTTACACCATGAAACTGTAACCGGTTATTGGTTTGGTTTAAGTCAGTTAAATAACGATTATAAATGTTTACCGGCATTTAAAAGGGTTTTAAAAGCTTAATGGTGTTGTTACTAATCTTTGACACGGTTAATGATCTTTGGTAGTTATTTTGGTTAAAATGGCGATCTTGGTAGATTTGTGTTCAAAGTTGGTAAAATGGAATAGGTTGTGAAATGCTCTACTTTATGCTAGTCTCGGTGGTTGTATTGTGTATTCGGTACTGCTTTCCTTGATTAGTGAGGTTAGAAAACTCTTAACTGATGACTAACTTATCTTTAGAAGATTCTCATGAGATCATATCAGCTGCTCGCTAATGAATAACTTGAGGTGGTTAACGTGTGTCTATCGTGTTAGCTTTCCGTATAGTTGTCATGTTAGGATTCCCGAAAGGGATACTAATTGTCTGAAAATGGGAATGTTGATCACACGCCTTTATATCATATGATATGTAGATGTCATGCTAGGATTGGTATTATATTATCTTTAGAATTAATTTAGTTTAAACAAAACTTCAAACTATCTTTTCTTACTGGTAAATCGGGGATAGAGTTTTAGTACCATTGCTCTGCGCGCGTCCATGGATCGATATCTGGTTCTTATCTCAGCTTACTACATATATGATAGGGTACACTTGCCTTTTTGTGTGTGTTTTAATGTTAAGGTCTAAACCATTTTTATAAATATTAAAGCAGAAACAAGTATCGCACACGTCATATAAACTTGAGATTCTTGGGTTGAATCGAATCAAATTTGACATTCTCATGTATTTAAATATATGTGTAGCAACTCTGTTATGAAATGTCTGTTTTGACTGCAAATTACCTATGCAAAATTGCAAATAGGTCTTGATAAATGGTAGAACTATTTAAATGGTGTTTAATTAGTAACAATTTCTCTTGTAGGAAAGTATATAATTGTGAATAACATGGACGAGGTAAGCTTAATGCTTTTTCAATGACAAAATTTATTCACAATCATATACTTGTTCAACTCGTTTTCTAATTAGTTAATTTTATCATTTGCTTTTTTATTTTGATTAATTTATCATTACATAAGATTATTCACTTACATATTAGGCATTCTGCTATGTCAAATATTTGATCATCTTGTTAAAGGAAGCTCAGTAATTCCTTTATCATCCACTTCATCGTTGAAGGAACAAATAGCATAATTGAAACTAGATGAAGTAGAGAAGTACACCATGATGGAGAGAATTAAAACAACAAGAGGTCATACTCTCAAATGAAATAGAGATTTTCAGTTATTGCCTTAAAAGATGCCATAAAACTTTCCTCCAAGTTAGGATGTGGGTTTCTATATCATTATCATTCAATTTTTATTGTATTGATTTTGGATTATTTAGTTCTTTAGTGTGTTTATTTAGATACGTTGTATATTTTGTTCTATTCGTTTGGATATTGATCTTTTGATTGCAAACCATTGGATATTATGTTAGTTGATAGAGTTAGAGTTGTGAGATAAGGCTGAAGGGTAAAACTGTCATTAGCAAGGATCTGTGTTTTGAAAGTTAAAGCCTATAACTCAGAGTGATATCTAACTAGGCTAACAAACTTAATTATATTTATACACTACTAATAACTACTGGTCATATCTAACTCGGCGAACAAGGTTGTTTCTCAAAAGTTAGTAAAACTTCCAGAGATTTTACGCAGCTACTAGAACAGATAAACAACTGGAATGGACACAACTGTTGGTTTTGGAGGAATTACCGGTGAACAACCTCGACAACAATTCATGTAACCAATAGGTAAACCAGATTTCTATGCTTGAAGAGAATTAGTAAAATCATAGCCTTAATCTTCTGTAAGGAGTTTTGACTTTTAGAATTAGTAGTTCTTTTCATGATCCAATAATTTACTATGATACATGTTTACTTTAGTTTGTTGAAAAAAAAAAACATCACTAAATTCTTTTGACATAATTTTTGCATTACGAAAGTGAAGCAAAAATCAACGAGGGAGCCCTGAACCTTGAACCAGAAGCGGATGCCCTCACAGTAGTATTTGGAAGAGAAGAGAAAGTTGTGGATTTTTAAAAGGAATTAGCTATGGAGTGACTTCCTATAATTATTGACATTTTCCTATAACAAAAGGGTCATGAAAAGAATTGCACATCTTGAGCATTAACTACACAATGCGAGATTCAAGGCAAAGAATAACTGAACAAATTAAAACCTTGTGGGATTTGAATAAAGAGAATTGTATAAACTTGCTTTATATTAAAGAAATCATCCATATACAAATTAAAGGGTATGGATCTATTTATATGTGGTGAAGGGGTATGACACCCTTTAGTGAACCGACACAATGGTTCAGTTTAACCGCCACAACTATAGGTTATATGATAATAATACTAATTTTCATACTAAACTTAGGATAATCAAATATTATGTCTAACATTCTCCCCCCTAATTTTGATTTATCTTTTCTTGCTTCAGAGTAGGGTTGGATCTTCTTCTTCATGAACGAGAAGGGATACTTGCTCGTTCTTTTCTTTCTTGTCTTTCCATTTTGTGCATTCATACGATAAGTGACCATAGTTACCACATTCGAAGCATCCAAATTTGCTTTTGTCTTTTTTCCTTGATTCATGTTTCTCTCATACTCTTTCCTTTCTTCGCTAAAGTTTCTTCCTTGTCCGTTGTTAAAGATTCTTCCACGACCTCTACCACGGTTATGATTACCACGTCCTCTACCATTGTTCAAACTTCCAGAATGATAATTACTTGAGGTTGCCATTAGGAGTTTCGTTTGATGATTTTCCTCTGGTTCATCTTGACTTTTGAGGCATTCTTCAAATGCTGTTATTCTCCCCACTGCTTCTTCAAATGGCATTGTGTCTATCTCTGAATATTGTTCAATAGTTGCTACAATAGGTAGGAACTTCTTCAAAACTGAGTTGAGTAGTTTTCTCACTATTGCTTTGTCTTTAAGAGTTGTGCCAAGGCTTTTGAATTTGGGTCTTATGCTGGCTAACTTGCTTGCAAAGTTACTTACTGGTTCATTTTCTTTCATTTTTAGAGTTTCTAACTCAGTTCTCAATGTTTGTAGTCGTGCTTGCTGAACCATATCTACTCCAAGGTATCTAACTTTTATTGATTCCCAAACTTCTTTTGCATTTTGACATTGTGCTACTTGCATTAAAAAATCTTTTGGTAATGTTTGGAGAATCATTGCTTTCGTAGTATTTACTTTCTTTTCATCTGCTGCTTCTATTCCTTCTTTCGCGTCAATTGTTTCCCAAAGACCATAAGCCTTTAAGATTGTTTCCATTAATAGTGCCCATGAGGTATAATTTGTCTCTGTCAATTTCGGGCATTGTAGTGATACATTTCCTTGCTCACGAGATGATATTGAACTACTAGACGCGTTTTTGTCATCTTTCTCTGCCATGTTTTCTTGCTTTACTTTCTTTGACTTTTTCTTTCCAATCTTGTTTTCTTGCTAACTTTCTGACTTGCTAAACTCTCTTGCTTACTTACTTTGAAGCAAAAGTTTTCTTTCTTGATTTGCTACACAGGTCAATTTGCCACGAATGTCTAACTTGCCACGAAGGTCTAACTTGCCACAAAGGTCTAACTTACCACAAATGTCTAACTTGCCACGAAGGACTAACTTGCCACGAAGGTCTAACTTGCCACAAAGGTCTAACTTACCACAAATGTCTAACTTGCCACGAAGGACTAACTTGCCACGAAGGTCTAACTTGCCACAAAGGTCTAACTTTTCTTGATATACTCAATGAGTCATGAAGTCTCGGAGTCACTTGCTATTTCTTCAACGAACCAAAAGGCTCGGAGTTACTTGCTAATTATTTTCTCGACAAACCACAACAGGGGTTCGGAGTATCTTGCTATACGAATCAGTGTGATTCGATTTGACTTGCTATGTGGAATGTTTAATAGTATTGATTTAAAAAAAAAATCAAAAACTGATTTGATTTTGTTTTTCTTTAACAAATCAAAAAAATATATTCCACAAAAATCTAATCTGCTTAGACTTTCTAATAAACAAACGATGTATTTTCCGAGACAATACTTTCTTTTACTTTACAAAAGTCAATCTTCTCCAAACAAACTTTCTGCCAACAACAAAATTTCCCGCCCTTTTTTCCTTTTTTTCTTCCGATTCCGAAGTGAAAATGAAGAACAATATTTGATTCGTTTCCATAGACTCGTAAACAATTTAATGCTTTATCAAATCGTTTCCTTTTGATCGAATACTTTTCTTTTAAACAAACTTGCTTTTGGTTTTTTTCGGAATCTTAATCCACTGCCTTAGATTCAAAACTCGTTTACGAAATCAGATTGTTTACTGATATGAACGTTCGGATAAAACGTTTTACAGAAACGTTTCGTTTTTTATTCAAACTTTCGCGGCCTTTTTTCTTTCTTTCCAAAAACAGGGTATATAGAAACTTTGATTTTTTTTGTTTGGATTAAGTTTATTATATTCGATTCGTTCTAAGATGTAAAGGGAGGGGAATGAATAACTGTTTGAAAAAATGAATCCATCGCTTCTAACTTCTTTTCTGTTTATCCGGTGTCACACCGGAGTCTTTTGTTTTCGCCGGATTCCTCTTCCGGTTTGTTTCTTTCTTCAATTAACGGTTATAATCTTCAAATAACAATCTTCCTTATCGTCTGGGTTGGCCAAAACTGTGCAATGTCTCGGTATACAACGTTCTTGGGCAGTCTCTGTTTTCTTTCGGAAAACAGGTGATGAAACTTCTTGATGATTCTCTCTTCTTTCACTGTGATGGATCGATGATACCAAGGCTCTGATGCCAAATGTGGGATTTGAATAGAGAGAATTATATAAACTTGCTTTATATTAAAGAAATCATCCAAATACAAATGAAAGGGTATGGGGCTATTTATATGTGGTGAAGGGGTATGACACCTTTTAGTGAACCGACACAATGGTTCAGTTTAACCACCATAACCGCCACAACTATAGGTTATATGATAATAATAATAATAATACTAATTTACATACTAAACTTACGATAATCAAATATTATGTCTAACAAACCTTATCTATTCGGGTTGCAGAAACAAAGACCATGATTCAACAAGTTTTACCTCATCTGGCTGCACAAGGACTGATGATACCAAACTACCCATCTTCGATAGATAAAATTTCACGAACACAAGTGACTTATTTGCCCCTTTCATTACACTTTGTATGCAAATTCTCATGAAAATTAGGTTGGATCTAACCTGAGTACAACTAGAATGGCGCAAAAGGAAATGGTAACACTAGTAAGTATTTGACAGTTTCATTATTTTTTATACTTTCCATGTGATTGCTTATTTTCGATAACTTACTTAATTGAAGTGTAGATCAATTATGTGGACAACAATCTTGGATCTTAGGACAATCCTAACCCATCATGTAAAGCAGTGAAATATAAGGCATCCTTGGAGTAACATATCTAAAATGATGCAAAAGGAAAGTTAACAAGAGTAAGTATTTGACAATTTCATTCATTTTTATAATTTTTCATGAGATTTGATGATTTTACATAACCTTGTCAATTCATGTGACTTAACTTCTTGGCACGCCATCTCGTTCGAATTCGCAAGAAGATGTCCGACATGTATGAAATGCGCAAAATATTTACTTTAACTTAATCATGCTAATATGCTATGAATTTTTTTTTAGACATATAAGTGTATTCTATGTACTTTATATTTTAAAACCCACATAGCCACTGGTACAATTCACCTGTTTACGAGTAAACACCAAACCTTTCATGAAGTTCCAATACAAGATGATTGCTTTAGAGTTTCTATTGATGAAGTTGTAAAAGTGGCAACATTTTTACCAATACAAATTGGTGAGCTCAGAACAGTTGGGCAAGGAGTAGGTTGTTTTGTTCCTTGGCCAAAATCACTTGCCAAAAGTGAGGAAAATGTTTGTTCATTACATAATATTTTATTAAGTACAACCAAATCAAATATTCATATTTACTTTCATGTTTTGTTTCTCCATGTACTAGGGATCTAACATCCAATCAATCAGAAAACACAACTAAAATTTGTAAGAAGAAAAAAAAGGTTTTACAACATTGGCTAACATTCAGAATGAGTGAAGGAGCAAGAATATTAAATCCGGCCTCGAAATAGTTCTATAACTAGTATTTAAGTTGAAAACTTATGTAAAGATTTTCGATTATTATTGTTAATATCATTTGCGTTTTAGGTTGTTATCTCAGATTTACCGTTGTTTTTACGTATTTTACAAAACAAAAACAAATATAAAATGGCCATATAGAACCACAATAAATATGTGGAACCAAAGATTAAACAATAGCCACACCGTCTTCAGTTTGTTTTGTGTTGTGTGATGGAATAATAATAAACGTCTTGATAAAAAAAATATGCATGAAAAAGGTTAGTCAATAATCACATAAAATTAAGAAATTTCGTGTGACTTTACATACCCATTAGCCACACCATAACTTAAAATAAACATAAACTATATAAATGCATACCAAGATAGTCTTCAACCTAGCAACACTCTATTAATCCTAGCCAAATAATGGAATTACAACAGGCTCACTAAGTTTGATTTGGTGTGAAATCATGGTGAGGGTTGATAGAGGATTTGGAGAGTATTTGAGTGATTTTGTGTGGTTTCTCTCAAATCTCACTTGATCTAAGTGTTTATGGAGTGATCCCAAGCTCCAAAGGTCACTTACAAGACTCTAAAACAACCCTCTTGTGGGAGAGAATCAGGTGGAATGAGATAGGATGGGATGCCAAAATGAAGAGTGAATGTCTCCTTTTATAGAGCGGCCAGGAGGTGCAAGGCCGTGCTTAAGGGTGTGCACTCCCGTGCCAAACATCTAGGGGCAGTCCGTAGTCTTTTTCGTCAGATCTTGTCGAGTTTGTCGAGGAGCATGGTTGTGCTCATAGGTGACCTTCTTCTTGTCAGTCACTCTTGGTCTGCAGAGCCTTGGGGAGCACGTTTGAGGAGTGCACGGCCGTGCCAGGTGATGAGCATGCCCATGCAAGTTGACTTCTTCATTCTGGTTGACTTGAAAATGTGGACTGGTTGACTTGGGCATGAGCACGGCTAGAGCACGGCCGTGCACCATCTGCTGTAGTATGGAAAGTCTACAATTTCCTTCCCTTTGTGCCAGTTTCCACTCATTTTTGCTTGTTGCTTCCAAAAACCTGCATTTACCTCTAAGGAACGACTTAGCTATGTTTTATGAGGATAAAAGCATAATAAATGTGCAAAAAGGAAGATAAATACATAAGCAAAACATGTGTAATTCTCGGCACATCAATTACATCAACTATTTTTGCCACAGTTTTTTTAATTGATATGGCTAAAACAAACTTTTATTAAACTGATGTGACTACACAATAGAAACAGTTACACTTAGTAGTAAATTTATGTGCCGGTTTCTACCTTTTAACCATACTTAATGTTCGGAATGCTTGATTTTAGCAAGAAATGTTGGTACCCAATCCCTTTAGACACACTTTTAACCATACATAATGTTGCTACAACCACTAAACGTGAATGTGAAGAAGGAAAACATCGTTATTGTGCTAAAGTTAACGGGTCGAAGAGCAATTGTTGACATCCAAAACCTCATACGCAACCTAAGGCGGCCGAAGAAGACAACCGATGACGTGGAAACAAACCCTAACGGGTCAAAGTGAAACCTCATTGTGGCTAGTTAAAATCGATAACGAATACCGTAATGGGTTCAAATAACTATCGAAAAAATAGAGTTCTAGATCTAAACATCAGAGACAAACACAAACAATGACGACCCGCAGCACAGACACTACCCAAAGCCGACGTAGATGGCCACTGACACGCACATGCCTGCGTTTCTCTCTAAATTATCTACCCACATAGCCACAATGATACGAAAAAGCTGTATTCGCAGGAGACGAGAGGTCGAGTGGTCGAGTGGTCACCACATTAGATTCTCCCTCACTCTTGAAGCAACAAAGAAGAATGAAAGAGAAAAGTGGTTTAAGAATTCAAAATAATATCCCACCTCCCATATACGTGGAAGGCAAAGACAAACCACACATGCGTGTCAAATAAAGTGAAACACAATGTCGTTAAAAGTTAAACGGTTGAGCTCTGTGGAAACACACTATTCTAATCCTTTGTTCTTTCTAATACATTACAAGAAAAGTGAGCATTAGCGGCGACATGCCAATTGTCGCTGCTACTGCCCTTGATCCGAGGCAGGCACCTTTGGATGGTTCCTGGCCTTTGATCAAACTAATGATTTAACGGCTACGATTTTATCGTACCTTGAGCCATGGCTAGGGTTGCTCAAATGAATGATCTATCGACAAGTTGTTGTAATTGCTCTTAAAGCGGGAATAATTACAAATTCCCTCCATTATCTTCCCACCTACCCACCTCTTTTTTCTCGATCTCTCCCGTCCACCGTGCACCAACAAATGACCAACAACCTTTGACCGAGCATCATTTGAGCCGCCATAACCCAGTACCCCACTACCATCCTGAGCCACCACCCATCACCACTACCGTTCAGAAGTATCACTTGTCACCACCACCGTCCAAAACCACCACTTCCAGAACCACCACCACCATCCTTCTTTCCTAAATCCTCTGACCCCATCACCACCACCGTCCAAAACAACCACCCAGAACCGCCACCCGTCTAGAATAACTACCCTGTTACCAATTATTGTTTCAATATTTATTTTGTTAAATATTTATATTTTAAGTTTTTTTTTCTTAAAAAAATGTTTCTTTTATATTTTTTGTTATATATATTTGCTTTGATATTTGTAGCTCGATCTCCAACCCCTTGACTCCGGACACCCATTGTCGCCCCTCCTGATTCCGATAATATTTTCATTTTTTTATTTATAATTTAGGTTTGTATATTTATTTTGGTATATATATGTTTTGTTAGTTAAATACTTATTTTTATATTTCGTATTTGCATTTATAATTTAGGTTTGTATGTTTATTTTGGTATATATGTGTTTGATAATTTGTATGTCTTAGGTTTGATGTATGTATGTATGTATGTATGTATGTATGTATGTATGTATGTATGTATGTATGTATGTGTAAGACCCAACTAGAATAAACAAGGTTTTATACCATAAACACGTGATTTATTGTAAAATTTGGGATTTACTTAAAACTTTTGGGAATTAAAAATGATCCCGCACGATGTTCAGAATAAAACAAAGTTTATGACCATATGCCGGTGCTTACAAAGAGTTTACAACTTGAATTCTAACCCCAATACATTACAACCTTTTAAACAAGATATTTGCGGAAGCGTTTTATGAAATTTGTGCGTTTGGTTCTTCAGATTAGCTTGATCCTCCATCCGGCTCCAAAATAGCTCATACCTAGGGTTTAACTGATACAAACAACCCTTTACACAGTTAGACATGTCATAAGTTTTAAAACGGAATGAAAATCCAAGTCTGGCCGATTTACATATTGGTGTATTTCTTAAGCTTACATCAATAATCATGAACTATATATAAAAAATATTGAGTTATGTACCTATGGACATTGGAGGACCTATTCATACTAACTTAGGACCATCTAAACATCACCTAACTTGTGGTTAGGTCCTATTTTGATTTCCAATTCATTTTCACGTATTTTATTCAGCACGGATCTAATGACCCATTAAGGACAACTTTACTAGAATTTGAGCTTTGGCCCAATTGCAATGTTTAATATGCATAAGTTTTGATCCCCTAATGGGGCATACTTGTATATACGACCCTTTTCCCCCTTTGATTCTACGACTCGCAGTCATTTATGCAACGGTTTTCGAATTTTTTTTAATCCTTCAAGGATTCCAAGACTTTATGCATAGATTGATTATTTGAGGTTTTTTTTCTTGAGTATACATCTACGGGGCTTCTTGACCCGTTAGCTTATGTTATGTAATGTTTGACCCCCAAATAAGGTCGTATATATCTATTGTTCACCAATTGACCCGTTAGCTTAATTTGTATACCATCAACCTTCAACTAAGGCCATTTGCTATCCAAGTTCAAGTTCTAATTCAAGGTTCCTAACATGAAGCTTCTACGACTAATTTCAAGCATGTATGTATATAAGCATGCATGTATATATTTGGTATCTAATGAGATTTAAGTCATCGAGTGACTTACCTTAAGCGTGCTCCCTTTTTTCATAAATCCATGGCTCCATGTTTACTTGAAACCTCATTTATTTACACCTAATAAGTGAATATTCACTTAGGTCGTTAGAAACCTTTTCTTAACATGTTTGTACACTCTTAGGTCATGTTTTCCTTTAGTCAAGTTTCTCAGCCTAATTATTTACAAGATTGACCATTATCTAAATGTCTAGATGCCTAGAATCTCACCTAGACATTTTATCAAACACTTGGTGTGTACCCAATTTTAGTGTTGTTTTTAATACTCATGAACATCCTTAGTTTACCCACTTTACAAGTTATCAACATATCATTCCATTTAAACCTTTTAGCGTAAACTTATCAAGTGTTTAGAACACACACATGATTGGGGGTTTCTTTAAATAGATTGTGGGTTCCCAAATAAACCCAAACTCCTTTTTTTTTACAAAATCTGATACAAACTGTTCGAAAATACTTACTGTTATGAAAATCAAATTAAAAATCATATTATCTGACTTCTGATCGGAAATTCCTTTTGTCAAAATGATTATCTATATGTTCGAAAGCTACAGCTCGAAAATTAAAGTGATTCAACGGGCGGATATCTGGTAATAGCCCAATCTTTAAGACCCAGTTTTCTAATATGAAAATACTTATTGTTATGAAAATCAATTAGAAAATTGTATCATCCGACTTCTGATCGGAAATTCCTTTTGTCAAAATAATTATCTATATGTTTCAAAGTTACAACTCGAAAATCAATGTGTTTTAACGGTTGGATCTCCGGGAAACGGTTCTAGACTACAACTGCGTTTCAAGGACAAACTACCAAAAACGAATTGAAACTTTATAGCCACTTATTTCATTCAACAATCGGCCCAACAAGTTTATGATCCTCTAATAGGTATAAAACCTTGATTAGAATGAAATTAGATGTTACCTTTGTGTGTATTAAGCTTGGATGATTCATTTTAGGGCTAATGCATGAAAAACCCCTTTGATTTGGCCTTGATTGAGCTTGATTCTTGAGTTGTGGTTAAGTGTGTGTTTTAATATGTGTGTTGATATCCAGGGAAAGGAAAATGGAGATGATCATAATAACCCCCCCCCCCCCCCCCCCCCTTTTATTGAAATGTGCTACTATTACACATTGGCATATTTGGCCCCTCTATTACCTACAAGTATTTGCTTTGTCTAAAGCCACGAACCAAGTTAGTTTCATTTTAGTGTTTAAGCCTTGTTTAGCTAACAAGGCTAACGGGGGTTAATTCCCTAGATTAGCAAATTTCGTAATATTTGTTATTCGATTGGAGTAAACTAACTCAAAGCATTCATCCTAGTATAAGATGCATTTTAGGAATTTGGGGCGTTACAATATGTATGCATGCATGTATGTAAGTAAGTAAGTTTTAGGTTAATTTGTGTAATTTTTTGGGATATTTCAAAATTTGTGGAAAATTAGGAAAATTTGGGAAAAACTGGGGAAAATTGAAGAAATTTGTATGTATGTAAGTTTGTATAATTTGTATGTATGTATAATTATGTATGTATATATATATATATTGTATGTACATGTTGACATTAATTATAAAATATAAAAATCATACATACATGATACATGAAGGTCTCACGTCGTGCATAGAAATACCCATCCGACATTAGAAAATCACGAGATTAGAAATATACGCCCGGAATTTAAATCATAATTTAAAAGTGAGCTTAGAAATCCCACCCATAATTTAGTTAGAAATTAGTTTCGGGTTGTCCCCGTTTATTTAGGACAATTTTTTGATTACTTTATATAATTTCGAATGTGATTCCGCATTACATGATTGTTTGTTTAAGAAGGATTCAGTTATCATTTTCCATTTGCTCTCCGGGTATATATTGCTACATATATACTTGGGAGCTAAGAGGAAATGATACCGAATTTTTTTAAACAAACAATCATATAAAACATATTCATATATGAGATAATATGTATAATAAGTGGGTTTAGCAGCCTACCCTTTAGTTGTCAATTACCAATTCAAAAGTGGATAACTAAACCCTAAGTTATGTTTCAGTTCCATTATCTTCACTGCCGATAAAAGCTGGATTTTCGCTAACTCACATAAGTACAAGCAAGGATTCAATTATTTCACCTGAGTATAACCAACTAGACATTGACGACAATATTATATGTGCGTGTAAAAGATGTTGTAATTCTGGCTTAATAACCTTCACAAAAATGAAATATCATATGTTTATCACAGTGAAAGTTTGTTGGGTCTGCTGAACCTACAGATGAATTGAAAAGCCAAAATACGCTAACATCTAATCCCCACAAAATAGTACTCAGAAGAACAAGATCCTCCCAAAAGACTATTGACACAACAACTGCTAAGTAAACAACTGCGAATACAACAACTGCTAATCTAAACAGCGGCTGATAAAGAATGTCAAAGTCTGTTAGAGTTAAAGTATGTTGAGAAGATACAAGGTTAGTTGAAGCCCAATAGTTCTTAGGCTTCAACTGATTATGAAGGTAGATGTAATATGTAACAGATGTTAGGCTAGCAGATATTATTAATAGAATAGTAATTGTAATGTAGCAGATGTTAGAGTTTATTAGAAGTTGTTAGTTGTCAATGTCTTAGGTGACTTCAGCTTAGGTCATCAGATGTTGGTTTATCTATAAATAGAACAATGCCTGTACTGTTCTATTCATCACTCTTCACCAAACATTCTCTGTATGAACAAACGTTGAGTGATGAGGCTGAGGAGGAGATTGTAATTCTTGTACTAAAGTTAATATGTTATGATTGAATAGAAAACTACTTGATGAAAGCATTATCCTGTGTGTTATGATTTAAAAGTTAAATTCCACTGCATTTTCCATTTTTATTCAATTTTAATTCACTGTTTCATTACTTAAACATCATAACAATCAAACTCAGATACTAACAATTGGTATCAGAGCATGGTCAATTAAATTCGATCTAATCAATCAATTTAATATAAATAGATCAGCTCAAATTTGTTGATATCGTTTTGTTCATTGAATTGAAAACAGAGTAAAAGTTTATTTACATTCAAAGTTTTATAAACACACACTTTGTTTTATAAACAATCAGAGAATGACATCAATCGATCACGATCCACATAACACTGGCACGAACAACAAGCCTCCGATGCTTGTCAGATCAGAATACATTATTTGGCAACGTCGGATGAGCCATGTTCTAGCTCAACAGAACACTGGTTTCGGAAATCGATCATCTACGAACCACATGTCCCGATGGTTTCGAGTATTGAAGACCCCAAGGTTCTGGAGCCAAAGAAACTAGAAAACTACTCCGAGCAAGATTTTCACAAAATTGAGTTAGATGCTAAAGCCTCCAGTATTGTGGCAATAGCTCTACCAAATGATTTCTATGATGGGCTGTTACACTGTAACAATGCAAAGGAGTTATGGGATGCTTTGAAAGAACAATTTGGTGGAACCGAGGAAGTAATTGAAAACAATCATGAAATACTGAATCAACAATATGAAACATTTAGTCATGTAAAGGGGGAATCATTAACTCAACAATTTGAGAGGTTTAACTTATCCAAATTCAACTTTGAATCATAGATTCTTAAGGTCGTTACTAGATAAATTAGACACTATTGCAATAGTTATTTTAAACTCTCTTGGTTTTAAGGACTTCTCTCTAACCCATCTTCATGGTAAGCTCTTAACATATGAGAGAGATTAACCAGAAAAAGAAACTTCAGGATTCTGGAAAAGTATCTGATGATTATGTTTTTGGGAATATAACACTTTTGAGTCAAGATGAGGTGCCTGGTAACAGTAAGGATTAGAGTTATGATCATTTTATCGACATAACTTCTGGATTTAACTCCGATTCTTACTCACCCAACTATGCTTTTGCAGCTAGTGGTGATATCCAGGCATCTGACAACATGTCTTCTGAGTATAATGATCTTCAACATTTTGATCCCTTGGATTTAAAAGAAATAGACATTTTGCATCAACTGGCTCTACTCAGTATTAGAACTAATAAGTAGGGGTGTAAATGACACGTAGCGGCTCGAGAGCTACCCGGGATCGGCTCGGTAAAAAGCCTGAACGAGCCGAGCCTTAACGAGCCCGAGCCTCAAATATGGCTCGTTTAGTTATCGAGCCCGAGCTCGAGCCCTAGATACAAAGCTCGATTGGGCTCGCGAGCCTAAACGAGCCCAAACATATTATAAATTATTTATATATCTCTTATAATTTATAGCCCACATCTCCAAAGCCTAAGTTCTTATTTCATATGCCCATTTAATAACACTCGCGAGCCGAGCTTTTGCGATCTCGAGCCGAGCTTTGAGCTCGTTTGAGATTGTTCTCAAATCACCTCGAGCCGAGCCGAGCTCGAGCTTTTGATTTTGTTAGCGAGTCGAGCTCGAGCTCAAGATTGTAGGCTCGAACCGAGCCGAGCTCGAGCCCAGTCAGGCTCAGGCTCGGGCTCAGCTCGGCCCGTTTACACCCCTACTAATAAGTTTTTATAAGAAAACTGGTAGAAAATATCCAGGGTTGCAAGGAGGGTCAAAAGTGGGGTTGGATAAATCAAAGATTAAGTGCTATGAATGTCATCGAATCGGTCATTTTACAAGGGAATGTAGGAGTCAAAATGGAACACCTATGAACAACTATCCAAACCAAAGGCCTTAAACGAACACTTATTAATATTCATACTGATCCGCGAGAGGGGAGATCTTACTTACGTCCTGCGGATATCCTTGTGTTTGGTTGGGCGGGGGGCAAGCATGCATGTATTGACCTCACGGGGTCTCTCCGTTGGTGGCGTTGAGAGATAGTGGCTTCGTTCCAGGACAAGCGGTTTTGAGGGCGGAAGCTAGGAATGTGGCTAAGCACGAGGCAGCATGCCTAAAGAATCAACACATTTTCCTTCCGTTTGCCTTTGACACATTTGGGTCCTTAGCCCCTAAGGCGGTTCGTTTCTTGGAGCGGGTTCAGAAGGTGGTCCACAGCGACTCGCAGAGCCCAAGGAACCAAAGGTTTGTCTTCAGTAGAGTAGGCTTTGCAATTCAAAAAGGGATAGCGGCACAACTTGTTGCTCGCTTACCCATTATCAAGATGTAAACTTGACTTTTTTAATCTATGAATAAATATTTTCAATCAAAAAAAAAAAAATATTCATAATAACCCTGGCCCAAATGTGCAAAAAACTACCCATTTTGCATAGTCTGCAACCATTGTCCTAGTTCACTATGTCCAAACCACTGTCCCTCAAATTCAGTATGTTCAAACCCCTGTTGCTCATGCTCAAATGCCACAAGCTGCTGCTCCATAATCTGCTAATCTAGAAACCAGTCAACAAGGTTTCTTCACACAAGGATTTGTTGATTGGAGCAGCTTACTAGATGAGTTAACAAATGAAAACTTTGCTCTTGTTGCCAAATCTGAAAATGAACCAGAAATTTTTTGTTTCATGGCACTTGAGACAATTGTTGAGGGAATTGAATCTGAAGAAGTGGTTTTTGAATCTGAAAATGTGACTGATGAGTTTGTTGAGATAGTTGTTTCAGATGAAAGATTGAAGAAGAAGTTATGAATCTCTCTGATCCATGGAATGAAAATGATTTTGAGTGCAAGTGTGATTCTGCATTGATAGCTGCTGCTAAGGTATCTCCTCAAATCCTAACAGATTTATATTCAAAAAAAATGTGTAATAGCTTTTGCAAACATTAAAGAGGTGAATAAAAACCTTAGAAAGAAAATTTTAGAAGATGAAAATCAGTTTGAAAAACTCACAAAAGAGTTAAAAGCAAAATTAACTTAAAAAGAATATGAAATTAGCAGCTTCAAACATGAAGCAAGCATAACCAAAAAGCAGCTCCAAACTCTGATAGCAAAATATCAAAGTTGTAAACAGGAGCTTGAGTCTACCCAAGTTGAGTGTGAAAATGGGTAGAATCATGCAAAGGTTTTGAGATGCTACTCAACTAACAGACTAAAAGCAATGTAAAGTTTGGTAGTGGTTTTCCTGAATCCAATGACCAGGATTCTCAAAACACTGCTGAAAAAGAACCCAAGTTGGTTGAGGTTGCCCCCAAAAATCTGGAAGGTCAAGTAATTAAAATCACAAAACCAAATGGTAAGAAAATTGTTCTTGGAAAACCTGAAGGTTTCTCATCATTTGCTGAGATTGAAAAATATCAGTTTAAGCCAACATGGTCAGATGAGTGTGATGTTCTTGATAATTTTAAACCAGTAAATTTTGAAACCGTTGATGGTGTTAAAGAACAAAAAGTGAGAATCATCCCCTTAACTGATCTTCTAGCAGATGTTTGAACATTTGTTGAAAAGAAGAAAGAGAAAGGGAAGAAGAAAGAAAAGGATTTAAACTTGTTTTGCGATTTTTGTGAAAAGAAGAATCATGTTACCAAAAACCGTTTTCTTCTAAAAGCTTATGATATTAACAAAGGAACAAGTGTTTTTGTGAGTCTAAACTAAACTGTTCAATCTGTGGTAAAAAGAATCACAAAACCCAAGACTGTCTTTATCTCAAAAATTTTGATGTCAAAATAATAAAGTATAAAGCAAAAAATCAAATGAGTCAAGGGACTATTACTTCAAAAAGAAAATCCAAACAGAACTTTCAACCTGCTCAAACATGTGTTACCAAAAACTTAAATGAAAACTTTGCTCCCAGAGATGTCAAGGTAACAAATGCTCCACCCTCAAACAAGTATCCTAGAGGTTATGGACAACCACCATGTCATAGACTGCCACACGTTTATGAAGAGCCCAAAAGGCCTTCTAAACCAAAAGTGAAAAAAGATTCTCATGGTTACTATAATCTAATAGGAAATGGGCAAACAACTGTTGCACCAAGTGTTGACATACAATGTAACGCCCCAAAATTTCCTTATTTCTATTTAGTCTTGTTTAAGCGATTAATAGGGGGTTTACTAACCGAACTCATGACAAGGAAATATTAGTATTTCCATTTTGGCCTAATAACCGGGTTGGACTAGTTAGTTTAGAGGCCTAAATAAACACATAATGCTAAACCGGTGATTGTGAGGGACTAAACCTGCCCAAAGACCAAAGTTAAAATGTTTTTAAAACATATGATCATCTCCAAGGCAGGGAAATCGATCCCCACCCCAAAACACATACTAAAAACACACACTTAACCTAAAACTCAAGAACAAGCTGATTCAAGGCCAAATCGAAAGGGTTTTTGCTTGCATTTGCCCAAAAACGGGTCATCTAGGCCTAACAA
Source organism: Ambrosia artemisiifolia (assembly GCA_032199755.1). NCBI lineage: Eukaryota > Viridiplantae > Streptophyta > Magnoliopsida > Asterales > Asteraceae > Ambrosia > Ambrosia artemisiifolia. The sequence continues at coordinate 34,991,236 of CM063524.1, forward strand.
ACATCTAGGTAACATTCAATTTGCTTGATTTGTTGAATTGTTCATACATGGTTAAGTGATAACTATGTGTTGTTCTAAAAACGTGAAACTAAGAGTTAGTAGAGGTTGCTCTAGTCTTAGAGGGTCTCAATACATGTTAAATTGTGTGTGTTTTGCAAAATACTTGCATGATGATGGATTCTTAAGAATCCATGTTGTAGAAAGTATGGGTTTTGATAAAATGGTAGGAGATGCTTTAGAAGTAGAAAAGAATCATCTATGTTATGAATTTTGAATGAAACTCATGATTTGAATGCTTAAGCTTATGCTATGTTATTGAAATTGTGTTAAAAAGGGATTAATGAGGTCCTTTAGTCATAGAAAATAACCTTGTTTAAAGACGCCTACAAGGTGTTTGATGAAACGCCTAAAAGAAACTCGATTTCATTAGAGGCTACATTCTTGTGATAAAAACTTGTATGAGTATGTACAAATAAGCCTATGAGTAAGTACCTAAATGTTTGTGTGCAATACTCATCTAGGTGCCAAGCTTAAGTCTACGGGAAGCCACTCGGGTAAGGATTTGAAGCTAAAAGGTCACGACTAAGGTAAGTCACACCTATGACTTGTTATAATAAACATATGTATGCATAATCACGAATGGTAACTATGGTCGTATCATTTAGTAAAAGATGTTTTTGGTGGTTTCCAAGGGATAGAATAGGTTGAATAAAAACCCATGTCGCAAGTCATAGAGGCCGAGCGAATGAGACCAAGAGAAATGGCACATGTGGCCATGGACACGAGGCACCGCAAAACACGGCATAAATGACTTGGGCGGGAAGTCCTCTAGTCAAGTTGGGACTTGACAAGTGGTAAAAACCATAACTAGAACTTGGAAACCATGAATTCTTATGATTTAGATATGTGCAAAACTAGTCGGGTTAACTTAAAGATTGATAGATAATTCATGGTTTTTGGGTTAGAAACCGAACGAAGAATCCAAACATATATTTAATCATGTAAGAAGTATGTATTATGACCCATTAACAAGTCCCAAGAAGTCCCATAAATGGCCTTGAAGCTGCACTAAAAGTGTAGCTAGATGCAGGAAAAAGGGCAGGTTTACCCGCCCGGGCAGAACACTTACCCGGCCGGGTAAAGGTTCTGATGAAAGAAGGTAGTTTCTAACAGCAGGTTTACCCGGCCAGCTAAAACACTTACCCGCCCGGGTAAAGGTTCTGATGAAAGAAGATAGTTTCTAACAGCAGGTTTACCCGGCCAGGTAAAACACTTACCCGCCCGGGTAAAGGTCATGTAAAAAAAACTTCATTTTATTATCTTTTCAATACTAGACATTCATGTTAACGAATAACGGGTTACTTAATTGTGTTTAACCCCAGGTACTTAACTACGCTAAATGGTTGGTGATCAAGGCTTGATAGAAGAACCGAACGCGCTCAACTTGTCCGCTTCCGCAACGTTTAAATTAACCTTTTAAAAAAACTTGGTTTTTGGAAAATATTTCGTAGTCATGTTTAAGTACTAATGCTACTCCACATATCTTTTTGGAACCTGATGTGTATGGACTAAATGTTGATGTGTTATGTAAATGATGAAATGTTTTGAATTAGAACTTCCAAACCAAGTAATTTCTCGCTCAATTACTCGTATTAATGGGACGGGTCTTACATACAAACATGGCAAATGGTCAAAAATAGTTGTTGAGTTTGGTCCAAAAACTCGTTCAAACCACTAACTATTCTCCTAAACTTAAGGCTAGAAAGTCTAAGAACCTATCCAAAGCCAACTTGGATTTGGACACTCACCAAAACTAATTCATTACTAATGTACAAGGAGCTTATGTGTCACACCCCGCCAAGGCGGAAACACGAGGATGTGATTTGAAAGGTTTTCAAGCACAAGGTTCAAGCAACACATAAGATGTAATTTAAAATGATACCATCAAACGATAAACATAGTCGTACATAGTAAAGAAAAACATAACATTGTCTGAAAATCATTGTACTAAATACCGAAACATGACATGACCAACATTATTGAATTTCAACCGGTGATGATACCACGACATGCACACTCGAACCCCTCTCCCAAGTCCCTGCTCCTCATGTTCAATTACCTGAAAAACACGGGTAAAAGATTTATCAACATAATGTCGATGAGTTCACAGGTTTTAATGTATCATGTAAAGTGCTCGTGAAATTCGTGTATGACCAATCAAAGGATAGCTAAGCGAATGATTACTGTGCAAACCATGAGTCCCATAACCAAACCTCTTGACTATTGTGCCTTGCGCATTGTACAATAAAGACAACGTATGTATAGTAGAATACTAACTCTCTTGTATGTAACCAATTAGAGCGACTAACCAAGAGTGGGGGTATCAAGCCAATAGATCTATTTAAGTGTTCCATGGCTACAGTTAGCTAATGGTTACAATGTAAATGTAAATACGAGGACTATCAAACTCATGAATCGAATATCTCATGTTCCACATGGTAGTCATGATAGAATATCACCCAAAATGTAATGTACTAGATATGTAGCATGTTTATCCCCCAAAAATGTAAAAATAGTAAAATGGGGCCGTGAAACTTACCCGATGACGGGATGTGTGGTCTAGTACAACGGAGGAATGAGATAACTATCGTCCTGACCGTAAGTGCCCTATGATTATCAAGGGCATAGTACGTTGTATGTTCTTTGTTGTTTACCATACAAGTTGTTCACCCGACTTGTAGACTCTTATGTTTGTTATAGTGGGCCATTGTTCGTGCACTTGAAAATTATTACTTGTTTTATGTGCACTTTGTAAAATGTACAGTTTCGTGAATCCCGGAAGTTTTATTGTGAAAACGTGTTTATTGTTAACAAAATGGCCCCACACATTATCATAGGTAATATAATATTCCCCAATCTAACATGTGTGGTGTATTTATGGAAAAATCAAAGGTTTAACATATGTTATATCATATTGTGGTGTTAAACTAGTTTTAATATGTGTTTGATACCTCTTAACGTATGTTTATGACTATAGCCGAAACCCTTGTATGAATAAGCGACCTTGAAACCGATTGTTTAACATATTAAAACGACTCACTAGTGTTAATCAATGCACATATGAATGATCATGAGTGAATGTGGGTGTGCTTCCACGAAATCATGTGTATTTTCATGCACAATTTAAGATTGTTTCAGATCCACATATATATACATGTTTTGATTTCAAAAGTTAAATTTTTGTTAAACACAAGTGACATTTTTGTAACCCATTCGGCCCTTGGGCATCCATTTTTATAGGTCGACCGATTATATAGGGGTGTAGAGGTTGTGTTCACTTAGGCGAATGTGATACATATAAGTTTGGAAACAAAACCAGTTATTTGTGAATGTAACGTCAATATAATAACCTTCTAGTGGCGTTGGTCGATGATTAAGGGTCGTGGGTTCATGGGCCGAATGTTTAGTCCTAGGCCGATGGTTATTCAAAGAGACAAGCCATGATTCGGGTGAAAATCTAAGTAAAAGAATCTAAAGAAAAGAAAGGAAAAGGGGGTCAGTTCTCATACCAAGTGTTAGTGCTGAAGCTTGGTTCCTTTTCGAATCCACTTGTAGCTTGAGGTTACTTGGTAGGGGTCGATTGGTGGTTTAGAAGCTTGAAAGTTTATGGTTTTGGTTTATTGATTGAGAGAGCCAATTGAAAAGGAGGTGTAGGAATCGGTTATGTGATGTTCTGGTGTAGAGTTTTGGATGATCAATGGAACTTATATAGGTGCATATCATGGATGCTCAAGCCTTCATGGGATTAGAGTTGGGATAGTACAATACCAATTTGGTGAAATTTCATGACAATCAGTTGTCATTTGGCTTGTCATTAGTCGATCAATATCATCATTCTCATCATAATCTTCGGCCGATTATCATTCATCATAGAAGGAGTATAAGGTCTTGCATATGGGAAATAATCTCGGTAGTACACTTCTATATGGAGGTAAGATAGGGACATGACATGGAGACAAGGATTGTTCAAGTGAAGTGATGGTTCCATGTTTCTTCTTCTTGGCCGATTAGGTGTCGAACAAACAAGGAAATTCTAGTGTGAAGATATGGGTTGGTACAGAGTTGACTTAACTTAATTGGTGTAAGATTTGGACATTGCCTTGACAAAGACTTATGAATGGTTCTTGGTTTGGGTTCGGCCGAATAGAACAAAGGGAAGGATTCTTTATTTTGAGTTAAGATCATTCCAAATGTAATGTTGTGACATTGATCATAGATTACTAAAAGGGTATAAGTTGTTGTCATGCATGTCCTTGGTGTTCTTCTTGTCATCGACACATGGATGGTAAGACAAAAGAGCTGTGGCAACTTTACTTACCTTGGAATCGCACCATAGCAAAAGATAGGTTCATTCTATGATAATTTGGTTGTCATAGGCAAGGTTTTTGTGATCATGTGTGTGTGTTTGTAGGCGGCCGATGCAAGAGAAGAAAGAAGAGAGTTAGATTGTTAGTGTTATTTAGGAAAGGTTCATGCATAGGGAGATGCCCTATCATTCAAGTGTATGTATGTATACGTATGTATATATGGGATTGTAGATATGACTTGGCCAAATATACATATATATGCATAGGTTTCTAGCACTAAGTGTCTTGTTTAGATTGTTCTCTCTCTCTCTCTCTCTATATATATATATATATATGTATATATATATACATATATAGGGGGAGGATAAATTGAAAACCCTCCACAGTTAAAGAAACTATGCAAACTTTATTTAAACCATCCATATTACATGATCAATGGTCCTTATTTAATCTACCTTTTTCATATTTAATAAAGATTCAAAATATGACTAAAAAGTACCAAGGGCAAATATGTAAACCAATATGTTTTCTCTTTCCTGACATATCTTACACATTTTTTCATTGACACATTACACACATTACTTTCTCTCTCATTCTTTATTTTTTTCTCCCTTTTCCAGCTCTCACTTTTTTTTAACCTTTCCGACAACATCTACACTATAACAAAGACAAGTTCATTGTAAAGAATAAGAACTCTAAAAAACACATGACAATTAAAACAGCTTACAAAATGTTATATTGTAACAAGATAAATAATAGACAAGTCACAAAACATGATATATAAAACTGGCTACATTGTAAATAGCAATGTTAATAATTTTTACATTGTAACAAGACATGTTACAGTGTTACATACGAAAACCATGGTCTTTCATAAAAGAGCATGATGACTGAAACATGTTATAAAACATGATAAATAAAACATGTTACATTGTAAAAAGCAATTGTTGATAACTTTACAGTGTAACAAGACAGGTTACAGATGAAAATCACATAGTCTTTCATAAATAAAAAAAAGTAATGACCAAAACATATTATAAAATATAATAAATAAAATAGGTTACATTATAATAAGCAATTTTAATAATTTTTACATTGTAACAAGATATGTTACATACGAAAACCACATAGTCTTTCATAAAAAAACCATGATTAATGAAACATGTTAATAATTATTAACACAATTAATGTTACGCTGAAACAATTTATGTTATACGAAACCATATTTTTTCATAGAAAGAAACATAAATTACTAAGACCGGTTATAATATGGTATATAAAAATGAATGTTATACAAATTTGTAACAATGATAGGACAGATTACATATGAGTTCAAGTTGATATTGTACTAAAAAATGCATATAACATCAAAGTAACATTAAACTAAAATATTGTATAAACAAAAGCCAATGTCTCATTATAAAGTGTTTACATTTCAAATTGATTTTTTTTGTAAAAAAAATATTAATAATGACGAACCCCCATTTTTTTAATATTATTAATATTCCATTAAGAAAATGTTAATAATCTCTAGTGGTAGAAGTCAAATATATTAATAACAAAATTATTACTAAGATGACCCTCTAAATGTTTTTAAGTCATGACAGTGGTAGAAATTTTATATTAATACAATTACCAACTTAACGGTACTTTAACGACTTCTTTATGTTAACTGCTTCTTATATGTAACCGCTTTTTCTTTATTTTTTTATTCCTCTTCTACTATGTTTTCTTATACACTTTTATCACCACCTGCCACGTATTTACAACTGCTTCTGTCTTCCCCCTTCCTTCTCCTACATTGGCGGTTTTCTTACAAATTTTCTTCCATATACACACCTATTCTTCTCACCATCTCCCTTTTGATTTCACCGTAGACATCTACACAATTAATCTTTATTGGTATTTTCTCTATACTCCACCTTCATTTGAATTTGTATATACTAAGACTATCAATCACTGTTAATCCAACTATAGCTTTTAACCCTCAAATTGAGTGTCATTCAATATCCAAAGTTAAATTGAATAGAAGTGATAGAAAATGGGTGTGGTGAGAAATCAACTTTTGCATGATTGATTTGGTTCCTTTCCTGTTTATTATTCAATTTTAATGAATCTTTAAACTTTTAATTAGACCGGATGTTATTAGTTTGGGTTTTATTACTAGATTTTGTGATTGATTTGGTTGCTTTCGATTGTTTTGGGTTTGATCATGTTTGTTTTTTGTCTTTATGTTCCAGGTTTTTTTTTTCACTATTGACATGCATTTTGTCCAGATTTATTATTGATTGTTTGTATAATTTTAATAAACTTAAACACAATAAAACGATCTCGATCTATAATGAAAGTGATGCAGTGGGCAGTATGTAAGTCATAAGAATGTGATTGGCATTTGAAATCGATTGGGAAATTAGGACCATTTGTTCTTATTTTTTTTTTGCAGAGTTGGAATTGGATTATAGTTTGTTAATTGTTTTTTTTAAATCCGTTGGAAATACGAAAGGAGGATTGGTTCTATATCATCACCATGATGGGTAAGTTGGGTTTTTCCAGCATGTAATTCCGGCGAACGAAGTTTCCCATACAAATTATCATTTCACCTATAAAGTCAAACATGGTACCCTGTATTATAGACAACATGACAATCGACACACTAATCACCTTTCCATTTGACCCGTTTAGAAAGACATAATTTACGAACATCAATTACTTCATTTCTCTTTTCATTTGTGAATTTCCCGTTTGTATGTAAACAATGTTACACTTTTAATACGTGGATTTTTAGCCCTAGCAGATCTATATTAATGATAAGTAGTCTTTGGTTCATCACTTATAATGTTGAATAGTTGTGCTTAATAAATCATGTATCTCGACTTAGACTAATAAGGTGACCTAGAGTTAAATGTTTTGCTATAACAAAATTTTGCATATTTAATATTAAATAATGTGTAATCAATATCCCACAGCAACGCGCGGGTTGCGTCTACTCGTTTTGTAAAAAAAATAGATCTAAAAAAGGATGACAAAAACAGATCTGAAAACAAGATTACAAACAGATCTCGTTGCTTACATGCTTAACAAAATTTAAACTGTTTGCTAGTCTTCCACATGATCGACAACCACTAGAGGAAAATCATTTGCCTTCGCTCCGCATCAATTTTTGTCGACTCTACACCAGATTTGGTGTTATTTAGTGTCATCTCTGTTTTCGTTTTTCAGATTCGTTGCAGATAAATGGTCTTAGGTGGTGATACTAGGCGACGATGGTGACAAAAACAAAATGAGACTTATTTTGCATCGTCGGTGGTGGTGTCGGACTTCTCTGTAACACCCCAACCGATGGCGGAATCATCGAGGTGCCACGTAGTGACGAATGTTCAATAGCTCATGGACTAAAGTGTAAATTTAGATACATTGATTAAATAGTTTATTACAATGAAATAAAATACAACAAGTCTAAATGTCAACTAAACTGAAATACAATGAATCAAAATCTAAATATAAACCCGAAAGCTTAAAGAATGCATCTCAAAATAACCTGAAACATGTACAAAATAATTTGGTCAATACAAAAATTGTATTGGTGAGCATACCCTATTTTTGAATACATATAGTAGAAAAAGTGATTAGCAATTCATGTGTTGTATACCGTTTGCAATTATGTATTTAAGCAGTATCAGTCAAAATCAACCCTAAGACAAGACAACACTTTGAAAACCATTTTTGAGTATAATGAATCACAAGACAATGACTAAGGTCTCTCAACAGAGTCACAAGGGGTATATACCATAGTACTATTCATTGAAATGCTAGGCCACAAGGTTAATGGTTTTGACAGTCATAGACACACAAAATAACATAACGCAAACACACATGAGAATTGCCATTAATGATAAAATAACATTTGATAATAGTGTACATGTATAGCCCCAAAAGAGTAAAACATGAAAAAGGGGAAAGATATACTCACAGTTTTGCTGAGCGTATCCAATCCAACAAAACTTGTCACAAGATTAATTTGGGAATTCCGAAGAATTCAACCTATACGTATAAGCATACTAATGAGGAAAGTGTCTTAAAAGTCTAAAGCATCTAGAATCTAAGGCATTAGGGTTTGCTAGACTTATGTAGAGAAGATGAAGTTTTATTATATCTTGAATGTAATAATAATTTTTAAATAAAATATATTATGATTCACGATCAAATATGTGACTAAGAAAATGTAATATTATGTTTTCACATATAGGACTATTTTCTATTTTATAGAAAAATATCCATAAAACATATTTTAATAATTTACACTTAACTGAATAATTAATTATATCTAATTAAATGTAAATAAACTAAAAATACAAGATATGATCCAAAAATGATATTTTCATGAAAAATAATTATTTTCTGATGTATAACAGTGAAAATAATTTTTCCATAATTTTTCTCCATTTATTTGTATTAAAAATGAATTTAATGGGTTTAAATCATGTTTAAATGATTAAAAATAGAAAAATTAATAAAAATGAATGTTTTCAGGTCCACCAATTTTTATTTCTGTTCATATTGTTTAGAAATAATTTTCCTGAAAATTTGGGATTAAAATCATTAAAAATGGATTTTTAATCAATTAATTATGATTAATAAAATTTAAATTAATAAAAATACGAAAATAGTTTATTTTCCAGAAAATTTCAATGTGATAATTTTATTTATGGTGTCAAGATGTTATGTCTAAATTTCATAATTTTTGAAGCAAAAATGAATTTTCTATGATTAATATAAGATTTATATATATATAAATGTATAAATCATTAAAATAACAAATAAAACAAAAAAATAACAAAAAAAAGGATGGCCAGGAACCGGCCTTTGAGAGGCTCAAACCTGAGCCATGCGTTTGATACACACCACAAACAACCACTAGGCCAAAGCCTTGTTTGTTGATTTATGTTAAAACTAAAATATATTTAATCATTACTACCAACATCATCTTCTTCACCACATAACTAGCCAAGAACCCTAACCCTAAGTTAAAATTCAATAATCCGATTACAACAAGATTAACCCCTGAATTGATAGGGCTTTTAAAGAGGAAGACTAACTAAATGAAATGGCATAAAAGAATCGAACTTACAATGTGTATAGGACTCGTAAACGGGACTTCAAGGTCCGAACAAAAGCATGGTCAAAAAAGGTTTTCTGGATTGACTTTGTCGTGGTTTTTAGTGGGTTTCGAACGAGTATGAGTGCAGAAACAAAACGGTGGAATCATTTTATATAATGGATGGTTAAAAATGCGTTTTTTGAGGCGTTTTAATAACTCCGGTCGGTTACCACTTTAGATGCGATTAATACTTGATTAAACCATGTTAAATGCTCGTTTTAAATCTTGAAACAGGTCATTCATTGATGGAGAAAGCGTTTGGGATCATTAAAGTCTTGAAACGGCATTAAACTCGCGAATTAAGGCCTCGCCGGAAACGATTCCGGCGGCCGGAATTTGCTTCGCCGGAAAACCAGGTCTGGAAGCAGAAGGAGTGCATATTTTTTTAAAACTTTTGCCTATTGTCAGTTTTAGTCCCTCATGTTTAACCTTGTTAGTTTATTATATAACTAAGTTAGTTTTTCTTTTATAAAACTTTAACCAAGTTAACTAGATTAACCTGGAATGTCTTTAAAGCTTTATAAAACTTTTAAAAAAATTTATAAAATCTTTTAAGAATACCTTTCAACATACACATTTGATTAAAACTTATACCCGATCCATATTAAATATAAATGTTGAATTTTTAGTTCGCTCAAAAATTAAATTTGAAAACGACGAACTTTACAAGGGCTATAATGGAAACATTTGAAGGACTATTATTGTAAATTTGATGAAAGACGAGGGTGACGATTGTCACATTCTTAGTGACCGGATCTCTCTCACTCTCCCTCTCTTTCTTTCTTTGTCCTTGAACAGTCACTCGGATATGGGTTGTTGTGGTTGTTACCCAGATCCGACCACCACAAAAATGTGTCTTTGTTACAGATCAGACCACCACAAAAAAGAGAGAGGAAAAGGGTCGATTAATCATTTTTTGTTATGGTTGTTACCCATATCCGACCACCACAAAAATGGGTATTTGTTACAGATCAGACCACCACAACCCGGTTGATAGAGATGAAGGTTTGGTTTGTTAGAAAAGAAGATGAATGAGAGAGATAGAGAGTTATGGAGAAGATGAATGAATGAGGAGAACGAGAGAGTTATATAGATGATGAATGAGGAGAGAGAGAGAGAGAGAGAGAGAGAGAGAGAGAGAGAGAGAGGAATGAGATGTATAGGGTGGACAACTTGGCAGAGATGGAAAGATAAAAAACACAAGTTACCTAAACTACCCTTTACAACATATTTAATAAGGAGGACGTGGACACACAAGAACCATAGAATAAGTTTCTAAAGTTTCTTTAATTGGAGGGGGTTTTCTATTTATATTTCCCATATATATATATATATATATATATATAGGGCAAGGATCAATGGAAAACCCTAATTATTTCGGAAAACTCTAGTAAACCCTTAGAAAAACCTACTTCCCAAGCTTTTTTTTTTGAAAAAATTAGGGCATGTAATATACATGTTTTAAGAGTTTTGAGCCAAAAAAATCAAAAAAGCGCCGAACAGTTTTTTTTTAAAAAAATAAAATAAATTTTCATCATAACATATGTTACCAGTGCAAAAAAAGGCTAACATATGTTATGATGCACAACTTATTTTATTTTTTTTTAAAAAACCGTTTGGCGCTTTTTTGATTTTTTGGTTCAAAACACTTAAAAACATGTATTTTACATGCCCTAATTTTTTCAAAAAAAAAAAAAAGCTCGGGGAGTAGGGTTTTCCGGGGGATTTCCGAAAAACACAGGGTTTTCCATGGATGCTTCCCATATATATATATATATATATATATATATATATATAGAGAGAGAGAGAGAGAGAGAGAGAGAACAATCTAAACAAGACACTTGGTGCTAGAAACCTATGCATATATATATATATATATATATATATGTATATTCAGCCACCTCATATCCACAATATATATATAGGGTTAGGATACTGTGAAAACCCTTGTTATAATGAAAACTCGGGAAACCCTGACTTGCTGAGATTTTTTTTATATGAAAATTTTAGGGCATGTAATATACATGATTTTTAGCATTTTGAGTAACACATGTTAAGAGAAATTATCATGTGTTAACATGTGTTACCCAAAAACTTAATTATTTTTTTTAAGAAAAAGTGTTCGGCGCTTTTTTGATTTTTTTGGCTCAAAATGCTTAAAATTATGTATATTACATACCCTAAAATTTTCATATAAAAAAAGCTCGGGAAGTTAGAGTTTCCAGAGTTTTCACTAGCTATAACAAGGGTTTCCAATATAACCTTATACTATGTATATTTGTAGCCTAAGTACCACACATATATATATGTACATGAGATGTTATTGATATCCCAAGTTATCTATAGGAATAGATCTTTGAGTGTTAATGTATATGGATGTGGTGTAATGTGTCCATAACAAGTGTAGTTATGATAATATTATTAACCATGCAATAAATACATATGTTAATTGAGGTTAAACATGTGTTGTTGGATGGTGTTATCTCATGTTAACACAAGTTTGTACTTCGGGTAATGTTTCATGACTTTGTGTGTGTTATTTCTCATAAAACATATTGTGAATTACTCGGATTTGTGTGGAATTGTGCAATTTCCCACATGGTATAGTCACGCGTATGGTTGTATGACTATACATAGTGATTAGATATCCGGTTGCTCTTTGTTGAGCGTGTGATTGGTTTGTTTGTTCAACGCCAATTGTCTCAGATATTTCAGGTGTTGTATGCGTAAACGGGTGATCTATTGAATTTCTGCAATAGTTCTGGCTTCACTAGACTGGCCGGGTATAGTGTTTGCATAGATGTCTAATATGCACATGAAATGACAATATTAAGTCAAATTTGTAATGATGTTGACATGAATTGTTGGCTGGTGTCGCATTATGCATGCTTAGACAAGTTGTGGTATGTAGATAGTGGAGGCTCCGGGCACATGACAGGATGTAGAGCCCTACTCTTGGACTTCTTAGTTCATGGAGGGGGTGATATATCTTTTGGTAATGATTCAAAGCGTAAGTTGTTGGGTTCTGGGACTGTTCAAGCTGGGAGACTCAAAATTTGAAAATGTCAATCTTATTAATAATCTTAAATTTAATCTTCCTGGTGTTTCACAAATGGGTCACAAAGGCTACGTGGCATAGGAGATTGGGTCACACCAACCTTCAAACTATCAACACACTCCCAAAATAAAGCCTTGTAAGAAGTCTTCCATCAAAAGAATTTAAATGTGATGAGCATTGCATTTCTTTTTTAAAAGGAAAACAACATAAAAGCTCTTACAAATCTATTGATGAGTCCAAAACTAGTTAGTGTCTTCAAATGTTGCACATAGACTTGAGAAATAATATGACTTGCCAGTAAAAGTCATTAGAAGTGACAATGGAATAGAGTTCAGAAATAACTAGCTGGATTACTTTTGTGTTAAAAGGAATTGTGAGGCAGTTAAGCATTCAAAGAATACCATAACAAAATGGGGTGGTTGAAAGGAAAAGCAAAACTCTTACTGAGGTTGCAAGGACTATGCTAGCAGACTCTGGTTTACCAATCTCCTTTTCGGCAGAAGCTGTAAGCACTGTTTGCTATGTTCAAAACAAAGTTTTAATCAACCCTAGACATCAAGAGACTGCTTATGAAATCTTGTTCAAAATCAAACCACTGATATCATTTTTCCAAAACTTTGGATGTCCATGTTTCATTTTAAATCTAAAAGATTCGATTTCAAAATTTGCAGCCAAGGTAGATTGAGGTTATTTTCTAGCATATTCTTCTACAGCCAAGGCCTACAAAGTGTTTAACACAAGGACTAAGAATATAGAAGAAACTTTGAATGTAAAGTTCAATGAACTTGTATCCTTAAAAATCCCAGTAAACCTTACAGAACTATTTGATTTATATAAATTCAAATTTGAAGATTTACAACAAAAACTAACAGTGCAGGTACATCACAGTTTCAACAACAAGATTACAGATTTGTCATAGTGATTCCATATCACTACAAAGTCTTTTCTGCACCAGGGAGGACAGATGGTTAAATCATCGGTCAAAACTCTACCATTGCTGTGTCAACCATTATTGACCAGTCCTACCATCAAACCACTATTTCACCAAGTTCTTCCATTATCGAAACAACTGCTGACAAAAGTCAGTCCACCTTTACTCTACTTGGACCTATTCCCTCTCGTCCATTTCAATCATCTGTTGGAACTACAAAAGTGCAAATAGATTTTACAACAGATGTCACAAATCTTTGTCCCTCACCTCAAAATGCCATTATTCCATACAAAGGAGATTTATTATACCTTAGAGCTCATCCACCAGACCAGATTATTGGCAACATCAATGAAGGGGTGCTCACAAGAAGTCAGTCCTCAAATATTTGTCTTTTTGTTGGCTTCCTCCCACTTACACAACCTGTCAAGTACCAAGAGGCAGTGAAAGACAACAGTTGGGTAGAAGCCATGCAATAAGTGTTCCTTCAGTTCAAAATACAACAAGTATGAGAACTTATACCACTACCAAAGGATGTTTGTCCAATTGCAAAAAGTGGGTCTTCAAAAACAACACTGATGAAATGCAATTGTTTGCAATAATACAACAAGCACTGTATATTATTGTATTTTTGTTAGGTCTATTTGATGAAAACAAATATATTTGGAACCGCACCCAAAGTTGTATGCTCTTTAAATGGGTGTGGAAATAAATTCCACTATTTATACAACTTGCATAGTCAACGGTGTTAGGTTGATGGTACGTGAATGTGATGTGAAATGCACAGCTCAAAACTTTGGGTTCCAGTGGAGGGAGAAAATGGTGAGAAATTTAATAGGCAATTACAAAAGATTATTGAGATACTTTATCCTATGGGGTATTCAATTATCCTATTTTGGTTTAAGTGGTTCGTTACCCAAATGGGTGTTAGAAATGAAAATAATATCACTGGTATCAAAATAGAACACGAATGGGACAAAGAAGATCAACTCATATTTGCTTAGTAAGCAAAACAAGTGTTCTACATCCAATAAACTTCTCATAGAAAACAAAACAATAATAATTGGTGGGTTTTTGTGGGTGTTAATCATCGAAAAATCTGGGATCGACCATTAGACGATAGTCATGTTGAGAATGTTGAAGTTGTTGACAATGACTTTGCCGAAGATGTTGACGTTGTACATTACAACTCTTAATCTAATAGCATACTTTTCATCGACTTCAGCCAAAAACTTCAAAATAATGATGGTCATGTTACTGAGAGTGAGACTGCAACTGGAGTTGATCCACCAACTTCACCGTCAAAGAGGAGTCTGACTACAAGATTGATTATGGTGAGAAGGATCCCGATTAGAAACGAAGTTGGTCCTCTTGATTGGTGCGCCTTGCGCATTGTATAATAAAGACAACGTATGTATAGTAGAATACTAGCACCCTCTTGTATGTAACCGGTTATAGCGATTAACCAAGAATGGGGGTGTCAAGCCAATAGATCTATTTAAGTGTTCCATGGATACTGTTAGCTAATGGTTACAGTGTAAATGTAAGTACGAGGACTATCGAGCTCATGAATCGAATATCTCATGTTCCACATGGTAGTTATGATAGAATATCACCCAAACTGTAATGTACTAGAAATGTAGCATGTTTATCCCCAAAAAATGTAAAAAAGTAAAATGGGGCTGTGAAACTCACTTGATGACGGGATGTGTGGTCTAGTAAAGCGGAGGAATGAGATAACTATCGTCTTGAAAGTAAGTGTCCTATGATTATCAAGGGCATGGTAAGTTGTAATGTACGTTCTTTGTCGTTTACCATACAAGTTGTTCACCCGACTTGTAGACTCTTGTGTTTTTTATACGTGGGCCATTGTTCATGCACGTGAAAATTATTACTTGTTTTATGTGCACTTTGTAAAATGTACGGTTTCGTGAATCTCGGACGTTTTATTGTGAAATTGTATTTATTGTTAATAAAATGGGCCCCACACGTTATCATAGGTAATACAATATTCTCCAATCTAACATGTGTGGTGTATTTATGGAAAAATCAAAGGTTTAACATGTAACATCCCGACCGATGGCGGAATCATCGAGGTGCCACGTAGTGACGATTGTTTAATAGCTCATGGTACTAAAGTGTAAATTTGAATATATTGAATAAATATTTTATTACATTGAAATGCAATACAAAAAAAATACAATGATTCTAAAGTATCAAGTCTAACTAAAACATAATGAAGTCAAAACTTAAATATAAATCCAAAAGCTTAAAGAAATGCCTCAAAATAACCTGAAACATGTACAAAATAATTTTGTCAACACATATAATGTATTGGTGAGCATACCCATTTTGTTCAAAAAGTATTTCGCAATTTATGTGCTATGATATTTGTAATATGTAAAAGGGTCAAAATCAAGCCTTACATCGTTCAACAAGCGTTCATACATCGTTCAATAAAAACCATAACAATGACTAAGGACTTAACTCGTTCACGTAAGTCAATCAAGGGATATAATTCGTAGTACTACTCATTGTTAGGTGCGGCCCAAAGGTTAATGACTTTGACAAATCGTTCATACAATTCACACGAAACATACCAATGAGCACATTGCTTTATAAAGAATATAGGTAAGTTTAATAATAATGGTACATGATTCACCCCAAAAGAGTAAAGCAGTAAAAGGGGGTTAGATATACTCAAAGTTTTGCTAAGCGATTCGATAAATCCAAACAAAAACTCGTCACAAGATAGACTTGGGAATTTCGAAGAATTCAACCTATACGTATAAGAATACTAATGAGGGAAAAACGACTTAAAAAGTCTAAGGTATCTAGGGTCTAAGGCATTAGGGTTTGCTAGGCTAGGTAGGGAAGATGAATTTTTGTGATAACTCGAATTTAATCATTTTGAATAAAATATATCATGATGTAAGATCAATTATGTGACTAAGAATGTTTTAACGAATTTTTAATCAATTAGATATGATTAAAATAATTTAAATTAATAAAATAACGAAAATAATTCCACAAACTAAAAATATAATAATTTTCTATGAGGTGTCAAGAACCTAAATTTTCATAATATTTTTGGATCAAAAATGAATTTATTATGAATATTTAAAGATTTAAAAGAATTTTAAATGTATAATATAAAGTTTAAAATAAGAAAATGAAAGAAATAAAAAAAAGAAAACAGAAAAGTGGTGGGGCTAGGATCGAACTCGAGTTCCCCCACACACACCACAATACTAACCACTACACCAAAGACTTGTTTGTTAATGTTTTTGAAACAACAATATTTTTATACAATAACTCAATGTTCATCTTCTTACCCAATTCACTTTCTAAACCCTAACCCTAACACCCGAATCAATAACCTAATAAAAGAACGATTAAACATCTGTTTTAAGGGGCTTTTGACCAGGGAAGACTAATAACAAAAACGACATAAACGATTTGAACTTACAAACTTGTTAAAGTGTCGAATTCGAAGATCGCAGGTCCGAAAATCCAAGCTAAAAACCGAGCGATTTGGTAATATTCTATTATTTTTCTACGTGGGTTTAGGTTTTGGAATGAAATGGGACGATCGATTTATAGTTATAATCGATGAAAACGAGCGTTTAAGACCCATTAACAAGGTCGACGGTTACCTAGTAAAAACCCGATTAAAGCTTGTTTTAAATACGTTAAATGCCTATTAAAACCCTGTAACGACCTGAGTAATGATGGAGAAATCGAGACAAAGCAATAAAAGTAAAAATGATTAATAAGGCTTCGCCGGTCGGAAATTCGGTCGCCGGACTGTTTGGCTGGAAAAACAAGGGGGCGGGACCTTGAGGTTTAATTTCAAGGTTCTAAAAATTTCAATTCCAATCCCTGAGGTTAGTTTAGGTTAGTTGTATTATATTTTGGTTAAGTTTTTCTTTGGAGAAGTTAATCAAAGTTACTTATTTAACCCAAAAATGTTTTTTTTTAATAAAATCTAATCCGAATAACGTTTCAATATACGCATTTTATTTAAACGTAGTTACGATCCATGATAAATGCAAATGATAATTTTGAGTTCGCTCATTTATTAAATTTTAAAACGACAAAACTTACAGGGACTAAAATAGAAAAAAAATTGATTACACGAAGGACTATAATTGACAACTTGTTAAAGGATGAGGGTGACGGGTGTCACATAACATATGTTATATCATATTGTGGTGTTAAACAAGTTTTAACATGTGTTTGATACCTCTTAATGTATGTTTATTATTATAGCCGAAACCTTTGTATGAATAAGCGACCTTGAATCCGATTGTTTAACATATTAAAATGACTCACTAGTGCTAATCAATGCACGTATAAATGATCATGAGTGAATGTGGGTGTGCTTCCACGAAATCGTGTGTATTTTCATGCACAATGTAAGATTGTTTCGGATCCACATATATATACATGTTTTGATTTCAAAAGTCGAATTTTTGTTAAACACAAGTGACCATTTTTATAACCCATTCGGGCATTGGGCATCCATTTATATTGGTCGACCGATTATATAGGGGTGTAGAGGTTGTGTTCACTTAGGCGAATATGATACATATAAGTTTGGAAACAACACCCGTTATTTGTGAATGTAACATCCATATAATCACCTTCTAGTGGTGTTGGTCGATGATTAAGGTTCGTGGGTTCATGGGCCGAATGTTTAGTCCTAGACCGATGGTTATTCAAAGACACAAGCCATGATTCGGGTGAAAATCTAAGTAAAAGAATCGAAAGAAAAGAAAGGAAAAAGGGATCAGTTCTCATACCAAGTGTTAGTGCCGAAGCTTAGTTCCTTCCCGAATCCACTTGCGGCTTGAGGTTGATTGCTAGGGGTCGATTGGTGGTTTAGAAGTTTGATAGTGTAGGGTCAAAGAGGATTGACAAGCCAACATAAACCTTAGTCTTATATCCTCTTAACATTTTGTGAAACTGCTGAAGAAGAAGAAGACATGTAAAAGTTCTAAAGAGTAGAAGCACCAGAAGTTCTGAAGATAAACCATACAGAATATCTGAAGAACCGCTGAAGACAAAATCCTGAAGATCAGAAGTTTGTCATTCATTAGCACTTTCATTAGAAGATTCTAACCGCCCTTTAATCTCAGCAGTTTAGTATTATATTAGTTAGCTTAAAGTCTTTGTTCAAGTTTCAATGCTACAGCCTGTTGTAGCATTATCTAAACATTATTTTAAACTTTTAATTACTTAGTATGTATGTATGTAATCTTTCGGCTATAAATAGAGGGGTTACTCCCACTATTTTAGCAGGCGATTGTAATCGATAATTACTTGAACTCTTTCCTTCAATTTACTTTATAGTTTATCCTTTCATATATATCTGAGAATCATCTTGCATTAACTGTTTTATTTACTACTATTGATTCTCATCTTTAACTTCCTAGTTCATTGATTGAGGGGGAGTAATAAATCCTGTTAAAAGTGACACTTTAACTTAGAACACTTATTATTCCGCTGTGCACATTACATTGATAAACTTATAACACATAAGTGTTCTTGAATATAAACTGCTATAAAGAGACCACTGATCCAACATAAAGTTTATGGTTTTGGTTTCTTGATTGAGAGAGCCAATTGAAAAGGTGGTGTAGGTATCGGTTATGTGATGTTTTGGTGTAGAGTTTTGGATGATCAATGGCTCTTATATAGGTTCATATCATGGATGCTTAAGCCTTAATGGGATTAGAGTTGGGATAGTACAATACCAATTTGGTGAAATTTCTTGACAATGAGTTGTCATTTGGCTTGTCTTTAGTCGATCATCATCATCCTCATCATAATCTTCGCCCGATTATCATTCATCAGAGATGGAGTATAAGATCTTGCATAGGGGAAATAATCTAGGTAGTACACTTCTATATGGAGGTAAGATAGGGACCTCACATGGAGACAAGGATTGTTCAAGTGAAAGCGATGGTTCCATGTTTCTTCTTCTTGGCCGATTAGGTGTCCAATAATAAACGAAATTCTAGTGTGAAGATATGGGCTGGGAAAGAGTTGACTTAACTTAATTGGTGTAAGATTTGGACATTGTCTTGACAAAGACATATGAATGGTTCTTGGTTAAGGTTCGGCCGAATAGAAACAAAGGTAAGGATTCTTTATTTTGAGTTTAGATCATTCCAAATGTGATGTTGTGGCATTGATCATAGATTACTAAAAGGGTATAAGTTGTTGTCATGCATGTCCTTGGAGTTCTTCTTGTCGTCGACACATGGATGGTAAGACAAAACAAATATGGCAACTATACTTACCTTGGAATTGCACCATAGCAAAAGAGAGGTTCATTCTATGATAATTTGGTTGTCATAGGCAAGGTTTTTGTGATCATGTGTGTGTGTGTTTGTAGGCTGCCGATGCAAGAGAAGAAAGAAGAGAGTTAGTTTGTTAGTTAGTGTTATTTAGGAAAGGTTGATGCATAGGGAGATGCCCTATCATTCAAGTGTGTGTATGTACACGTATGTATATATGGGATTGTGGATATGAGTTGGCTAAATATACATATATATATATGCATAGGTTTCTAGCACTAAGTGTCTTGTTTAGATTGTTCAGTATATATATATATATATATATATATATATATATATATATATATGAATAGGTTTGTAGCACTAAGCACTTTTTTTTAAAAGTAATAAGTTTTCGAGTAACACATGTTAAGCGAAGTTACCATGTGTTACCCAAAAACTTATTTTTTTTTAAATTGCTCTACGCTTTTTTGATTTTTTTGACTCAAAATGCTTAAAATCATGTATATTACATATCCTAAAATTTTCATATAAAAAAAGCTCGGGAAGTTAGAGTTTCCAGAGTTTTCACTATCACAAGGGTTTCCAATATAACCTTGTACTATATATATATATATATATATGTATAGCCGAAATACCACACATATATGTATGTACATGTGGTGTTATTGATATCACAAGTTATCTATAGGAATAGATCTTTGAGTGTTAACGTATATGGATGTGGTCTAATGTGTCCATAACAAGTGTAGTTATGATAATATTATTAACCATGCAACAAATTCATATGTTAATTGAGGTTAAACATGTGTTGTTGGATGCTGTTATCTCATGTTAACACATGTTTGTACTTCGGGTAATGTTTCATGACTTTGTGTGTGTTATTTCTCATAAAAAATATTGTGAATTACTCATATTTGTGTGGAATTGAGCAGTTTCCCACATGGTATAGTCACGTGTATGGTTGTATGACTATACATAGTCATTGGATATCTGGTTGCTCTCTGTTGAACGTGTAATTGGTTTCTTTGTTCAACGCCAGTTGTCTCGGATATTTCGAGTGTTATATGCGTAAACGGGTGATCAATTGAATTTCTGCAATAGTTTTGTCTTTACTAGATTTGGGGGGGGGGTGGGGTATGGTGTGTGCATAGATGTCTAATATGCACATGAAATGAAAATATCATGTCAGATGTGTACGGATGTTGACCTGGATTGTTGACTGGTGTCACATTATGCATGCCTAGACAAGTTATGGTATGTAGACAGTGGAGGCTCCAGGCACATGACAGGATGTAGATCCCTACTCTTGGACTTCTTAG
This sequence comes from Ambrosia artemisiifolia, assembly GCA_032199755.1. Taxonomy (NCBI): domain Eukaryota; kingdom Viridiplantae; phylum Streptophyta; class Magnoliopsida; order Asterales; family Asteraceae; genus Ambrosia; species Ambrosia artemisiifolia. The sequence goes on from CM063524.1 coordinate 35,012,374, forward strand.
ATCATGGAGGGGGTGATATATCTTTTGGTAATGATTCAAAGTGTAAGGTGTTGGGTTCTAGGACTGTTCAAGCTAGGAGACTCAAATTTGAAAATGTCAATTTGATTGATAATCTTAAATTTAATGTTCCCGGTGTTTCACAAATGAGTCACAAAGGCTACATGGCATAGGAGATTGGGTCAACCAACCTTCAAACTATCAATACACTCTCAAAATAAAGCCTTGTAAGAGGTCTTCCATTAAATTTAAATGTGATGAGCATTGCATTTCTTTTTTAAAAGGAAAACAACATAAAAGCTCTTACAAATCCATTGATGAGTCCAAAACTAGTCAGTGTCTTCAAATGTTGCACATAGAGTTGTTTGGCCTAGTTAAAATCATGAGTCTAAGGGAAAAGAGATTTTGTCTTGTCATAGTTGATTATTTTTCTAGGTTTACATGGACTTACTTTTTACATTCAAAGGATGAGACTGCGGGTATTTTGAAGGACTTTGTTACCAAAGTTGAGAAACAATATGACTTGCCAGTAAAAGTCTTTAGAACTGACAATGGAAGAGAGTTCAGAGATAAGTAGTTAGATAACTTTTGTGTTTAAAGGAATTCTGAGACAATTCAGCAATCCAAGAATACCAGAACAAAATGGGGTGGTTGAAAGGAAAAGCAAAACTCTCATTGAGGCTACAAGGACTATGCTAGCAGATTATGGTTTACCACTATCCTTTTGGGCAGAAGCTGTAAACACTGCTTTCTATGTTCAAAACAAAGTTTTAATTAACCCTAGACGTCAAGAGATTGCCTTTGAATCTTGTTCAAAATCAAACCATTGATATCATTTTTCAAAAACATTGGCTGTCCAGGTTTCAATTTAAATCTAAAAGATTCAATTTCAAAATTTTCAGCCAAGTTAGAGAGGTTATTTTTTGGCAAATTCTTCTACAACCAATGCCTGTAAAGTCTTTAACACAAGGACTAGGAATATATAGAAGAAACTTTGAATGTAAAGTTCAATGAACTTTCATCCATAAAAATCCCAGCAAACCCTGTAGAACTATTTGATTTATATAAATTCAAATTTGAAGATATTACAACAAAAACTAACAGTGCAGGTACATCACAGTCTCCACAACAAGATTACAGATTTGTCATAGTGATTCCATCTCACTACAAAGTCTTTTCTGCACCAAGGAGAACAAATGGTTAAATCATCTGTCAAAACTCTACCATTGCTGTGTCAACCACTATTGACCAGTCCTACCATGAGACAACTATTTCACCAAGTTCTTCAATTATCGAAACAACTGTTAACAAAAGTCCACCTTCAGTTGACAAAAGTCAGTCCACCTTTACTCCACTTGGACCTATTCCCCTACCTCCATTTCAATCATCTGTTGGAACTACAAAAATGCAAACAGATTTTGCAACAGATGTCACAAATCTCTGTCCCTCACTTCAAAATGCCATTATTCCATATAAAGGAGATTTAATATACCTTAGAGCTCATCCACCAGACCAGATTATTGGCAACATCAATGAAGGGGTGCTCACAAGAAGTTAATCCTCAAACATTTGTCTTTTTGTTGGCTTCCTCTCACTCACACAATTTGTCAAGTACCAAGAGGCACTGAAAGACAACAGTTGGATAGAAGCCATGCTATAAGTGCTCCTTCAGCTCAAAATACAACAAGTATGGGAACTTATACCACTGCCAAAGGATGTTTGTCCAATTCGCAAAAAGTGTGTCTTCAAAAACAAAACTGATGAAAAGCTATTGTTTTCAAGAATATAACAAGCACTATATATTAATGTATTTTTGTTAGGTCTATTTGATGAAAACACAAATTATTTTAGAAGCGCCAAACTTGTATGCTCTTTAAATTGATGTGGAAATAAATGCCTCTATTTATACAACTTGCATAGTCAACGATGTTAGGTTGATGGTACGTGAATGTGATGCAGAATGCACAACTCAAAACTTTGGGTTCCACTGGAGGGAGAAAATGGTAAGAAATTTAATAGGCAATTACAAAAGATTATTGAGATACGTTATCCTAAAGGGGTATTCAGTTGTCCTATTTTGGTGTAAGTGGTTCAATACTTAAATGGGTGTTAGAAATGAAAATAATATCACTAGTATCACAATAGAACACGAATGGGACAAAGAAGATCAACTCATATTTGCTTCGTAAGCAAAATAAGTGTTCTACATCCAATTACCTTCTCACAGAAAACAAAACAATAATAACTGGCGGGTTTTTGTGGATGTTAATCATCGAAAAATCTGGGATCGACCATTAGACGATAGTCATGTTGAGAATGTTCAAGATGTTGACAATGACTTAGCCAAAGACGTTGACGTTGTCCATAACAACTCTTAATCTAATGGCAGACTTTTCATCGACTTCAGCCAAAACCTTCAAAATAATGATGGTCATGTTACTGAGAGTGAGATTACAACTGGAGTTGATCCACCAACTTTACCGTCAATGAAGAATCGAATTATAAGACTGATTATGATGTGTAGGATCCCGATTAGAAACGAAGTTGGCCAAGAGAGAAACTGAAGCATCTGATAGAGAGTCTGATTAAAAGTTATAGCATTTTGTTATTATTTTATAGAAACAGTTGTAATTTATTATATTTGTAACTATTCTATATATGAGTTCACTTTGAAATGGGACCATGTATACTATTTGTAACATTTAAGTAAATGATTTCACTTTATATTGTGCTTGTGTATGTATTTGTAACTTTTCAGGATAAGTTTTCCTTTTGGATTGTGCTTGTGATCATGATGGCCGATTTCATGGGCCTGGGCCATGGTGCCAGTGATCTGCCACTTTCTGGCGGTTGGCCCCACGGTCATCAGGAGGATGGTAAGTCTTATTATAAATTATTTGTATACTATTTTACTTCATTTATTTAAATATCGTCACTAATAAAATTTAATTACAAATATAGTTGAACCAGCCCGGAGAAGGACATGAGGAAAGGTAGAATACCTTAAACTCTGGGCTGAGGTGAAAAAAGCAGGGGTGCTTTGGCATTAGAATTAAATAGGCAAGCCACATATACGCTAGTTAGAAAGTGGAGTGATTATTTAACTTGCGAACTGGGGGTATACTTGTGGCGGTCGATCAAATTTAGTAAAGATGGATGGAAAAATGTTTCAACTGCCGACAAGAATGCCTTGCATGAGCATCTTCAGGTAAATAATTTATAAGTATATTTTTTATGTTCTGTGCTGATTCTTTTTTTTACTTGAATAATTTCTTTTATTTAATGTGTATCAAAACTTTGATATGGACCGTGTTCAAAAGATGTGGAAGCCGATAACATTACAGGCAGGATTAAGTTTCGTATCAAAAAATGATACTCAAACCGCAAAGACAACTGTAAAATGGCGTTTCTAAAGGCGAGGAGTATGGGGATGTAGATGAGCAAGGACCAGAGTCCCTAAGGATATGAGCCCCTTAAAATTAGCAAAAAACTATTGATCGTTTCTTGACCGAAGAATGTCAAAGACGGTCGCTAGCTAACAAAGCAAACTGCCAGCATCAGGTGTAAACAACCCGTGAGGGAACAAACTCACACAGGAGTACTTGTTACAGAGGTAATACTTTTTATATAGGTATTTATATATAAGTTTTTAATTGATGGTTAACTAAGTTCTAATGTTAAATAGAATTTGGAACGGGAGCAAACGTACTTTAGAAGGAACACTAATAAATATGGGAAGTTTTACGACCTGCGAGCCAAGGAGCAATATGTAAGTATTTATTTAAAGTGCAACTATCAATTACATACATACATACAAACATACATACATACATACATACATACATACATACATACATACATACATACATACATACATACATACATACATACATACATACATACATACATACATACATACATACATACATACATACATACATACACACATACACACATACACACATACACACATACAAACATACAAACATACAAACATACACACACATACACACATACACACATACATACATACATACATACATACATACATACATACATACATACATACATACATACATACATACATACATACATACATACATACATACATACATACATACATACATACATACATACATACATACATACATACATACATACATACATACATACATACATACATACATACATACATACATACATACATACATACATACATACATACATACAAGGCGAATCATTGGCAGAGCTTGAGGCCCAAAGTCAACAACTAGGCGAAAAAGGTAGCTCATCCCAGCCGGATAATGTTACAGGAGTACTTGAAAAAGTGATGGACGCTAGGTGTGGCCATGTTTGTAGTATTGATGCATAAATCTTCCCAGGCTATACCATTGACTTTATTTGGTGCGAATCAAAATCCTCAACAACCTCAACACTTTTAACATGTAAAGTAACTTATTTTATTTTTAAAAACTTATGTAAGTATCTATGAATTTATGTTGGTTGGTAAATTTAGTAGTTTGGTAAATGTTAGTAGTTTGCAAATTGAGTCAATATATGTTGATGCTTATTGGTAAATGTTAGTAGTTTGGTAAATATTAGTAGTTTATGTTCGTAGTTTGCAAATTGGGTTAATGTTGATGCTTTGGTAAGTTGGTAACTTGGTTTATTCTGGTAAATGTTAGTACTTTGGTATATGTTAGTAGTTTATGTTGGTAGTTTGCGAATCGGGTTAATGTTGATACTTTGTAAACTTTAGTTTATAATTATTAGTAGATCGGTAAATGTTAGTAGTTTATGTTGATAGTTTATGAACTGGGTTAATATATGTTGATGCTCTGGTAATCTGGTTACTTTGTTTTATATTGGTAAATGTTAGTACTTTAGTTATAGTAAATGCTAGTAGTTTATGTTGTTAGTTTGCGAATTGGGTTAACGTTGATACTTTGGTAACTTTGGTTTATATTGATAACTGTTAGGAGATTGGTAAATGTTATAAGTTTAGTAAATGTTAATAGTTTATGTTGGTTGTTTGCTTATTTGGTTAAGAGTTAAATGCTAATTTCATCCCTGAGGTTTTGCTCAGTTTGCTGCTTCAGTTAAAAATTTCATCCCTGAGGGATGAAATTGGCATTTAACTCTTTGGTTAATACTGATATTATTATAGGAGTATGCTGCGAGCTTGTTCTAAAACCCGCATTTTAGAGGTAAATTTGCAATAATTATGGGTCGGTCGTCAAGGGATCAAACTTTGATGACGAAGATGATGGAGATGATGATGGTGACAATGATGATGATGATATGATTTAGACAATGTCAAAACAATTTATGTTTAATAATTTGTGATGTTTTGTAACTTAAATACCTGAATTTATATTAAATTAATTTGTGATTTTCTGTATGTATTTATGTAGTTTGTGTATCCTGAGCCCAATATTTGGCAGACGTTGTATATTAAAATAGGGATAAAATGAAAAAATGCAGGAAAATAAAACAGGCAATTTTGTCGCTGCTAATGGTTACTTATTTATGAACAATTTTAAACACATTAGCAACGATAGGGTATTAGCGGCAACGGGATCAGTAGCGGTGACATATGGATCATTAGTGACAAACCTTTAGCGTCGTCGACAAAGAGTTGCAATAGCAGCGACATATGTCGCCTCTGAAGTTGAAATTCGTTGTAGTGTTAACTGTGTATGCTATGTGTTATAGTTAATTATCCCTACTATTGTAATTGAGTTAATATTGAAATACAAGGATAATACATCATAAAGATAATTACACTCTTCCTCAGTGTCTTTTGATATCTTCTTCATGACATAAAAATTTATTGATAGCATCTTGAAGTCTCAGTAGCAATTGATTATCTGTAGGACCATCTCTTTGGTAGAAACTTGTCTTGGTAATTAGAGTTTTGTAACATAACTCCTAATATTAGGCCCAACGCAAATGATGTTTCAAGTTGTTGTGTCATATAACTTTCTATTGGATCGACTAAAATTTGTTTTTCAAAGTTACTTAGATTTTTTTCTTTCCAAAATAGATTCCAAAGTAGACATCTTAAAAAAATCAATTAGGAGATGATAAAAAAACAAACAAAGTAATACATTTGTAAAACATGAGTCAACTTGTTTATTTTGGTAATTTTCTTGTTTTTTTTTTCTATTTTGTCCTTTTCTTATATGTAACTATACATCATCATTATCACCATACTCGGTTAATCCTGCCAATAGCAAGCTAAGGCATGGTCTAAGAAAGGTAAGATGTAGATAAACTTACCTATATATCGTGAGAATAGAGTGGCTGTTTCCAGTGAATATGTAACTACACATATATTCTATATATGCTATTGTGTCTCTAAAGTTCTGTTTATATGTAACTACACATATATCATATATATATATATATATATATATATATATATATATATATATATATGCTATTGTGTCTCTAAAGTTCCGTTCATGATTTTTTTATCATGTTTTTGATAGAACCTTGTTTTCACTAGAAGTGATTGTTGCGTTAAATAACCCAAGAAGACAGTACCTAGCTGTTATGTAATATGCTCTTCTTATATGAATGAACTAGCCAAATATTCTATCCCTGAATTAGTCACCAAAATAACATGTAGCTAAAAGTACAAAACTAATGTCATTTGGAGGTCACATTATGTCACACCCTCAAATTTCCACCTGCGGAGTTCTACCGTGAGGCGTGTGACACACCAGGATCCAAGTCAACGGTCACAATAAACAACACTATATGATAAAATACGTAAAATAAAAACATTAAGTTTCATAACGTAAACCAACAGTGGAAGCTTTTTAAAATCTTGATTACAACTTAAACAACGTGACTGTAGTCTGAAATTACTGAAAACATGATACTAGAATCCTAGACGCCAAGTGAGACTCCGTGCGCCTAAGTCCGATGCTGCTACCTTAACGACCTGAGAAAAACATGCTAAAAACGTCAACATATAATGCTGGTGAGTTCACAGGTTTTTGTGAAAAGCAACTTAGTTAGTTTCAAAGAATATTCCAAAGTAGACCAAACCATAAGTAAACCGACCAAAAGAATACTACTCAAAGAATGCCATCCAAAATGAATACCTGTCGCTACTACGATTGGAAAACCATTACTGGACTCGAATACATGAATACAAGAATACAAGAATACCTGCCCGAATACAAGAATACAATAATACTCTAAGAGACAACATGCACCCGTCCGACCTCCAGTCGACGAGTGAGGCCAGTCACGCCCAAATAGATCTATCCATATTTCCCCCATTGTGCAACCACCGCACATTCATGGTTTTCCCCGGGACTTTAACAAATCGTATAGCAACCCAAAAGAATACCCCAATGCGTAAAGAATTCATGAATACCAATACGTAATACCATATAGTAACCAACGACTACCTTGTAAGCTTTACCAATCCGAGTACTTAGCAAATCATAGGTTTTATGAATACGAAAACGTAAGTTGACACACCTTTTATGAATACGAGAACGTAAGTTGACACCCCTTTTATGGATACGAAAACGTAAGTTGACACACCGTTTCTGAATACGAGAACGTAAGTTGACACACCTTTTATGGATACGAAAGCGTAAGTTGACACACCTTTTATGAATACGAAAACGTAATTTGACACACGTTTTATGAATACCAGTACCCAGCATGTTTTCTCCCCCGAAAGCAAAACTAGTAAAAAGTGTGGCCGTGAACTCACCTTAGATTGCGTTCTTCTTAATAAACCACAGACAATGCAAATGACAGCCCTAGTATCGGCAACCTATCATCGAATGCATATAAGTACCCGAACCATTGACCCGCAGGTCAAATAGTCCCCAAGTGTCCAGACCATGACCAAGTACGTTTTGAAAACACGTTTGACTGTTACTTTGACCCCACAGACAAGACCCGACATCCCATTGGTGACCCGACATTCCACGTGTACATCTCATACGCCAACATATACAAATCATGCAACTTAGTACATAACACGTGTTAAAGTTCAACGAGTTCTAACACATAGATCAAATAACGCAGAAATAAGTCCAAACACGTGTTACTATGTTACTAGGCATGTCACGGGGTTCCTAGCATGTTCCTAGGTGTCAAATCGGGTTTCAAAATGCCAAATTACACTTACAGCAGCAGTATACACGATTAGGAAATTAGCATGCAATTAGGAAAAGTCAACTGGTGATTGGGGATGGTCAACAGGCGATTGGGATGCTAATCGCCTACCTTATCAGGCGATTATGGGTCTAATCTCCCCTTATGGGTCCTAATCGCCTACCATATCAGGCGATTAGGATTCCTAATCGCCTGCTGCAGCTGCTTGACACATTTTCGCGCGTTTAACCCTCCAAATCAGATCCGAAACATGTGTAATCACCCAATATCAATCCTAACACATTAACAAACATATTTCAAGCAAAACCCCTAAGTTATCATCATTCTAACAGTCCCGAATGCGAGCGTTTTCCCAAAATAGTAAACTTAACATGTAAGCATCACATCAACATGCACAACCTTGCCCTAAATAGCAAATATCCAGATTTCATCACGTAACAACGTTGTCCGATAGTATCCTACTGCTCTAGCATCATCCTAAAGCAAACCCTAACATCATACAATTAACAACACACCTCATAACATCCTTAATCATTCAAAACCATTCAAATGGGTCAAAACATCAAACATCAACAACACACAACCAAAACCATCCAAACTCCTAGGACATCATCACACTAACTCATAACAGCCATAAACACCTTAATAACACAAGAACAATCATGTTTCAATCATAAAAATCCTACCTTTAATCACATATAACACATATAACATGCATAAAGGTTTGGGTTTGTTTAAAACGGTTTTTAAATGGATTCTCAAAGACAAAAACATTTAGAACTCAGGTCTGGACTTTTAGGGAACAAAACATAATCATATAAAGGTTTGGGGATGAAGAACACACCTTGGATTTAGGAGAAAATGATGGGTAAAGCTTGGAAATGGTTGTTTTGATATAAAAACGAGTTCCAGAGGGTGTTTGTGAGTTGGGATAGGTTATGGGACGGCTAGGGTTGCACAAATGGTGTTTTAGAGGTCAAGGGTGGTATTTATAGGCGTTTCTAGTCGTTTAAAACACGTCAGGCGATTATGCAGCAGGTACATGCGATTAGGGCTCCTAATCGCCTGACACTACATGCGATTAGGCCCTAATCGCCCCCTAAGGCATGTGATTAGGCCTAATCGCCTGATACTACATGCGATTAGGACCTAATCGCCCCCTAAGGCATGTGATTAGGCCTAATCGCCTGATACTACATGCGATTAGGGCTAATCACCCCCTATCAGCATGCAATTAGGGCTAATCACCCCCTATCAGCATGCAATTAGGGCTAATCACCCCCTAATATCATGCAATTACGCGTAATCACCTATAACATCATGCAATTACGCGTAATCACCTATAATGTCATGCAATCGTGTGTAATCACCGTTTTAACGTATGTAAACACGTATACACGTACCGACAAGTCACATAATGATTATAAACACATAATACATGAAAACAAACACGTTCACACTCGTTCACCAATTCCCAGGACTCGAGACCTGCGTGTGTTAAAACCCCAATGATGCACGAGTCGACTCGACTGACCCTGTCATGTGTAATGTATGCACGACTCGCTAAGGTAGACTTACTGAGTTTTCAAAAAAAATTAATCGCCAAAGTTTGCTGGGTGTCACACATTATGAGCAACATAACATATATATTGTCACATAAATAAATATGGCTGAACAAGTAACATGGAATTTAGTAGGAATAAAGAATAACTTATTTTAAATCTTGATATTTCTTGATTGTGAGTTTTCTTTTTGTAAGATATGGTAATGATCATCTTTAAGAGTACCCAAGATCTTCTATATATATAAAGTAACAAATTTTCTATATACATGATTAGGGGGTTTTCGGATATGGAAATGATCCCAAGTTTTAAAGCATTCAGATTTTTGAGTTTTATCCACCTTGGTAAAGGTGTCACATGATATGTTTTTTTGAATGAGTTTGTTTATTGGAATTGTATGCAAATAGTTTTGTGGTTTTGGAGGGAAAGATAGAGAGAGAAATAACAGTTATAGGAAACTGAATATTTTATACAAGTTCAAATGAAATCGGTATAACCCTATTTATACTATGTGAAGTGGCATGTTTCAATCGACACAATCCTTCAAACTACAATAACTGTCACTTAACCGCTATGTTAAACGGTGTGACTATTTACAATTTCTATACTTAGGATAAAACTATTATTGACAATCATGACATATGTACAAACTAAATAATATGTCTTCTAATGTTTTGATGCAGGGATTATCATCCAACATTCTCCCCTTTAGTCTTTGCATCAAAACAACTTGTGTAGCTTAATTTCATATCATGGTATGCTTCTTTGGTGGAAGAACATTTTCCTCCAAGTATTTCTCCCTTTCATTCATGTTCTATGCTGCGTTGCTACTCTCACCAATTTTGATTGTGAGTTCTCTCCATTTGTACTTTAAGTTATACCATTCCAGCATCTCCAAGTATCGGACATAAACTTCTCTTAATTCTTTCACAATCATATCATTCTCGGTGAGCCTTGGTCTTCCATATCTTCAGAACCCATAAGCCTTGCTGCTGTGGCCATTTTGAATCTTTGCAAACCTGATTATACCCTCCAAATTTCTGGACTATCATGTATAGATCCAAAGTATTGATTGGGTATCCATAGTTGTCAAGTGGTGGCATCGCAACCTACATCTTAACCTTTAGAAATTCCTTTAGGAACCACGTGACAATCCTTTCAAACTCAACCTGAAACTTACCCTTACGTTCCTCCACTGTGGTTGCGATATGGATAAGATCTATGAACACTATGCAATCATTGAGTGAGGATACTTCAGTTGGATACATATAACAGGCCCCCTTTCCATAAACTCATTCTTGTCATCTTCTTCTATGGAAAAGGTCTCGAAGTGCATGTACATAGAGGCCCTTTCCATGTCTTCTTGTGTAAGATCATCCTGATGATCAATTCTGTCCGGAAATGGTTCCTTTCTTTTGTTCTTCTGCACCTTAGATGCGCCTTGTGTGTTCTGGACAGATTTATGCTTCTTCTTTGGACACATAAAAGCATAATGATCCCGTTCATTACAAATCCAACATGTGACATCCTTGTCTTTAATTTTAGCATGTGGGTTGTTTGGTTGGGTGATGTGACATACATCCCCATTAGATTCTATCTCGAAAGCTTTTTGAGTCAGTTTCTCAACACTTAATATATTTTTTCTAAGGGGCGTAGTAAACAGACTTTTTGCCCGCCACTGAAGATCAAAACTGATTCTATACTCCCGAAATACTCTCTAAGATATCCATCTGAACATCCTTCAATCCCAAAAGATTTATCAAACAACATAAACAAATATTTGTTACCATACCCGTGGTATTTTCTTGTCAAACTTGCATACCAAATATCGTCCCAGCCTTGCAAATCAGTGCCTTTGATTATAAATTCCGTCTTACCGATCCTCTTGGGGCAATCTCTTCTATAATGAAAGGGTTCTTGAAATAACTACAACACATCCCTTTAGGGTATTTGGAAAAGGCCTTCTTCTTCTTGATTTGCCTGTCAAACTCATCCTGCGCTGCCTTCCTCTTCTCGGATAGGCTGTGTTTCTTTGATCCCGTATTGAAGTTTTTGGACTTTACGTGTAACAAATCATTTGTGGCCTTCTAATCAAACTGATCTGCCGCGGTTGTCCTCTCTTGACTCTCACGGTCATTGAACAACACAGGAAACATTGGGGAATCTTCACACCCATCTCTTATTTCTCGGTGATACACATCTTCTAAGTCGAAAATACAACAGGTCTTTGATCGTGGCTTTGATGCCATGATAAATTTATGTGAATGAGTTTGTTTATCGGAATTGTATGCAAATAGCCTTGTGGTTTTGGAGGGAAAGATAGAGAGGGAAACAACATTTATAAGAAACTGAATATTTTATACAAGTTCAAATGAAATTTGTACAACCCTATTTATAGTTTTATACTATGTGAAGTGGCAAGTCAATCGACACAACCCTTCACCGCTATGCCAAACGGTGTGACTATTTACAATTCCTAAACATAGGATAAAACTATTATTTACAAACGTGACATATTTACAAACTAAATAATATGTCTTTGATGTAGGGATTGTCATCCAACATCACAAAAGGCCAAAATAAAAATCAGTAGAGGATTGCTTACTAATTTAGAGAAAGATTATCTATACTAATAATGATTTCAAGAAACCTTCACATCACAAGTTGTAACAAATTTGTATGCATGTATACCAAACCTTTAGATGCTTTTTTTTTTGCTTATTCATTGATTTTATTTGTTTCCTTTCTTGTCGTTTAAAAAAAAAAACCAATCCTCAAAATCTCAAATAATAGCATTCAAGATATCTGAATTTTTGGAGGCGTCTTAACAAATATTTATTTAACTCATGTGATTTTCAAGTATTGAAATGTGTTTAGGAAAATTTAACGTTACCCACTTACCCCTAGTAGTATTGGATCGTTATATAGAAAATGATTCATACATCCATTAGATATTTAATCCTTTAATAGGTAGCATTCATTTATGTTTCATTGGTACTGTATCAACAGTTTCACTAATCATATGCCCTGTATGTGCAAATAAATTGTGGCTAAGCTAGTGATTTGCTGACACATTGTTGCATATGATTCATCTATTTGATATAGCCATATATAATGTAGGATGATGTATTTATACCCATTTAAAAATTTAGAAAGGGGGCTATTTGTTTCGGAATTGAGGGACAATAAAAAATCGTAGGCATTGTATATGTGGACATATTATGTCCATACACTTTCTGTTAAAGAAATATAAAAAATTATCGAATAGATTGGTGATTTGCATGCGACGGGTGTCTAATTGTCTGTTTATCTTTGTCTTATAGTCATCATACTATCACACAGACACGATATATATGAAAATACTAGATGATACCTCGTGAATGTTCTAAGGTTGAGAAATCTAATATAACACATCAGTTTTACATATGAAATAGACTAATGTATAACTCTAATATTAATATCTAACATAAAACAATGTATAACTCCAATGCTAACAACTAACCTAAAACAATGTAGAACTCCAATGTAACTCTAATATTAACATCTATCATAAAGACTAAACAAATGTACAACTTTAACATACTAATATCGATACCTAACCTAAAACAATGTATAACTCTATTAACCTATTCGGCTCTATTTGAAAATAGAATTCATATTTACTGGTTTGAACATAATTAGTGACTTGCCTATACATGGTTAATAAATTACCCGAACACGTGTTTTTTTCCTGTATGAACAATACCCCACAAAAAAAAGTCGTTTTTTATATAACACTATGGTACTCGTTGGAAAGATAATAAAACACTCGTTAATTTGGTTTAATTTTTTTTTCTTTAAAAGATATGAACGTTTAAAAATTATAGGAGGAAACATGATAGAGAAAAATCTAATTTTGTTTTTAGACTTTTTTTTTTTCCTAAAATTAGTTAATGCCACATGACATTCTACATGACACTCTCAAGGGGGAGAATGACTATATGAGTGCCTGAGTGCCATGTAGGATATATGACTTTGATTTATTATATATATATATAGGGGTCGGTTCAAATACAAAGTCTCAAAAACGTGCGAAGTGTGCGAAGTCACGTAACATACAATATTACGTAACATGGACAGAATACCTACTAGTTCCATAACTAAAATCACGTAACGTATAGTCCATTACCAAAAGTTACGTAATTTTGTATATGTGATTTTTTTTAGTTATGAACTAGTAGTGGATCTGTTTATAGTACGTAATTTTGTTACGTGATTTTAGGTATGAACTAGTAGTGATTCTGTCTATGTTACGTAATTTTGTATGTTTACGGTTTTTAAGGGTATGGAAAATTTTTTATGTAAAGTTTTGAATGATTCTGTCTTATGGTACGTAATTACGTAATGACACTATATGTTACGTGATTTTAGTTATGAACTAGTAGTGATTCTGTCTATGTTACGTAATTTTGTATGTTACGTGACTTCGCACACTTCGCACGTTTTCATTACTTTGTACAATAACCGTCCCCTATATATATATATATAATTTAGTGAGAGAAAAGTAGATTTTGGTTACTTAACCAGATTTAGAGGGTGTTTGGGATTGCGTTTTAAATCTGATTTTTAGATTATTGCATTTTGAAAACGCAGATAATCATTTTTTAGTGTTTGTATTGCGTTTTGAAAACGCAGATTATCAGTTTTTTTGGCAACAAACCGCAATAATCTATAACCAGCTCCATCCTTGCTTTTCCAAAACGCATAATCTGTTTTAAATAATCAATCCCAAACACCCCCTTAATAACTTACATAACATGAACTTTAAATCATTTCTTATTTACTTTACTTAATTGGGTTTTTTATTGAATTAAATCGGAGACTATACAGATAATTCTTTTAAAATATTTATCTTATTACTTTTAAAGCCTTTAACTTCCTCAAGTGATAAGGTTTTTTTAAGCTATTGTAAAAAGTGTAAGAAGGAATAAAAACCTTACACATGTCATTAGCTAAAAGGGTATTATTGCTCATTACTATAATTGTTGATTTCTTTTCGAGTTTCACCTCCATTTTTAAACCGGCGGTAACTTTTTCATACAAAATTATTATTATTTTTAAAATCTACACCATAAAACAAGCTTTTTATCCTATTTCATTTGTGATATACGTTAAAATATACATATATAAATCCCCGATTAAACTCTCAAATTACGCGTTTTCGACCAGAATTGCACGAATTCGGTACTTAACCGCTTCATATGTTTATTGCAGGTCTTATACGACGCCCCAAAGACAAAGTCGAAGAAATCGGACAAAATCTGGACTGAACGGACAGTTGCTGCACAATCAGGCAAATCTGGAAGATGTGCACGGCCGTGCACCCCAGGCGCACGGCCGTGCGGGCTCATGTGGCTCGGACACCATAGGGTTGCACTGCCAGTGCAGCTGCTTGTGCACACCAGGTTCCCGGACACACAGATCAGCACTCCCGTGCACAAGCCTGTGCGACTCAGACTTCTCGGCTGCACTACCCAAGATATTTTCAGAAACCAATTGCCCACTTGCCTGTCACATCAAAAGTTAAAGTGCACGGTCGTGCACAAAATCAAAACTTGTATAAAAACAGAGCAAAACTTACTGATCAGACATTGGGTGTTATCCAGACG
Organism: Ambrosia artemisiifolia; assembly: GCA_032199755.1. Taxonomy (NCBI): domain Eukaryota; kingdom Viridiplantae; phylum Streptophyta; class Magnoliopsida; order Asterales; family Asteraceae; genus Ambrosia; species Ambrosia artemisiifolia. The sequence continues at coordinate 35,027,732 of CM063524.1, forward strand.
ATTTGGGGCGATTTCCACGGGTGAAATACTACTGTAAAGGCTAGGAACAAGCTCGGGAAGCTATCCGATTCATCATTCATCATCCAATCCATCACACTTGCATCTTTATGGTTTGATCTTTAAGCTGATAACTTGTTCAAATCTGATTTTGTTGTAATCTGTGATGATCTATCTTAGTTTATGTATGTCTACGGATAATATTTAGTAATCATTAGTAGTAAAACAATCGTTTGTATGTTAATCATGTTTTGTATGAATTTGGTGTTTTTCATGTTTGAATCTTGATGATCATAGTGCAACCTTGTTTCATTGTTGTTGGATTTGTGATTGTGTTTGTTTGACTTTGATGATTATCGTGTGTGTTAGGCGGATACATGTTGAAAAACTGTTCGTTTAATCATCCGGTAGTAGACTAGTTAACTTGTTAATAAGTTTACACCATGAAACTGTAACCGGGTATTGGTTTGGTTAAAGTCAGTTAAATAATGATTATAAATGATTACCGGCAAGTAAAAGGGTTTAAAAAGCTTAATGGTGTTGTTACCAATCTCTAACACGGTTAATGATATTTGGTAGTTATTTTGGTTAAAATGGCGATCTTGGTAGATTTGTGTTCAAAGTTGGTAAAATGGAATAGGTTGTGAAATGCTCTACTTTATGCTAGTCTCACTGGTTGTATTGTGTATTCGGTATTGCTTTCCTTGATTAGTGAGGTTAGAAAACTCTTAACAGATGACTAACTTATCTTTAGAAGATTTGCATGAGATCATATCAGCTGCTCGCTAATAAACAATTTGAGGTGGTTAACGTGTGTCTATCGTGTTAGCTTTCCGTATAGTTGTCATGTTAGGATTCCCGAAAGGGATACTAATTGTCTGAAAATGGGAATGTTGATCACACGCCTTTATATCATATGATATGTAGATGACATGCTAGGATTGGTATTATATTATCTTTATAGTCATATTTTGTATTTGGAGTCTTACATATGTTAACTATATGTCTTAGAATTAATTTAGTTTAAACAAAACTTCCACTACCTTTTTCTACTGGTAAATTGAGGATAGAGTTTTAGTACTATTACTCCTACCTTTTTCTACTGGTAAATTGAGGATAGAGTTTTAGTACTATTACTCCGCGCGCGTCCGTGGATCGGTACTTGGTTCTTATCTCAGCTTACTACATATATGACAGGGTACACTAGCCTTTTTTTGTGTGTTTTAATGTTAAGGTCTAAACCATTTTTAGAAATATTAAAACCAAACGTGTGTTAAAATCATTGCAAAATTATGTGTAGTATCGCACACGTCAAGGTTTTTGGTGCCGTTGCCGGGGACACGACGAGCTTTAGTAACGAACCGAGTCAACCTTTTACCTGTGTACATGCTTGTGAATACTTGTTTATACTTTGTTGATTCTTTATTTCATTCAGTTATTTGCATATATGATTCATTGCTCGTTTATTTGATTTATCTGTCTGTTGATATATTGGATTGATTTTAGATTGGTTCATAGGTTTGCACATATATTCGTTCATTTATCTGCTTATAGGATTGTTTGATTGATTATTCGTTCATTAGGATGTTGATAGATTTAATTGATTGATTATTGGATTTATTGGTTTATCTATGAATCTGATTTATTCTTTATTTGATTGATTAGATTTATTTGTTCGTATTTGAACTAATTATTAATTTCATGTTTTGGATAGTTTCATGCTTTGTCTGTTTGTTTCTGTTCATTTTATTGATTCTATTGGTTTCTATTTGATTTTTATGTATATATAGTTTTTATTTTACTTAAATATACAATGGAAGTCTGGGTATGTTACGTTTAAATTTGTTGATTCGGATGTTTTTAAAAAAGGTTTGGGTTAAAAAAAATGGGAAATTTATTTAATATAGAAGTGGTTTTAATAAAAATAATTTTCTGTGAAAAATGTTTCCTTGCGATTCGCAAAGAAGCTGGGCTTATGGTTCCGCTTTAGCGAGTTCCTAATTACCCCGGGTTTTATCTTTTATTGTTCGCGATACGCGAACAGGATCACCAGAGTCCTTCGCATAACGTGAATAGCCGCTATCTTCCGTTTTAACTCATTTCATTGGCATCCATCATCGTTTCTATCCATCAACTTCAGTTATATTATTTTTCGGTGAAAATGGTTGTTTTCGCGCAAGCAAAAGACGGTCTTTATCTTGTTGCAACGCGCGAGCGCCTTGAGTCATTGTAGTCACTTGCACCACGCGAGAAGCGGTCTATACTTCTTCGCGATGCGCGAGCGACTCAGATTTCGATGAAAGTATTGTATATTTTCATATTTTATATATTATCATAATTTAGGTTTAGTGTATAGTTTTTGGTATATTGATTCGTGTATATCTCTTCCTTTTTTCTTAAATCGAGTCTGTAATTATTTCTTCTGTAATTGTTTGGTACATTGCGTCAGTTTAAGTGTGGGGATGGCCGATATCTGTTCATCGCTCGATCAATCTTCTCACCCGTACTCAATCTCCATTCGGGCGAAAGCGATCTTAAAGAAAATCTTTTATTAAAACGGCCATTCCAAGAAGTTTAAAGTCCATATGGACGAGTCCATAAATCAAAATGGACTAAGTTTGAACGGTCATCGCTTAAAAGCTTACATTGATGGACCGATTGACCCAAATGTGGAGGTAATTGAACTCCACGCTCCGTGCGCCTAAACAAGCGTGGGGAACTGAGTCTAGCTAGCGACTCGCTAATAAAATTAGCGCGGCGTGTATGGGCGCGCCAAAGGGTAAATATGTAAATAGTGTTAATATTTCTTTGTTTATTTTAAATTTCGTAGTTTAACGTTTTTTCGAGTTATGTGCAGGTTCGTACCGGTTTTGAGCAGAGCGGGAATAAGCAATGGAGCGAAAAGAGTCTACAAACAGGTTATATGTACTTAAAATGATGTTTTCGGACAAAACAGGGCCGCTGCGCGGAAAAATGCAGCTGCAGGCTGCATTTCTGCAAGTCTGCAGGTTGTGCACGGCCGTGCGGGCCGAGCTGATCAGCATGGGGTGCAAAGGGGTAGTGCAGAGCTTATGCACAAAGGTCGCACGGCCGTGCGGGCCAAAAAACCCAGCCCATAAATGGGCCTATATAAGCATCTTTAACTTCTAAAACATAACCCTAACCCTTGCACACCCGGCTGCACCCTCATTCCACCTCCTTTTGGCCGAGAACATCATCTTTTGTTCTAGATTCTTCACTCCTTACTTGCTAATCCTTCAAGGTATGATCCCCTTCATTATATTGCACATCTTTTTCATATTTTTTTAGATCCGTGTGTTTTGTGTTTTCTAGGTTAAAGATTTGGGGGTTTCTTCATAAACCTATAATAAACCCACGAATCTTGTTAGTTTTTGTTTAAAGTATGTTAGATTTTTGTTAATGTTAATGAAACCGTGCACTTCCCCACCTAAATCTGTTGTTTTATGAGTTTTAATGATAAACGTAGATGATTTGGGTGATTTTTGTTGAAAAATTTTGAAAATCTGCAGGGAGTGCACGGCCGTGTACCTAAGCCGCACGACCGTGCAGGGTGAGGTGCACTGGCTCAGGCACTGGCAGTGCAGCTCGGAATCACCGAGCTGAACTGACCTGCACGGTCGTGCGACTTAGGTGCACGACCGTGTGTGCCGAGAAACTTAGGCTGCACTGCCAGTGCACAAGGCAGTGCAGCCTCTGGCCTGCTAACCAAACAGACCCGCACGACCATGCACCTCAGGTGCACGACCGTGCAGGTTAACCGGAATCAGGTCAGAACATACGCGTGTCCGTTTTGCGCAATCAGGACCTCATTTTTGATAATACTAACAACTGGAACTTTTATTTTTATCTGCTTTCAGTACGGCTTCCAGTACCTTTTTGCCGAGTTGGAGTCGGTTCATCCGGGTTCCTTCAGTAACCCGCCCTCGTTCCCATATGGAGCCCTACCTGGCGACCAGCCAGGCAGCTCTGGTCACCACCACAGGGACGGGGATGACCAGTAGCCGATTCCACTGCATTTCCAACGGTTGTTAGTATTTTATTTTTATCTGCTTTCAGTACTTTTATTTTGAACATTTCGGTTTGTATTGTACTTTGATTTCAGTATTAAAATTTTTAATTTAGTTTGTTTATGTTTGTGATGATGATGAGTGGGTTTGATGTGTTTGCTGTGTCAAGAATGTTGACTTTGCAGGTAACTGGCGAGCACCGTTGTCGATGCTCTTGCCGTTCATTTACTCAACCATTTCTTCGACACGAGGGGAGTATTATTCTCCTTTTTCACATTTTAGATAACTAATTCATAAACGCTTTCTATTGTCACATTGGGGACAATGTGAGTTTCAAGTGTGGGGAGGGATTATATCTTGTTTGTCCTCTTGTGTGTATATATATATATATATATATATATCTAAAAAAACCCTTTTAGAGTACATATATGTATATATATTCATATAAACATCAAGCCTAACTAATTTTTGATAAAGATAACTTGAGGCGCGACAAACAGATGAGATACGAGCGTGTTAGATTCGTACACTTGCACCCATTTCCTTCCGGTTACGTGGGCATTTGAGCCTTAGAATAGATTTTCATTTCTTTGACATGCTTTCGAGTGAGCCGGATGTTTTGTGTAATTTAGAACTTGTCATTAGCATACTTGTTTAGATCAGAAACGGGTGAGACTGTATGAATATGATTGAGGCATTTAGGATACCCTTTTGATTTAGCCTTTTCTTTTCGTTCTATCTGTTTCCCGCACCCAAATATTATCCCCTAGTTAACCATGTTGAACCTAATCCCGTGTTTTTTCTTACTTACCACACCATTTCACCACTAAACCAAATTTAGCCTTTTTCTTTTAAACCTTTTGTGTTAGAACTCGGTTTAGGTTAATGTTTAACTAGTTTTCTGTGTTGTAAATAGTTCGTGTTCGGGTTTATATATTTAGAACCCGTTTGTTGATTATATTAGTTCTAGTTATCAGTTATATCATAGATATATATGTAAAAAAAATCCAGAAAATTCCAGAAAAATAGAACACCCTAAAATAGGGTGAATTAGCAGTGTTCGAGCAGTTTTCAGGGCTATAAAGTTAGAATTTATATGTTTAGCTCGATTGGAATAAAATTCGCTTATATTCGCGTGTGTTTTGTACAGTATTATTTGTTTCTGTTTAGTTAGACTTAACCGCCGAGTTTTAGCCATTTCGTCACTGTAAATATCCCTTTCGCACCCTTACCTTTGCCTAACATTACAACCCTTATAAGACCTCTTGATTTGTGCTTTTTCACACGTTAGTTGGTGAATATTAGATCTTTTGACAAGCTTATGATATTGCACGATTCATTGTCTTGGCAATGGAGCGATTTACACATACACATTACACGTATGTATCATAAATAAAACCGAGTGTGTGTGAACATTGTGAGTCGTGTACGGGTTAGCATGCTTTGTGGATCGGAAGTGAGTCGTTGCTTTTTAGTTGTTTTGTCGCCTGTTTTTATATCTTTGTTGGCTTGTCTATTATCTTCTGTACAGGTTATATTTTGTCTTTGTTTGTAACATCCCGTTTTTTTGTTATATAAATAAAATGTCTTGATTCATATTTATTAGTTAAGGAAACAAGTCATTAACCGTCAAAACGAACTAATAACATGTTAGATGGATATTTGTGTATTTATAATTAGTTAACGAGTAAGTGATGGATAGCATAATTATTTGAAATGTGAGATCTAGGCGATTAATTACTATTACAGAAGACCGTTTGGTAATAATAATATAATATATTATTTTTGACCCTACTTCGTTTCTAATGGAACTTAGGTCAAAACAAAGAGAAAAACACGCTCGTCTCAACGGTATAATCATATGTTTTTAAAACGTTATATTCTAGAAGTTATACAAGAAAAACGAGTGAAGCAGCTGAATTAATTATATTAATTAATATAACAATAAAATAACAATAACAACACTAGTATACGTAAATTACAATACATAAATAAAGAAAAACAAACAAATGCTATTAGTTACGAGTAAACGGTGGTAAATCTTCATCTCGAACATTTTGAATTTGGTAACTAATATAATAGTAATAAAATGTTAATTGATGAAATTGTGAATGTATGTACGTGTGTTTATATACACTATATACGTGGATGTATATGTATAATAGATGTATATACAACAAAAATATGTGTGATATATGAAGTGCACGTGTAGTAATAAAAAGAATAAATAAATCAATTCTAAAACTTCATGGTGAAGTCTCCGACTTTAATACATATATCAAACCGACATAATTGAAGTCGGGTTAAAGAATACTTCAAACTGTTGTATAAATAGAGATCAATATCATTCACAAAACTCATTCACAAGTTCACAACCTTCTCACATGTAGCAGGTTAGTATCTATTTAATTTAAATACTAATTTTCCTTAGAATTAATAAATATGTTTATAATATAAAATACTAATAGTAATTATAATATTAGGAGTAGATTTAGGGTGATAGTCTGGATAGGTGTTGGATAACCTAGCCTTAGTTAGGCATGGACTAATCATCCATGCTTAACCAAAGTAGTGCTAACCAATACCCAACTTTGATAATAATTAGTTAGGTGTACCATTACTTAACCTAGGGTTGTATAATTGCATCAGGATCATGAGATAATACCCGATCGTATTAGCGTTGTCAACTGCTAAAGGACTAATAAAGAGGTGAGTTACTTAAACTATTTTCAAAACCTGATACTTGCTCGTAAAACTGTTTTGGTGGTGATTGATCATGTATATGCATCGAACCATAGGTGTGGCATCCAAGGTGTTATATATATTATAATGATCATTATATTTTCCAGGCGTGGACATACACTTACAGCCTCATGGGGTGTATCTAGGCTGTATGTGTGAATATATAATGCTTAGTCCGGATTATGATTATGGTGACATGCATGGAGCTCATACTTGATCAATAAAATGTTTATGTGGGTGTTTTACTAATGAGTCAGTTTATGTGACTCACCAGCTGTGTGCTGACGTATTTTTATTACTCGAGCATGTATCACAGGTTGATGGTGTAAGGAACGGGAGTTCCTAGCTGAGAGTTGGAATACTTTAGACGGTTCATCTTACTATAGATAAGCTTTGTTTAGCTTGGTGGTACTTGGACCGCATTAGCTTGTAATAAAGACTCAAGTTATATAATGAGATTACGTTTCCTCTGTAAGTTTGCGCCGACTAGTCACTGTAAGTGCCCCCGGCCTGGGCGGGGTGTGACAAGTTGGTATCAGAGCTTTAGTTTAAGAGATTTAGGTACTTACTGAAGTATCTAGACTTAAACTAGGACTTGTAAGCCAAGGGGAAGTGCTAGTCTTGGTAGGTAGAGGCTAGTATAATAGAGGGTGTATAAGATTGGTATGCCGAACTTTATGATGGAAGGACCATATGATAGTTGGGAGTATCATGGTGTGTATCATAGATTGCTTTCATGCCTGGCCAACATGAAGGTTAATGAATGATACCGCTATGATCTCGCAAACATCATATTGTACTGAAATCATAAAATAGTAGGCAGAGTTTTAAGAATATGGTTGAGCTCTAGTACCTTGCTACTAAAACTTGTATATATATATATAGGTGTATCTATGGGAAGGTACATTGCTTATCCTATCCTCATTTGTTTTTCTAGGGTGGCAATGATTGATAGGATAATAAGAGCTGATTTTTATGTGTCCGAGGTAACTAGGGGAGTTTGTATACATAGTCTAGCTATACGAGTGCATGTCTTAAAGTATGCCAACGGTTTATATGTAGCATAGGTGAGTATGCATATTTGTGGGTGTTAAATGAAACCATGGTATAAGTGTGACACCCGGCAACTTCCGGTAACTAACTTTTGAAAACTTAGTAAGTCTACCTTAGCGAGTCGTGCATACGTTACACAAAACAAGGTCAGTCGAGTCGAGTCGCACGTCATTTGGGTTTTAACATACGTAAGTCTCGAGTCCCGGGGATCGGTGAACGAGTGTGAACGTGTTTACTTTCATGTATTATGTGTTTATAATCATTATGTGACTTATCGGTATGTGAAAATGTGTTAACATATGTTAAAACGGAGTTTAACGCGCCAAATACACAACACCTGGACTGATAGGCGATTAGCCTGATCAGTCAGGTGATTAGCTTGTGTCCAGGTGGCGATTAGCTTACTCCTGTAGGCGAGTAGCTTGTTTTTATAGGCGATTAGCACCTTTTCTTAGGCGATTAGCTTGTTTTCTTAGGCGATTAGCACCCTAATCGCCTGATACAACTTCATAATCGCCTGCAACATGTTTGACGACTAAAAACACCTATAAATACCACCCTTGACCTCCAAAACATTATTTACATAACCCTAGCCGTCCCATAACATATCTTAACCCACAAACATCCTCTGGAACCCATTTTTACACACAAACAACCATTTCCAAGCTTATTCCATCATCTACTCTTAAAAACAAGGTGTGTTCTTCAAACCCAAACTTTAAATGATTATGTTTTACTCCCTAAATGTCCAGACCTGACTTATAAAGGTTTTTGTCTTTGAAAATCCATTTAAAACCGTTTCTAAACAAACCCACACCTTTACATGTGTTATATGTGATTAAAGATAGAGTTTTTGGGATTTAATCATGATTGTTTTTGTGTTATTTTGATGTTTATAGCTGTTACAAGTTAGTATGATGATGTCCCAATGTAGATGCGTTTTGCGACTAATGATTAGATATGTTAACATGTGTTAATATGGGCTGATGGGGCGAAGGAAAACAGGAATGGGCGAAGGTGATTTACAAGTGGGCGAAGGTAGAAGAGAGTTGGACGAATCTGGAACAAGACTGACAAGAAGACACATTCGACCACATCATGTGGGCGAATGTGGAAATGACCCACGTTCGACCAGTGAAAAGGGGCGAACGTGCAGGTCCTATATATAGATTTTGTGATTTTGTAATGTTAAGCGAGTCATTTAGTGTGTGTATTTTTGAGGTGTGTTCCAGAGAGGTCTGAGAGTGTTATTGTGTGTGCTAGATTAACTGTAATCAAGTTGTAACCAAGTATTTGAAAGAGTTAATCTATGAAAAGCTTTAAAATGACTTTGATTGTGTTTTGAATTGAGTTTATATCAGTTTGTTCTAAGCTAGGGTTTCCGCACCTGGTTTAGTAACTTGTATGATCATATAATCCTGTTTTCGTGTCAAATCACATCCTCTACAAAGTGGTATCAGAGCATAGAGGATCATACAACAACAAATTGATAAACTCAGAGCTGATTTGGACATTATTTTCATCAATTCACATCTGTTTTCACATAAAAATGGTTTTTGAGTGTTTTTGAAAGAATTAGAGTTGATTTTGTGGATAAAATTCAAAATTCCAAGTATTAAAGTTGTTCCAAATCATCTCCGAAGCAAAACCTAATCAAGATCATTCAAATTCACAAACTTTTGAAAATCAGAGATCAAAATAACCGTTTTTCAAAGTGTAACCGTTTTTCAAAAGTCAATATGGGCGAACCTGGAGGGGTTTGGACGAATGTGTGAGTTTTTGGTCGAAGGTGAGTGGTTTTCTGGGCGAACCTAGAGATTTCTGGGCGAACGTAGAATTTTTCAGTTGAATATTTTACATTCGGGTCACATTTTTCACATTCGGGAGATCGTGCGGGCGAACCTGGAAACCAAACGGGCGAACCTGGAACTATTTGGGCGAACGTGAAAAGTGTTAGTGTGTTTTTACTTTCTGGTGAGATTTTACCTTCGGGAGAGAATTTTTGGGCGAACCTGAAACCAAAAGGGACGAATCTGAATCTCTACTGGGCGAACCTAGGATAGTTTTTGGAAAATTTTTCTAAGTGGTGAATTTCTCGAAGTTCGTGATCATGTGGCGTTATCAGACTACTCCTACACCAGCAACTACACAACCACAACAGCAGGTGATGGACCCATGGACAGTGGCAGCACAGAAGACGAGCACACAGTCTTCGCAGCCGGTTACCTACATGACTCAAAGTGCACCTCCAGCACCACAGTCTGACTACTGGGGAGTAGCAGCAGCGGTGGTAAACACTCAAACTACAAATGCTATTTCCACACTGATTAATGATTTGTCTTCAGGTAGCGGGACTCGGCCACCGAAGCTCATGGAGATTCAAGAATACAATCAGTGGCAGAAAAAGTTCAAAATACATTTGGAAGGCATGGGAGTGGAAGGTGCTGAAGCATGGAACATGATTGCTAAAGGTTACACACCACCAGTTCTGGAAAACACAGGTGAACCAGTGCCATTGGAGAGCATGGCTGAGGATGAGAAAAAGAAGTTTGCTGTGGAAAAGAAGGCGTTTTCCCAATTGACACAGGCAATCACAAATGATCTTTTGCATCAGTTTGGGACTTGCACAACTTCTAAGGCACTGTGGGATATGCTTAAAAGGAAGCATGATGGAAATGAGAAGACTAGAAGTTTGAGGAAGGAAGAACTTATAAAGGAGTTTGAGAACTTTTCTTATGTTGGAAATGAAACTTTGAAAGAACTAACTCCTAGATATAATCATTTGATATCTGAATTGTCTAGCTATGATATACAGATTCCTATGGCAAAGCAGGTGGACAAGTTTGCAGATGCATTACCACCAAACTGGGATCAGCATGTGGATGTTCTGAAGGAGAAGGATGCTTATCAATACTGGTCTCTTCAGGAGTTCATTGAGAAGCTGGAAAACAAAGAATTGGAAGAGAAGAGGAAGGCTAGGAGAGCACAGATTCCTCAGAATCCAAACTTATACTTTGGAGGATCTTCAGTTCCAGCAAGTACAAGCTCAGGAGGGCTAGTTACACCACATGTTGCATGTATATCCAATGTTGTGGAATCACCTACCATTAACTACCATCAACAAACTTCATCTTTATCACAACCACAACCACAAGTTCCATATCAATATTCATACATTCCACCATTTTCCCCAAAGCAACAAGCAGCTTTCTACACTGCTAGTCAATCTCAACAACAACCAATGAACCAACCTAATCAACAAACGGTGGTTTTGGAAACTTCTAATCTTGGAAATGTGACAGTTGAAGTTGCTCAGCAACACATTGCATTAGTCTCTGCAATGGTCTCATCCTACAATGGACTAGTTGCTAGTCAAATTGGGAATAACAACTTGACCAATGAAGACTACGCACAGATTGACAAGGAGGAGATGGAACTCATTGATATTCAATGGGCATTTGCGAGTATAATGCGAAGAGCAACAGAGTTTATCGAGAAGACAGGTAGAACAGACTTGGGAACTTCTCCTAACACAACCTACGGGTTTAATAAGGAGAAAGTGACTTGTTTTAACTGTGGAGGGAAAGGTCACTTTAAACGAGAATGCACCCAGCCACCAAAACAAGGCAATAGGAATCCATTCAATGCCAGTTATCAGAACCGTCAACAACAAAACCAAAACCAAGTTTCTTACCAAAACAACGACAACAACTACCAAAACCGTCAAAACAACTTTAATAACAACCAAAATAGACAACCAAACACACCAAACCAGACACAAACCCAAACACCAAACAATACTAACCGAACAGTCATACCAATCACTACACCAAATGAACAACAGAATACCAATCAAGCATTGGTGACTCAACAAGATGAGAGGTTTGATTGGTCGAGCATTCAGATAGGTGTTGAGGAAATCACTACTGGGGGCAATGTGGCTTGTGTTGCATATCAGGTTGATATTGAAGATTCAGTGACGATGGAAGAGAAGGTAGAAACTGAGGTTGACAGTGATGAGTCTGAGGCTGAGATGGATGTGGAATTTGAACCTGTTAAGGTTAATGCTGAGGTTGATGTTGAAGCTCAAACTGAAGAGACAAATTCTGGAGTTGTGATTGATACTGTTTCTGATATTCCTGAGGAGTGTGAATCGGTTTATTCTGATTCAGACAGTGAATCGGATACGGAAGCAAGTGTTAATTCTCTTGATGAAGATATCGATCAGTTGCTTGCAGAAGCAGATTTTCTGATGACAAGGAAGTCGTGCATTGCAGATGATGCTTTCACAAAGATTGATTATTCCAGATTCTTTGCAGGAAAGGAAGCTCATTTTGCATTAATGGCCATGACTGATCCGCCGAAACCTGTAAGTTCTGCATGTAGTACTGATAATACAAGTGAAAAATATTGTGGTACATGTGATAGATTGACTGAGGAGATTAAACAACTCCGTGTTCAACGTGATAGTGCTATCATGAACAGTCAATCTACTCGCAAAGAGTTGAATGCTTTTAACAAAGTATTAGATGGCTACAAAAAGGACATTTCCGACTTGAAAAACACTTTGTCTTTAAAACAATTGGCAATTAACAACTATATCAATGAAATTGAAAACACCAAGTTGGAAATGGCAGCCATCAAATGCTTTGCTGAGAAAGTAAACAAAAAGCTGGAAAGCTATAAGCATATTGCTTATGTGGTAGATCACATCATTGATGATAAAACCACCAATTATCGGGCTGTACCATCTCCGGTTCTTTTTGAAAACCATAATTGTCACCAAGTGACACCGGAGAGTTCGGTAAAATCTGATTCAGCATCGGAAAATGAATCTAATACTTCAAGTATTGGTGATCCAAATTCCGATGTTAGACCGATTTTGGGAATCAATGATGAGGGTGTTACTGCTGAGAGTGTAGATTCAGACTCAGAGAGTGATGATACTGGTTGTAACCAAACTAATAATGCATGTGAAATTCCAAAAGAAAATCACATCATTACAAATGAACCAGTGTCATCATCTCAAATTGTGATTCCAATGAAAAAGATTCATTGTGAACAGAAGTCTGAAAAGAATGTGGTGAAGAAAGATCTTAATGTGGTGAAGAAAGATCTTGAAATGAATGATAAAAATGAACAATGTGACAAACCTGTCAAAGTGTTCTATCGGAGGGAAGGATCCGATAAGATCATCTCTGACGAGGACTTTCCAATAAAAAATGCCAATTATGCAAAAATAGAAAAGATTTGGCAAGAAAGTACAATTTGGTTCCCAAAACATGAGAGAACAAATGAGATTCCACCAGCTTTATTAAAGAAGTTGTATTTGGATGTTCCTCAAGAACCAAAGGTCCATGTCACAGAGTTTGTTAGACCCAAAAACAGAGCTAATGGTTTTAATGAGCCTACTTACTCAAAAGGGCCACTCCCTGAGAGTTTAAGGAAGCAACAGTACAATGATCAATATCCTGTTAGATCATTTGCTCAACCAAATGCTCCAAATGTTTTTGAAGAGTACCGTGCGTGCTTTAAGTGTGGGGAACGAGGGCATTTACTTGCTCAGTGCCCATATGTAAGGCACAAAAGGCACGAGGTTGAAGTGAGGAATTCTATGCGAAAACCGATTGATCATTATGTGCCACCACATAGGAGAGTTGTTCCTCAACAATCTCAACCATTTTATAATCAAAACAATTTTCAAATGAGGAACACTCGTCCAATGCACTATGATAGAAGGAATCGGATTGCTATGGAACACTCATGGAGGAAGCCTGCGGTGAACACAACAGTTGATAGGCAAAAGGTTCCACCAAAACCGATTGTCAAATCAAATGTTGGACCTAAGTCTGTTAAATCAGATAAGGTTACCAAGAAAGTTACATTTGCTAACAATGTTCAGAAACCAACTGAGAACCCAAAGTCTCAGATTCGTATTTTGAAAAGGTCTGAACAATCTTGGACACCTAATGGTACTCCAGGATCCTCAACTTCAAGGGTTAATGAGAGAAAAGAAACTGTTTTGAACAATCAGGAAAAGATTGATCAAAAAGTTATTCAAAATGATTGTGAAAATGTTACTTTGAAACCTGATGTTCCAAGACCCAAGACTCAGGCTTGGGTCCCCCGAAAGAACTAACTGATTTACTTTTTGTGTGCAGGGAGCTTCAGCTGGCCCTATTAGCAGTCTTTAGATTGTTGATAGTGGAGCTTCAGGCCACATGACAGGGGATCTTGCGTTGCTGTTCGACGTGAAGAACATCAATGGAGGGTATGTAGCTTTCGCAGGAAACAAAGGTGGATATATCACAATGGAAGGAAGTGTGAGCAATGGGATAGTGAGTTTCGAGAGGATTTCGTATGTGAAGCAGATAGACTATAATCTGTTGAGTGTCAGTCAAATATGTGACAAGCAATTTACTGTGCATTTTGATGACAAATCCTGCTATATTCTGAAACCGGGCTTTACAATTCCTAAAGAGTGGATAATGTTGAAGGCACCTCGCGTCAACAATCTATACATTCTTGATATGTCCAAGGCGATGACATCACAGGGGCAGATTACATGCTTTTTGTCCAAGGCGACTGAGAAAGAATCGATAATGTGGCACCGAAGAATGGGGCACATTCATCTGAAGAAAATGAATCAACTTGTGAGAAATGGACTTGTCGATGGAGTAAACGTGAAACATTTCCATCTGAATGACAAGTGTGTGAGTTGTAAAAAGGGGAAGCAACACAAACAGTCCCACAAAGTGAAAAAGGTTAACTCTGTTGAGATGCCACTTGAGCGACTGCACATGGATCTTTTCGGACCAGTCAAGCGCAAAAGTCATCTTGGAGAGCTTTATTGTTTAGTCGTCACTGACGATTACTCAAGATTTTCATGGGTGATGTGTTTGCAGAATAAAAGCGACACTTTTATCAATCTAAAAGTTCTGTTCACTCGATTGGAGAATCTCTACAATGTGAAGATAAAGAGAATTCGGAGTGACAATGGGACGGAGTTCAAAAATGCCAAGATGGATGAACTTTGTGAAAACAAAGGAATACATCATGAATATTCGGCTCCGTACACCCCTCAACAGAACGGTGTTGCTGAACGAAAGAATAGGACTCTAATTGAAGCGGCTAGAACAATGCTTGCTGATTCAAATCTTCCAGTAATGTTCTGGAATGAGGCGATTTATGCAGCAAATTACACACTAAATCGGGTTCTAACAGTGAAGAAGTTTGGTAAAACATCTTATGAGCTGTTACACCGAAGAAAGCCAAACTTAGAGTATCTAGAACCTTTTGGGGCGCCTTGTACCATGTTGAATCCAAGCGAAAAGTTTAGTCCTAAAGTCGAGGAGGGTTACTTTGTTGGATATGCAACCCCGCTCAAACGGGTATACAACAAGCGAACTCGTCGTGTGGAAGACTGGGCTAACGTGGAAGTTCAACGATATACTCAAAATATTCAAGGCACGGGTCCTGATTGGATGTTTGATTACAAAGATTTCTTTGAATCATTCAATCTAGATAGCTTGGTTGAAGAAGCTGTTATTCGATTACTTTACGAGTGTGAAAATGCAACAACTTCACCGTTGGTGCGTCCGATCACCGTAAACCCCCTACCAGCTTCTAATGATACCAATGCTCCTATACAAGAAGAAGAAGTATTTCAAGAGGCTTCAACTTCATTAGACACTTCAGAATCTGAAGATGAACAATTTGAAGAAGCTATTCTTGATCAAGCTGAAGAACCAGAGGCACCGCCAGTGAACCCAACTCCAACTTCAGATGTGGCTTCATCATCAAATACGGGTCATGATCTGGATGCTGTAGAGAACTTGACTGTTCAGACGGGAGTGCAAGTACCTGATTATCCGGAATCTCGGATTCATCGTATTCACCCGCTGGAGCAAGTTATCGGTGATCCTGGAAGTAGTGTTATGACCAGAGGGCAGCTTAAAAGTGTTAATTCGCCAGAGAGTTTTGGTGCTTTAGCTTTATATGCCAAAATTCAACAATCTGGTAGTCAAAATGATTGGTCGTTTGCGTGTTATGTGTCGCAGGTAGAGCCAAGGACTTACAAGGACGCTTTGAAGGATGATGCCTGGGTAGAAGCTATGCAGGAGGAGTTATTACAATTCCAGAAATTGGGAGTATGGACGCTCACGGATTTGCCGCCGGATAGGAAGAAGATTGGCACCAAATGGGTGTTTAAGTGTAAGAAGGATGATCGTGGGGTAATTGTTCGTAACAAAGCCAGATTGGTCGTGCAGGGTTTCCATCAAATCGAAGGGATTGATTATAACGAAATCTATGCACCGGTAGCACGAATCGAAGCTATTCGGATGTTCCTCGCGTTTGCTTCTTATAAGAAATTCAAAGTTTATCAAATGGACGTGAAAAGCGCATTTCTGTACGGGAAAGTCAAGGAAGAGGTGTATGTCGGGCAGCCACCAGGCTTTGAAGACCCAATCCACCGGGATAAGGTCTACGTGTTGAACAAAGCTCTATATGGCTTGCACCAGGCTCCGAGGCAGTGGTACGAGGAGCTAAGTACATACCTCATCACCAAAGGATTTAAGCGCGGCCTCGTCGATTGTACCCTCTTTACGAAAAAGACGGGAGATGATTTGCTTCTAGTACAGATATACGTTGATGATATAATATTTGGTTCAACTAACGAGCTTTTATGCAGGGAATTCGAAACTGTCATGCAGGAAAAGTTCGAAATGAGCGCAATGGGGGAGATGCAGTTTTTCCTAGGCTTGCAGGTGGACCAAAGACCCGACGGGATCTTCATTCACCAGACGAAATATGTCTCCGACATCTTGAGCCGGTTCCAGATGGAGGACTCAAAGCCGATGGATACCCCGATTCAACCCAATCACGGGATTGGAGTGGACGCTAAGGGGGAGCTGACGGATCCTTTTACATACAGAGCAATCATCGGATCTCTGATGTATTTGACGGCGTCTCGACCAGATATTATGTATGCAACGTGTCTCTGTGCTCGTTATCAATCGAAGCCGAAACAAAGTCATCTGACGGCGGTCAAGCGTATCCTTAGATATCTGAAGGGTTGTCCATCAAAAGGACTTTGGTACCCTAATGATGATAATTTTGATTTCATATCTTTTAGTGATGCAGATTGGGGCGGCTGTGACAAAGATAGCAAATCTACTACAGCTGGTTGCCAGTTTTTCGGGAGCAGGTTAATCACCTGGTAATGCAAGAAACAGACTTCCGTAGCACAATCTACCTGTGAAGCCGAGTACATTGCAGCCTCGAGTTGCTGTTCGCAAGTACTCTGGATTCAGCAACAAATGGTGGATTACGGTTTGCAGTTTCTAAAAACTCCTATTTACTGTGACAACGAAGCCGCAATTGCATTAACTAAAAATTCGGATAATCATTCTAAAGCGAAACACATCCGGATCAAATATCATTTTATCCGTGATTGTTACGCTAAGGAATTGATTGATATGATCAAAATACATACTGACTACCAACGTGCAGATCTGTTTACTAAAGCTTTTGACCGTTCACGCTTTGAATATCTTTTAAAAGTAAACAATATAAAGGAAAAACAGGACTAATCGGCACCTCGGTTTATCGCTTTTTAGTTTTTAGTTTTTATATTTTGCTAATTGGGAATTTCTCTTTGCTAATTGGGAATTTCTCTTTACTATCATAATCCTCAAAGAAGTTGATGCTTTCGAGGGGATTGTTTAATCCTCAAAGAAGTTGATGCTTTCAAGTGGATTGTTTCTTTCCAATTTTTGTTTTTATTTTTCAGAAAAATCAAAAATCCCAAAAATATGTTCTTTATTTTAGAGGGAGCCATTTTATCAGAAAAACCAAAAACATTATAAAATTCAAAAAGACCTAAAAATTAGAAAATCAAAAATGATTTCCTGGTAAAACAGAGGAAATGATAGTACATCAGTGGGGATCTGACACAGGCTAAAGAATTGTATAGTTAATGAGGCGTGTGTTGACTACGTGTGATATGCTGATAGGCTTCGTAGACTAAATATTGCGTGCATTAGTGATACAAACATAACGAACTACGCGTTCGTGGCTGAACACCTCATGGGCATATGGTCTTAGTACCGTAATTTCGTTTGATAGGATTGCCAAAATCTGAGGTTTCGGGTCGTTATGTTATGGTTATCCGGGATATTCTGATAAACTTTTGTCGTATTGATTTACGGACCTAGTTTTATCAGAATATTTGCTAAAAGAGCTTAATTGCCAAAACCGGAAGTTACCGAATTGAGGAACTTTATGTTTTAATTGATCATAGATCATTATTACATCGTATTGATCATCTGATGCAAATCAGTGATTAATATCAGCCTCAACCTAGTGTATACGCACATGTTACTCTGCTGCATTTAATTGCTGACCTGTACACCTCTGTGCTATATACTTTGTAACTTTTACGGATAACTCTGGCATAATCACGCGTTACGACGAAGCTTTGTGCAATTACTTGATACGGGAGTATGTCGTGTGTGTGGGCACCACATCGTGTTAGTCTAATACACCTAACTCGTATCATTTTAAAGCATTGCGTAATTGTCTGCATGTGAGCTTACGTGGACCACAATATCAGCAATTGCCGTATCACATACTGTTTCTAATGATAATATTAAACAAAAAGATCAACGCTGTGATCAGATTTCTCAGAAAACTGATATGATCCTCTGACCGGATTTCACAAAATGTTTATTGCTTTCATTTACTTTGATGCATTTTATTTTGTTGCAATTTATTTTTAATGTCAAAAAGATACAAAATCCAAAAAGATTTTAGGTGTGTTTTGACAAAATTTCAGAAAAATCCAAATTTTTGCATTTCTGCTTTATTTTTGATAACCGGGGATGCTTGATAGTCAATTTCTGAGATTTGACAACACCATCTGGGCTTTGTATCATTCTAAAAGTGAAAATTTGTGTTTTGGAAGCTTAACGGATTGAAAAATGTTGAACGGGATTCGAATTTGTAATTTGGCAAAATTTTTCAAGTTTTCCATTTTACATTCGCCCTTAAATGGGACGAATGTGGAAACTTTTCCACCTTCGGGCAGAATAGTACTGGGCGAATGAGGAGTTTTGTTTTCAATTCCACCTTCGGGTAGAACAATTTTACCTTCGTGCCATTTGGTTGGGGCGAAGGTGGAATTTTGTACATTCGACCAGTAGAACCGGGCGAAGGTGGAGGTTATATATATGCCCAAACCAGATTCGACCATTCACTTCAATTTTTTCAAATTTTCATCCATAACCAGACCTTGTTGATTTTGAAACCCTTGCTTGTGCGTTTTGTTCCTTGCTTAATTCTGATCATTTCCATATAATTTTTACAGGTAATGGATAAGGATTGAAGCCAGAATCGTTCGTTTTATTTACGGACTTAGGGTTTTAGAGTTCTTATAGTTCTAGTGATTGTTAATATCTAATGATGCTGCACATTCATTCCATATCAGTTTTAGGGGGAGAGGATTAAAGGAATTAGGTTTTAACATTGTTTCAGTTGTGATTGATTGATTAATTAAAAATAAACCCTAATTCCTATTGAAAACTGATATAAAATGAATATTAGGGACAATTGATAGTACACGAAGGCTTTTCGGTCATGTTAGAATGAGTTCTGATCAAAATTAAGGGTTAAAATCATGATTGAAAATTTTTCAAATTTTGGGCAAGAACATTTCTACCTTCGGTCTGTCGTTTTGGACGAAGGTGAAATAAAATGGACGAAGGAACTCAAAAACGGACGAATGTGTTCTTCTATTTAGATTTATTCCACATTCGGCCTGAATGATGTACACTCGACCATTTTAATCTACATTCGACCATACTTTTTCGGCGAATGTGAAATTACAAAGACCTAAAATTTTGAATTTTGACGATTTCATGTTTTGACGTTTATTTTGATTGTATGTTTCAGATGGCTGAAGAACAAACAAATATTGAGATTCCTGTGGAGACTGCAGTTACTGATCCTGTTCCAGAAACTGTACAAGAAGGTGAATCGTCAAGCGGTAATAAATGGCCGTTTGAGAAGACTCACAACTGTTGCGCGTATCTGGGAGATGTGGAGAAGAACGTGGAATTTACAGAGATCATCAAGTTTCTGAAAAGATGCAGAGTGGTTTATGCTTTGGCCACACCAACTATTATCTACAAGGATATAGTTGAGGATTTCTACAACAACGCCAAGTATGACTATTTTGATAATCAGACTATTATCACAAGCAAGATTCAAGGAATGGAGATGTTTATCACTGAATCAGATATCAGAGAAGCTCTCCAGATCCAGTTTGAAACCAGTGAGGATCCAAGGGAATTATCATGGACTGAGCAGAAAGCTTGTTTCCTGAGGATGAAATACAAAGGACCGATTACTGATGGTTCTATGTATAAAGGGAAACTGAGCGTGCAGTTCAAGTATTTTGCTCACGTCATCATACTTGTATTTGGATGTGTTAGTGGAGGGTATGACGTGATGAGGAAGAGTTTGAGCTCGTTAATGGTTGCGTTGACTCTCAACAAACCATTTAACGTTGCTGGGATGATTTTAGATCACATGCTGGAGATGCTGAAAGGATTGAAGAAGAAATACTTCATGCTTTATCCCAGATTTCTGATGATGATCTTTGATCACAAATATCCAAACCTGAAGAAGGATCCAACACAGATACTTGCTATGGATCATATGAACATTAGAACTTTGGTTAGAATGAAAGGTTACAAAGGTGTGCCTGATAATGAAAGACCACCTTACAGGAGATTGTTTGGAGCCTTGGCTAGAGAGGATTACATGGATCCTGGAAAGAATACAGCGAGGCATCCTGATAGTGATAGTGACAATGATGACCCGTTGGTATATGCTGATGCAAGTACAAAGAGAAAAAGACAAGTAGTCAATCCTGGAGCCAAAGGGAAGGGCAAAGGGAAGACTGAGCAAGGGAGTTCAAAACAACAAACTGTGAGGAAGAAATCTACTGCAAAGAAGGGTACTAGTTTGGTAGATGAAGAGTCTGTTGATTCAGAGGAGACTGAGACTGAAGAACAGTGGGATTCGGATGCTGAAAATGTCCGGACTACCAAACAAAAGGCCACTTTGGTTGGTGAGTCTGAATCACTGAACAGATCAATTGAAGAAGCTAAGAAGAGCAAGCAGTCTGTTGGTGCTGAAGATGAAGGGTTAACTGTGAATTTGGACGAGTTGAATGAAGGAGAAACCGTTGTAGTTAACTTGCCCAAGCCCAAACACAAAACCATGGCCAAGAAGACCAGTACAAAGCAACTCAGAGAGAAAGAATTAAATCTACTTTTGAGAGGGAAGAGATTACCGGAAGCTGGTACATCATCAAAACAATCTTCACCAGCCACTAAAAAACAAAAGACTGTAGAGGCAACAAAATTACCAGTGGATCAATTCAATATAGCACTGGATAATGTTCTTAACATGTTTACACAGCCTCAGAAAGGAAAAGAAACTGAGATTGAGCCATCTAAGTCAAAGTCCAAGTCAAAGAAAGTCACTGTGGATGACGAAGTGATGAAGCAAGTGAATAAAAAGATGGACGACATGATGAAGATGCTAGTGGCTCAGCAAGCTGAGATTGCCAAGTTTAAGCAAAATGAAGAGAAAATGCTTCAGATCGTAGTAGCTTCTAAGTCTAATCAAGATGAGATAGATGAGAAGGTAAAGAAGCTAGAAGCTAAGAATAAGAAGCTTGAAGGAAAGTGTCTGAGAAACAAGAACAGATACAAGGCTATAAAAGAAGATAATAAAGAATTGAAGGCTGAAAACAAACGCCTTAGTGAGTTGATAGATAACCTGTACAATGTTGCACCCAAACTGAAAGAGGGTGAGGAGGATAAAGAGAAAGAGGTTGAACAGGTTGACTTTGAACCATCTGAATCTGATAAAGAGGAAGATGAGGATGATGAGGACGAAGAATCGGAAAAGAGTGATGATGGAGATGATAATAATGATGATGATGATGATGCTGAAGGGTCGGGAAGTCAAAAGGAGGATGATAGTAGTAGTAGTGATGATAATGATGGAGGAGATGATACTTCGAAGTTTACATTCGAAAAGAGACCACTTTCAAAGAAGAAGAAAGACACAGGTGAGTCAAGTTCAAAGAAGAAGAGTGAGAATGTTGATGATGAGACTGTGTTTTGGAATGAAAAGGTGAGGTCCTTGTCTGATGATGCTAAACAAGTTTACAAGGACATGTTAGAAAGAAGAGAATGGACCATTGAGTTCACAGGACGTTTTGCAGAAATATTCCAAACTGATGATATGCGATATGAATTGGAATATAACGATCCTGATTTGGAAAAAGGGGAAGTACCTGCATCTGTGGCAAAGGAGATTTTAGATGGACTTGCACAGAGGGTAGGGAAAACGTTTGAAGAATTCATTGTTGATGAGTCAATTCCACATATTCCTGAAAAGGATGTTGGAAGTCACTCTGATGACAAAGACACCCCTGAATTTGAAGAAGTTGAAATAGAGGATATCACACATGAGGAATACCCACAGTACTTCAGACAAACTGATGAAGACTTGGTGTTTCCTGATTTTACTGAGATTCCTAATACGTCTGCTAAAAGAAAGGCAAAGAAGAGGAGTGCTGAGTTTGTAGAGAAAGTGCTTGGAGCTGATTTGCCAGAATCTTCAAATAAGACTGATGAATTAAAAGAGTATTTGAAGAAGTTAAGATTGATGGATGAAAACCGACCGAAGCCTGAAGCTCAAGGAAACTTTTATAGGTTTCACAATGCGAAGTTCAGAGGCAGAGCTCTCGGGTGGACATACTTAGGCAGGCTGAAGTGTTTAGCTGCTAAGTGGGAATCTGGAATCTTGTACTTTTACAGATTCATTGATTTGCTAACTCTACCGTATTGGGCGGTTAGAGATCTTTGCAGATTCCAAATGTCGGGTGCTTCAGTGAATAACTCACATGTCGGTTGGTGTGCAGACAAATTGGTTTGGGAAAGTAGAACTAAGTGGAACAGATTCAAACCACAATATCCCCGGAGGAAAGTTCACAGGGATATTGATCCCAGAACCAAGTTGAAACGGGTTACCTTGATTTATAAGGCACCTGAAGTGATGAGAAAGATACCTTTGATGCCTATGCCTCAACACTTCAGTGCTGACTTCATTTTCTGGTATTATGATTGGAGGAAGGCAGAAGCGGTGATCGTGTTGAGAGATGGAAAGGACAAATACAAGCATGTTCATGTATTTGATCCGATGTGGTTGATAAATTGCACCTTCGAAGACATCATCATGCTCTTTTATAATCCGATTCATCATGAGCCGAACGATGCAGATCAAGCAAAGAAATACACACAAGTTGTTGGTGTTTGCTTTGCTTATGACATTAATGCTGGTAGTAATTTGGAAGGAAAACTTGGCAAGAAGGTGAAGATGGCAAATGTGTCAAAGCCGGTAAAGAGGAAATTAGAGCCTGAGATGACGACAGAGCAAAAGAAACAGCTCAGAATCAAGTTGCTGAACAAAGCCATGGACGAAGACAGAAAACGATCTAATCAATAGTCGAGGGGGAGTTTGTAGATGCGTTTTGCGACTAATGATTAGATATGTTAACATGTGTTAATATGGGCTGATGGGGCGAAGGAAAACAGGAATGGGCGAAGGTGATTTACAAGTGGGCGAAGGTAGAAGAGAGTTGGACGAATCTGGAACAAGACTGACAAGAAGACACATTCGACCACATCATGTGGGCGAATGTGGAAATGACCCACGTTCGACCAGTGAAAAGGGGCGAACGTGCAGGTCCTATATATAGATTTTGTGATTTTGTAATGTTAAGCGAGTCATTTAGTGTGTGTATTTTTGAGGTGTGTTCCAGAGAGGTCTGAGAGTGTTATTGTGTGTGCTAGATTAACTGTAATCAAGTTGTAACCAAGTATTTGAAAGAGTTAATCTATGAAAAGCTTTAAAATGACTTTGATTGTGTTTTGAATTGAGTTTATATCAGTTTGTTCTAAGCTAGGGTTTCCGCACCTGGTTTAGTAACTTGTATGATCATATAATCCTGTTTTCGTGTCAAATCACATCCTCTACACCCAAGAGTTTGAATGGTTTTGGTCGTGTATTTTGGATACTTGATGTTTTGACCCGTTTGAAGGATTTTGGATGATTTAGGATGATATGAGGTGTGTTGTTGATTGTTTGATGTTAGGGTTTGCTCTAGGATGATGTTAGAACAGTAGGATGCTTTCGGACAACGTGATTATGTGATTAGATCTGGATATTTGCTATTTAGGGCAAGTTCTTGCATGTTGATGTGATGTTTTCATGATAAATTGCTATTTTGGGAAAACGCTCACATTCGGGACTGTTAGAATGATGAAAACTTAGGGGTTTTGCTTGAAATATGTTTATTAATATGTTTGGATGATTATTGGGTGTTTTTACACGTTTCGGATCTGATTTGGAGGGTTAAACGCGCGAAAAACCACAATTGCTGCACTATAGGCGATTAGCAATCCTAATCGCCTATGTATTAGGCGATTAGGGGCATAATCGCCTAAAGGATGGGCTACTCGTGTGTTGTAGGTGGCGATTAGCCCCCTAATTGCTAGCAAGTCATGCAATTGTGATCCTAATTGCTAGCAAGTCATGCAATTGTGACCCTAATCACTAGTTAAGCCCTGAATTGCATACCACATGACCATAATCGCCTGATATGCATGTGATTAGCCCTAATCACCTAACATAGGTGGCGATTAGCCCTGCTAATTGCCTGTTGACCATCCCTAATCACGTGTTGACTTTCCTAATTGCATGCTAAGTTCCTAATCGCGCGTAATGCTGTTGTAAGTGTATTCTAACATCCCGAAACCCGATTTGACACCTAGGAACATGTTAGGAACCCCGTGACATGCTTAGTAACATAATAACACGTGTTCGGACTTGTTCGTACGTTATTTGACCTATGTGTTAGAATCGTTGAACTTTAACGTAGGTTAAGTGTTGAATTGCATGTTTTGTGTATATTTGTGTATGAGGTGCTCACGTGGAATGTCGGGTCACCAATGGGATGTCGAGTCTTGTCTTACGTAGTCTGGTTGTCGGTCAAACACGTTTTTCAAACACATCATGGTCATGGACTGGACTTAGGGACTAATGAACCCTGTGGGTTATTAGTCTAACTTAGCATATATCTCATGATAGGTCACCACTAGTTGGGGCTATCATATCTTACAGACGGTTTACTCATATCACACAAACGGTTCGCTCATAAACGGTATACGCAACCCAAGGTGAGTTCACGGCCCCACAGTTTACGATTTATGTTTTCGGGGGAGAAACATGCTTAAAACTCTTTTATGACTTATGACTTATTTTACTCTTATTGCTCATGGCTCTTATCACGTTATACTATGGCTTATTTAATATACTATGCGGTTCATCAAAAAGTCCCTTAGAAACCACTAACATGGGTATATGGCGGGGAAATATGGATAGCGCTATTGGGGACTGACAAACCCCACTCGACGGTGGGACCGTGCGGGTGCATATTGTCTCTATAAAACAAGGTCTACCGGCGATGACGGTAGCCCATAGGAACTAAGGGTCATTACACGGCTTAGTCAGCAATGGTTTCACCCGTATGAGTATCTTATTCTGCGCCTAGCTAGCGTTCTCGCAAGCATAGTAATAACACGAAACGGAAACGAAACGGAAACGAAATGGAAACAAAACGGAAACGGTTTGCAAAATATTATTTAAAAGTTTAAACAAAACCTGTGAACTCACCAACATTATATGTTGACTCTTTTAGCATGTTTTCTCAGGACGCTAAGGTAGCAGCTGTTTGATAGGCGCACGGAGTCGCACAGGAGTCGTCTCGCGTCTAGGGTCGCATCTGCATGTTTATTTTGGGGAACGTTGAACTTTGAACTTATGTTTTATTACTACATGACTACTGTAAACTTATATTACTTCCGCATACTCTGATGTCGATTTTAAATCTTATGCATGGTTTTATTTACGTATGTTTTTACATTTAAACGTCGTTTATTGTGACCGTTGACTTGGATCCTGGTGTGTCACACGCCTCGCGGTAGAACTCCGCAGGTGGTTATTTGAGGGTGTGACAATAAGTAAAGCAGATAGGGCGATATAAGGCCTGAATAAAATACCCTAGACAAGTTAGTTGTGTAATCAAGAAAGGAACTTAACCAAAATTGGTATCTCCAGTTTCCCATGACAGTTAATTGGAACTAGGCTCGGAAGTGATCAAAAGATAGATTGTAGGGTAGTAAGGATGGCGTTTGAAGCCAACATTACCTTTCTACTGGATGACTTATAGAACTCTCCTAGGAGTTTAGCCAAAATCTCAGAGTTGCATTAGTTGAAGAACCTCCTGAAAAGGTTAATATTGTATCAATGGTTAATGTTCAATCAACCAGGCGCGCGTACAAGGACGGTAGGCCTTGTAAGCTGAGGCATTAGAAACCGAAGCAATAATCACTGTTGGGGTACGTTAGAAAAAAAATCTTAGACGTTATTATTAAGAGTAAATGGGATAATAATCAGGATCAGCAGAGATCTAATTTTAGGGATTAGAAAGGGAGACCTGGACCCGCACCTCAATGACCAACATGTGGAGAAGGACATTCTTGTCCATGCCATTAGTTAGTTTATAGAAATTCTAAGAAAGCCAAACATACCCTTAATTATTATAAAGGGCCCCGTAAGTGTTTTTGACATTTTAAGGAGTACTGCCTTAAAAAAAATAATAAAAGAATGAAGAAGTCGATGGATGAAGGTGTAGAGCTTTAGACATAAAGACGGAGGAAGCCATAGGAACCTTGACATGATAATGGGTACGATACTAGTAAACAACTTCTATGCTAAGATACTTTATGATACTGGTGTTGATAGAAGTTTGATATGTGAACCTTTTAGAGTTTCGTTTAACTAGGTTCTCTGCAAGTTAGATAAACCATTTATAATAATAGTAGCAAATTGAAGGGAATAAGAAATTGAGAGCAATATCAAGGGTTGTACCATCTAAATTAGTAAATACCTCGATACCTATAGATTTACTATCAATGAAACTTGGATTGGTAGATATAGTACTAGGGATGGATTGGTTATCATGCCGAACTCGTATTTTAGGTGATAAGAAGCAAATTCGAATCAAGGACCTGAAAAGGGAAACCTTTGATAACTCGAGGGGAAAACCTAGTAAACCTATAAGTTTCAGTATGATGATAAATGCAATTAAGTGTATCCGAAAGGTCATTTAGATTAACTAGTAAGTGCACCAGAGACTAAGGAAGATAAGAATTTAATGGAGGTGCCAATAGTGGTCAAATTTCATAAGGCATTCCCTAAGGGTCATTCTAGACTATCAGCCGATAGAAAAATTGAATTTAGAATCGACTTGATCCCGGGGGCGACCCGTATTGCTAGAGCCATTTACTGTCTTACCTTGACTTTCAATGGAGGAATTAAGAAATCAAATGTTGGAGTTACTGGATAAGGTTTTATATATTCTAGCACGTCGACATGGTTCATTGTCAGGACACAATACGATGTGTAGTGGTTGACACCAATAGCCAAGAGGTTAGGACACGAAACAATACGAACTTTATGAGTTGTTAGTAATGTTATAAGATCAACATATTGGTAGTATTCGTAGATCTCATTAATTTAATTGTAAGACAAATGCGTTGTGGATACATCCACTAGAAAAGAAAGAGCCCAACCGGTAATAAACTTCATACATCATGAAGTGGTGTTAAGGTAAATATTTTATACCAAATTAAGAATGCAATGATAGGTCTTATCAAGAAGGAAAGGATGCTTGGTAGCCAAGATTGTTGAAATCTATGAATGATAGTATCTTAAGTTTCGATAATCGAATATGAGATTCCTAGTTTTGGCAGGTAGGGAATATACCAAGGGAAGTTCATAAGTCACGATACAGAGTATACTCTAGTAACAATAGAAGGTAGGATTTAAGAAATAATTATTGTTAGCTGGGAATAAGAAGCTATATCACAAGATAGTTAGAGAAATACGTTACCTACCTAAAAGTCAAGGCAGAGCATCTGAAACCATTTGGCTATCTATAAGAACTTGAATTCCCATGATGGAAACGGGAGATGATAATAATGGACTTTGTTTCTTAGCTTCCAAGATCGAGTCATGGGCACGAATTAGGTAATAACTGATAGGTTCGCCAAATCTACACAGTTTGCCTATCCTTGAGGACAAATGAAATGGAAGTTGAGGCTTATACTAAATAGATTGTCTCATGACACGATGTGTTTACATGAGCTATATACAAGGGAGAGATTTGCTCTCCTTAGGATTTGGGCAAGGTCCTAGAGAAAGCTAAGAACTCAAATATATCTGAGTAGTGCATATGACACCCAGACTAACGGACAAAATAAATGCATCAATCAAGCCTTAGAAGCT
The DNA here is from genome assembly GCA_032199755.1 of Ambrosia artemisiifolia. Classification (NCBI taxonomy): domain Eukaryota; kingdom Viridiplantae; phylum Streptophyta; class Magnoliopsida; order Asterales; family Asteraceae; genus Ambrosia; species Ambrosia artemisiifolia. Next base: position 35,056,045 of record CM063524.1, read on the forward strand.
ATACTACGTGCATACATAATAAACTTTAGTAGTAGCAAGGACGATCATCTTGCATTAATCAAACCCTCGTACAATATTAGCTACCACGCCAATATTATGGCAATACCATATGAATTCTTATATGGGAAGAAATTTAGAACGCCCATCTTCTGGACTAAAGTAGGCGACAACCTATCTAGACATGGGGTCTTAAATGAAACACCTGATAAAGTAGTTATATCATAAAACGATAAAACAAATATTAGAATGTTGGAACATAGAAATGATGAAATAATACATAGGAAGTGATGACGAGACGAAGAGGTCTTCACCTCATTTGTTAAATTTGACAGGTTTCGAGGACGAAACCTAATTTAAGGGGGGTATATTTGTAACATCCCGTTTTTTTGTTATATAAATAAAATGTCTTGATTCATATTTATTAGTTAAGGAAACAAGTCATTAACCGTCAAAACGAACCAATAACATGTTAGATGGATATTTGTGTATTTATAATTAGTTAACGAGTAAGTGATGGATAGCATAATTATTTGAAATGTGAGATCTAGGCGATTAATTACTATTACAGAAGACCGTTTGGTAATAATAATATAATATATTATTTTTGACCCTACTTCGTTTCTAATGGAACTTAGGTCAAAACAAAGAGAAAAACACGCTCGTCTCAACGGTATAATCATATGTTTTTAAAACGTTATATTCTAGAAGTTATACGAGAAAAACGAGTGAAGCAGCTGAATTAATTATATTAATTAATATAACAATAAAATAACAATAACAACACTAGTATACGTAAATTACAATACATAAATAAAGAAAAACAAACAAATGCTATTAGTTACGAGTAAACGGTGGTAAATCTTCCTCTCGAACATTTTGAATTTGGTAACTAATATAATAGTAATAAAATGATAATTGATGAAATTGTGAATGTATGTACGTGTGTTTATACTATATACGTGGATGTATATGTATAATAGATGTATATACAACAAAAATATGTGTGATATATGAAGTGCACGTGTAGTAATAAAAAGAATAAATAAATCAATTCTAAAACTTCATGGTGAAGTCTCCGACTTTAATACATATATCAAACCGACATAATTGAAGTCGGGTTAAAGAATACTTCAAACTGTTGTATAAATAGAGATCAATATCATTCACAAAACTCATTCACAAGTTCACAACCTTCTCACATGTAGCAGGTTAGTATCTATTTAATTTAAATACTAATTTTCCTTAGAATTAATAAATATGTTTATAATATAAAATACTAAAAGTAATTATAATATTAGGAGTAGATTTAGGGTGATAGTCTGGATAGGTGTTGGATAACCTAGCCTTAGTTAGGCATGGACTAATCATCCATGCTTAACCAAAGTAGTGCTAACCAATACCCAACTTTGATAATAATTAGTTAGGTGTACCATTACTTAACCTAGGGTTGTATAATTGCATCAGGATCATGAGATAATACCCGATCGTATTAGCGTTGTCAACTGCTAAAGGACTAATAAAGAGGTGAGTTACTTAAACTATTTTCAAAACCTGATACTTGCTCGTAAAACTGTTTTGGTGGTGATTGATCATGTATATGCATCGAACCATAGGTGTGGCATCCAGGGTGTTATATATATTATAATGATCATTATATTTTCCAGGCGTGGACATACACTTACAGCCTCATGGGGTGTATCTAGGCTGTATGTGTGAATATATAATGCTTAGTCCGGATTATGATTATGGTGACATGCATGGAGCTCATACTTGATCAATAAAATGTTTATGTGGGTGTTTTACTAATGAGTCAGTTTATGTGACTCACCAGCTGTGTGCTGACGTATTTTTATTACTCGAGCATGTATCACAGGTTGATGGTGTAAGGAACGGGAGTTCCTAGCTGAGAGTTGGAATACTTTAGACGGTTCATCTTACTATACATAAGCTTTGTTTAGCTTGGTGGTACTTGGACCGCACTAGCTTGTAATAAAGACTCAAGTTATATAATGAGATTACGTTTCCTCTTTAAGTTTGCGCCGACTAGTCACTGTAAGTGCCCCCGGCCTGGGCGGGGTGTGACATTGTTGCCACTTGGTGAGTTTTTCGTTTATTTTTGTTTAGTTGTTTGCTTGAGGACAAGCAAAGTTCAAGTGTGCGGAGGTTTGATATACGTTAAAATATACATATATAAATCCCCGATTAAACTCCAAAATTCCACGTTTTCGACCATAATTGCACGAATTCGATACTTAACCGCTTCATATGTTTATTGCAGGTCTTAAACGACGCCCCAAAGATAAAGTCGAAGAAATCGGACAAAATCTGGACTGAACAAACAGTTGCTGCACAATCAGGCAAATCTGGATGATGTGCACGGCCGTGCACCCTCAGGCGTACGGCCATGCGGGCTCATGTGGCTCGGACACCATAGGGCTGCACTGCCAGTGCAGCTGCTTGTGCACACCAGGTTCCCGGACACACAGATCAGCACTCCCGTGCACCAGCCCGTGTGACTCAGACTTCTCGGCTGCACTGCTAGTGCACCATGCAGTGCACCCCTTGTATCCGGACACCACCAGACCCGCGCGACCGTGCACCCCAGGTGCACGGCCGTGCGCAACCCAAGATATTTTCAGAAACCAATTGCCCACTTGCCTGTCACATCAAAAGTTAAGGTGCACGGCCGTGTACTTTATGTGCACGGCCGTGCAGAAAATCAAAACTTGTATAAAAACAGAGCAAAACAAAACTTGTATAAAAACAGAGCAAAACTTACTGATCAGACATTGGGTGTTTTCCAGACGATTTGGGGCGATTTCCAGGGGTGAAAACTTGTTCAAATCCATCACACTTGCATCTTTATGGTTTGATCTTTAAGCTTATAACTTGTTCAAATCTGATTTTGTTGTAATCTGTGATGATCTATCTTAGTTTAGGTATGTCTACGTATAATATTTAGTAATCATTAGTAGTAAAACAATCGTTTGTATGTTAATCATGTTTTGTATGAATTTGGTGTTTTTCATGTTTGAATCTTGATGATCATAGTGCAACCTTGTTTCATTGTTGTTGGATTTGTGATTGTGTTTGATTAACTTTGATGATTATCGTGTGTGTTAGGCGGATACATGTTGAAAAACCGTTCGTTTAATCATCCGGTAGTAGACTAGTTAACTTGTTAATAAGTTTACACTATGAAACTGTAACCGGGTATTGGTTTGGTTAATGTCAGTTAAATAATGATTATAAAGCTAACCGGCACGTAAAAGGGTTTAAAAAGCTTAATGGTGTTGTTACCAATCTCTGACACGGTTAATGATCTTTGGTAGTTATTTTGGTTAAAATGGCGATCTTGGTAGATTTGTGTTCAAAGTTGGTAAAATGGAATAGGTTGTGAAATGCTCTACTTTATGCTAGTCTCGGTGGTTGTATTGTGTATTCGGTATTGCTTTCCTTGATTAGTGAGGTTAGAAAACTCTTAACAGATGACTAACTTATCTTTAGAAGATTTGCATGAGATCATATCAGCTGCTCGCTAAGAAACAATTTGAGGTGGTTAACGTGTGTCTATCGTGTTAGCTTTCCGTATAGTTGTCATGTTAGGATTCCCGCAAGGGATACTAATTGTCTGAAAATGGGAATGTTGATCACACGCCTTTATATCATATGATATGTAGATGACATGCTAGGATTGGTATTATATTATCTTTATAGTCATATTTTGTATTTAGAGTCTTACATATGTTAACTATATGTTTTAGAATTAATTTAGTTTAAACAAAACTTCCACTACCTTTTTCTACTGGTAAATCGAGGATAGAGTATTAGTACTCTTACTCCGCGCGCGTCCATGGATCGATACTTGGTTCTTATCTCAGCTTACTACATATATGACAGGGTACACTTCTATTTTTGTGTATGTTTTAATGTTAAGGTCTAAACCATTTTTATAAATATTAAAACCAAACGTGTGTTAAAATCGTTGCAAAATTATGTGTAACACATCAATTTGCATACCCTATTATTATACTTTAAAAAAATTGTTGCGTTGATAACTTGGGTTTGTTGATGTTATACTTGCGTTTTAGAAATGCAATTTATACCTGATATAACGACATGATAAAACGCAAATGATGCCTACTTAAACGCAAGTTAGACGTGATAAAACGCAAGTTATACATGATAAAACGCAAGTTATGCCTAATAAAACGTAAGTTATACATGATAGAAAGATGCACATTATACATGATAAAACACAAGTTATACATTATAAAACGCAAGTTATACATGATAAAATGCAAAGTTATACCTGATAAAAAACCTGAAAGTTATATATGATAAAAAAGCGCAAGTTATACCTGATAAAAACGCAAGTTATCAACCCAACAATTTTTTTAAAAGTATAACAAAAGGGTATGCAAATGAAAGAGGATAAAAAACTTGTTTTTACGGTGTATTTTTTTAAAACATAATGTTGTATTAAAAAGTTACGGACGTTTAAAAAATAAATGAGAAACTCAACAATTGTAGGTTATACTTATTTTACCGTAAACTTTCTCTTTCTTCAAAACTAACATGGTTTTTATGTCTTTTCTTCATTTTATTAAAATTTATTCTTTATTAAAAATGACATGTAAGAAATCAAGTGCTACATAAGTCCAAAGAAGTGCATAACATAATGATATTTTTAAACCTAGATTCCATAGTTGTAATAGTTATTGATAAATTCTATTACATTACCACTCATATGAGGTTTGTTCATACTCGTTGAAACAATAGAGGAGGATTGTAACGGAAGGTCCGTAAACTGAGTCGAATCTCAAATTCTACCTTTTGCGTGTGAATCCAGTATGTATATTGTGCGAAATCCAGTACACACACTATCAAACAATAAAAAACAAACATATCTAAAATATTAACATGATGAAAACAAAATCGGATTAACAAATTAAACTAGGAATTTCTATCAAATATGACAGTGAAAAATAAAGGACATCCTAGAACTAGATAGAGAGAGAGAGAGAGAGAGAGAGAGGGAGAGAGAGAGTGTGTGTGTGTGTGTGTGTGTGTGAGAGTGTGACTGAGAGATGAATAATGGCATTGGAAGAATTACTGTGATTGGCTAGGAATTAAGCCCTTATATACCTTGGGCTTAACCCCATAGCCCATCTCTCAATCATCTCACATACAAAATACTTTCATAATCAAACCCAATAAACTAACTTAATCCCAATTACATTTGATTTGCCCCAACCCAACAACTAATTAACTAAAACAAATCCCGACTATAGACATTATGCATCTATATTAACAAACTTAAAATGGCATATGAAGAACCGAGGTTTGAAGCAACCAAATGTTATACAAATGGTAGTGTTGTTTCTCAGATTAAACAACAATATGGATTTAACCGGTTATACCATGATATTAAAAAGAAGTAGAATGTGGATTCAAATAATGCAAAAAGAAGAAAGTATATCCAAAAGAGGTGCCTAAAAGTTATAGTTTAGGGTTGTGATTATCTACCTTCAAAATGGATTCTATTTCTTTACTCAACTTACCTAAAAGAACCGGATTCTAATTATTTACTCAATGAGGATGATTTTTTTGGGGGATCTACTTATCTCATTTGACATGCGCGCGCAACACACAAATACACACATCTTTGGAAGCAAATAGTCCAGTTAGAGTGCTCTAGTCCAATATTTGAACCTGTTTTCCCTTTGAAATTAGGTTGTATTTCGGAGGACATGTTCGTGCTTGACTGACCAAAACAACATACACTGATCAAATGAGATGTAGCCTAGCCTAATTCACATCATTTTTTTTATTTCTTCATTTACATTTTCAATATGAAACATTTTTGTAGATGCATGCTACATAATATTGTTCTCAAGAATTGTTCATATACTTTGGTGGTTCATCAATGTGGGGTGACTCATGTAGGCAATGTTTTCATGACCGGACCGGACGTCGAACCGGTCTCTTTACCGGTTCACTGGTCGGACCGGTTAGACCGGTCGGACCGGATTAAAGAACCGGATCAAGTTATAAATAATATAAGTATATAAAAATGATGTAAATAAGAAAAACATCAAAAGCTGCTTAATATTTATTTATATTTATTATTGTGGATTCTCAAGGAGTGAAGTATCAAACATTAATTTTATGGACTTCCAAAATAAATTTGATTTCATAAAGGACTAATAAAGCTAAATTGAGTTTCTTTACGGATCATATTGAAAAATAACAAAACCCTAGTAGCCTCTAAATAATATTTTGACTTTTGAGCAGATAACTCAATTCTAGAGCCACCTTTCGGATCTCTTCTCTATCCTCTCATTTTTGTTTCTTTTAAAGTTCTTTAAGTTTATCACAAAAAAATCTATAAACATTATTTGAGTTCTTGTTTGTAGTTTTTGACGAAGTGAAATGGAGAAACGATGCCAACCGTACACTTCCGACGAAGATTCTCTTGATCCGGCAAGCTGTGTTCCGATCTGAGCTGGATCTGGCGACGAAAGTCAAAAACGGTTCAGCTTACGGTTCGCGGTTCACCGGTTCAACCCGGTTTCTGTATATAACCGGCCGGTTAAGTCCAAGACGATCCAACTAGCATAACCGGACCGGCGGCGGCACCGATTCCCGGTCCAACCGGTTCGACCGGCCGGTCCGGTCCGGTTTTAAAAACACTGCATGTAGGGATCTACATTTGCTAAATGGTTGATAATCATCCTTATGGATTGTTAGAACTAGAAAGCTTTAAAATGATTACAAAAATAGTGATAAACATATAGTATTGTAAAATGTATTGAAAAAACATAGTGTTGGAAAAGAGTAATTTGAAATATGTGGCACCAAAAGCTAAAGATCTTATGTGTTCAACACCCATAATTGATAGAATTCGGTCCCTGTGCGTGACTTGATTTATTGGATGAACATTGAGTATGCACAATGTCTATGTGCAGGGACTCGATAAAAGAAAGAGAGGGTGGAGGAAAGGAGTTTGACAAACACAAACTTAATATTATTTCCACACATAACAAATGACACAATACATGGGTATTTATACCCTTTACAAATGACGGTTAAATAACCGTTTATAATTAAACCGACATGTCTAATAATTTTGGCGCCTTTTCCTTTTAGTTTGACTTTTACGGTTTGACCTTCTAAATTTCTTAATTATAACTTCTAACAATCATGCCCCTAATCAAGAAGTTTTGATCTTGTTTACTCTGTTCTCGTTCATCCATGTTTTTGCACTCCTTCTTGGCTATCTTTCTTCCTTTTGGAATCGCCTTGAACCATTCTTTAAATCTTCTAAACTTGATGCAAAAACTTAAGTCTTCACGACTATTCCCTTTTGATCCACATGATCTTCAAATGCTTCTATGGCTCGCCTAGTCCTAAGCACGGTAAAGGAAAGATGGGTATCACCACGTCCATCTTCTTCTTCTTCTAAATTATATCGTTTAAATTCGACTTTTCTGGGCCTTTTGCCATGTATCGAATTCTTCTCGGGTTTAATCTTTTCTACAGTTTAAACCCTTTACTGAACATCTTTCTTGTGTTCTAAAATGGTTCTTCACTAAAATTCCCGGATTTTCTTCTTTACCGGAATATTGGCCAGAAAACGGTTTCTTCTCCGCTTTTGTGTTTAAATCTGTCCTGGCCTTCTTTTGACTGCGTTTTCTGATATAACGATGATAATAACCAAGTATGAATCAAACAAACACTCACTGATGTTCGATTCCTATTTTTGGATAAATTTCCGATTGCTTTGCGAAACAGGGGACTTAATCACAGGTCTCGTTCTTCATCTTCCCAGGATCTCTAACCGTGTGCTCTGATGCCATGATAGAATTCGGCCCCTGTTATGCAACCGTGCGACTTGGTTTATTGGATGAACATTGAGTATGCACAATCTCTATGTGCAGGGACTCGATAAGAGAAACATAGGGTGGAGGAAAGGAGTTTGACAAACACAAACTTAACATTATTTCCACACAACAAATGACACAATACATGGGTATTTATACCCTTTACAAGTGACGGTTAAATAACCGTTTATAAGTAAACCGAAACAACTATAATCAAACCGACATGTCTAATAATTTTGGCACCTTTTCCTTTTAGTTTGACTTTTATGGTTTGACCTTCTAAACTTCTTGATTATAACTTCTAACAATCATGTCCCTAATCAAGAAGTTTTGATCTTGTTTACTCTGTTCTCGTTCATCCATGTTTATGTAGTCCTTCTTGTCTATCTTTCTTCCTTTTGTAATCGCCTTGAACCATTCTTTAATTCTTCTAAACTTGATGCAAAAACTTAAGTATTCACGACTATTCCCTTTTGATCCACATGATCTTCAAATGCTTCTATGGCTCGCATGGTCCTAAGCACGGTAAGGGAAAGATGGGTATCACCACGTCCATCTTCTTCTTCTAAATTGCATTCTTTAAATTCGACTTTTCTGGGCCTTCTTCCTTGTATCGAATTCTTCTCAGGTTTAATCTTTTCAACACTTTAAACCCTTTCCTGAACAACTTTCTTGTGTTCTAAAATTGTTCTTCATTGAAATTCCCAGTTTTTTCTTCTTTACCCGAATATTAGCCGAAAAATGGTTTCTTCTCCACTTTTGTCTTTAAATCTGTCCTGGCCTTCTTTTGACTGTGTTTTCTAATATAACGATGATAATAACCAAGTATGAATCAAACAAACACTCACTGATGTTCGATTCCTATTTCTGGATAAATTTCCGATTGCTTTGCGAAACAGGGGACTTAATCACAGGTCTCGTTCTTCTTCCCAGGATCTCTAACAATGTGCCCTGATGCCATGATAGAATTTGGCCCATGTTATGCAACTGTGCGACTTGGTTTATTGGATGAACATTGATTATGCACAATCTCTATGTGCAGGGACTCGATAAGAGAAACAGAGAGTGAAGGAAAGGAGTTTGACAAACACAAACTTAATATTAATTCCACACACAACAAATGACACAATACATGGGTATTTATACCCTTTACAAATGACGGTTAAATAACCGTTTATAACTAAACCGACACAAGTATAATCAAACCGACATGTCTAATAATTTTGGCGTCTTTTCCTTTTAGTTTGACTTTTACCGTTTAACCTTCTAAACTTATTGATTATAACTACAAACAACAATAAATTTGGGAATAACATTGTGGTATGTAGTTAAGTTTTCCTACCCTGGAGACAGGAGGAGATCATTAGAGTAGTGGAAATGATGACCTACTTTGGAATATTAGAGTACATATTAAGGAATGTGATTCATGGAGCATTCATTTAGTAGTGTCATCTTTTTCTTATTTCTTTTTTCTTGTTTTCACTAGAGCATCTTTAGATTCATCACAACTTATTAATGAGTTCCAGATTCCTCCTACCTTTTGTTTTCACCTTTTTCATATATATATTTTTTTTAAAATTTCAGTGGGATAAATTTATCTTTTTTGTAGTTTCCCATAATCATTTTTTTGTTCAAAAGTATAGAACACTAATTTAAAAATCCTCATCTTCCTATTACAAAAGAATATGTGGCCTACAAAGACCCCTAAAATGTGTTTTAGTAAATATATATGTACACTGTACACATAAAAGCACATAGGTGCATAGATAGATACAAATATGTAGATACAAATATACATGTACATAACCATATATAGTATAGTATATAAGTAATTAAGTGAAATGAGTATGTGTATTAGAAGATCTTGACTAAATCTGTAGAAAGGTATATGGGGGATGAACAAGATAAACTGCTGCCCATAGCAAATGTGGGCAGAATCATGAAACAAATTTTACCACCCACAGCCAAGATCTCCAAAGAAGCCAAGGAGACGATGCAAGAGTGTGCCTCGGAGTTCATATCTTTCGTGACTGGGGAGGCATCTGACAAGTGTCACAAGGAGAATCGCAAGACGGTAAATGGAGACGACATATGTTGGGCTCTTGCATCTTTAGGGTTTGATGACTGCTCGAATGCGGTTATGAGGTACTTGAATAAGTTGAGGGAGTTTGAGAGGGAGAAAGCTGCTGCCAACCAAATTAATGACAACAATGTTGATGATGCTGCTGCTGCTGCAGGATCTTCCAACAGGATATATCATTCCAAGTAATCTTCACTAGAGTTTGATGGCTTTAGATTGAAGGACAAACTTCTCAATTCTCACACATATCCTCCATGAGCATATGTAACCCTTATCTCCAATTTGTAAGCTTAGAACTTCATTATCTTTGACAAGGATTCATATCCATAAACAAAGCCATCAATAAGGTAATTGTGTAAGTCCTTCACTATCAATATCAAATACACACACACACACAGAGTTAAAGAAATTTCTTGCTCTCTCTCTTTCTCTCTCTCTATGAATATGTATGTATAGACATATATTGTTAACATCTATCTTAGCACTTGTGAGGGGAACTTGGGGGGACAAAAAAATAATATGATGAATGTTTGATAGGAAATAGCCTTAAGGGTTTACATGTGTTTAATTGGGGTCACTGCTGTTATCACAATACCTATTAATGTCAGGTTCATTTAAGAAGACTTCTGTTATTAGAATAGGTGAGGATTTGTATTGGCAAGCTGCAGGAAACAAAAGAAAAAACAAAGGAAAAGTAAGAAGAGATGAGAAATTAACATAATAATATGTCAGGATGGAGATACATGAAACCAAGTAAATTAATCCCCTCTTTACTTGAATTATGATATATGCAAAAGTAAGCTTTCTTTTTTCCATGTTAGATAAATTTGCACACTGTCCACACGTTTATGAGTTAAAACTTGGACACACACGAATTGGTTATTAGGGCACTTACCTTATAGAGACCGCTCAGCCATAGGGCTTTTGGTCTAATTTGATCTTTGGTTATTCAGAAGTTTGCTGCTGAAGTTAGATATCTTTGCCATTGTACACAATTCCCTCAATATAAAGATGGATGTCAAGAAAGAGATTTACGTTATTAGTCTAACAAATCATAAGAGTTAGACCAAGATTCATATATTTCCTTTAATCTCTCATCTAAGTGGTTTCGAAAAATAGCTTAAGTGTTTCTACGCATTTTCTGAAAGTGTTTGTACAATTAGGCAGTTCCCTAGCTACCAGGGGTAGCAACAAGCAAACTCATTGAGTTCCGTTGCTGGGAGAAACAAAGTAAAAAAATTCTTTGAGAAGGCAAACTTGCTCTATATGGAAACTACGAGAACGCAGGAGTTCACTTGTTTTACAAACAAACTCAAAATTTTTTTCCAGCATTTGCATGATGAGTTTGCTATCAATGGTAGCGAACTGCATATTTGTACAAGCAGTTTCAAAAGATGCCTAGAAATCCAAACAATTCTTCTCCATTTTAGTGTACTAGCTCTTGTTAAGTTACCATGTAAGCTGCACATGAGAGAGCGAGAGTCTACACAATATGTGTTATTGTAACTTTTAGGCATGGAAGAATTATGGCATGACTTCTTTGTTAAGCACCTTCTGGTTCAATCTCAACAAACAAACTCTTAGTTGAATCAAGAAAAGAAAGATGTGAACATCATGAAGACATGCTCTTGTATCTGCTTAATTAGGGCTGGCAATTTCAGCCACGAATACGAATACACGACTCAATCTACACGATCTTAATAGATTCAGGTATGACCTTAACATGTTTGGTGTCCTAAACAGGTAGCACACAGATTATATGTAGACTTTAGATGTTAATCAACAAACAATTGTGCATCATTCGATTTATGATTTTTCTTGGTAGTTTTGCTTGTCGTTTTACACTTAATATACTTATTTAACTTGGTAAAATAAGACTCAACTTATAACTATTTAACATGGTAAAATACGTAAAAAGTTTAATTTTCTAAGAACAAAAGAACGAACCCTTAACAGCCTTAGTCAAGTATGCACACCAACCCCTTTTGTATTTGAGTTCATATGCTAGATCGATAGTCGCGGACATCATGATTACTTGAAACTTCACCTCAATTTCTATCTAAAGAAGTGGTGTTGTCGGAGTCACACTGGAATAGTTAATGAAAACAATAACACAATTACTTATCTCACATACTCATTTCACTCAATCGCTAAGAAAACAATAACACAATTACTTATCTCACTCTCCGGATCCTGCTATGAGTGAGATCTTACTATGTTTGTGTTTGGTTTATTGATCACTACCGGTTGTAATCTAGTTTTTTAGTTTCTGTGCAAGTGTCTCAGTAATAGTTGGTATATTTCTGAGTACTATACATTCTTTAGGTTTAAAATAAATATACATATCATGATAATAATGCCTTTTGTAATATTGAAAATCATCATTGATTCCACCGTATATATATACAAAAGTCTGACATAAACTCCTCTCAAATTATTCTTGCAATAACCATGGAAAAGGTTTTAGGATTAGTGCCTAATGGCACAGTCAAACTTAGAAGGGTTTCTAGCTACTTCTACAAAAATGAATAATAATAAAGTATATTTTCAGGGTTTATGATATCTTGAACCAAGAAGCGGGACCATTTGGTTTTGTGACTTTACACATAATAACTTGGATTTTCTATTGGTACTTTATATATATATTACACTAAGTTCCCATACATAGAAAGGATTAATGAGTGTATCATACTTCAAGTACTGTGAGAGTAGGGACTTAAGAGGCAACCTAGGGTTCCATAATTATTGATTTCTCTTCATGGGACCACTTCTCCAATATCTTTATGGGATGAAGTTTCAAAATATAATTGTTAGATAAAATTCACATAATTTAAACTGAAATTGAAGCTTTAGTAAAGTTGTATACGTGCAACTGAACTAAAAGATGCTTTAAAACCATCAAAAGTTCTTGATTTGATCAGGAAAATTAGAAGTGATTATTTAGTAACCAAAGTAACTCTATTATAAGAAATTGCACAATAGCTTAAAAAACAATAGAGATATATATATATAGGGGTCATCGATCACTACTACAAACATGGTTATATATATTGTCGAAAATTACGTTGGTGTTACATTCATGAGAGACATATACATTTTAGAGGATATTGCTTGAATAGTTCATGTGGTTTGGTGGTCTTTCACCTTTAGTCTCTATTTTTTTAAAATTACACTACTAGTCCTTGACGTTTGCTTAGTCGTCACTCAGATAGTTCATAGAGTGGATGATCGTTACTTTATCTAGTTAAGTGGGTATGAAATGACAAAACTACAGTTGATATTAAAAAAAGTAATAATAATAAAAAATATTTAAGAATTCATGTGGGGCTCACCCACTTCATGTTCCCCACCCCACCACCACCACCCTCTCTCTGCCACACTACTATTGGAATAGTATATTCGATACTTAATAAATTAACGTTGCTATCCCGGTACGATCGAAAGAGTTACACTTTGGAGGACAAACAAAGAATAAATATATATTGGTAAATATATATTTTAATAACACGAAACGTGGTTTTATTATTTAGAATAATAAATGAGAAAGACATATTACTTGAGAATAATAATGTACATATTTTATTAAGTGTTAATAAAACTAGTTGTATAAAATCATGCGCGTTGCGCGTTTTACAATCGAGATTTAAATGAGGTGTTAATCAATCAAGATTCTATTTTGGTTATAAACGTTAAAAAATAAAGAAATCTACACATAAGGTAACACATGAAATTTGTAACGAAATTACATAAGATTATGTTATTTATATTAAGTATATAATATAATAAATTTTTTTAATAAAATAATTTGAATAAAATAATAGTATATAATATATTAATAGTATATAGTATAATAAAGTTTTTAAATAAAATAATAGTATATAATATATTAATAGTATATAATATAATAAAGTTTTTAAATAAAATAATAATATAAATAAAATATTAATATATTTACTATTCATTTGAATTTTACTATTCAAATGAGTTTGTAAACTAATATATTCTAACTAATATATATGATGGAAATATTATTATTAGTTAATAATATTCAAGAGGAAGCTTAACTATAATTAGATTATAATTAGAGGTGATCTTATGAGATAATAGTTTTGATTAAGGGGTGATTTGTAAATAGTTTGACTATTTAATCACATTAAGTTTTACTCAAAACAATAAAAAAAAAACACCGGCCACCATACCACTATCCTCTCTCTTCCCCCTGTTGCTACTCATGACCGACCGACCTCCTTTCGGAGTCGCCGCCGCCTATCACTGTAAAAAACCACCACCACCTTCTCCTATCTTGTCGCGTGATACATGCAAGTGTTGATTAAAGGGTTCGGGAGCTTTTGGGTTTTGGTTTACTAGCGAAATTGTTTGTCAATATATGGTGTGATTACTTGGGATTTCATTTAAGTATAAATTTAAACATCCTATGATGTGTTTAATTATTTGCATGTAATTTTGCAATTGAATCTATAGTGGAAATTACTTGGTTTTACTTCACGCTTCTGATCTATTAATATAAGATATTAATTAATATATGTAAAATATGATTTTATTAATAAATATTAAAACCGGTATGAGTATTTTCAAAAGTGGAATCAGAGTAGATTTTGCTCACGTGTAAATGTTATATATTATGATCTATGTTTTATTTAGTCAAAACTTTTGTTTGACAAAAGATCGTGCCTTTTATGTTTTGGGGTGTGATTGTGATTTATTACAAATCGAGCCCTAGATCTCGTGGTGTGTTTTTGCTTGAATGGTTTTGTTGGTTTGTGTTTTTCAAAATCTTGTATTTTTTCAGGTTATTTGGAATCTTATGGAATAAATAGATTTGTATTTATTTTATTATATATATATATATATATATATGTTTAGGTTCCTGTACAAAGGACATATTTCATGAGAAGTGTGAGAAGGATTAAGAATTAGCATGTAGGCATCATGTTTTGGATTTAGGAATGATTTTTTAGGTTGTTTTAACTTGAAAAACACCAAACACAACAATCTAAAACACAATCCAATGTACTATAGTCATCAAATTTATAAAACAGCTAAAACACATTATTTAACACTTAAAACACACTACTTAATGTTCTTAGCATGGTGTTTTAACTTTTAAGCCTAAAATACATTGTTTTCGGTTTTTCATTGTTATGTTTGGTATTTTTCTAGGCAAAACAATCCAAAACAACATGACTAAGTTCAAAAAATGATGCCTACATATCAATTTTTAATCCTTCTCACACTTCTCACGAAATATTGCCTTTGTATAGGAACCTCACCCTATATATATATATATATATATATATATATATATATATATATATATATATATATATATGTGTGTGTGTGTGAAGAAACAACGAGTATAACGGCGGTTAATAGTAAACCGGCGTGGATTAGATACTCGTGTTAGCTCAGGACTGATCCTTCGCTCACCACGATAGGTAGAACATAACCTAATGTTATAACAAATAATACGAGTGTGTGTTTGTTGTAAGTGAGAACAAGAGCATATAAGTGGTTCGGCTTATAATAGCCTACGTCCACTGTGAAAGCTAAATGATATTAATGAGAGAATTACAATAAGTATAATACAAATAGCTTTATTCTAGCTCTTCTGTATGTATTTTTCAGATGCTTTGCATTGATGAGGAAGTCTTCTATTTATAGGAGAAGTTATGGGTCATGGGAGATGGCCCATAAATTCTTGTGCTCAATTTGGGCCTTGGTCAAAGCCCAAATATTCTTCACTTGTTAAAATGGCGGGAATCGAGTGCCATTAATGCTGATGTGAGAGAGTGGGGATAATATCTTATAAAATCTCCACGTGGCGAACTGTGGTTGGATACAGTTGGCGCTTCTGCTGACAACGTTACTGTTGGCCTACCTGTGCATCTGAAGTGACGTCTTGTGGCAGGTGGACATGCCAGCACAGTAATCTGATATGTACAGTGTAGCCGGCATGGTTGGTGCGTGGAGGCTGTCACATTGTTGTCCTTGTGTCAGGGGTTGTTGGACCACCTTAAACACGTGCCGTTATGCGATTTGCGCAGACTGCGCCCAGGGTCTGATTTGATCCTCTTCATTACTCATTCCGTACATCCTTGTATCATAAAGCCTTGATGGAATATTCGTGCGTGCTATACCACGCGCTTGTGGGTATTTATGTTGGTGACGTCATCCATGTGAAGGAATGTTTGACGTGATGTAGTCTGCGGAACCATCCTCTCTGCGTAGGGTTCCCGCGGAGTTGGCTCTTTTGCTGTGAAGTTATGCTTCCGCAGACTTTCTTGGGATAGGATCGTACTCTCCACAGGATTGGGTACCCTATCCCTTCAATATATATATATATGTATATATATATATATATAGACAAAAAAAATTGAAGATCGTAGAGAGAGAAAGTAGATCTAGAAAATGGATATCTTGATGAGAGAAAAACCGAGTGTAGAAGATGGAGATCCTGATCTAGAAAAGAGAGAAAGTGGATTTAGAAAATAAAGGTTTTAAATCTAGAAGATGGAGATCGTGGATCTAGTGGGAGACAATGTGTTTATAATTGTTATATTTGTCCCCTTTTGAGACCGGTTCAGTTGTCGTTTTGGTGGCTTAAACGAAACCAAACAAAATCACTAGTGGCACGATTTATTGTTTTGTGTGGTTGTTTTATTTATTTTTAAATAGTTATATCTTGCAAAACTTATATTTTCACAATTAATAAAAGGAGTTTTATTAATAAGATATAACATTTTTTGTTAAAAATTAAAGAGTTAATTTACACCGTAATTTAATAATAGTTTTATTAAATTAAAATAAGTTTGTGATATTTCGACAAATGTAGTTTTAAAAGGGTATTCAAAATTGATCGTGCCAAGTGATTGGAAGAAATATTTAAGTATATCATGAACGGAGTAAAATTAGTTTACGAAGTTGCACGACTTACCTCATGCTACAAGTTTGTCATCCAAAATAATATAAAACCTATACGGTAATTAAATATTAAAGCGAAATCCCAAGGAAATCAATATTATAGTGTCATCTTTAAATTTAGAAACTCAAGCCAAATCAAACCCACTGTGTTAGTGCCTGACCCTGCACCAGGTCTATGGTTTGGGGTGAGGTGAGTTTACGACTCCTAAGTGGGCACAGTTAGGGTTAAACGTACCCGTTCTTGACTTTTGTTAATGGAACCCCAAGTCAAGATTCGTGTACAGACACAATTGGTGCTAGTTACCTACTCACGTAATACACAAAGTGAACAATGCTTAGCCATTCATGATGTAGTTATGAAGTGATATCTCAAATCCTAAAAGATATTTTAAGTTGGGTCATAAACTGATTAGGAATGGGCATCAAAATACTAAATATTTATTTTGAACTTTGTAGATGACTCAAAAAAATAATAACATCATGAACAGTGGTCCCAACTCTACCTTTTCGCTAAAGTCCATCTTGAAAATGAGAAACTTAACAACTCCAACTTCATGAATTGGTATCGTAACTTGAAAATTGTTCTCAAGTTTGAATCCAAGATATTTGTTTTGGATGCACTAATTCCTGATAAACCTGAATAACAACAAGGCCAAAAGAGGAGAGCATGGGAGAAACATGTTGATGATTCTCTAAAAGTCTCTTGTGTCATGCTTACATGCATGAATCCTGAACTTTAACAGACATTGGAAAATCTGCAGCTTATGACATGAGCGATTTGAAGTGATGAGGGTTCCTCAATCAGTGCTCATGTACTAAATATGAAAGGGTTTAATGATCATCGTGCTCGTCTTGAAGGTCCACTAAGCAATGAGCTTGCTAGGGATGTAATCTTCAATCCTATACTAAAGTCATATGATCAGTTCGTGTTGAACTACAATATGAATGGGTGGGATAAGACGATTTCAGAATTCGATATGTTGCTTAAGTCTGTTGCGGCTAACATACCCAAGAAAGTCAGGGGTATATTAATGATCAAGGGATAACATGTTAAGAAGCATGATTTCAAAAAGAAGGAAAAAATCAAGGGTAAGAGGAAGTTCACTGCCAAGAAATCGGCAGACGATGCCAAGTGCTTTCATTGTGATGAAGCAGGATTTTGGAGGATGAACTGTCCTAAGTGCCTGACTGAGTTGAAAAAGAAGAAAGCATCAAATGTTGGTTCTTCAGGTATAAATGTTATACAATTCTTTTCTTTTGGTAGCAATTCTTGGGTGTTTGATATTGGATGTGGCTAACACATTTGTAATGATTTGCAGGGCCTAAGGAAGGTTAAGAAATTGAAAAGAGGCGACCTGGAGCTATTTGTTAGGGATGGTCAAAAAGTCATGGTCAAGGAAGTGGGAGAAGTTATTCTTTCACTTCCTAGTGGTTAAAAATTAGTCTTGAACAATGGTTGTTATATTCCTTATTTGACTATGAATATTATATCTTCTGCATTAAAACAACAACAATTTTATTATCCTTTTTGTTGTGATTGCGTCTTTGAATTGGTTGTTTTATTTTGAGGTGATTCCTCATAATGGAGTCTATGAAGTAGAACTCTAGAATTCTAATATGTTATATGGTGTTTCGGTTTTAGTAATTTAAAAGATATCATTTTTCCTAACCCAAAAACTTGGTATTTAAACCATCAAAACATTGGTTTTGGAAAAGAGGATTGTTACTAAACCATTAACAAGTATTAAATTTATAAGAAAATGATTACTACTTACTTAAAAATTAAACTAACACACAGACAGAGAACCTAATGTGCATAACATAAATTTTTAGGGTAAATACCTAGTATCGTATTCTAGAGAACACATTTTTTCCTACTCAACCTTCCATCACTCTTGTTGATCGGGTTTTGAAAAGAAAATAAAACGGCAGGGTTCAAAAGAGAAATAGTTTTTGAAAAGGTTTTGGTTTTAAAATAAAATAAAATAGTTGGTTTAGAAAATGAACTAGCCAGGGAACCCTCCGAATAAGTAGATTAGTTATATTAATAATAGTAATAGTTTTAATTCTTGATGTGGGAAACAGGTTTTGAACGGTCCCTTCAGAGTTAGGAAATGGGAAAATAAATAAATAAGAAATTATGTTCTGGCAACTAAATGGGCAACATGCAGGGGAAGGGCACAAGTCCCCATAAAGGTGTCTTCGGACTGCTGGCCTCAAAGCCGGTCTGTTCCTGCTTGTCAAGTGTCGTCGAGTCTAACGCATACAAGTTATGTAGCTTATTGGAAAGTTTGAGTCATGCTTTTTAGGAACTTCCCAAACCACCGCAAAAACCACTCGTTTAAGCAATGGGTTTTTTTATAATTTATCTTCCTAATTAAAGTATAGGTGACCTCCAACTGGGATCTCTTCAACCTCACTTAACTCTCACTTTTTGTACCGAATGATTAATTGTTCCCGGAAATCCTCTAAAAAGTAAACGGCTTTGTACTAATGAGAATTAGATTAATTATTCTGGTTTTGATTATCTTTATATAGTATTTACTTTTTATGTCTTTAAACAACTCTAATCCGCTCCCCGAACTTCTACGATTGGTAAAGACACTACTTCGTAAATACTATTGACAACTTAAATATTTAGAGATCAAGTAAATATGAGTTTGTTTAGTGATTAGGTGACTTAAAAAATTCAACCCTTAACCCCCAAGACTTGTGAATGATAACCTTAACAAATGTGGAACATAATCCTCGAGGTGTGCAATGCGAAGATCATTGGTGCACTCGTAGGGAATCCACCCTTTGCAAAGAAAACCACTCACACATCTGGTGTGATACCAGAAACTTGTCACCTGGATCCGGTCCACTTCAGAAGCAATTGTTTGGAATCCGGTTTGGATATCAGAAACCCTAAGGATTTGTCTCCCTGCTGGTTTCCTCACCTTGGATCTAGCTTGGGCCTACCAGAAGTCGTATGAACCACATGATAGTTTTTAGATAAGTTAAGTGTTGGTTAATTTTAGGATTGTTAAGTTAACCAATAATTGAACCTGTCACAAAATAAAAACAAACAAGAATTAGTTAAGAAATAAACACATAAAGTAACAAAAAATAAACTACTAATGATATAAAAAGTTTAACAAATCGAATAGTTTGGGGAATACTGGATAGATACAACCATCCAAAGATAACAAAATAAAAAACATGAAGATCTTGCACTCATAGACAAGCTTCCAACCACCTTGATCCTATGTGTATGATGTAATTCTCACAACCCTCGACTTTATTGCATGTAAACTACTCCTACGGTGCCATTTCTTGATTGAGAACCCAAGATAGGAAAGCTCCTAACCTTGGAGAGGTTTTTGGTCGGCCCTGGCACCTCCCACAGGACCCCAAGTAGGCTCGATAAAGGTAAAAATCAGTGCACAAATGGCTGAGTTAAAGCTGTTATTTTTAGGCAAATTTCAGGTGGAGCACGGCCGTGCAACGGGGTGACACGCCCATACTTGCCAATACACGTACGTTCTTTTGCTGCAGAGGACAGTCTCTTTGTACTCTGTGTTGAGCTCGGAAGTTCACCCGACCAGGTGATGTTTAATTGTCTCCCGAGCTTGCTAGTTTGTCTTCTAGTGTGAAGGCCCTCATACCAATGTGCATGGTCGTGCTTAGTCGATTCCAGGTTGATTTTATCGTCATTTTTGCCTTGAGAAGGTCTTTACACAATCTTGGAACATGCTTCAAGTCTTGTGTCTTTAGAAATATCCGTTTCTTGCTGTTTTCACCCTAGAATTGCTTCTTTTCGGGTTGGAGCTCCATTTTCCTAATAAACATAATAAGGAACGACTAAGTTGCTTTTATTATTAAATTTAGCCCAGTTACGTCCTATTATGAGACTATTTATGCATGTTCAATATATGTAAATGATGGCACATCATTATACCAAATCGCAAATAAGCATAGTAAGTCTAGCTTTAATGATACATACCTATGGCATTGTTGACTTGGCCATATAAACAAGATCGACAAAAGAAAGTCTAAACAGATGGAATTTTAGAATCCATCAACAAGGATGATTTCGATACATGCAAGTGTTGTTTAGGTGGCAAGTTGACCAAGACTCCATTTATGAGTGTCGCAGAAAGATCCAAGGATGTACTAGGATTAGTACATACTGATGTATGTGGTCCGTTTTAGGACAATGGATAGGAATGGAGAAAAGTATTTCATTATATTTACTGATGATTTCAGTGGATATATGTGTGTTTATCTTATGAAGCATAAACATGAAACATTTGAGAAATTTCCTAAAAACCAAAACGAAGTACAGAATTAGCTTAGCAGAACAATTAAGATGCTTCGATCAGATTGAGGTGGTGAATATCTTAGTCAAGAGTTTGACGAACATCTTAATAAATGTGGGATCATTTCTCAACTTACTCCACTTGGAACGTAGTTGAAGGCGTGTCTGAAAGGAGAAATAGAAGTCTATTGTATATGGTTCGATCAATGATATGTCGTACAAACCTCCCTCACTCTTTTTGGACCTTAGCTCTTGAAACGACCACTAGTCAAGTTAATATGGATCCAACAAAGAAGGTAAGTAAGACACCATATGAGATATGGCATGGGAAGAAACCCAATGTCAGTTCCTTAGATTATGGGGATGCAATGCATTTGTCACAATTGCTTCATTAGACAACTTGATCCTCGAGGTGATAAGGTTGTTTCCGCCGGGTATCCGAAGCATGTCGGTTACTATTTCTATAATCCCACTAAAAATCTAGTTGTTATGAAACGTCATGGTAAGTTCTTAGTGGGGGAACTAATGGCACGTGGGATAGGTGATAAGATTGTAGACTTAGATGAAGTTCAAACATCACTAGCAACTGATCCACAAACCAGTACAGTTCGGCAACAAAAAGTTGTGGATCCAGAATCTGAGAGAATTCTCAAAGAGGCTAATACACAAATTCTTCGCAAAAGTACCAGGGATCGTTAGGAACCTGATAGGTACATCGGGTATCATGATTGATGTCTTGATAGTTGATCAAGATGAACCCAAGACTTATCAAGCTGCTATTAAATATTCAGGATATAAGAAATGGCTTGAAGCAATGAAAGCTAAGATGAAATCTATGTATGATAACCATGTCTGGGACATAGTCAATCTTCAACCTGAATGTCGGATAGTGGGAAATAAATGGGGTTTCAAGAAGAAAACCGACATTGATAGGAAAGTGCAAACTTTTAAAGCAAGGCTTGTAGCAAAAGGCTTCACTCAAACTTAAAGTATTGCTTATGAGGAAACCTTTTCGCCAATAGCAATCCTTAAATCGATTAGGATATTGCTTGCCATGGCAGCATATTATGACTATGAAATATGGCAAACTATAAGACGCTAACCAATATACAATGAAAATATATACCCAATAGAGGATAACTTGCTAAGAGTTTGATTAGTTATCATATACCCAAACGGGGATTTGAATTTTTTTGAAATACATCACAAACTAAGTTTCAAAAGTAGATCATCAAAACTAACGAGTTTCAAAATATATTATACAAACTAGATTTTTATTCAAGAATAACCAAGATCTCGTCAATTCTTAGTCTCCTCAAAATGCGGAAACGTATCATGGTAAGAGTGTTTGGTCTTTGAAATTTGTCTTGATCTGCAGCCGAGGCTTTCAAACGTCAAACCAAATGTTAAACATAAACAAACAACCCGAAGGGATTAGCCTAACAAATCAGAAAATAAAAAAAATAAAAAAAATTTCTTGGTTAGACCTCCCGCCACGTGACGCGACGGGTAGTTTTTCCCAGCCAACTCCCTTTGTCATCTCTTTTTATACTTACCAATTTATTCCAGATTTTCCCAACTTTACTTAAACGAATTTGGCTATCTCTAGCTTCAATTTTTATCAAGTTTCTAAACCCAACACCATGATCTTAGATGTGCTTCTACATATCTTTTCACAACCAAAATTTATACCCGAATCCCATTTTCTATATATTTCATCTTTGCACATATCTTGACTCTATTTGGATCCAACTAACCTTAAGAGTTTGTTTCCATTTTCCACCTTGATAGGCGAGTTTTATTTGACTTTATTCAATTTAAATCCACAACCTCAACTAATGGGGTCTTTTCATGGCAATACCTCCGCTTCTATGGTTTCCATGGATCACTTAGGTTTCAGTTTTACATTCTCAAATTTACATTCATGGGTTTTGGGGACATTTATTGTTCCCTCTACCCATTCTTTACACCAAGCATGGTCTCATGACCACAACTTGGACATCTTTCTATTGTCAATTTTTATCAAAATCCTTTTTCCTATCCGTTTGGTTGTTTGACACTACCATCGCCTCTATGGCCCCTCGGGTCATTTATGCTCCAGTTTGCCGTGTCCGACCCTCCTGGATTTGTATTCTAGATCATTATTCTTATTATCTGAACTACATGATTCAACTACCAACTATACTACCTCATCAAGTAATAAGCTAATGAAAATACAAGTCGTAGATGATGACTTACCTCAAGCGTGTCCCTTAACCTTTGGTTCTTTTATACCTTGGCTTTTTGAAATCTCATTTGTGCCACCTAGTAGATCATAATCCACTTAGGTTGCTAAGAACTCATTTATATCACTTTTTCATATATTCGACTTCAATCGTCACGTAACCACACATGTTTTAACAAGTAGTTTGTCAAGTTAAAATCAAGTTCACTAGACATTTCATCAAACATTTTGTGAGCATTATTCCTATCGTCTAGTTTCCATGGCTTGTTATTGAGGAAAGTTACTCATCTCAACAAAACTACATTTTTACAACTTAGTAGTTAATACTACAGAATTTCATGATATTTAATGTGACACCCGGCAAACTTCGGTTACTAACTTTTGAAAACTCAGTAAGTCTACCTTAGCGAGTCGTGCATACACTACACATGACAAGGTCAGTCGAGTCGAGTCGTGCATCATTGGGGGTTCTAACACACACAAGTCTCGAGTCCCGGGAATTGGTGAACGAGTGTGAACGTGTTGTTTTCATGAATTATGTGTTTATAATCATTATGTGACTTGTCGGTATGTGAATACGTGCTTATATGTGTTAAAATAGTGTTTAACGTGCCGAAAACCCATAACACCCTGCAGCAGGCGATTAGGAGGCCTAATTGCCTGTTGCAGGGGCGAGTAGGCTCCTATTAGGGGCGATTAGAGGCCTAATCGCCTGCATAGGGGGCGATTAGGTGCCCTAATGGCGTGCTGCAGATTCCTACTCGCCTGTAACCTCTGGAACGACTAGAAACGCCTATAAATACCACCCTTGTGTTGCAAAACATCATTTTAGAAACCCTAGCACACCCCAAAGCCACCACACACTATACCCAACCTCTGTAACTCGTTTTTGATCAAGAAACCACCTTTACAAGATCTTACACCTTTCTTTGCTAAAATCTAAGGTGTGTTCATCTTCTTAAACCTTGTTAATGATAAAGTTTTACTCCCTAGAGGTCCAGACCTGGTTTCTAAGTATTTGTGTCTTTGAAAACTTGTTAAAAACAGATTATAAACAAACCCACACCTTCATGCTTGTTCTATGTTATGTTATCATGCAAAGATGAGATTTTTGATATTAAAACGTGTTTGTTTCCATGTGTTTGATCTGTTTCTGACTTAAATGAATCATTAGGATTGTCTATGAATTTGGGAGCATATAGTTGTTAGGATCTGAGTTCTGGTTGTTTTGATTGTTTGATTAAGTATGAATAAATGGAATGAAATATAAATGGAAAGTGCAGCGGAATAAACTATAAATCAAAACATGGAGAATAATTGTTTTTAATCGAAAGCTTTCATTAATTGAAAGATTACAATTGTACAAGTAAACTCCCCCTCAGCCTGATCACTCAGAGAATGTTTGTCTGAAAGAGAATGACGAGTGATCAATAGAACAGTGCAAGTACTGTTCTATTTATAGACAGACTCAAACCTCTGATGATCAGATGCTGACGTCACCTAAGACAGCGACCTCTAACTGACTAACAACTTCTAACATCTGCTAACTATAACTACTATTACTGTTGCTACAACAAGGAAAATGACCGGTATTAGGTTAGGAGATGTTTAGGATTATAGGTTAAAGGTATATTATGTTAGGACTTAGGTTTTAAGTTTAGTTTTAGCTTTAGGTTTAGATTTAGTTGTAGGATTGGGGGTCTTCGAGCTCCTGGAAGGACCTGCACAGGGGTAGCAGACACCGTTAGCCTTAACGCTGGAGGGGGCCTCCTGCGTTTGGACTCCGGCGTGAAAATAAGTATATATTCTTTTGGAGTTGGGAAATAATGAAATAGAGAGTATTAGAGTAGAGAGAATAAGTGAGAAGTGTGTGTGGAATGTCTACCCAAGGGTCTCCTTATATAGGCAATGAAATTCTGCCCAGGAGCTCCCTCAGGGTAGCCTCCTTACCATACCTGGTTGTGTTTGACCCTCTATCGGTTCCCTGCAGTGAGACTTTGCCCTTTTATGATACTTTCAGCTTTTATCATTTCCAATGCAAGGCATGGAGCTGTGTGTTGTTTTGTCCCTTGCTATGATAATAAGCCAAAATCCCCTTTTGTCATTTCCAAGATTTCTACTATTTGCTTTTTGCCCTGAGGCTTCCGCATGGCAGGTACGCTGCCCTGTATCAGCTCCAGTAAGTCAGGCCACCTCCTAATCAACTCAATTTTGCTTATCTTTTCGACGAGGGGATTAAACGCTGTCGTTTTAGGACCCACGTCATCAGCCCCCCAGTCATAAGCATTTGTAAAGAAGTTAGAAGTGCTTGTGACTTGTAAATTGTCGTTTTCCCCGGTGGCAAACTCATGTTGGTACCGGGTAGTTGTTAGACCCCGAGCTCCCCTACGGGAGCGTTAGTATCATGCCTTTTCTTTCATCAAATGTCGTGCAAGTTCCTGGCCATGCATTTGTCATAATGGTCATATTTTTAAATAATATAACTATCCATCATTGCTTCCTTGGGAGTAGGCACCTGTCCCATCAGCTGCCCTTAATGACTGCTGATTTGACAAGGAAGCAGGCTGACGTCATCCTATGGGATAGCTGAGGGATGGTTTGCCTTGGTAACCGCCCAAGATTAATAAATTCAAATTTGAAATCCTTTATAAAGGGATAATCCCTTCTTTTATCCTTCATTTACTTCCACAATTGGAAAACCGTCTTCTCTCTCCCACGATCTTCCCTAACCGGCGAAACCTTTCCTTTTCCTATAAATCTCGGTAAGCATACTCTTTCTTTCTCACACTTGTTTTTTCATTATGTCGAAAACTGATCTTGCATCCCAGTTCACACGTCTGTCCAGATCGGATGCTGAACGGTTCTGTACCGAGATCGGTATCCCCTTATCCTTTGATCCTTCCATTCCGAAGGGGAAAACCCCTGTGTCCTCTGTTCCTACTGGCAAGCTGGCCGTGTATACGCGTCAGTTTGACCAGGGGAAACTTAGGTATCCTTTTTCGAAGTTTTTTCTAAATGTTTTAGAGTATCATCAGCTTTCCCTTGATCAATTATGCCCCTCTGGAGTCGCTAGGGTTTTGCACTTCGAGATAGTGTGTTGTTGCCTCGGTTATGAGCCTTCTGTGGCTATGTACCGGCGATTCTTTAGGTTAGCCAAAAATGGCAACTGGTTCACTATTGAGAAGACCCAATGTGAACCAGCCCTTATTTCTAGTGTTATCAGACTTGTTTCTCCGTGGAAAGACAAGTTCTTTTTCTTGAATGCTGATTTCCTACCCTTTAAGGCTCCTCGGAGGTCTTCGGATGCTCCTTTGAATGAGAAAGAACCTGATCCTGACACTCTTGATCAGGAATTGTTGGAGAAACTTCGTAGCTTTCCTACCCGTCTCCGAACCTTTCCTGGGGATTTCCTGGTGATGATGGGGCTAAGTGTTAACTGGGATGATCCTGAGACTGACCCGGTGATCTATCATGGTGGGGAGGGTATGTGTCTCCCTGGCTCCTCTTTGGCATCGTTCTTGTAATTGTGTCATCTAACCACTTTTTCTCTTTTGTGCAGAAATGAGTACTCTGGACTTCCTGGCCCTGGATGACATCACTGACGTGAAGTTCAAAGTTAAAAATGTTGCTGAGGGCCAGAATGTGGTGGTGAGGACCGAGCATGTCCTTTTTCAAGGTGAGTATACAAGTGTGGTTACTTCCTCTGTTGCTGCTGTGGAACCTTCGGGGAAGAAATATGTCACTGTCCGTCGCTCCAGTAAGCGACTGCAGACTGCTTCCTCAGGTCAGGGGAGCTCTTCTGCCATTCCCTTGGTCCTTGAAGATGAAGACCAGGATTCTTCCCTTATAGCTTCTGCCTTGGGGTATTCTCCTACCCCAGGGAAGGGTAAGCTTACCGCGTCTTCTCCCAAGAAGGATGACACTGTTTTTAAGAAGCCGAAGGATGTGGTGATCAAGGGTACCAGTCCGAATTCGTTGTTGGTTAAAGGGGGTGAGAGTTCGAAGGCTGTTGTCAAGGAGGTTTCTGATGCTCCTACCCAGAAGGAGCGTAGTGAAGGGGTGTTTGTGCCGGATTGGGATATTAAGGCTTCTGATGTGTTGAAGAAAGCCTCTGTTTGTCGTGATCTCACCGACCATTGTGTCCCTGATGCTGAGAGGGAGCTTCACAAAGAGTGGATGGATAAGGATGTGATGAAGAAGATGTATTATCACTTCGGTCAGTTTCTATCTTTGTTCCCCGATGGTATGGCAAGGTGGGGAGAGTTGATGTTAAGAAGAGAGCAAGTGGAGAAAGTCTATGATGAGCATGAGGTGGAGTTGGTGAAGGCGAAGGAGGAATTGTCAAGGTTTGTCGCCCGGGAAAAGGATTTGGTGCATGAGTTGGCTGTGTCTAGGACCCAACTCAGTTTGGAGAAGGAAAAGTTTGATAAAATGTTCAAGGGTCTGAACGATGAGAAGGCTAAGGTGGCGGAGGAGAGGGCAGGTTTAGCTCGGGCAAGGGAGGCAGTCAAACAGGAGCAGATGGCGGTGGAAAAAGTTGGGATGGAGCTCCGGGTCCAGGTGGACCGTCTGACTGAGGAGAAAGAGTGGCTAATCTCCAAGGGTGTTGCCCGTTTTGTTACCAACCTCCTGCACTCTCAAGAATTTAATGCCCCTCTGGCAGACATTTATGCGAAAGCCATATCCTTTGGTCGCCATGGAGGGATTCAAGCCGGTTTCAAAGCGGCTCAAGAGGGTCAGGTGCTTGAGGAGCTGCCGTCCTTTAAGCCTTCATCAGGGGAAGAGTTTGTGAACGCCGTAAAAGCTATGGAGCTGGCCACTTATCCTTACGTCTCAGCCATTGCCAAGGCTGCTGAGCAGCCCCTCTCCTTCTTGCAAGATTTGGAGCCAGAGGGTCTGAAGAAGGATGTGGCCGATGAGGTGTTCAGCTCTTATGTGTCGAAAAGGCCTCTAAAGATCATGCTGGATGGAGCTGACGCTGGGGAGGGTAGTTCGAAACGTGCAAAGCCTGCTGATTCTTCAAAGACTCCTAACTTGGAGCAGGTATTTGAGAGTCCCTCCCCCCTTCAAGCTCTGGAGGTTGAGTCACTCCCTCCTTCCAGCGAGGATGATCCATTTGCAGGTCTCGACACCGACTCCCTCTATGATGATGTTGGTAACCAAACCTTGGCTTCCACCGGTGAGGGTGATGCCACCACTGAAGCTGAAGATTCAGCTACCCCATGATCCAGCCTTGTTTAATCTTTGTTTAGTTTTTTTAAAATGTTGTTTGTGGTTGAACTTTTGATGTACTTAGCCCTTTGGGCTTTTTATGGTATCTAATGGAACGCTCCCCCTTTCAGGGGTGATGCCTTAATTATGCTTAATGTTTGGTTGTCTTGACTCTGTTGCTTGTCGTTTATAGTGTTTGCAATGTCTTTAACTTTTCTCCTTAAGGTGGATGCTGCAGTCATCCAACTTAGGATACTTAGCTAAGGAACCGATGCAATGCTTACCCTATCAGCTTTTTTTAACCTTTTCTTTAAATGGTTTCTTAGTGTTATGTTCGTTTTTTGTGTATTGTGAACATGTGGGAGCTGTCTTGGTGTGAGGAGCTCACCCTCTTTCATGGGTCTAGGTATTCCTTCTAAGGACTTGTCCCATGGAGTCGTGGATTGTATTAGGGGCTCACCCTGTATACAGGGAGGTTACTTAGCCTTGTTACCTGTTGAGCAGTTGTGGCCTGGGAGCTCATCCCCGTTTCATGGGTAGGTATAGCGCCGGATCCCATGGAGCCTGGTTAGGAGGGGCTCACCCTTTGATAAGATAAGCGACAAGTTAATAATTTGAAACATAGTTCATTCATTCATTGATCATGATTTTCGGGATACAAAGAGGCGTTACAACCATCAAACATAAAAACGTTTCAAATGCTTGTCACTCCAATGCCTTGGAATCATCTTGCCATTAGGGTCAGCTAGCTTATAGGATCCCCCCTTGTGGGCTTCCTTGATGACATAAGGACCCTCCCATCGGGGACCTAGCTTCCCTACATCTTGCTGCCTGCTGGCTTCATTGCATCTTAACACGAGGTCTCCTGGCCTGAAGGCCTCCTTCTTCACCCTTGTGTTATAGTAGGCCTCGAGTTTCTTCTTGTACCTTGCCTCCCTGATAGAGGCTTGGTCCCTTGACTCTTCGAGGAGGTCCAAGTTGAGCATGATCTCCTTTTGGTTGTGTCGAGCATCTTGGCGAGCACTTCTTCCTGAGCTTACCCCTATTTCAGCTTGTATAACAGCTTCGCTTCCGAAGACTAGGCTATAGGGTGTCCTTTGGTGACTTGTTTTCTCCATGGTCCTGATAGCCCAGAGGACGCTTGGGAGCTCATCAACCCATTTCTTGCCACATCTTCCTAGCCTTGCTTTAATACCTTCGACAATGCTTCTATTCATGCGCTCCACTTGTCCATTGGGTTGGGGGTAGGCTACTGAGCTGAAGACTTGCTTGATACCTAGCTCGGAGCACCAGCTGCTGAAGGGCTTGTTGGCAAACTTCTTCCCGTTGTCTGTCACCATCTCTCCTGGCAGCCCATATCTACAAACTATTTGTTCCCATACGAAACTTATCACATGCTTCCCTGATATGGTTGCCAATGGCCTAACTTCTGGCCATTTGGTGAAATAGTCAACGGCTACAAGGAGAAATTTCAACTTTCCAGGAGCTTGTGGGAAGGGACCCACGATGTCCATTCCCCACTTGTGAAAGGGCCATGCCGAGATGATGGGAACAAGGTCATGCTTGGGGTTGGTCTTCACCGGTGTTTGCAACTGACAAGCTTCACATCTTCTGATTGTTTCGAAGGCATCCTTGTGCATGGTGGGCCAATAATAGCCCAAGTTCATGAGCTTGGACACCACGGAGCGAGGTCCGGCATGCATGCCACATATACCTTTGTGTACCTCCCTGATGAGGTAGTTGCTTTGATTGGGACCAACACACCTTAGTAGGGGTGCCAAGTATCCCTTCTTGTAAAGCTTGTCATCTTCGATTACATACTGCTTTGCCTTGATTGTTAACCGCTTAGCTCCTTGTTCATTTTCAGGCAGCTTCCCTTCCTTCAAGTAGGACATAATGGGTGTCATCCATGTGGATTCTGTTTCGGTGACAACATCTTGTATCTCTTTGTCATCAATGGAGGGTTCTTTCAGCACCTCAACTAGAACCTTCTTGGTTAGGTGGGCAAATGTCAAGGAGGCCAGCTTACTGAGAGCATCCGCCTGCTTGTTCTTGGCCCTTGACACCTGTTCTAGGGTGAAGACTTTGAACTCTTTGATGAACTCTTTGACCTTGTCTTTGTACCTAATCATTGAGGGCTCTTTGGCTGTGTATCCCCCATTTACTTGCTTGACCACCAGATTCGAATCAACAAAGACTTTTAGCTCTTGGACCTTCATTCTTTTTGCCAATCTTAACCCGGCCAGGAGGGCCTCATATTCAGCAACGTTGTTGGTGCAGGGGAAGTCTAGACGGAGGGCATAAGTGTATTCAGTTCCGTGGGGGTCCTTGATGACGAGACCAGCCCCGGAACCTTCTACACTTGAGGCTCCATCGGTAAAAAGACACCATTTCCCCTTGAGGTCAGGCTGTTCTTCGACCTCATTCATTTCCTCTTCGTTCTGCAGGATGGGCAGCTCAGCAAGAAAGTCAGCAAACACTTGTCCTTTGTAGGCTCTTCTTGGTAGGTACTCTATCTTGTGCTCCCCTAGGCCAATGGCCCATTTTGCCAATCTCCCTGAATCTTCTGGTTTTTCCAAGATGGATCGTATGGGTTGATCTGTGATGACCTTTACTGGGTGAGCTTGGAAGTACCTCCTTAGCCTCTTGGCAGTGTGCACAAGGGCGAACACTAGCTTCTCTATGGGAGTGTAGTTAACTTCAGCGTCTTTGAGAGCCCTGCTGACAAAATAGACAGGAACTTGCTCTTTGCCTCGATCAACCAGGAGGACTGAGCTTACTGCCTCCATCCCTGCAGATAAATAAACTGTTATTACTTCCCCTTCCTCAGGGGCTGCCATTTCAAGCAGGGAAGCTATGTGTTTCTTGAGTTCCAGGAAGGCAGCCTCTGCCTCAGCTGTCCAACGGAAGTCCTTTTTGTCAACACAATTTTTAAGTGTTTTAAAGAGAGGTAAGGACTTTTCCGCGGATTTAGGCAAGAAACGTTTTAGGGCAGCAATTTTACCGTTTAGGCTCTGCACTTCCTTCTTTGTGGCAGGCGACTTCATTTCAAGGACGGCTTGGACCTTGCTTGGGTTCGCCTTGATGCTTTGTTTTCCTACTATATGGCCAAGAAACTTCCCCTCCTCGAACCCAAAAGAGCATTTAATGGGATTGAGCTTCATATTTATTCTCCGAAGGTTTTCGAACGTCTCTTGGATGTCTCGGTTCATGGCCTCCCCAGATTTGCTTTTGATGACAAGGTCATCCACATAAGCTTCCATATTCTTCCCAATTTGTTTTCGAGAAAGCTTGGTCCACTAACCGTTGGTAGGTGGCTCCGGCATTCTTCAAACCAAAGGGCATCTTCTTATAACAAAAGATCCCCTTGTCAGTGTGGAAGGCTGTTTTCTCTTCATCTTCCTGCTTCATTTGGATTTGATGATACCCCTTGTAGGCATCTAAGAAGCACTTGTATTGGAAACCGGTGAGAGAGTCTACCTTCCAATCGATCTCGGGTAAGGGATAGCAATCTTTAGGGCAGGCTTTGTTGAGATCCTTGAAGTCGACACACATTCTCCAAGATCCGTCTTGTTTGGCAACCATGACTGGATTGGCCACCCAAGAGTGATACTGGACCTCCCTTAGAATACCTGCTTCAACTAGCTTTTCTACCTCTTGGCAAGCAGCCTGGCTCCTGGCTGGGGCCAGGCTCCTTTTCTTTTGAACTACAGGCTTGTACGAGGGAGCTATGTTAAGGGAGTGTTCCGCCAGATCTCTAGGGACTCCGGTCATGTCCCCAGGGCACCAAGCAAATATGTCCCGATTTTCCTGCAAAAGGTTGATTAGTTCACACATAATCTTATCAGGGAGCAGGTTGTTTACTTTGATGGTCTGCTCCTGATAGGCAGGATTTATGCTGACCTCCCGGATGGGACCAGTGCTTGACGTCTCAGGCGCCCTGGGATCTTTTGTTTCTTCCACAGAGGCTATCAGAAGAGCCTCAGCAGTTGGCTTCAGGGTTGCAACTCCGTTGGGAGTGGGGAGCATCATTAAACCATGTGTTGTTGATACTACAGCGCCGAAGGTAGCAATCCCCATCCTTCCAATAAGGACGTTGTAACTTGAAGGGTACCTGATGACAGAGAAAGTTAACTCTTCTGTTCTTGATAAATCTCCATCCCTGAAACAGACGCTAAGTGTGAGCTTCCCTAGGGGATGTACTCGTTCCCCTGAGAAACCCACCAGGGAGGCGTCTGATGGCTTGAGCTTGGACTTGATCTTGATCTCTGTGCTTAGGGATTCGAAGCATCGTTCATACATCACCTCTGAAGAGGCTCCACAGTCCATGTACACCCTGTCTATAGGGAAGCCATCCAGTTCAGCCTCCACTATTACAGGTGTGACGATCAGTTCATCAGGAGCAGGGGGGGAGACAAATGTACTGCTTGTTCCAGGGCTCGGTGCGAGCCTTTTTGGCCTGCTGGGACCCTTCGAGACTGACCATGTTGACCTCCTTATCTTTCCATCCTTCATCCTTTCTCCCTTTGATGTCTTTAATCATGTGAGCCAGCTCCCCTGACTTGACAGCCTCTTCTATCCTTTTCTTTAGCTGGTAGCAATCGTTTGTATGATGCCCTGTATCGTTGTGAAAGGCACAATGCTTACTGGCATCCCTCTTGTTAGCTGGTTTAGACAAAGGTCGGGGAGGTCGAAAAGTGTACTTGACTTCCTCTGTGTAGAGTATCTCCTGAGGGGTCTTGGTGAGAACAGTGAAGACTTGTCTTTCTTTCTCCTGGTACCTTCCTGACCTTGGGGATCGTCTCCTTTCTTCGTTCCTTTGATTGTCGAAGGATCTTCCCGATCGCTTCTCATTGTAGGGTTGGAAGAGAGGTCTTCGGGAGCTTGTTGAACTGTCTCTCCAGCTCCCTCGATCCCTCTTCCTAGTATCTTGCCGAGTTAATGCTTCTTCTCCCCGGAGGAAGGCTTCAGCCCTTTCAAATGCCTCCTCCATGGTTTGGGGAACGTCTTCATGGAACCTTCTTAACAACTTTTTGGGACGTATGGCCCCCATAAATCCTGACACTCGGATCTTCTCGGTAGCACCACTATACTGCAGACCTTCCCTTTTGTACCTTTCAATGAAGCTGCGGAGGTTTTCATGCTCCCCCTGTTGGATCTGGTGTAGTATGGCAGCATCCTTGGTGCACTTCCTCAGGGGGTTAAAGTTTGAAACAAAACTCTTCCTCAAATCATCAAATGAGGAAATGCTTCGAGCTGGTAGCCCACAGAACCACAGACGAGCTGGTCCCACCAGGGTTTGCATGAACATGTGGCAGCACTCGGCATTGTTCCACTTTTCTACAGTAGCTGCTCCAGAGAAGACGTTCAAGTGATTATCAGGGTCTTCCGTACCATCGTATGTTTTCACATTGGCTGGCATTTTGATCTTGTTGGGGAAATCAAAATGAGCGATGTGCTCAGCGAAGCATTTTAACGACTTTGGTCGGTACGGTTCTGAAGGTGTAGCCTCACTCCTTGTTTCGGCCGTAGGGGTTTGAACCATGGGTTGAGAAACTCCCAGACCCTGCCCTCCCGCAAGGGAGGTTACTGGTACTTGGTTCAGAGGTGGAGGGTACTGCCAAGGATACCCTCCCGGCCATGAGGGGAAGTAAGGGGGTGCATAGGGCGAGTATTGAGGCTGTGAGTAGTTGGGATACATCGTCCCTGGAGGAATAACAGATCCTCCAGCAAGACTTCCTGCTCCCGTAAGAGAGGCAGCCACAGCACTGCTGGCCAGAGGTAATGACCTCAAAGCTTCTTCATAAGGGAGTAGTGTTGAGGTCCCCGGGGAGAGCACAGAGTTGCTAGGACCCCCTCCTCCTGAGTAAATGCCTCCCTGACTGTTCAGGTAGGGGTGAGGATTTGTGTTGGCACGTTGGGTTGCCGGGGAAGTAGTGGTTCCCAGCAGCGGAGGGCCAGGTGAGAGGGTGACAACAGGTTCTTAGTCGTAAGACAACCTGACCCTAACTCCTCTGGACCTTTCCTCTCGTACGTAACCATTCAGGAGGTCTCGGAGTTGCAAGAAGTTTCTTCGTACTCCCTCCGGGGTGATATCCATTCGTTCAACTGGGAACAACATGTCGTCTCTAGGAGACGAGTTAACAGCCCTTGAAGACGGCGGCGTTTGGTAGTTGAGCATGTCTCCTAGAGACGGTTCGACTTGTTGTCCGTCCGTTCCAGGTGTTTCATGGCTAGAAGCGTCACCTTAGGTGTGACTGTTGGCTGGAGTTTCTGAAGGACCCCCTCGTGGGCGGTTATCTCCACCAGTCATCACAAAAGGAGGTTACTTAGGAACAAATGGGACTGTAGAAACTCTCAACAGCTTTGTTCAAAGTAGCGACAGCCCCACGGTGGGCGCCACTTGTTGCTACAACAAGGAAAATGACCGGTATTAGGTTAGGAGATGTTTAGGATTATAGGTTAAAGGTATATTATGTTGGGACTTAGGTTTTAAGTTTAGTTTTAGCTTTAGGTTTAGATTTAGTTGTAGGATTGGGGGTCTTCGAGCTCCTGGAAGGACCTGCACAAGGGTAGCAGACACCGTTAGCCTTAACGCAGGAGGGGGCCTCCTGCGTTTGGACTCCGACGTGAGAATAAGTATATATTCTTTTGGAGTTGGGAAATAATGAAATAGAGAGTATTAGAGTAGAGAGAATAAGTGAGAAGTGTGTGTGGAATGTCTACCCAAGGGTCTCCTTATATAGGCAATGAAATTCTGCCCAGGAGCTCCCTCAGGGTAGCCTCCTTACCATACCTGGTTGTGTTTGACCCTCTATCGGTTCCCTGCAGTGAGACTTTGCCCTTTTAGGATACTTTCAGCTTTTATCATTTCCAATGCAAGGCATGGAGCTGTGTGGTGTTTTGTCCCTTGCTATGATAATAAGCCAAAATCCCCTTTTGTCATTTCCAAGATTTCTACTATTTGCTTTTTGCCCTGAGGCTTCCGCATGGCAGGTACGCTGCCCTGTATCAGCTCCAGTAAGTCAGGCCACCTCCTAATCAACTCAATTTTGCTTATCTTTTCGACGAGGGGATTAAACGCTGTCGTTTTAGGACCCACGTCATCAGTTACATTGAAAACACTGAGAATACAAAACTCTGTAAAGTAAAACTCTGGTGTCTTCTATCATCTGTTGAACCAAAGTGTTGTTGGTTCAACAGACCTTTGTTCTTCAGTTCTTTGATCAGCAGTTGTTTCTTCATCAGACCTTTATTCTTCAGACGTTTGTTCATCAGACCTTTCATCAGCAGCAGTTGTCTTTATCAGTAGTTTGAAGCAGCAGCAGTTAGGAATCAACAGTCTTTTGGGGAAAGCTTCTTTATAACAACTGTTTTATTTATGGGATCAACACTTAGTATATTTTGGCTTTTCAATCATCTGTTCTTCTCCAGGTCAGCAGACCCAACAATCTCCCCCTAGAACAGATGATGCCAAAACTCAGCTTTATTCTTGATCTTTATTTCTCATCAGACTTTCTCTTATTTGGCCTTTGAGTTGCAATTCAAAGCTTAGAGAGAAGAGGTCTTCAGCATCTCTTTCCAGTGTCAAATTCAGAAGAGTTTGGAGATCTTCAGCACATAGGCCAGGTGCATCATCCATGCTTAGCTTCTGAACACTACCATCTGATCTGAGTAATGTCAATTCATGGGTGTCTTTGTTTGACTTCCATTTTAGAATTTTAGAATCAGAGGAGTGACTAGGATGCATCTTTATTCTTGATGAGTTGGGTATTGGAGGCCTGCCAATGAACTGTCTTCTCCTTCTGCTTGGTTGATGAGACCCTCTTTTACAAATGTGTCAGTGAACTGTTTTTGTTCCTCTTCTGTCATCTCCTTCTGCTTCTTGAACTGTCTTCTCGCAGCAATGGAGAGATCAGAGGTTTCCAGCAAACTGTCAAGTGTAAAGGCCTGTAGAGGTCTCTTTGGTGCATCATCATAGATAGGTTTTCTTGGTAGGCTAGGGTCAGTCTTTCTATCTTCTTCCAATTTCTTGTAAGTTTCAATCAGTCTGATCTCTGACCATCTAGCAACAGATCTCATCTCTCCATACTTGGCAGCTACTAGCTCTTGTCTCATTCTTTTGAATTTGAGAGCTCTAGCTTGATCTCTCCCTTTACTGAAATCAGGGGTAGAGGCCTTTGTAGGAGGATTCTTGGCCATGCTCTCAATTCTTATAAGTCTTCTCTAAGAGCATGTGTGGTCCAGCCTGTGAATTGATTTTTGTTTGCTTTGTAAGGCTTGGTAGCCAAGATCTGTTCTAGTAGAGAATCCCTAACCTCGTTTTCCATATCTTTGCTGAGAGGCATGGCAGACATGGAATTGCTCAGGGTCTTAGCAAAATCCTCAATCCTTCTCAACTTGCTAAGTTCTGCTGAATGGATGCCCTGAGCAGTCCTGTCATCCTTCCCTTTACACTTCTCTTTGATGACAGCATCTGCCTGTTCACTCTTGTATTTTAGATAAGTATCAATGTTGAGAGGAACAGGGAAACCTTTAAGAGAAGGGAAGGATCTATCTGATGGCTGATCAGTATTATAGAAGGATTGAAGTTCCCCCTTGAGTAAATCAAGCTCAAGAGGATACTTCTCAGCCAATGGTGTGATGGTTTGTGGTGGTCTGTGGGATCTGAATTGTGATGTGTGAGGTGAGTATGATGAAAGTGGAATGGCTGGGACAGGTGTGGATTGTTTGATTGGGGTGTTAGGTGGTGTGGTGTGAATGTTTTCATCTTGTATAACAAAGGTGGATTTCCTTTTTCTGCTATACATGATTTTTGGTGAAGGTGAGGATGAAGCTGTGGTTTGGTTAACCTCTGTTGGTCCTTTTGTAGAACCAGCAGATGTTTGGGTTTTTGGTTGTGTTGTGGTAGGATTGGTTGTTGATTGTGTTGTGGTAGGTTTGGTAGTTGATGGTGTGGTGATTGGTTTGGTTGGAACAGGTGTTTTGGTGGCAGTGGTTTTGGTGGCAGTGGTTTTGGTAGCAGTGGTTGTGGTTTCAGTGGTTTTAGTAGCAGTTGTTGTGGTAACAGGGGTTTCAGCAGCAGTGGTTTCAGAAGATAGCTTGGATGGTGGTTTCCTTGTATGTTTGGCTGGCATTTTCTTTCTTTTTGAGGAACTCACATCTTCCACTTCTTGCTGTTGTTCCTTTTTGAGCTGAACCAACAATTCTGCTTTAGCTTCCAATGTGTCAGCCCTTTTCAGTTTGTCTTCAGCAGCTTTATCAGCCTTTTCATTGGCAGAGGTATCAACTTCCTTTGCCTTTGCTGGTTTTAGCTGGTTCAGCAACAGGGGTTTGAACACTTGGTTGTTGTTGTTGTGGTGCTGATTTTGTAGACTCTGGTTTGTCAGCAGCTTACCCTTTTGAGAGGGTGGTGCACCAAATGGATTTAGCTTTGGCAGCCTATCTCTGCCACTCTCCCCCTTTTTGGCATCATTAGCAGTGAATTCATCATCATCTTCATCTCTGAGAATGGTGGTAGGGGCAGAGCCAGTAGTCTTCAGCAGATGGTCTTTGATCACCTTGATGTCAGCCTTTGTATCATTAAATCTGGCATCCACCATGTTTCTGATCAATGTCATATAGGTCTCTTGTGTCTGATCTGCTAATTTTCTGTGAGCTATGATGATGGGGGAAACAGATTTCCATAGCTCATTTTGCAACATCAGAGGTGGATGGTTGACTCTTTGTAAAGTTGCCCAATGTTTCCAAAATTGACTTGACATCAGTTTTGATGTCAGCAACAGAAGATTCAAGGGATTGAACTCTAGCCGTCAATTCTTGTAGTTTTGATTCATCACCCAAGTTAATAGGATCAGCTGAATCCCTACCAGTGGCAGTTTTAACAGGTTCAGTCCCAGGAGGTGAGTCCATGGAATGAGAACCAACTGCCCCTTTGTCTTGGTACTGGGGACTTCCAACTGATTTTGGGGACACAATGGTGGCCTCATCAGTTGTTGCCTTCAAGGAAGTCTTATCTATGGAACCACTGTCCTGTTGTGAGACAATGGTCTCTACAGCAGTAGTGGCTGCTTCTCTTGAAACCTCACCAGGAGTTACATTGAACTCTGGGAGTGTAGCCTCCTCTTCTGTTTGTGGGATAGCAGATTGACTTTTCTCAGACCCAGTCACTTGTGGAGGTATACTCTCTGTGACAGGTGAAGGAGAGGAAATGGGGTTATCCTGAGTTTTGTCAATTGCCTCAAACAGAGGTTGCATGGTTTGTGGAACATGTGGTGGTGATGTGGGTGGAGTAAGAAGCTGATTAGCCCTGGGAGATGGACTTGTAAACATATGGTCAAGTGACTCATATGCCTCAGTATGAGGTTCCCTTTGGCTTACAACAAGATCCTTTTGTGAGGATTCTTGAGGAGTTTGTTTGGGTTGAGATATCTCCAACTGTTGTGAGGAAGTAACAACAGTGGTTTCATGTTGCTTTGGTGATGCAACAGGGTTAGCTTCTGGTATCTCATCTTCCAGAAGTCCCTTTTAGGGTGTAGAGGTGGTTTTGGAGGATGGACGTTTTCTTTTGGTGGCTGGTGTGGGTTTCACAGCACTGTATGAAGTGCCATGATCACCAGGGGCAGTGGGCTCACCAACAGAGGTTTCAACAACAGTTGTTGTTTTTGTCCTCTTTGGTTGTGTTTTAGAAACTTTTGTCACTTTTGACACCTTTTCTTGGGTTGAAGAACCCAGCCTTCTTGTGAAAGTTTCATCAGTTAAACTTTTCATTTTAAAGGACTCTCCCTTTTGAAAATCATTTTCTGGTAAAATCTTTTGAAGAATTACACTTAAGATTCTTGGGTAGAGTAGAAAAGCATTGTTTGAGCCAGATTTTATGGCTTTCAGATTTGAAACCAAGTCCACAAACAATCCCTGGGAAAGATTGAAGTCAGAATCTGACAACATAGCATACCCCAAGTATTGAATCCTTAATGGGATTTCATTAAAGGATGTGTTCTTAGCCGAGGCACAGAGAAGGAGAGTATGGAAGAAAAATTTCATGACTGGAGGGAAAAACTTTTTGTATAAGGTTGATCCAGTCATTTGTGCATCATACCCTCTTTCCTGAAACTCTGTGAGAAGCTCTGTTTTAGGAAAGGATTCCATACCTGACAAGTCATTCAGTGAGAAGGTTGTGGATATGAGTTCATGGGTTATGGCGATACTGGTGGCTCCAATTTTTGAAATTATGGAAGTGGGCTTTTTATCTTGAAACAAGACTTCAGCACTTGCCCAAAATTCTTGGAGTGTTTCTAAATGGATGGGAGCATCAGCAGTTAAGATGTTTTTGTATTTGGAATTGGTGATTATATCAATGGTGGAATGGAATGGAACGTTATCTTCGGTTTTAACCAAATATGGAAGGAAATTGTGGGTGGCTTTTGTTTGAAGATCCATTGTAATGGATTTCGGGTAAGAAAGTTCTGAACTTTGAGTAAGGGTTTTGAGGAAGACGAAGGCGGTTTTAGTATTTTGAATACAATGAGACAGTAAAACTGCTGTTGGGGGAAAAACAGGGTTTTATAGCCTCTGGTGAAACTGCTGATGTGGCAAAACTCTGCTTTTGAGAGCAGACGTGGCAAACATCTGATGGTTTAAACATCTGGTGGCATACAGCTGTTTTGTTAAACATCTGTTGCCAACCTCTGTTGTTAAACCAAAAGACTGATGGAAAAATAGTTGTTTTATCTGATCAGATGTTTGAAACAGATTTTTCAACTAACAGTGGTTTGAATGAAACAGTGGTTGTTTTATCTGATCAGTGCTTTAAAACAGATTTTTCAACCAAAGTGTCATTTTAAGCAAAATTTGATTTTCTGAAAACATTTTAATGTTTTTATTGAAAACATTTTTGTTGTTTAATCCATGTTTAACATACCAATTCGAGAGATCAGATTTGTTGTGAAGGTGGATGTGTCTAAAGCTTTTGTCAACACATCTGCCAACTGATCCTCTGTTGGAACATGGTGCAGAGTAATCAAACCTTTTTCATAGCTATCTCTGACAAAATGATGTCTGATATCTATGTGCTTGGTGGTGGAATGAGAGACTGGATTCTTGATGATATTTTCAGCAGCTTGACTATCCAACATGAGTGGAGTCCTTAGTGCAGTTATCCCAAAATCCAGTAGTTGATTTTGAAGCCACATGAGTTGGGCTGTACAGCTTGCAGCAGCAATGTACTCAGCCTCAGCTGTGGAAGTTGAAACAGGTGCTTGCTTTTTGCTTTGCCAGGAGACTAAGGCATTCCCTAGAAACTGGCACCCTCCAGATGTGGACTTCCTTGTGGTGTGACAGCCAGCAAAATCACTATCTGAATAACCTGAAAGCTCAATGTTTCCATTAGCAGGATACCAGATACCAAGTGTGGGATCACCTTTTAGGTATCTGAATATCCTTTTCACAGCAATAAGGTTTGACTTTCTAGGTGAAGCCTGAGATCTTGCACACACACAGGTTGCAAACATAATGTTTGGCCTGGATGCAGTTAAGTACAATAAAGACCCAATCATGCATCTATAGTGTGTTTGATCAACCAGTTCATCCTTGTCATCATCAGTGAGTGGCTTGACAGTGCTCATGGGTGTACTACATGGCTTACAATCATTCATCTCAAATTTTGTTAACAAGTTTTTCACATATTTGTTTCGATGAATGAATGTGCCATTTTGCAGTTGCTTCACTTGGAGACCAAGGAAGCACTGAAGTTCACCCATAGCACTCATTTCAAACTCTGCTGTCATGAGTTCCCTAAACTCTTCACACATTTTGTTACATGTAGATCCAAAAATGATGTCATCCACATATATTTGAACAATCATTAAATCTTTTCCTTTCCGTTTTAGAAACAAGGTTTTATCAATTTTACCTCTTGTGAAACCAATGGATAAGAGAAAAGTGGAGAGAGTTTCATACCAGGCTCTTGGTGCTTGTTTCAGTCCATACAATGCTTTGTTAAGCTTGTAGACATGATCAGGATGGAATGTGTCTTCAAAACCAGGTGGTTGACATACATAGACCTCCTCCTGAATTTTACCATATAGGAAGGCACACTTGATGTCCATCTGAAACACCTTGATGTTATGGTTGACAGCAAAGGCTAGGAACAGTCTGATAGCTTCTAACCTTGCTACAGGGGCAAAGGTTTCATCATAGTCTATTCCTTCTTCTTGTCTGAAGCCTTGAACCACTAACCTGGCCTTGTTCTTGACAACTATACCCCTTTCATTAGTTTTGTTTTTGAAGACCCACTTTGTGCCAATTGGACAGACATCCTTTGGCAGTGGTACAAGTTCCCATACTTGTTGTCTTTTGAACTGAAGGAGTTCTTCTTGCATGGCTTCCACCCAACTGTTGTCTTTCAGTGCCTCTTGGTACTTGACAGGTTGTGTAAGGGATAGAAAGCCTGCAAAAAGACAGATAT
Source organism: Ambrosia artemisiifolia (assembly GCA_032199755.1). Classification (NCBI taxonomy): domain Eukaryota; kingdom Viridiplantae; phylum Streptophyta; class Magnoliopsida; order Asterales; family Asteraceae; genus Ambrosia; species Ambrosia artemisiifolia. The sequence continues at coordinate 35,098,153 of CM063524.1, forward strand.
TTGAAGATTGGCTCCTTGTGAGCACACCTTCTCTGATGTTGCCAATGATTTGATCTGGTGGATGAGCTCTTAGGTAGATTAGATCTCCCTGATATGGTATGATGGCATTTTGTGGTGAAGGACAGAGGTTTGGAGACTCTGTTGACATAACATCTGTTTGCACTTCTGTAGTGTCAACAGATGTTTGAAATGGAGGTGGAGGAATGGGTCCAAGTGGTGTAAAGTTGGACTGACTTTTGTCAACAGTTGTTTGACTATGGTCAACAGATGATTGACTTTTGTCAACAGATGATTGAGCAGTGGATAGGATGGGTGAATCAGTGGTTTGGGGATAGGACTGGCCAACAGTGGCTGACTCAGCTGTGACAGAGTTTTGACAATTGTTTTGAACTACTGCTTCCTCTGATACAGGATAGACTTTGTAGTGATCTGGAATCACAACATCTATTCTGTAGTCTTGTTGTGGAGATTGTGGAGTACCTGCAGGGTTAGTTTTGACAGTAATATCTTCAAATTTGAATTTATCCAAATCAAACAACTCAACAGGGTTTACTGGGATTTTTAAAGATGAAAGTTCATTGAACTTCACATTCAGAGTTTCTTCTATTGTTTTGGTCCTTGTGTTAAACACTTTATAGGCCTTGGCAGTAGAAGAATACCCCAGAAAATATCCACAATCTACTTTGGCTGCAAATTTTGAAATGGAATCCTTAAGATTTAAAATGAAACATGGGCAGCCAAAGACTTTGAAAAATGATATCAGTGGTTTGATTTTAAACAGAATTTCATAAGCAGTCTTTTGATGTCTAGGGTTGATTAAAACTCTGTTTTGAACATAGCAAGCAGTGTTTACAGCTTCTGCCCAAAAGGACAGAGGCAAACCAGAATCTGCTAGCATTGTTCTTGCAACCTCAATGAGAGTCCTGTTCTTTTTTTCAACCACCCCATTCTGCTCTGGTGTTCTTGGGATACTGTACTTCCTTACAATCCCTTTTGACACACAGAAATCATCCAACTCCTTATTCTTAAACTCTATTCCATTGTCACTTCTAAAGACTTTTACTGGCAAGTCATATTGCTTTTCAACTTTGGTGACAAAGTCCTTCAAAATACCTGCAGTCTCATCCTTAGAGTGTAAAAAGTAAGTCCATGTAAACCTAGAAAAATCATCAACTATGACAAGACAAAATCTCTTTCTTCTTAGACTCATGATTTTAACTGGGCCAAACAAGTCCATGTGCAACAATTGTAAACACTGACTAGTTTTGGACTCGTCAATTGATTTGTAAGAGCTTTTATGTTGTTTTCCTTTTAGACATGAAACACAATGCTCATCACATTTAAATTCTTTTGATGGTAAACCTCTGACAAGGTTTTGTTTGGAGAGTGAGTTGATAGTTTGAAGGTTGGTGTGACCAAGTCTCCTATGCCACAATTCTGTCTCTTTGGTAGAGGCAGCAGAGAACAGACATACATTTGCCATAGGGTTATCCTTCAACATATCAACTACATACACATTGCCACTTCTATGAGCAACAAGTTGTGCTTTGCTCTCAGCAATGATGGTGTTAATCTTTTCAACAGCCTCTGGGCCAACAATCTTACATGTTTGCTTAGTGAAGAATGACCCATATCCTTTGTCACTCATTTGAGACACACTAAGTAGATTAAATTTTAGATTGTCTATCAGATTAACATTTTCAAACTTAAGCCTCCCTGCTTTGACAGTACCAGAACCCAACACTTTACCTTTAGAATCATTACCAAAGGATATATCACCCCCTCCATGTGCAAGAAAGTCCAGAAGAAGGGCTCTACATCCAGTCATGTGCCTGGAGCCTCCACTATCTACATACCATAAACTATCTAAGCAAGCAGAAGCTCCCTGCACATCAGTAAAGATTTTAGTTTTGGTGAGTGTCCAAAGCCAAATTGGCTTTGGATGGGTTCTTAGATGTCTTAGCCTTAAGTTGAGGAGAATGATCAGTGGTTTGAACTAGCTTTTGGACTAAGTTCAACAGCTGTAATTGACCATTTGCTAGTGCTTGAATGTCAACACTTGGTCCGACAGATGTTTGCTCATTTCCTGTCGGATGCTGAAAACCATGAGGATGTCTGTTCACATTTGGTTTTGAAGGCCTTTTGGGCTCTTCATAAACATGTGGCAGACGATGACAAGTGGGTTGTCCATATCCTCTTGGTAATCTGGTAGCTGGTGGAACATCTGTTACCTGAACATCTCTGGGAGCAGAGTTTTTGTTCAGACCTTTGGTAACAGCTGTTTGGACTGGTTCAAAAGTCTGTTTGGGTTTTCCTTTTGGAGTACTCACCACTTGACTTTCAAGAGTTTTAGCCTTGTACTCTTTTATCTTTTCATCAAAATTTTTGAGATACAGACACTCTCTTGTTTTGTGATTCTTTTTCTTACAGATTGAACATTCATTTGTTTTAGAATCATTTAAACTTGTTGTTTTGTTGATGTCATATGCTTTTAGAAGAAAACAGTTTTTGGTGACATGGTTCTTCTTTTCACAAAAATCACAAAACAAGTTGTTTTTGGCTTTCCCTTTTTCTTTCTTCTTTTCAACAAATGTTTGATCATCTGTTGGAAGATCTTTCAAAGGGATAACTTTGGCCTGTGGTGCCATTTTACCATCAGGGGTTTTAAAGGTCATTGGTTTGAAATTTTCAAGGACTTCACACTCATCTGACCATGTTGGTTTGAATTGATATTTCTCAATTTCATCAAATGAGGGTGTACCTTCCAACTTTTCAAGAATGATTTTCTTGCCATTGGGTTCAGTAACCTTGATTTCTTGACCTTTTGAATTGGTAGGGATGACTTCAACCAACTGTGGTTCCTTTTTGTCAGTAGTTTGTGAACTTTGGGCAGTGGTTTCTTGATAACCAAACCCAAATTTCACATGACTTTTAGATTGTTGGTTGACAATCATCTCAAAACCTTTAGATGATTCCACCCATTTCTGACATTCAACTTGGGTGGACTCAAGCTCCTTTTTACAACTATGATATTTTGTTATCATAGTCTGAAGCTGGTCTTTGGTTATGCTTGCTTCATGTTTTAAACAGCTGATTTCAGATTCTTTTTCAGTTATTTTTTATTTTAACTCTTTAGTGAGTTTTTCAAACTGAATTTCATCTTCCAAAATTTTCCTTCTAAAGTTTTCATTCACCTCTTTTATCTTAGCAAATGCCACAATACATTTGTCTGAGCATAAGTCATTTAAGATTTGAGGAGATACCTTAGCAGCAGCCATCAAGGCGCAGTTACACTGGCAATCACAATCATCACTACCCCAGGGGTCTGAGAGATTCACAACCTCCACTTCAGATTCTTCAGCTGAAACAACTTCACCAACAACACCATCAGTCACATTTTTAGACAAAGACACCACACCCTCAGAATCAGTCTCTTCAACAATTGTCTCTAGTGCCATAAAACAAAAATTATTTTCAGAGTTGGCAACTAAAGCAATGTTATCATCTGTTATCTCATCTGGTAGACTGCTCCAATCAACAAAGCCTTGAGTAAAGAAACTCTGTTGACTTGGTTGACTGGTCTCTGTAGGAGCAGAGGATGGAGCAGCAGTCATTGGCACTGGTGCCTGAGCAACAGGTGTTTGGACATAGTGATACTGAGGAACAGTGGTTTGGACATAGTGCACAGGAACAGTGGTTTGGGTTTGTGCAAAATGAGCAGTGTCTTGCACATTAGGTACAGGGATGGTTTGATAAGTGTTGGTCTGTGGTCTTTGGTTTGGATAGGTAATCATAGGAACTCCATTTTGACTCCTACATTCCCTAGCAAAGTGACCCATTCTATGACACTTGTAACACTTTATCTTTGATTTATCCAACCCCACCTTTGACCCACCATGTAAACCTGGGTATCTCCTGCCAGTTTTCTTATAGAAGTTATTGGTTCTAATACTGAGCAGGGCAACCTGATGTAAGATGTCCATTTCTTCTAAGTCCAAAGGGTCAATATATTGAAGGTCATTGTACACAAAAGATGAATTATCAGAAGCCTGGATATCACCACTAGCTGTAAAAGCATAGTTGTTTGGTGATGAGTAAGGATCATTGTTAAAACCAATGGTTATGTCAATGTAGTGATCATAACTCTGATCCTTACTACTTCCAGAACCCTCCTCCTGACCCAACAGTGCAGTATTCCCAAATGCATAGTCATCTGACACTTTGCCAGAGTCCTGGAGCTTCTTTTTCTGGTTAAGCTCCCTTTCATAAGTCAGGAGCTTACCATGAAGCTGGGTCAGGGTCAGGTCTTTGAATTCGATAGAGTTTCTCATGACTATAGCTATAGTGTCCCATTTGTCCTGAAGTGATCTAAGAAACCTATGATTCAGTGTTGAATTAGGAAAAGTTAGACCAACCAGTTTTAGTTCACTAATAAGACAATTAAACCTTTCAAACTGTTGTGTTAACGACTCCCCTTTTATGTGACTAAACATTTCATATTGTTGGTTAAGTATTTCACGGTTGTTTTCAATCACATCTTCAGTTCCCCCGAACTGCTCTTTAAGAGCATCCCACAGTTCTTTAGCACTATTGCAGTGCAAGAGACCGGCATAGATATCATTCGGCAGTGCCATGGCTACTATGCTGAAAGCCTTGGCATCTAGCTCGATTTTTTGAAAATCTTGCTTTGAGTAGTTCTCAACACTCTTTGGTACTTGGATCTTTGGATCCTCGGCACTCGGTACCATTGGAACATGTGGTCCAAATACTACCGATTTCCAGCACCCTGTGTTCTGTTGTGCTAACACATGAGCCACCCGACGCTGCCAGATGTTGTATTCTGACCTGACAAGCATCGGAGGCTTGTTACTTGTGCCAGTGTTGTGTGGATCTTGATTGAGTGAAGTCATTCTCTTGATTTTTCAAAAACAAAGTCTGTTTACTAACTGTTGAAACGAAAATAAACTATTACTCTGTTTTAAATCCGACAAACAAACGATATCAATAATTATGAGCTGATCTGTTTATTAAATTGATTGATTAGATCGATTTAATTGACCAAGCTCTGATACCAATTGTTAGGATCTGAGTTCTGGTTGTTTTGATTGTTTGATTAAGTATGAATAAATGGAATGAAATATAAATGGAAAGTGCAGCGGAATAAACTATAAATCAAAACATGGAGAATAATTATTTTTAATCGAAAGCTTTCATTAATTGAAAGATTACAATTGTACAAGTAAACTCCCCCTCAGCCTGATCACTTAGAGAATGTTTGTCTGAAAGAGAATGACGAGTGATCAATAGAACAGTGCAAGTACTGTTCTATTTATAGACAGACTCAAACCTCTGATGATCAGATGCTGACGTCACCTAAGACAGCGACCTCTAACTGACTAACAACTTCTAACATCTGCTAACTATAACTACTGTTACATTGAAAACACTGAGAATACAAAACTCTGTAAAGTAAAACTCTGGTGTCTTCTATCATCTGTTGAACCAAAGTGTTGTTGGTTCAACAGACCTTTGTTCTTCAGTTCTTTGATCAGCAGTTGTTCCTTCATCAGACCTTTATTCTTCAGACGTTTGTTCATCAGACCTTTCATCAACAGCAGTTGTCTTTATCAGTAGTTTGAAGCAGCAGCAGTTAGGAATCAATAGTCTTTTGGGGAAAGCTTCTTTATAACAACTGTTTTATTTATGGGATCAACAATTAGTATATTTTGGCTTTTCAATCATCTGTTCTTCTCCAGGTCAGCAGACCCAACAATAGTTGTGTTTTGATGATATTTGATATTTTGACCCGTTTGGGTGATTTTGGGAGACTTAGTATGATTTAATATGTTTTGATGATTCTAGAGGATTAGGGTTTGCTCTAGGATGATGCGAGAAGAGTAGGAAAGGATTATATGACGTTATTATGTGATGAAATCTGAGTATTTGCTATTTAGGGTAAGTTTTACATGATGATGTGATGTTTACATGATGAATATGCTATTTTGGGAAAACGCTTGCATTCGGGACTGTTAGAATGATAATAACTTAGGGGTTTTGCTTGAAATATGTTTGTTAATGTGTTATGATTGATATTGGATGTTTACACATGTTTCGGATCTAATTTGGAGGGTTAAACGCGCGAAAAAGTGACACAGCCCTGCAGGGGGCGATTAGGAATCCTAATCGCCTGATGCAGGGACGAGTAGGAAAGCTTAGGGGCGAGTAGACCCCTAATCGCCTGATGTATCAGCCAATTAGCCTCCTAATGGCATGTTTGACCATCCTAATGGCTAGTTGACCATCCTAATGGCTAGTTGACCATCCTAATGGCTAGTTGACCATCCTAATTGCTAGTTGACCATCCTAATGGCTAGTTGACCATCCTAATTGCTAGTTGACCATCCTAATTGCTAGTTGACCATCCTAATTGCTAGTTGACTTTCCTAATTGCATGATTAATGTCTAAGCACGTGATTAGCTGATTTAAGCATAGTTTGACATCCCGAACATGAAACGACACCTAGGAACATGCTAGGAACCCTGTGGAATGTCGGATAACCCGGTAATACACGTGTGGACTCGTATATGCGATATATGAACTATATGTTGACTTTGGTGAACTGTTATGCGTATTAAGTGCATGTTTGCTTGTGATTGCATGATTTCTCACTCTTAGCTAACACGTGAGTCATCGGGTCACCAATGGGATGTCAGGTCTTGTCTGTGGGGTCAAAGTAACAGTCAAACGTGTTTTCAAAACGTACTTGGTCATGGTCTGGACACTTGGGGACTATTTGACATGCGGGTCAATAGTTCGGGTACTCATATGCATTCAATGATAGGTTGCCGATACTAGGGCTGTCATTTGCATTGTCTGTGGTTTATTAAGAAGAACGCAACCTAAGGTGAGTTCACGGCCCCTCTTTTATATGTTTTCTTTCGGGGGAGAAACATGCCACGTAATTTAACAAACTCAACGCTTTTGTATAAACATGTAACTCTTTTGGAAACGCTTTACTCGTTATGAACACGCAACTCTTTTGGAAAGTAAATTGTTATAAACACGCAACGCTTTTGAAATGCAACTCTTATGAACACGTAACTCTTTCGAAACACAACACTTTTGATGACTACACGACGAAACACGGAAGTCCCTGGGGGAAACCATGAATGTGCCGGGCACAACGGGGAAATGTGGATAGATCTATTGGGCCTGACAAACCCCACCCGTCGGCTAGGAGCCGGGCAGGTGCATATCTTCTCTATTTTAGCAACACAAGCAACTCAAACATGGGCAGCAACACAAGCAACGCTGTCAGTAATGGTTTCAGCATCACAGTCGTGGTAGTAGTAGGAAACGCTTGTTTGTTTGTTTAACGCATCTCATGACATGGTATTTTGTGATCAACGCTCAACGCATGGAAACTAATTGTAAACTTAAACCTGTGAACTCACCAGCATTATATGTTGACCCGTTTTTGGCATGATTTCTCAGGTCGCTAAGGTAGCAGCATCTCAGCGCCTAGGCGCACAGAGTCTAACTTGGTGTCTAGGATTCTAGTTTCATGTTTTCAGTAATTTCAGACTTCAGTCACGTTGTTTAAGTTGTAATCAAGATTTTAAAAAGCTTCCGCTGTTGGTTTATGTTATGAAACTTAATGTTTTTATTTTACGTATTTTATCATATAGTGTTGTCTATTATGACCGTTGACTTGGATCCTGGTGTGTCACACGCCTCGCGGTAGAACTCCGCTTGTGGAAATTTGAGGGTGTGACAGATTGGTATCAGAGCCAATGGTTATAATGAACTAGGACTACATGTAGAGTCTAGACTATAGCCGAGTCTCACACACTAGACGGTCACATACATTGAGTCGTGTCTTTTGGTAAACATACTAACCTTGTCGGGGTGTCGGTATCCTTATCACACAGTATTGTACTATCTATCTCATTCTTGGTTATTCCTAGTCTCATTTTATCTTCTCCTTCGGGTTGCAGTCGAAGGAACTTGTTGTTGATCTTTTGGGTTGGCTGTCTCTTTCTAAGATGTGGGTGTCGGGTGACTTGAGGTTCGAGCTCGGGGCACGCCTTGAGGACCATGTAGAGCAATTTATCATTTCGGGTGCACATGAAATCATAAGTTGAAATGCATGGAAGACTTGGTGGATCTCGGGTTGGGATTAATGGTCACATTTGGACCCAATCCTGGACTTTTCATATTCTCTTGGTTTAGCGTTGGTGATGGGTCTGAGTGTTTGTTTCTTGCCTTTCTCAGAAGATGTCTGGAGTTCGTGGAGGACGTAGAGGTGGCCGTACTGGTGGACGTGATGGTGGCGGTGGTCGTGGAGGTGTGAACCTAACGCAGGAAGATCTGAACAACTTGCTGCAGGCTGCCTTTCAGGCAGGACACAATGCTCATGGCGGTGGTGTTGTTAATCCACCCCCAGTTATGTGCACGTACAAGATGTTCCGGGACTGTAAGCCCCTTGACTTCTCTGGCACTGAGGGGGCTGTGGGCTTACTCAAGTGGCTGGAGAAGGTGGAGTCGGTGTTCTTGATGTGTAACTGTCTTCCTGAGGATCGAGTTAAGTATGCTGCCGCGCTCTTCCAGGATGTTGCTTTGACCTGGTGGAACTCTACCACTCGGAACATGGGTTTGGGGGAAGCTTACGCCATGCCATGGGAGAACTTCGTTCAGCTCTTGAAGAGGGAGTACTGTCCTAGGGAAGAGATCCAGAAGTTGGAACATGAGGTTTGGAACCTCAAGATGGTTGGGTCAGAGATAGAGGAGTACACTGTGAGGCGTAATGAGTTGGCAGTGCTGTGTCCTGATTTGCATGCACCGGAGTATAGGAGGATCGAACACTATGTTTCAGGACTAGTACCAGAGATAGCGGGATTGGTGGCTGCAGGAAATCTTCCTACTTATGTAGAGGTGGTTCGATCGGCTCATCGGATGACTAATCTGAAGGTAAATGAGGGTATTTTACCTGCTTGTGGTTCGACTGTCAAGGCTCCAGAGAGCGGCAAGCGCAAGTGGCAAGGCTCGGGGAAGAGTTCAGCTCAAGAACAGCCGCAGCAGCAGACCAGGAAGCTAGGGGCGGTGGGGTCACCGTCGACTCAGAATCAAGGTGGATACACTGGAAAGAACCCTAAGTGCAACCAGTGCGGGTACCATCATGTTGGGAGCTGTGATACATTTCGTTGCAATCATTGTCATCGCTATAGTCACCTGGCCAAGGATTGTAGGGCCAGCATTCAGCCAGGACAGGTTCAAGCAGTCGTCCCCACTCCTACTCCTCGGGGAAATCAAGGGTGCTTCAATTGTGGTGAAACAGGGCATTTCAAGCGAAATTGCCCAAAGCTGAATCAGGGGGAGGCAAGTACAGCAAGGGATGGTGGAAACAACAAGGGCGGTGGTGTAGCTGCTCGTGCTTATGTTATTGAGGCTAGAGAGAACCAGGAGGATCCTGATACTGTTACCGGTGCGTTTTCTCTCTTATCTTTCGTTACTCTTTGGTTTTACCTTTATCCACATCGATGTGCATTTTGTATCCTTGAGTGTTTTCTTTTTGGTGTTGGTCACCGCTTCGTATACAGTGGGTTGATGGGGTCCTTGGGAGATGCTACTTGGACGGTACCGGTGGGTTAGTTATACCAATCATAGTAGTCTCCAGTGGGCCTTCGATCGGGGGGTCTCTAGTCTCGTATTCACATTTGGGGAAGTGGTTTCCCGGTTGTTACTATCGCGTTTTGGTTCACAACATTCATTCGTTGCATTTTGGGGAACGTTACTTGGGCACACACAGAGGTCGACACTCATCACTGTTGAAGCCGAAAGAATCTCGGGACGAGATTCCTTTCAACAGGGGGATGATTTGACGACCCGGAAAAATTTTCTTCTTATTTGTTCTCTCTCTTTGACTTCGGGAAATTTTCGGGACGAAAATTCTTTCAACAGGGGGATGATGTGACACCCGGCAAACTTCGGTTACTAACTTTTGAAAACTCAGTAAGTCTACCTTAGCGAGTCGTGCATACATTACACATGACAAGGTCAGTCGAGTCGAGTCGAGTCGTGCATCATTGGGGGTTCTAACACACACAAGTCTCGAGTCCCGGGAATTGGTGAACGAGTGTGAACGTGTTGTTTTCATGAATTATGTGTTTACAATCATTATGTGACTTGTCGGTATGTGAATACGTGCTTATATATGTTAAAATAGTGTTTAACGTGCCGAAAACCCATAACACCCTGCAGCAGGCGATTAGGAGGCCTAATTGCCTGTTGCAGGGGCGAGTAGGCTCCTATTAGGGGCGATTAGAGGCCTAATCGCCTGCATCGGGGGCGATTAGGTGCCCTAATGGCGTGCTGCAGATTCCTACTCGCCTATAACCTCTGGAACGACTAGAAACGCCTATAAATACCACCCTTGTGTTGCAAAACATCATTTTAGAAACCCTAGCACACCCCAAAGCCACCACACACTATACCCAACCTCTGTAACTCGTTTTTGATCAAGAAACCACCTTTACAAGATCTTACACCTTTCTTTGCTAAAATCTAAGGTGTGTTCATCTTCTTAAACCTTGTTAATGATAAAGTTTTACTCCCTAGAGGTCCAGACCTGGTTTCTAAGTATTTGTGTCTTTGAAAACTTGTTAAAAACAGATTATAAACAAACCCACACCTTCATGCTTGTTCTATGTTATGTTATCATGCAAAGATGAGATTTTGATATTAAAACGTGTTTGTTTCCATGTGTTTGATATGTTTCTGACTTAAATGAATCATTAGGATGATTGTCTATGAATTTGGGAGCATATAGTTGTGTTTTGATGATATTTGATATTTTGACCCGTTTGGGTGATTTTGGGAGACTTAGTGTGATTTAATATGTTTTGATGATTCTAGAGGATTAGGGTTTGCTCTAGGATGATGCGAGAACAGTAGGAAAGGATTAGATGACGTTATTATGTGATGAAATCCGAGTATTTGCTATTTAGGGTAAGTTTTACATGATGATGTGATGTTTACATGATGAATATGCTATTTTGGGAAAACGCTTGCATTCGGGACTGTTAGAATGATGATAACTTAGGGGTTTTGCTTGAAATATGTTTGTTAATGTGTTATGATTGATATTGGGTGTTTACACATGTTTCGGATCTGATTTGGAGGGTTAAACGTGCGAAAAGTGACACAGCCCTGCAGGGGGCGATTAGGAATCCTAATCGCCTGATGCAGGGACGAGTAGGAAAGGTTAGGGGCGAGTAGACCCCTAATCGCCTGATGTATCAGCCAATTAGCCTCCTAATGGCATGTTTGACCATCCTAATGGCTAGTTGACCATCCTAATGGCTAGTTGACCATCCTAATGGCTAGTTGACCATCCTAATGGCTAGTTGACCATCCTAATTGCTAGTTGACCATCCTAATGGCTAGTTGACCATCCTAATTGCTAGTTGACCATCCTAATTGCTAGTTGACCATCCTAATTGCTAGTTGACTTTCCTAATTGCATGATTAATGTCTAAGAATGTGATTAGCTGATTTAAGCATAATTTGACATCCCGAACATGAAACGACACCTAGGAACATGCTAGGAACCCTGTGGAATGTCCGATAACCCGGTAATACACATGTGGACTCGTATATTTGATATATGAACTATATGTTGACTTTGGTGAACTGTTATGCGTATTAAGTGCATGTTTGCTTGTGATTGCATGATTTCTCACTCTTAGCTAACACGTGAGTCGTCGGGTCACCAATGGGATGTCGGGTCTTGTCTGTGGGGTCAAAGTAACAGTCAAACGTGTTTTCAAAACGTACTTGGTCATGGTCTGGACACTTGGGGACTATTTGACATGCGGGTCAATAGTTCGGGTACTCATATGCATTCAATGATAGGTTGCCGATACTAGGGCTATCATTTGCATTGTCTGTGGTTTATTAAGAAGAACGCAACCTAAGGTGAGGTCACGGCCCCTCTTTTATATGTTTTCTTTCGGGGGAGAAACATGCCACACAATTTAACAAACTCAACGCTTTTGTATAAACATGTAACTCTTTTGGAAACGCTTTACTCGTTATGAACACGCAACTCTTTTGGAAAGTAAATTGTTATAAACACGCAACGCTTTTGAAATGCAACTCTTATGAACACGTAACTCTTTCGGAACACAACACTTTTGATGACTACACGACGAAACACGGAAGTCCCTGGGGGAAACCATGAATGTGTCGGGCACAACGGGGAAATGTGGATAGATCTATTGGGCCTGACAAACCCCACCCGTCGGCTAGGAGCCGGGCGGGTGCATATTGTCTCTATTTTTGCAACACAAGCAACTCAAACACGGGCAGCAACACAAGCAACGCTGTCAGTAATGGTTTCAGCATCACAGTCGTGGTAGTAGTAGGAAACGCTTGTTTGTTTGTTTAACGCATCTCATGACATGGTATTTTGTGATCAACGCTCAACGCATGGAAACTAATTGTAAACATAAACCTGTGAACTCACCAGCATTATATGTTGACCCGTTTTTGGCATGATTTCTCAGGTCGCTAAGGTAGCAGCATCTCAGGGCATAGGCGCACGGAGTCTTACTTGGCGTCTAGGATTCTAGTTTCATGTTTTCAGTAATTTCAGACTTCAGTCACGTTGTTTAAGTTGTAATCAAGATTTTAAAAAGCTTCCGCTGTTGGTTTATGTTATGAAACTTAATGTTTTTATTTTACGTATTTTATCATATAGTGTTGTTTATTGTGACCGTTGACTTGGATCCTGGTGTGTCACACGCCTCGCGGTAGAACTCCGCTTGTGAACATTTGAGGGTGTGACATTTAATCACAAATGAGTCTGTTAGGCATTTCATCAAACTTTTGGCGTACTTTATTTTTGCACCCAGCTTCCACAAACTACACCAAGATATTAACCCATTTCCATGACTTACTATTACCTTTCATCAATTAAACACTTATTCAACATACCTATCCCTAATCAAAACATAATAACAATAAATTTACAACAGATGATGAGTCTTATCTAGACTATACTAAAACCTAACTCCTCCACTTTGATTATCAATCTATATGTCAAGTTAAAAAGTCTTTTCAACCCAACCTTTACTTCATATGAGGCTCCCTAACTCTTAGTAGCCTCTTTAATCTATCTAATCCATTAATTATAAAAAAAAACCCACAAAATTATTATATCCATCTACACAATAAAACATCATCTTTATGAAATCGAAGGTTCCTTAGAGTCTATTACGCAAGAGGTGATAGGTTCTCACTTCATGGACAATTTCTAATCATGATTGCCTTGGATTTAGCTTGATTGTAGATTGTTTATGGTTTCAGGGTGTGGAGGTGTTGTGGATTGATGTCCAGGAGATGAATATCGATTATTGGTGTGTCGTTTTTAGTAATTAAAAAGATATCATTTTTCCGATACCAAAAACTTGGATGTTAAAAACTCAAAAACATTAGTTTTGGGAAAGAGATGGTTTTTACTAAAACATTATCAAGTTCTAAATATATATGTAAATGATAATTACTTAAAAACAAAAAACTAACACACTGGCAGAGAACTTGAAGTGCATATCATAGATTTTATGGTAAATACAAATGTCGTGTGTGTTACGTCTTTTTAAACGTCTTTTTCACAAAGATGACAACTTCCCGAAGGAAGTGTCAGGACTCAAGGAAAAAGGTAATTAAGTTAGGAATTTTAGGTTACGACACGGATTCAAGTTTTAAATTTATAATAAAACGATATTTGCTAATCGTTCTAACCCACACAATAGGCATGCGTACCTATCGTGTATAGTATAGAATCAGAGCAAGTACCGAGTATCGAACCCAAGGACACAATTTCCACTACTCAGTTTTAGATTGCTTTTGATAAAAGAAAAAAAAAGAGATAAAAGAGAAAGAGAGCGAGAATGACCGAATAGAAATCAATAACCAAATAGAAGTGCTGCTTTGGGATCCGACTATCTTTGGGATGGATTAACAGCAATTATTTAGTTGAGTGGTGACGTCAAGTTGCGCACTTATGCTTAACTTGGAGTTGCAAACGCATTCTCCAGAGGTGACTGTTTTCGCATAACTAGTTGTGTTTTTGTTTAAAATGAAAGTCTCCCAAACTAGTAAGCTCACCTCTTAACAAAGAAAAATGGACTACTCACGAGTGTGTGCACCCAACCCGGAAGAATCCACCTCCCCGTGTTGCGATAAAGACATCTTTTTAGTTAAAACTTTTATGAACAATTTGCCAGTGGTCGAAGCATGACCGAACAAGTTATTATTTGATATCATATGTGAGTCGTGACTAACCAGAACACGTTCATTGCCTACTTGAATTAATTATTCTTTCAAAAAGTGATTAGTGTATTATTGATTGTGTGGCAATACAATAATGAAAGAAAAAAAAGACCGCTTTCTTTTAACACGGGTCACCAATTCTTAACCTGCGCCAAAGCTGTCACATAGACAATGAAGCTAAGTCGCAAGATTACGTCTTGGTTTATCACCAGGACCGAGTATAAAGACCGTACCAACCCTAAGTGAGATCTTTGATAGTAGAGGATTATGCCGCTAAGTGTGTGCATTTCTACCCACAAATGGGCCAATCACTACTCGCGGGATTAGGTTAGCTTACAAGTGCATGGGTTATTACACACTATGGGTACACTTATAAGTCCTCCCACTTCCTATCAAGACACCCACAAGACTAAATACTAAGTGATTAGTTAATTAATTCATCAAACAAAACTTTAAGTAAAAAGAATTAGACAAGAACACAAACACCAACTCAACAAATAAAAACTATATAATCCATACCAAACCAGTCTTCACCCTAGCAGTACTCTGATATCCTAGCCAAGAATTGGCATTACAACTCTGGGTATATAAAGAACACATAGAAGTGGTTGTTTATGGATTAAATAGGGTTTTTGGGGTGATTTGTAGTGATCTCTCTCTAGCTCTCAACTCAAGTAGTGTTTATGGAGTGATCCCAAGCTCCAAAGGTCACTTACAAGACCCTAAAGATGGCTGGTGAGTGAGAGAAACTCGCGTGAAATGGGATGCTCAAAGTGAGGTTTGAGGCCTCTATTTATAGGCAAATCAGCCTTTGCACGCCCATGCTCGACAGTAGGTACTGTTGCAGAGTCCTTTGTTGCAGAAGATGTATCCCTCAGGACAAGCACGGTCGTGCTTCAGTAAGGGGCACTCCCGTGCTCCTTAGTACATGTAATTGTCTAGTCAGTCTTGGTCGGTTGGAGCCGTAGGGAACACGTGTCAATGAGCACAGCTGTGCAGGGTCAAGTGGCACGCCCGCCCGTGCAACCTCTGAAATGTGACTTTTGGCCTCCGTTTGACTTGGAAATGTTGATTTAGGATAGGTGCATGGCCGCGCTTCATCTGTTTTGGCTTTGAAAGTCTTCAATTCCTTGTCTTTTGTGCCAGTTTTCACTTCTTTTCACTTTCCACTATCAATACCTGCAATTATCATCAAAAGAAGACAAACCAGGATCATACCAAGATAAAAGCATGGTTTTAGGTGATAATTAGATGAAAACATGTATGTAAAACCTGCTAATTTTGAGACATATCACATCACCTCACACTTAGACGTTTGCTTGTCCCCAAGCAAACCTAACCTAGGCAAGAGAGAGTAGTGTAAAAATAGGTAAGAGTAGTGTGACAAGTCACAACAACCCATCTCCTAAGAGTCCCACTTACTCAACACATCCTTGGTAGATGTTTTAGAAAGCCTTGGTTCGCTTAATCAAATGTTCTTCAAGTGTCTACTTCATATTTTTCCTCACTATTTTACTCAGGGGTTGTTTTATGGGGTGATTACTCAAATTGAACCCAAGGCATGCACAGATCATAGGCTTGTATACAAATCAAATCTCCACCACTATATATGGGTGAAAGGATGCGAATACAAGGTCTTTTGAGGGTGAAAATGATGAAGTGATAAATGGGTAGGATGGGTGTCTACTGTCATGTATGGCTCGGGCAGCAGCTGTGGCATAATGGGCAAATGTCAAACTCTAGATGATGGGCTTTTATAAAACTCCTCCCCCGAAGACTTACTGCTTTGACGTCCCTACTTCGCGAATTGTTCGATCTTCACACCTAATAATCTCCGCTAGGAATGTCCTAGAAATAAATCTTCAAATAGAATTGTTTTCTTTCGGCCCACTTTATTGTCGAGCTTTTTGACTTATTCTTCAAACACACTTTTTTTTCAACACAAATGCTGCTTTTGGTGAAGCTTATTCTTTGGTATGTTATTCTCTGCATGGCGATCTTTCTTATTTTGCCAAACTCTTCTTGGTGAACAACATGATGTTTGGTCTATTTCCTTCATTTCAAGATTGTCCGAGAGTGTCCCAATAGCCTCGAACATGGCTTCTTTGACAAAATCACGACAAAGGTTGAGTGTGATGGATGAAACGAAAAAGGCTAAGGCTCAAGTGGGGTGACTAGGTGAGGGATATATTCATGGAGGCCAATGAAAATGGAAGGGGTGTGTCCTAAGTGCCTTGATCACTTTCACAATCTCTCACCTCGCGTGCGGCCTCGAAATGCATAAGCTACACAAGTTCTAACTATGACATGCCAAGGGTGAATATCTCTCATGGTCAAACGAACAAGAATATATGGTGTATATATCAAAATTGGAATGTGCTCGATAAGGCTCAAGGTACTCACATGGGAAGGGGTAGTCACTCATATATGAAGTAGAACACTTCTTTCGGCTCTGTCAACACCTCCAAAATCTGTTGTTCAGGTCTTTGGGGTGGACTCAAAGGGTTTGAAAAACGTTTTTAATTACTTTAAAAAGATTTTGAAAAACTTTTTACCTTCAAGGTTCTTGGTTTGCCTGGCTCAAGAGGTGATAAAATTCATAAAATTTTATCACCTCACACTTAATTCTTTAGCATATTTTGAAATTATAGATTTGTAAAAAGCGTATGCTGAAGAATCATGCGGGACGTAGTTACGTCTTTCCCTAATAGGCTAAAAAGTTGTCCGGGCAAAGTCTGAGATTGAGTTGTGAGAGAAAACACCTGGGATGGATATATATAGATACCTACATAATAAAAATAAAAACTTCTACTAAACTACTAAATCCTAGTGCCGAGAGAGCATACCTGGCGGTTAGAAAATGGAAAGGGAACGATCGTACCTGAGGGTCCTCGATTGCTTTTCTTACCATATGCACCAACCTCTCAACTTATTCTTCTAATCTACTAATCTAGGCTGCCTCCACGGTAGCGCCACGTTTCAAGTCTTTGGCTGGACAAAGGCGGTCTGCTCATGGATGTGTTGGCATTTCATCTACCTCGTCGTTGGCCAAGAACTCGAAGTATGGTTTAAGCCGGTGACCATTAACTTTGAATAAAGCTCTTATTTCTGTCTCCAAATCTACTGCCCCGTGAGGATAGATTTTCTTCACAGTGTATGGCCTTGTCCATCTTGACTTCAGTTTCCTAGGAAAGAGTATGAGCCTCGAACTGTAGAGTAACACTTTCTGACCTTCTTGAAACGACTCCTTTCTTTTGAGTCTCTGATCATGGAATTTCTTGGTCTTTTCTTTGTAGATGAAGGATTTATCATAGGCTTGTTGGCGAAGGTTTTCTAGTTCATGAAGCTAAAAGAGTCGGTGTTGCTTGACATTTTTAGGATCATAATTTGCTGCTTTTAACGCCCAATAAGCTCTGTGCTCCACTTCTAATGGCAAGTGACACGCCTTTCCATACACGAGTCTATATGGGGTGGTACCGATCGGAGTCTTGTATGCTATACGTAGTGCCCAAAGTGCATCGTCTAGACGGTCGGCCCAATCTTTTCTATCTATCCCCACGGTTCTTTCAAGAATCCTTTTAATAGCCCGATTAGTGACTTCTACCTGACCATTGGCTTGGGTATGATAAGGAGTGGAGAACCTCTGCTGACAACCGTATCTTTATAGTGCTTTCTCCAACTGCTTGTTGCAAAAAGTGGGATCCTCTATCACTGACGAGAGCTTTTGGTACAACGAACCGAGCAAAAAGGGCTTTTAGAAACTTGACGACAACTTTGGCATCGTTTGTTAGCAGTGCTTGTGCTTCGACCCGTTTGGAAACATAGTCAACAGCAACAAGGATGTAGAGATTTCCCCTGGAAAGTAGTAATGATCCCACAAAGTCTATCCCCTAAACATCAAAGATTTAACAAACACCGAACCCGATTTGTGGCATTTCATCACGGGCGTTGATGTTGGCGGCTCTCTGGCAAGCATCACAACTCTGGACAAGAACGACAACATCTTTGAAAATTGTGGGCCAATAAAATCCTGCTTCGTAGACTTTTCGAGCCGTATTTCCCGCGGTGTGGTGCCCTCTTGTAGGAGCTTCATGACACTGTCGTAGAATCTCTTGGGCTTCCTTCCCATGAACACACCGGCGAATGACACGAATGGGGCAAATACGGAAAAGGTGGGGATCTTCCCAAAGATAATACTTCAAATTTGAAAAGAATTTCTTCTTTTCATAATATGATTGTCCTTTAACGAGCATTCCACTGGTCAAGTAATTTGCATAATCAACGTACCAGGAATATGAGTCTGGGTCTTCCACTTAGAGAATTTGTTCGTGCGGGAAGTCGTCATGGATCTCATTTCCCTCTTTGTCGGGTGATACTTCTTCAAGACGAGAAAAATGATCGGCTTCAACATTTTCGGCCCCCTTCTTTTCTTTTATTTCTATATCAAGTTCTTGTAGTAGAAGAATCCATCATATGAGCCTTAGCTTTGCATCCAGCTTATTGAAAAGATGACGCAAAGCGGCATGGTCAGTGTATACGATGGTCTTTGACAAGATAAGATACGAGCGAAACTTGTCAAAGGTGAATACTACAGCAAGAAGTTCTTTCTCGGTCATCATGTAATTTTCCTGGACATCATTGAGGGTTTTGCTAGCGTAGTAGATTGGGTGGATCAAACCTGCTCCTACCACCATGTTGCTTGCATCACACATTAATTCGTATGGCAGGTTCCAATATGGAGAAATGACAACTGGTGCTTCAACCAACTTCCTTTTAAGGCAATTGAACGCCTCAAGACAGTCTTCAGTAAACACGAACTCGCGATCTTTTTCAAGAAGTTGAGTGAGTGGTCGAGCGATCTTTGAGAAATCTTGGATGAATTTTCTATAGAAACCGGCATGGCCAAGAAAACTACGAATTCCCGTAATTGTGGTAAAAGGGGGAAGCAATGAAATTGCTTCAACTTTGGCCTTGTCAACCTTGACCCTTTTGTCTGAAATTTTATGCCCCAACACCATTCCTTCTTTTACCATAAAATGACACTTTTTTCCAAATTGAGTGCCAAATTCACTTCTTCACATCTTGCCAACATTTTCTCTAGATTGCCCAGACAATGATCGAACAAGCTTCCAAAAACTGAGAAGTCATCCATAAAAACTTCTATGAAGTCGTTGATCATGTCTTGAAAGATAACTACCATGGATCGTTGGAAAGTGGCGGGGGAATTACATAGTTCGAATGGCATTCTTCTGTAAGTGAATGTGCCATATGGACAGCTAAAAGTGGTTTTCTCGTGGTTTTCGGGGTCAATTGGGATCTGAAAGTACCCAGAGAAACCATCGAGAAAATAGTAATACTAATGCCAAACCAATCTTTCCAACATTTGATCGATGAATGGTAGAGGAAAATGGTCCTTTCTTGTAGCATCGTTGAGCTTCCGATAATCTATGCAAACCAGCCAACCTGTAACCTTCCTTATAGGAATGAGCTCGTTTTGTGCATTGGTTATGACTGTCATACCACCTTTCTTTGGGACTACTTGGACAGGGCTCACCCAAGGCGAGTCAGAAATGGGATAGATCAGGCCGGCGTCAATCAACTTAATCACTTCTTCTTTCACGACCTCTTACATCTTGGGGTTAACTCTTCGTTGCCTTTGCACACAAGGGCGATAATCATCTTCATGAGGATCTTGTGTGTGCAAAGTGAAGGGCCAATACCTTTGATATCCATCAACTTCCAGGCGATTGCTTTCTTATGCTGCTTCAAGACTTCCATCTAACTTTTCTTTTTCTTCTTCTGATAAGTTTGCTGCAATGATGACTAGAAGCTTGCAGTCTTCTTCAAGGTAAGCATACTCTAGGTGAGATAGCAATTCTTTGAGTTCCAAGGATGGTGGTTCTTCAATGGAAGGCTTGGCTTTTTCGTCGGGTCTTCGTTCTTGAAGCTGAGTTTCTTAAGATTCTTCTTCAAGAGAGATATGCTCAATACGATAACTTTCAAGAATCATGGGATCATTTTCATCAGTCGAGGAAGCATACTCATAAAAATCATCTCCCTCCCCCAGAACATCACAGAGGTAATACCCTGTGATATAATCGAAGTTAGTAATGGGGGTGGACAGATCGTCTTAGATACTTGGACACCGCATAACTTTCTTCAGGTCAAAACCCAGCTTTTCGCCATTTATCATCACTCTAAGTCTTCCTCCCCAAGCATCGAGTGGAGCAAAGGCGGTGTTGAGGAAAGGTCTGCCCAAGATAATAGGGCTTTCCTCTCTTGGGGTATCAATCACCATGAAATCTATCGGGAAGATAGTATCGCTAAGGCCAATCAAAACGTCTTCTACAATTCCTTGGGGATACTGCACCAAACGGTTGGTGAGGTAAAGCTCCATTCTTGTGGGTCTTAGAGTCTGCTGCTGGAACTGTCTGAATATAGAAGCCGGTAGAATATTGACGTCTCTGCAAATCGGCGATAGCCTTGGTGTAGATATTTTCTCCCACAGTGCAAGGGATAGTAACTTTGTCAGGAGGTGTTCTACCATAGACAATGGCTGAGCAAACTTTGTTGATGGGCATGACGACTCCTTCTTCAAGAGTTTCGTTTTGAGAGACGATATCTTTTAGAAATTTAAAGTGAGCGGGTAGTCTGAGCTGACAATCGGCATAGGGGATGTTGAGATGCACTTCTGTTATCAAGGAATGGAACATGTGAAGTCTTTCCTTCATGGTGGGAACAAGAGCATCTTCAATTTCATCTTTCTTCTCTCTTGCTTCCAATGGTGGATCACGACCGTCTTCCTTTGGTTGGGCCGTCATCTCTTCTTCGTCAGCAGCATCTTCCACATCATAGATATACCTGAGGTAGTTTTTGACAACCTCAAGATTTTCCGCAAACTTCTTCAAGTTAATCAGTGGAGGGTTTGGTTCAGGTATGGATTCTGGTTCAGGTGCGAATTGACTTGGTGGTGGCAAGGAAAATAAGTGGGCTAATGGAGATGGCATGTAAGGTGACAGACTAGGGATAGGTGCTGGCAAAGGTGGGGAAAACTGGTAGGGTTGTGGTAAGATGTATGGTGGTGAATCACCCAAACGATACATTTTGTCAAGATGGTGGGATAGGATCAAATGGTGGTGGTAGAGATCTAGGTGGTGAGGGTAGCGGGGTGCTTTGTCGACAACCATCGATGTGGTAGATTTCTTCATCGGGGTTATGAGAAAATGGTGAATGGTTGTAAGGTGGTGGTTCAAGCGGGGGTGAATATTGGCTGATGTACTCTGGAAGGTACCAGGACAAATAGTCTTCACATTTGTGGTAGAACGAAGGTCCACCACAATATTCACAAAATTGTTGAACATAAAACCCCTCATAATAAAAAAAGTTCTCCGTCACGAACCGATCTTCCTCCATACGATCCATCTGAAAAGCTATCAAAAACAGACTAGCAAACTAATTAGTAACTTAGCAACTTAAAACTTTTCTCTGGAATTTATTGTGTCCCTGGAACGGCGCCAAAAACTTGATGTTGTGTGGGTTAAATCTTTTTAAACATCTTTTTCACAAAGATGACAACTTCCTGAAGGAAATGTGTCAGGACTCAAGGAAAAAGGTAATTAAGTTAGGACATTTAGGTTAGGACACGGATTCAAGTTTTAAATTTATAATAAAATGATATTTGCTAATCGTTCTAACCCACACAATAGGCAAGCGTACCTATCGTGTGTAGTATAGAATCCGAGCAAGTACTGAGTATCGAACTTAAGGACACAATTTCTACTAGTCAGTTTTAGGTTGCTTTCGATAAAAGAAAAAAAAAGGAGATAAAAGAGAAATAGAGCGAGAATGACCAAATAGAAATCCAAAACCAAAAAGAAGTGCTGCTTTGGGATCCGACTATCTTTGGGATGGATTAACAATAATTATTTACTTGAGTGGTGATGTCAAGTCGCGCACTTATGCCTAACTTAGAGTTGCAAATGCGTTCTCCAAAGGTGACTGTTTTCACATAACTAGTTGTGTTCTTGTTTGAAATGAGGGTCTCCCAAACCAGTAAGCTCACCTCTCAACAAAAAAATGGACTACTCAAGAGTGTGTGCACCCAACCCCGAAGAATCCACCTCCCCGTGTTGCGATAAAGACATCTTTTTACATAAAACTTTTATGAACAACTTGCCGGTGGCTGGAGCATGACCGAACAAGTTATCATTTTATATCATAGGTGAGTTGTGACTAACCAGAACACGTGCATCGCCTACTTGAATTAATTATTCTTTCAAAAGGTGATTAATCTATTATTGATTGTGTGGAAATACAATAATGAAAGAAAATAAAGACCGTTTTCTTTCAACACTTGTTCACCAATTCTTAACATACGCCAAAGCTATCACATAAACAATGAAGCGAAGTCGCATAATTAAGTCTTGGCTTATCAGCAGGACCGAGTATAAAGACCGTACTAGCCCTAAGTGAGATCTTTGATAGTAGAGGATTAAGCCGCTAAATGTGTGTATTTCTACCCACAAATGGGCCAATCACTACTCGCGAGATCAGGTTAGCTTACAAGTGCATGGGTTGTTACACACCATGGGTACACTCATAAGTCCTCCCACATCCTATCAAGACACCCACCAGACTAAATACTAAGTGATTAGTTAATAAATGTATCAAACAAAACTTTAAATAAAAAGAATTAGACAAGAACAAAAACACCAACTCAACAAATAAAAACTATATAATCCATACCAAAGCAGTTTTCACCCTAGCAACACTATAGTATCTTAGCCAAGAATTGGTATTACAACTTGCACTCTAACTTGGGTGTATAAAGAACACATAGAACTCTAACTTGATCTCAACTCAAGTAGTGTTTATGGAGTGATCCCAAGCTCCAAAGGTCACTTACAAGACCCTAAAGATGGCTGGTGAGTGAGAAAAACTCACGTGAAATGAGATGCTCAAAATGAGGGGTGGAGGCCTCTATTTATAGGCAAATCATCCCTTGCACGCCCATGCTTAAAATGTGGCATGCCCATACTCGACAGTAGGTACTGTTGCAGAAGATGTCTTCCTCAGGACAAGCACGGTCACGCTTCGGTAAGGGGCATGCCCGTGCTCCTCAGTACATGTAACCGTTTTGTCAGTCTTGGTCGGTTGGAGCCTTGGGGAACATGCGTCAATGAGCATGGCCGCGCAGGGTCAAGTGGCACGCCCGTGCAACTTCTGAAATGTGACTTTTGGCCTCCGTTTGACTTGGAAATGTTGACTTCTTGACTTAGGATAGGTGCACGGCCGTGCACGGTCGAAGCGTGGCCATGCTTCATCTGTTTTGGCTCCGAAAGTCTTCAATTCCTTGTCTTTTGTGCCAGTTTTCACTTTCCACTATCAATACCTGCAATTATCATCAAAAGAAGACAAACTGGGATCATACCAAGATAAAAGCATGGTTTTAGGTGATAATTAGGTGAAAACATGTATGTAAAACCTGCTAATTTTGAGACATACCGAGTATCGTATTCTAGAGAACACAATTTGCCTTACCCAACCTTCCATCATTTTTATTAATCGGATTTTGAAAAGAAAAGAAAAGAAAATAGAGCGTTTAAAAAGAAAAAAAAAGTTTTTGAAAAGGTTTTGGGTTTAAAAATAAGCCTGCTAGTCTTAGGTACTCTTTAGAAATGTAGACTAATTATATTAAAAGTAGTAGTAGTTTTAGTTCTTAATCTGAAAAACGGGTTTTGAACGGTCCCTTTAGAGTTAGGATATGGGAAATGAAAAAAATTATGGATGACATTCTGGAAATTAAACGGGTCACATGCATGGGAAGTGCACGAGTCCCCATAAAGGTGTCTTTGGACTACTGGCCCGTAAGCCGGTCTTCTCCTGGTCCACAATTTTCGTCGAGCATAATGCACACAAGTCATGTAGCTTATTAGACACTTCCCAAACCACCGCAAAACTACTCACTTAAGCATTAGGTTTTCTTATTTATCTTCCTAAATTAAGATGGAGGCGAGCTCCGACTAGGAACCCTTCAACATCACTTAACTCTCACTTTCCATACTAAAGTAATAATTGTTGCCAGAAATCATCTAAAAAGTAAATGGCTTTGTACAAATGAGAGTTACAAAAATATTCTTATTATATTCATCTTTATATAGTATTTATATTTCTTTCCTTTAAACAACTCCACTTTCCGAACTTCAATGATTGCTAAAGACACTACTCCACAAATACAAGTGAATATTAAGTGACTTAACAATTTAAATCTTTAACCCCCAAGACTTGTGAATGATAGCCTTATAAAGGGGGAACATAATCCTAAAGGTGTGTAGCCTGAAGACCACTGGTGCACCCGTAGGGAATCCGTCCTTTTCTAAGAAAACCACCCACACATCTGATGTGATACCAGAAACTTATCACCCGAATCTAGTCAACTTCAGAAGCCATTGTTTAGAATCTTGTTTGGATATTAGAAACCTGAGGGATCTGTCTCGCTACAGGAATCCTCACCTTGGATCTAGCTTGGGACTACCAGAAGCCATATGAAACCCATGATAGTTTTTAGAAAAATTAAGTTTTAGTTGATTTTCAGATTGTTAAGTTAACCACTAATTAAACATGTCATAAAATATAAAAAAACAAAAATTAAGAAGATAAACACATCAAGTAACTAAAAATAAACTACTAATAATATAAAAAGTCTAACGAATCGATGAGTTTGGAGAATATTGGATGGATACAACCATCTAAACACAAAAACCTAAAAAAATGAAGATCTGCCACTCATAGAGAAGCTTCCAATCGCCTTAATCATATGCGTATGATGTAATTCTCGCAACCCTCAACTTTAATGCATGTAAACTACTCCTACAGTGTCATTTCTTGATCGAGAACCCAAGATAGGAAAGTTTCTAACCTTGGAGAGGTTTTGGTCGGCCTTATGGCCTCCCCACAAGACCCAAAAAAGGCTCAAGAAATGTAAAAATCGGCACACAAATGGCTAAGTTGAAGTAGATATTTATAGGCAGAATTTAGGAGGCCCACGGCCATGCACCGGGTTTGCATGCCCATGCATGATGCTCCAGGTATGTTCTGTTGTTGTAGGGGGCAACCTATCTGTACTTTGGGGGCTGCACGGTCATGCACCAGACAATGTTGATGTTTTTTTTGTCTCCCGGGATGGTTGCTTTGTTTTCTATTGTGCAAGCCCTCATACCAATGTGTGCGGCTGTGCATGGTCGATCCCATGCTGATTTGTCCTTCTATTTTGCCTCGGAGGACTAATTACACATTCTTAGAACATGATTCAAGTCTCGTGTCTTCAGAAATCTCCATTTCTTGCCATTTTTGCCCAAGAATTGCTTCTTTTCAGATTAGAGCTCCATTTTATTGATAAATACAAATAGGAACAATTATGTAGCATTTATTAACGGTTCTAGCCCAAATACGCCCTATTATAAGATAACTTATGGATGTTAAATATGTGTAAATGATGGCACATCAGTCATTCTCATCTTTTCCCCTCCTAATACTCTTACTTTTCATACTTGGCACAAGTAGCCCCTCAAGTTTGATTTTAATCCTCCTAATTTTGTAACATAACTAACCTTGTTAAGTTTTATTATGATATGCTTGCTAAGCCGTCTAACTATACTAACGTGGTTAATCATTCACTTTCACATATATCCATGTTATTATTTAAATTAGACAAGCCCGCGTTAAATATCACACAGTAACATGTAATGCTAATATATAAAAATTTTAGGGCGTTACACAGATGGATGTCAAAACTTTATTTTTTAATGGAAATCTGACTGAATATATCTATATGGTGCAACCTAAAGGTTTTGAGTATCCAAAGAATCCTAATAAAGTTTGCAAGTTAAACAAGTCCATTTATGGATTGAAACATGCATCTCAAAGTTGGAATGTTCGTTTTGCTCAGAAAATCAAAGAGCTTGGTTTTATCAATAATAAATACTAAATTTGGGAAATGTTTCTTAATGTAGAATCTTGGAGAGGCAACTTAGATACTTGGAATCAAGATCTATCGGGATAGATCAAAGAGACTGATTGGTCTAAGTGAAATACATACATTGACAAGGTGCTTCAACGTTTCAATATGAATGATTCAAAAAAGGGGTTGATACCTATGGTATATGAAACAATATTGAACAGGGAACAGTGCCTTAAAGCAGATGCAGAAAAGAACGAGATAGATGAATTCCATATGCATCTACTATTGGTTCCATAATGTATGATATGTTGTGTACAAGGTCAAATGTATCATTCGCTTTGATCATGACAAGTAGGTATCAACATAACCTAGGTAAAAACCGGTGGAAAGCAGTTTAGAATATTCTAAAATACTTAAGAAAGACCAAGGAGATGTTCCTGCTCTATGGAGGAGTGGATGAGGAGCTATCAGTAAGGTGTTATACTGATGCGAGCTTCCAAATAGACCGAGATAATTCTCTATCACAAACAAGAATTGTATATATGTTGAATAGTGGTGCAATCACTTGGAAGAGTTCCAAGCAGGATGTAGTTGCTCAGTCCCCCACCAAGTCGGAGTACATTGATGCATGTGATGTTGCAAAGCAAGTTGTGTGGAAGAAGAAGTACATAACAAATCTTGACATGGTTCCCAGCATACATAAACCCACAAAGATTCTATGTGACAACAATGGTGTTATAGCTCAAGCAAAGGAACTCATGTCACACCACAAAGCAGAGCACATAGTCAGGAAGTTCTATTATATTAGGGAAATATTGTAACGTGGTGATATCTTGTTGAACAAAGTTCATATGAATCAAAACTTAGAAGATGCTTTCACTAAGTCAACATATGTGGCTAAACATGAACAATATGCAATGAAGATAGGGTTAAGGATTGCTAGAGAGTGGTATTGATCTACTAGTATTTTGTGCTTTGAACATTAAAACAACTACATATATTTATTGTGATTTAATGGTAGAATGTATGTTTAAATATGTTGTGTTCATTTTTGTACCTTTAAGTATCATTGGATCATAGTATTATAAATGTCTATAGTCAGCCGGATTTATGAGAAGTAATTCGACTTAAGACTAGTGTGAATGGTTAGTTGTTCATGTGATGAAAGCTTAAGGTTTTGAGGACCAAAATTCACTGATACATATTAGAGAAGGATATCGGACGTAACTTGCTTCAAAATGATCTCCACGGATCTAAGTCATGAGAGATTTTGAAATTGATATGATTTAAGTGTCCTTCGACCTGAGAGTTATATTGGAATAATCTTTAGCTAAAGTTTGTTCTTTTACCTTACCAGCATTGTATCGTAAATAACAGTCATAAGGGTAAATGCATGGCCAAGCTCAAACTTAGAGAAGTATTGACCACTTTGTATCAAAGAACGAGAAAAAAAATCATTGAACAATATGAGGTTGAAATTGATCCATGTCATGTGTTCAATTAAAAGGCAATTACAGAAAGGATAGTAGATGAGATTAACAATGACTATAGTATTGCGTTGAGTAAGGGGTTACTCAAATATAAGAAATAGCTGACGACAGTAAATCGTCATACAAGGATGGGGGCAACATGATATAGCTAGATGCTCTCTGTTGTCTACGTTAAGCACTGTTGATTGAGAATCGTCCAACTGGGAGACTGTTGGAATAGTCTGTCCAATATTCAAGAAATCAACGTTGCTATCCCGGTACGATCCAAAGAATTACACTTTGGAGGATAAACAAAGAATAAATATACATTGTTAAATATATATTTTAGTAACACGAAAGGTGGTTTTGTTATTTAGAATAATAAATGAGAAAGAGATCTTATTACTAGTGGAGAATAGTAATGTATATGTTTTACTAAGGGTTAACATAATATAAATGATGTAAATATTATTATTAGTTAATAATATTCAAGAGGGACATTAATTATAATTAGAGGTAATCTTGCGGGACAAGAGTTTTGATTATGGGTGATTTGTAAATAGTTTGACCATTTAATCACATTAAGTTTTAATCAGGACATTATATACAAAACCCTAGCCAGCACAACACTCTTCTATCTCTCTCTCTCTCCCTGTCGCAACTCATGGTCGGCCTCCTCTTATAGCTGCCACCATCGTCGCCTACCACACAAACCACCACCTTCTCTCGTCTTGTCTCGTGATACGTGAAAATGTTGATTCAAGGTGTTGGTTCAAGGTTTCGGGAGGTTTCGTGTTTTGCTTTACTAGTAGAACTGTTTGTCAATCATCGTACGATTACTTGGTGTTTCGTTGAGGTATAACTCTAAACATCCTTTGGTGTGTTTAATTATTTACATTTATTTCTGCAATTGGATACTATGATGGAAATTACATGGTTTTACTTCACGCTTCTGATATATTAATATATAATAGTTAATATATAAATTATGATTTTATAATTAAATATTAAAACTGGTACGAGAATTTCCAACATCTACAACCACCGCCGTCCACCTGCATCACAAATCCGTCACACACATACCTCCCCACCTCAAAAACCTCGTTAGGAGAACACCCAATATCTACACACGTAAACCCTCTTCCACAACCATCATTCACACACTTCTCCAAATAATCCCTCGGATGCTCATGCACATAATAACATTACAGACACACAGTCCAAAACACAAAATAACAATCCTCCTTTCATTTTCTAGAATATTCTTAATAAAAGAATTAGACCCCACTTTTTTAACACAATCCGGAAAAACATTCCACGTGCCACAAACAACCTTAAACGCTTCATCAGCTAGCGAAAACTTGTTCGTGCTAGGGTGTAACAGTCCATACAAGTTATTGTAACATTTTTTTTTATCAAATCATTGTCTTGTGAATACTGGGTTATGTTTAAAACCTCGCACCAGTCACAAATAGTGCATGTGGGTGTTTGGTGGGTTGTGGCAAGTAACACGTCATCAACGGCGAGGATGTGGTGATGATAGCGAGGTTTGGGTTGAGTTCGTAGGCTTGAAGAGCATATTTCTCGAAGTCGTTGAAGCGTCGGTGACGGAGGAATTGTAAGGATAATTGGAGGAGGGTATTCGGATTTGGGTTTTCGGGTGTGTTCGGTCATTGGTTTAAATAGGTTTTGATATGGAAGATTATAGATGTTGATAGGTGGTTTAAATTAGGTTTGAGTCATGGTGCGGCAGAGATGGGGTGGTGGTGGTGTTGGTTTGGGGAAGTGGTAGTGGTGGTGGGGGGTGTGGAGGATGAAGTGGATGGCCCCATTTAAATTCTTAAAATACTATTATTATTATTTTTATTATTATATTTTTTTAATGTCAAGGGTAGTTTTGTTATTTTACACCCATTTAACAGGATAAACTAGCGGTCATCCGCTCTAGGTTTCTCGGAATGATGAATGAGCAAATGTGAGGGACTCGAAGTGTAATTTTAAAAAAGATGGGAACTAAAGTTGAAAGTTGACTAAATCATAGGGACTATTTGAGCAATTTTTCTATATTTATAAAAAAATTAAAGCGGATAATTAATCCGATCATAAAAGTAATAAAGCTCATTTTCTATAACTAACTAAGAGCATTCACAGTAGCTTCCCCATCCCCCATTCCCTCACAACCAATCACAACCACATATTACACTAGAAATAATTACAGTTTCTCTCTCCTCCACTCACAACTACTTTCAACAAATACTAAAAAATAAATACACCTTCCAGTTTTCCCCAAAAGATTCCCAAGTAACCCCAATTATACCGATCAACAGTAGATTCCCCATTTTTCTTCACTCACAACCACTCACACCCACCCCATATAATTTTGGGGACATAT
This sequence comes from Ambrosia artemisiifolia, assembly GCA_032199755.1. Lineage (NCBI taxonomy): Eukaryota > Viridiplantae > Streptophyta > Magnoliopsida > Asterales > Asteraceae > Ambrosia > Ambrosia artemisiifolia. The sequence continues at coordinate 35,128,308 of CM063524.1, forward strand.
TCACATAAAATGGGGAAGCTACTGTGAATGCTCTAACCGAGTCTTATGTATTTTTTAATTAGCCTATTGGTTTCTTCCAACAAATTCAATATAGCTTTGGGTCTGTTTGGTATGGGGTAATGAAATGGATGAGAGAATGGAATGGACAACATAATGGAATGGACAAGGTAATGGAATGGATCATTACTATTCATGTCTTGTTCGGTTGCCATGTCGGAATGAAAAAAAGTATTACCTTATATTGTTTAGTAGGCAGGAAAAGAAGACAAAATCAAATCGATGGTGAATGACGATGGTGGGTGGTGGCAGCAGTGGTGGGTAGTGGGTGGTGGTTAGTGGCGGAGATGGTGGGTGGTGATATTTGGAAGTGGCGGTGGTGGGTGGTAATGGGTGGTAGCGACGGTGAAGGGTAGCATTGGTGGTGGGTGGAGCTGATGGTGGAGACGGTCACAGATGGCAGTGGCGGTGGTGGATGGCGGAGATGGTGGGTGGATGGATGGCGACGACGATGAACGAATATATATATATAGGTTCGGGTACAAAAGCTTTTTTTTGTGAGAAGAGTAAGAAGGCTTGTAAGAGTGACACATGACAGGGTATTATTTTAATTATAAGGGTAATAGAGTAAATACACAATTATTCAAGTTTTATAAAAAAAAAAAAATCAATCTCCTAATCTAATGGAGAGATTTACGAGATTATATTAAGATTCTCAAAACAATTATCCTCGTCGTCTATGTTTTCATGTGATTCTCAAAACAATCTAACGGAGAGATAATATTTGCACCTTGCCAGATTTTTAACCATTTAAATATTACATTTCTTTTTCCAACTCTCTATTTAAAAAAAGTGTATGTTTGAATTGCGTGTGTTGAACAATAAACAACCACGTTGGCACGCATGAAGCCATACACACATGTTTATCAGCTATATTTATTTTGGGTTTTATCATCATCATGTGTTTTTATCAACCTTTGTGTTTCAACATCATTTGATAACACAAAAAACATCATGTTGGATCAACATCGTTTACGTTCATTCCAGTGTGTTTTAACATAAAACACATAAGCAAAAACATTATACGCTAATGTTTATATATAAAACACATAAACAAGAAAAATCAGATTTCTCCACTAAAAATACAACTTTTAAACATAAAACACACAACAAAAACAATCAAACTTTCCCCTGAAAATACGAACTTTTAAACATAAAGCACATAGCCATGCGAATTTGTCTCAACAATCCAGTGTGTTTTATCACTATCGGATCAAACTTTGTGTTTTTACAATCCAGTGTGTTTTATTGTGGGGCGCAACTGAGAGATTGAACCATGGTGGAAAACAGAGAGAGCTATGGAATCAATTCTTGAGTGTGAAGAAAAAATGTATCGTACGTGATTGATAATGATCAAGAGTAGGGAATTAAATAATCTCAAGAATAAGATTTCAATGGTTTGACTTTTTATCTAATGTTTTATCATACAATATATGTTCATCTATAAACTATGAAGGAACACAGAGATTGCCGTTCACATGAACCATGGAACGCAGAGAGAGAAAACGAGATGAGAGAGAGAGAGAATTATAAATAAATAAATAAGATGGAGTGAGAGGGGACGAGTTATGGAATCTCCTTAAAAGAAGGAGGTGTTTAATTGTTTTTTTATTGTGACAATTATACCCTTACAAGAACCATTTTATTAATTAACTTATAACACAATTTACAAAAATGCCACTACATTAATCTCACCCATCCATCAAATTGATCCAATGGCTATTTTCTTTTCTCACACTTCTTACAAAACACATCCTTTGTATCATAACCTCACCCATATATATATATAGGGAATGGATAATTTGAGAACTCACATGAGTTGTGAAAACCATAATAACTCATCTGGACCATTAATTTTGATGATCTAATGGCTGAGATTAAAAGATGGGAGTTTTTGTCTTGACTTGGTTTATAAGTATTTTTTTAATCTAATAAAGTACATTAAGGGGTATTAAGGTAAAAACACCATGTGAGAGAAATAATTAATATAATATCATATTAATTTGTTATTCACTAATTCAAAATATCATATTTTTTAAACTTTATTTTATTTTTTTAATTAACTTACTTTTTTTAAAACAAAAAATCAAATGTACAGTCTGTCTTCTCTCTCTCTCTCTCTCGTTTTTACACTGGTGTAATTATTTACACCAGTGTAAATCTGGCATACACAACTTTTTACAAAAATTACGCTGGTGTAAAAAACCAAACAAACATATGGTGATGATGATTTACACTGGTGTAATTTCGCACTAGTGTAAATCTGCCACACACAAAACTTCTACAGAAATACATTAGTGTAAAAAACCAAACTATAATGATGATGGTGTGTTTTCTTACATCAAACATCTATACATTTATACTTACACTGGTGTAAACTGGTATTTTACACCGGTGTTTTTGTTACATCAAATCCTTCGACCAAATGTAAAATCTAACAACCGTTAATAAGCAATAGACAGCACATGGTAACGAAGAAGACGCTAGTAGTGGCCGAAAAACATTTGAAACAACTCATCGACTTTTCACTATGTAGTATATGGATAATGTTGCTAAACAAAAGCATTAAATTGCCAACCTATTCATCACCAAACATACCATATAATCAATCAACAAACAATACAACAATATAAAAAAACTAAATAATAAAAAGATACAGATTAAAAGAACAAAGTATTCAATAGTTTGGGAGGCAAAATTGTTGAATCTACTTCTTTATAAACATAACAGTTTAAAAAACCATCGGGTGTTAAATATTTTAGTCAAAAAACATTGGGTGTTAAATATTTTAGTCAAAAACCAACGGTTTCGAACTTGCATAGACGACAATATACCCAGTTTCAAAAACCATCGGAGAATATACCCACATTATTATTCTTTTAGTCATAATAATAATAATAATAATAATAATAATAATAATAATAATAACAACAACAACAACAACAACAACATACCGGTTTCAAAAAACCATCTTGTTTCCTTGTTTCATCCTCAATAGACCACCACCATAACCCTGTTTCATCCTGACAAACCACCGTCGCCTCCCACCCCCTCGAACCCCCACCTACCCTTGAAAAAACCACCGTCGCCTCCCACCCAACGAACCACCCATCACCCCCCCCCCTGAAAACCACCGTCGCCTCCGTCTTCCTGTTTATCGACCACCACAGATCCCCCCTTCGTCAAATCGAACCACCACAGCTCCTCCCATCGACCACCACCTGCCCCCTTCGTCAATCGAACACCACCACCACAGCTCCTCCCCTTTTGTCGGACCATCGAACCACAAACCTTCCAGATCTGTTGTTTATTTTAGAGAGAGAGAGAGAGAGAGAGAGGTGTTTGTGTGTGTGTGTGAGATGTGAGAGATCAGATTATTATTATTATTATTATTATTATTATTATTATTATTATTATTATTATTATTATTATTATTTAAAAGGGTAGTTGGGTGGGGTGGGGTGAGGTGGGGTGTTATTATTACTAAAATACCCCTAAGTACTTGTGTATAAAGACTCTCTTGCCCTTGATTAAACAAATGCAAAAAAATACAAATCTGATGATGTGGCACTTGGTGATTGGTTCATTGGAGTTCTCAAGTTCTCTCAACTCAATAGAGTTCTCAAATGATCCCATTCCTATATATATATATATATATATATATATATATATATATATATATATATATATATATATATATATAATATGCATATAGGAAGGGCAACTTTGGTCATTTGCCACTTTTTTAAATGGTAGACTTGAAAGCGCATTGTACAATGAGTCAATGCACAAAACACCTCAAGCAATTAAATAACATTGATAGCTGAATTCAGATTAGGGTTAGGATTCTCAAACTCTTTTCTCATATCCGCCCCCATCTCCCATCTGCTTTCTCACTTTCTCTCTCTCTCGCCTAAAATCTAGATCTATATTTCAAATTTTGAATTAGGTCTCTCTCTCTTCTTTCTCCTCCATTGACTTCTTCTCCTGTAACATTTTAAAATCTATATCTACATATCAACCACCATGGTTTTAGGGTTTAACTATCTACGACATTGATTCATAAGCAAAATGGTAATTATTTTTTCTATTGCATATTTATTCTCACCTTTATAAATGATTGAACTCTTATGTACATGGAAACTTGGAAGATGCAACGCTGTGTTTGATAAAGTAAGTATATTAGATATAGCAGTGGTGGCTGTAGAAATAGTTTAACTTTTGTAATTATACATGTTTCAAGTCAGCCCGACTGGTTATTTCAGAGATGCTTCAGTGAGCTGATTTCAAATGAAACATATATCTTTGTAATGTTGGACAAATTAAGGGTTTTAATTATTGAGTACCAAGTGTTTGTAGAAATGCACCAGTGAATTGATTTCAACTAAAACATATTTTATGTTTTGTTAGATTGTTTATTTTTATAAGAGATGGTTAATGTTCTCAATTGATTACAATTTCTGGTGGTGTTTGGTTCAAATGTTGCAGGGAAACCATGGAACATGGGAGTCATTAGGTTGGGAAAATGGTCGTATTTTCCTCATAAGCGAAACGTTGAAGAAGCCAAGACGTGCTTGCAGCCTGGATCCGTGGCCAAGAAGTAGGTTTGCTTCGAAGCTCATTATAAAAAGTTGTTGCTCAAAAGGACGCTGCAGCCACATTTCTTGCACAAGAAAAGGCAAAATCACAGATTGAAGAAAGAATTTGTGATGCAAATTATGGTTTGTGAAGAAAGAATTTAGCTAAACTGTTTCCAGTTGATTTTAAAATTTGTGATGTTTGAAGGTGGGGATGTTGCTTGATATGCAGCTAGGTAACTTCTTAAGTCGATCTTTCCATTGACTTTAGTTTTGATTTTTTAATTCTAGAAAAGTTAGTTCTTTAATGATCATAGCCAGAAAGTATTGGTTGCGAAGATGTATTAGTTCAAACTGTTCAACGCCTCCAATCTCTTGAAAATGTTTTTTTTTGTTTTCATATTAACTTATAATATAAACTGTTATGCATCATATTTTTAGAATGGAATTGGGCAGCCATCGGGTGTCATTCCACTTCATAAATACCCTCATATGATGGTTTTCAGTAATTTTCTTTTGGAACTATGCACGTTAAAAAATATGTTTGGGTAGAAAGCAATACTGGTTTTTTTTTTAATTCTGATTCAAATGAATTATAGGATCATAATGGGATTAATTGTGTTGATTTTATAATGATTTTTTAAAATATGCAAACAAGACATCTTATTTGTCATTTTAGTGTATGTGACATTTGATTATGATTTTGGATATAATAAACTTCTTTTTATTTAAAAGAGCATTTTTTTCAAACTCCGTAAGTTTTTATTTTCTCACAAAGCATTTTTCGCACGCATGACATCTAATGTGGCGGCTTGCATAGCATCATCAATGGCCACATCAACAAAAATCTGTTGATATGATGTTGTTGCTATAATCAGTTATAAGTTGTAACTCGGTTTCTTGTTTGTGTAAATTTTCTATAATCTTTTATCAGGTATTAATTTTTTCATATTTGTGCAGAGATGAAAATGTATACCCTGGATCTTTTTAATTTATTATTTCATTTGTTTTTCTATGATTTTGAGCATAGTACTATAGTTAGCTACAGACCGGACTTTTGAGTGCCAAAATATGTCTTAACTATAGAGCTATTTATTTTTATCTCATGTAACATCCTGATTCAAATGAACCTAAAGCAGCTGATAGGTTTAAGGAAGCCTTTTTCTTGATTCATGAGTACCATGGTTGCTGGATGTTTTAGGCAATTTCTTGATTCATTCCATTTTCATGTTAAGCCTATAAAATATTTATATTTTACTCATAATTTCACCCAAACAAAAACTTTATAATGTAATATAAAGATTGGCGAAAGTTTGTTTGCTTTATGCGCAGGGGCCGAATCTTATTGGACAACTGCTGTAAGAAGAACCAATAGTGGAATGGGAATCATGTTGTAACAACTAACATGGTGGTTTTGGACCCAGGATGTGTTGGCTATATTTTTCATCCACCATTGATCATAGCTCTACAAGGTTTGTTACATCTGTTGAGAATGGGAATCATGGAGTTTTTGTTTTCTACAATTATCACTTGATATTATTAAGAATTTGGAACTGGTTATGGAAGACCATAGTGAAGATCTTAAAGCTATACAAAACAAATGCATCAAATTTTGAATTATTGTGATTTAATGATGAATAAAAGCATCAACCTTAACACTTTAGCTGCAATTATTCAAGTAGTTGAAAATGTAGCTAAAATGTTAAGGCTGATGCTTTTATTTTTTGGATAATTATAATCAGTTTAAAATATTAAATGTTTATGTGGATGACACGCCAATGTTGAGTTTATGATAACATACTTGATGGGCTTAGATTTAATTTTGAATCTTTGAGATTTAATGATGAATAATAAAGATAATTACTTTCCTATGTAGGTATGGTGATCAAATTATGGCAATAATGGTTCTCAACTGTGGGAGCAAGAAGAACGGGTTGCACTTAAAAGTCATTTTGCTCAAGTAGTTGCCTTGATGTCAAAAGTCAAGAGTGAAGCGTGACAACTTAGTGAAAGGTAGATTCACGCATTACACTTTTTAACTTACAAAATATATGCTTTACTTATTTATTTTTATAATTAAAATAATATGTGGTGGAGAACGTGGTAGTAAAACTTTGTAGAAAGTGTTACTTTTTCTGACAGTCTTACCCCATCTCATCCTTTTACTAATTTTCTGTTTTGGTGAAACTTCTGTACCAATTTTTGTTTTGTTGAAATCAAACCACCTGCAACCTTTCTTTATTTTGGTGAAATTATACTTGGGTAGTCAAACCTCCTACTTTTTTCCGCTGTTTCTGAAGCATCACCGTTTTGGTGAAAATCATATATAACCTGATGGATGTTCTGCCTTTTTGTTGTTCAAGATGAACTGCCTTTCTAAAAAAAAACCTCTTTTCTGAATAACCAGCTTTCAATAGTTGTTTGGTATACTAGAATTATAGAAATAAAATAAACGACTCCATGTTATGTATATCTAGACTAAATGGTATGGAATCGGGGTGATGATGTGTACAATTCCCCCAAGGGAAACCCCCCCCCCCCCCCCCCCGCTTTTAAAATCGGTGAGTTAGGGGAGAATTCCCCCTTCTTCCCAGGTGATGTGATTGTCCAATTTTTTTTAATCAAACTTTATAGTATAAAAAATGAATGGGGGATTGGGGGAATTAGGGGAATACCATTTCCAAACTTTGGGGGAGGAAAGGGGGAAAATGAGGTGGCGATGATGTGGCATTTGGTGGAGTTGGTCTCCACACCATATAGTCTAATAGGTGGTTTTTGGTGTAGTTATTTTTCATTTCTTAGACGCAAGGTTTATTATTAAAGTTTGTTTACCACCAATCCTTAGCTTGGCAAATCAGTGCCTTAAAGTTGATTGAGAAGGTAAAAACTTAATTATCACATTTGTATAGCAACAATCACTTGTACTAAAGCTTTTACACTGGTTATTGCTATTGTAAGCATATGAATTTTTTAAGACCCTTTTTAATTTACAGCCTCTAATGCGGAAACTACTTGATGTCTCTATGTGGTGCTGTCAAAATGGGTTGTGCGGGTCAGGTAATAAGTTATACAAGTAATATTGTGGGTATGGATCTGTTCAGGTTGGATCAACATGAAACAGTTTTTGTCCAAATGGTTTTAGGTGACTTGTAATATGAGTGCTTCAGATTGAGGTTCCATTCTTTGCGTTCTTTAATGCATACTTTCTATTTACGTTGTTTGATACAATCATATACATAAGTTGAATAAAATTTGATGAAAGTATTACTATGAAAGTTCAAATTAATACACCACTTGCCATGCTTTGCCTAATTTCTATTTTCTAATTTTTAGGATGCTCACATCTCTATAGACCAACGGATACAAGTATGCAGGTGAAAGTTCCACTTTTGTTTGACCCGGCTTGCCATTTGTGACCCATTTGACATGTTTCATTTTAGTATATCAATTGTACTATGAGTGAATTTCTTCTTTTCTTACATATATAATGTATGTTTCAATATTTTTATTTGACCCGGCCTGTGTCATTTTAATATCCTATATTGTACCCGTTTTACTACTGCTAAAGGAACTGAACTTTGTGTCTTTGTCATGAGGAACAAACACTAATCAAATCTATCCTGTTGTCCATAAGCTACAGACCTGTACCGGCTACAGTTTTGATCCATTGACTTGATCAGAATGTAAGCAAGCCCAAAAGATGATATTTTTCATCTTTTTAGTATATATCACACAACCATTTAGTTCTTCGGGATGTAGTGTTTTAATGTTAAAAATATAAATTAACATTTGAAAGCTATAAAAAGTAGTAACTTATATTTTGTGATATGGATACAAACCAAACCAAACCAAACCGTATTAGAGGATCGCGGTTTGAGTCTGTAAAGGGTGTAACGGTTTTGGTTCTAGAGGGTCTAAGGTTCTTGTTTCGCTACATATTGCTTGAAATGTTGGGTTGCATGTTGGGCTGCATAATTTGGGCATATTTAGGCATGCATCAGGTCATGCTTATACAAATTCTAAATTCGTATACTAATACATGCTAATATATACAGATCCTAAATATAAATGTTTTTAGAGAGAGAATTACATAAAAATAAATATTTGTAATTTACTACGTTTTAGTTTACATCACCAACAATTACAAAACAAGATATAAATCAACATGATGTAAAATATCCCAGTTAGCCAATCATACATAATTGTAAATTGAAACTAGATGGTTTTGGGTTGTAGAGTGATAGTTGGGGTGGGTTTATACCAGAGAAGCCGTTATGGTTCTATGATACTACTGCTTTTGATAAGGATTCATGCGGGGATGGTTTTTTTGATGAATTATACATATAAGTAACCGGTAAACGGTATGCAACGATGTCGTTTTGCTTTTATAGGTATTAGTCGCAGGTGTCGTTGCATTTACGTTTTCATTAATTTTTGTTGTTAAAAATCAGTCTGCTCGCCTCAATGGGTGGAGTGAAACTACTAGATTATTTATAAACTAACAGAAATGAGTACCACGTTGTAAATTTTCGCCGCCGCCGCATCGCGCGGGTTTCCTACTAGTATATATATATAAGGTGAGGTTAGGATACAAAAGGTGTGTTTTGTGAGAAGGGTGAGAAGTAATTGTGTTCCTTGGATCATATAGATGGATGGATGAGATTAAATGGGTGGCAAACTTGTAAATTATGGTATAATATTATTAATTAAATGTATATTGTGGGGGTATAAAGGTAAACGACACTTTATTTTAATAAATACTTTAAATAAATAAACCACCATACTAAATAAATGTTAGGATCTGAGTTTGTTTGTTTTGATTGTTTAGACAAATATGAAATAAGTGAAGTGAGATATAAATGGAAAGTGCAGCGGAATGATAAACTATAAATCAAAACAAGAGAATAATTGTTTTTAATCGAATGCTTTCATTAAGTTGAAAGATTACAATCGTACAATAAACTCCCCCTCAGCCTGATCACTCAGAGAATGTTTGTCTTATGAGAATGACGAGTGATGAATAGAACAGTACATTCACTGTTCTATTTATAGACTAAATTAAACCTCTGATGATCACTGCTGATGTCACCTAAGACAGCGACCTCTAACTGACTAACAACATTTAACATCTGCTAACTATAACTACTGTTACATTGAAAACTCTGTTAATACAAAACACTGTAAAGGAAAGCTCTGATGGTCTTTATCATCTGTTGAACCAAAGTGGCGTTGGTTCAACAGACCTTTGTTCTTCAGTACTTGATCAGCAGTTGTTTCTTCAACAGACCTTTGTCTATCAGTCGTTTGCTCAGCAGACCTTTCAGCAGCAGCAGTTGTCTTTATCAGTTGTTTGGTGTAGCAGTTGTTAGGGTCAACAGTCTTTTGGGGAAAGCTTCTTGTATCAACTGATTTATTCAAAGGATCAAAAGATAGAATATTTTGGCTTTCTAATCATCTATTCTTCTCCAGGTCAGCAGACCCAACAATCTGCCCCTAGAACAGATGATGCCAAAACTTAGCTTTATTCTTGATCTTTATTCCTCATCATACTTTCTCTTATTTGGCCCTTGAGTTGTAATTCAAAGCTCAAAGATAAGAGGTCTTCAGCATCTCTTTCCAGCTCTAAATTCAGCAGTGTTTGAAGATCTTCAGCACACAGGCCATGTGCATCATCCATACTGAGCTTCTGAATCTTTCCATCTGATCTGAGCAAGGTCAATTCATGGGTGTCTTTATTTGACTTCCATTTTAGAATTTTAGAATCAGAGGAATGGCTGTGATGCATCTTTATTTTTGATGAGTTTGGAGATGGAGGTCTTCCTATGAGTTCTCTGAGTCTCTCTGTGGTTGGATCAGAGAAATAACGAATTTGGTTGATTAGACCTTCTTTTACAAATGTATTAGCAAACTGTTTTTGTTCTTCTTCTGTCATCTCTTTCTGCTTTTTGAACTGTCTTCTTGCAGCAATAGATAGATCAGAAGTGTCCAGTAGGCTGTCAAGAGTAAAGGCCTGTAGAGGTCTCTTGGGCTCATCATCATAGATAGGTTTTCTTGGTAAGGTAGGGTCTGTCTTTTTGTTCTCTTCCAGCATCTTGTATGTTTCAATCAATCTGATTTCAGACCATCTTGCCACAGATCTCATTTCTCCATACTGAGCAGCTACTATCTCTTGTCTCATCCTTTTAAACTTGAGAGCTCTAGCTGGATCTCTCCCTTTGCTGAAATCAGGGGCAGAGACCTTTGATGGAGGATTCTTGGCCATGTCTTCAATCCGGATTAGTTCTACTCTAAGTGCATGAGTGGTCCAGCCTGCAAACTGTTTCTTGTTTGCTTTGTAAGGCATGGTGGCCAAGATCTGTTCTAGAAGAGAATCCCTAACCTCTTTTTCCATATCTTTGCTGAGAGGCATGGAGGACATGGAGTTGCTTAGGGTCTTAGCAAAATCTTCAATCCTTCTCAATTTGCTAAGCTCTACTGAATGAATGCCCTGAGCACTCATGTCATCCTTCCCTTTGCACTTCTCTTTTATAATGGCATCTGCCTGTTCACTCTTGTACTTCAGATAGGTATCAATGTTGAGGGGAACAGGAAAATCTTTAAGAGAAGGGAAGGATCTCTCTGATGGCTGATCAGTATTATAGAAGGATTGAAGTTCCCCCTTGAGTAAACCAAGTTCAAGGGGATACTTCTCAGCCAATGGTGTGATGGTTGGTGGTGGTCTATGGGATCTGAACTGTGAGGTGTGAGGTGAGTATGATGAGAGTGGAATGGCTTGGACAGGTGTGGATTGTGTGACTGGGGTGTTAGGTGGTGTGGTGTGAATGTTTTCATCTTGCACAACAAAGGTAGATTTCCTTTTTCTGCTGTACAAGATTTTTGGTGAAGGTGAAGATGTAGCAGTGGTTGGGTTAACCTCTGTTGGTTCTTTTGTAGAACCAGCAGTTGTTTGGGGTTTTGGTTGTGTTGTGGTTGGTTTGGCTGTTGATTGTGTAGTGGTTGGTTTGGTTGTTGGTTTGGTAGTTGATTGTGTAGTGATTGGTTTGGCAGGAACAGATGTTTTGGTGGCAGTGGTTGTGGTATCAGTGGTTTTGGTAGTGGTAGCAGTGGTTTTGGTGGCAGTGGTTGTGGTAACAGGGGTTTCATCATAAGTGGTTTCAGAAGATAGTTTCGATGGTGGTTTCCTTGTATGTTTTGCTGAGATTTTCTTTCTTTTTGAGGAACTCACATCTTCTACTTCTTGCTGTTGTTCCTTCTTTAGCTGAATTAACCTCTCTGCTTTAACTTCCAGAGTGTCAGCCCTTTTAAGCTTGTCTTCAGCAGCCTTATCAGCCTTTTCATTGGCAGAGGTATCAACTTCCTTTGCTTTGCTGGTTTTGGCTGGTTCAGTAGCAGCAGAGGTTTGAGCACTTGATTGTTGTTGTTGTTTTTGTGGTGCTGATTTGGTAGACTCTGGTTTGTCAGCAGTTGGTTTACCCTTTTGAGAGGGTGGAGCACCAAATGGATTCAGTTTTGGCAACCTATCTCTGCCACTCTCCCCCTTTTGGCATCATCAGCTGTGAATTCATCATCATCTTCATCTCTGAGGATTGTGGTAGGGGCAGAGCCAGTAGTCTTCAGCAAATGGTCTTTGATCACCTTGATATCAGCCTTGGTGTCATTGAACCTGGCATCCACCATATTTCTGATCAAGGTCATGTAAGTCTCTTGTGTCTGATCTGCTAGTTTTCTGTGAGCTATGATGATGGGGGAAACAGATTTCCATAGCTCACTAGCAATATCAGCAGTGGATGGTTGACTCTTTGTAAAGTTTGCCCGAGTTTCCAATATTGACTTGACATCTGTTTTGATGTCAGCAACAGTGGTTTCAATGGTTTGAACTCTATCCGTCAATTCTTGTAGTTTTAATCCATCACCTAAGTTAATAGGATCATCTGAATTCCCACCAGTGGTAGTTTTACCTGGTTCAGTCCTAGGAGGTGAGTCCATGGAATGAGAACCAGATGCCCCTTGGTCTGGGTTCTGGGGACTTCCAACTGATTTTGGGGACACAATTGTGGCCTCATTAGTTGTTGCCTTCAAGGAAGTCTTAGCTATGTAACCACTGTCCTGTTGTGAGACAATGGTCTCTACATCAGTAGTGGCTGCTTCACTTGAAAACTCACCAAGAGTTACATTTAACTCTGGGAGTGTAACCTCCTCATCTGTTTGTGGGTTGACAGATTGATTTTTCTCAGGCCCAGTCACTTGTGGAGGTATACTCTCTGTGACAGGTGAAGGAGAGGAACTAGGATTATCCTGAGTTTTATCAATTGCCTCAAACAGAGGTTGCATTGTTTGTGGGACATGTGGTGGTGATGTTGGAGGAGTAAGAAGAGAATTAGCCCTGGGAGATGGACATGTAAACATATGATCAAGTGACTCATATGCTTCAGTATGTGGTTCCCTTTGGCTTACAACAAGATCCTTTTGTGAGGATTCTTGAGGAGTTTGTTTGGGTTGAGATATTTCCAACTGTTGTGAGGAAGTAACAACAGTGGTTTCAGGTTGCTTTGGTGATGCAACAGGGTTAGCTTCTGGTATCTCATCTTCAAGAAGTCCCTTTTTGGGTGTGGAGGTGGTTTTTGAAGATGGACGTTTTCTTTTGGTGGCTGGTGTGGGTTTCACAGCACTGGATGAAGTGCCATGATCACCAGGAGCAGTGGGCTCAACAACAGAGGTTTGAACAACAATGGTTGTCTTTGACCTCTTTGTTTGTGTTTTTGAAACTTTGGACACTTTTGACACCTTTTCTTGGGTTGAAGAACCCTGCATTCTTGTGAAAGTTTCATCAGTTAAACTTTTCATTTTAAAAGACTCACCCTTTTGAAAATCATTTTCTGGTAAAACCTTTTGAAGGATTACACTTAAAATTCTTGGGTAGAGTAAAAAAGCATTGTTTGAGCCAGATTTTATGGCTTTCACATTAGAAACTAAGTCCAAAAACAATCCCTGGGAAAGATTGAAGTCAGAGTCTGACAACATAGCATACCCCAAGTATTGAATCCTTAATGGGATTTCATTGAAGGATGTGGTCTTAGCCGAGGCACAGAGAAGGAGAGTATGGAAGAAAAATTTCATGACTGGAGAGAAAAACTTTTAAACAGTGTTGAGCCAGTCATTTGTGCATCATACCCTCTTTCCTGAAACTCTGTGTGAAGCTCTGTTTTAAGAAAAGAGTCCTTACCTGACAAGTCGTTGAGGGAGAAGGTTGTGGATATGAGTTCAGGTGTAATGGAGATGCTAGTGGCTCCAATTTTGGAAATGTTGGATGTAGGCTTTTTGTCTTGAAACAAGACTTCAGCGTTAGCCCAAAATTCTTGGAGGGTTTCGAGATGGATGGGAGCATCAGCAGTGAGGATGTTTTTGTATTTTGAGTTATTGATGATGTCAATGGTGGAATGGAATGGTACGTTATCTTCTGCTTTAACCAGATATGGTAGGAAATTGTGGGTGGCTTTTGTTTGAAGATCCATTGTAATGGATTTCGAGTGTGAAAGTGACTGGAATTTGATTGGGGGTTTGAGGAAGACGGAGGCGGTTTTAGTATTTTGAAACAATGAGACAGTAAAACTGCTGTTGGGGGAAAACATGGTTTTATAACCTCTGGTGAAACCGCTGATGTGGCAAAACTCTGCTTTTGAGAGCAGACGTGGCAAACATCTGATGGTTTAAACATCTGGTGGCATACAGCTGTTTTGGTAAAAGTCTGTTGCCAACCTCTGTTGTTTAACCAAAAGACTGATGAAGTAACAGTTGTTTTATCTAATCAGATGTTTGAAACAGATTTTTCAACCAACAGTGGATAGAATGAAACAGTGGTTGTTTTATCTGATCATTGGTTTAAAACAGATTTTTCAACCAAAAGAGCTATTTTTAAGGAAAAATTGATTTTCTGAAAACATTTAATGTTTTTATTGAAAACATTTTTGTTGTTTTTAATCCATGTTTAACATTCCAATTCGAGATATCAGATTTGTGAAGGTAGATGTGTCTAAAGCTTTAGTCAACACATCTGCCAACTGATCCTCTATTAGAACATGGTGCAGAGTAATCAAACCTTTTTCATAGCTATCTCTGACAAAATGATGTCTGATGTCTATGTGCTTTGTGGTTGAATGAGAGACTGGATTCTTGATGATATTTTCAGCAGCTTGACTATCCAACATGAGTGGAGTCCTCAGTGCAGTTATCCCAAAATCCAGTAGTTGATTTTGAAGCCACATGAGTTGGGCTGTACAGCTTGCAGCAGCAATATATTCAGCCTCAGCTATTGAAGTTGAACCAGCTGCTTGCTTTTTGCTTTGCCAGGAGACCAAGGCATTCCCTAGAAACTGGCACCCTCCAGATGTGGACTTCCTTGTGGTGTGACAGCCAGCAAAATCACTGTCTGAATAACCTGAAAGCTCAATGTTTCCATTAGCAGGATACCAGATACCAAGTGTGGGGGCACCTTTTAGGTATCTGAATATCCTTTTCACAGCAATAAGGTTTGACTTTCTAGGTGAAGCCTAGGATCTTGCACAAACACAGGTTGCAAACATAATGTCTGGCCTGGATGCTGTTAAGTACAATAAAGACCCAATCATGCATCTGTAGTGTGTTTGATCAACCAGTTCATCTTTGTTATCATCAGTGAGTGGCTTGACTGTGCTTATGGGTGTACTACATGGCTTACAATCATTCATCTCAAATTTAGTTAACAAGTTTTTCACATATTTATTTTGATGAATGAATGTGCCATTTTGCAGTTGCTTCACTTGGAGACCAAGGAAGCACTGAAGTTCACCCATAGCACTCATTTCAAACTCTGCTGTCATGAGTTCCCTAAACTCCTCACACATTTTGTTACATGTGGATCCAAAAATGATATCATCCACATATATTTGAACAATCATTAAATCTTTCCCTTTCCATTTTAAAAATAAGGTTTTATCAATCTTACCTCTTGTGAAACCAATGGATAAGAGAAAAGTGGAGAGAGCTTCATACCAGGCTCTTGGTGCTTGTTTCAGTCCATACAATGCTTTATTTAGCTTGTAGACATACTCAGGATGGAATGTGTCTTCAAAACCAGGTAGTTGACATACATAGACCTCCTCCTGAATTTTGCCATATAGGAAGGCACATTTGATGTCCATCTGATACACCTTGATGTTGTGGTTGACAGCAAAGGCTAGGAATAGTCTGATAGCTTCTAACCTTGCTACAGGGGCAAAGGTTTCATCATAGTCTATTCCTTCTTCTTGTCTGAAGCCTTGAACCACTAGCCTAGCTTTATTCTTGACAACTATACTCCTTTCATCAGTTTTGTTTTTGAAGACCCACTTTGTGCCAATTGGACAAACATCCTTAGGCAGTGGTACAAGTTCCCATACTTGTTGTCTTTTGAACTGAAGGAGTTCTTCTTGCATGGCTTCCACCCAACTGTTGTCTTTCAGTGCCTCTTGGTACTTGACTGGTTGTGTGAGGGAAAGAAAACCTGCAAAAAGACAGATATTTGAGGATTGGCTCCTTGTGAGCACACCTTCTCTGATGTTGCCAATGATTTGGTCTGGTGGATGAGCTCTTAGGTAGATTAGATCTCCCTGATATGGTATGATGGAATTTTGAGGTGAAGGACAGAGGTTTGGTGACTCTGTTGACATAACATCTGTTTGCACTTTTGTAGTGTCAACAGATGTTTGGAATGGTGGTGGAGGAATGGGTCCAAGTGGTGTAAAATTGGACTGACTTTTGTCAACAGATGTTTGACTGTTGTCAACAGATGATTGACTTTTGTCAACAGATGATTGAACAGTGGATGCAATAGGTGAATCAGTGGTTTGGGGATAGGACTGGCCAACAGTGGCCGACTCAGCTGTGACAGAGTTTTGACAGTTGTTTTGAACTACTGCTTCCTCTGATACAGGATAGACTTTATAGTGATCTGGAATCACAATATCTACTCTGTAGTCTTGCTGTGGAGATTGTGGAATACCTGCATTGTTAGTTTTGACAGTAATATCTTCAAATTTGAATTTATCCAAATCAAATAACTCAGCAGGGTTTGCTGGGATTTTTAAAGATGAAAGTTCATTGAACTTCACATTCAGAGTTTCTTCTATTGTCTTGGTCCTTGTGTTAAACACTTTATAGGCCTTGGCAGTAGAAGAATATCCCAGAAAATATCCACAATCTACTTTGGCTGCAAATTTTGAAATGGAATCTTTAAGATTTAAAATGAAACATGGGCAGCCAAAGACTTTGAAAAATGAGATCAGTGGTTTGATTTTGAACAAAATTTCATAAGCAGTCTTTTGATGTCTTGGGTTGATTAAAACTCTGTTTTGAACATAGCAAGCAGTGTTTACAGCTTCTGCCCAGAAGGACAGTGGCAAACCAGAATCTGCTAGCATTGTTCTTGCAGCTTCAATGAGAGTTCTGTTCTTTCTTTCAACCACCCCATTTTGCTCTGGTGTTCTTGGGATACTGTACTGCCCTACAATCCCTTTTGACACACAGAAATCATCCAACTCCTTATTTTTAAACTCTGTTCCATTGTCACTTCTAAAGACTTTTACTGGCAAGTCATATTGCTTTTCAACTTTGGTGACAAAGTCCTTCAAAATACCTGCAGTATCATCCTTAGAATGTAAAAAGTAAGTCCATGTAAACCTAGAAAAATCATCAATTATGACAAGACAAAATCTCTTTCTTCTTAGACTCATGATTTTAACTGGGCCAAACAAGTCCATGTGTAACATTTGTAAACACTGACTAGTTTTGGACTCATCAATTGATTTGTAAGAGCTTTTATGTTGTTTTCCTTTTAGGCAGGAAACACAATGCTCATCACATTTGAATTCTTTTGATGGCAAACCTCTGACAAGGTTTTTTTTTGGAGAGAGAGTTGATAGTTTGAAGGTTGGTGTGACCAAGTCTCCTATGCCACAATTCTGTCTCTTTGGTAGAGGCAGCAGAGAACAGACATACATTTGCCATAGGGTTATCCTTCAACATATCAACTACATACACATTGCCACTTCTATGAGCAACAAGTTGTGCTTTACTCTCAGCAATGATGGTGTTAATCTTTTCAATCGCTTCTGGGCCAATAATCTTACATGTTTTCTTAGTGAAGAATGACCCATAACCTTTATCACTCATTTGTGATACACTAAGTAGATTAAATTTTAGATTGTCTATCAGATTAACATTTTCAAACTTAAGCCTCCCTGCTTAGACAGTTCCAGAACCCAACACTTTACCTTTAGAATCATTACCAAAGGATATATCACCCCCTCCATGTGCAAGAAAGTCCAGAAGAAGGGCTCTACATCCTGTCATGTGCCTGGAGCCTCCACTATCTACATACCATAAACTATCTAAGCAAGCAGAAGCTCCCTGCACATCAGTAAAGAGTTTAGTTTTGGTGAGTGTCCAAAGCCAAATTGGCTTTGGATGGGTTCTTAGATGTCTCAGCCTTAAGTTGAGGAGAATGATCAGTGGTTTGAACTAGCTTTTGGACTAGGTTCAACAACTGTAGTTGACCATTTGCCAGTGCTTGTATGTCAACACTTAGTCCAACAGATGTTTGATCACTTCCTGTCAGATGCTGAAAACCATGAGGATGTCTGTTCACTTTTGCTTTTGAAGGCCTTTTGGGCTCTTCATAAACATGTGGCAGACGATGACAAGTTGGTTGTCCATATCCTCTTGGTAGTCTGGTAGCTGGTGGAACATCTGTTACCTAAACATCTCTGGGAGCAGAGTTTTTGTTCAGACCTTTGGTAACAGCTGTTTTGACTGGTTCAAAAGTCTGTTTGGGTTTTCCTTTTGGAGTACTCACCACTTGACTTTCAAGAGTTTTAGCCTTGTACTCTTTTATCTTTTCATCAAAATTTTTGAGATACAGGCACTCTTTTGTTTTGTGATTCTTTTTCTTACAGATTGAACATTCATTGGTTTTAGAATCATTTAAACTTGTTGCTTTGTTGATGTCATATGCTTTTAGAAGAAAACAGTTTTTGGTGACATGATTCTTCTTTTCACAAAAAATCACAAAACAAGTTATCTTTTGCTTTCCCTTTTCCTTTCTTCTTTTCAATAGATGTTTGATCATCTGTTGGAAGATCTCTTAAAGGGATAACTTTGGCCTGTGGTGCCTTTTTACCATCAGGGGTTTTGAAGGTCATTGGTTGAAAATTTTCAAGGACATCACACTCATCTGACCATGATGGTTTGAATTGATATTTTTCAATTTCATCAAATGAGGGTGTACCTTCAAACTTTTCAAGAATTATTTCTTGCCATTGGGTTCAGTAACCTTGATTTCTTGACCTTTTGAATTGGTTGGGATGATTTCAACCAACTATGGTTCCTTTTTGTCAGTGGTTTGTGAACTCTGAGCAGTGGTTTCTTGAAAACCAAAGCCAAATTTCACATGACTTTTAGATTGTTGGTTGACAATCATCTCAAAACCTTTTGATGATTCCACCCATTTCTGACATTCAACTTGGGTGGACTCAAGCTCCTTTTTACAACTATGATATTTGGTTATCATGGTCTGAAGCTGGTCTTTGGTTATGCTTGCTTCATGTTTTAAACTGCTGATTTCAGATTCTTTTTAGTTATTTTTTATTTTAACTCTTTAGTGAGTTTTTCAAACTGAATTTCATCTTCCAAAATTTTCTTTCTAAAGTTTTCATTCACCTCTTTTATCTTAGCAAATGCCACAATACATTTGTCTGAGCACAAGTCATTTAAGATTTGAGGAGATACCTTAGCAGCAGCCATCAAGGCATAGTTACACTGGCAATCACAATCATCACTACCCCAGGGGTCTGAGAGATTCACAACCTCTACTTCAGATTCTTCAGCTGAAACAACTTCATCAACAACACCATTAGTCACATTTTCAGACATAGACACCACACCCTCAGAATCAGTCTCTTCAACAATTGTTTCTTGTCACACCCCGACTTTTCCCCTCGTCGGTTGTGACGTTTGGTAGCTTCGCCACGCAGCGGAAAGATGCATCTAAGACTCTGGTTCCCTGAACGCCAATTCTAACCCTCTAGGATCCCCGGTCCCAACTGCCACCTACTCCAACCGTGCCGTTACCATAGTTTAAACCTGAAAGACACACTTAAAAAGTCAACATAAAGTCGGTGAGTTCATAAGTTTTACAAAAGAGTTATTATAAGTTCCAAAGATCATACCCGTTACTACTAGGTTATAAGAACGTTAGCTAGATGTTAAGTATTTTTACTACTACGGTTGGAAACCATTACTAAACACCGTCTAACTGTTGAAACATGCCCAGACTGCCTGGGCTACCGATGCATCGGCAACCCGAATGTTAAGGACAATATGCACCCGCCCGGCCCTGCCGTCGAGTGGGACTTGTGAGGCCCAATAGATCTATCCACATTTCCCCCCGTTGTGCATCCCCGCACATTCATGGTTTCCCCCTGGGACTTTCCGAAAAAGCCGTATAGTAATGTAAAGTAACCATAGTATAACATGACCTTTTGTAAGTAAGTATGTAGGATGTTTCTTCCTCAAAAGTAAAACCAGTAAAAGTAGGGTCGTAACACTCACGCACCCATTTCATTTTTCAAAAACTTGTTCGTTTGGAATTCCTCAGGTTTTCATAAAAGAAGCATGTCTTCCACCCCGAAAACATTTATAAAACAGTAAATAGTGGGGTCATGAACTCACCTTAATTTCCATGCTAAGCTAGCAAACAAGCCCGAAGCTTTGACTGACCTCCTCGTGCCCTATAACCAACAAGGGACACCTTAAAGTCTAACACATATAAACCTAGCCTATTATCCGGCTATCTGGACTCGTGTGTATCAACTCGAGTCCTAATATGCTTTAACTCGACGAACCGACCGTGACTTAAATATGTTTTATGCGACTTAATACCCAAGTTAATCACTTGTTACTATTCGTGTATAAACCCCGTTGGACTATTATTATGAAACGTATAACTTATCATGAATCAAAACTCATCTTATAATTATATTTTAGGAAAATACCCTTTGATAAAAATATAAGTATAGTTATTTAAAACGATCAATAACAATGTCGCTTCTTTTCCAAAATCCGCGATCCTTTAAAGGTTTCGAAACATAAACTTTTGTATAAATCATTCTCAAATATGTCGAGCGTTTTGTGATTCAAAACCGTTTAAATAGAAATGTTTTAGTTACCAAAATCTTTGAAAGTTAACAGTTGACGCTCAGTAAATAATATGTATTTGTTTTGGAAATAGTGTTCGACGTTTTTCTTTAAATGTTGCAAGAAATCATTTGTCGAAAACCCTTTGCGATATTGTAGAAAACTACATTTGTCAAAATACTTGAAGATTGTTATAACGAAATATATAATAAATATCATCCCGTTTATACTTATAATTTTGTAGAAATTCGGCAGAGTTTCCTCTGTTTTTGTATAAACCAGGCAACACAAGTCGCCTACAATTTTCCCAAAAATCAATATACAATACAAGACTTCAAATCCGATTCTTTATCATATCAATTTATACGTTTTGACGACATTTATATAAATTACTTATCTATATAAAAACGCAACAATAGATATATATAGTCCAACCAATTTAGTCCAATAACGATTTTTATAAGTCACGCCTTTTATATCCAATACCAATCGTCTGATATAATATATAGTTACCGTTTATTGTTATTATTATTCGGTTCGTTCGCGAGTCAAAACTATTTCACGAATCTCAATGTATTTATTTATATATATATATAATATCCACAACAATATACAAATACGAATTAAGGTATACCGATTCGTACGCACGTAACCCGAAGCCACCTCGAACTACGTGTAGACCAGAACCAAAGTTTGACCAGCTTTGACCGCACGTTGACCGAGGCTTGACCATCCAGATCTGACCCGAACAAGACCCGTACCGAACCTGATCTCGCACCGAATCTGGCCCGAACACCAAAACCACCAAACTTTGACCCGAACCCAGATCTAACCCGCTGACCCGAGACCAAACGAACACGAACTTGACTTGACCCGAGATCTAAACCGAACCACCAAACGAGCCAGAAGCCAAGGCTGACCAGATCTGAACCGGAACTCGAGACCCGAGCAGATCTGACTCGTTGACCTGAGCCAGACCCGAGACCAACCGGACCCAACCAAAACCAGACGTGAACCCAACTCCCATCCGGACCTGATGTGAACCGGTCCCCAAACCCGAAGCCATAACCACCACGAACCCGACACCAAAACAAACACGAATCTGACCTGGACCTGGACCATGTCTGAACCAAGACCGGAGACCCCCACAAATTGGTGTCGCAAAATCTGACCCACGAGCCCATCGGAACAAACCACTGCGCCACCGCCTTCTGTCCTTGAACCCACGCTCATCGGGCCAACCAAACCTCCACCCGAACACCACCATCCGCTACACCATAAACCTCCGCCGCCCCTGCCCCCTTGTACCACCACGTCACAGCCCTACTCAAGCTTGAAATGCAACGCCGCCACTGGTCTGCCCTTTCTCGTGCTGCAACATCACCACGCCGCCACCACCATGAGGTGGGTGGTGGCCGGCCGATCTATGAACAGAGGGAGGGAGAGAGGTGCGAGGATGAACCGGTGAGGAGAGGGAGAGAGACGAGTTAGAGAGAGAGTAGAGAGAGAGTTGAGAGCTTTTTCTAGAGAGAGGAAGTGTGTTTGGCTGCAATTTTTGTGAAGGAAGAAGAAGATAAAGACTTTAAATAGCTAGGGTTAGAGTTAGGTAGGTAGACACCGCGTATCGAACCCGTAATCTCGCAAAACGTCTCGGTTTAAATTTAAGCTCGATAATTAGTTATAAAAATTAGTCGGTTTTATTCGAAATTAGAAATATAACTAAACCCATCAAATATAAATTTTATTTTCATCGTCTAACAGATGCGTTCGACGCACGCGTTTAAATCGCGTTAATTAATTCGGTCACGTTTCCTTCATCTAAACGATCAGTAAACTTCCGAAACTTAATAATTAACAATACTTGAAATAATTATTTATTTTTAAATCATAAAAGTCACGCCAGTGTAGATCGGAAGTTGTCGGGTGTCACATTTCTAGTGCCATAAAGCAAAAATTATTTTCAGAATTGGCAACTAAAGCAATGTTATCATCTGTTATCTCATCTGGTAGACTACTCCAATCAACAAAGCCTTGAGTGAAGAAACTCTGTTGACCTTGCTGACTGGTCTCTACAGGAGCAGAGGGTGGAGCAGCAGTCATTGGCACTTGTGCCTGAGTAACAGGTGTTTGGACATAGTGATACTGAGGAACAGTGGTTTGAACATAGTGCACAGGAACAGTGGTTTGGGTCTGTGCAAAGTGAGCAGTGTTTTGCACATTTGGTACAGGGATGTTTTGATAAGTGTTGGTCTGAGGCCTTTGGTTTGGATAGGTGATCATAGGGGTACCATTTTGACTCCTACATTCCCTAGCAAAGTGACCCATTCTATGACACTTGTAACACTTGATCCTTGATTTATCCAACCCCACCTTTGACCCACCATGTAAACCTGGGTACCTCCTGCCAGTTTTCTTATAGAAGTTATTGGTTCTAATACTGAGCAGGGCAACCTGATGCAAGATGTCCATTTCTTCTAAGTCCAAGGGGTCAATATATTGAAGGTCATTGTACACAAAATATGAATTATCAGATGCCTGGATATCACCACTTGCTGCAAAAGCATAGTTGGGTGATGAGTAAGAATCATTGTTAAAACCAGTGGTTATATCAATGTAATGATCATAACCCTGATCCTTACTACTTCTAGAACCCTCATCTTGGCCCAAAAGTGTTGTATTCCCAAATACATAGTCATCAGACACTTTTCCAGAGTCCTGGAGCTTCTTTTTCTGGTTAAGCTCCCTCTCATAAGTCAGGAGCTTACCATGAAGCTGGGTCAGAGTCAGGTCTTTAAATCCGATAGAGTTTCTCATGACTATAGCTATAGTGTCCCATTTGTCCTGAAGTGATCTAAGGAACCTATGATTCAAGGTTGAATTAGGAAAAGTTAGACCAACCAGTTTTAGTTCACTAATCAGACAATTAAACCTTTCAAACTGTTGTGTTAACGACTCTCCCTTTATGTGACTAAACGTTTCATATTGTTGGTTAAGTATTTCACGGTTGTTTTCAATCACATCTTCAGTCCCCCTGAACTGCTCTTTAAGAGCATCCCACAATTCTTTAGCACTATTGCAGTGCAAGTGTCCGGCATAGATATCATTCGGTAGCGCCATGGCTACTATGCTAAAAGCCTTGGCGTCTAACTCGATTTTTTGAAAATCTTGCTCTGAGTAGTTCTCAACACTCTTTGCTACTTGGATCTTTGGATCCTCGGCACTCGGTACCATTGGAACATGTGGTCCAAATACTACCGATTTCCAGCACCCTGTGTTCTGTTGTGCTAACACATGAGCCACCCGACGCTGCCAGATGTTGTACTCTGACCTGACAAGCATCGGAGGCTTGTTGCTAGTGCCAGTGTTGTGTGGATCTTGATTAAGTGAAGTCATTCTCTGATTTTTCGAAAACAAAATCTGTTTACTAACAGTTGAAACGAAAATAAACTATTACTCTGTTTTCAATCCGACAAACAAACGATATCAATAATTGTGAGCTGATCTGTTTATATTAAATTGATTTGTTAGATCGAATTTAATTGACCAAGCTCTGATACCAATTGTTAGGATCTGAGTTTGTTTGTTTTGATTGTTTAGACAAATATGAAATAAGTGAAGTGAGATATAAATGGAAAATGCAGCGGAATGATAAACTATAAATCAAAACAAGAGAATAATTGTTTTTAATCGAATGCTTTCATTAAGTTGAAAGATTACAATCGTACAATAAACTCCCCCTCAGCCTGATCACTCAGAGAATGTTTGTCTTAAGAGAATGACGAGTGATGAATAGAACAGTACATTCACTGTTCTATTTATAGACTAAACTAAACCTCTGATGATCACTGCTGATGTCACCTAAGACAGCGACCTCTAACTGACTAACAACATTTTACATCTGCTAACTATAACTACTGTTACATTGAAAACTCTGTTAATACAAAACACTGTAAAGGAAAGCTCTGATGGTCTTTATCATCTGTTGAACCAAAGTGCTGTTGGTTCAACAGACCTTTGTTCTTCAGTACTTGATCAGCAGTTGTTTCTTCAACAGACCTTTGTCTATCAGTCGTTTGCTCAGCAGACCTTTCAGCAGCAGCAGTTGTCTTTATCAGTTGTTTGGTGTAGCAGTTGTTAGGGTCAACAGTCTTTGGGGGAAAGCTTCTTGTATCAACTGATTTATTCAAAGGATCAAAAGATAGAATATTTTGGCTTTCTAATCATCTGTTCTTCTCCAGGTCAGCAGACCCAACAATAAATTAGAGGAATTCTCGGGAATTCCTTTGACAAAAGTCAACCACAATTGAAAACTTCTATGAATTTTATGGATAGGAGATTATTGTTAAAGCACAAAGGAGTGTCAGACATCAGTTCGTCCTATATTCTTCATTTTTTGTCTAACTTTCCACCTCCAAATCGTCTGCTTGTTTCTTAATTTTTTTGTGTAAACCTAAATCTCTTATTTAATTTTTTGGGCGATTCAACAACGGTATGCAAGAGAGAATGTAGATCGGGGTCGGAGGTGCGTGGTTGTGTTTTATAATCTTTTCGTCAATGTGTTTTCGGTCATCGATTTTGGATTTTTAAACTTTTATAACTCACAAAATGGTAGGGATGAGGAAGAGATTGCCGGAGCCGGATAAGAAGAAGATGCCTGACCGATGTGTTATAAAGTTTTTTCCGGTTTGGGGTGTTGCTGATTTGGGGGGATGTGTTTACCGATGTGTTATAAAGTGTTTTCTGGTTTGGGTTGTTACTCATGTATTAATGCTTTTTTTAAACACATTGTATGTGTTTTTTGTTGCTTATGGTTTATAAAAGAGGTTTATGTTAAGGGTATAAAAAAAATGTTTTTTTTTTTGTGGGTAGGGGTGGGGGGTATGTGTTTGACCTGCACATTTTGTCTCAAAAACATATCATGTGTTTCGGATTTCTTGTTCAAACTCTTAAAACACATCATGAAAATAAAATCCCATTAGCAAATGTGTTTTTTGTTGCTTATGTTTTTTATAAAAGAGGTTTGGTTGAAGATATAAAAAAAGATTTTTTTTTGGGAGGGGGGTATGGGTTTGACCTGGACATTTTGTCTCAGAAAACACATGATGTGCTTCAGATTTCTTGTTCAAGCTAGTAAAACACATCATGAAAATGAATCCCATCTTGAACAAGCATAAAACACACCCATCAGCAAACTTGAAAACTATCGAACTATAGAGATAATATTGTGTAATTCGGTTGTTTATTTGAAAAATAAAATCCCTATAATCACTCCCTAATTAAAAAAGAATTAAAATTAATAAATTAATTTATTTGTGTATAATTACCTAATTAGCCTTATCATTAATTTCCACTAGTGCCACTTGTCATTTTGAGAGTCCTTCTTACCCTTCTCACAATTTCAACCCTTTGTACCGGAACCCTTATATATATATATATAGGTTTTAAGTTCCTGTACAAAGGGCATATTTCGTGAGAAGTGTGAGAAGGATTAAGAATTGACATGTAGGCATCATGTTTTGGATTTAGGAATGATGTTTTAGGTTGTTTTAACTTGAAAAAACACCAAACACAACAATCTAAAACACAATACAATGTATTATAGTTATTAAATTTAAAAAACAACTAAAACACACTATTTATTGTTCTTAGCATGGTGTTTTAAGTTTTAAGCCTAAAATACATTGTTTTTGGTTTTTAATTGTTATGTTTGGTGTTTTTCTATGCAAAACAATCCAAAACATCATGAATAAGTTCAAAAATTGATGCCTAAGTATCAACTTTTAATCCTTCTCACACTTCTCACGAAATATAGCCTTTGTACAGGAACCTCACCCTATATATCAACTTTTGGAAACCCCTTCCACTTAAGAAAACCTTGAAAACCATTATCTAAGCCCTTCATTCTCTTTGATCTATGACTGTGCTTTTTCAAGTTTTATTTTAATAACATAAATGTTACTTTAATGTTCAAAAGGGTAAAATGGTCCTCTTATATTTTAAGTCTTCTCTCTCTTCTCTCTTTGTGATTGACAATGTGCAGGCATACGGAAACATCCATCATCTCTCATCTTTTCCTCTTTTATTTCTCTCTCCTCTCTCTTCTTTTTCTCATCTCATGTTTCTCTCTCTCTTCCTATTTCTTTCTTTTATTCAAATTTAATATATCTTACTCTCAATTCAAAATTTGATATATGACACTCAAAATTTACTGAAGCATTTTAAGATTATTAAAAACACATGTTTTAAGATTATGAAACATATATTTGTCTTTATCTCTCTTTTAAAAAACACAACATATGTTTATCGCTTTATCTCTCTCCTCTCTCCCTCTCCCATCTCTTAAAAACATATGTTTTATGCTGTTTTGAATTTTACAAAGTTCACACACTATAATATCTCAAAGTAAAAAAAAAAACGTATGTTTTTTAGGAGTTCTACAAATGTTTATAAAATAAAAAACAAATGCTACTAGTTTTAACCAATTTACAAATATTTATTATGACCCAAACAGATGTAAATTATTATCTAAACATATGTTTTTTATAAAATGTTTTAGTAACACATAATCCAGCAACAAAAACATATGTTTTCACGACTTATCTCACAAAAAACATATGATAATTTATAATCAAAGAACAAAAACATATGATAAATTATAACCCAAACAAGAAAAACAAATGTTTATAGATGGAAAACAAGCTTTGATATACAAATTAATTAAATAAATAAACACACGGTTCTTCTTTGACACCCCCTTGTTCCGACTGAGCACTAACTTCATCAAAACCAAGATCCATATCTTGAACATCAAAACACCAAAATCATCTCCGTCTTTATCTAAACCCAGGGCTGCACCAACCGAAACGGTACCATCTATGATCGAAACATGTCAATATGTAATTTAACTTTGCTAAAAAATATTAACTAAACCAAACCCACAAAAGAAAAAACAAACTTTAAAATGTAAATAAAAACATATGTTTGTCGTACACCATGAACACTCGATCATTTTGGGGTGTAAACCATGAACACAAACTGGAAAAAAAACATGTTTGTCGTACACAACAAAATTTATAACGAAAACCTAAATAAAAATTTAGTCTTTAACATCTAAATAAAAATTTAGAAAATAAAAAGTATACCATATTCACGTATGCCATGTCAATGGTCGAGGCGCAAGGGGGCAGACCAAAATTAATAAATCTGAAATGGGTCATCTATCTTTAAGTTGGATGGAAAGTCAGATGCACTATGGAGCCATACTAGTCACATGGGTGCACATTGTTTAACATCATAACCTTTTATCTCAAAAAAAACAAAAAAAAAGAAAAGAAAAGAAGAAGCAGAGCATATGAACAGGCTACTTCATCTTATCCTAATAACCTTGAAATGCAAAATACAAAACAAAAAGGGGGTAATGCACCTTTGTGGGTCTAAAAAGCACCAGCCATCACCAACACCACCGTCGTCCACCTTCAAACATTCAACCACTAGTCATCACAACACCACCGTGGAGCCAATCTAGTCACGTGAGAGAGCGATATGGTGTACAGATCTGGAAGTACAGATCTGTTATAGATCTGCAAATACGAATCTGTTCTGACGTGCGTTTTTTTCTTGAAGATGGAGGTGATTATGATGTGCGTGACAGAGAGAGGTGGAGGTGATTATCGTGTGTAAGAGAGAGATATGGTGTGTGGGAGAGATGGAGGTGTTGATCTGTTTGTTTGAATGAGTTGTAGGATATGGTGGATAAATAAAAAGAGAAACTCACTCTCTCTCTTGTGTCAGAGAAAAATACATTTCAAAAAATATAAAGTTGGTCATGCCAAAAATGCCCTTTAAAGAGAGAAGATTATAACATACGTGGCACTATATAAGCCTTTCATTTGGGTTTCTGGAGTTTTCTAAACTCAACTAAGTTTTCATTTTATATTTACCATATATATATATATATATATAGGGGAAGTATTGGGAGTAAACCCACCCAAATTGAGTAAACTCTAGTAAACCCAATGTGTGGCTATGAAAGCTCCACATCACCCCATCTTGATCAAGCCTCAAGGGCACCAATGTCATTTATACAAAACCATCACATCACTTCATTTATATATGTCAGATTCTTTTTTTCTTAGTCCTCATTTCTCTCTCTCTCTCACACACAAATATTCAAAACATTAAGATGCTTCTACTCCTCTCTCATCACCACCACCCTCTTCCTCCTTACCACCACCCAAACCCCATCACCATCAGCCCCTCACACCACCCGTCGTCTAAACCCCACCCTCCATCTACTCCTAAAACCAACTTCGTCTGACCCCACCCTCCATCTAATCCTCGATCTGGAATCGTTTTTTAACAATGGTATACAAAATCTGATCCACAAGGTCGTTAGAGATCTTTTTTCCTTCTCTTGGTGGTTTGGTGAAAACGGTGGTAGATGGTGTTCAGTATTGGTGGTGGTCGAGTGATGTTGACGAGGGATTAGGTGTGGGTGTGAGGTGGAGAAGGACAGTGATGATGATAGTACACAGTGGTGATGGAGCCGTGGTTTTCAGATCTGTGGTTTTTGTATGGTCTTGGTTTCTTTAATTTAGGTTATTGTTACCGGTGGTGGTGAAAGGTTGTAGAGGGGTGGTGCGGCAGAGGTGGTGAGATGTTGAAGAAAGTCATCTAAATTTCCATGTAAGTTTCTAGATTTATTTATTAAGTTTCAACTTTTGTTTATTAATTTCTTTGATTTAGTAAATAGAAAAAATATTAATTGTTTTGTTTATTGTTTTTTCTAGTTACCTTATCAGTGAAGGTTTGAATGTTTTGATTTTGTATTAGTGCTACTAATGAATCTATAACATTTATTCTTGATATAAACAGATTGAGAGGTTTTTGTATGGGGATAGTTTGTTTGCCATGTTAAACAATTTTGGGGATAGTTTGTTTGCACACCATGTGTTTGATCAAATGCTTAAATGAAAAAAAAAACTTATGTTAATCTTTTTTATGTTTTTTATTATTATTATGTTGTTTATAATAGATTGGATGTTAAAAAGATCATCTTTTTTGAATTGGGTAAATGTGTTTTTATTGAATATTTTTGGTTTAAGGTTTTTAGTTCTGAATTAGGAGCTAAATCTATCCCAATTAACATGTGTTAAGGATTAGTTAACATGTGTTAAATAGCAAATGTGTTTTTATTTTCTTGGTATATCTTTTGATTTTTCTCTACTAATTTTTACTTTATATTTCTTGTATATATGTTATTATGTGTGAAGGTTTTGATTTTTTGTATTAATGCTTACTGATGTGTCAGAGTTCAATTAACATGTGTTAGTATATGCCTAACTAACACGTATTATCCTTTTTGTAGGTGAAGAGATGTTTGTGTTAAAGATGAAGATGGGTACCAAGAACGAAGCATAGCAAGATTTTTTTATGTTGTTAGGATAGTTTTTTTATCATTCATAAATAATTATGTTTACCTTTTTAAGTTTTTTACTTTTGAATAGATTCAAATTTGGAGATCCATGTACTTTGTTTTTGTTACCACATATGTACTTTAGTATGTTTCTAAAAGACATACATATGGAGATCCATGTAGCTAAAATTTTTAGGTCGTGTATCCAAAAAAAGACATATATACGTTAGTAGGTTTCTAAAAGACATACATATGGTTGTTAGGTAAATAAAACATGAGATCCTTATCAAACTAAACTTGTCCCACATATATACGTTAGTAGGTTTCTAAAAGACATACATATGGTCGTTAGGAAACTAAAACATGAGATCCTTATAAAACCAAACTTGACGTTTTCTTAAGCTACCAACACATGTTACCAAAACGTACACAGGTCACAATGCATATGTTAGCAAACACACAGGTCACAATGCATGTGTTAGTAAAGGGGCATGAAGGTGTAGTCTTAATGTTTTTTAACACGTTAGTGATGTGTTTAAGGATTACAACTAACATGGTGTAAAGGGCTCATGTGGCATACGTTATTAATATGATGTTCACAAATTAACGTGATGATTATTTAACTTTTTATTTCTTGTATATATATATATATATATATATATATATATATATTAGTATTATTATTCTGTGTGAAGGTTTGATATTTTGTATTGGTGCTTACTGATGTGTCACGGTTCAATTAACATGTGCTAGTGATGATAACACATGTTTGCATTGGTACCTACTAATGAATTTATCCCAATTGACATGTTTTAGGGTTCAATTAACACGTGTTATCCTTTTTGCAGGTGACGAGATGTTTATGTTAAAGATGAAGATGGGTATCAAGAACGAAGCATAGCAAGATATTTTTATGTTGTTAGGATAGTTTTTTTTATCATTCACAAATAATTATGTTTGTATGAAATGTTTTTTTATATGTTTTATTGTTGATTGTTATGATCGTTTTTATCATTTCTTAAATAAATATACATTTTACGTGTTCTTTTTTTTTGTTCTTTTGGCATATGCATGTTAACACATGTTAGTGATGTGTTAATATGTGTTTAAGGATTCCAACTAACATGGTTTAAAGGGCTCATGTGGCATACGTTATTAATATGATGTTCAGAAATTAACATGATAATTATTTAAGTTTAACTAATTTACTAATTCAATATTTAACATGTGTTAAGGTTTTGATTTTTTTGTATTGGTGCTTACTAATGTGTCAGGGTTCAATTAACATGTGTTAGTGATGCTAACACATGTTAGTATATGCCAAACTAACACGTGCTAGGGTTTAATTAACATGTGTTAGTGATGCTAACACATGTTAGTATATGTCCAACTAACACCCAAATTGACCAAGTTAACATTTACTAGTTACAAGTGTTTAATTATTAAAAATAATTGATGTAGGAGGTTCTACGAACAACCACCGGACTTCAAGCCGGCTACTTCGCACAAGGATCGACTAGAGATGGAGTGCTAAGGAATGAAGCATAATGTGTTATTTTATGTTACTTTATGATAGTTTTGTATCATCTTTTTAATTGTTTAGATTTATATGAAATTAATTTGTTACACTCAATGTTGATTGAAAATAGTTGGTCGGCCGAAAATATCATTGACGTTGCAAAGGGGAAAATAAAGTCACAAATCAAAAACGTACCTTTTTATGTGAGAATGAGAATATAACATGTGTTAAGTTTACCTATTGTTCCAGTTGTTAGATAACTTTTTTAAGTTTTTTACTTTTAAATATATCCAAATTTGGAGATCCATGTACCTTGTTTATGTTACCACATATTTATACGTTATTAGGTTTTCTAAAAGACATACATATGGAGATCCATGTATTTTAAAGTTATAGGTCGTGTATCCGACAAAAGACATATATATGTTAGTAGGTTTCTAAAAGACATACATAGGGTTGTTAGGTAAATAAAACAAGGGATCCTTATCAAACCAAACTTGTCCCACTTACCGGAAATGACGTTTTCCCAAGCTACCATGTGACATCCGGCA
Source organism: Ambrosia artemisiifolia (assembly GCA_032199755.1). Lineage (NCBI taxonomy): Eukaryota > Viridiplantae > Streptophyta > Magnoliopsida > Asterales > Asteraceae > Ambrosia > Ambrosia artemisiifolia. The sequence goes on from CM063524.1 coordinate 35,160,633, forward strand.
ACTTCCGATCTACACTGACGTGATTTTTAAGATTTAAAAATAAATATTTAGTTCAAATATTGTTAATTATTAAGTTTCGGAAGTTAACAGGTTATTTTAACAAAAGAAAACATGACCGAATTAATTAACGCGATTTAAACGCGTGCGTCGAACGCGTCTGTCAGATGACGAAAATAAAATTTATATTTGATGGGTTTAGTTATATTTCTAATTTCGATTAAAATCGAGTAGTTTTTATAGATAATTAACGAGCCTAATTATAAACCGAGACGTTTTACGTTTATACGGGTTCGACACGCGGTACAAGTCACCTACCAACAAACCCTAGGTATATAAACATATTATTATTCTTCTTCTTCTTCTCATTATCCACCCAACACAAACCCTAACCTCTCTCTCTCTCTAAAACCAACACTCTCTCTCTAGAACTCCCTCTCTCTCTCGAGTTCTCTCTCTACTCTCTCTCTACCCCTCACCCTCGTTCCTCTCTCCTCCTCCTCCTTGTAGCAGAGCCGGCCGACCACCATGGAGATGGTGGCGGCGGCGTGGTGGTCCGAGAAGCCCCAAACGGGCAGATGCAGGGGCGGCAGTCTCTTAAAGCCCGATTAGGGCTGAGGTAGTGGTGGTTTCATTGGGTTGGTTGTGGTCTTCGGTGGTTTTAGTGTCGGGTTACAGATCTGGTTGTGGGTTCGTGGTTCGGGGCTGAGATGGTGGTGGTCAGGAGGGACGACGGCGGCGGCAGAGGAGGTGGTGCTCGGACTGTGGTCTGGCTCAATCGGGTTGTACAGGTTCGATGGTTGCTCGTTTGGTGTTATTCTTGGGCTTCAATCCAGGTTTGATTTGGCTTGGTTTCCAGTGTTGTTGTATGGTGGCCGAAGGATATGGTTATGGTTGATGGAGGTGGTGTTCGGTTGGGGTCAGAACCAGTGGTGGTGCTCTGCTGGGTTGGCTCCGGCTCGGGTCCGATGGGGCTCGGGTCTGGGTCAGGTTATGGTTGTGGTTTGGGTTCGAACAGACCAGACCAGGTCTGGTTTGGTTTGGTTTGGCTCGGGCTCGAGTCAGAATAGGGCTCGGGTTCGGGTTCGGGTCTGTTTGGTGGTTTTGGTGTTCGGGTCAGATTCGGTACGAGATCGGGTTCGGTATGGGTCTTGTTTCGAGTCACGTTGTTTCCTAGTCGCGGGTCAAGTTCAGATCTGGTCAACTGCTGGTCAACTGGTCAAGCATTCGGTCAACACTTTGTTCGAGTCGCACAGATCGAGAAACGCGTGTACGAGTCTGTATACTTAAATTCGTATTTGTTATTATTGTTGTGGATATTATATATATATATAAATAAATATGTTGATATTCATGAAATAGTTTTGACTCGCGAGCGAACCGAATAATAATAATAAACGGTAACTATATATTATATCGGACGATTGGTAATAGTGACTAAAATGCGTGACTTATAAAAATCGTTATTGGACTAAATTGGTTGGACTATTATATGTATTGTTGCGTTTTATATAGATAAGTAATTTATTTATAATAGTCGTCGAAACGTATAAAGACTTGTAAATTGATATGACAAATAAACGGATTTGAAGTCTTGTATTGGATATTGGTTTTGGGAAAATTGTAGGCGACTTGTGTTGCCTGGTTTATACAAAAACAGAGGAAACTCTGCCGAAATTTCTACAAAATTATAAGTATAAACGGGATGATATTTATTATATATTTCGTTATAACAATCTTCAAGTATTTTGACAAATGTAGTTTTCTACAGTATCGCAAAGGGTTTTCGACAAATGATTTCTTGCAACATTTAAAGAAAAACGTCGAACACTATTTCCAAAACAAATACATATTATTACATTTCTATTTAAACGGTTTTGAATCACAAAACGCTCGACATATTTGAGAATGATTTATACAAAAGTTTATGATTCGAAACCTTTAAAGGATCGCGGATTTTGGAAAAGAAGCGACATTGTTATTGATCGTTTTAAATAACTATACTTATATTTTTATCAAATGGTATTTTCCTAAAATATAATTATAAGATGAGTTTTGACACATGATAAGTTATACGTTTCATGATAATAGTCTAACGTGGTTTATACACGAATAGTAACAAGTGATTAACTTGAGTATTAAGTCGCATAAAACATATTTAAGTCACGGTCGGTTCGTCGAGTTAAAGCATATTAGGACTCGAGATGTTATACACGAGTCTAGATAGCCGGATAATAGGCTAGGTTCATATGTGTTAGACTTTAAGGTGTCCTTTGTTGCTATTAGGGCACGAGGAAGTCGGTCAAAGCTTTGGGCTTGCTTGCTAGCTTAGCATGGAAATTAAGGTGAGTTCATGACCCCACTCTTTACTGTTTTATAAATGTTTTCGGGGTGGAAGACATACTTCTTTTACGAAAACCCGAGGAATTCCTAACGAACAAGTCTTTGAAAAATGAAATGGGTGCGTGAATGTCACAGCCCCACTTTTACAGTTCTGTCTTCGGGGGAGAAACATGCTATTACTTATTTATTAAAGATCATGTTATACTATGGTTACTTTATGTTACTATACGGCTTTTTCGGAAAGTCCCAGGGGGAAACCATGAATGTGCGAGAAGCACAACGAGGGAAATGTGGATAGATCTATTGGGCCTCACAAACCCCACCCGACGGCGGGGATGCCGGGCGGGTGCATATTGTCTCTAAATATCGGGTTATCGAGGCATCGGTAACCCAGTCAATCTGGGCTGGATTCATCTATTGGTACATGTTTAGTAATGGGTTCCCAACCGTAGTAGTAAAAACACTTAACGTCTAGCTAACGTTCTTATAACCTAGTAGTAACGGATATGATCTTTGGAACTTATAACAGCTCTTTTGTAAAACTTATGAACTCACCGACTTTATGTTGACTTTTTAAGTGTGTCTTTCAGGTTTAAACACTGGTAACGGCACGGTTGGAGTAGGTGACAGTTTGGGATCGGGGATCCTAGAGGTTAGAATTGGCGTTCAGGAAACCAAGGTCTTAGAAGCATCTTTCCGCTGCGTTGGCAAAGGCACCAAACGTCACAACCGACGAATGGAAAAGTCGGGGTGTGACATACCAACACATGTTACCAAAACATACACAGGTCACAATGCATATGTTAGCAAACACATTGGTCACAATGCATATGTTGGTAAAGGGGCAGGAGGGTGTAGTCTTAATGTTTCTTTTATCACCATTTCCAAGTATGTCATATTTGTGATATCCAATACAAGTCACAATACATATGTTAACATGCTGGGAAAAGACACGCATATGTCACTAAATCTTACACAAGACAAGATACATATGTTAACAGTGTACTAATACTTAAGTCACTTACCATAAGTTTGATCATCAACCATACATATATTAACAGTTTACTAATACATATGTTACCAAATCTTACACATGACATGCATATGTTACCAAAACACATAATAATGTAACAGTATATTATACATTAAAAATACAAGGTCATATTTCTTAAAATCAACGTTCTTTTGATACACAAGCTGGGCGGCTCTCATGTTACTAGCGAACTTGCTCATCATCTTCTTCTTGTCACAATCTTTATTGTAGAGCATCCATGGGAACTGGGTTTCCATTAAGAACATTTGATAAATCCATACTACTTACCACATGTGATATTTTGGAACCTACTTACAATTGGTAAATCCTTTCTACTTACCACTGCTTTTGTCCTGACAAAGAGGTGCAAATACGCTTCGTCTGATCTAAACGTCTCTTCATAGGTTAAAACCTTAGCCCAACAATTAGTTAACCATCCAACACGTGCATACGCGGCCTGAGAGTCTTTAACATACTACGAGTGGCCTCCACATTACCAATGCTTCTTAACATAAGTTAGGAATTTTGTTAGACGTCATTAACATTGTATAGCTTAAATGTTATCAACAAAACAACCAAGATAGCGACTTACTTAGTAAAACAAGTAACAAACCTGTACACTCGCCTCCCAGTGCCATCTTTCTATATAACAAGTAACAAACCTAAAAATTAACGCATGTTAGCAAAATGATAAATCAAGCACAATGTACAGCAAAATTATTAGTAAATGTTAACACATGATAAATTAAGCATAATGTACAGCAAATTTATTAACACATGTACAATATTTTAAGATACTAAACAACAGTAATTTCATTACTCTCTTTCACGTCTGGTGTCATCCGACCCTACCGTTCGGCTCGTGGGTTCATCCGATAGAATAACAACACACTTAAGAATACAACATTTTAAGATACTAGACACATATTATCTCATTACTTTTCATTTTTACTGCATACCTAGAACACGTTTGGCATCTCCCAAGCTTTCACGTCTGGTGTCATCTGACCCTACTGTTTTGGTTGTGGGGTCATCCGATACAACAATAACACTCTTAGCAGATCTTTGCTTTTTCTTTCGTCTGTAACATCAATATAAAAATATCATCATCCTCATATCATTATATACTTAAACACAAGTTGTATGAACACTAGCAAAACACCAATAACAAAACTTTTTGACCCACCCTGACACTATAACAACTATAACTTAAACCAATGATCAAGAATTTTTGCCCCACCAGCTCAATATATAGTGTGGGTCTATACAGTGTTATGTATAATTTATTATATAAAAATAATCAATGATCAAGAATGAACCCACAAAATCGTTATAAAAAACAACCAAGATAATGACTTACTTCGTAACCAAGTAACAAACTTGTACACTCGCCTCCCTAGCCCCATCTTTTCTATAAAACAAACCTGCAAATTAACACAGGTTAGCAAAATTATTAACAGATGTTACCAGATCCTTTTTTTTCTTATGTATGTAACATATCAACCACCTACTTTTATGCATTTTTTATAAAATAAATCAATAATCAGGAATGAAATCCCCCAAAATTGTACCTTTCGTCTCGTGGGGTCATCCGATACAATAACTACACTCTTAGCTGATCTGTCCCTTTTCTTTCGCCTGTAATAATAATAACAAAGAATGATCATCGCCCTATCGTCATACACATAACCACTGATTGTATGAACACTATCAAGACCTCCCTGTACCCTGTATAACAAAACCCAAAACTATGTAACCCCCTTATAACAACAAAAAACCACTGTTAACCCTTATAACAACTATAAATTAAACTCTATCATCATCATATACATAAACCCAATTATTTTTTATGAAAAATTCCACTGTTAACAGAACCCAAAACAAAACCCCCAAAATAAGATATATTTATAATCGTTTTTTTTTTTTTTTGTATTTATATAAAGATGAAACACAATAGGATGAAACATGATAGGAAGAAACAAACAATGAAAACCACACCTTTCAAAAGAACGATCATGTTTATGGCGTCTACTTTTTTCCGGTGTCTACTTCTACACTGTTGATGATGTTACTGTGCTCGTCTTCTTTTATATGAGAGAGAGATAGTTACTGTAATTTGAATTTGGGTTTTTTTGTATGATGATGATGATGGTTTTGTTATAGAAGAAAGAAGAGAGAGGGAGTGATATGACAAGTACTATATGGCAGAAGTTTGATTATCCAATACACATGCCAAATACCATCTTTACCCTTATTCCATTATAATATAGTAAAAGAGGCCTTGATTTAATCAATTGGTGGGACCATGAATCACAACCATTGATCATGCTTGATCAATGGTTGTGATAGACTTTATTGAGTTTACTCAAATTTTTAGAGTTTTCTATTAAACCATATATATATATATTGTGAGGTTCCTGTACAAAGGCAATATTTCGTGAGAAGTGTGAGAAAGATTAAAAATTGATATGTAGGCATCATTTCTTGAACTTAGTCATGTTGTTTTGGATTGTTTTGCCTAGAAAAATACCAAACATAACAATTAAAAACCAAAAACAATGTATTTTAGGCTTAAAACTTAAAACACAATGCTAAGAACATTAAGTAGTGTGTTTTAAGTGTTAAGTAGTGTGTTTTAGTTGTTTTATAAATTTGATGACTATAATACACTGGATTGTGTTTTAGATTGTTGTGTTTGGTGTTTTTCAAGTTAAACCAACCTAAAACATCATTCATAAATCTAAAACATGATGCCTACATGCTAATTCTTAATCCTTCTCACACTTCTCACGAAATATGTTCTTTGTACAAGAACCTAAACTTATATATATATATATATATATATATATATATATATATATATAGGGGAGGGTTATTTTGAGAACGCTAAATATCGCGAGAACCGTGAGAACAAACGAGAAAACCAATCAAAATCATTTTTTTCAATACAAACCTAATTATAATCAGAATACAACATTAAAAAACGAATTTTCTTTCCAAATAATTCATCTTTTCTTGCAAAAACACTTTCAAATTAACTTTTTACACATGTGTAAATGAAACAGTTTACACATGTACAAACAGTAAATTTACACATGTGTAAAAACAATTTATTTCCGTATACGTTTAAATTTTTACGCGTAAATTGTGTTTTTGGGATTGTATTTTAGTAATAAAGATAAGTGTAAAAAGAAATTTTTTATTTGAATGGTTTTAGATGGCGTTCTCGCGGTTCGCACGGAATATAGGTGTTCTCAAATTAACTTTCCCCTATATATATATATATATATATATATATATATATATATATATATATATATATATATATATATACATGTGTAAACTGTTTAATTTACACATGTGTAAAAAGTTAATTTGAAAGTGTTTTTGCAAGAAAAGATGACTTATTTGGAAAGAAAATTCGATTTTTAATGTTGTATTTTGATTATAATTAGGTTTGTATTGAAAAAAAATGATTTTGATTGGTTTTCTCATTTGTTCTCACGGTTCTCGCGATATTTAGCGTTCTCAAGATAACCCTCCCCTATATATATATATATATATATATATATATATTGTCACACCACGACATCGGCGAAAACACGTGGCGTGGACGCGAAAGAGAAATGTTTCATAGCCAAGATTAAATAAACACATAATTTAGAAAATAAACATTCATTAGACGGTGGAAAGTATTTTGTTTAGGTACACGTCCCAAAATGTAGTTTTTAACAAAATAAGGATTTTCGACTATTTCCCAATCCCATAGGAAATATTAGCAAATCCCTAACAAAAGTCCGTCTCGTCTTTATTTTGCCCGCCCTAGCCATTGCACGCCTTCACACTCCTAGTTACCTGAAAGATATGTTAGGGAAAACGTCAATATATAAATATATTGGTGAGTTTCATAGGTTTTGACACACAAATAAATTAACATTCATTTGTAAATAAGTGCGCATAACGAAATAAGAAATGTGCTACATATGCTATTAGGGTTGCAAGTCCTAATACCGATGGAATCCCCATAGGCCCGTAACCAAAACCAGACTATTTTACTTTGCCCCGCAAGTTGTTTACATGGTAACAACTAATTTAGAATATCGTCGCACCCCGTGGTCCTTCCATGTTGATCGCTAATCAACGGGGGTGGGTCTCGTCAAGAACCAATAGTACTATTCCCATATTCTATGGCTACATCACTTTGTATAAATGGTTACGGTTAACTGCGGAGACTTCACGTCCCATGTGACTTTACCGTTACCCATGTGCCCATCTTATGTACCATTTCATACTTACACATGTTACCGCACATTTAATACTTTCTTACTTACATATCTTTCCCCCGAGTTTAAAACATTTAAAACAGAAAAGGGGCCGTGAAAACTCACCTCAAGCGTGCCACGAAATCAGAAAATAGTCTTTGCCAAGTCCAATGTGAGACTACCTACACGTGTCCTAATTTAATAAGGCACTGGTCTCAGAGTGCGTGTCTTACTGGCAAGTTGTCTTTCCCCAACTCCCGACACCACGTTTACATATTCGGTTTAATTAGGAATATACCCTAGTCTTAGGTCCGTTGGTGATGATTTATCCCGTTACAAGTTTCACTTAATCTTATAATATAACCATTGGTATTAATTACCAAGTTAGTTGGTTTCGTCATCGCGAACCCCGATCATTGCCCGTTTTCCTTACACGTCATGATCTTTAAACATATTTATCAATATGTATTTACTAACTTGTATTAATATTTCGTTATATCTTCCGACTCGACTCACTTTTATTATATATTTATTTCCCCATAAAAATAAATATACCAAGATCTTGTCGAACGAGATTCATTTCGTGTTAAGTAGTTATTTTTCCCATAAGTATACATATACTTATAATAACATACTTAACTTGTTTTATTTCTTACAAACTCTCCCATTTTACTTCCAACACTTAGGAAAGTGTTTATGTATATTTTTCACCCTTAATCATCATTGCATATATTTTGTTCACAAAATATATGCTTATTTTCTTACTTGGAATAATTAGTCCGTAATCGCCGCAATAACGTATACTCGTATCTTGTAGGAAGTTATACTTGTATACTTATCCGTCCGATTTACTTTTTGTCCGATTTATACTTTGTTCGTCTTACACTTGTGTCCGATAGTTCGTCGCATTAACATATGTCCGCTTCCCCGATTTCTTAACTTAGATATTTTTTTTTTCTTATGTAGGAAATCATACTACTTGCCGGTTTACGCATTTTCCTACTTTCGAAAATATATAAATATATTTATTGAAAATATATTAACTTTTATTCCTAAAAAAATTCTTACAACACTTTTACATCCCCATAAATTTAAAAATGCTCGTTTTTATGCAAAACATCCAAAGTTATTTAAATTATCATTTTCTTTCTAAAAATGTTTGTATTTATATTTTTCAACACATATGGTAAATTTATATTTTATAAAATACTTTTTATAAAAAATAACATTCTTACAAGTAAAATATTTGTGTAAGTTTCTTCACTTTTACAAAAGCAACCCTTTTAGATTCTAACTTTTCATTCTTAACCTTTTACTTTTCAAAGTTACATTTTTCAACATAAGGTTTCCAAAATCACATTTTACACCCATGGACTTTCCAAAGTAACTTTTCAAATCTCTATCTTTATAAAAGTTACATATTATTCCCAAGACTTATAAAAATGACAATTTCTATGACGACTAGTAAACTTGAACATGTCAAAATTTACAATAAGTGTTCTTTTCACTATCCAACACTTTTATTAGTCTCATATGGTCATTCTAAGCCTACTACCATGTTTGATTTAAGTCTTGGAGTCCATAGGGTCATACTTGTATTTTTAAAGTCTACAACTATATTTTTGTGATTTTAGCTTCTTTACATTTTGTTACAATTATTTCATGTTCAAGTGGTTCCATTAGTCATAATATTATGATCAAAACCAGTTTTAGGTGTATTAGGTGTTACTTTATGTTTTTTATTCAAAACAACTTCTAAAAATACTAGAACATACAATATTTTTGTAACAAAATAACATCACCAACCATCCTAAAACTCATGTTTATGACCATCTTTGTAAATGTTTCATTTCATTTTTAGAAACACATACCAAACCTTGTTTAAAAACTTTAGTTAAAAACACCCCAAAACAACTTGCAAGTTAAACACATAAATAAATAAAACTTAAACAAGATGAGTTTTAAGAAACTTACTACTAGCACAAGGCTAGGGAAGTCACAAAAAACAAAAGATTATGATGGGGTTATGTGTGTTCTTCCAAGGGTTAAGCTCCTAGCTTGATAACACACTTGATTTATGGTAGGAAATGAAGTGATTTTATGTATTTGATATGTTGAAACACAAAATAAATTTTAGAAGGGTGTTTGGCCGTAGCTTTTGAGGGATGGGAAAGGGAATTATTTTTCTTTGATGGAATGCTAGATATTATCTTCTAAAGGTGGGTTTTTATAAGGTAATTCTCACATGTTTTAAATTTTGCATTATAATATTATCTTAAGCATGCTAAACATGATCATGAGATCATGTACTTTGGAAACATTTAGGTGGCTTGTCCACCATGTAAAAAAAACGGCCATAAGGCCTTGTGGGTCCATCTCTTTTCTAAAAAAAATATCTCCTAACTATTTAGTTAGAATTGAATCGATTCGGTTAGGGTTTTCGGGACTTTTACGCGTTCTTATTACGAGCTATTTCGTACATATAATTAACTTCCAATTACCTTTAAACATAACCTAGTTTAAGTATTGGTAAATTATTTAGGCTCCTACCGGGTGAAATTATATATTTTACGCGCATCGGGTACGATACGCGAACTTTATTCGCTACCGGTAGATTTTAATTCGGAGTTTTCATTTATAGTTTTGGGGTTCCAAAACACTTTATATTTCATAAAAATATCTTTTATTTATATCCCGAGCATTCGGGATCATTTTTGGTTATTTAATTATCGCCGGGTAATCACCAACGTCCGTTTCGGACTAGTTTATTCTTATGCGATTCCGTCGCATTTCTAATTAAACTATGGCATTCCTATGCCATCTATTGGACTCCGCTATTTTCCGAATACTCCAATATACCTAATCGACATTAATTCTTGCTTAGAACAGTTAATTGCATATATTAATTACGTACGTATTTACCTTAATTTTGCCGAACGTCACATTCTCCCCCTGTTTAAGGAGTTTCGTCCGCGAAACTCTGCATGAGCCCTTCTTTCGAGGATTTTTCTTAAACAAGGCGGGATATTTCTGCTTCATTTGATCTTCCCTTTCCCATGTGAACTCTGGTCCACGCTTTGCGTTCCAACGCACTTTCACTAACTTGATTCTGCTACGCCTAAGCTTTTGAACTTTCCAGTCCGTTACTTCTATCGGTTCTTCGATAAAATGAAGCTTATCGTCAACATGAATCTCATCAGCGGGAATGATCAAAGTTTCATCCGAGAGACACTTTTTTAGATTAGATATATGGAAGGTATCATGTACTCCACTAAGCTCTTCAGGCAACTTGAGCTTATAAGCAACGGGACCAATCCTAGCCAAGATTTCGAACGGACCAACATATCTAGGATTTAGCTTCCCGCGCTTTCCAAAACGAACTACACCCTTCCAGGGTGAAACCTTCAACAGGACCTTATCACCGACTTCGAATTCTAGAGGCTTACGCCTATTATCCGCATAGCTTTTCTGTCGGTCGCGAGCCGCTTTCAAACGATCTTTTATCAGAAAGATCTTGTCAGTCGTCTCTTGAATAATTTCTGGTCCAGTTAATTGCTTGTCACCAACCTCTGCCCAAAACAAAGGAGATCTACACTTACGCCCATACAGAGCTTCGAACGGTGCAGCTTGAATACTTGAATGATAACTATTATTATATGAGAATTCAACAAGAGGCAAATGTGAATCTCAGTTACCACCAAAATCAACTGCACAGGCCCGCAACATGTCCTCCAGTGTCTGAATGGTCCTTTCACTCTGACCATCAATTTGAGGGTGATATGTTGTACTCATATCTAAGCGAGTACCCAGAGCATGTTGCAATGTTCGCCAAAATCTTGAAGTGAATCGGCTATCTCGATCCGAAATAATAGATACAGGCACTCCGTGCCTAGATACCACTTCTTTGATGTACAAACGAGCCAATTTTCCCATTCTATCGGTTTCACGAATGGGCAAGAAATGAGCGGATTTTGTTAAACGATCAACAATTACCCAAATAGTGTCGTGACCATTTGATGTTTTAGGCAACTTTGTAATAAAATCCATAGAAATTTGCTCCCATTTCCATTCAGGAATTTCAGGTTGTTGGAGCAATCCAGATGGTTTTTGATACTCGGCTTTTACTTTTGAACAAGTTAGACAACGAGTCACATAGGCCGCAATGTCTCGTTTAAAGTATGGCCACCAATAAAATTCCTTCAGATCTTTGAACATTTTATCAGTTCCAGGATGAACCGAATACCTTGACTTGTGAGCTTCATCCAAAACTAACTCACGCAGACCACCATACAGAGGTACCCAAACTCGATCCATAAAATACAAAGTTCCATCCGTCTTAGACACCAACGAATCAACCATACCGCGAAAATTTTCCTTCTTCACGTTTTCAGGCTTTAGCGCGTTACGTTGGGCTTCACGAATACGATTGGTCAAATTGGTATGGATCGTCAAGCCCAATGCACGAACACGTAACGGCTTGGCCCTTTCTTTCCGACTTAAAGCATCCGCTACAACGTTTGCCTTGCCAGGATGGTACTTAATTTCACAATCATAATCATTTAACAATTTTACCCAACGTCTTTGCCTCATGTTCAGCTCTTTTTGATCAAAGATATGCTGCAAAGACTTATGATCAGTGAAAATTGTGCATTTGGTACCATAGAGATAATGCCTCCATATCTTTAGTGCAAAAACCACGGCACCAAGTTCCAGATCATGTGTCGTATAATTTTTCTCATGCACTTTCAACTGTCTGGAAGCATAAGCGATTACTTTATCACGTTGCATTAATACACAACCCAAACCTTGATGCGAAGCATCACAGTATACCACGAAATCTTCCGAACCTTCAGGTAGGGAAAGAATTGGAGCATCACACAACTTTTGCTTCAACAATTGGAAAGCTGACTCCTGTTTATCGGTCCATTCAAACTTCTTGTCTTTTTGGGTTAACATTGTCAACGATTGTGCTATCTTATAAAAATTCTCAATGAATCTTCTATAATAACCCGCAAGACCAAGAAATTGACGCACCTCGGTAGGGGTCTTTGGTGCTTCCCAATTTTTAATCGCTTCAATTTTTGCAGGATCGACATGTATACCTTTCTCATTAACAACATGACCCAAAAAGTGGACTTCTCGAATCCAAAAGTCACACTTAGAGAATTTGGCATAAAACTTTTCTTTCCGCAAGAGCTCAAGAATTAACCTTAGGTGATTTTCATGCTCCTTTTTGGTTCGCGAATAAATAAGAATATCATCAATGAACACGATCACGAATTTGTCCAAATAAGGTTTGCACACCCGGTTCATCAAATCCATGAAGACAGCAGGAGCATTCGTTAGTCCAAAAGGCATGACAAGAAACTCATAGTGACCGTAGCGAGTTCGGAATGCAGTCTTCGGTACATCTTCTTCCTGAATACGCAACTGATGATACCCGGACCTTAGGTCAATTTTTGAATAATAACTAGAACCTTGAAGTTGGTCAAACAAATCATCGATTCTAGGCAAGGGATAACGATTCTTGATGGTAAGTTTGTTCAACTCACGATAGTCGATACACATGCGAAACGTACCATCTTTCTTTTTAACGAACAAGACCGGTGCTCCCCAAGGTGAGAAGCTTGGTCGAATGAAACCTTTGTCCAACAATTCTTGCAACTGGTTGGACAGTTCTTGCATTTCGGAGGGAGCTAATCAATATGGCGATCGCGCCACAGGAGCAGCTCCAGGAACAAGATCAATACGAAACTCGACTTGTCGGGGAGGCGGCAATCCCGGCAAATCTTCAGGGAAAACTTCAGGGAAAATCCCTTACAACGGGAATATCTTTGAGCTTACGCTCTTTGGACTTCTTATCAACAACATGCGCTAAGAATGCATAACAGCCTTTCCGCAAGCACTTCTGGGCTTTCATGCAAGTAATGATTCGCAAAGGCGTTCCACGCCTTTCCCCTTGAATAGAGAGAACTTCATCGTTCACTAGAGGGATTCGAATTAACTTTTCGTCGCATACCACGACTGCACGGTTTGTTGACAACCAATCCATACCAATAACGACGTCGAAACTACCCAAGACGATCGGTAGAAGATCAATACTAAACTCATGCCCACAAAGAACCAATTTACAATCTTTTGTACTTCATTTGTTTCTATAGTTCTACCATTCGCCAATTCTATAGAGTAAGGTGTATCTAGTTTACTAGTCTTTAAACCAAGAGATCGCTTGAAATCAATAGACACAAAACTAAAATCGGCTCCGGTATCGAATAGAATAGAAGCATAGTGATTGTTAAGGAGGAACGTACCGGTGACAACATTGGGATCCTGACGTGCTTCACCGGCACCGATAACAAAGGCTCTTCCCTGGGCTTGATTTCTAAGCTTTGGACAATTCTTCCTCCGATGGTCAGTGGATCCACATTCATAGCATGGACGCATGTCACTAGGAACCGCAGGCGTTCCGGTATAACATTTCTCACCACTATGACCAACCCTTTTGCACTTCCAGCAAACAGTTTGGTTTCCACCACCATTACCTTGGGAATTTTGTCTTTTACCGCCATTTTGAGTAGTGGCAACAAAACCTTTGCCTTTTCGATTAGACCCAGATTTGGTACCAGAAGAGTTGTGGCTCTTGTTTCCCGAAAACTTTCTTTTACGACCAGAAGACTGACCTTCAACCACAGTGTTCTTAGCCTCAGAAACTTTCATCTCAGAAACTTTACCATCAGTAGCCTTTTTCGACAAGGTGCCAATACGTATCGCATCCTCTGTCAGGCTAAGAGCAAGATCAATCGCTTCACGCATAGTAGCAGGCTTTGAGGAAGCCACCATGCCACGAATTTGAGGGGCTAAACCATAAAGATACCTCTCAATTTTCTTCGACTCAGGAGTCACAAGGCGGGGTACCAAACGAGAAAGATCATGGAATCGGGAGGTATAGGTAGCAACATCCATCACTACTACAACCATCTCTAGCAGCTACCACGATCCACCATCCACTGGAAACTCAACTAAGGCTGCGAAGGAGGCCGAGGAGCGTACTGTGGAGCGTTGAGTTGAATAGCTGCATCCACGACGACAATGTGATCATATATTCGCTGGGCGCGATCCATATGCTCACCAAAAGGAAGACCACGTAAGCTATCCACGCAAAGTAGATCATCAGCGATGCGAGTCAGCATAGAGTTCGTCTCTATGATGCGTGCCCAAATGGACCGCATCTGTGCATCAACGTGGGAGACAGTGGAAGAAAACGTCTCTGTCAGGGTCAAAAAGTCTTGCTCAAGAGCGAGCAAAGAGGAAAGAGCAAAAGTAGGCATACGTGCCGCCTCACGGGGCGGACCAGGAGAGAAGCTAACCGGTTGAGATGGACCTACCATCTCAGGGACACCAGGGATGACAGGAGCTGGCTGGGAAAAACCAGCCTCAAGCGGTACACTGGGAACCGCAAGGGTAGCAGGGAGAACGGGAGCAACAGAGATAACAGGAGCGACAGGGACAACAACTGGGTCGATAACAGGCAACACAGGGGAGTGAGGTGGTGTCTCCACCTCGGGGCTGGCAGGGACAACATCCCTGGAAGCATCATCACTATCAGTAGCGTGGGCACGCATCCCAGCGCGTCTAAGCTCGCTACTGCGGGCAGGACTGCCCTCCAGAATAACAGCAGGATGATCACCCTCCAAGGGCTCATCCTCGTCATCCGAAACTAATGCACCATGAGGCGCTACCGGCCCCTCACCAGCAATAGCAGGAAAAGGCTCGACAGGAGCCACGAGAGTAGGGGCAGGAATCGGCTCGATAGGAGCCTCAGACATGACAGGCACACTCGGGCCAGGCTGACCCGATGGCCCAACACGAGAAGATGGGGCGACCGAATCAAAGAATCCCGGAGGGAAGGTACGAATAGCAGGGACAAGGTAAACGGGGAATGTGGGTGTGGGAGCGACGAGTGGTGGGGAAGTGACTGACGCCTCAGACATCACATCCTCCTCACTAGGGTCCTCCTCCTCATCCTCATCCTCCTCATACTCACCGTCGACCATCATCTCGTCCGGCTCGACCTCATCGTCCGAACTCAATACCACAACCACAGGGGCGTTGGGAACGTTCTCCACGACTGAACACTGCTATCGGAGTCAGACATGTACTCGGATTCTTCAGAAGCAGACATTTTCTTTCCTGGCAAAAGTACCGTACTATATATACATAAATATTTAATTAACTTAAGAGATAATATTCATACTATCAAAATTTACCATCTACGTTTTCTTACTTCCCTTGGCGTGCTTGGCTAGGCGATTCGGGACTTCCCACGTACAATTCCTTTGTACGTTTTTCCTTTTCTTTTCTTTTCTAAAACGCATTTTTTTAGAATATATATATATATATATATATATATATATATATATATATATATATATTTTTCTCTTTCGAATCGAAAACCGGTTATAGTCTAGAATTTTTTTCTTCAAAAATACTAGTTCGCTATAACCTTGGCTCTGATACCATTTCTGTCACACCACGACATCGGCGGAAACACGTGGCGTGGACGCGAAAGAGAAATGTTTCTTAGCCAAGATTAAATAAACACATAATTTAGAAAATAAACATTCATTAGACGGCGGAAAGTATTTTGTTTAGGTACACGTCCCAAAATGTAGTTTTTAACAAAATAAGGATTTTCGACTATTTCCCAATCCCATAGGAAACATTAGCAAATCCCTAACAAAAGTCCGTCTCGTCTTTATTTTGCCCGCCCTAGCCATTGCACGCCTTCACACTCCTAGTTACCTGAAAGATATGTTAGGGAAAACGTCAATATATAAATATATTGGTGAGTTTCACAGGTTTTGACACACAAATAAATTAACATTCATTTGTAAATAAGTGCGCATAACGAAATAAGAAATGTGCTACATATGCTATTAGGGTTGCAAGTCCTAATACCGATGGAATCCCCATAGGCCCGTAACCAAAACCAGACTATTTTACTTTGCCCCGCAAGTTGTTTACATGGTAACAACTAATTTAGAATATCGTCGCACCCCGTGGTCCTTCCGTGTTGATCGCTAATCAACGGGGGTGGGCCTCGTCAAGAACCAATAGTACTATTCCCATATTCTATGGCTACATCACTTTGTATAAATGGTTACGGTTAACTGCGGAGACTTCACATCCCATGTGACTTTACCGTTACCCATGTGCCCATCTTATGTACCATTTCATACTTTCACATGTTACCGCACATTTAATACTTTCTTACTTACATATCTTTCCCCCGAGTTTAAAACATATAAAACAGAAAAGGGGCCGTGAAAACTCACCTCAAGCGTGCCACGAAATCAGAAAATAGTCTTTGCCAAGTCCAATGTGAGACTACCTACACGTGTCCTAATTTAATAAGGCACTGGTCTCAGAGTGCGTGTCTTACTGGCAAGTTGTCTTTCCCCAATTCCCGACACCACGTTTACATATTCGGTTTAATTAGGAATATACCCTACTCTTAGGTCCGTTGGTGATGATTTATCCCGTTACAAGTTTCACTTAATCTTATAATATAACCATTGGTATTAATTACCAAGTTAGTTGGTTTCGTCATCGCGAACCCCGATCATTGCCCGTTTTCCTTACACGTCATGATCTTTAAACATATTTATCAATATGTATTTACTAACTTGTATTAATATTTCGTTATATCTTCCGACTCGACTCACTTTTATTATATATTTATTTCCCCATAAAAATAAATATACCAAGATCTTGTCGAACGAGATTCATTTCGTGTTAAGTAGTTATTTTTCCCATAAGTATACATATACTTATAATAACATACTTAACTTATTTTATTTCTTACAAACTCTCCCATTTTACTTCCAACACTTAGGAAAGTGTTTATGTATATTTTTCACCCTTAATCATCATTGCATATATTTTGTTCACAAAATATATACTTATTTTCTTACTTGGAATAATTAGTCCGTAATCGCCGCAATAACGTATACTCGTATCTTGTAGGAAGTTATACTTGTATACTTATCCGTCCGATTTACTTTTTGTCCGATTTATACTTTGTTCGTCTTACACTTGTGTCCGATAGTTCGTCGCATTAACATATGTCCGCTTCCCCGATTTCTTAACTTATATATTTTTTTTCTTGTGTAGGAAATCATACTACTTGCCGGTTTACGCATTTTCCTACTTTCGAAAATATATAAATATATTTATTGAAAATATATTAACTTGGATGTTTTATTCCTAAAAAAATTCTTACAACACTTTTACATCCCCATAAATGTAAAAATGCTCGTTTTTATACAAAACATCCCAAGTTATTTAAATTACCATTTTCTTTCTAAAAATGTTTGTATTTATATTTTTCAACACATATGGTAAATTTATATTTTATAAAATACTTTTTATAAAAAATAACATTCTTACAAGTAAAATATTTGTGTAAGTTTCTTCACTTTTACAAAAGCAACCCTTTTAGATTCTAACTTTTCATTCTTAACCTTTTACTTTTCAAAGTTACATTTTTCAACATAAGGTTTCCAAAATCACATTTTACACCCATGGACTTTCCAAAGTAACTTTTCAAATCTCTATCTTTATAAAAGTTACATATTATTCCCAAGACTTATAAAAATGACAATTTCTATGACGACTAGTAAACTTGAACATGTCAAAATTTACAATAAGTGTTCTTTTCACTATCCAACACTTTTATTAGTCTCATATGGTCATTCTAAGCCTACTACCATGTTTGATTTAAGTCTTGGAGTCCATAGGGTCATACTTGTATTTTTAAAGTCTACAACTATATTTTTGTGATTTTAGCTTCTTTACATTTTGTTACAATTATTTCATGTTCAAGTGGTTCCATTAGTCATAATATTATGATCAAAACCATTTTTAGGTGTATTAGGTGTTACTTTATGTTTTTTATTCAAAACAACTTCTAAAAATACTAGAACATACAATATTTTTGTAACAAAATAACATCACCAATCATCCTAAAACTCATGTTTATGACCATCTTTGTAAATGTTTCATTTCATTTTTAGAAACACATACCAAACCTTGTTTAAAAACTTTAGTTAAAAACACCCCAAAACAACTTGCAAGTTAAACACATAAATAAATAAAACTTAAACAAGATGAGTTTTAAGAAACTTACTACTAGCACAAGGCTAGGGAAGTCACAAAAAACAAAAGATTATGATGGGGTTATGTGTGTTCTTCCAAGGGTTAAGCTCCTAGCTTGATAACACACTTGATTTATGGTAGGAAATGAAGTGATTTTATGTATTTGATATGTTGAAACACAAAATAAATTTTAGAAGGGTGTTTGGCCGTAGCTTTTGAGGGATGGGAAAGGGAATTATTTTTCTTTGATGGAATGCTAGATATTATCTTCTAAAGGTGGGTTTTTATAAGGTAATTCTCACATGTTTTAAATTTTGCATTATAATATTATCTTAAGCATGCTAAACATGATCATGAGATCATGTACTTTGGAAACATTTAGGTGGCTTGTCCACCATGTAAAAAAAACGGCCATAAGGCCTTGTGGGTCCATCTCTTTTCTAAAAAATATATCTCCTAACTATTTAGTTAGAATTGAATCGATTCGGTTAGGGTTTTCGGGACTTTTACGCGTTCTTATTACGAGCTATTTCGTACATATAATTAACTTACAATTACCTTTAAACATAACCTAGTTTAAGTATTGGTAAATTATTTAGGCTCCTACCGGGTGAAATTATATATTTTACGCGCATCGGGTACGATACGCGAACTTTATTCGCTACCGGTAGATTTTAATTCGGAGTTTTCATTTATAGTTTTGGGGTTCCAAAACACTTTATATTTCATAAAAATATCTTTTATTTATATCCCGAGCATTCGGGATCATTTTTGGTTATTTAATTATCGCCGGGTAATCACCAACGTCCGTTTCGGACTAGTTTATTCTTATGCGATTCCGTCGCATTTCTAATTAAACTATGGCATTCCTATGCCATCTATTGGACTCCGCTATTTTCCGAATACTCCAATATACCTAATTGACATTAATTCTTGCTTAGAACAGTTAATTGCATATATTAATTACGTACGTATTTACCTTAATTTTGCCGAACGTCACATATATATAATGTTACAATCCCGTATATTACATGGATTGATATATGTCATTATATAATTAATAGAAAAGCTATGTTTAAGTAAACATATTTATTTCGCGGTTGAAAAAATCAGTATATTATACTAATATAATATGTAAATACATGGCGTGTATATCCCCGGTTAGTGATAGGTCTATTTTAGTCATAGGCGATGTTGTTATGATGTTTAATTGAAAATAAGTATTCATAATTTAGTAGAGAGAAATAGGCGGTAAAAACATATCGCTGCAATGAATGATACGTGATTAAATTTATATTGGTTTATTATATATAACTAGGTTACAATCCCATGCATTACACGGTTGATAAGTGTAATGTTATATAATTAATAAAAAATGTTACATTTAAGAAAACATATGCATTTCACAGTTGAAAAAAATCCATGTATTATACTAATAGAATAAAATATAATGTAATTTGTTAACATATACAATCATCAAGATATGTATTTAACAAAATGAACTTTGACGTGATAGTTATAAATTTAGTAAGTTAGTATTAAAACACTTATTTTTCAAATGGGAATTAATTTTGATTTTTAATACCACCTATTTTTTATTTATATCTTGTATTTTTACTATTATTTACCATCCAACCACATTAGGCATTCGAAAATTGTTAGATATCACTTATAAAAACAATTCATTATTTTTCATTTTAAGCTAACATAAGTTCGAACTTGGGAAAACTTTTAAGTAAAAAAATTTACGTTTATTTAAAGTATTATCTGTAGTTAAGTAGGACAGAAAAAAAACTAATAGCTTTAATTAAAAGATAATTATCCTGAATAAGTAGGAGAAATACTATTTTTAATTAAAAGATAAACAACCATAATTATGTAGGAGAAAGTGACCGAAAACCCAAAGAACAGATGGCTCCCGTGAATAATACGTGTCCAAACTTATATCGGTTTATCATATATAAAGGTCATTTGGTCTTTCACATGCTCACAATTTCGGTGATTGACTCAAAATTATTCACATCAGAGGGTGATCATAAGAATAAATTTTTTTTATGACGATTCTATCAGTATTATATTTTGCAATTAGATTCAGCCAACGGTATCATTGGTGCTAAGAGAGCTCAATGTGTAGGCTATCATCCCAAGGAACACCGGTTTCATGTTTGTAATTGCTTCTTCACTAAGGAATAAGTGTTGAGGTTGATGGATCTTCATCACTGTTGTTCGTGATCCAATTGGGTGTGAACAACATTTATGGCAGAGTTGGTTGGAATTGCTTCCAAATAGAAGTGAATGGTGAACGTTGATGAAGCATGAAAAAAAAATTTAAGGCTGAAAGTCATATGACCTTTAAAACGAAGGGTATCACTGGTCATCAAAGAGCTTTCCCACGATGGTGAAGACTGATTTAAGGCTGATATTTAACTTCTCTTTTTTCGTACTTTTACTTATTTTTATGAGCATTTTGTGAGTGCATATTTTTGGATATCAAAGTTTATAATCTAGTTTATAATCCCCAACTTTGTCAAAAGTACATGGATGGCTCATGTGGCTTCTTTTTATAACCTATTTTAGTCTCTAACTTATCCATGATCTCTTGGTCTAGTGGTATGGTGTCCCCCCTTACAAATGTGAGGTTGTGGGTTCAAATCTTTGCAAATGCAAGTTTAGGTGGAAATAAGGTGGTATAAAAAGGTGTCGTTCAAAAAAAATTAGTCTCTAACTTGGATCTGCCGAAACTTTTAGATTTGTTAGCTGAAGACTTAATACGTTACAAAGTGCAAACCACATAAACCATCTGTGTACTTTTTAAAAGCTAGCAAATAAATCCAAAATTTTAGTTAACCACACGGGCCATTCATGTACTCTACTCTTTTTCGATATTAATTAACAGAACTTTAAACAAAAAATTGTATTAGACCCCGAACAGATTACAAACTTAAAACCATTGACACCACTTATTATTTGTCAAAATTAACATGTTACTTTTGCAAACTCTAGAGAATATCTATGTAATTAGCTCTAAATTATAAATCAGAATGAAGTAGCATATGTTAAACTCTTTGTCCCCCCCTCAATGATTCATGCCGGCCAACTATACAAGATGGCTAAAATGCAAGGATGCGATTGAAATCAGTTTTTTGTCATATTATTCGTTTTCGAATGATTTAAGATGCTTATTTTGGACTCTTATGCATGTTTATATAAGGGTAAATTGTATAAACACTGCAGAATCTAGAAAAAAAAAATCATGAAATTCAACGACTGTCCAAATAATTTCTTTTTAACACATTCATAAAAACAACGAAACTTTTTTTATCGTACATTCAGGGGTATTTTGCAATTCGTTAAGAAAGTTGAAAGGTATCCCGGACACTCCTGAACCCTTAGATCCTCCCCTATGTATAGAAGTATACCAAATTATATATGTATTATTGAAGAGTGGGTGAATAGTGTTTTTTTTAATCAGCATGAATTACATATATATAAATTGTTTTCATATGGGTTAATGAATATGGTGAGTGTTGTAGTGGTTTGTTACCTGCTTAGTTTGTTGAGGCACCCGGGTTCGATTCCCCTTTGTCATTTTTTTAGTGAAGATGAATAATTAGTGGCAATCATGTAAATAATTTGTTTGTGGAGGGTATAGTTATTTGTTGCCATATGTCAACATCCTCCTCCCGGCAACAATTGTAGAGAGCATCAACATCTGCCACGTACCTTCATCACTGACATCCTCTTTTCCCTAAAATCACACTGGGTTTTGTTTTGTTTTTTAATTTTTTTAACCGTATATTTCTATTACTAGAAATTAATTCAAAGAATCAAAGTTCAATTAATATGCACCAACATAAATAATCATTTTTCAATAAAATCATACAAATAAGACTATAAGCTGGTGATTTTAGGCAACGATTATAAGCCGGAAGAGAGAGAGATGGGGAGCCGGATGGTCTCCGGCCACCGCCGATGGAGGAAGCCAAGGAAGAGCGTTGCCGTAGCGCGTGAACCACACAGGTCCCACAACTTTCAGAAAGAAAGATGAACACTTTCTCGCAAAATGTCAGTCATCCCCTCCCTCCGGTCTACGGCTACTGGTACCTATATGAATAGATCGATCTCGAATTCAGATGCTCCGCTTTACACACCAACAGTTCCAAAACTACATGTTACGACATCTCAACAATCGAAGCCCTTAAGGTATTATTAAAACCCCTCTTAAAAAAAACCCTTAAACGCATGATTATTGACATAAATTTGATTGTTCTAATATTTGATTGTTCTGTTTGTAAGTTTAGAGATGTGTTCAACATTGGTGCTCCGATTTCACATCCAATTAACTATATAAATGCCAATCAAGCTCATCATCCTCAGTACACCACTCAATCTAAACGGTAAACCCCTCTTTGTGTTTTTGTATTATTTGTTGTTTTGTAGCTGTTAAGGCTAATTTCTATTTTTGATTTTCTCGGTAATTCATTTGTTTATTTTGTTTTGTTTTTGTTTGGATTCAGTTTATGTGTGTCTGTTGATGGGTATGTTTGATTCGATGATGATGTAAGCTTATTTGTAAGGTTCTTGAATTTGTTAACACTTTCGAGTTTTGAAGGTAGTGATGTCGTACCTTACCTCATCTGAGCCTCGATTTAAGTTCCTAATCAAGCAAGACTGTTTCCTTTCTATTTTTCATGTCGCTTGGTGATGTTGATAAACTCCAACACCGGTTTTTGATCTTTAAGCGGCTCCTGACGCCATTTATTATTTAAATGTTGAATGTATGTTCATGTAGGCTCTCTCAGAAGCAAATGCATAGTGCTGTTCTTTGCAAAGCTGGTAAGTCATGTATTTTTGTTTATATGATAACAAAATTTAGATGTTTAGCTGCTACATCCATTATAACAAAATTTAAACACTAAATTGAATTGTCATCGTACATGCTACAAAAGATAGACTTTAAGTTACCACAAGTATTCTTTCAGTTATATGAGTTAATCATAGTTATAAAGTTATAGGAAGTTGCTAATGACAAGTTATTTTGATGTTTTGCCTATGATTTATGCGTAACACAAATTACATCAGCTCGAATCGATATTTGGCTGGGTATACAAAATAAAGTACGTTGCAGAAAGTGACTTTGAATCATCTCTTTCTTTTTAGAGAGTAACTCATTTGTTTAAAAGTTTTAATGTTGTCTAGCATAAAAAAAAGTAATTCATAAAGATGCCACTGTTGCAATACATTAGTACCATCTAAAATTAGAATTAAGATTAGTTTAAGCGTGCAGGTCATGGGTGTATTTTTTTTTTTGAACAGCCAACGGTACACGCCCATAACGAAACCCCACATCCTTCAGGTCCGGTCCCCGGGGCCCCCTAAGGTCCAGCCTCTCATTTCAGAATAACCCTACTTTGAGTGGGATTCGAACCTGTGACCTCCCAGGGCAGGAACCCCACAAAGTGGGTAAACCTTCTCACCTCCATTACAACCACTAGGCTACAACATCATTAGCAGGTCATGGGTGTATTATTGGTATTCTTCTTTCCCTTTTTAGCTAATAATGTAAACTCGAATGAGATTTGAATTTTAGCCATGGAGGATAGAAAATGGCTCAACTTTTAGAAAGTATACAAAATATCTTAAAGTTAATCGGGAATATTGGTATCACTTCATGCATAATAAATGTGCTTCTTTGCAGAGTACTATTATAGCTTAATTCTGATTACTCTTCACATGCTATTGTTTTTATTAGCTGAAGATGTGGTGCACCAATAGGTCAAAACTGATCTATTGATGGGGGTTTCCATTTTGCTCTTTTTCCAGGAAGTTTAATTACTGAAATTATAAAGGTCAACACTCAATTGTGCTTTACTCAAATGGCCTGGAGTTGGATTGTTACCTACCTACTCACAAAGTATGCAAAAGGAAGTCCAGTTTTGTCGCTGCAACGCGCGGCGGGGATTTCCTAGTTTAATCTATTAACGAAACACTACGTTGAACATTGAACATTTTCAAACATTTTCAATAAATGCAAAAGGCCTATATTATTCAAAATCATTTCATGGGTCTTGGATGTAAGATACAATCATTCAGTTTACTTAAAATATTGACTCTCATACTAGACAAGTTGAATCAAAAGCTAAATAAAGTCAAGTTTAAATGAGCCGTTTTAACTTTTTACTTGGTGTTCAATTAAATAAATAAGTTTGGTCATAAAGTCATATTTTGACTTCAATTAAACTTGTGAGTCTATTAGATATTTACTTCCATATAGATGCTGCCAAATTGGTTTACTACATTTCTAAGTTATATTAAATAATGTATCAAGTAAGAGTAGGTGTAAGTAATTTCAAGAATAGAAATACAAAAGAATAAACCTAAGGAGCGTCGGATCAACAAATGGAGATACCAAAGTGAAATGCAGCTGGTTTTGTAGCTTTTCTATTGGAAACTAATCTCAAAGTCATTATCTTCTCTTTATAAAACTCAGTTTGGTACTAGGTTCGGTGACAAAGTCATAACTTTTGAGCTTATATATACTTTGTTATTTACCTTAAGACTCTAACTAACACATTTGGCGATCAATAATCAACCAAGGCCAGAAACATGTCTAGGGTGGTGATTGAGTTCCTAAAACTCACTTTTTTCACCATTGTTCTAATGGCTTTCGATGCATCCGAAGCTCAAACAACTTTGAAAATGGGATTTTATAGATCTACATGTCCTGCGGCCGAGCAGATTGTGCGAGATACGGTGAATAAGGCCGTTCTTGCGAACCCAGGAATGGCAGCTGGAATCATTCGACTTTTCTTCCATGATTGTTTTGTCAGGGTAATACTTCACTATAACGACTAAATTTGTTACATGTGTTACATGTATATGTGAGCATTGTTATAATATTACACGTTTTTAAGTGTGAAGAACTTAAAATATACATGTGTTCTTTAAGAGGTAAACACAAAATTTGCGCTTACATTGCGTAGGAGCAGAAACAAGGGGATTAAAGGGGACTAATGACCCTCATTGGAATCCGTCAGAAAACTTTAATAAAAATGAGTGTTTTTTTTTTTATGAGTTGGACAGTCTAGTGAAATTTAATAAAAAAAGAGGTTTTTTTTATGAGTCGGACCACTTAGGCCTTCTGGTTCCCCCACTGACTTTGTGTATTTGTTGTAGTGTTTCTATGTCTAGACGTTTACACAGTTTAAATTTTTGTATCCAAATATTAGGGTTGTGACGCTTCGCTTCTACTTAAGCACGTACCAAGCAGTGAAGGTGAGTCCGAGCAAGACGCAGCCGCGAATAAAGGGACCTTGAGAGGACTAGAGATAATAGATCAAGCTAAAGCTAAGCTAGAAGCCGCATGTCCAAACACAGTCTCCTGTGCGGACATTTTGGCTTTCGCAGCCCGAGATAGCACCAACGTTGTTGGTGGGTTCTCTTATGATGTACCATCAGGAAGACGGGACGGAAGGGTTTCTAATATAAATGAAGTTGACCTTCCGTCACCACGCTTTGATCTAGATGCCCTAAAAAGGGCATTTGTAGCTAAAGGATTGAGTGTTAGAGATCTAGTGGCGCTCTCTGGGGCCCACTCTATAGGTAGAGCTGGGTGCAACTTTGTTGCATCCCGTCTCTACTTTTTTAATGGTACTGGTACGGATCCCTCATTGGATCCAAATTATGCAACTATCTTAAAAAAGAAATGCCCAAAGAATCAATTGTCTAGGACAACCGAACTTGATCCAGTGAGTCCGAATCGTCTAGATAATCAATATTACCGTAACCTTAAACGACAACAGGTTTTGTTCTCGTCCGATGAAGCACTTGTTGATAGCGACATAACTGCCGCAACGGTCACTAACTATGCAAACAACCCCAACATTTGGAGAAAGGATTTTGCTGCAGCAATGGTACGTTTAGGTTCTCTTAAAGTATTAACCGGGACTAAAGGAGAGATTCGTCACAAGTGTGGCGTCATAAATTAAAAATTATTGAAATTTTTAATCGTCATTCATGATTATTTATTTGTTTGTTTGGGGTTTCTCTAATGAAAGTTTGGTTTGAGTTTGTAATCTCATATTTAAGTGACATATGTTGTTTTTAAATTAAATGTAATCATTGTAAGTTTGTAACACTTGTTTGACATACCCATGATCAAATATGTTAAAGACATTATGGAATACTTCACTATAATTTATTTCCTCATTGTAAAACACGCCAATATGTAATTTGATGGGTGACCTGAACTCAAGTAGTTAAGTGGTATGGGTTTGTCACCAAAAACTGAGTTTCTCCAAAAAGTTCATGGCTTAAAACTCGTTTGAAGCTTGCTCGGATTTAGCTTGAAAAAAGATCGCTTGATATGACTTGATTTGAAACTGAGCCGAGCCGGCTCGCTCAGTTCAAATGTGAGCCTAGCTCGGTTTCTCATTTGGCCCTATTTGGCTTGCTTGTTAGCTCGGATTGATCTAGCTCGGATTATTTTACTTATAATATATTTTATTTTATAATACATATAATGTATTATAATCAATAGTTTTGTTGACATGTGTATAAGAGTGCAGTTGAATATCTATGAGAATTTTGGTCTTGATTAGAATGTTAATGAACATATATTGCATTTCGTAAAAATTTTAAATATATATTGTATTTGATTGAACTTGATTTTAACACCTAATGTATTAATCTAAACTTATTATTTTGGATAACTATCTGTATATATCTATACTTACTATAATAGGAGAGTCGTGAAGAATATAAGAAAGCTGAGTTGTCAAGCATAGAGATAGGCCAACAATGCTTGTGTGATGCGAATAATGATGTCATTAATCAGCTTAAAATATTCAGAAAAATATGTGTGTCATTCATTAATGTAACACTGTTGAGGTCAGCAACATCTGTTTGTTGATCTCGGGTAACGAACAGATGTTCAGACCAATAATTGAGTTCCCTCTTAAGAGTCAGATGTTATACACATTTGTTGGCAGTTGTTAAAGCCCCTAACCTTTGAACTTTTAAGATGGAAAGTTTTAAATTAACATAGGGAAGTGTGGTTCATTAATTATGCTGCAGTTGTAATCATAACAATAAGCTTTCTTTATAAGACTACTCGGTACACAGACGAGGGAAGGGGAAGCTACATAGAAAAAAGGTGGAACCGGGACAAGGGGCGGTGTAGGCAATCGGAGACGGGGGCACGTGATTGGTGGAGGCATTGGTGGGTGATGGTGATTGGTCCGTCTCCAATGTCTCGGAGAGGACATAAGGGACGGGGGGACTTGGGACGGGGGGGAAGGACATGGGAGTGGGGTGGTGTTGATGTCCTAGACATGGCAAAAATGTGGAGAACGGGGGGTGTGCCCCGTCTGTTTACCTGTTAGCCTAGGTATAACCACATAAGTACATAACTAATACAATCCTTTGTAAAATGAGTTTTTAAATTTCTACAGAGTTTCTTCTAACCATCCTCTCATCTAGATAAATATTTTTTTTAAAAGCATATCAGTGGACGCGGAGAACAATAATCTTAGTTTTATTTGTGATCTGAACCCAGCCAAAGGTATGTGGAATATGAAGGGACGAGTCATACGTAAATGGAATCAAAATTTTAAGATGGGACTCATATTGATCGATGATAAGGTAACGTCATAACTGTGATTGTTTATGTTTATATATTTCGTTTGAGGTTAATGTTGTTATCTTATCTTCATCATATCATATGGTTATATGTATATGTTATGAAAGTTGTTGTGATTCATCTTGATCTTTTGTTTATGGTTATTTTCTGGGTGATAAGATTCAGGCCTATATTAAAGGTTATTTGGTGCAAGTTTTTGACAGTCAACTTCATGAGGATGATGTTGTTTTGTCCGAATTTAGGGTTGGTGAAAACAAGGACCCCTACAGTGTTGTTGCACATGATTTTAAAATCATTTTTATCGTTGTACTACTGTCAGACATGTTGATGGATGGGAAGGTCTTGAGTATGGGTTCAGGTTCATTCCTTTTAAAGATATTCTGGAAGGAGAAGCAAAGGAACTATTGACTATTGGTTGGTCTATTATTCATTCTTTATATTACAATAAACTTCAATAAACAATTTACTGAAGTTTTTGGTGCTTTAATTTGTATAGATTTTTGATAGAGCTGTATTTTTTTGTTACAGATGTTGCTGGTAGTGTGATTTGGTGTGGTGATTTGGATGTGTTTGGACAAGCTCCAAAAGAAACCAAACGGATGAACTTTGATCTTCAAGATTTGGAGTAAGTATTGCTTTATATTGTTCATGTGTCGAGAAATTGACATGTTTTCCACACAAATTCTCACCTATCTTAAACTCAAAGTCATGCTTTTACCTCGGTTTTATCATGATTTATCTCTTTTTGTTGATAATTGCAGGATCAGAGCTCGGGGGGTGAAAAGAAGTGAAAAGCGACACAAAACGGCACTAACAGACGAAGAATTGAAGACTTTGAAGCTCTGCCAGCTGCAGCACGGCCGTGCAGCTGTCCCGGGTCAACAAGTCAACATTTTCAAGTCAACGAAGACCAAAAAGTCAGCTTGCAGTGGAAGCACGGGCGTGCCAAGTCACTAGGCACGGCCGTGCCTTTTGAAACGTGTCCCCAAGGCTGAAAACCGACCAAACTGATAAGACGGTTACCCGTACCTACAAGCATGTGGCACGGCCGTGTAAGGCCGGCAAGGGACAATTATGCGCGAAAGGACTCTACAACAGTACCTGCTGTCGAGCATGGGCCGGGTCAACAAGTCAACATTTCCAAGTCAACGAAGACCAAAAAGTCAGCTTGCAGTGGAAGCACGGGCGTGCCAAGTCACTAGGCACGGCCGTACCTTTTGAAACGTGTTCCCCAAGGCTGAAAACCGACCAAACTGATAAGACGGTTACCGTACCTACAAGCATGTGGCACGGCCGTGTAAGGCCGGCAAGGGACAATTATGCGCGAAAGGACTCTGCAACAGTACCTACTGTCGAGCATGGGCGTGCCACAACATCAAGCACGGGCGTGCTTGGTCTAATTTTCCTATAAATAAAGGCCTCCACTCCACATTTTGAGCATCCCTTCCCACTTCGAAAACTAACACTTCTCCACGAAGTTTCTGCCCTCTTTGAGGATTGTGAGTGTCCTTTGGAGCTTGGGATCACTCCATAAACACCACATTCAAGAGAGAAACAACCTAAAATCACCAAAACCACTAGAAATCTTCATACAACCCTTCACCATGTCTTGTACACAAACCCAACTTTGTGAGCTTGTTGTATCAACCATGCTAGGCTAGATTTCTTTTGGTGTTGCTAGGGTGATGATCGAAACTTGGTATGAATTAAATAGTTTATCTATTATTTAAAAGTGGTGTTTTTGTGTTCTTAATAATTATTTCTATTCTAAACTTTGTTTAATGGGTTAATTAATAAATCACTTAGTCTTTGATCTTGTGGGTATCTTGATAGGAAGTGGGAGGACTCATGAGTGTACCCATGGTGTGTAACAACCCATGCACTTGAAACTAACCTAATCCCACGAGTAGTGATAGCCCATTTTTGGTAGAAATACACACATTTAGTGGCTTAATCCTCTACTATCAAGATCTCATTTAGGGTTGGTACGGTCTTTATACTCGGTCCTGGTGATAAGCCAAGACTTAATTCTACGACTTAGCTTCATTGTCTATGTGAAAGCTTTGGCGCAAGTTAAGGATTGGTGAACCCGTGTTGAAAGAAAACAATATTTATTTTCTTTCATTACTATATTGCCACAAAAATAGTAATAGACCACTCACTTTTTGATAAATTAATTAAATCAAGTAGGGGATGCACGTGTTCTGGTTAGTCACGACTCCTCTATGATATTAAGTGGTAACTTGTTCGGACATGCTCCGGTCACCAACAAGTCATTCATAAAAGTTTAGAATAGTTAGATGTCTATATCGCAACACTGGGAAGCGGGTAATTCAGGGTTGGGTCGACAAAGTCTCGAGTCATTTTCTTTCCATTGTTGAGAGGTGAGCTACCCGGTTTGGGAAACCCTCATAAAAACCTTAAGAACACAAGTCGTTTATACAGTTATGCGAAAACAGTCACCTCTAGAGAATGTGTTAATACAACTCAAAGTTAAGCACAAGTGTGCAACTTAAACACACCACTTTAATAAAAGTCTATTATTTATTCATACCAGGCTCCATCTGATCCCGAAGCAACACCTTTGTTTTGTTATTGATTTCTCTCACAGTTTACATCTGTCTTCTACTTCTCTTCTTGCATTTTAAAAACTCTTTTAGTAATTTTTAGGAAGCTGAGTAGTAAAAATCGTGTCCTTGAATTTGATACTCGGTACTTGCACATTTTTGTACTACTCACGATAGGTACATTTGCTTGTTGTGTGGAGACTAGAACGTTGAGCAACTATCGTTTTAGATTATAAATTTAAAACTTGAAATCATACCACTGTTTTCCGACTTAATTCACTTTTCACCAAAGTTTTTGGCACCTCCTCCGGGACTTTGCCATTTTTAAAGAAAAGAAGTTTAAGTTTTGTTAAAACCCCACGACATAAATTGTTATAGATTTTGTTTATTCTTATGTTTTCAAAAGTTAATACACTACAATCATTTGTGTAATAAATGGCAAGAATTAATGAAGTGGTGTAATAAATGAAATCAAGAATATACTCCTCAATTACTATATTATTTTGGAGTCTACCTCATTTAGTGATGTTATAAATGTTGCATATCAAATCTTGAGTTCCCCTTTCTGTATATGTATTTACAATCATAATTTTATTGTTTAAATGTAGAGGTACCATTTTACGATGTACCATGTGGAATGATTATGCGATACTGTTTAAGAACTTCATTTCTAATAACATGGCTACTGGGCATGTGATGGTTGTTATACAGCATGGGAAGGTTAAGGACTGGAAAGGTAATTTCTGTTAGACTTATGGTTTTTTAAAATAACGGTTAATGTTAAATGAAGTCACTAAATATATGTATGTTGTTATATTTAGAACAAACTAGAGTACAAAATGACAAGTATGGAACTCGGCTCTTTCTCAATGAACAAATTGATAAAGTTAACCAGCTAAGGATGAGGTACAATATTTAGAACAATTGACAGTACAAAGCTGCAATGTTTTAAATTTATATTTGACATTTTTTTGACTTGTAGGTCATTTTGGATACTAATTCTTTTTACCTTTTTTAGTCTTCTTAAGAAACAAGCACAAGAATCTGGTTCTACTTCTCAAACACTACTTTCCTCCCAGTCTGTTTACTCATTGCATCAGGAATTCATTGTTGCAGCGCAAAAGAAACACGTTGACGAGCTTAGCGAGATAGATAGGGTTTCAATATTATTTTCATAGCATTCATATTTCTTCACTGAGTTTGTTACATCTATTTTGCTTTTTATATCTAAATGAAAAGAATGTCGAATATATTCTTGTATTGCAGGCAATGTCTTGTGTCGTGGTTGCAACTATAAAAATTGTGCAGGAAGACTTTGGTTGGTTTTATGCTGCGTGTAGGAAATGTTTCAGAAAGGTGCAAACTAAATCAAAGTATTTACATCATGCTGCAACACTTTCTGAAGAAATTCTGAATTTGCCTATAACTGCTTTGGTTTGTCCTAAATGTGAGTGTGAATGTACATCCATCACACCAAAGTAAGAAAAATGTTTATTTACACTTTATTCAAGTTTCATATGATTTCATTCAACTTATTGTAAGTTATCTATTTCAAGTTCAAGGTATAAGTGAGGGTTCAGGATGAGAGTGGTAGTGTATCCTTTGTGTTGTTTGATGGAGATGTGTTGAGTATTGTCAGTTCATCTGCAAGTGATATAAGAGAAAGATAGTTGAAGCTAGATGATAGTGATAGTTTGCCTCACGAATTATTTCGGTTGGTTGATAAGGTGTTGGCTTTCAAGATTGAAGTTTCGGAATTCAATATCAAAAATGACTACCATGTGTACACTGTCCAGAAAATATGTGATGATCCCGTCATAATTGCTAAGTTGGTTGCGGCCAATGATAATGGAGATGATAATGCTAGAGTGGTATTTAATTAGTGTCATTTGTAATATACGTTTACTTTTGAGTTGTGGTTCCAAAGACTGTGAAGTTGACTTTTATATTTTTTTTTTCTATGAGCACTTCTTAGGCTATCAGGGAGACGGTGAATTCAAGTGTGTTAACCTTTTCAAATCTTCGCAGGGGGGTTACCAAGTTTCGTCAAATGTGAGTATGTATTTTGTCAAGTGCTTTAAGCTATTGACAAAGTTTGTTTTCTTGATTTTAACTGTTCATTAGTTTTTTGTGATTTGTTTCAAGGATGTTGTGTCTGTTACCGCCGACTCTTCCGTCATTGAAGCTTCAAAGGATTCTGGTACAAGCCCCAATGGAAAAAGAAGTGTTGAAATGGTGATATCTTAAATGTTGGTGAGCTATCCTCTACCTGCAAAAGAACCCGGAAGAGATTATATAAGATCAAAAGTTAGGTGGTTGTGGAGTAACAGGTTTTATGAAACTTTAGTAGAAAGACTTATTTTGTAATGTTTGATCATCTGTTAAATAGAAAAACTCTATCTCAGATTTTATTGCTAAGATTTCAAGAGGAGTTTGAGTAGCCAATTGTGGTAGGTTGCATGATTGTGATGAGTGTGTTGATGTAGTAGTGGTATTGGAAAAATATTAATGTTAAAGTAGATGGTTATTATCTATCTTTTGTTTGAATATGTGCTTATAAAAAATAGTAACTAATTAAGTTAAATAAAGATTATTACATGTAAAACTTAGAGTAATAATTACCAATGTTTTGGCGGTTAGGCTTCATCATTTGTTACACATATCAAGATTTTAATTATAAAGTTGAAAAGACTTCTGTTATTTAAATATATAGTGGTATTTTAAGAACATATTGAATCGTCTAATAAAAGATGTTACACATATCAAGATTTTAAACATGTCGGTTTGTTTCAATATGTTTCATTGCTTCCAACAAATGATGAGTTATCATTGTTTGTTTCTTTTAAATATTTGTTCTGCCAAAAGAGCTTTCCATGCGTCTGTTGATTTATCCCTCTGTGGTTTTAACATCCTTCAGTGTTTACAACCTCTGATCAGTATTGGCTATCTTCAAAGAAGCAGACTTTACTAAACACATTTTGCTCACAACAGATGATTGGCTTCTTGATTTGTTGTTTAGTTGAAACTGGAGACTAATTTTATTAAAAAAGATATAGACTTTCCGTGTTTTCATACAGGATTCCACCTAGTTAATAAAAAAAACACTAAAGCTGACATGACGCTCAATGGGGTCATCCTCCCTTCTTGAGTGTGCCATGTGGCATCATCCCCCTTATTTCCCTTCAAAAAAAAAATTTCTTTCTCATGTTTCCTGATATGTGCAAATAAGTATATAAATAAGTTGATCAAGTTAAAATCCTAATCTTTTCTAAAACCACACACTATCGGCAAGTGTACCAATCGCAAGTAGCAAGTAGGCAAGACCAGGTATCAAACCTAAAGACTTTATCTAACACTTTTGAGATCACTTTTAATGAATCACCTTATATATTATTATTATTATTATTATTATTATTATTATTATTATTATTATTATTATTGTTATTATTAAATTTGTTTGTTAATTTGGGGGGGTTTAAACTGTAATTAAAATAAATAATTAAAACTAATTAAAACTAAATTACTAATTAAATTGATAAACTGAAAATAAACGAAAGCTAAAAAATTGGTCTGGAACTCTAATGTGGAGAAGACTGGTAACATGGGTAGAATCCCTAGACTCTGGTTATAAAAGCTGACTTATATAATCCGGATGGAGATCATGTTCTCACCTGATAAACCTCATGTCAAGGATAGTCGATTTGACTCAAAGCGGGACAAGTGTTGAGATGCTAAAATGAAAGTGGATCGCCCCAGCGAAACCAAATCCCATAGTAATCCTTTAATCAACCACTCTTGATCGAAAACTGCCAAACTGTGAAGCAGACTTAATTAATACGAATGAAATCCCAGGAAAACTATAAACACGAATAAGTAACCGGTCTCGCCCCAGCGATAAGCAAACTACCAAACAATGCCTAGTTAGTCAACCTAGCAGTCCCGAATTATATTCCTAACCTTCGGGAAGGGATTGCACACCTTAGCTAATTGATTTTAAAAACCTGTTAAACTTGGGTTATTCCTAACTGCAAGAACTAGCTCGACAACCTAAGTTAATCAAACTAGAATGATTTCCAGATCTAGGGAATCTAAGTGCCTAGAAAATCAAAACCAACAAACAAGTAATCAAACCAGTACACAAATATTCAAAATCAAACATAAAAATTAAATAATTTAAATCAACACATCCAAAACGGAAAACAAAAGTCATTAATTAAAAACCAAAATCTAGTTCATCATCCAAGTCACCAATTAAAGTTTAGTTCATCCTAAAAATAAGAAATCCAAAAGTTAATAAAAATCATATTCATCATGTCTCAAATTAATTAAAACAAATAAAACTAAATCAAATCCGAAATTTCTTAAATATTAATCTTTAACATGCCCGAGACCTTCTCATTCAAAAATTCCTCCAAGACTCCTTCTATTCAATCCCACAGCAGCTTTTTTGTCGAAAATGTGGCTCTCCCCAAAAAATATTGTTATCGTCGATTATATATTTTTCCCGTCGACTTTAGGTTAGATTTAATAACAAACCAAACGAAATGGGTTGCTACATTAATTGCCATGTTTGACTTTTTTTTTCTTCAATCATTCTAACGTTTTTTTCTTCTTTCATTTGTTACTTCATTCTTTATGAAAACGAGTAAATAAATATAAAACATATATAAAAACTAATAAAAATATAATAAATGATAAAAATAGACAATTAAACGAATACAAGCCTAAACTACTAAAAACTATATAAAAATATTAATTTTTAACTCAAAATACATAGGAAAATAGATGTGTTTTACAACACATCAAACATCCCACACTTAAACATTTTTCATCCATGAAAAAGCATACAATGGAATCATAATTAAGATATACAGTTTTCAATTTATTTTAATACTTTTTTCTTAGCAAAGTGGAACAAAATACTAAATGCAACTACTGGTATTGTGGTCCACATAAACCCAACCACCAACTGATCATGCCCCTTTTGTGTTTAATCAATTAAGTTCAAATTCATTTAATCATCTAAGAGTCTCACACTCAAGCGTCTCGATTCCATCTTAATCCCGAATCAAGCTTATGAGACGAAGATTATTATCTACCACTTTATATAAATACCCTTATGCATTGAGAATCAAATATGATGGAAAATGGATAAAGTTTATGAGCTTAGACATATATCTATTTTTTCAAACCTAACTTAGAGGTTGTCTCAATCAGAGTCATCATCCCCAAGAGCAATAGCATGAGCTTCGGTGATTTTTTTATAACTTGACCTAGTGGGAGTTTCGATCAGAGTCACCATCCCCGAGGGAAACTCCATAAGCTTCAATTATATTTATTTATTTTTCTTTATCTAGCTCAATAATGGATATGTGGATTTTTTTCGGGCGCCACTTTTCGTGTGCCATTTGATTCAAAACACTTATAGGCATTTACTTATAGCGGTACCTCTTATACTATCAACGGTTTCAAACTTTTCCATTCAACCTAAGGCGAGAACCCACAAGATTTCATGATAATTATATTATTTTTCTATATTTCCACTACTCGGGAAACTATCACAATCGGCTGGGCTTACCAACACATCACAAGCAACATGTTCTCTACCTTTTTATTATTATCTTACACATATAGTATTGTAAACCGAAAATCCTAATTTTACTTATCAATTTCCATTTAAAGGCATACAAAATCAGAGACATTTTGTTTTTTTTGTTGTTTTTTTAGTTTTTTTTAAATAAATACTCAAACTAAACTAAAATGCAGTTCCTATCCCCACACTTAAAATGGCACATTGTACTCAATGTGTAGAGAAGGGAACTAAAAATAAAGCAGAAAAAATATATAAATATATAACAACAACAAATAAAGTTGAACAAACTCCCTGGTAATATTGTAGTGTAAACCTTGCAAAACGCGTCCTGAGCTGTCCCATCCAATTGCAAAGCAACCGTATAGCATTTCATTCGCGGTTATAAGCAATATATATCTGGAAAACAAAAACTAAAAAGAACATAAAAGCAAAAATTATAATACTGAATTGTGTTCGGGATTGGCGTTTACATAAACTATTGTTTTTAAGATCGCCCTCGCCCGATTGGAGATTGAGTACGGGCGAGAAGATCCAGCCATGAACAGAATAGCGACTATCCCCACATTAGACTTGAACCCTGCAAAATAATCAAAACGCAAAACAAAAAAACAAATACACGTAATGTTAAAAAAATATGCAAATACAACCAATTACACACTCTACAACTTGGGAAATCCCCAAGTGTGTATATAAACGACTAATGATTCATTGGTAGGAGGTCAATTTCCTCCTCCTCAACCTCCACATTCGGTGCTTCTACGTAATGCTTCAACCTGTGACCGTTTACTTTCCAACTACAGCCATCCTCACTCTCACATTCCACTGTACCATACGGAAAAACCTGCTTAATCACATAAGGACCTGACCATCGAGACTTGAGCTTTTCCAGGAAACAATCTAACACGGAAATTGTATTGCAAGACTTTATCCCCAAACTTGAACACTTTAATCACCTTCAAGTGCTTGTCATGCAATTTCTTAGTATGTTCTTCGTACCCCCAAGATCTCATGTATGCCTAATCTCTCAACTCTTCCAATTCATTCAATTGGAGGTACCTATGCTTTCCCGCACTATCCAAATCAAGATTCACCTTCTTCAACGCCCAATAAGCTTTATGCTCCAATTCAACCCGAAAATGGCATGCTTTGCCGTAGACTAAGCTAAACGAGGTGGTGCCTAAAGGTGGTTTATAAGCAGTACTGTTGGGTCTGCTGACCTGGAAAAGAATAGATGATTAAAAGCCAAAACATTCTACACTTCTGATTATCTATAAAACAGTATTTGATTCAAGTATCCTCCCAAACGACTGATGATTCTAACTGCTGATACCAAACTACTGCTGGACAAAACTGCTACTGATTGAAAAAACCACTGATGATCAAAGTACTGAAGAAGAAACAAGACAAAGTGCTGATGAAGACACAAGGTCTGTTGGAGCCAACAGCACTTAGGCTCCAACAGATGTTCAAGACCAACAGAGTTTCTCTCATAAGCTGTTTACATATCAGAGGTTTAGGCAATGTAATAGTAGTTATTCATAGCAGATGTTTTAAGTTGTTATGTTAGTTAGCTGTCATTGTATAGGTGACGTCAGTCTTAGGTCATCAGAGCTTTCGTTTGTCTATATATAGAACAGTGCCTGTACTGTTTAATTTGTCACTCTTACATTCTCTTAAACAAACAAAGTTTCTGAGTGATCAGGCTGAGGGGGAGAGTTGTAATCTTATACTTGTAATCTATGATAACTTTTGCATAGTATTTGATATGAAAACAATTGTCCCATTTGTTATGAATTAAAGTTTACTATTTCGCTGCACTTTCCATTATTATCATTCATTTACTATTCCATTACTTAAACTTTCATAACAAATCAAACTCAGATCCTAACAATTGGTATCAGAGCTTGGTCAATTAAATTCGATCTAATCAATCAATTTAATATAAATAGATCAGCTCAATATTATTGATGCGTTCAAAGTTTCTTAAACACACTTTGTTTTACAAACAATCAGAGAATGACTTCAATTAATCAAGATCCACATAACACTGGCACGAGCAACAAGCCACCGATGCTTGTCAGATCTGAATACAATATCTGGCAACGTCGGATGAGCCATGTTCTAGCTCAACAAAACACTAGGTGTTGGAAGTCGGTTGTCTTCGGACCACATGTTCCGATGGTGCCGAGTACCAAAGATCCCAAGGTCTAAGTACCTAAAAGTGTTGAAAACTACTCCGAGCAAGATTTTCAGAAAATTGAGTTAGATGCCAAGGCTTTCAGTATTGTAGCCATGGCTCTACCAAATTATATCTATGCTGGGCTCTTACACTGTAAGAGTGCAAAGGAGTTATGGGATGCTTTAAAAGAACAATTCAGTGGGACTGAGGATGTTATTGAAAACAACCGAGAAATATTAAATCAACAATATGAAACATTCAGTCATGTGAAAGGAGAGTCATTAACTCAACAATTTGAGAGGTTTAATTGCTTAATTAGTGAACTAAAACTGGTGGGTCTAACTTACCCAAAATCAACATTGAACCATAGGTTTCTTAGATCACTACCAGACAAATGGGACACTATAGCTATTGTTATAAGAAACTCAATTGGATTTAAGGATTTGTCTCTGACCCAGCTTCATGGTAAGCTCTTGACCTATGAGAGAGAGCTTAACCAGAAAAAGAATCTTCAGGATTATGGAAAAGTGTCTACTAATTATGTATTTGGTAATACAACACTTTTGGGTCATGATGATGTGCCTGGTAGTAGTAAGGATCAAGGTTATGACCATTATATTGACATAACCACTGGTTTTAACACTGATTCTTATTCACCCAGGCATCTGACAACACATCTTTTGAGTATAATGACCTTCAGTATTTTGACCCTGTGGACTTAGAAGAAATGGACATCTTGCATTAACTGGCTCTGCTCAGTATTAGAACTAATAATTTCTATAAGAAAACTGGGAGAAGATATCCAGGTTTACATGGTGTGTCAAGAGTGGGGTTGGATAAATCAAAGATTAAGTGTTACAAATGTCATAGAATGGGTCATTTTGCTAGGGAGTGTAGGAGTCAAAATGGAACACATATGATTACCTATCCAAACCAAATGCCTCAGACAAACACTTATCAGTTTTCCCAAAATACCCATGGACCAATTGTGCAAAACACTGCTCACTTTGCACAATCCTCATCCATTGTTCCTGTGCACTATGTCCAAACCACTGTTCCCCGGATTCACTATGTCCAAACCCCTGTTGCTCAGGCTCAAATGCCAATAGCTGCTACTCCACCCTCTGCTCCTGCAGAGACCAGTCAACAAAGCCAACAGAGCTTTTTCACACAAGGGTTTGTTGATTGAAGCAGCTTACCAGATGAGTTAATAGATGAAAACATTGCTCTAGCTGCCAAGTCTGAAAATGAACCAGGAAATTTATGCTTCATGGCATTAGAGACAATTGTTGAGGAAGTTGAATCTGAGGAAGTGGTGTTTAAGTCTGAAAATGTGATTGATGATATTGTTGATACAGCTGTTTCAGGTGAAGAATCTGAAGCTGAGGTTGTGAATCTCTCAGACCCATGGGGTACAGATGATTGTGAGTGCAAGTGTAATTGTGCCTTGATGGTTGCTGCTAAGGTATCACCTCAAATCCTAACTGATTTATGTTCAGACAAATGTGTAATATCTTTTGCTAACATTAAAAAGGTGAATGAAAACTTTAGGAAGAAAATTTTAGATGATGAAATTCAGTTTGAAAAACTCACAAAAGAGTTAAAATCAAAATTAACTGAAAAAGAATCTGAAATCAGCAGTTTGAAACATGGAGGAAGTATAACCAAGGACCAACTCCATACTATGATAACAAAATATCAAAGTTGTAACCAGGAGCTTGAATCCACCCAAGTTGAATGTGAGAAATGGGTGGAATCATCCAAAGGTTTTGAAATGATACTCAACCAACAGACCAAAAGTCATGTAAAATTTGGTTTTGGTTTCAATGAAACCACTGCTCAAGTTTCTCAAAACACTGACAAAAGGGAACCATAGTTGGTTGAGGTCATTCCAACAAATTCAAAAGGTCATGATATCAAAGTCACTGAACCTAATGGTAAGAAAATTGTTCTTGAAAAACTTGAAGGTTCCTCATCATTTGCTGAAATTGAAAAGTATCAATTTAAACCAACTTTGTCAGATGTGTGTGATGTTCTTGAAAATTTCCTACCAATGAATTTTAAAACTCCTGCTGGTAAAAAGGCACCATAGGTTAACATCATTCCCTTAAAAGATCTTCCGACAGATGTTCAAACATCTGTTGAAATGAAGAAGGAAAAAGGGAAATCAAAAGATAACTTGTTTTGTGATTTTTGTGAAAAGAAGAACCATGTTACTAAAAATTGTTTTCTTCTAAAAGCATATGATATCAACAAAGGAACAAGTGTGTGTGATTCTAAACCAATGTGCTCAATATGTGGTAAAAAGAATCATAAAACCAAAGAGTGTCTTTATCTCAAAAATTTTGATGTCAAAATACAAGAGTATAAAGCTAAAACTCAAGTAAGTCAAGTGGTTAGTACTTAAAAGGAAAACCCAAACAGACCTTTACACCAGTCCAAACATCTGTTGTCAAAAATCTGAATGAAAACTCTGCTCCTAGAGATGTTCAAGTAATAGATG
Source organism: Ambrosia artemisiifolia (assembly GCA_032199755.1). Lineage (NCBI taxonomy): Eukaryota > Viridiplantae > Streptophyta > Magnoliopsida > Asterales > Asteraceae > Ambrosia > Ambrosia artemisiifolia. The sequence goes on from CM063524.1 coordinate 35,201,907, forward strand.
CTCCACCCTCAAACAAGTTTCCAAGGGGACATGGACAACCACCTTGTCATCGTCTACCACATGTTTATGTAGAGCTCAAAAGGCCTTCAAAACCAAGAGTGAACAGGCATCCTCATGGTTACCAACATCTGACAGGAGATGGTCAAACATCTGTTGCACCAAGTGTTGACATACAAACACTGGTAAATGGTCAACAACAGTTGTTGAACTTAGTTCAAAAACAAGTTCAAACCACTGATCATTGTCCTAAACTTGAGGCTGAAAAGTCTGAGAACCCATCCAAAGCCAATTTGGCTTTGGACACTCACCAAAACTAATTATTTACTGATGTGCAGGGAGCTTCTGCTTGCTTAGATAGTTTATGGTATGTAGATAGTGGAGTCTCCAGGCATATGACAGGATGTAGAGCCCTTCTTCTGGACTTTCTTGCTCATGGAGGGGGTGATATATCTTTTGGTAATGATTCTAAAGGTAAAGTGTTGGGTTCAGGGACTGTTCAGGCTGGGAGACTTAATTTTGAAAATGTTAATCTGATTGATAATCTTAAATTTAACCTTTTTAGTGTCTCACAAATGATGGACAAAGGCTCTGGGTCATTCTTCACTAAGAAAACTTGTAAGATTATTGGACCAGAAGTGGTTGAAAAGATTAACACCATCATTGCTGAGAGCAAAGCACAACTTGTTGCTCATAGGAGTGGCAATGTGTATGTGGTTGATATGTTAAAGGATAATCCTTTGGCAAATGTCTGTCTATTTTCTGCTGCCTCAACTAAAGAGACAGAATTGTGGCATAGGAAATTAAGTCATACCAACCTTCAAACTATCAATTCACTCTCAAAACAAAACCTTGTAAGGGGTCTACCACCAAAAGAATTTAAATGTGATGAGCATTGTGTTTCCTGTTTAAAAGGTAAACAACATAAAAGCTCTTACAAATCCATTGATGAGTCCAAAACAAGTCAATGTCTTCAACTGTTGCACATGGACTTGTTTGGCCTAGTGAAAATCATGAGTTTAAGGAAAAAGAGATTTTGTCTTGTTATTATTGATGATTTTTCTAGGTTTACATGGACTTACTTTTTACACTCTAAGGATGAGACTGCAGGTATCTTGAAGGACTTTGTCACCAAAGTTGAAAAACAACATGACTTGCCAGTAAAAGTCTTTAGATGTAACAATGGAACAGAGTTCAAAAATAAGGAGTTGGATGATTTTTGTGTGTCAAAAGGAATTATGAGGCAATACAGCATTCCAAGAACACCAGAACAAAATGGGGTGGTTGAAAGGAAAACTATAACTCTCATTGAGGCTACAAGAACTATGTTGGCAGATTCTGGTTTACCTCTGTCCTTTTGGGCAGAAGCTGTAAACACTGCTTGCTATGTTCAAAACAGAGTTTTAATCAACCCTAGACATCAAAAGACTGCTTATGAAATCTTGTTCAAAATCAAACCACTGATATCATTTTTCAAAATCTTTGGTTGCCCATGTTTCATTTTAAACCTCAAAGATTCCATTTCCAACTTTGCAGCTAAAGTAGATTGTGGATATGTTTTGGGATATTCTTCTACTGCCAAGGCCTATAAAGTGTTTAACACAAGGACTAGGACAATAGAGGAAACTCTGAATGTAAAGTTCAATGAACTTTCATCCTTAAAAATCCCAGCAAATCCTGCAGAATTGTTTGATTTATATAAATTCAAATTTGAAGATATCACTGTTAAAACTAACAATGCAGGTACACCACAGTCTCCACAACAAGATTACAGAAAATTGTGATTCCACAGTGTCACTGCAAAGTCTATTCTGCATCAGGGCAAGCAGATGTTCAAAACTCTGTCACAACTGAGTCAACCACTGTTGATCAGTCTTACCCTCAAACCACTGCCTCATCAAGTTCAACCACTGTTCAGTCATATGTTGACAAAAGTCCACTCTCAGTTGACAAGAGTCAATCCACCTCTACACCACTTGGGCCTATTCCCCCACTACCATTCCAAACATCTGTTGGCACTACAGAAGTGCAAACAGATGTTACAACAACATATGCCACAAAACTCTGTTCCTCACCTCAAAATGCCATAGTTCCCTACAAAGGAGATTTAATCTTCCTTAGAGCTCATCCACCAGATCAAATCATTGGCAACATCAGTGAAGGGGTGCTCACAAGAAGTCAATCCTCAAACATTTGTCTTTTTGCAGGCTTTCTATCTCTCACACAACCTTTCAAGTACCAAGAGGCACTGAAAGACAACAGTTGGGTAGAAGCCATGCAAGAAGAGCTCCTTTAGTTCAAAAGACAACAAGTATGGGAACTTGTACCATTGCCAAAGGATGTATGTCCAATTGGCACACAAAGGGTCTTCAAGAACAAAACAGATGAAAGGGGTATTGTTGTCAAGAATAAAGCCAGGCTTGTGGTTCAAGGCTTCAGACAAGAAGAAGGAATAGATTATGATGAAACCTTTGCTCCTGTAGCTAGGTTGGAAGCCATCAGACTTTCCCTAGCCTTTGCTGTCACCACAACATCAAGGTGTATCAGATGGATATCAAATGTGCATTCCTTTATGTCAAAATTCAGGAGAAAGTCTATGTATGTCAACCATCTGGGTTTGAAGACACATTCCATCCTGATCATGTCTACAAGCTCAACAAAGCTTTCTATGGCTTGAAACAAGCACCAAGGGCCTGGTATGAAACTCTTTCCACTTTTCTCCTATCCATTGGTTTCACAAGAGGTAAAATTGATAAAAACTTTATTTCTTAAATGGAAAGGAAAAGATTTAATGATTGTTCAAATATATGTGGATGACATCATTTTTGGGTCCACATGTAACAAAATGTGTGAAGAGTTTAGGAAACTCATGACAACAGAGTTTGAGATGAGTGACATGGGTGAACTTCAATGCTTTCTTGGTCTCCAAGTAAAGCAATTGCAAAATGGAACTTTTATTCATCAAAATAAGTATGTTAAAAATCTACTTGCAAAATTTGACATGAATGATTGTAAACCATGTAGTACACCCATGAGTACCACTAAGTTACTCACTGTTGATGGTAAAGATGAACTGGTTGACCAGACACATTATAGATGTATGATTGGGTCTTTATTGTACTTAACTGCATCTAGGCCAGACATTATGTTTGCCACCTGTGTCTGTGCAAGATCCCAGACATCACCTAGGAAGTCAAATCTTATAGCTGTGAAAAGGATATTCAGATACCTAAAAGGTGCTCCCACACTTGGTATCTGGTACCCTGCTAATGGGAATATTGAGCTTTCAGGTTACTTAGACAGTGATTTTGCTGGTTGTCAAACCACAAGGAAGTCCACATCAGGTGGGTGCCAATTCCTAGGCAATGCCTTGGTCTCTTGGCAAAGCAAAAAGCAAGCAGCTGTTTCAACATCCACTGCAGAGGCTGAATACATTGCTGTTGCAAGCTGTACAGCTCAACTTATGTGGCTTCAAAACCAGCTACTGGATTTTGGTATAACTGCTCTGAGGACTCCACTCATGTTGGACAGTCAAGCAGCTGAAAAATATCATCAAAAATCCAGTCTCTCACTAAACCACAAAGCACATTGACATCAGACACCACTTTATAAGAGACAGCTATGAAAAAAGTTTGATTTCTCTGCACCATGTTCCAACAGAGGATCAGTTGGCAGATGTGTTGACAAAAGCTTTAGACACATCTACCTTTGCAAACGTGATCTCTCGGATTGGTATGCTAAATATGGAATAAAACAAAAATGTTTTCATGAATAAAAGCATTAAAATGATGTCAGAAAATCAAAAATCCATCCTTAAAATTAGTTTTGGTTGAAAAATCTGTTTGAGGTCAAACAACCACTGTTTCATTGAGTGTATCATCTGTTGGTTGAAAAATCTGTTTCAAAACTCTGATCAGATAAAACAACCACTGTTGGTTGAAAAATCTGTTTCAAACATCTGATCAGATAAAACAACTGTTTTCACAAACATCTGTTGACTAGTCAACAGATGTTATAAACAACTGTCATCCACCATAACAGACCTTCCATGAGATGTTTGCCACGTATGCTCTCAAAAGCAGTGCTTTGGCCACATCAGCGGTTTCCACCTGAGACTATAAAAACCTTGTTTATCCCCAACAGTTGTTCCACTGTCTCATCGAATTCAAAATTCCAAAAACCGCTTTCTCTCAACCTTAAACCCTCATCAAAAATTCATCATCTTTCTTACTGAAATCCAAGACATGGATCTTCAATTGAAAGCTCCCCACAATTGCTTACCATATCTGACTAAAACAGATGTCAATCGTCACTTCCATTCCATCATTGACATATTAAATGAATGCAAATATTTGCCTCCTCTCACTTCCAGTTCCCTTATCTATGTTGACACTCTTCAAGAATTTTGGTTGAAAGCTGAAACCTTGTTCACTGACAAAAAGCTAACTTCCATAATTTCACAAATTGGAGATACACATGTCGTCATAACCCCCCAATCCATATCCACTACCTTCTCACTGAATGATCAAGCAGGTAAAGATTCTTTTGACAAAACTGAACTTCACACAGAGTTCATAGAGAGAGGCTATGAGGGTCAAATGACTGGGGCAACAATTTACAAAAAGTTTTTCCCCCCAGCCATGAAATTTTTCTTTCATACTTTACTCGTATGTCTCTCTGCCAAAACTACTTCTTTTAATGAAATCCCATTGAAAGTTCAGTACTTGGGATATGTCATTTTATCAAAAACTGATTACAATCTATCCCAAGGACTGTTTCAAGATTTGGTAGCAAATGTGAAAGGTGTCCAGTCTCGGTCAAACAATGCATTTTTAATATACCCAAGACTTTTAAGTGTTATCCTACAAAAGGTTTTACCTGAAAAGGATTATAAACAGGGTGAAGGCCTTCAAATGAACAGCCTATCCCAAGAAACTTTTACAAGAATGTTGGGTCCTAATACCCAAGAAAAACCTTCAAAAACAAAAGTTTCCAAAACACAAGCAAAGAGTGTTAAGAAAACAATTGTTGTGCAAACCTCTGTTGTTGAGCCCACTGCTCCTGGTGATCATGGCACTACATCCAGTGCTGTGAAACCCACACCAGCAACTTCCAAAAAGAACCATCCATCCACTAAGCCCAACAAAAAGCAACCCAAATAGGTGACTCTGGAAGATGAGATACCAGAGAAGAATCCTGTTGTATAACAAATGCAACAAACAACCTCTGTTGATACTTCCTCTCAACATATGGCAAAATCTCAACCCAGCAAAACTCCTCATGTATCCTCTCAAAAGGATCATGTTGTAAGCCAAGGGGACACACATCATGGAACATTTTATTCACTTGAACATTTGTTCACAAGTCCTTCTCCCAGGGCTAATACTCTTTTAACTCCACAACCTTCACCATCACATAATCCTCCTAATCCACCTACCATGCAACCATTGTTCGAAGCCATTGACAAGACTCAGGACTCAACCAGTTCCTCTCACCACCTATCAATGAGAGTGTACCTCAACAAGTGATTGGTCCTGAGAAAAGTCAAGTGGCTAGCCCACGAACAGATGAGGCTACACCTCTTGAGTTACATGTAACTCAAGGTGGTATTTCAAGTGAAGCAGCCACTACTGTTGTAGAGACCATGGTCTCACTTCAGGACAGTGGTTACATAGCTCAGACTTCCTTAAAGGCAACAACTGATGAGGCCACAAGAGTGCCCTCAATACCAGTTAGAAGTCCCCAGAACCAAGAAAAAGGGGCATCTGGTTTCTTTCCCATGGACACACCTCCTAGGACTGAACCAGTTACAACTACCACATCTGGTAGGAATCCAAATGATCCTATTAAGTTAGGTGATGGGTTAAGATACCAAGAATTGACGAAGAGAGTAAACTCCATTGAGTCATCTGTGACTGAGATCAAATCAGATATCAAGACAGTGATGCAAACTTTGGTTACCCTCACACAAAGTCAACCATCCACCCAAGAGATTGCTAGTGAGCTATGGAAGTCTGTAAATCCCATTATCATAGCTCATAGAAAACTAGCAGATCAAACCCAAGAAACCTACATGACAATGATCAGAAATATGGTTGATGCTAGGTTCAATGATACCAAAGCAGACATAAAGGCCATAAAAGATCATTTTTTGAAGACTACTGGCTCTGCCCCCACAACTATCTTAAGAGATGAGAATGACAATGAGTTCACTACAGATGATGCCAAAAAGGGGGAGAGTGGTAGAGACAGACTACCTAAGTTGGATCCATTTGGGGTTCCACCTTATCAAAAGGGTCAAAAGTCTGCTCAGAAGCCTGCACAAGAGTCTGCTTCCAAAACCACTGCTGAAGCTGCCAAAACTGACAGGCAAAGCAGGTTGATGAATCTGCAAATGTTGAAGCTGAAAAGGCTGCTCAGGCTAAACAAATCAGGGCTGAAACCTTGGAAACAAAAGCAGAGAACCTTTCCAAAAAGAAAGAGCTAGAACAGCATGAAAAGGACAATGTTGGTACTTCTAAAAGGAAGAAAAGGTCTGCTCAACATCTCAAACAGCCACCTTCAAGAACCAAAACCTCTGTTGTTGCTTCCACCAACACAACCACTGAACCAATTACCACAACAACCACCACATCCACCACCACTGCTTTAGCCCTGACCATAACATCCACACCATCATCTCCACCTCAAACATCTGTTGGTACTAAACAAGTGCCAACAGATGTTAACACACCTCAATCACCACCATCTCCAACCATCTTGTACAAAAGGAAAAGGAAATCCACCTTTGCTATACAAGATGAGAACATAGAAACCACACCACCACCATCATCGTCTCAACCCATTCCAGCCATTCCACTTCAATCTTTTTCACCACACACTTCACAATTTACATCCAAATCTTCCACCACCAAATCACCATCTTCCACAATTCCATTGGCTGCTCAGTATCCTCTTGAGCTTGACATGATCAAGGGGGAAATTCAATCCTTCTATAATATTGAGGATCCTTCACAGCTATCTTTTCCATCTCTTGCCAGTTTGAATAAACCTAAGCCCAAAAATGTTGATGAATACTTAAAGCAGAAGGTACAGCAAACGGATCTAATCATCAAAGAGAAATGCAAAGGAAAAGATGACAGGACTGCTCAGGGCATTCATTCAGCAGAACTTAGCAAGTTGAGAAGGATTGAGGATTTTGCTAAGGACCTGAGTAAGTCTATGTCTACCAAGCCCATCAGTGGTGAAATGGTTAAGTTGGTCAGAGAATCTCTTCTAGACCAAATTATGGCAGCCAAACCTTACAAAGCCAACTAGAAAACACTTCACTGGGTGGACCATTCAAGCTCTGAAAGAAGAATTACAAAGAATTGAAGAACTAAACAAACAAAACCAAAAGGCTTCTGTTCCTGATTTCAGAAAGGGCAAAGACCCTGTCAGAGCTTTGAGGTTCAAAAGAATGAGAGCTGAATTGGTTGAAGCTAACTTTGGTGAAATGAAATCTGTGTCAAAGTGGTCTGAGTTAAAGTTGGTTGAAACCTATAAGAAGCTGGAAGAATAAAGAAAGACTGATCCAACTCTTCCCAGAAAGCTAGTTTACCCTGATGATGAAGATGTTAGGAGATCTCATCAGACTCTTTCCTTTGAAAGCTTACTTCCTTCCTCTAATGTCTCCATTGCTGCTAGAAGACAACACAAAAGACAGAAGGAGTTGTCTGAAGAAGATCAGAAGAAGTTTGCTGACACATTTGTGAAAGAAGGGATCTTCAACCAAGTCCATTATTTTTCAGATCCCATCAGTGAAGAACTGAGAAAAATCATTGGGAGACCTCCATCACCAAACTCATCCAAAATAAAGTTGCAGACCAAAAACTCATCTGATTCAAAAATTCTAAAATGGAAGGTCAATAAAGCCAACCATGAATTGACTCTACTCAGATCAGATGGAAAGATTCAAAAGCTCAGCATGGATGATGCATACAGTCTGAATGCAAATGATCTCCAAGACTTCCTGGCTTTGGAACTTGAAAGGGATGCTGATGACTTATTCTTTTTTGACTTTGAATTACAATTGAAAGGTCAAATTAGAGAAAGTCTGATGAGGAATAAAGATCAGCAATAAAGATGAGTTTTGGCATCATCTGTTCTAGGGGGGATTGTTGGGTCTGCTGACCTGGAAAAGAACAGATGATTAAAAGCCAAAACATTCTAGACTTCTGATTATCTATAAAATAGTATTTGATTCAAGAATCCTCCCAAACGACTGATGATTCTAACTGCTGATACCAAACTACTGCTGGACAAAACTGTTGCTGATTGAAGAAACCACTGATGATCAAAGTACTGATGAAGAAACAAGACAAAGTGCTGATGAAGACACAAGGTCTGTTGGAGCCAACAGCACTTAGGCTCCAACAGATGTTCAAGACCAACAGAGTTTCTCTCATCAGCTGTTTACATATCAGAGGTTTAGGCAATGTAACAGTAGTTATTCATATCAGATGTTTTATGTTGTTATGTTAGTTAGCTGTCATTGTCTAGGTGACGTCAGTCTTAGGTCATCAGAGCTTTCGTTTGTCTATAAATAGAACAATGCTTGTACTGTTCTATTTGTCACTCTTACATTCTCTTACACAAACAAAGTTTCTGAGTGATCAGGCTGAGGGGGAGAGTTGTAATCTTATACTTGTAATCTGTGATAACTTTTGCATAGTATTTGATATGAAAACAATTATCCCATTTGTTATGAATTAAAGTTTACTATTCCGCTACACTTTCCATTATTATTCATTCATTTACTATTCCATTACTTAAACTTTCATAACAAATCAAACTCAGATCCTAACAAGTATGAAAGGCCTACCAAGCATCATTTAGGTTACCTGGCCAATCCTTTCGGTTTTGTCCTATGGTTTTCTCTAGGATTCTCTTGATCCTACGACTGGTATTCTCCACTTGACCACTCGTTTGTGGATGATAGGCTGTAGAAGTCCAATGGGTGACCCCATAACGCTTCAAAACCTTATCCATCTGATCATTACAGGAGTGGGTACCACGATCACTAATCAACGACTTAGGCGCACCGAACCGAGCAAACAACTTATTAAGAAATCTCACAACAACCCGTGCATCATTTATAGGTAAGGCTTGTGCCTCCACCCACTTCGACAAATAATCAACCGCAACAAGGATGTATCTATTCCCTCTAGAGACGGGGAATTGACCCATAAAATCGATGCCCCACATATCACAGATTTCAAGTATTTGAGGCATCTCATTTCGGGATGAGATACTACCGGCCCTCTGACAAGCGTCACAACGCTTCACGAACTCATAAGCATCCTTAAAGACGGTCGGCCAATAAAAACCCGCATCAAACACGCATTTAGCGGTATTGGTGGCTCCAAAATGACCACTAGCCCGACCCTCATGACACTCTCTAAGGATATCAATCGTTTCAGATCCAAACACACATCTTCTCATAACCTGATCTGCACCTAGCCTATACAAATACGGATCCTCCCAAAAGTAATACTTAGAATCGGCTATCAACTTCTTTTTCTCTTGCAAAGGTATTTTATCTCTAAACTCACCCGAGACTAAGTAATTTGCCATATCGGCATACCGGGGAAATCATTACACTTAGAATAAACCAAGGCCATCAAACTCTCATGAGGAAAATCATCCCTAATCCTCTCTTCCCAATAGGATCCGAATCCAAAAAATTTTTAAAAATAGGATCCGAATCCAAAATTTCGGATTATACAGTTTTCAGATATCCGAAAATCGGATAATCCAAAAATTCGGATAATACGGATACGGATTTTCGAATATTTTGGATTGGAATTCGGATTCGGATTTTTTTGAACACCCCTAGCTGTGTATCAAGGGTAACCAGATCCCCCTCATATCAGTTAATGGTGCATGCTTTGCCCTGCAAGACTTCGCACCTTGGAGCTCACTTTTTGTCACACTGAAACTCACTTTAGTTGTGAAATTCCTCTCTTCTACAACCAAGACACTCGAAATCATCGATGTTATTTTAGCAAACGATGTGAGATTTGCTGAAAGTGTCGCACCCATACTTGATTAGTAGTGATGTCCAACCTAACCTTAGTACACTTCGGTGGTCCACCCACGGTATCAAATGCTACATTCAACACCAATGTACAATTTGTAAACAATTTAATATTTTCTAGCATATTCATTTGCTTTATGACAAGTAATTGTCAAGTTCATAAGTAATTTCACCAAAATATGTCAATTGAATTGGTTAGTTACATTGATAACTTACACTAATTGAATTGTCACCACCATTATCTTATCAAACTCTTGGTCACCAGTAACTTGATCAATATATGAATGCCAATATTTAGATCCATATAATCATATCTCATCAATTATTTTTACATATAAAGTTGAATTTCACCAATTTTGCATATTCTCAACTCAATTCTTGAATACCAATTTTAACTCCATTGATTACAATTTTACTATCCTAATGTTGAGTTTGTAATTAAATTAACCAAAACTCAACTTTAGATCTTTAACATGTTCATTCTCATGTTGTACCTGGCTATCTAACATTTTTATTAGAGATCCGAATGTCACTTTTTTGGCTTACTTTGATGACCAACTTCTCATATCATAATTAAAAAAAAAAAAAAAAAAAAAAAAACACACACACACACACGCACACACACAAATGACCCTGAATTGCTGAAAGAGAAGTCAAGAAACAATCTTTATGCTTATGTCACGGCACAGAAGAACATGACGCCACAACTAAGGTATCGTTCGTTTCCCGGAATGGAATCCAGATGGAATTGGAATCGTCTCAAAATAAAGAAGTAATTGTAATTGAACAGATTTCGTTCCATTACATCCAGATTTCGTTTCATTTATGAAATGAACGCATCTAAATTCCAAAACAAATTACAATTACCGCGTGAACCCCAATTCCAATTCCATTACATTTCATGAAAAGAACGCTACCTAAGTGTGCACTTTGAGCATTCATTCCCATATCTGCAGTGCAATTTGGTTCGAATTTTGAAAGGTTAACTCTCTAATATAGAAGCACAATATTTATCAATCTCGAAAGTAAAACAGATTATACGGATAATATACAAGCGCTAGCAAAACCATTAAGGGGCTCTTTTTTCAATCTATATGTCGAATAGCAACCAACCAACTTTAAACTACATTAAAACGTCTTAGTTTCTGCAAATTACTTATACTACCTTCAGATTGCTGATCTTACAGATCTGATCACTTTGTTATGGGATGCTTCTTTAAAAGAGCTATTGGACTATCCCTCCGGTGCGTTTAGTATCAGGATGTTCCAGTTTTGGGCGTCTGTTAAAACAGGCAATAAAGGGTAAGCATTCATCGTAAATGTATATGACTGACCTCCATTGACGGATAACAGAGAAATAATTAGTCTAAACATATTTATTTGTAGAAAGGATTAATCTTTCGTAGAAACTAGAAACGATGAATCAGAGAGGATAAATCATTTGTAGAAAGAAATAATCTTTTGTCAGAACGATGACTCTTTAATATAAAAGATGAATCTCTTATAAAAAGGAGGAATCTTTTTTTAAAAAAAAAAAAAAAAAAAAACCTATAGCTATTTGCAAACATACTAGAAAAACAATAATCAAGAGTATTAGATAAATGATGCTCATTCATTTAAAAAAAAAAAGTTTGTTTAGCTTGCCATTTATGGGATGTTTGGTGTGCGTTTCTGAAATGATCATCCGATATTGTATTATCAGCTGTAATAAGAAGGGACTACAGAAAATAGTATTTTGATGTTCTAATAATCAGATGCAACAAGTCAATAAATAAAATGACCAAAAAATGATGTTTTTCGGTCACAAAGTTTAGGTTATGAGAAAAGGGTAGGCCAATAATATCTTACTTTATAGAAAAATAGTTTTGTGCCATGTATGGAACTAATTTTTAATAAAAAAATGTTGTATTTACTTTTGGGAAGTTCAAAGTACAACTAAGATCAAAGACAAATTTCATAATCATGATGGCTGGTGTTTTGAGGTCAAACATTAAATTTGAAAGTGAATATCTTTATTCTTTAATTGTTGGATAAGATTGTGATGTCTACATATTTAGAAAAGGGCATGTACCAAATGTGCTTTAAATAATCAAATATCAATCTATTAAAGCAAGAAAAGTCAGATTATCTACATATATGTTGACATGCAGAAAATGAAATATAAAATGGTTATATTTAATATTTAATAATTTAACTCGGGTTACCTTTTTAAGCGGTAACTTAGACGTTCCAGGCTTTTTTGAATGATCAAGTGGCTTCAATATCTCAAAAGAACACACCAAGGATTTATCAACACTCAATAGCGCCCCTGCGTTGTCAAACTCTCCCCCGTAATTTGGAGCCGAAAATATTGTCACGAGTCTTCGTTTAGCAAAAAACTCATATCCGTCCTCTACCACCTGAAGTTAAAAAGGGCCATAATATGGCTGATCAGAATCATGTACAGTGTTTATTAGAGGTGGCAAAATAGGTGTGTCGGTAACGGTTCAAAGACTATATTTAAGTTGAGTACAACTCAAGATTAAGCTACTTGACACTCAAGTAGACTTTCAATTTGAGCTTCAGTATTATTTGTATTCGCTGCGTATATACGCATAACTAATTCATACAAAGCGGACTCGAGTTTAACTCAGCGCACAAGAATCATTGATCATCATAACAAAGCATACATGTAAAATAAATCATGATAACTGAGTCAAGTCAATCTGAGCTCGATAGCATCAATTAACACATTGAGGCTCAACTAGACTCGGCACAATTGCACCTTTAATGTGGTTAACTGGTTAAGGGTTATATCCCTTATTTGACAACAAGCCTTTAACATCACCTGTTATAGTTGGCTTTAATGTGTCTTCGTAAAATAGAACTTTATTTTACACAGCAATCAGTCCTAAAAGAAACTGTGTTTTGGCATCATGCTACGCCGCTTCTTTATCATTTTTGAAACCATAATATCTGACGCATTTAGTACGACTAGTTGACATTTGAAAATACTCATACAAAGTGCCTCGTTTATGAACCAGACAAGTAAATTACCTGATGACCTCGGCAAATAAGGTCAAGATCATTCTTCTTTAAAAACTCAACAACTTTATCAGCTCCAAAAGTACATGAAACGCCGCGATCACTGTCAGACCAGCCCTCAATGGTGGGATCAGGATCCGACCACAATAAATCACAAAGAAGCCCGTTATCGGGGATCTCAGTTGGCCTCTCAATTTCCCTTATTTGTTTCAAATTCTCAAGTTCCGGGGAAAGACCACCATGCATGCAAAGAATCTTGTCATCAACTAATGCAGCAACGGGTAAACAATTGAAGCAATCTGTGAATATCTTCCAAAGACGGACATTAAATCTTCGTTTACATTCGTCATAAAAACCATAAATGCGGTTGATCTTGGCATCTTCGTGGTTTCCCCTTAAAAGGAACACTTTATCAGGATACCGTATCTTGTATGCAAGAAGCAAACATATGGTCTCCAAACTTTGCCTGCCTCGATCAACATAATCACCAAGAAATAGGTAGCTTTCAGAGGGGGGATACCCACCGTATTCAAAAAGCCTCAATAGGTCTAGGTATTGTCCATGTATATCACCTATCATAAAATGTAAACCCAACAGCATGATGTATGTGCAAAAAAAAAAATTAGAAAAATAGAAAAATGCTTCTTAACATTAAAATAGGCAGCATGTCTCTACTACAACAAGTCACAACAAAGAAAAAAAATCAGAGGATGCACTTGAATATCATATTTTATTCATCTGATTATTTTGCATTAACAGAAAACCGTCTGGTTATGCATGGTCATATCCATAGGATCACGTATACCGTATACACTGTACGCATCTCTATATCATCAACTTATGACAACCGATGTAAAACCTATGATTCTAAGGTATGTTGCAACCGTAACTTTCACCAGTTGGTATACATATATATACACACACACACACAAAAAGTTTCTATAACCACACATTTTCCATAAGTTTCTTGACACCACAAGCTAATAAGCAATAATCACTTATGATAACGTCAAGCTTTTGCTAAATGCTAGGCATGTAAGAACGCAATACCTAAATGCACACGCTACCCTTTTAAGAATCAGTTTAGTTGCAGCTAGTATCAAACACAATATCCAAAACTGATTACTGACCCACGCTAACCCGATTATCATAAACGAATTACCCAATATTGTAGTAGCCATAATAGCATAATCACTTTTAGAACAGACATCGAAACACCATAAGTCTTGATGTAACTACCTATAAATTCCTAGCACAGAAAATAACACCTTGCGTCCATACAGGCATGAAATAGCTAAAACTCGTCTTAAACATCTAAAAAGGGTCGCAAACTGAACTAAGATAAACCAACCTAACATTGCTAAACTTGGTTTTTTTCATAGTATGTGCCTCGTTTATCTCGGGCAGTTTCTTTTTAAGCGCCTAGGCGACAAGCTCACCCTTGGCAACTCGAGTATGCCTAGCGCCCTTCGACTACTGTGGTAAATACCCAAAAAAAAATCACAAACAAAACAATCACAACCATACCACAAACCAAATCAATTTATATGGATATATGCAAAGACCATCACTGCCATGAGAATATGAACAAACACATAAACCAATCATAAAATTAGGGCATAAATTCATCACAACATGTTCATACACAACCAAAGTTAGGGCACAAATCTAACCACAACCATCATCAAATAAACCATAAAAAAATTCACAAACAAAACAATCACAAGCATACCACAGATCCTAATAGGAGCATGAAGCTGCAAGAGATTAGGCTGAGAAAGAAAGATGTGTCTAGCGTTGACACAGAGCTGACGGATCTCTGACTCAGATAACTGGACCTGTTTGCCCCCTTTACCATCCAACAATCTCCTAATAATATCATCCAACACACCCTTTTCCATCATACCACCCTCCATAACAATCATACTCATTTCTGTATATCAAGAAAACACAAATAACATCAAAGACATCAACTTTATCACATAATATGAAAAGGGGTTGATCTAGTGGGTTAAAAGATTGGTGGGTTGTTGAAAAAGATTTGGTATGGTGGGTGTTGGTTGATCATCAAAGATCATGGTTTCCTATGAGCATGACGTCATCTTCAAGATGGGTGCTCTCTTCTCTTCTGTTCTGTTCTGTTCTTCAACACTTTGTGTGATTTCTTATTTTCTTATATATTTCTTGCCCCCTTTTAAGGTTTTCTTTTTTTTTTTTTTTTTTGGTATGGAGAATTTTGGATTGTGATTTGATATGGTCTAATGGTTATATATTTGTGCTATTTAAATAGATCTATAAAATTATTATATTATTATATTATAAATAACTTAAATGTTAATAGTAACCAAATTAATGGTTTTTGTCTTATTTTGATTTTTTATACAACACTTATTATATATAAATACATATGATTCTATAAGATTTAACATAATGGGGTTGTGGTAGACTGGTTTGTGGTGTATTTATCTTCTTTAAGGTCTTGGGTTTGAAACCCGTTTGTGTTTTTTTTTTACAACAATTATTTATGTACAAATATATATGATTCAATAATAGTTAACAAGATAGGTTAGTAGTGGAGTGGTTTGTGGTGCATGTGTGTGCTTTAAGGTCTTAGGTTTGAAACCCGTTTCAAACATGGGATTTTTTTTTCAACCCTTATTTATTTATGAATACATTTGATTCTATAATAATTAACAAAATGGCTTGGTGGTCGAGTGGTTTGTAGTGCATTTGTGTGGTTTGAGGTCTCCGGTTCGAAACCGGTTTGAAACATGGGTTTTTTTTACAAACACGTAATAAGTCACAACATGGCTTGGTGGTATAGTGGTTTAAGGCGCGCAAAACGCGCCTTGAAAACAAACTAGTTATTATTATTGTCATTATATTATCTATTAAAACAAAGACACATAAGCCACAAATGATAATCTTTAACATGAACTCTACACGTTCGCTAACAGACAAACTCCGCCCACCTTAAATCGCCCGGAAAAAGGGTTTCCAAACTGCCCAAAAAATGGTATGCCCACCCAAAAAATTAGCAAACTAATCGGCCAAAAAAATGGTATGCACCTATCTCTAACAAGATGAGACAAAGTCAGCCCACCAATGAAGAAAAAAATAAGTCACATCTCATGCCTACTTTATTTGACCATATATATTTATACACAAAAACCACCAGACTATATCGGAAAATTGTGGGTTCAACAAGAGGCAACCCAAGTGTTGTAATTTTAAGGCAGGTCTGGAACTTAATGGGCCGCGAGTATTTTTGTGAAGCCCATGCGAGAATAACCGTCACCTTAATGTTCGAGTATTTTTGTGAAGCCCACGCGAGAATAACAGTCACCTTAATGGTATCTTTATTGCCCACCAAACCCTCAACGAAACATGAGCTCCCGTGGTCGTTGCCCAATAGATGCGCCATATTTGGTTTGTATAAACTTTCAACTTGTATAACTTGCTAATTTAATTTACTCTTTTTTAGATTAGTTTCTAAATCTGAGTGTGGATAATATATAATCGAAATCAATTAATATTTCAGTGTACAAATCCAGATTAATACATTTTGTTAAAAGCAATTAGATGTGATTTCATATGGTTTTATATTTAAAAGTGATACGAACATTACATTAGATTAACACAACAACTTCTCTAATGTTATTTCAATGAGTGGAGTATAAGCAAAATCAAATCGCCTCAGGAAGATGTTGTGTTTGGCGTGTGATAAATACCAGCCACCTTAATGGTATCTTTATTGCCCACCAAACCCTCATCGAAACAGGAGCTCCCGCGGTCGTTGCCCAATAGATGCGCCATATTTGTTTTGTATAAACTTTCAACTTGTATAACTTGCTAATTTAATTCACTCTTTTTAAGATTAGTTTCTAAATCTGAGTGTGGATAATATATAATCGAAATCAATTAATATTTCAGTGTACAAATCCAGGTTTATACATTTTCTTAAAAGCAATTAGATGTGATATTATATGGTTTAATATTTAAAAGTGATACGAACATTACATAAGATTGACACAACAACTTCTCTAATGTTATTTCGATGAGTGGAGTATAAGCAAAATCACATCGCCTCAGGAAGAGGTTGTGTTTGGCGTGTGATAAATAACAGTCACCTTAATGGTATCTTTATTGCCCATCAAACCTTCAACGAAACAGGAGCTCCCGCGGTTGTTGCCCAACAGATGCGCCATATTTGGTTTGTATAAACTTTCAACTTGTATAACTTGCTAATTTAATTCACTATTTTTTAGATTAGTTTCTAAATCTAAGTGTGGATAATATATAATCGAAATCAATTAATATTTCAGTGTACAAATCCAGATTAATACATTTTGTTAAAAGCAATTAGATGTGATTTTATATGATTTTATATTTAAAAGTGATATGAACATTACATGAGATTGACACAACTTCTCTAATGTTATTTCAATGAGTGGAGTATAAGCAAAATCACATCGCCTCAGGAAAAGGTTGTGTTTGGCGTGTGATAAATAACAGTCACCTTAATGGTATCTTTATTGCCCACCAAACCCTCAACGAAACAGGAGCTCCCGTAGTCAACAGATGCGCCATATTTGGTTTGTATAAACTTTCAACCTGTATAACTTGCTAATTTAATTCACTCTTTTTTAGATTAGTTTCTAAATCTGAGTGTGGATAATATATAATCGAAATCAATTAATATTTCAGTGCACAAATCCAAATTAAAACATTTTGTTAAAAGCAATAAGATGTTATTTTATATGGTTTTATATTTAAAAGTGATACGAACATTACATGAGATTGACACAACAACTTCTCTAATGTTATTTCAATGAGTGGAGTATAAGCAAAATCACATCGCCTCGCCTCAGGAAGAGGTTGTGTTTGGCGTGTGATAAATAATAGTAACCTCAATGGTATCTTTATTGCCCACCAAACCCTCAACGAAACAGGAGTTCCCGTGGTCGTTGCCCAATAGATGCGTCATATTTGGTTTGTATAAATTTTCAACTTGTATAACTTGCTAATTTAATTCACTGTTTTTTAGATTAGTTTCTAAATATGAGTGTGGATAATATATAATCGAAATCAATTAATATTTCAGTGTACAAATCCAGATTAATACATTTTGTTAAAAGCAATTAGATGTGATTTTATATGGTTTTATATTTAAAAGTGATACGAACATTACATGAGATTGACACAACAACTTCTCTAATGTTATTTCAATGAGTGGAGTATAAGCAAAATCACATCGCCTCAGGAAGAGGTTGTGTTTGGCGTGTGATATGGATGCGTTGTTTTCGGTGGTGTTTTCGGGTGAGCGGAAGCCGTATAGCCCTGCAAAGTTCTTGTACAGGTGTGGAATATTGGATTTTGGGTATTTGGAATCATGTGATATTGGATTTACATGTGTTTTATATAAATGAAGATAGATAAAGTTGTGAAATTTGATAGGAACATGTTACATGCGGTGTGTTGAAGTGGGTCATATGTTTGTATTTTGATAGAAATATGTTTTTTTTTTTGGTAAAAATATGTTGTAGCTGTCTTAATCATGCTTTTTATGTTAACCGTGCTGGTAGTGGCCTACCCGTGAAGAATTTTGGTAATTCCCCGTCCCGCGTAAGTTTTGGTTTGTTAACATGACGCAAAAAGAAAACACGTGAGTGTAGTTTAGTATGGAAAGCGGTCAAGTTATCATACACAGTATAACAAAAATAAGAATGGTAAGAAGGATATAAAAAACACAATAGATCACGGTATGACACAATGAGCCACAAAATATAAAACAATGCCAAAAAAATACAACACAATGTTAAAGAAAAATGACACAATGATGAAAATAAGAAAAAGACACAATTTTACATAAAAGACACAATAATATAATGTAAATTCTAAAACCACAAGCTAAAAGTCCAAAAAAACAAAAACCTAAAAACTAAGATCATAAGGTTCGATGAGACGGTTCCAATACCGCTTGAATGAGTTTAATCGGAGTCCGTTTGATACCTCTCCTACAACTTCCTATTTTTTATTCATTTCGAATGTCCAACCACTAAGCACTAACTAGTTGCTTTTTCATTCTTTGTGTTTCTTCTTTCTTTTAATTTTCAAATTTTTTTTTGTTTTCTTTTTATAAGTCAAGTTTACAACACTATTGGAATTATCTTTTTTCTTTTTTTAAACGGCAAGAATTCTATAATTTATAGAACAAGGCCAGCATATGCGGTAAAAACCCAAAATACAAGTGCATCCACGGCTTCTTGAAGCAATTTTTCCTGAGATATTATTAATTCTTCTGGTGTAGCTATACTTATTGTTAATAGATCTGTAAGAGTATTATTCCGATAGATAATTCTTCTATAGATTTCATTAATATCCGAGGTCACTAGTTTATCCTCATCTATATGATAGATTGGTCTCAACTCAGGAGGAAGAACTGGTAATAGACACAAAACCATCCATTTTGGTTCTATATTTGTTCGAATAAAATGCTTAGCCAATTCCATGCGTCTAAGCAAAAAATCTTTTCTCCTTCCAACCTTTCCATCTTCCCATTCATTCCCTGTGGATTCCTCTTCCTCCAATTCTTTCCATTCTACCAATGAATAATCCATAATCATTCGTAAATCTAGGTTGGCTAGTTGTTGTCTGATAGAACCTCCCCCGATAGACATCTCTCGATTTCGAAATGTATCAAAGCTCTGAGTAGTGAAAAAAAGCAGGATCCTGTATTTCCACGGTTGAACTTCATATTCCAATAAACCCCGTAATTGTAAAAAACTGGGTTTGTTATCTATGGGCCTAGCAAAATAAAAATTGGGATAGGATCCCCCCCTCAAAATCGGACGTGAAAGTTTCCTTTCATCCGGCTAAAGTAAGTCAAATAAAGAAAAAAGAAAGGAGTTCTCGCTTTCATATTCTAGAAAACTCCAAGGATTCTATTACCCCGCGCTTCGCGGTGGGGCGCATCAGTTGAGCAATGACCGCGGGAGCTCCTATTTCGTTGAGGGTTTGGTTAGCATTAAAGATACCATTAAGATGACTGTTATTCTCGCGTGGGCTTCACAAAAATATTCGAACACTAAGGTGACAGTTATTCTCACATGGGCTTCACAAAAATACTCGCGGCCCATTAAGTTCCAGACCAGCCTTAAAATTACAACACTTGGGTTGCCTCTTGTTGAACCCAGAATTTTCCGATATAGGCTGGTGGTTTTTGTGTATAAATATGTGGTCAAATAAAGTAGGCATGAGATGTTGACTTATTTTTTTTCTTCATTGGTCGGCTGACTTTGTCTTATCTTGCCTGAGGTAGGTGCATACCATTTTTCTGGGCGATTAGTTTGCTAATTTGTTGGGCGGGCATACCATTTTTTGGGGTGGTTTGGAAAACCCTTTTCCTGGGCGATTTAAGGTGGACGGAGTTTCCCTGTTAGTGAATGTGTATAGTGCATGTTAAAGGTTATCATTTGTGAATTTATGTTAGCAATCGACACTGTAGAGGTGTCTTTATTTTAATAGATACTATAATATTTCAAAATGGGATGATTTGTAATATATATGTGTAGGTTTATGATATAAAATATTATGTTGGTGATATTTTTATAGGTTTATGGTAGTGAAAGTATTGATGGTGGGTATATAGACAAATTAAAGATGGTTGGTTGGAATAGTGGGTGCTTTCATACATAACTAGAGCTAGGTTGGTAAGGTTAAATGCTTTCTTTTCAAAAAAGATATTTTTGGTGTAATTTTTTGCAACTACTCCTAGGTTTTTTATTATGTATGCTGTGAGAGTTTGGTTGTTTATCCTCCCGGATACGTGTTGTGACTTTGGTTGTTATCGGCTTGACTTATTGAAAACTATAAAAGCGAATATCGACAACTGTCCTGATAATACCAATACCATCAAACGATGATGTTTGCTCATAATCGGTACATCACAATACTACAACGGTTACTGCACTTGCTATAACCTACAATATCAAAATAAAATATAACATTTATTTATATAAAAATGTTAAGAGATAATAATATAAGAAAAGTTAAAGCCATAAAAAAAACACATGACAAAATATTATTCCTAACTTTTGAGTTTTAATGTCTAATTTATAGGATTGTTAATATCAAACTAGTATTTTTTTTTTTTTGAACTATGATGACTATTAAGTAGTTAACTATAAATATGAATTTAAAACGGCTGCCGTGTGGATTCTCCCTTGCCTTAGCTCTGAAGGTAAACTTGCTGAAAAGTGAGATCTTTGGTGTAAATGTGGGGGACGAGCAGGTGGAGAGGATGGCTAGGGTGTTAAAATGTAAAAAGGGTAATTTACCATTTATTCATCTTGGTCTTCCGGTTGGGGATAATATGAGACGTATCAGAAATTTGAAACTAGTGATCGACAAATTCAAATCAAAGCTTTCATCATGGAAGGCTAGGTTGTTATCTTTCGCAGGAAGGTTTGTGCTAGTGAAATCAGTATTAGTCTCCTTACCAAATTACTACTTTTCACTTTTCAAAGGGCCAAAGGGGGTGATTAAAGTGTTAGAAGGGCTGCGGAGAAAATTTCTTTGGGGGTGGTTCGTCGGCCAACAATAAAATTAGTGGGTTGCGTGGGAAAAAATTCTTGAGCCAAAACGAGAAAGGGGTCTCGGTAGGGCTGTAAACGAACCAAACGAACAAGAACAAGGCCTTTGTTTGTTAAGGAATTAACGTGTTTGCGAACTGTTCACAAACACTTACCGAATAAGATTTTTTGTTCGTGTGCGTTTGTTAAGAAAATAACGTGTTCACGAACTGTTCATGAACACTTACCGAACAAGATTTTTGTTCGTGTTCGCTTGTATTTATTTGCTAAATTAGGTGTCGGCCAAAAACGAACACAAACAAACACAAATGAATCTAAACGAACACAAATAGGGATTACTGAACAAAATCGAGCACAAACTAGCACATAAATTATGAAAATTCGCATTTTTCATCGCTAACATTGTCTGCCCAGAATATACTAATCAAATTACCCAAATATACGTAACATAATCTTGATCACATAATGTCTTACAAAAACACAGAGGTATCATATTAAACTTGAAATCCTCGTTTAATCCACCAAAAATAACAGTTAATCAAAATAGTTAAAGTAATATTAAGATGTGATACACTAATATATGTTAAATAATCTACCACTGAGAAATTTGAAATACTTAAATTAAATATAAAAATTAAAAACCCTAATGAACTATCGAACAAAAACAAACATACACGAACACGTTACCGAACGTTCACGAACATAAACGAACGAACGCGACCTCTGTTCATGTTCATTTGTTTAGCTAAACGAACATATTTTTTTGTTTGTGTTCGTTCATTTATTAAACGAACGAACTTCCCGCCGAACAGTTCACAAACTGTTCGCCAAACGTTTGGTTTGTTTACAGCCCTAGGTCTCGGAGTTACAAGTATAGAAGATCTTTATATGGCGTTACTTACCAAGTGGTGGTGGCGTTATAAAAATGGGGTAGATCAACTATGGTGCAGAGTTGTGAAAGCAATTCATGGTGGTAGTTCAAGATATGGATTTGTGCCTTGCAAGAAGTCCTTACTAGGCATGTGGGAGACAATCGTATCACTGAAGAATGCGTTTGAGAAAAGAGGAATCGAAATCGAGACAAGGTTCAAATGTGAAATTGGGAAAGGAAACACAGTTGGGTTCTGGGATGAAAATTGGTGTTGTTTGGACATGTTGAGAAATAAGTTCTCGGAATTGTTTTTTCTATGCAGCAAAAAGAGGATTAAAGTGTTTGGGTGTATTAAGGAGGCCAATGGCGAGGTTACATGGGATCTAAAGTGGAAGAGACAGCCATCTGATGGTGTAGAAATGCAGCAGTGGACGGGGCTGTTGGGTATTCTTAATTCGGTTAAAATAAGTGAAAAAGAAGACAAATGGAGGTGGGTTGATGTGGCAGCGGTGAATGAATATTCGGTTAAAGTGGTTAGAGGGGCTTTGGGCTATGCTACTTTGAATGGGACAAGACAAGACGGCTTCGACTGGTGTAAAAAAGCAACTCCAAAGGTGACTTATTTCGTATGGAGAGCAATGGATAATTGTATTCCAACAGCTGAAACGCTATCTTGGAGGGGCATTCAAGTAGGTAACAGGATGTGCTGTAGATGTGGTCTTCAGCCCGAAACGACAGACCACATTTTTATAGAGTGCATTTGGGCTAGGGCGATTTGGTGGAACATTAGTCAATGGGTCAAGGTATGTTTGTCGAGTGATGCGTCGTCTATAGCCCAACTGATCACGAAATGCAAACCCCTGGATATGGATCGGAAGAAAAAAGATGCAATCTACGCCATTGTACTATTGGTGGTTTGGAAGCTGTGGATAAGTCGCAACCAAAAGGTGTTTCAAAATGTTAGTATAGCTACACCGCGAATGATGGAGGAGATAAAAGCGGAAACATATTGGTGGATGATTAAGAGAGCTAAACGTGCAGACCTAGATATGGCGAGGTGGTACGACTTTACGACTGTCGACAATGGAGGATAAGGGTCCTGTAAAGAGTGGGGGTGGGGTGTATTTTCGGCTTCTTCTATTTTGTCATTGGTTGTAATAATAATAATAATAATAACAATAATCATTTTGTCCGGTTATCCTTCGGATTCTGCCAGACAGGCGCAGTTCGGAAATTTTGGGGTGTGCGAGTTTTGGTGTAGAATGTGAGCCGGGTTGGGGTAGGGGCTAGTACCTAGTGTGAGTTTGGTGTGTATAAATTGCGCGTTTTTTATAGTGGTCTGGTGCTAGCCGTCTCGGTGTCACATTGTGGTTTCGTGTTTGGTTCCTTTCATGTCCAGGCTTGATTCTTGGGGGGATTATATATATATATATATATATATATATATATATATATATATATATATATATAGGGTAGGGATCATACGAGAACCAACTTTAGGGAGAGAACCAAAGAACCAATGTGAAGAGGGGGCATTATTGTAAATATATAGTTGAATTTAAAAAAACCCAACGGGTCATATACTGGTTAAAAAGATGCAGTCTTCAAAACCCTAGTTCATTGCATATCCCTCCATCTTCCACAACTGCCACTACCACCATGAATCCATCATCCTCTACAACCGCTACTACCGTCGATCGACCGCGTTACCATCCACTACAGCCACTACCACTGTCAATCCATCATCCTCTACAACCGCTACCACCGTCGATCGATCTCCTTACCACACCGTCATCTCTCTTGCTATGTGGTTTTAACCGTTAAACACTTAAACTGCGTGTTTATAAGGTTTATTATAACAAAAATTTGGTATAATAAGTTGAATTGTATAATTTTAGCCGTAAATTATTGAAGGAGTGATGGATGATGATAAGATGACAGAGAGGATGGTAGTTGATGGATTTGTTTCAGTGTCCTCTGCTCCTGTGTTCTGGAAGTTGAGGAAAACATTAGGTAATATAAGGTAATATGTGTTTTGAATGGTTTTGATTATAGTTAACTGATTTTGTGATTGATTTTGACTTTAATTAATGGTTTTAATATTATATGGTATACCTTTATTCATGATTGAAGAATCTATATAACATTTGACTATATTTATTTTACTTTCCTAATATTGGATTGTGTGTATTTTTCACGTAGGAGACATTCATAGAGTTGCAAGTATGCTATCTATAGCGTGATTCCTTTTCAATTTTTTTGGTATGATATACATTCTTTGTTTGATTAGCGTTCATTACGTTTGCAGTTAAGTCCCAGTGATTCTGTCATGGATGTGAGGCAATTTCTTCTTGATGCTCCTGAAACGTGCTTTTTTACTTGTTATGACTTATTATTGCACACTAAGGATGGGTCATCACATCATTTAGAAGATTACCATGAAATTTCTGAGGTTGCTGACATAACTTTTGGAGACTGTTCCTAGAGATGATTGCGGGTATATTACGCCCTTTTACTCCCGTTGAGAGCTATACGTCGATATTCTTTTAATGTTTTTTGGGGCTTATTAAATGAAAATATTGCAACACTTTAGGATGATAGATCTATCAGGACCTACAATGATTCTGACTTTAATTAATGGTTTTAATGTTTCGTGACCGGCAATATTTTGTGGCAGTTTGCTGGCTGATTTATATGGTAATGTTGAATTTAATGTTAATGCACATGTGCATTAAGGTTTAATTCTTGTTATCATTAAGGCCGTGCATAGTTTATATGGTAATGTTAAAATTAATATTAATGCACAAGTGCATTAAGGTTTAATTTTTGTTAATTTGGATCTGTTTAATTTGTTGCAGGTGTTTTACGACAACAAATGGATAGAATGCAGTTATCGTTGGGAATGGAGAGGTGACAAAGACGGAATTTATACAGTCCGGAAGGCAGAACAGTTGTTCGTCGATTGCGGGAGAAAGGGTAAAAAAAGTTGCCGGGTGCGATTGAGGAAGATGACACAATCGTTGATCAGGAAGTTTAAAAAGGTTGTTATTAATTGTTTAAGCAATTTAGACATGTATGCACATGTGCATATATGTATATGCACATGTGCATATATTTATATTTTTCATTTTAACTAATAAATGTTAATTGTTAGTTGTTTAAACAAACGAACAATGTTATAAATTTGATTAAGTATACGATGTTCATGTTGATAGATGAAAAAACAAAGAAGATGTTAGATGAGGCATCAATGAAGTATGAAGAATGCTTGAAGAAGATAAATAAAATGAGAAGAAGTTGAAAAGGGGGACAATATAGCAATAAAAGGGGACACTAGTGGTGGACATGAGTTTGTGAGATAATTAGAAGTTTGTAGGTAGGTGACCAGTGGTAACATGATTGGTTTGTAACATGGATATTTTTTTTTTGTTATCATTTGTTTTATTGTGTTGATGGTTTGGTAGAAACTACATGTATTTGTATATTAAAAATAGATGGGTACAAAAAAAACGTTTGTTGTTTGAAGGATGATGCATGCACTTATATATATTGTGGGTGGTCTTATATGGTAGTTGATAGGTTGATTATGTTTGTGAATATTATTTTAGCGTATGTATATTTTGGGTAGTCTTATAATTAAACCCCCCGCCACCTAAAAACCTAAACCCACCACCCACCCTACTATCACAATACATAATAAGTAAGCCATAAAGCTAAACCAATAAAAAAACCGAACTATATTAGTGAAATGCACATGTGCATGGAGTACACGTATCTTATATTATAGTTTTTATAAGGAGTTGTTTTAAGTTTATTCATGTTTGTTGTTCTACACATGTTTTATTTTTCGATTTATGTTATAATATGCATGACTAAACAAATTGACGAGTTCGAGTGTATTTTATATCTCACTTTGCGTCCATTTAATGATCATTGAATAAATTTTTCACTCCTTATATATCTGTATCGCGTCCATTTAATAATCATTTAAGTATGGTAATTGACAATTCATTCAAAAGTGCGATTTAAGAGTGAAATGCACATGTGCATACGGTGTATTTTTGTATATATAATAGCAAAATGCACATGTGCATCAGGGATGACGTCATATGACGTCATAACAGCCATTTTTTTATTTTTTTTTTATTTTTTTTATTTTTTTTCGAATTATTAATGCAAAATAATCATTTTGGTGTTTTTACTTTTTTTATTTTTTAATTTATTTAGGTTATATAATTTTTTTTATTATTTTTTTCTTTTTTGATGGAGGGGTTTTTGTAGGCACCCTTCATATTTACAAAAATGCCACCTGTTCACACTGGTTCTTTGGTTCTCTCCCTAAATGGTGGTTCTCAAATGATCCAAATCCTATATATATATATATATATATATATATAATTTTTGATATGGTCAGACAGTTTGGTTTTGGATCTTTGGTTTTAGACAGACTATATCACTGTCAAACTCATGGAGGAACGGGTCATTGATGGATATATGAGCTAGGTTCGGACATGCCAAGTGCACCTCACACGGAGTATAGTTTTGTTTTGAAACCTAATTCCATCTTAGATTGGCTGCAGATTGGTTAATTGGGTGGGGGAATTGGGTCGCAACTTAAGAGTTTTGGGGTGTGTGAGTTTTAGTGAGATATGTCTTGCTGAGAGGGTGGGGGTTAACATCATTGTGTGTGTCTTGGTGTGAGTTAGTGGGGTGCAAGCAAAGAATTATAGTTGGGTTGGTGTTAACCGCTTCGGCGGTACATAGTCGTTTCGCATATTATCTTCCTTTCGCGTTGTTTCTTTTGTTGGAGGGTATAATAATGCATGTCTGATTTAACTGGATTGGGATCTCGAGTTGGATAGAAATCTACTTGTAGATTGCAAGAGAAGTCAGGTATTCATTGTGATTTCATATCACAGCGAGGAAACAAAGGGTGCAGCGGCAAAGGGGATATTTTAGTATCAACCTAAAACGAGTTTATACAAATACTATATTCCACAGAGGATTATCAAGCGGTGTTGCATCAACCGGAAGGAAGAAAAGGGTTAAGAAGCTACATGGATCGAAACTCATTCAGGTTTCGGGTCACGGTAATTGTTTAAAGAAACAAACATATGGTAATAAACAGGTTTTCTTCGCAACAGACGATTGGCTTCTTAATGTTGTTTTTACTAATAAGTTTTTAACATTTAAAACATACATAATAAAAACCATATCTACTATATAAACTATTTAATTAAAATCTCGAAAACCCTTTGTTTCTTTTTCAGAATCTCGCTTGAAAGATCCTTTTTAACTGCATCAATGTTTCATAAATGTTGTTGTCGATTTGTAGTTGTCGAGTCAAGTAGTCTTCTATCTTGTCTCTTAAACCAGTTGGAGGTTCATGCAACACCATATCTAGCAGGCCAATGTTTGTCCATGATTGTTCCTTAACTGTTTCTTCCATCTTCTCTACTTCATTCCTAACATCTTTGTCTTTCCTCTTTTCTGTTAGTGACCAAGTGCTGAATATTG
Organism: Ambrosia artemisiifolia; assembly: GCA_032199755.1. NCBI lineage: Eukaryota > Viridiplantae > Streptophyta > Magnoliopsida > Asterales > Asteraceae > Ambrosia > Ambrosia artemisiifolia. Next base: position 35,229,988 of record CM063524.1, read on the forward strand.
ACTTAACGTCTGATGTATCAGCATAGTATGATCTGTTTGCCATTTTGGTAGATGAAGTTTAGAATATGTATTGTATGGAATTTATAGATAAATTTTAGGTTGGATATGAACATATTTATAGAAATAATTTTGAAAGATAATTAATTTCACGCGATATTTAGTATAATTATTTAAATCTTTGATTTGTACAATTGATACTTTATTATTTCGGCTTATCGTTTTCTAAAACATTCGTCCATTTATGTTTCACAAGTTGTATAGACTCTTCAGATGCTATAAACGTTTTGAAATTAAATAATCATTATAACAAAAGTTTTTTCGTTTAACAGGTTAACCCAAGTATAATAACTATACTACCCTATGACCTTTCATTTCACGCGTTTTAAATGTATAAATTAGTAAACACATTCCGAAGTTCATTATAAACCATCTTAACATTTACATTTCTGTCTTCATCAATAGCATCAATGGCAGCGCCAACTAATAACCAAGAAGATGAAATGAAGGAATTTGTTCTTAATCAAATTACAACACAGTACTATCAAGATTTGAATACTACAAGAGATTTGAAGATTTGTTTTGACAGTTTGCACTTGGGCACGTTTGACCGAGATGATGTACAACGGATTTTAAAGTCAATGCCTTTGACTGCTGTTCGTGATTTGTCGTTGTTGTACAATTAGAGGCCGGGAGTAAGGACGTAGAGTTTTTGGCAAAATTTAAAAATATACATGCACAACTTGAAGCTTCAATGGAATTGAAACTTAAGTTTATTAATTCCTTTAACTAGTTATGTATCTTGATGTTTAACGTTGATTATATTTATTTGTGTTTTTACTTTTGTATGTCTGTCAAGATTATATATGGTTTTTTATGTTTTGTGATGCTAAAGTGACTCGTATTAAATTTTATGTTTTATTCAACAGAGTTTTAATCCGTCTGTAGATTTATATTTTCCTTTGTTGTAACAGTTCTAGTTATTAAACATCTTATCAGTATTATTAACTGGTAGTGTGAAGGGAACAGAGGTTATGAAATACAGTTTTTCTTTTAATAGTAGATCGACTATTTAATTTGGGGTTTACTAAACAGACCATAACAGTTGGTCTGTTTATGTTTTTTTATATTTTGGGTAGTAATAATAACTGTTATAAAAAAAATAAATAGATGGTACTGATGCATGTTGGTTTTCAATAAAAACTTAACTTCTTTTCAAAAAGAGCAAATCCCGAGAGATATGCTAAGAGTGGTGATGAAAAGATGAGTAAGTTAGGAAAACAGTTTAAGCACTTCAAAAGTTTTAAATTTATAGTTTAAAATGATAGCTGCTTCAATATTCTAAACTCAGCACAACAGGCAAGCGGGCCTATCGTGTATAGTATAGAAATATGCAAGTACCGAGTATCGAATCCGTGGACACGATTTTTCCTACTCAGCTTCCTAAAATTACTTTCTAATTAGACTTTTTAATGACGTGGAGAAAAAGTAAAATAAAAAGAGAGATGTAAATTTTTAAAAGAAATCAATGACAAAACAATGGTGTTGCTTCGGGATTCTAAAAAGACTTTTTAATGACGTGGAGAAAAAGTAAAATAAAAAGAGAGATGTAAACTTTTAAAAGAAATCAATGACAAAACAATGGTGTTGCTTCGGGATCAGATGAGACCTGGTATGAAAAATAGTTATCTTTATTTTAAGTGGTGTGTTTGAGCTGCGCACTTATGCTTAACTTAGAATTGCAACAGCATTTTCTAGAGGTGACTGTTATCGCAAAAGCTGTACAAACAACATTGTTCTTAAGGTTATTTTGAGGGTCTCCCGAACTGGTAAGCTCACCTCTCAACACTGAAAATAAAGTGACCCGAGACTGTGTCGACTCAACCCCGAATTACCCGCCTCCCAATGTTGTGATATAGACATCTAACCATTTAAACTTTTATGAATAATTTACCAGTGGCCGGAGCATGACCAAATAAATTACCACCTAATATCATAAAAGGGTCGTGACCAACCGGCACACGTGCACCTTTTACTTGGTTTAATTAATTTATCAAAAAGTGAGTGTTCTATTATTAACTGTGCGGCAGTATAATAATGACAGAAAATAAAGACCGTTTTCTATCAACACGGGTTCATCAAGACTTAAACTGCGCCAAGGCTATCACATAGACAATGAAGCCAAGTCACAAGAATAAAGCTTGACTTATCACTAGGACCAAGTATATAGACCGTACCGACCCTAAGTGAGATTTTGATAGTAGAGGATTAAGCCACAAAGTATGTGTATTGCTACCCACAAATGGGCTAATCACTACTCGCGGGATTAGGTTAGCTCACAAGTGCGTGGGTTGTTACACACCACGGCTACACTCATGAGTCCTCCCACTTCCTATCAAAACACCCACAAGAACAAAGACGATGTGATTTATTAATTAGACCATTAAACAAAGTTTAAATTAGTTAGAATTATTAAGAACACAAAACACCACTTGAAAATAAAAAGATAAACTATATTGATTCATACCAAGTTTCCATCATCACCCTAGCAACACCAACCGAAATCTAGCCTAGCATGGTGAATACAACAAGCTCACAAGGTTGGGTTTGTGTACAAAACATCATGAAGGTGATAAGAAGATTTCTAAAGGATTTGGGTGGTTTTGGTGATTCCTCTCTCTCTCTCAAGGTGTTTATGGAGTGATCCCAGGCTCCAAAGGACACCAAAGATCCTCAAAGAAGGCAGAAACACTCTGGAGAAGTGTGTGGTTTCGAGTGAGAAGGGATGCTTCAAAATGTGGGGTGGAGGTCTCTATTTATAGGCATTTCAGCTCAAGCACGCCCTCGACATCAAGTTGGCACGCCCGTGCAAGACATCAGGTACGTTTGCAGAGTCCTTGCATGCAGTCTTGTCTGTCCTGGAGGCTTGCACGCCCGTGCCAAAGAAGTTGGCATGCCTGTGCATGTTCATAAATGCAACCGTCTTGTCAGTCTTGGTCGGTTTTTGCCTTGGAAAACACGCTGGAGTAAAGCACGGCCGTGCCATACACCTGAGCACGCCCATGCACCTTCTGAAACACTGAAATTGACCTCGTTTGACTTGGAAATGTTGACTTGTTGACCCGGGAGGGTGGCACGACTGGGGCACGGCCGTGCCATATCTGGCAGATCTTCGAAGTCTTCAAATCTTTGTCCGTTTTGTGCCGTTTTGTGTGGTTTTCACTTCTTTTTATCACCGGACCTTTGAACCTGCAATTATCAACAAAGAAACATAAATCCAGACAAAACAGAGATAAAAGCGTGATTTTAGGGGTAATACGGGTGATAATCATAAGTGAAAACATATCAATTTTAGGGGTAATACAGGTGATAATCATAACATACAAAATATAAGAACTATGAACAAAGATTAGAGGAAGATTTAGAGAGGGATAGAATAAAGAAGTCTTATTCATTGAGTGTGTATGATACAATATATAAGAGCCACTATTTATAGGCTATACAATTAATACAAACATAATGAATAGATGTAGGTTATGCATGTGGAGAGTCACCACATTATTGGTGCATTCATAATAGTTTATACTCTATTTGTATGTTTATTTTAAATGGTTCTGGTTTATGTTTATATCCTATAAGATGGATATGTTGGGTGACTTAAGGTTTATGCTAATTGTATAGTTCAAATTTCTAATTTTTTGTATGGTTGATACTTGATAGCACCTACCTACAGTGTATCCATAGTATGCAATTTTTAACCATTTAGATAGGAATGTGTCATTTGTCAAATTGCTAAAATCAGTTGTTTCAGTTTGCCTCACTTCTTAATTAGTTGTGATCAATGTAGGTTATGCAACACATTATTTCACAGGTTTGGCTCATTATCTTGAAAATCCTGTTAATTACAGGAGTAAGGAAACACCATTTTAGTTTTGGTATAGGTATATAATTTTGATAGAAAGCTAATTGAAGGGATAGGGAGCCTAATCCAAGCGGAGGAGACGTCCCTATCCCCATAAGTCAGTTTCCCCGCGCCAGTCAGTGGCGCGAGGAACCGTCAGCGCGCAGCTAGCAACATATGCAGGGAAGCGCGCAAAGACAAAACTGATAAGCAATAACAACACCTGATAAGCGCGTACCGTCACGCGCGGAATCTTCCCCCAACACCTTTTGTACGAGGTACAGAAGACAACAAAAGGAAGATTCACAAGGATCGTTGACAGTGTACGCGCCAATGACGAAGCGACAGGTGGCAGAAGTGGTCCAACAACTATAGACAAGGACAGCAGCATGGCTGTAGCCATGCTTCCACCATACCAGTGTCTACAGTGACAGCAGACATCCCTTACTGATGTCAGAAGCATGGTCAACGACTGTAGCAAGGACAGGGGCGCCGTCCGCCAACCACAGTATGCCACGTGTCCGCCTCGAGCAGCAACCATGCTGCCAAATGACGTCATGAATAGTATCAGTATTTTCCCGCCAATTCTAGGGAAGACTTTGGACTTGGGCCTGGACCAAGCCCAATGAAGAATTGCTCCTCATGGACTCCACGACTAAGCCCATGAGTTCTCCTATAAATAGAAGAAGACTTCTCCTTGCCAAATGATCCGAAAATAATCGCTTGTAGCCTAGAATACTCTCTCTTGTAACTCTTTGTATTCTCATATTAATAACACTCCGGCTACTTACAGTGGACGTAGGTCATTACTCGACCGAACCACTTACATCTTGTGTTCTTACTTACTTTCATCACACACTTACACTCACCATCGTCACCGGGGTTTAACCATACGGTTTGGGTAAAGGATTAACCCTGACGAACATAAGTATTAACCCCACGTAGATTACTCGTAATCCCCGTGATACTTATTGTTTCTTCATTGGCGCCATCCAACGGTTAGAACTGCTTTTTTACTCATCTTTTCAACCCACCCATGGCTGAACCCAACCCTACTGCTGCTGTCATAAACCGCTCCGGAGAAGGGGACACCCAACTCCCGGAGAACCAGGTAACACCACCCACTATCGTCAAGAAACCCACCTCAAGGCTCGAAAGGCCAGACGTTGAGGTCCGGGATGTCGACTCTGACGACGACAGCAGTGCTAGCTCTGAGGAGGACCTCGATCAGTGGCTCCTCCGTGAGAACACAAAAAACGCTGCAATTTACCAACGTAAACTCTTGCAGCAAGCCAAGAAAAAGGGCAAGGCCCTCACCTATGATACCCCATCCAAAAAGGGGAACAAGGATAAGGACTCAACAGTCCCAGGCGCTGGTCTAGCGGGGAACTCGGCGGAGACGCCAGAGTTCGGGGCTACGCGAAGCACCGGGCAGAACCTGATGGTTATGAGTCCTCCAGTAGCGACTCGGGCTACAAAGGAAAGAAACACGATCATCGCTCGCGCCACAATGACGAGGATGATGACTTGGTCAAACCATTCAGGCCAAAGGCTTTCGCTGAAAAGTCAAAATTCGTCGCTCGTATAGCGACAGCAAGAATACCAAGGAAAGCCAAACTTCCTAGCAGCATCGGTAGATACGATGGCCTGCGTGACCCTGATGACCATGTGCATGACTTTGAGTGCGCATGTATGTCAGTGGACTGGCCTGTACAGGTTTGGTGCCACTTATTCGCCCAAACTCTGACGGGCGCAGCAAGAGTCTGGTTCGATAACCTCCCCGCGGGGAGCGTTAAAGATTTCGATGATCTTACCGACAAGTTTGGTAGTCATTTCTCGCACCTGTGCAAGCACAAGAAAGACAAGACGCACATTCTGTTGTGCCGCAGAAACGATCATGAGTCCATCGAGGACTTCATCGTTCGATTCAACAAGGAGGCCTTGCAAATAGGCTGCGGGGAGGAGCTCACACGGGCAGCGTTCATACATAATGTGCGCAGCCCGGAGCTAATGAAGTGCCTCACAGGCAAAGATGGTATTCCGGAGTCCTGGGACGAACTCATCCACTCCGCCAAGATATATGCCTCATCGGAGAAATCCTTCAACCAGACGCATAGTTTCCAACCGCAACACCATAATAATAATAAAAATATAAACAAATCTGTCTGGAGCCGCATCTCTGGCACCACGGACGAGGGGAAGTACTCCCCAGCCGGAGATGCCCGCCAGATAATCAGCCCCAAGCAAACGCGGGACCAGCGTGGTCACTCCAAGAAAAACCACGACTGGACCCCGCTAACAAAGACACCATCTCAAGTTCTGAAAACCGAACAGGTCACGTTAAAAGCACCCGCTCCCTTGGGCAAATGAAGACATGCGGACCGAAGCAAGTTCTGTGAGTACCACAATGACTTCGGTCACCTCACAGACAATTGTTACACCTTGAAGATGGAAATCGAAACAGCGCTGAAGTCGGGTCAGCTCGGTCACTTGGTCAAAAACGTTCACCGCACTGGCAAGAGTCAGGCGGGCGAAGAGAATCAAGAGGAAGGATCACGGAAAAAGATTCGTGATCTCAACACTCACGCCGCCACATTGATTCCTCGCCACCACTGCAACATGACAAAGAAAGGCAAAAGCGCACATCATGGAAAGCGCGCCCGGGCACAACCACTAAACGATTCATGGAAGGAGGCTGATGTCCTCATGCCCAAGATCAGGGGCGGCGCCTCTTGCACCGCTCCTCTTGTCATTACCGCTATCTTCGGACATTATCGCACGCGGTATATGTTCCTAGATGGCGGCAGCAGCACAGACATCATGTATGAGCAATGTTTTCAACAGCTAGACGCAGAAGACAAAGCAAAGCTCGTACCCGTCAACGAACCAATTTCCGGCTTCATTCATGAAACCATCATGCCGCGGGGCATGCTCTCCCTGCCAGTAACCTGGTCTGATGGCACCCATGAGCGGACGGAGATATGCGACTTCATGGTCCTGCCGGCCAACTCCAATCACGATATACTTTTGGGACGGGAGGGCATCGCGCGCTTCAATGCCAATGCTTCAACGGCGCACGCGATGGTTGGATTCCCAACCAAAACCGGCATCGCCTTCATCAGAGGCAACAAGGACTGTCACACCACAGAAACCGCCAAACCGCCAAAAATGGTGAAGACTGACACCCGCACCGAGCCGGAAAAATGGGTTCTCAACCCTAAATTTCCGGAGCAAACGGTGATCATTGGCCATGAAATCTCCGAGACCATTCGGAATCATCTGAAGCAGCTTCTAATCAGCAACATCGATGTGTTCACGTGGCAACCAGCTGACATGGTTGGCGTCCCACGCGACTTAGCGGAACATAGACTCAACGTCTACCGCTCGGTGGAACCAATAGTACAAAAGAAGCGCAGCATGGGCCCGGAGAAAACAAAGGCCATGAACGAACAAGTCACCGAGCTGCTCAATCCGGGTATACTTCGCCCGATCAATTCTTACCTATCCTTACTTCCCAAAGCGTCTGATAGATAGTAAGTCTTTCCTTTCACAAACGGTATTCGAAGTTATAATATACAAACTTATTGAGTGTAAACTTTCGATTCCACTTGAAATAAAACATCTACTATGCTTTAGCACTTGGTAAGAAGAATATAGAATGCAGAAAGCTATGGCATTATGTTATATTGTTTTCTACTAGACTTTTAGTACTGAAAATAGAAAATGCATTTACTAGGCAATTAAGATAGACAATTAAGAATATGAATCCAATTCATATAGTATCTTTTTTAAAATGTTGTATAATATTTTATTATTGTGTAGATCTGTTGCAGGTTTACTTATCAATGATGTTGCTACTATAACTTGAAGTGGCCTACTAGGGAAATGGCGCTGAAATAGCCGCATCAGACGATGTAACAACGCATCAGATGACGTAACAGCCGCAGCAGCATCAGAAATAGCGTTGAAACAACGCTGAAATGGGGCTGAAATAGCCGCATCAGACGATGTAACAGCCGCAGCAGCATCATACGTGTTTAACTGTGAATGTTTATCGATTGAATGAATTTCTAATTGGTAAGACGAAAGAAGACGCTTCACTACCCAAAGGTTTGTTTTTATTTTTTTTTTCTTGTGCAAGAAAGCTATTATGGGTGTTTTTTAGTTGACTTTATGTTCGTTGTACCACTTTCATCAACTATTAGTTATATCTTAACCAACTGACTTTAAAATTAATTGCAGGCTGACTTTTGCATCTGACAACTTTTATTCAGACAAGCACATAATGGAAAGATTTCTTCATGCAGGGCGGTTTTCTATAGCTTCAGTATATCCTCCAATTTCTTTTCCTCCTCCACATTTCATTGTTTACCCATTTTTTTTATGGAAAACGTATATTGAATATGGAAATGAGTTCAAGCACATAAGTTGAAATAAGACATGTCAAGCACTTAAGGTGTATGTACGCTACATATGGATTTTGATATCTTCTATTAACCAAGGTTGCAAAAGGCGCTAGGCGCTAGGCGGGCGGTGAGGTCCAGCCTAGGGACTAGTCGGGACTAGGCGGGACTAGGCGAAAATTAGGCGGAATTAGGCGTTTTGGTATTTTATACGTATTTTATATATATACACACAAATTTAGGTGTTTTTAAAAAAATATGTAAAGATATATATATATAGTATAATGTTTATTTTTTTACTTTTATGTATAAATGTACAAGTTTAAGGACTAAATGTGAACTTCTGAAGATAGAGGGGGTTAAAAGTTAAAAAACACAAACTAGTTTTAGACTTTTTAGGTAAAATTTGAAAGATAGAGGGGTTAAAATGTAAAAGGTTTAAACTTATTAAACCCTACACACATAATCAGCAGCCACAACACCTTTCCATCTTTCTTCTTCCATGTTCTCTTCTTCACCTTCTCCAGCAACACCTCCTCCACAGTCGTCGGAATTCGTCGCCGGAATTCGCCTAGGACCGCCTACAACCGCCTACAACCGCCTACGACCGCCCAGGACCCGCCTAATGCCCAAAACGCCCAGAAATCCGACTAGGGCTTATTTCCGATATTAGCTTCAGCCTAGCGCCTAGGCGCCGCCTAGGCGGCCGCCTAGGCCGCCTTCTGCAACCTTGCTATTAACCAATGTTTTTGTAAATTTTAAGTTTTAATTGATTAAATATGAATATGGGCAAGTTCTCTTGTGTAACATATTTTATGTTTGTGGCTATTCATATCTTGATACAGTTGTAATGTAAGGTCTGTTTAATAAGGACTGTTTTAGAAACTCTGGATTCATGAGCGGGTCTGTTTACTAAGGTCTGTTTAATAAGGCTTGTTTAGTAAGGTCTGTTTAAAACATATAGATAGTTCACTTGATCATGAATTTGTAAGGTATGTTTACTAAGGTCTGTTCGAGATGTTAGACATGTTCACTTGATCAGATGTTAAACATGTTCTTTTGATCAACTTAAAATATTTAAGAAAATTTGTGGGCCATTCATTAATATATTTAATCTAACATCTGTTAGTACGTCAAAGATTAAAATATTAATATATCTTACATCTGTTATTACATCAAAGCTTCAAATATTAATATATCTTACATATGTGGGCCATTAATTGAATGTTGTTTCCTATGCTTTGGATAGTGTTATAGTGGTTTGGGTGGATGTTAAGAGCATTCATATCAGCTCCTCCATAATGGCGTGAGTGTGATCTCTATATTATATACAGTGGGTATAAGAGCATTCTCATTTGGGGAACCAAATGTATGTGAGTGTGTCCACCAAATTATATGGGGTGGGTGTAAGTGGTTGTGAGTGGAGGAAAGAGAAAATATTTGATGGAAACACTTTTCACCCCTATATTTGAAAAGCTACTGTTCACCCCTAAAAATATTTTAATATTTTTAGAAGTGGTTGTGAGTAAGGAGATAGAAAATATAATGATAAAAGTATAATGATAAAAGTATGAAAAATTATTATTATTTTAAAAAGAAGAGAGAAAATTTTAGGGTGAAATAGTATTTTTTAGTGTAATTTGATGGAAGAGATGAGAATGCTCTAAGAGCACTCACATCCCATCCACCAAATGTATGTGAGTGTGTCCACCAAATTATATGGGGTGAGTGTAAGTGGTTGTGAGTGGAGGGGAGAGAAAATATTTTGTGAAAACACTTGTTGGATCAGTGGCTTAGTTTATGAACACTTATGTGTTATCAGATTATATATGAGTTATTTAAGCAGCGGAATTACAAGTGTTCAAAGGTCTAAAAGATCACTTTGAAGAGGAGTTATTACTCCCCTTTGACTGAACAATAAATGAGAAACAATAAATACAGTTAAGTGTAAAGCAGTAAAGCAATTTATGTTTCTCAGATGTGAAATGGAATTATAAGTTTTAAAGCCCGAAGGATTTCAATTTAGATCAAAGATATTACACAAAATCACATATCTAAAATAGATGAACAAACTCATCTATTTATAGACTAATGTACTAAACTGTAGTCTGAAGTAATCTAAGATATTTAACAAAGATATTATACTAAGATAAGCTTATAACAGTCTGTACATTGGAACTTGAAATCTAGACTTTAACAAAACAATATAATAAGGAAACTGCTGATCTTCAGTCGGTTAGAAGCTTCTGATGCAAAGTGCTGATGAGTGACAAACTGCTGATGAGCAGTTTGTCTTCAGCAGTTCTTCAGTGAAATGTCTGGTTAGACTTCAGAACTTCTGATGAGTTTACTCTTCAGTAATTTGGTGTTTGTTCTTCAGCACTTCTTCATTTGTTCTTCAGCAGTTCTATACTTAGGCAGATATGAATTGGACTAAGGTTATCAAAAGGTGGTTTCTTCAATCCTCTTTGTCCCAACAACACTGTTTCACCCTAAATATGAAAAGCTATTGTTCACCCATATATATATTTTAATATTTTTGTAAGTAGTTGTGAGTGAGGAGAGAGAAAATGTAATGATAAAAGTATGATTATTTTAATTAGGAGAGAGAAGATTTAGGGGTGAAGTAGTGATTTTTAGTGTAATTTGATGGAGGAGATTTGGTGGATGAGTTGTGAATGCTCTAAGTGGTTGTGAGTAGAGAGAGATAAAATATTTGGAGGACACAATGTCCACTAGCAAATTTGGAGGAGACATTGTTCATTCTCTATAATTTTTTAATATTTTTTTAAAAGTGGTTGTGAGTACAGGAGAGAGAATAGGTAATGATAAAAGTATAGAATAAGTACTATTAAATAGAAAATGAGAGAAAGATAATGATTTTTAGTGTAATTACAGAGATCGAGATAGAGCAGCTATTGTGAATACTCTAATATAAGACCGGAGGGAATGGGGTGGGAGAGGAGGGGCGGGAGCCCATTCCCGGGCTGGAACACCGCCCCCTAGGGGCGGGAAAGGAGGGGCGGGGAGGGTGGGCGGTGAGTTGTTGCCGGGCGGGAGGGGGAGAGGGGTGAGGTGGCTTGTTTTGATTGGGGGTTGTTTATTTGACCGTTTGAATAAAAAAAAATTTAAAAGTTTTATTACCGTTTGAATGTAACGGTAAAAAAAAAACAAATATATTAACCCCATTTTATTAAAAAACACCCACTACACTTCACCACAACCTCCAATCTTCTCAAATTTTATACCCTTCTTCACCAAATTTTATACATTTCTTCTCAAATTTTATACCCTTCTTCACAAAATTTTAAAAATATGAACCCATACAACAGAGGCTATGACCCGAACAACCCATTCAACTACGTCCCGAACCCGAATACGCCACCGGTTCGTCCCGTGCCAAACCGTCCACCCTATCCATCACATTGTCCCGACTACGCGGGTTACGCGGGTTATATTAGTGGACAGATTTTTCCAAATTTTCCCTTTAACGATTCCCCCGTTCCTAATATTTCTTCACAACAACTCGTACACATAACACCACCGGATAGCATACCCGAAACACAACTAGAAAATGTTGGGGGTTCATCGTCCGGTAAAAAACAACCCGGTAAAAGAACTCACAAAAAGAAGACGCCGGCGGAGAAGGCGTTGGCCGCCGCCAACCGCCAACCTCAAAAGTGGACACCCCCCGAAGAGGTTGCCCTTACGCGAGCATGGATAAGTGAGTCGGAAAACGCGGTTGAAGGTATTTGTAACATTTTTTTTCAGACATTATTTTTTTAGACATTATATTTTTTTTTTAAATTACATATGACTAACGGTGTATGTATTTTCTTTTTGTGTAGGAAATAATTGCCAGAGAGAAAACTTTTGGGACGACATAAACAACGCGTTCCATAACTTGATGGGTCGAGAGACGTATCGATTTAACGAGAGTCTCTCGTCTAAGTGGACGGAGATAAACAGGGCGATGAACGCCTTCAAGTGTTTTTATTATCACGCTAGAAATTATCCAAGAAGCGGTGAAACGGACGGCGACTACCTAACTAATGCCCTAAAAGCTTATCGTGATGACAAGGGCTTGGATTTCAAGTTTTTGCACTGTTGGGAGATCGCGAAGAACCATTCAAAATGGGCGGACGTTCCCCCTGCTTCCGAATCGTCCAAAAGGACAAAAACAAATTTATCTCATAACAGATCGGGTGCACGTGATGTTGACGACGCAGTTAACTTAGATGATGATGACGAATTCGAGGAGGAGTTGAGTCGCCCACCCGGTCGAGACAAGTCTAAAAAGAGGGCGCATAAGTCCCCTGCTTCGGGTTCGGCATTGGGATCGGGCAAAGGTACTTACAGCGATGACTTGTCCGACATACATGACACACTCGTCCAATTCAACACGATTCAACTACAGAAGCTCGAGGAGAAAAAAACCATTCGCCAAGTCTTTGAAAAAAGGTTGACTATGAAAGAACAGCGCGAAAAGCGCGAAGATTTGAAATTTCTCGCGATGAACACCGATAATATGGACGGTCCAGAGTTAGAGGCAACGCTACAAATGAAGCGCGAGATCATGGAAAAATGTAATATTAAGTGATTTGTTATTTTTTAGGTTTTTATTTTTTTTTTTTCGTTTTTTTTATGTTTATTTTTTATGTTTTTTTTAATTTTCTAGGTTTTAATCTTAATTATTATGAATTTTAATTTAGTTTTTAATTATAAAAGTTATTTTTATTACTTAAAAAAAACAATAAAAGAAATAAAAAATGCCACATGTCACTTCCCCCCACTCTTCCCCCCCCCCCCCCTTCCACTCCCCACAATACATGGACCCCACAAGTGCCACATGGCGCTTCCCCCCTCCACTCCCTCTAGTCTAATTAAATAATGTACAACTAATCTATTGGTTAACAATAAATGATATTTTCACACGGGATTTTACCTAGCGAACATTAGAAAAGGACAAAAGGTTAGAGAGCATTTACCTGATAGCTTTTTCTTTTGGCATGAAGGCATGGTCTATTTCAACCCCCCACTTCTATTTTCACCCCCCTGAAAGCGCCTCGCTTAGGCCTAAGCGAGGCGCTTTCTTTGCTTTTTAACTACCTCGGTACGAGGTCAGAAAAAACTGATTTTTGACTCGAAGCGCCTGGCTTAGGCCTAAGCGAGGCGCTTCGGATAATTTTTTTTTTTTTTTTTTTTTTTTTTTGGTCTTTTGAGTTTAAGGTTTAACATTTTTTTTTCTTTTGAGTTAGTTTTTTTTTTTTTTTTTCAGTCAGACGTTTTTCAAAAAAACATTTTTTATGTCAATGGGAGGGTAAACAAAATCGTCGATCCGACTGTTGATTTCTTTCTGCAACAAGGAACAAAATGTCAGCTTTTTCCTGCCACCTATCAATCTCACTGTCCGAACAACTGAATTTTACTTGCTTGCATGAAAAGTATATTTTAATTGTTCGTTTTGACAAACGTCTGGCTAACCTGTCCAGTTATTAATCTCACTGTCCAACAACTGAATTTTACTTGCTTGCATGAAAAGTATATTTTAATTGTTCGTTTGACAAACGTCTGGCTAACCTGTCCAGTTATCAATCTCACTGTCCAACAACTGAATTTTACTTGCTTGCATGAAAAGTTTATTTTAATTGTTCGTTTTGACAAACGTCTGGCTAACCTGTCCAGTTATCAATCTCACTGTCCAACAACTGAATTTTACTTGCTTGCATGAAAAGTTTATTTTAATTGTTAGTTTTGACAAACGTCTGGCTAATGAATTTTACTGTAATGATCAGAAACATTCCAAATAACTGTTCAATTTCAGCTTTTGTTTAACTATTTTAGCAACTTCCATAGAGAAGTTATCAATCTTACTGTCCAGTTATATTACTCACTGTCCAACAAACTGAATTTCTTCAACCAAATCATTTCTTCAAGTTCATTTTCACCAAAAAAAACAAAGCTGTAAATATCAGGAACATTCCAAATAACTGTTCAATTTCAGCTTTTGTTTAACTATTTTAGCAACTTCCATAGAGAAGTTATAAATCTCACTTCTCACTGTCCATGTTTACCTTCAACGGTAATGAGTAACCTACTAACCTATATAATAGACTTCATTTATTCTTCTTCATCTTTTTCTACTTGAAGTAACAGAGTAGTAACCCTTACACACAACGGTAATGTACACACAACTTTTTAGATAAAGAGGTATATGTACAATGAACTTTTTACGCTAAATAAAACTTACACACAACTTTTTGCCCTAGTGGTGGACTTCTATTGTTTCGGGTTCCCTTTCATCGTTGACAGATATCTCTCTGAGATGATAAAGGTAGAACATGGAAAGTTCAACTCAAGAAAACAAAGATGAAACCGATTAATGTTCTAGTGGTGTGCCAGAGGGTCACTATTCATACGCAGGTTTGCCAGAGGGTCACTATTCATACACACAACTTTTTGCTCTAGTGGTGTGTTCTACCTTTTTGACAAACACCTGGCTAACCTGTCCAGTTATCAATCTCACTGGGTTTAGTCCTTTACGCAGGTTTGCCAGAGGGTCACTATTCATACACACAACTTTTTGCTCTAGTGGTGTGCTCTACCTTTTTGACAAACACCTGGCTAACCTGTCCAGTTTGCCAGAGGGTCACTATTCATTCACACAACTTTTTGCTCTAGTGGTGTGGTCTACCTTTTTGACAAACACCTGGCTAACCTGTCCAGTTATCAATCTCACTGGCTTTAGTCCTTTACGCAGGTTTGCCAGAGGGTCACTATTCATACACACAACTTTTATGTTCTTTATATATGAATAGTGACCCTCTGGCAAACCTGTGTAAATAATAAATTTCAGTTCAAACTTTTCAAACACCTGCAACATCTCAAGAGTCGAGGTCCTCTGACATATGTGGCTTTAGTGCTTTACGCAGGTTTGCCAGAGGGTCACTATTCATATATAAAAGACATTAATCGGTTTGATCTACCTTTACATTATTATTATTATTATTATTATTATTATTATTTTATTATTATTATTTACATTATTATCGTATTTGCTTTACGATAATAATGTAAATAATAATAATAATAAGGAAGGAAGGTTTTTGCAAAAACGAAGGTTTTCGCGTTAGTGCCGATCCGATTGTTTAAAGTATCAAGACTATGAAATTAGTAAAACAACTGAATTTTACTTGCTTGCATGAAAAGTTATTTCAGTTCAAACTTTTCAAACACCTGCAACATCTCAAGAGTCGAGGTCCTCTGAAAAAGACATCGTACAATGATTTGGCTTGCAATATTTGAAAATTATCATTTCTTGACATGCTTGGTAACACCTTGATCTGCAATATATGAAAACAGGAACATTCCAAATAACAGTTCAATTTCAGTTCAAACTTTTCAAACACCTGCAACATCTCAAGAGTCGAGGTCCTCTGAAAAAGACATCGTGCAATGATTTGGCTTGCAATATTTGAAAATTATCATTTCTTGACATGCTTGGTAACACCTTGATCTGCAATATATGAAAACAGGAACATTCCAAATAACAGTTCAATTTCAGTTCAAACTTTTCAAACACCTGCAACATCTCAAGAGTCGAGGTCCTCTGAAAAAAGACATCGTACAATGATTTGGACTTGCAATATTTGAAAATTATCATTTCTTGACATGTTTGGTAACACCTCTATAATATTTGAAAATTATCATTTCTCGAAAAGTAATTAAAAACACTTAAAAATGAATTAAAAACAATTGTTGCGAGTTAGGTTTAGTCGGAGGACCACTTACAATGATTCATCAAAGTTGTACAAAGCTGGATGTTTTTACTGGAAAACCAAAACGGGCAATAAACGAAGCGAAACGAAGAGATATAATTTTCTTGTCTTGGAAACAACTTAAAAGAAGCAAAAATGAATTAAAATTATTTTTTGGTGATTAACAGATAATTTTAAAGAATTAAAAGAAATTCAAGTTTTTTAAAAAAAAGGCCAAAGCGCCTCGCTTTGGTCAAAGCGAGGAGCTCGTGGTCTAATCAAACCAGTCAAGCGCCTAGCTTTGGCCAAAGCTAGGCACTCAAGCGCCTCGCTTTGACCAAAGCTAGGCGCTTTGGCCTTTTTTTAAAAAACTTGAATTTCTTTTAATTCTTTAAAATTATCTGTTAATCACCAAAAAATAATTTTAATTCATTTTTTCTTCTTTTAAGTTGTTTCCAAGCCAAGAAAATTATATCTCTCCGTTTCGCTCCGTTTATTGCTCGTTTTGGTTTTCCAGTAAAAACATCCAGCTTTGTACAACTTTGATGAATCATTGTAAGTGGTCCTCCGACTATACATTCGATACCCATATTTTTTCAGAACATAATTTTTGCATGTTTAATTGATATGTTTGACTTCCGGACTATATTATAATTGATCGTTGGTGGTTTTCATAGCACCTTGTACATATACCGATAACAACTAACTCAGATCGACTCTCACACTTATGCGTAGATCAAGGAGATTGATGAAGATATATCTCCAATAACAACTGACTTTTACTTATGGAATCTTTGTACGAAAATCGAAACCATCTCATTCCATGTTCTCCATATCCATACCTTGTTCCAACCACTAATACCAGATTGATGATACTCAATTTCGGTTGATTGTTGAAAATAGAGAGAGATTTAGTTGAAAGTGGATACAAAATGAAACTACATGAACATTTATAACCTTTCTGTACCTGTGGCCAAAAGAACTAGACTTCAAACACAACTTTTTGCTCAACGTAAATATTATTGTAATATAACATTCATTGACTAGACAGTAAAATCATCTTCTTGTAATTACTTTCAAGTTTCTTAGAATCATTGAAGACAACTTTTCAGTTGTTATCCGAGAGATAGCGGTCAACGATGAAGACAACCTGAAAGTGGATACCATGGATCAGAGAGATTTAAGCTAATCAAACTCATATCTCAAGCCGGTGCAAGTTATGTTGTAGCATCCTTGATCATCTTCTTGTAATTACAACTTTTTCAGTTGTTATCCGAGAGATAGCGGTCAACGATGAAGACAACCTGATAGTGGATACCATGGATCAGAGAGATTTAAGCTAATCAAACTCATATCTCAAGCCGGTGCAAGTTATGTTGTAGCATCCTTGATCATCTTCTTGTAATTACAACTTTTCAGTTGTTATCCGAGAGATAGCGGTCAACGATGAAGACAACCTGATAGTGGATACCATGGATCAGAGAGATTTAAGCTAATCAAACTCATATCTCAAGCCGGTGCAAGTTATGTTGTAGCATCCTTGATCATCTTCTTGTAATTACAACTTTTCAGTTGTTATCCGAGAGATAGCGGTCAACGATGAAGACAACCTGATAGTGGATACCATGGATCAGAGAGATTTAAGCTAATCAAACTCATATCTCAAGCCGGTGCAACACACACCTTCAACCCATTCCTGGTAAACCCAGGGGAAAATGGCTATATTAAAAAACTTCAAGATTATTGTTTTGTTTTGTGGATCAGACGAGGACTTGCCTGTGTCTTGAAAACACAAGGATGACACACGAAGCTTTAGACTCCAAGGGGATCCCTTGATTGCCGCATTTAATGAAATTTAACGCGCATACCGCATTCGGAGTCTGATTGCACCGAATCCAGTCTTCAAGGTGGACTTAAGCACCTGAAAGGGAAGTTGAAATTTTGAATGATGTTCGTCGACTGCACCTTGAGCGAGCCGCATTTAATGAAATTTAACGCGCATACCGCATTCGGAGTCTGATTGCATCGAATCCAGTCTTCAAGGTGGACTTAAGCACCTGAACGGGAAGTTGAAATTTTGAATGATGTTCGTCGACTGCACCGAATCTAGTCTTCAAGGTACCATGGATCAAAGAGATTTAAGCTAATTAAAAAACAATTGGAAACACAAAGATGGAAAAATCCACTAAAAAGCCTAAAATTTCGGACCCTAACACACACAAGACAAATGTTGCAACATGAGTTCGACCAAGATGACACACGAAGCTTTAGACTCCAAGCGGATCCCTTGATTTGGGTGGAACAAGGTATCATCAATCTGGTATTAAGCACCTGAACGGGAAGTTGAAATTTTGAAGTTGGTTGATGATGTCAAGTTTAAGTCATTGACAATGATTAGGGTTATTACTTTGTTTTTTAAATTTTTTTAACTTTTTATAATTATTAAATTAAAAAAAAATAAAAAAACCAACTCAAAATATCAAAACAACTACCAAAATAAATTACCCCCTCGAAGCGCCTCGCTTAGGTCTAAGCGAGGCGCTTCGAATTTAAAAATCAGTTTTTTCTGATTCTCGTACTGACCGTCTCGAATTTAGCTCAAAGCGCCTCGCTTAGGCCTAAGCGAGAACGAGGCGCTTTGAGGGGGGTTAAAATAGAAGGGTGAGGGGTTTAAATAATATCACCCTTTCTTTTTCCTTTCCCTCATAATTTTTTAATAATATTTAAAAATAACATTATTATAAATACTTTTTCTATTTATTTTAACTTTTAGCAAGGGTAAATAAGACATTTCACACCTGCATAACATAGAAATTTAACAGTATACAATAATATAACTTTTGTGAAGACGTTGTTGAACTCCCTCAACTACTCACTCAGAGACTTGAAATACTCAGTGGCTGGCTCTCCTTCGTTAACTCCGTCGTCTTCTTCTCCTACGAACGTCCCAAAGCTCCATAACTTCTCCATATATACCTCTCTCTCTCTTCTTCATCATGCAATCAGCAATGTCTCTCTCACTATCTTCTTCTTCTCCGATCACCGTCCGATCCAATACAGGATCAACCTCCTCCTCCCCTAATGTCTTCTCCAGTC
The DNA here is from genome assembly GCA_032199755.1 of Ambrosia artemisiifolia. Lineage (NCBI taxonomy): Eukaryota > Viridiplantae > Streptophyta > Magnoliopsida > Asterales > Asteraceae > Ambrosia > Ambrosia artemisiifolia. The sequence goes on from CM063524.1 coordinate 35,249,142, forward strand.
AGCTCCGGTTTTGCGGACTCAGAAGAGAAGCCTTCACTGGAACCAGATCGCTTTCTAGTAATAATAATAATGCGGTTATGTTTAAGCGACTGTGTCCAAAGACGAAGGTTACGGCTTCGTTGAACGGAAACGGAGCTCAATCCAAGGGTTTTGATTATGATCTGGTTATTATTGGCGCTGGTGTTGGTGGTCATGGTGCTGCTCTTCATGCTGTTGAGAAAGTATTGCTAATTATTTACTTTTCTGTTTGTTTTATTGTTTTTGTAGAGTAATAAACGACACTATGAACTTTCAGTTTAGTTGCTAAGGATAATCACACTTGCATAGTTGTTGTAGATTTATGCTTGATTTGCTATCGATTGCTTTCGCAGGGATGCTTATGAGCCAAACAGATAATGTACCTTGCTTTGTTTCTTGTGAGTGAAATCGAGTGGAAATTAAGTGTAAATGTAAGATGGATTATGAGAATCGGGTTGTTATTAGCCGATGGATCATAGTTTAGATTATTAAAAATTAAAATCCACTTTGCTGCTGTAGATGTTTATGTATTGCGGAAAATAAGATGTTTTTAGTTAAGGGAGAATGGGAAATAGACTTATTAATTGATTTGATTTAGGTTTTTGTAAGAACTGAGAATGTGAACTTAGTTGAACTGTTGGTGTGCACATGTCTTAAAAGATAATTTAAGGTAGTATATTCATTGATTCAGTATTTCAGTGAACTGTAATTTCCTTGAATATCTTTTGGGAATCCTTTAGCTCTGATAAAAACGTCTGTAGCAGTTTTCTTTCAAAGAAAGAATGTTATTTACGAATGTTGATGGATAGTTATATACAGTAGTAAGATATTTTTCAAAGAAATGAAAAGGCTGTAGTGATGGCTTTTGATGTTTGAAGTTGAGATAATGATACTCAGTTCTTTTGGACATGTATTTACTTATATACAGTAGTAAGATATTTTTGTTTAGTAAGCATGAATTTGACATCTGCAGGGTCTGAAAACGGCCATCATCGAAGGTGATGTGGTTGGTGGAACATGTGTTAATCGTGGTTGTGTTCCTTCCAAAGCCCTTCTTGCTGTCAGTGGGCGCATGCGGGAGCTTCAGAATGAACACCATATGAAGTCTTTTGGTTTACAGGTATATCTATAACTTTGTGCGGAAATATTTGTAGTTTATAGCATCTATGTATTCTCTTCCATATATATGTATCTCATTGTACCTTAATCACATAAAGTCAAGTTACAAAAAATAAGTGGACTTAGGAAATAAATCGACTGCGGTGAGTTGTGTCAACCACACAGTAAAGAACAAAGAGTACAGAATATGAAAGTTCACTATTTGTACTCAAATAGCAAAGTTAGGCTTGGTCTTAACCCTTAAGGCCTTGTTTAGTTGCTTCCCTGATTGTGTATACAACTCATTAGCCATGCAGTCGTTCTTGGCTTCACTGGCAGGCCAAAGATATTAATTAAGTGAAGTTACCGTTTTAGTAAACCGAGTCAACACATCAATTCATGTAAAGACTAAATGAGAAAATTCATTGGAATAATTCCAAAATATAGACTGTAGTTTGCACCCCCTTTTGGGGTGTATTCATTGATTCTAGTATGCTAGTACCATATGGTCTCAGTTTTCGCATGCTGTAGTCGTAAGCTAAAACAATCTTAATGACTTCTTCCTCCCCGAACATAATTGTTTCCAGCTGGTATAGTATTTTCAAGCATTAAGCTTTATCAAGAAATTGCTTAGAATTTAGTCCTCAAACCATGGCACCTGACTAAATTACTAGAATTTACTAACCCAGTAACCCATGATAATTTATATTGGCAGGTTGCAGCTGCTGGGTATGACAGACAGGGGGTAGCTGATCATGCAGAAAACCTTGCCACCAAAATTCGAAATAATTTGACCAATTCTTTGAAATCTCTTGGTGTGGACATACTGACAGGTGTTGGCACCGTTGTGGTATGTCCTGTATTGCTGGTCATTTGATCAGAAATACCGTTCACCTTTTTCTGATTAATTTCATCAGATCATACCAACACCTTATGTTCAATTTGTTATGAATGTATGTGCAGGGTCCACAAAAGGTGAAATATGGAAAAGCTGGGGGCAGCGAGACAGTTATTACAGCAAAGGACATTATTATAGCTACTGGATCAGTACCATTTGTCCCTAAGGGAGTTGAAGTTGATGGTAAGTGCTGGTTTCTCTGTCCGCTAGTTGAGCTATGACCTATAATAACAGTTTTAGCTAAAAGAAAGAATAAAGAACTTTAGAAATGGAACTAAATAAGAGAGTATCCATTGGACATTCTATTTGGAAAGTCTTACGAGAATCATATATACTTGGGTACATTTTTAGGATCCTTGATACTGTAGAAATTCTAGTGAAAATAGACGAGAAACATTATCTTTCCCTTTATAGTTTGTGTATCATCTACCAACTTGATTCCATTGATAAAGTTATTCCTTTTTTGCGTACAAATTATCTTGCTTGAAATATTTTCATTTATGTTATTACTGGTGTCTTGATAACCTTCAATTGGGTTCAAAAGTGATTGTAAGATTGAAAATGCAAACGAGTAGTTCAATAACTAGTTTGATGATGGCTATTTTTAGTGGGTTTGTTGTAAAAAGTGGCTTACAATTACAAAGAAATTACCATCTATGTACATAACACAATTATGTTCACTTAAGTATATTTTGTTGGTTCTATATTTACTTAGCCTCCTATTTCCAAGAACATATGAATCTTAGGCAGGAAATAACTGTTATAATACCTTCATAATTGTCACTGATCAGCTACCTGCAGGTAAAACCGTAATAACCAGTGATCATGCACTAAAGTTAGAGACAGTGCCTGAGTGGATAGTTATTGTTGGAAGTGGTTACATTGGTCTTGAATTCAGTGATGTTTATACAGCACTTGGAAGTGAGGTGGGCATTACTTATACTTTCTGAACACATTTTCCATGAACTAAATTACGTTCAAGCTTTTTTTCCTTTCTTTTCTTTTTTTTCTTCTTCTTGTTTTACCTCATCTACGATGAACTGATTTGATACTATCTCATAATCAACTGAATTCTAAGAAAAAAAAGACCAATGCAGTTTTTGCTACATCCTTACATAAAGGAACATGGATATATTCTTGTGTTGCATTATTTATCTGTTGCTTGATGCGTTTGAGTTCATCCAGGTTGTTAAGCTTGAGGTTATAGGGTGCTTGTTTTCATTATATTTTGTTAATTGAAATTCAACATTAGAGTAATGTACATACACGGTACTTGTATACATATATATATTTTTGTGTGTAGATAGACAAATGTGCAGAGATGTTCACACACACACACTGTGTGTGTGCATACGTGCAGTTTACTTATTGAGCTCAAGTTATTTTGCTCTATCACATGTTTGTTAGTTGTCAAATCAGTTGCTCTAGGGACCAATAGACTGCATTAGTCTCTTCAATTACTCTGAACATCAAAATTTACATTCCTTAGTACAATTTTGTTGTATTATTTAAGTAAAATATCATACAGTTATTTGATAAGGCATGTCATTATCTTGCAGGTGACATTCGTAGAAGCTTTAGATCAGTTAATGCCTGGATTTGACCCAGAAATCGGAAAATTGGCTCAAAGGGTTCTTATAAATCCTCGAAAGATTGACTATCATACTGGTGTATTTGCAACCAAGGTTTTTACCCTTCTAACCCTTTTTAGGGGCTGGGGTAGACATCAAATTCTCAATGTTCATGATTGTTAAGTTTTTCCGTAATGACAGATCACTCCAGCAAAGGATGGTAAACCTGTAACAATTGAGCTTATAGATGCTAAGACGAAGGAACCAAAAGATACGTTGGAGGTGAGTTTGACCATGCTCAAGTCAAAGTAGTTTCATGTTTCCATCACATATTTATACATTTTACCTATTTATTTTCCTTTTGCTATAGGTAGATGCTGCTCTCATTGCAACCGGAAGGGCCCCATTTACACAAGGGCTCGGTTTGGAGAATGTAAGTGAACCTATCAGTATTACATCTAAGCTTCTATGAGTAAGATCAAAGATAAGAGAATACTGAATTAATTAGGTTTTCTTATTATAGGTTAATGTAGAGACACAACGTGGTTTTATTCCTGTTGATGAACGCATGCGAGTTATTGATTCAAAGGGAAAATTGGTACATATATCATCCATCTTACCTTACTTTATCATCCTCAACATTTATGTATTCTTGACCTAAGTTTGCTGATTAGGTCCCTCACCTATATTGCATTGGTGATGCTAATGGAAAAATGATGCTTGCACATGCAGCAAGTGCCCAGGGAATTTCAGGTGACCGTTTTGTTTACTTTCAATTAGTACCAGTTTATTGCTACGTATCTAACTTGGTAATTGTTTCTGTAAAATAGTTGTTGAGCAAGTTTCTGGGAAAGATCATGTTCTTAATCATCTGAGCATCCCAGCTGCATGTTTTACCCATCCTGAAATCAGTATGGTTGGGTTAACTGAGGTATGCTCGTTTTTTTTTTCAAACTTTTCAAAAATTCCTCTTTTGTTCCATACGTGTAACTGAGGTGGTTGGGGGGGGGGGGGGGGGGGTTATATAGGCGCACATTCAGTACAAAACCAATTTTAATTTGAGGATCTTGAGAACAGTGGAAGAGAGAACGAGAGATGATTATGCGGTTACGTAAGCCGTTTTATGTATCACGGTTAAAGCAATACGTACAAAGGTGTTTGTGCGGGTTCTTTCGGTTCTCCACTTAAAAGCTGGTTCCATATTGAACGGCCTTCTTTGCTTGAAACCAGTTCTGGCTGTAACCTATGTTATAGGCGAACCAAATATAGTTAGACACAACCTATAATACTAAACACAATATCTTTCATTCTGAAAAGGCAGACCAAATATCATCCTTATGCATTTGAGCAGAACAAACTATTTTTTTTTGGCGCATGTCAAAAAAGGAAGATAATAATCCTGGCATGTATATCTCCAGCTTTAAGATCTTTGAAAATGTCACATAGTTTACTCTGTAATTATTAAGTTCTTCTGAGCAGTTTTAGTTATAAACTTGCAGCCTCAAGCAAGAGAAAAAGCTGAGAAGGAAGGATTCGAAATCAGTATTGCCAAGACTAGCTTCAAGGCCAACACCAAAGCCCTTGCTGAAAATGAAGGAGAGGGCATGGCTAAAGTAATTACTAATCATGCATCTATTGTATGAGTGGCAAAAAGGGTGGGCTGGGTAAAGTTGTGTTCCGGGGAAAACAGGTTGAGGTCAAAACTGACAGCTTTTAAAACAGATCAAATGGGTTGGGCCAGAGAGGTTTCACCCATTATTTTTGTTTTTACTTTATTATTAATGATAACATGATTCTATTGAAAATACACTTTACAAATATTTGTGAAGTGTTTTTTAATCCTTTATAACCAGATGGCAAGCAAAGACTCGTGTATCTTTTCTCTAAGTGGTTGCAAATTCGCTCAAGCCCTTTTGTTTTTTTCTTGCAGTTGATTTACAGGCCCGACAATGGAGAGATCCTTGGTGTTCATATATTTGGCATGCACGCTGCAGACCTCATCCACGAAGCATCAAATGCAATTGCTTTAGGAACACGTATACAGGTTCGAATTTATCTACCATTAAAGTTGCATTTCAAACATATCAGGATAATTCTGTTTCCAACTAAAGTGTACAAAACAAATGAAAGCACAAATGATAGGGGTTGGATCTTCGGTGAGAATGATTTTCTTTCGCGGTGCTAGGGCGTTCATTTCGTTTCTCTAATTCATCTCCAACGGGCCAATTAAAAAAATCGACTAAAATTGAAACGGGTCAAATAGCTTAAAAGTCACCCTAAGTGTATATTCAACTTCCTATTACCTCCCTAGACACTTTATTCACAACACTTAATTGCTACGTATTTATTCAATTTTATTATCTGTAATCGTATTGAATATATTAAGTATTTTTATATAAACAAAGGACAAAGTTCAATACTATGATTGATAACATTTGAATTATGCAGGACATCAAGTATGCTGTTCATGCCCATCCAACCTTGTCCGAAGTGATTGATGAACTGTTCAAATCAGCTAAGGTAAATTATTCTACGCTGTTCATTGATTTTTACTTTTCATGCAAAAAAAAGGTTGATATAAAACTAGAGACTTCATGTACGAATTGCAGGTAAGTGGGGAAGTCTCCTTATTTCCTCAACTGAGATTATCTCTCCTTTTACAATGGTATAATAAGACCGCACGATCTAAAAAAATAATTTTCTCAACACGTACCTCTTAAATCAAAATCTCTGTTTTTACAATGTCAATGTAGCTGGCAATCTCAACCCGGTTTATACATGAAAACCAAGTTAATGACTTGTATTGGGTAAAATACAGGAAATCCAGCTAAAAATCAAACGGTTGAAATGACCAAACTAGTTAAAACAAGTCAAAAACCATCTTTAAGTTTTATTTCCTCAATATAGGTTTTAAACTTTTAATCGTATTTAGTACATTCATATGCGCAATAAAATGGGCAAAAAGTGTTGAAGAGTTAGCCAGCCTGTTTTGATGTGCGCATAATTTACTTGTTTAAGTTATCCAAATTGCCTGATCTACCCACTTTGCCACCTCTACGCATGACATTAAGAAACGATGCACATTGTTGTGCAGGTTAAAAACGAGGCTTCTAGGGCGGTTGGTGAACCAGTTGCAGTCTAAACTCAGTTGATGGATTTTTATCTTATCAAAGAAGCCCTGGATCGTTCGCTGTGACATAAATCCGATGCACATTTCTTTTTTCTGGGGCACTTGCTAGTTACCTACCTGTCAAGAGATTGAAATTTTGATATTTTAGTTCTGTTGCTATTAGTTTTACCAGTTTTCGCCTCTAAATTTGATTATTCTGAGTATAAATAAACAGAAAATTAGAATAATAATCATTTATACTCAACCGGTTAAGACTGTTTATAAAGTATGTAATAGCTTATTTCGTGTTTTAATATTATATTTTATTATCTATAATGCTCATCTTCGGAGGTCTATTACTGATGTAACTAAATAACTACCAACAGTTATATATATAAATGCTGTACATATTTTTTATATGAAATAGAAATATACTGGTTCTTGTTTTCTTTATAAATGATCCAATTAAAGATGTACGTAGTTACTACACATCTTCAAGATTCAAAAAGATATTCAATCTATTTTCAAACTATAAAACCTATATTAGTAACTGATAAATACTTTTTTTACAGACACTAGACAATGCTCATCTTAGGAGAAAGTATAGGATACTTTAACATACAAAGTGTAAGAAGACATCATAGCTTGACACGTGTAAATCCTAGTTAACTCTAACTAACCTAATTCTGGTTGATTAAAAGGGTAAAGGGTAATGTTCCTTTCAAATCGTTCATTAACCACCACCACCACCACCATCGCCTGACCCAACCACCGGACCAAAGCCTTACCACTCCCTCTCTCCTCTAACCTCCGATGCCTTCAAAACCCTTCACGTTGTTCACCTTCAAACCGACCTCAATTGTGGCTCAGATCTAGTCACTTCCCTCTATCTTTGGAGAAGACAACCAAGCCAACACCTCTGTGTCTCTCGCTAATCACAAAACAAAGGAAAAAGAAGAAAAAAAAAACAACCAATCCATAAAAACCTTACCTCAACTGTGTGTGATTGTTGGAGGAAAACAGAGGAAAATAGGGGAAAAAGTGAGGTAAAAGTTAGTTTTATTTATACTAAATGCTTTTTACAAAAACAAATCCATTTTACAAAAACAAGTGCGTTTTACAAAAACCAAGTGCGTTTTACAAAAAACCAAGTGCGTTTTTGTAAAAACCAGTTTAAATAGTGTTTAAAAAACCAAATGCGTTTATAAAAAAACCAAGTGCGTTTTATGATTTTATGTTTAAGAGTTTCTGATCTTCATTGTCTGAAACTTTTTTGAAAGCCATTTTTTTTAATTCTTCTTCTATTATCAACATCGTTCGTTTCTATGAATAATACATGCGTTGATAGTGATTTTTGAATATGATTCAACTAATTTTATCAATTGAATTATCATACTCTGTTTTTCTTCTATTTCTGCAAATACGTTTTGATTTTGTTTGTAATCGAATGTTTTTGATTGTTTAATCGAGTTGAAAACGATGAAAAATCAGGTTCAATCGTTGAAATTTTTTGCATCGATTATGTCTATTGTTACGATTTCACAGAAATTTAAACGCGTTATTCCTAATTTACCCTTGGTTAGATTAACCCAAATATGATTAGGATTGTTAATTACCATCTTGCCACCGCCTAAATCTAATGGCTGAGAATCCTTCTTACACTTTGTACGTTAAGAAACTTTGTACGTTATCTCTTTCCCTCATCTTAGTATAACACATTTTTAGTTATTTTTATCTTTTAGTATTTTAAATTTGGAATTATTGTTGTTTTCTAATTACGTAGAACTTTGATGTTGAACTGTAATGTCATGTAATAATTACTTCTCTATTAGAACATGTGTAGTGAGGGTTAATTTTAAAGTTTCAATTTGGGCAAATTACGGCACGTGACATCCTAGCTAGTATGGGACTTTTAATTAAAATGGGGTATAGTGGTTTAAGGCTCCGTAATTACCCAATAATTATTTTATTTTTTAAATTAAAACAAAATAATACTAAAAACATACAAATAATATTAAAAATTACACGAATAATACTAAAAACACACAAATATTTTTTTCTTAATTTTCATCTTCGCTTTCGTCATACTCATCTTCATCTTCACTTTCACCTTCGTTTGGAATATACCGAATCGACCATGCATGTTGGACCAAATCCAACGTTAATGTGTCATGTGTTTGATGGGAACGTACTTCATGTGCGTTGATTATTCTTTCAGGTATTGTCGCTTGCGGTAAATCCTGAACGACTTCCGGTACATAATTTTGACATATCGCTTTTCTTTCGTCTTCTAATATCATATTATGCATGATTATACATGCATACATAGCATCTCTCATTTTTTCTTTGGTCCATGCACGACAAGGATTTCTTAAATAATGCCAACGCTGTTGAAGAACCCCAAAACATCTCTCACTGTCCTTTCGCGCATACTCTTAAACTTTCTTAAAATATGCTCTTTTTTCATCATACAGGTCACTAAACGTCTTAACGATAATAGAATACCTCGGATATATTCCATCAGCCAAATAGTATCCGTGTGGATAGTAGTTTCCGTTAGCATAAAAAGATGCCTTTGCTACTATACCGGAAATGAAACCGTCCATCACAGGCGACTGCTCAAAAACATTTATGTCATCGCATAACCCCGAAACACCAACTAAATAAAAAAAGGAGAATGAATTTACTTTTAAAAAAATGTAGTGTATGTGACACCCCAGGAAAATCCCACATCGGCCGTGGCCAGGAGAGATCCTTGGTTCATAAGTAATGTCTTGCCTCTTAAATCACCAACGCGTTTTGGGGCTTAATGTTAGTGGATGAGAGGAGAACTCCACAGTTAAGCGTGCTCCGGTGGGAGAAATTCCAGGATGGGTGACCTCCTGGGAAGTCTCCACTTGGGCACCCAAAAACAAATCCGTGAGCTCTGGATGGGCAAAGCGGACAATATTGGTGGTGAGAGGGGCGGGGGTGTGACAGATTGGTATCAGAGCCAATGGTTATAGTGAACTAGGACTGCATGTAGAGTCTAGTCTATAGCCGAGTCGCACACACTAGATGATCACATAGTACTAAACGTTATGGTGGGTTACGTATGGGCTTGTCGGGGTGTCTCTAAATCATCTGACCCTTCTGTGTTACATCATCCGTTCTCTCTTATGTCGGGTTTCTTGCTTTCTAGGCAGGGTGGTATATTGGGGTAAATCGTGTACTCATGAGATTTGTCCAAGGCTCGGACATCTTCCTTTCATACTCCAATAGAAACACTTGCCATAAACTACCGTAGCATTACGGTGTATGGCTAAGAGTCTATGTCCGGTGATTTGAACTTTGAACTAGGAGAACACTTGGAGGACCATGTAGAGCGGTTTATCATTTCGGGTGCACACGAAATCATAAACCGAAATGCATGAAAGCCCTAGTGAGCTCTGGGTTTGAATGGATAGTCCTGGGTTGGATCTAGTCTTGATCTTGTGAACGCTAGTGGTTGTCATTAGCTGTGAAACTAAATTTTCTCGTCCTTTTTGTCAGAATCATGTCTGGAGTACGAGGAGGACGTGGAGGTGGCCGCGCTGGTGGGCGTGGTGGTGGTGGTCGTGGAGGTGTAAACCTAACACAAGAAGATCTGAACAACTTGCTGCAAGCTGCCTTTCAGTTAGGGCACAATGGTGGTGGTAAGTTGACTTATCAACTTTTGCCTCATTGGTGAACTTTGTTTACATCTTCCGTGGTTTCTTATGTGTTTCATTTCAGGTGGTCCTGTTAACCCACCCCCACCTATGTGCACCTACAAGATGTTTCGGGACTGTAAGCCCCAGGAATTCTCTGGCACTGAGGGTGCTGTGAGCTTGCTCAGGTGGCTAGAGAAGGTGGAGTCAGTGTTTTTGATGTGTAACTGTCTCCCAGAGGATCGAGTCAAGTATGCTGCCGCGTTATTCCAGGATGTTGCTTTGACCTGGTGGAACAATACCACCCAGAACATGGGTTTGGGGGAGGCTTATGCTATGCCTTGGGAAAATTTTGTCCAGCTGTTGAAGCGAGAGTACTGTCCAAGGGAAGAAATTCAGAAACTAGAGCATGAGGTGTGGAACCTCAAGATGAACGGGTCAGAGATTGAGAAGTATACGGTAAGGCGTAATGAGTTGGCAGTGCTGTGTCCTGATCTGCATGTGCCAGAATACAGGAGGATTGAACACTATATCTCGGGGCTAGTACCAGAGATCGCAGGGTTGGTGGCTGCGGGAAATCTTCCTACATACTCAGATGTGGTCCGATCGGCTCACAGGATGACAAATTTGAAGGTGAATGAGGGTATCTTGCCTGCTAAGGGTTCGACTGTCAAGGCCCCAGAGAATAACAAGCGTAAATGGGATAATGAGGGGAAGGGATCTGTGCCAGCACCAACACAACAGGGTAAGAGGTTTGATAGCGGGGGTTCTTCTTCTTCTGGTTCCAAACCGGGTGGTTATGCGGGGAAATTACCTAAGTGCAACAAATGTGGGCGTCATCATCAGGGGGATTGCGACCGTAACCGTTGCCATTGCTGCCAGCGACTTGGGAATTTTGCTAAAGACTGTCGGGCGACACTTCCATCGACCCAGGCCCCAACTACTACCCCGGCTCCTACTACTCAAGGAACTTCGGGGAAACAGGGTTGCTATAACTGTGGGGAGGCTGGGCATTACAAGAAGGAGTGCCCGAAACTGAAGCAGGGCGGGGATGTGAGGGATAGAAACGGTAACGGAAACAACGGTGGCGGTGGCAGAAATGCACGTGCCTTCGTCATTGGAGCCGCTGAGGCTAGACAGGATCCTGACACAGTTACCGGTACGTTCCTTCTCAATAATCGCTCTGTTAGTGTTTTGTTTGATTCTGGTGCCGATAAGAGTTTTATATCTCTGGAAGTTAGTCGATTACTAGATGTAGTACCCATACCACTAGAGGCTAAGTATATAATTGAGTTGGCTGACGGTAAGAAGATTGAAGCGACTTGTATCCTTCGGGAGTGTCACCTAGAGTTGTCGGGTTTGTCTTTCCCCATCGACCTTATGCCGGTACCCTTGGGTAGTTTTGACGTTGTTGTAGGCATGGATTGGTTGTCTTTGTATCGCGCTGAGATTGTTTGTTACGACAAGGTTATTCGGATTCCTCTCCCTGATGGAGAATTTCTTTCTGTGTACGGTATCAAGGGCGGTGCTCCGCTAAGTCTCATCTCCAGCATGAAAGCCCTTAAGTATCTTCGGAAGGGTTATTCGGCCGTTTTGGCACTTTTATCTGTTTCCTCTACTTACGAGAAGAAGATCGACGATATTCCTGTTGTACGCGAGTTTCCTGATGTTTTTCCCGATGATTTATCTGGTCTTCCTCCCCATCGTCAGGTTGAGTTCAGTATTGATCTTGTACCGGGCGCTGCTCCTATTGCTCGGGCCCCCTACCGTCTTGCACCTCCCGAGATGCAGGAATTGTCCAGTCAGTTGCAGGAACTCTTGGACAAGGGTTTCATCAGACCAAGTTCTTCCCCTTGGGGAGCCCCGATTCTGTTCGTCAAGAAGAAGGATGGAAGTTTTCGATTGTGTGTGGATTACAGAGAATTTAACAAGGTGACCATCAAGACCCGTTATCCTTTTCCACGTATTGATGATCTATTCGACCAACTCCAGGGTTCTAGCTACTACTCTAAGATTGATTTGAGGTCCGGTTATCACCAGTTACGCGTAAGGGAAGCTGACGTTGCAAAGACTGCCTTTCGTACACGTTATGGCCATTTTGAGTTCTTGGTCATGCCTTTCGGTCTCACTAACGCACCGGCGGTTTTCATGGATTTGATGAACCGCGTTTGCAAGGCGTATCTTGACAAGTTCGTCATCGTGTTTATTGATGACATCCTGATTTACTCCAAGAACAAGGCCGAACACGAGGAACACCTGCGTTTGGTTTTGGAGCTTTTACGACGGGAACAACTTTACGCTAAGTTCTCAAAGTGTGACTTTTGGTTACGCGAAGTTCAATTCCTAGGACATGTGGTTAATGAACTAGGAATTCATGTTGATCCAGCTAAGATCGAAGCGATCAAGGACTGGGAAGCACCAAAGACGCCAACTGAGGTGCGGCAATTCCTAGGCCTTGCGGGCTATTATCGTCGTTTCATTAAGGGGTTCTCGAAGATCGCTCAACCCCTCACCACTCTTACTCAGAAGGATAGAAAATTCGACTGGGGTGAACCACAAGAGTCAGCGTTCCAAGAACTGAAGTCTAAACTTTGTTCTGCTCCTATTCTGTCCTTGCCTGAAGGCACGGACGATTTCGTTGTTTACTGTGATGCTTCTATTCGTGGTCTCGGTTGCGTGTTGATGCAACGCGAGAAAGTGATTGCGTATGCTTCTCGTCAACTCAAGGTGCACGAGAGGAACTACACCACCCATGACTTGGAGTTGGGTGCAGTGGTATTCGCGTTGAAAATTTGGAGACATTACTTGTACGGTACCAAATGCACCATCTACACCGATCACAAGAGTCTCCAACATATTTTCGACCAACAACATCTGAACATACGACAACGTCGTTGGGTTGAACTCCTGAACGACTATGATTGCGCCATTAAGTACCATCCTGGCAAGGCGAATGTGGTAGCAGACGCCTTGAGCAGGAAGGAATCACCAAACCCTCGTCGCGTTCGGGCGTTGCAGCTCACCATTCATTCCTCTCTACCTAACCAACTCCGTTCTGCTCAGTTAGAAGCTTTGAAGGAGGAAAACCTTAAAGCTGAGACTATGCACGGTGCCGACAAGCACCTCGAGCGAAGGCCTGATGACCTGCACTACTTCGCAGAACGCGTATGGGTTCCTTTATTCGGGGGACTTCGGGAGCTTGTTTTAGATGAGGCTCACAAGTCCCGGTATTCCATTCATCCTGGTTCGGATAAGATGTACCAAGATCTAAAGGTGCTCTACTGGTGGCCAAACATGAGGTCGGATATAGCCTCATACGTGAGCAAATGCTTGACCTGTGCTAAAGTCAAGGTGGAATACCAGAAACCGTCGGGTCTCTTGCAACAACCTGAAATTCCAGAGTGGAAGTGGGAACGGATTACAATGGATTTTGTCACGTAACTACCTAAGACACCGAGCGGGAATGATAAGATATGGGTGATTGTTGATCGGTTGACGAAATCAGCCCATTTTCTCGCTATTAAGGAGACTGACAGCATGCATCGTTTGGCTCGTCTGTATCTGAAGGAAGTTGTTTCTAAGCACGGGGTGCCGGTTTCTATTATTTCGGATCGTGACTCCCACTTTACTTCTCACTTCTGGAAGTCTTTACACAAGGCTTTGGGTACACAGCTAGACATGAGTACGGCTTATCACCCACAGACTGACGGTCAGAGTGAACGCACAATTCAAACCTTAGAAGACATGCTTCGGGCATGTGTGATCGATTTTGGCAAAAGTTGGGAAGCTCATCTACCGTTAGTAGAATTCTCTTACAACAACAGTTACCACACAAGCATCAAGGCAGCTCCGTTCGAAGCACTGTACGGGCGGAAATGCAGGTCCCCTCTTTGTTGGGCTGAGGTGGGTGAGAGTCAACTCACTGGGCCTGAACTAGTGTACGAAACTTCGGAAAACATCGTACAGATTCGTAACCGGTTGGCAGCGGCACGGGATCGGCAAAAGAGTTATGCCGATCAGCATCGCAAGCCATTGGAATTCCAAGTTGAAGGGCGTGGAAGGGCGTCATACGCTTTGGGAAGCGTAGCAAACTTAACCCTCGGTATGTCGGACCATTTACTATCCTGGAACGGATTGGACCGGTGGCATATCGTCTTGATTTACCGACGGAGCTCGGCAACGTGCATAACGTCTTCCATGTGTCTAACTTAAAGAAGTGTTTGGCTGACGAGTCTCTTATTGTTCCACTGGAAGAGATCAAGGTTGATGATCGTCTTCGGATTGTGGAGGAACCTGTCGAGATTCTTGATTACAAGATTCGTAGCCTACGTCATAGCAAAATTCGCATTGTCAAGGTTCGCTGGAACTCGAACCGGGGACCAGAGTACACTTGGGAACGGGAGGATCAGATGAAGTCTAAGTATCCTCATCTTTTTCCTAAGGAAGCGTTCGAATCGAGATATGTTACCACGGCAGCTGAATGAATCTCGGGGCGAGATTCCTTTTTAACGTGGGGATGATGTGACAACTCGGGTAAATCTCTCTCTTGGTTTCTATCTTTTGTCTGTTTCTTTTGTTATTCCTTTTGGTACTTGTGCAATTTTCGGGACGAAAATTCTTTTAACGTGGGGATGATGTGACACCCGGCAAATTCAGGTTGACAACTTTGTCTAGGTCAAAGTCTACCTTAGCGAGTCATGCGTATATTATACTTAACTGGGTTAGTTGAGTTGGGTTATGGTTCGGGAACTGGTATTTTAGTCTAGAAGATCATTAGATGTCAGTCTAGAGAATCATTAGATGTCGGTCCTTAACCAAGTGTACAAGGGATGATGATTCGTGGAATCGTCAAAGCATAGGGAACATACAAGTCTCGAGTCTCGGGAATTGGTGAACGAGTGTGAATGTGTTTGTTTGCAAGTATTATGTGTTTTCAATCATTATGTGACTTGTCGGTATGTGAAAATGTGTTAACATATGTTAAAACGGGGTTTAACGCGCCAAATACACGGAACCAACTCCTACAGGCGATTAGAGAGGCCTAATCGCCTATAGGAGGGCGATTAGCACCATGTGTTAGGCGATTGGGCCTTGACTATAGGCGATTGAGGGCTAATCGCCTATAGTGAAGGCGATTAGCAGCCCTAATCGCCTGTAAAAGCTGCACAATCGCCTGCAACGTACCTGGTGACTAAAAACGACTATAAATACAACACTTGACCTCCTAAACTTCATTATAACAACCCTAGCCGTCCCACAACTCGTCCCAACACACAAACAACCTCTGGAACACGATTTTGGATCAAACTACACGTTTTCAAGCCTATTACATCAATCTATCATAAACCTAAGGTGTGGTTTTCATTCATGCAACCTTTATTAACGTTATTATTGAATCCCTAATGGTCCAGACCTGTTTATAAACGTTTGTGTCTTCTGAAATTCGTTAATAATCGTTGTTAATGGGATTCTAACTATTATGCATGTTGTATGTGTTAATTATAATTAAAAGATAGGTTTGTTGTGATTCAAAAAGGATTGTTAACCTAATATTAAGGTATTTACAGATTGATGATGATAGCATGTTGATGAAATCTGAGTAATTGTTCATTAGGGTTACGGTTATGCATGTTAATGTGATGTTTCATGCTACGTGTATTGTTATGGGGAAACATGGTTGCATTCAGGGCTGGTAGAACGATGTTAAACGAAGGATTTTGATTGAAACATGTTTGATATGGTTGTTTGATTGATATTTGATGTTTCCACACGTTCTGGATTTGATTTGGAGGGTTAAACGCGCGAAAAACCGGAACAGATGTGCTGAAGGCGATTATGGACCCTAATCGCCTATGCTATAGGCGATTAGGAGGCCAATCGCCTGTTAAGGCAGCCTAATCGCCTATAGCATAGGTGATTGGGGGCCTAATTGCCTTCATTTCATGCGATTGTGATCCTAATTGCTAGTTAAGTCCTGAATTGCATGTCTTACGACCCTAATCGCCTAATAACTCCTGATTTGCATACCACATGACCCTAATCGCCTATAGTATAGGCGATTAGCCCTCACAATCGCCTGTTGACCCACGTAATCACCAGTTGACTTTTCCTAATCGCCTGTAATGCTGCTGTAAGTGTATTTTAGCATTCCGAGACCCGGTTTGACACCTAGGAACATGCTAGGAACCCCGTATCATACCTAATAACTTGGTAACATGTGCTCGGACTTATTTATGTGTTAGTTGAACTATGTGCTAGAACTTGTTGGACTTTAACGTATGTTAAGTGTGATTGCATGATTGTGTGTTTGAGGGTGCAAGTATAACACGGGGAGTCTCGGGTCACCAATGGGATGTCGAGTCTTGTACATTTGGTCAGTTTAACAGTCAACGTGTTTTCAAACGAACTTGGTTATGGTCTGGACATCTAGGGACTAACTAACCTACGGGTTATTAGTCTAAGTACTTGTAACTGTCATATGTTAGGTCGCCGCTTTACGGGGCTAGCATAGCTTGCTGATTTTATTCATAATACGAAGTAACGCAACCTAAGGTGAGTTCACGGCCCCACTTTTAACTGGTTTCACTTTTTGGGGGAGAAAACATGTGTTAAACTTATGCTTTGGTAACAACTGTCATACTATGGGTTTCTATGGTTTACTATACGATCTTTGGAAGTCCCGGGGAAAACCATGAATGTGCGGGTTAGCACAACGGGGAAATGTGAATAGATCTATTCGGAGTAACCAACCCTACTCGTCGGCTTGGAGGGCTGGGAGGGTGCATATTGTCTCAAACAGGAACAGGTTTACTATTCGGGCACAACATCTGGTTTGCGAGTTAGTAATGGTTTTCCAATCGTAGTAGTGACAAAACATACGCATAGCTAGCGTACTTTGGTTTACAATTTTATATAGTATGGACAGGTTGAACTTGGTACTCTATTTTACAAACCTGTGAACTCACCAGCATTTTTGTGCTGACGTAACTCTTACATGTTTTCTCAGGTCGCTAAGGTAGCACCACGGGACTAGGGCGCACGCGTCTGCACGACGTCTAGTTAGGGTTGCATGGTTTTCAAACACTGAATATTTTGGATTACTTTTGGTTATGTTTTGAGAATAAGCTTCCGCGGTTATTTGGGAATTTTAAACTATGTTTTTGAAATTGCATATGTTCATTTAGACTTGTTTAGTGTGATCGTTGACTTGGATCCTGGTTTGTCATGCGCCTCGCGGTAAAACTCCGCAAGTGGATTTTGAGGGTGTGACAGATGGTATCAGAGCCACTCCTGTGCCGTTCGGGATGGTGGGTGCATACCTCATCAGGGACGATGAGACTCTAACGGGGGGTGAATGTGACACCCCAGGAAAATCCCACATCGGCCGTGGCCAGGAGAGATCCTTGGTTCATAAGTAATGTCTTGCCTCTTAAATCACCAACGCGTTTTGGGGCTTAATGTTAGTTGATGAGAGGAGAACTCCACAGTTAAGCGTGCTCCGGTGGGAGAAATTCCAGGATGGGTGACCTCCTGGGAAGTCTCCACTTGGGCACCCAAAAACAAATCCGTGAGCTCTGGATGGGCAAAGCGGACAATATTGGTGGTGAGAGGGGCGGGGTGTTACAGTGTACCTTGACAAAAATACTCCAAGGTATCGCGTGTTGTTTTCCCAGCCATCTTTAAATACTCGTCGTTGATATCGGTCGTGTTTCCGTAGGCAAGTACGCGTAGTTGTGAAGTACACTTTTTAATAGCGGTAAATCCCATCGCCCCCCTCGCATCTGCATTTTGCTTAAAGGAATCAAAACCGTTTTCCAAGTCTCCGCTAATGCGTAAAAATAAATGTTTGCTCATCCGGAAACAACGCCTAAAAACCTTTGTGTCGGGGTAAGTCAGGTCTTCATCAAAGTAATCCTTTATCAAACGAGCATTTGACGCAATCCAGTCTCGTTCGATAATTTGTCTTTGCAAAATTGGATGTGTAAGAGCACTATCTTGTTTCATATATCTCGTCGCGAGTATACACGCACTCGTAACCGTATCTTGCTCCACCTCCTCGTCGGTCGACTAACCCTCTTGGAAATAATGATTTGCAACGGATGACGAGGATGCGGGAGGAAGTCATTTTTTGATGGTAGTGTGGTGTGGTGTTGTGGTTTTGTTGTGTGGTGTTATGGTTTTGTTGTGTGGTGTAGTGTGATGTGTATATATGTCTTGAAATTGAAAAAAATAATAATGATAATATAGCCGTTAGCCAAAGAGCCGTTGGATTGGTTGATTTCAATTTTGTTGTAGCGTTAAAAATTTAACGCGTTGGACTGGTTTTGGGAATTTAGCGGGGGGGGGGGGGGGTGTAGTGGTCCTTAAAAGGCGCTAAAATGGGCTTTCACGCCCTATTTAAAGTCCACTATGGGTGGTCTTATAATTAACCATTATATAACAATAAATAATAAGCATTAGAGAAAACATTGGTTTTAATTAATAACTAGGTTATATCCCGAAAGCTTTCCGAGATCGATAAATTTAGTATGAAGTGATAAAATATGTGTTATGATGTAACATATAAATTAATGTATTACAATATGAGAAAACAACAATTTTAATCATGTTAATAAGGACGAAAATGTATATTAAAAAAGAAGATGTATGTTTGGATGAGGAGCATAGCTAGAAACAACCATTATAGGACGTGATTGAGATGGGTGGTCTTATAATTCATGGCGGAGGTTTCCGTGTATCTCATGGTTCTTCAAATTCCTTATGTTGTCGAGTCTTTGGTTATTATCAATTGTCGATTCGGCACGTGGGATATCACCTTGGTAATTTTGACATATCGTCAAGCCTCGGTCCTCCAATATCATGTTATGTAGAATAATACAAGTATAGACGACGTCCATGATCCTCTCTCGTGTCCAAAACCTTATTGAGCTGACAATCAATGCAAATCTTTTTTTAAGAATGCCGAAGACTCTTTCAATATCTTTTCTTGCCGACTCTTGTTTCTTTGTAAAGTACTTGCGTTTGTCTTCAAAATACGACGAGAAAGCTTGAACAAGTGTCGCCCATTCGTTGTAAATACCATCGACCAATTATTGATGTAAGCCAAAGCATAGATGATGCAGTTGCTAGCTTTAGCTTGTTTATCATTGGCAACAAAAATAGAAGAGACTGAAACACCCATGATTCAAGATTTTCTGTTGAAAAAATAATAAAATTGTAAGGGTGTTGACTTTTTTACTTGGGTCAAAATTATTTTTGGCCAAGAAGTTGGATTTATGTTAATGTTTACAGATGGGTGGGTCAAGATTTGTGTTTGAGGCAAAATCCATACAAAAAATGGAGCTGCTTGTGTTGATTACATTGAAATGGAGGGTACAATCTGTGACACCATTATCTTTTATTTGATGAGTTTTTAAGGAAAGTCAACAATGGTCAACCTATTCCAAAATCTTGGATTTAGACATCAACCCAACTCATTTTGACCCGTTATTGATCCGTTTGCTTATGACTATGTTGAATCGGGCATGTATTATTTGTGAAGGGTCAAATGGGAAGGTGGTTCTTGCAAAAAATTGTACTATAATAGTTAATGATAGGAGCTCTCAAGCAACTATGTATTATTTATGAAGGTTAAAACTCAAGACTATAACTTGGTTTTTTTTTTATTCATTTGGAATTAATTTCTATTAATCATCAATGTGTATGTTCTTCTAACAGGCAGCTGAGCAAGAATATGAGAACCAAACAACTTACTGAGAGAATTGCTAAATTTGTAGGTGGTGTTGCTGTCATTCATGTTCGTATTGAATAAATTTGAGGGTTATTGTCATTCAGGTTCGTATTAAATATTATATAGGTTAGGATAGCTTGAAAAGGGTGTAAAGGTCGAATGGCAAATTATATTTTATATTAAAATTTTGGTTCGAGTAAATTTGTAATTAATTATGGTTTTAAGAACCTGATTACAGATCAGCATTGTTGCACAAAAAGAGCAAAAATGGTCAGTTCTCATCCTTAACTTTGGGATTGAATATAATTTGATGTTGTTCTTGCAGAATTTTAATCAATAGTCAACTTCACGGAATGATTATTCAACAAATGTGAAACTTTAGCAAGCGAAGAGGTCAGCCAAGACCTATCAGAATATATGTTTTAGGAGGCATGGTCGCAAATTCATTCCCTGATTTTATTAAATTAAGTCTTTACAACTCACATGTTATCACGTCATGTTATATTTGTCAACCTTAGGACGCTCCCGAGGTATAAACTAGTATTATTAATATATTAGTTTACTATCTAATACTTTAATATATATCAACATAAATTCTAAATTATTGCTAAATATAACAACAAATGCATACTTTTGAATTAAAATTAATTTTTATTTAATTAAACTTATATATTAATTATGGTTGTAATTTATGATCTATAATAATAATTAAGTTATTTTCATTATTGAGTTTACATTTTACCTTCGGCCGGTGGGGTGAACTAATAATCAGAATGTTTTCTTTTAGTTATTAACAATAACAAATTAATAGTATATCATTTACGAGTAATAACTATTGGAATCCCTGCACGATGTGCAAAAAGTTTAGTTCCAGTTGGTATCGGTGTAATTTGTTAAGGTTCTGATACTTGGTATAATAATCGTTAAAAAAAACAAAAAAATAAGTTCTTTAAATTTCAAAGTATAAAATTAGGGAAAATTGCCAAAAAAGCCTTTGATCGACGGGATTTACGAATTTAGCCCCCTCAGCCGTCTTGGGAAAGAGGCTCACACTTCCCGAAGCACCTCAGGCGACTTTAAGTTCAAATTTACTACGGACCAATTAATTTCCGCCACGTCATCACCCACCCACTCTCTCTCTCTCCATCTCTCCTCATTAATTACCTCAGTCTCTCTCTCCTCCCTCCTCACTTTCTTTCTTGTCTCTCTCTCCCTCCCTTTCTCTCTCTGTCTTCCCAAAAAAGAAGTCGAAGGCTGTTGTCTGTGACGTTACGGCAAGAACATGAGACGAAGGCTGTTGTTCAGGTAAGAACATTTGCAGACATGGAGATTAAACCAAGACGGGCCGACGTTTCCTGTGACGTTATATATAGGTGACGGATGCAGAGGGAGATTAGGATGAGGATTAGTGTTATGATTATTACGGTGATGGAGATGATGACGTAAAGTTTTTGGCCGAAGATAGGTGTTTTGGAGGTGAGGCTAACGGTGTGATCGAACGACGGTGTGGTGGTGCCGGAATCCGCCATTGTTTCTGGCGAGATGAGATGGGTGTGAGGGTGTGAGAGGTTTTTAGAGAGAGAGCATATTATGTTTAGCCTTTAGTTTTGTGCCTGCTTTGAGATCAGTATTGGATGCCTTTTAAACCGGTTTGCACCCTTAAAAGCATATAATGGATGCACTTTAAGTAGTAAATTTGTTACTGTAAAAGCATTTGTAGGTGAGGATTTTATTTGTAAACTCAAATACTATATTAGAATTGAGTTAATGGCCAAATCCGTCCCTGGGGTTTGACCCATATTGCCACATCCATCCATTTTGAGAATTTATGACAACTGGGCCACTGTACTTTAAACTTCATTGCCAGATCAGTCCAATTTACAAACCCAGTTAAATAATTCTGTTAACTCAAAGGCATTATAGTCATTTCACCTATTAAAATTCCCACCCCTAATCTGATTATAATCCTAAACGATAATCACAAACCCCCAAACCCTAATCTGATTATAATCGAGGGCCTCTTAAAAACCCCCAAACCCTAATCTGATTATAATCCACAAAACCACCAGAGTTCATCTCCTTCCTAATCAGAATAATGAGCGACGACGATTGGTATGTTCGAGAGCATGATTGGGTTGTTTGACGAGTGGTATGCTTTACTTTGGAATTTCATCATGGTGGTAAGTTTTCTGAATTTCTGAATTTACTGTGATTACGTTGAATGATATGCTGATAGAGCTAGGTTATTCAGAAGATGATATAGTAACATACCATTTTAAAGTACCATTTTAAAGTATTGGAGGTATATGTTGAGCACATAAGAACTTATTCTAATGAAAGTGATGACTTAGATACAGGGGAGGTTACACAAGAGGGCTTTAATGTGACTGAGGGCAGTGAGAATGAGGGCAGTGAGAATGAGGGCAGTGAGAATGAGGGTAGTGAGAATGAGGGTAGTCTATCAGACTCTGATAAATTGTTGTTGATTATTGTTATAGATGATGATGATCCACCGGATCCAGCAACCGAAGATTTAAAGACTTTCTATTTTTAGCGGAAAACGGAGTGCAGGCAGGGGATCCTTTGTCCGTTGGGCTGTATCAACAGATGGACGCCATCAACACTGTTGCAGATGAATCAACACTGTTGCAGATGATGACGGTCGTCGGGGTGCAGGCCGGGGATCCTTTGTCTATTGGAGATGAACCTGGATGGGGTGCTCTTGTTAGTTAAACCAACACTAACAAGAACTCCGGATCAGGTTCAAATTTTGCAAATATGTAGCGGCACTACAGATGAATCTGGATGGTAATTTTGTTTTGTTTTGTATGTAGAACCGCCTCCTATGTGTTATAAATAGGAGGTTGGTCTTAGTTAGTTATTAAGGTTAAGGTACACCGCTACTTCGGTAATTTTGTATGTAGAACCGCCTCCTATGTGTTATAAATAGGAGGTTGGTCTTAGTAGCAGCTTTGTTAATGTTGAATTAGTTTGCAACAGGTATGTAATCATATTTTGGGTCTTGGTGAATTAGTTTGCAATATGTTAAACTTTGTGTTATGATTTGTGTAAACATCAACTGGTTTGTTAATGTTTGTTAATGTTGAATTAGTTTCGAACCTGTAATGGTTGTTATGATTATGTAAACTTTGTGTTAGTATGGTGTATGATTATGGTTTGTTAATGTTTGTTAATGGGTCAAAATGGGTCAGGTGTTTTTAACAGGTTTGTTCATCTACTGGACCACCAAGTGTTGCTGGAAGTTCAAGTGCTGCTGGAAGTTCAGGTGTTGCTGTTGCTGGAACTTAGTTGTCTGCTGCTGTTTGTTAGTTGTCTGCTTGCTGATGTGAAGTTATTTTGGTTGTTTGTTTGTGCATTTTGTGCATGTTGACCCATTTGACCCATTTGTTCCATTTGTGCATGTTGACCTGACAAAGCTATGGTTACATTTGTGCATGTTGACCCATTTGACCCATTTGTTCCATTTGTGCATGTTGACCACTCTCTTTCACCTTCTAAATCTCTGGAAATCAAAGCTCTTGTGTTCGGCCCTTTTTGCACCCGTTTATACGCCCTCTGGTACGTTAAAATCCAATTAACATTGGCTTTACAGTCGTTTTATAGTATAGATTAAAAGCCCTAACATTAATGTTATAATCAGCTTCGTTTTCTTGGTCGATTAACCGGATTCAGATTCTAGGGTTTGTAAGGAATGGGGAACCTGTAGACTTTGGGTTTATAAATTATGTTTTCTGTTGTAAATACAAATAAGGGCGTAGCCCAGTGGTGGAAATTGTGGTTGTTAATGTTTGAACCGGGTTTGCACCCTGGTTCGATTCCCACACCCACCATTTTTTGTAGAAATAAGAAAACAAGTTTTAAAAGGGGTAGGAATTTTAATAGGTGAAATGACTATAATGCCCTCGAGTTAACAGAATTATTTAACTGGGTTTGTAAATTGGACTGATCTGGCAAAGAAGTTTAAAGTACAGTGGCCCAGTTGTCATAAATTCTCAAAATGGATGGATGTGGCAATATGGGTCAAACCCCAGGGACGGATTTGGCCATTAACTCATTAGAATTGGAATGTTGAATTTCATTTCATTTATGTTTAGAGAGAGAAACACAGGGTTGGTTTTAAACGGACATAATAATGGCAGAGTGTAGTGTTGTGGTGGTGACAGACAATGGGATTTTGTTGAATCTTGATAGATGAAAAACACATGAAGAAGATGAAAAGGAGAGAGAGAGAGAGGAAGAGAGAGAATTGAGAAGTGTAAGTCTGTCAAAAGGATAGAAGGAGAGAGAGACAGTAAAGGTAATTATTAATTAGGAGAGAGAGAAGGGTGGGTGATGACGTGACAGAAATTATTTGGTCCGTAATAAATTTGAACTTAAAGTCACCCGAGGTGCTTCGGGAAGTGTGAGTCGTCTTTCCCAAGACGGTTGAGGGGGCTAAATTCGCAAATCCCGTCGGTCAAAGCCTATTTTGGCAATTTCCCCATAAAATTATGTTTGTGTGGTTATTAAGAAAGAAAAAGTTAACTTTATAAGTTAACTTTATTATACCTCTGTGAAAATCAAAACATGATAGCAAACCGAAACTTTTAATAATGTTACTTAACGGTGGTAACAAGTTCTTCATATATGTAGCTTCCTGTTTCAATTTATTTTATAATTATAACTAGTTTTTGACTCGCGTGCGTTGCCCCGCGGACCGTATTTAAGCTAGCGAAAAGACATACCAAACAAATACGCTTCAAAACCCTTCGTTGTTGCCTAACATTAGATGGTGGTGTATGTCTATGAGGAATGTTGTTATGAGTTTGTACCTGTTTCGTAAGGCTGTGGCTTCAGATGATTCTGGTAGAGGTAGGTGTATGTTGCCATTATTGAGCTGAGTTGAAGCCGATCTGCATAGCATATTGAATTATGAATTTTTGAGCGGGTGTACATTTGTAGGTTCATAATGTAAGTTCACTATAAGAATAAATAATGTAACCGTAACTTGTTCCGAAAAATCACCCATCTTGACCTGGTACTAACCTGCCCATTTTCCAATATATGAAATATATGTTTCTTAAAATGTGTTAAAAGCGTTGGATATTTAAATTTTCATTCGCCAGAAGGGGTGTGCTCTTAACCTGTTCATGAGAGCATTTAAAGTTATCAAAGTTAATTAGCTCAAAGGTGGAGGAAGTTTGTCTTATGCTTTAGGTGCATCACGCTCCTTCAAATCCAATAAAAAAGGATGAAATGTGGGAGATATGGGTAAGGCGGTCTATAAAATCTTGTGGAAAGAACTATAGAAAGATGTTCAAGAAGCCACAATGCAAAAGATGTTTACAGCAATCCAAAATGGCTCAGACTTAGAAGCAAAGGCGAACGGCAAATACACTAAGGCAGAACATCAACCGGTTGCGATGTGAATGCACTACAACTCACATCACCTTCACAGTTAATGTACAAAGCCAACAGAAGTCGCCACACCTATCACAAATACAAAGATGTCATCATTGCCTAGAGAATAACAACATCGAAGCATATCAAACTCTAATAGAACTACATTGCCTCATATAAACCTCCATCAAGCCAAGTAATTCAGATATGCATAGCATAAAATCTAACCCACTATCCATATATTATTTGATAGCTAAATTCAAGAAAAAAGTCATCGCCTACTTCAAGAAGCAAACAAAAAAAATGTATCAATGATGAAATGCTGACAACCAACCCAAAGCGGGTTGTAGTGTATACCAGTCACTAAATGACACCAAAAAATTGTATCCATGCTACAGAAGGCTCAGGCATCCATTACAATGAACACATATTAGCAAAAAAGTGAATTCACTGTCAAAATAAATGCATTATTGAACCATCTTAGATTAAATCATGCGGCTCAGGTACATAATCGGTTAACGCACAATGTGTGTGGGGGGGGGGGGGGGGGGGGGGGGGGGTTGCGGGTAAATACCCGCCCTCCTTCGCCCCGTACAACAAACGATGGCGTACATCGGCAGTACAAAAACATCATAGCCAAGACCCTAAACCGGAAAAAAGCGTACATCGACAGTACGAAAACATCATTGCCAAGAAAAGGAACCGAAAAAAGAGCTCTGTTATAATAAATCATGGGGCTCGGGTACAGAACGGTTAACGCACAACACGTAGGGGGGGGGGGGGTTGCGGTTAAATACCCGCCCTCCTTCGCCCCGTACAACGACAATGATGTACATCGGCAGTACGAAAACATCATATCCAAGACCCTAAATCGGAAAAAAGCGTACATCGACAGTACGAAAACATCATTGCCAAGAAAAGGAGCAACATAAAGAGTTTTGTTCTTGATAATGGCCCAAGCTACAAAGATTCATAGGCAAACCAAGTAAATAAAAGAAACAAGTACACACAACAACAAGTTTATCATGACCGCCACCTCGGGTTTGGAAATCAAACCCGACAACACTGCAACAACATAGAACTTTTGGTAAAACATAAAAATCTCCAACCTACACATAACATACCGTAACTGTCCACCATAACCGTCAATAATGGTGGCCCCTACCATCACCAACAACCGGCGGCGACGGATGAGTTAGTGTTGCAGGTGGTGTACGGCCAGAGAGAGAGAGAGCGCGAAACAAACCGGTGACAAAGGTGTTTCGTGGCGTCCCGAACCACCGGAAGTAGCAGAGAGAGACAAAACCTCCCAACAACAACGGGCATATAGTGAGCAACTGGGGATGATTTGGAGAATATGTCTTACGGTGGAATGGAAATGTGTAGAAAGATTTAGAAAGTGAAGGTAACAACTAACATGTGGACAAAAAAAACATAAGGTTTCAAACACTTGTACCTTAAAGTACAATAAACTATGCATAAACCACTTGCTAAATGCATATATATATATATATATATATAGGGAAATGATATTTTGGAAACCCACTTGAGTTGAGAAAACCTTTGAAAACCCATGTAAAAAACCATTATTTTTTTTGAAAAAAATAACCAATGTAAAATACATGTTTTTAAGCATTTTGGGCAAAAAAAAAAATAACAAAAGCGCCGATGGGATTTTTTTAAAAAAAATAAACAAAGTTGCTAAAAAAACATATGTTTTCAGCTATTTACTTATGTTTTTAGCAACTTTGTTTATTTTAAAAAAAAATTCCCATCGTCGCTTTTTTTATTTTTTGGCCCAAAACGCTTACAAACATGTATTTTACATTTGTTATTTTTTTCAAAGAAAATAATTGTTTTTTTACATGGGTTTTTGAAGGTTTTCTCAACTCAAGCGGGTTTTCATTATATATATATATATATATATATATATATATATAGGTTTAGGTTCCTGTACAAAAGACATATTTCGTGAGAAGTGTGAGAAGGATTAAGAATTGACATGTAGGCATCATGTTTTGGATTTAGGAATGATGTTTTAGGTTGTTTTAACTTGAAAAACACCAAACACGACAATCTAAAACACAATGCAATGTATTATAGTTATTTATATAGTATTAATTTATAAGTGGATTATGCATTAAGATGTTGTACCTTATGCATAATGGTTTTTTTATGCTTAGTGGGATTGTACCTAGCTTCGTGTGGTTGTACGTAAGTGTTTCTCCAACACATAACCTTAAAGGCATCAGCCACGTAAACTTCTCCGTAGTTCCCAAGAGCGAGTCCAAGAGGCCTACCACCTGTGTTAACCCAGTCTTGAACCACCGAGTCATTCACTGTAACTCGTTAAATTTAAAAAACAACTAAAACACACTACTTAACATTTAAAACACACTGTTTAATGTTCTTAGCATGGTGTTTTAAGTTTTAAGCTTAAAATACATTGTTTTTTGTTTTTAATTGTTATGTTTGGTGTTTTTCTAGGCAAAACAATCCAAAACATCATGAATAAGTTCAAAAATTGATGCCTAAGTATCAATTTTTAATCCTTCTCACACTTCTCATGAAATATAGCCTTTGTACAGGAACCTCACCCTATATATATATATATATATATATATATAGGGAATAGATATAGAGGAAACCCAAGTTATTTGGTAAACTATGAAAACTCTATCATAGCCATCCATCTCATACCATCTATGGTTGAGATTCAACCATTGTACTTTCCCTTGGATATATTAATATTTTAATACACAAAAGGACATAAAGGGGCATTTTGGGGACACAAGAAATTGCTATCTCTCTCTCAAGTACTAGGGTCATGTCACACCCTCTCTCATACTTTTTCTTTAAAAAAATATTATAATAATGGGTCATGTCACACTCTCTCTCCTACTTTTTCAAAGTCAACATCACCATTCTCTCTCCGCTCTCCTACTTTTTCTTTAAGAAAATATTATTATAATAGGTCATGTCACATCATCTCTTTCCTCTTTCCTACTTTTTGCTTAAGAAAATATTATTATAATGAGTCATGTCACACTCTCTCTCCTACTTTTTATTTAAGAAATATTATTATAATGGGGAAAGTACGTGTGTTAACATGTGTAACATATCTTACCAGCCTTATTGAAAAAAAAAGCTTGGTAGAGATATTAAACCTGTTAACATGTGTTAACCTATGTTACCAGCCTTTTCAAAACCTTAATAAACGCCTAAAAACAACCTTTGTTAACACATAGTAGAGATATTAAACCTGTTAACATGTGTTAACATGTTAACACATTGTTATCTCTCTCCTCTCTCCTACTTATGAATAACATGTGATATTAAACCTGTTAACTTATGAATAACATGTGTTATATATAAAACCCTAGTTGAGGCATAAGTTGACAAAGTTGGCAGTCGAGGAATAAGTTCTTGTCAGTTTTGGCAATGACTAACAACTGTTAACAAGATAACACAAAGCAGCAATTTACGCAACCACATACAACCAAGATTCTAAAAGGGACACCATGGGCGTCGCATAGTTTAACTTATACATATCAAAGGTTTTAAAAAGATCATATGCACTAAGTAACCGCTAGACGCAAAAAACATGGCGACATAGATACCCAATTTTGATATATTAAAACTGTTAACATGTGTTAACATATCTTACCAGCCTTATTGGAAAAAAAAGAAAAACCTTAGTAGAGATATTAACACTGTTAACATGTGTTATCATGTTAACAGTTTTAGTAAATCTGTCCCATAAAACTTTGTTAACACTTGTTAATAAGTTGACGTATAAAAACTTTGTTAACACTTTGTTATGACATGTTAACAGTTTTAGTAAATCTGTCCTATAAAACTTTGTTAACACTTGTTAATAAGTTGACGTCTAAAAACTTTGTTAACACTTTGTTATGACATGTTAACAGTTTTAGTAAATCTGTCCTATAAAACTTTGTTAACACTTGTTAATAAGTTGACGTATAAAAACTTTGTAGGTGCTAAAAACAAGAAATCATAATTGAGATATTAAAAGTGTTAACATGAGATATTAAAAGTGTTAACATGTGTTAACATATCTTACCAGCCTTATTGAAAAAAAAAAAGGAAAACCTTATTAGATTTACTAAACCTGTTAATACATGTTAACAGTTGTAGTGAATCTGTCCTATACAACTTTGTTAACACTTGTTAATAAGTTGACGTATAAAAACTTTGTTAACACTTGTTAATAACAAAAAGAACCTAACTGTTAACATGTAATATCAACACAAGAAATATCAATCTGTAATAATAACATAAACAAAATGTAATTGATAATACAATCTACTGACTTTTATGCTAAAAAACGTAATTGATTAAAAAACGTAAAAAAAAAAAACCGATTCTTGTAAAATGTGGCTATGTCTTCTTGCAAAGAAACAAAATAAAATCTAGTGACTTTCATGGGAAACGTATACCATAACCACTTTATTAAAAAGTATCATTACAAACAATTAACCACTTTAACAAAATAAATCTAGTAACTCTATACATTGAGTACAAAAAAGAAAACGTTATAAAAAAGTTTTTCTACATATTTTTCTCGGCTTCCTTCGACTTCGTTTGTTAACATATGTTAACCAGTGGGGTCTTCGTTATCAACTGAAAAACAATAGATGAGATATTAACCGGTGTGACCAACTCATCATTTAACATACTAAAACAGGATTAACATGTGTTAGTCGGGGCCCAAATAACTACTTAAAGTCACAAAATCTAAATTTCCAAATTCCAACTGTTAATATTAATTCAATATTTCTACCTCATCGCTTTCAACTAATAAACACATCATTCTAACATCAACTAACCTTCAATCCTCACTAAACTGAAATCGGCCCAAGTTCAAAACCTAGGGCTCCAAAACTAACAAAATCTAAACAATACGAATCCGAAACTCAAACGAACTCTTGACCTTCACATAAATGATAAACCTACTATATATACATATAACATGCATCAATAACCATCTTTAACATCAAACTGTAGAACAGAACCCAGATCTACAACCTCATGTCCCCAATCCAATAACAATCTAACATAAACAAAATAATAAAAAAAAATCAAAAAGGTTAAAATAAGTTTTTTTTTTCATTCAAGCATTTGATCAAACATTTGGTATGCAAACAAATCTATGATTTGAGTAAGAAAGTTAAAACAATCTTATGTTAATCGACCAAAAAGCTTTAGCAACGACCATAAACAGAAAAACAAAGAA
Source organism: Ambrosia artemisiifolia (assembly GCA_032199755.1). Lineage (NCBI taxonomy): Eukaryota > Viridiplantae > Streptophyta > Magnoliopsida > Asterales > Asteraceae > Ambrosia > Ambrosia artemisiifolia. The sequence goes on from CM063524.1 coordinate 35,279,891, forward strand.
AAATCTTAAAAAAAAACACTACATAAACGAAAAAAAAAACTTACCTTCAATTTCAACATGTGGAGACCTATCAACAACAAGTGGTAATGGTTGACTAAAAAGCTTTAGCAACCTCCAATCGTGACTCACCCTCACTTCAAAACCTTGATTGAAGATGATGAATTATGAAATCTGGGTTTTGATAAGGAGTAAGAGAGATTCAAACTTGAAATTGTGTTTGAAAAAATGAAAATGAAATAGAAACAAAGATTCAAAGAAAAGAAATAAAGAGAAAGGTAGAGAGAGAGGATGGTACTTTGATAAAGATAGTGAAGTGACAAGGTGAGGAAATTACTTCAATACCCTTAGATATAATATAATATTATTTTTGCTTTAGGTGATGTGGCTCATTCCAAACCACAAGATGGGTTTCAAGAGTTTACCAAATAACTTGGGTTTCTTGTATATACTTATACTATATATATATATATATGGGTAGGGATCCTAAGAGAACCAATCCCTATTTGAGAACTGAGAGAACCATTCTGGGCCACACATTTCATATAAAGGCAAAAAAAAAAAAATTTTTTTTTTTTTTTTTTGCTTTAATCGCACATTTTTATGCAAGGAAAAATTTTTTTTTATTTTTTTTGAATTTTTTTTTCATTTATACATATGTGTATATATGTCAATTATACATATGTGTATATAGCAATTATACATATGTGTATATAGCATTTTTCAGCTATACTTATGTGTATATTTCAGTTATACACATGTGTATATTGCATTATACATATGTGTATAATGCAATTATACACATGTGTATACTGAAAAAAATACAAAAAAATAAAAAAAAAAAAATTTCTTACATATAAAGCAGCGATTTTTGCAAAAAAAAAAAAAAAAAAAAAAAAAAAAAAAAATTTTTTGCCTTAGAGAAATGTGTGGCCCAGAATGGTTCTCTCAGTTCTCAATTTGGGGAAAGGTTCTCATTTGAACCAAATCCATATATATATATATATATAGGGTGAGGTTCCTGTACAAAGGCAATATTTCGTGAGAAGTGTGAGAAGGATTAAAAATTGATATGTATGCATCATTTTTTGAACTTAGTCATGTTGTTTTGGATTGTTTTGCCTAGAAAAATACCAAACATAACAATTAAAAACGAAAACAATGTATTTTAGGCTTAAAAGTTAAAACACCATGCTAAGAACATTAAGTAGTGTGTTTTAAGTGTTAAGTAGTGTGTTTTAGCTGTTTTATAAATTTGATGACTATAATACATTGGATTGTGTTTTAGATTGTTGTATTTAGTGTTTTTCAAGTTAAAACAACCTAAAACATCATTCCTAGATCCAAAACATGATGCCTACATCCTAATTATTGATCCTTCTCACACTTCTCACGAAATATATCCTTTGTATAGGAACCTAAACCTATATATATATATATATATATATATATATATATATATAATTCTAGTTGTTTACATTGTAAAACCTAATACAATAGACTACTAAACCTAATCTATAATAAACTTTTATCCATAAAAAAATGAAAAGGGGGGATATACGTTCAAATTCCATTCCTCGTGAGAACTAACCATGTGTACTAGGTTGGTGACACATAACCTCCACGTGGCAACTATACATCAACACCCTCGGTCTAACCCTATCCTTTCCTACATATCTTACTATAAATATCCTTAACATAGACAAAGCAGAAAACAAACAACACACCAACTATAGAAAAAAAAAAAAAAAACGTAAACTAATAATTATGTCGGGAGCTCAAGGAACTATGCCGCCAGGAAGCACGACTGCAACGACATATCATTCGGTACAAGGAGAGAACCACAGTCGAATGGATATTCACTCGAAGGAAGACGAGGGTAAGGTTCAGATCGATAAGTTACAAGACAAGGTGGAAGATTGTGCTGGCCGCGGCGGCCCTATTTTTGGCGATGCGGTATCCGAAACAGTCGAAGCGCAAGAACAGGGCCGCCGCGACAAACCGGATCCCGGTGTTACCGGGACTGGATAGATTGATCATGGTTATGGGTTTAAGTTGGATGATGTGAAGTATTTTGTGTGATTGTTGTCGTCTTTGCTTTGTACTCTTGGTTTTTAGTGTTTAATTAATATGTAGCTTATGTAGATGTAACAAGTTTCACATCATTGGACATAATATTAATATTATCATGTTTAAATATGTGTTGCTAGACATGTAACAAAGTCATGGTATAGGAAACTGAATGACTAATAAATTATGTTGGTTGTGATATAACAAAATTACGAAGATCGCTCATGATAAATGAAACAAGTACAAACAAACGAAATTACCAAGATCGAACTTTTATAACGATAAAACTATTACGAAATACGAAATTTAAGACTTGAGGATAAAACAACACAGATCCGTTCCATTTTGGAGTTTGACGTCTTTCATTTTGGCAAAAAAGAAAAAAAGCAACATGCAATTGTGATAAGCTTTCGTTTTGTATCTTCTTTGTATATATATTTTTTAACTCCATCTAAAGTTAAGATGACAAAAAATGCAGAAAATCTTTGTTTTTTGCTCTTTTTGTATTCATATACATATAAATTTGTAGGGATAGATCAGCATACAAAAACCAAAACCGAATTAAACAATCTCTTAAGACAGTTCAGATTGTCAAAATTATCGAATCATTTAGTTATGGTTTTGGTTTTTTCATAACCGATATATGAACTGAGAGTTATATGTTTACGTGTTTTTATGTTAATATATTTAGAAGAGTTAATAGCCAAAATCGTCCCTGAGGTTTGGTGGTTTTTGCCACTTCAGTCCAAAAACCAAACGTGTGAAATCTGGGTCGATAGGCTTTTGATTTTTTGCCAATTTCGTCTTTAAAACTAACCCAGTTAATTTTAGACGTTAAGTCTGGGGGTAATTTCGTCTTTTTGGTTCCACCCTTTTAAATACCCCTTAAATCAGACGATTCATCCCAAACCTCTTCATAACCCTTCACAATCGTCCCTGAGGTTTAACCCTAATCCAAAAAAACACTTCCAAATCATCTTGAACTGCAACGATGGATGAGTTGTGGTGTGTACGACCTAAAGATTCCAACTTCGATCCTCTATCTGAATATGGTATGTTCGTGTAATTTCTTTTAAAAAAATTGATGATTTTATGTTATTAGGGTTAATAATAATCATTGTGCTTGACAAAATGCAGGTAATAACCCTGAACGTTTCACTTTGGAAATACACCATAAAGGCGACTTCAGTGATTTCATAGAAAAATTTCTAACATACCAGGGGGTACTGTTGACTATGTTGACAAGGTTTAACTCTGACCTATTTTCTCTGATTATTTTGAACGATATGATGGTGACATTAGGTTATTGTGAGGAAAATGAAATAGTTTACCATTTTAGGATTCCTGGAGAAGACCTACTTTTAGGTTTAAGACCATTGACATGTGACAGTGATGTTCTTAGGTTGATAAAGTATGTTGAAAGTAATAAAGTGATTCAAATATATGTTCAACATGTTAGACAAAGTCAGAAAAGTCAGACTCCAACAAAACCTGTAACAAAACCTGATCTGGTAAATGTAGATTCTGAAAGTGAGGAGGATGATGAGGGTATTGGCAATGGTGAGGGAAGTGGAAGTGGGAGTGATAGTGAAGATGTAGGGTATGAGCCAAGTTTTGAGGGAAGTGAGAGTGATGAGGGTAGTGATGAACTAACTGATGAGGGTAAAAAAAGCAAACATAAGGCTAAAAAGGGTAGTGCTAATGCAGGCAAAGATAAGGCTAAAAAGGGTAGTGCTAGTGGTAGTGAAGATGAAAATGATTCTGATTACATTGTAGATGAAGATAACCTAGTGGATGAGCCTGATGTAGACATGGCTGAGTTTAGAGCTGCTGTTGATTTTGACATCAGTGATAAAGAGACAGATAATGATCAAGATCTAGGTGGAATTGATGGTGAGGAGGTTGATTTTGAAAACTTTGACAGTCTTAGTGATGAAGAGAATGATACCAAATTGCAAAGAGCTGCTAGGAGAGTTAGGAAAAGGATGAGAAAGACTAAAACAACTGATGACTGCCCATTTTATGTTAGCCAAAGTTTCAATTCTAAGGAAAAAGTAAAGGAGCTGATAAAAGATCATGCAATTCATACAAGGAGGCAATTGTATATGACCAAAAATGACAAAGTGAGAATTCGTGTAATCTGTTTGGGTGGGAATTTGAATATGAATGATTCTGAAGTTAATCAAGATTGGAAGTTAACTGGTGATGGTGGTAGGTGTGAGAATCAAGGCAAGAATAAAGGTAGTGGTGGGGCTCAAAAAGCATGTGTATCCAAAGATGACAAATGTGTGGAATCTCAACAAGTGGGTGGGGGCAGTAATGATGGTGAGGGTACTTCTGTAAATTCCACCAACCCTAAACCTAAAAAACAGACACCAATACCAACATGCCCATGGAGTTTATATGTTTCAAACCTAAAAAAAGAAGGCTCATGGATTGTTAGGACATACCACAATCTTCATACATGCTTGCAAACCAGAGATGTTAATCTGTGCACAGTAAGCTGGTTGGCAAAACAGATTGAACCTCAAATCAAAGTGAATCCTAGTATACCACTAACAGCTCTTCAAGATGAGCTGCAAAAGAAATTTCAGGTTCAAGTGACTGTGCATTAGGTGTTTAGGGCTAGGCAGATGGCATATGACAAGTTAATGGGGCATTATAAGAAACAATATGAGAAGCTGAGGGAGTATGGTGAAGAGTTGTTGAGGTCAAATCCTGGGTCAACAGTTAAGATAGATGTTGAACCACTATGTAACCCTGATAGTCCAACTAGGCAATTTAGAAGGATGTACATATGCTTGGCTGCATTGAAGGCTGGATTTAAACTAGGAGGGAGGTCACTGTTGGGGCTTGATGGATGTTTTCTCAAAGGACCATTTCCGGGGCAGATTTTGACAGCAGTGGGAGTAGATGCCAACAATGGTATCTACCCTGTTGCATATGCAGTGGTTGAAGCTGCGACTGGATCTACATGGACATGGTTTTTGGAGTTATTAGGAGATGATTTGGATCTGGACTCTAATAGTATGTTCACATTTATTTCAGACAGACAGAAGGTAACACAACATTTTACATGTTATAGTTTTGAGTTTTTTGCTAAGTATATATAGATTGTTATTGATGCATGTGCTTTGTTAAACTCAGGGGCTTATACCTGCAATCCATAAGGTTTATCCAAGGGCTGAGCACAAATTTTGCTTGAGACACATTCATGAAAACATGAAACCAAGGTGGAGAGGAGGTGTATACAAAAACCTGTTGTGGAACTGTGCTACTGCAACAACCCCATCACTTTTTGAAAGGAATATGAAAGCTGTTCAAGATGCTGACAAAGACCTACATGCTTGGTTGCTTGAGATACCATCCAAACATTGGTGTAGAGCCTTCTTTAGTGGTATGTTTAATCATCTTAGCAGGCCATTTTTATGTTCAATTTACTTAGACTTTTAGATGTTCAATGTTAATATTATCAATCCACTGCAGGTGATGCTAAATGTGAAATTTTATTGAATAACATCTGTGAGGTATTCAATAGGCAACTGATTCATGGAAGGGACAAACCCATTATCAGTTGCCTGGAGTTCATTAGGGAATACCTAATGAAAAGGTCATTGGTGATCCTAAAAACCATTGCTAAATGTCAAGGACCATTGACACCTAATGTTACAGAGAAGTTGAATGAGATCAAGACTGAAGCAGCAAATTATACTGTAATTTGGACTGGAGCTGCAAAGTTTCAAGTCAGTGGTGGTATTGAACAGAGGGCTGTTGATCTTGACATGAAGACATGTGCATGCAAGAGATGGGAACTTACTGGAATTCCATGTAGGCATGCAGTGGCCTGCATATGGAACCTAGCATTGCATGGAAAAGGTGATGGCATTATAGAGAAATGGGTGGATAAGGTCTACTGGTTAGATACATGGAAGAGTGTGTACAACAACACCACTGACCCAATTAATGGTATGTTCAATCATCTTAGCTGGCCAATTTTATGTTCAATTTACTTAGACTTTTAGATGTTGAATGTTAATATTATCAATCCACTGCAGGTATGGACTTGTGGCCTATTTCCAGATGCCCTAGTACCTTACTTCCTCCCAAATTTCACAAGCAGGCTGGTAGACCAAAGAAAAAGAGGAAGAAGTCTGCAGAAGAGATATTTGAGTTAAGTCAAAACAAAGGCAAAGAGAAGATGGATGTGGAGGTTGAAAAGTTAAGCCAAAAGATTCCACGTACTGGTATAATTCCAAGAAAGGGCAATTCTGTCACTTGTGATCTTTGTAAACAGAGGGGGCATAATAGGAGGACCTACAAATGAAGGGGTGGTGCTGCAAAGACTGTTGTTGCTGATGGAAAGAAGGCTGGAAAGAAGGCTGGAAAGAAGGCTGGAAAGCAGGCTGCAAAGGAAGGGGCTGGAAAGGAAGGGGCTGGTGATGCTAGGGCTGGAAAGCAGGTTTAGTTGTCAGCTGGTTGAAACTATTTAAGGTTGGGTCATTTTGGTAGTGTTATGTGTCAAACTGTTTAAGGTTTATTATGTTTTATGTTATGGGTCAAGGTCTACTTTGTTATGTTATGTTATGGGTCAGTGTCTAATATGTTATGTTGATGGGTCATGCACAATGGTTGTTAACTCTGTTTTATGTTATGGGTCAGTGTCTACTTTTGGTTGTTAACTATGAACAATGTTCAGACCTTCTTTTGGTTAATGGAACTTACTGTTATTTGCATGTTTGTTTGTATGCCTTTAATGGCTCAATTTGGTGATGTTTCTGGTTGTTTTATATGGCTTAATGTGTGAAATTTGGTTTTTGTATGCCTTAATGGGTCAATTTGATATTTGTATGTTGTATGCCTTAATGGCCTTAATGGGTCAATTTGTTTCTGTTCTCCTTAGATCATCCCAAACATAAACAATGCATTACATTTCATAATTAGATCATCCAAAACATACATAATTAGATCATCCCTAACTTAAACATTACATTTCATTCTAGACTACTAGGTTACACATCATGTTCAGTGTAATACATAATACAGGATGAAAATTAGCCAACTTAGGAACAACATTGTTTTGAGCCTCTTGTTCTCCTTGGTCATTTTTCTTGCATAATCTTCAAGCATCAAGTTTTTGTTAGTCAATAACCTTGCATTTTCTTCCTGTCTGTTCAAAGAGCTCAACAGTTGACGAATGGCATCAAGAGCTCTTTCACACATTGGTCCTTCAGCCCAAGCAACAAATCCACATCTTCTAACCTATCAATTGACACAAATTTAGAGTCTTGCATTGTTTTCCCCAAATTATAAAGAGTTGAATTGCACAAACCTGGTTATTGCAGCAATAAAATCGTCTACCTGGGTTTTGCACGGTCCACCATGTGCGAATCCGGGTTGTTGATCCACATGGGCAAAGCATGTTTGAAACGGGTTGTGGATTGGAGGTCGATTTATGGCTGATTGTTAGGGTTTTATGGCTGGAGTTCGATTAGGGTTCATGGGGTTATAAAGAAGATGACTCGTCTGATTTAAAGGGGTTTTGAAAGTGTGGAACCCAAAAAGACAAAATTACCCCTAGACTTAACGTCTAAAATTAACTGGGTTTGCTGTCAGGGACGAAATTGGCAAAAAATCAAAAGCCTACGGACCCAGATTTCACACGTTTGGTTTTTGGACTGAAGTGGCAAAAACCACCAAACCTCAGGGACGATTTTGGCTATTAACTCTATTTAGAAACATGTATATTCTTGTGTTTGAAATATATTTTCATGTATTTCATAGTTATTTCATGTATTTATATGCTAGAAAAAGGTTTAAATCACCAGACTATCTAAGTTCATAATTTTGCACAAGTTATGTTTTTTGGTAATTAACTGAATGCAATCAAAACCAAACCGTTAATTGACATATTAACCGAATTAAGCAAACTGACTTAACCGATCGGTTTTGGTTATGTATAAAAACCGAAGTGACAGTTACTCCCTATAAATTTATGTTAGCCCTTAATTAATGGTGATTAAATCAAACTAGTGTGTTTGATGGGGCGCACGTTACTTGCCTTGTCATTTTGTCAGCTCTCAAAAGCAAGTATTCTTTCCTGTCATCGAATAATGCTTAGTTTGATAGCATATACATTTGGCTTTAATTATTTGTAAGTACTACTTGGTGGATGTTTGATACGTATAAAACTCAGTCCTATATATATATATATACACACACACTAAAGTTTCAATCTTACATTCCTAGATGACAAATTTTTAATTCTGAACCAAACCAAAATAAGGGCAAATTTTCGAAAATAATGATGAACAAGATGAACATCTCCGGTTAGGAATGGAAACAATCAGAACTGATTGAGCAACATCGCTCCGATACTACATATTGATCAGTTCTGTATGTATGTTATGGAAAACATGATAATAATGATACTTTATAGATTGGTGAGACCAGCAACTGACGTAGAGAGACTGTTCGTGGACAACATCCTTGTCAGTATGGTCAGATTCCTAAAAGGGTGTATCGTACTAATGGAAATGAGCTCTTGAGATAGAACTCGGTTATGAGAGAGGGGGATGGGACGAACTTCGTGATTCATGGTATTATGATTTTTCAACCGCTTAAACCTCTAGTTATCTCTCTATGTATATACACCCATGGAACACCCTAATAATGTTTGTAAAAGTAACTCTGTTCATCAAAAAATACCTATTATTAACTTGGAGGTATAGGGTATGTTTGGCAAAACTAGCTGGTGGATAGAAGCTGGTAGCTGTATCTTTTTAAATATATTTTGGTGTTTGGTAGATTAGCTGGAGCTTTTAATAAAATGACCAAAGTGGCATAATTAAAAGCTTGTATGCATGTTTTTTATTTTTCTTTTATGTTAGAATGGGTGCTTATGTCATTTACTCATTAAAAGCTTTTAGTTAGTAGGAGCTTTTTCTTAAACGATGGTACTAGTAGCGTTTCAATATGGAGCTTTTTCTCATAACCTAAAAGCTTCAAGCCCCTTCAACCAAACAAAGCTTTTTATTGAGTAGAAGTTTTTCTTAAAAGTTTGAAGCTAAAACTTCTAAAAGTTCCTTAACAAACATACCTATCATTGTAATATAAATGATAATGATGGCAATTAATTAAATATAATAAATCATGATTTATATTTATTCTAACACATGTTGTAACCCCTTTGCATCCAAACTTTGTATCTGTTAGGCTACTCGATGTGGGGATCGTCCCACACCCCGTTTTGACTCGTCAAGGATGCCAACACCGCCCCCTAGGGGGCCGTCCTCGTCCCAAACTTCCTCACTAGGACGAACAGGACGGAGCAATGCATTTATTTTTGTTTTTTTACCGTTGCATACTATATAACGGGTATAAAAAAATAAAATTTCAAATTATAAATACCACCCTATAAGACATACTTTTTTCTTTAAAAATTCTCTCTACCCACACCAATTCTCTCTAAACATTATAACTTCTTTCTACTTTGTTCTTCAAATTTCTAAAAAAAATACCCACCATGTCGCATTTACCTTTGGTTGATTCGTCCTCTTCGTCGAGCGAGGAAGACCAACTATTTATGAACGCCGCTTTTGAAGTGGCACAGATCATTGCGAAGGAGAAGACGAGGAAGAAATAAACTCGCAACCACGTACTAGGCAAGCGACAATAAATAGAAACCGGGAAGGTTAGTTTATTTTTTTAATCTATATCGGCAATATATTTTTTTAGAATTTAGGTCGTCACAATATTTATTTTAATTTACAACATACGTGTAGGTGCTCATGAGAGATTCGTAGCCGATTATTTTGCCGATCAACCGTTGTACACGACTGAGATTTTTAGGCGCTGGTTCCGAATGAGTCGTCGATTTTTCCTACGTATGGCCGATGATTTGTCTAGCCGTGGCCCATTTTTTACTTTACGGTATGATGCTAGAGGCAAAAGGGGGTTCACGGCAGCATTGCGTCAACTAGCTTACGGGACATGTGCCGATTCATGGGACGAGCATTTGAAGATGCCTAAAAGAACTGCACGAGAATGTTTGTACAAATTTTGAAAACGTGTGGTGAAGATCTACACCAAAAGATATTTACGAAAACCAAACTCGAGTGACATCCAGAAATTGTATGAGTTCCATTTACAAAAGCATGGTTTTTCAGGAATGCTTGGAAGCATTGATTGCATGCATTGGCCATGGCGGAATTGCCTGAATGCATGGCGCGGGCAGTTTATGCGAGGTGATCAAGGACATCCATCAATAATCCTAGAGGCTGTTGCGTCCCAGGATTTATGGATTTGGCATTCCTTCTTTGGTGTTCCCGGTTCGAATAACGACATCAACGTCATACATCAATCACTAGTTTTCTACGATATTGTAAAAGGAACTGGTCCAGATACTAGCTTTACAGTTTCGGGGGTGCAATATAGGCACGGGTATTATCTTGCTGATGGAATATACCCAACCTACTCCATAATCGTTAAAACTAATCCTCACCCTGTCGACGACAAAAGAAAGAAATTCGCCAAATATCAAGAAGCGGCAAGAAATAACATTGAGCGAGTATTTGGGATTCTACAAGTAAGATGACACATCATCACAAACCCGGCACGTGCTTTCACACCCAAAAAACTACGTTATTGTATGTATGCTTGTATCTTGCTGCATAACATGATCCTTGAAGACGAAGGTCGAGTTATTTGCGAATACGAGGAAAACGCGGTGGAGGAGAATACAATTCCGGTTAACCTGGAACTGCAAGAGTTAAACGAATTCTCATTACGTAACGAGCACATACATTATCATCTTCAAGAGGATTTGATTGACTACATTTGAAACAACGCACAAGACAAGTAGTTTATGATTTTTCTAATGTTAAGTAGTCGATTTTTTATTTTTTAATTTTATTTGTATCATAACTTTTTTTATTAATTTTAGTATTTAATTTAATTTTATATTAATTATTTATTACTTTGAGAAAGAATAACAAAAATAATAAAGTTAAAAGAAATAAATGATTAATAATTAATGAGGGTGGGTGTCCCCATACCCTTGGTTAGTCCTCAAAAGGAGGACATCCCACCCTTGCTTATGTGACGCCTATGTGGCAAGGAGGACATCCCATTCGGGTTTCCCCATACCCACTAGTCTTATGTTATAGTAGTGTACTTAACCTATTTATGTTGTTTTCGTTACTACCAATTTCGAACTTGTTGGATATCAAGTAACGACAAATTTGAAAAAAAATAATATACCATGTAACAAAAACACGCATTCAAATTCAAATTCAAATATATTTAAAGACCACTAAATTGAATAGTGGGTATGTGCTAACATGCACCAATGGCAATTATTCAATTTTTGTTGTCTTTGAGAGTATTTGTTTTCGATGACAATTGTGTAATTTTTGTTGTCTTTGAGGGTATTTGTTTTCGATGGCAATTGTGTAATCTTATTGTCTTTGAGGGCATTTGTTTAGCACCCCTTTGGTTTTAAAACACCACGTTATTATATATATATATATATATATATATATATGTATGTATGTATACATGTATATTTACATATATGTATGCATGCGTGTGTGTATTTTGGTTAGAAAAAGGATTCTCTAATACTCGTTTCCTAATTGAAAGGAATTTTAGTTTTTTCCAATATCTTTTAGATTTCGAAATATTTTATTTTCTAGTTATTGGTTTTGGAAAATATATTGGGAAGAATCAGGTATAGGTTCTCGAACTTAGGTTCTTGTTTTATTTGGTTTATGAATTCACAGTTTTCGAATTGTCAGTTCTCAGGTTTACAGGTGTAGGCTCACGGCTCATTCGTTCTCAGAGCTCAGGTTCTCAATTTAATGGTTCACGAACTGTAGTTCTCGGTTTCCAAAATCATTCTTGAGAAAAATATTTGTTTTCGAGAACCCAGTAACTAGCGAGAACCACAACTTCTCCGAGAACCATATTTTTTGAGAACCATAACATAACTGAGAAACATAAACAAAACTCAAGAATGACGGGTGGTTCATGGGACAACCCTTTATGATGTTAAAAGACGCGTTAATCCCGCATTTGATCGTGTAATTACCTTGAATTAGATGACTACAGTTGCTTATGTTTCAGATACGTTTTGGAGTAAAAAATGGATAAAACACTGCTTTGTATGGATTGGATTGGAATGGATTAAGAAAGGATGGAAAGAAGAAACAAAACAAGAGATTCAGGGGTCCACCGTAATTTACGGTAGCCCCTGAAGGTCCCCAATTCCACCGTAAGGCAGTAGAGAACCAGCGTTACAAAATGAAGGCTACCGTAACTTACGGTAGCCACCGTAAGTTACGCTAGTGTCAGCGAGGAAAACGTAACTGCATCATTTAAAACCGTTTTCAAGTGTCTTTTCAGATTATTCATGATTGGGGAAGTTTCTCTGCACCTTGGGGACAAATTTTGGCTTTGAAACTATTTGGGAACAATTTCTAACATTTCGGTTTAGTTTTCGATTCGTATGAACTTGAACTTTGATGTTATGATGATCTACCGAACAATGTCTGGCTAAAGTTGTGGTGATCATCTTAGGTGAAGGTTTTCCTATAACTCTTGTGTGTTTCCTTAATTTCTAGAATGAAAACTTGGTATGTTTGCTTGTGTTATCATGGTGTTTGAATATTTGATTGTAGCTTGTTAATTGATGTTTCAATTCTAATCTGAATCGTACATTCTTGGTGTCGTTGACAATCGAGATATCACGGGAAGGGTTGGGGTTGGATATTGATTGATTGATCATCGGGAAACAACCTCGCATTGATATAATCCGAGTACTTTGTTACCTTTTATCACAACAAATATTTATACACGAGTTATGTCTATGTAACTATTTCTGGTTGGAATTCTGCACAAGTGTTAAAAGAAACTGAAACCTAGGATGGTCATTGTTCTCATAATCTGAATTATAATCCAATCTTGATTAGCAATTAGTTGATAACTTAATTTTAAATCAAACAATCCAAACTCTTGATCTTTAATTTCTGCACATTAGATTAATTGTACTATATTAATAACACAAGTGATTTGAATAGTAATTATATTATAATATTTTTATTATTTTTGTTATGTTAAATACTTATGGTTTCAAATATGATAATGAAAAATGATGTAGGCTTTGTTTTAGGGTTTTTAAGCTCCGAGACCGGTTCCTCTAGGGAGCAATGACTTTTGATTTTTCTTTTTCTGGCAGACTTGTAATTTGCTGTTTTTCAAAGGGTATTTTCGTCCTTGCGTTTGTTATGGGTTTTAAACCATTTTGGTCACAGCCATCGCCACCTTGCGTTTGTTTTATTTTATTTTTTGACTTTTTATAATAATTTCTATTTTAATAAAGTGATTTGTTAAACCACTGAACCTTTGCAAATGTATGCTTTAATTAGAGACGCACTTCTTAATAGTAATTTTTGTAATTTTTAGTTATTTACTACACAACATCTAACATTATGTTACTGAACATTTTTAAAATAGTGTGAATCATAATTATCTAATTAAAAAAATTCTAAAAGTTCGAAATTGTTAATAACTCATAATGTAAAAGGTAAATATTATTATATGATATTTTTAATGATTTAACTTTTGTAACAATATTACTAAGCTAAATTTAAACTGCTAAAGAGTTTATTAGCATAGTAGACGATGTTGTTAGCATTATTGAAATAGGGTATAATGTGTTGATTGTAAATTTTGCCTTATTTGAAATTGGAAGCGTGATTTTGGATACACGATTTTGGAACAGAATAATACCAATTTAACCTAGGCGCAACGCGCCGTAACAAATACCACTAGTTGTAGTTTATTTGCAAGACTATAGAATCAACACATTTTTCACAAACTCCATGTGTTCGATACCTTTTCACTGCTATCTGCTAGTTGTAATTTGGATTAAATTTGCGTGTACCACGACAACACGTCAAAGAACTATATTTATTTTTCGAGAACATCATTAAAATTCGAGAACCACTCATTACCAAGAACTAGCTTCTCTTCTCAGACCTCGTAATCCGCGCTAACGAGTAGTTTGCTATTAAATAATAAGTTTTGATGAAACCTTATGTGTAATGTTTTTTTCATTACATTAATTTCAAAAACCTTGCTTAACTTGAAATAACTTTCTTTTGTTTCACTTTTGCCCAAACATGATACGTTACACTTCCTACCTTATTTAAGTCTTGTTAAGCATTGTAGCTTAGTTCACCTAACTTTCATAACGTTTCACTTCTACCCAAAGGTGATGTGTTACAGATTATGTCAGGGAACTAAGTGTACTACGTTAAAACCTTTAATGTCCCACTTGAAATAAAATTCTTATGTTTCACTTTTGGCTTCTATGGAGGAGCAATTCAAAGGAACCTCAAAAGCGTATGCTTCAACTTTTATCGTGAAACTGGTAACTACTAAATATTATGGGAGAAGCGGTATTCGTGAGCACATCATAATGATGAACGACATGACTCATAAGCTTAAGGGATTAGACATGGAGATCAGTGATAGTTTTCTAGTGCATTTCATCATGAGTGCTCTCCCTACTGCCTATGACGCTTTCAAGATCAACTACAACACACAGAAAGACAAGTGGACAATTCAGGAGTTAATCGCTATGTGTATGCAAGAGGAAGAGAGTATGAAGCTGGAGAAACCAGATGTTGCTTACCTTATGACTGCTAATCTAAAGAAAAGGAAGACAACTTTCAATAAGAAATAAGTTTCTAAACTCGGAGGAATGATGCTGGTACCTCATCCGGCCCTAAGAACTCCAACTCTAAAGGAAAGTTTTTCTGCAAGTCCTGTAAGAAAGAAGGACATAAGCAGAAAGACTGCTCTGACCTTAAGAATTGGCTGACTAAGAAAGGTAATCATCTTTTCATGATACTTGAGTATTTAATTTAAATGTTCCACATAATACTTGGTGGTTCGATTCTGGTGCTAACCAATTCACTACAAGGATTACTTAAAATCTAGAAGTTGGAAAGAAACCATGAACACCTAAGGTTAGGAATGGAAAGCCATTTGTAGTCGATTTTGTTGGAATTTTAGATTTAATTATGCAAACTGGTTTATGTATTAAACTTTATGATACGTTATATATTCTTGAAATTGCTCGAAATCTTATATCAGGACCAAAGTTAGACATGGGCGGTTTTGACATTTCTCATGGTCATGGCAAACTTACTTTTACTCATGATTCTTAAGTGTTTTGGTTATGGCTTTCTGGTTGGTGGTCTCTATAAACTAGAACTAGATGATGACTTTTCCAAATGCTTGTTATCATATAACATTAATGTATCACTAACAAAGAAGAAACGAAAGAGGACTTAGAAACTTCACCCAGGTTGTGGCATCAACGTTTAGGACATATTTTACGAGAAAGATTATCCTGACTCGTGAAGAATGAAGTATTACCCTCCCTTGATTTTGATGATTTTGTAACATGTATCAAATGCCTTAAGGGAAAATTGACAGCAAATAAGAAAGGTGCCACTAGACGCTCTAATTTATTAGAAGTCATTCACACTGACATTAGTGGTCCTTATAATATTGGTTGCATAACTAGACATACTTAATTTTATCACTTTCATTGATGATTATTCCCATTACATGTACTTGTATTTCATTAAGGAAAAATCTGATAACAACTTTTTAATATTATAAATGTGAAACTGAAAAGAAATTAGATCGTCAGATTAAAGTTATTATTATCGTAGACATACTAATGTAGATCAAGCCCCTTGCCCATTTTATGAATTTTGTAAAATCCAGGGGATTGTGAACCAATACACCATGCTAGGTACTCCTCAATAGAATGGAGAAGAAACAAAAACCTAATGGACATGATATGCATTATGTTAGCCAACTCGGGTTTACCTTTACTCATTTGGACTGAGACCTTAAAGGCAGCTGTCATACAGTCAATATAGTTCCTACAATATATGTCCCCAAAACTCCTTATGAACTGTGGACAGGAAGGAAACCAAGTCTTAGATATAATAAAGTATAGGGTTGTCTTGCCAAAGCTAAATTGTATAACCCTTTCTTACGGAACCTTGAGACGAAGACCATTAGTTGTTTCTTCATCGGATATCCCGACCACTCAAATGATTATATATTCTATTGCCTGTCCCATGTCACTCGTATTGAGGAAACCAGGTGTGCCGCGTGCCAAGAGGATTTCAAGGTTAGTGGGAGTAGTGAAAACCCTTATGATCATTTGCAAAAAGTACAAGAAACGGGGGGAAAATGATTCGTTTCTTATAATAACTCTGATTATTCCTCTTGTACCCAATGTTGCACCTCATGTCACTGCACCTACTCCTTCACAGCCAGATCTAAACACCAGATAACGAAGGCACATCAAACCCTTAACATCATGACAATATTAAACCCGAAAACCAGGTTAGAAGGTCATCTAGGCCCAAAAGGCCTACTAACTTTGATAATTATGTAACCATTCTAACTGGAGCTTGAATGGATACTGGAAAGCTCACTGTTCCTAACTCTTGTAATGAATTCATTAACAGTGATCGGTCTTTTGAATGGAATAAAGGCATGATTAACGAGTTTGAATCCATGAAGAAAAATGCCATTTGGGATTTGGTTGAATTACCCAATGTCACAAAACCCATAGGATATAAATGGGTCTTCAAAACAAAACTATGTCCGAATGGAAACGTTGAACACTATAAAGTGAGATTGGTTGGAAAAAGCTACACGAGGGGATTGATAATCAAGAGACGTTTTCACCTGTCTCTCGAAAATGTTCCTTAAGGATCATTATGGCCCTCGTAGCTCATTTTGATTGGAGATGCATCAGATGGACGTTCAAACCACTTTCCTTAACGGTGACTTGAAGGAGAAGTGGTTATGAAACAACCAGAAGGTCAAGAACATTTAGTCTACAAGTTGAAGAGATCTGTACACGGTTTAAAACCAGCCTCGCGTCAATGGTACTTACGCTATGTTCCAGAGATTAACTTAAGGGGGGAAGAGAAAGGATCTCCCTTCTCTCCAATTCCTTCCAAATTGGAAAGATTGAAAATCACCCCAAAAAGCTTTGAATTATCCCTCTCATTCCTTCCCTTTCCCTCCTACAAAAAACTCTGGAACACACTTTTCCCCCACTTCCTTCCCAATCCTTTCTCTTCCTCCCTTAAATGAAACTCTGGAACATAGCGTTAAAGTTTGATGAAGTCACGAAGAAACGCGGTTTCTTAAAGAATCAAGTTGATTTATGCACCTACATTAATACGAGTGGGAGTAATTTTACTATTCTTGTCCTATATGTTGACGATATCTTATTGGCAAGTAATACCTTAGATATTCATCTAATCCGCTAACACGTCCCATTGCAACACACCAGTTTCTCAAATCATCTAAGCTGGTGAATCGTTAAAAAGAAAATTGTGGTTAGACTATAATTCTAGTAAGCGTACGACAAGTAAGTGTTGAAATATTGTACCTGGTCGGTTTGAAACACGCTAGGTTCCTCATCACTAGGCTCGTAGTCAAGTTGACCACTAGCGGACACAATCTCTTTTGAGGGTTCAATAAAATCAAACCCATTAGGGTATTCAATGCCATAAGTCTACTGAAAGTTATCATACGCCTCGTGTTACTGATTGTTATAAAATGGGCTTATTTAAATCAAACGGCTTCAGATTCGCATCTCGATTCAAATCATATGTCGCCTAATACGACTAGCTAGTAGACTCATCACTCAAATAATAAATGTCGCCCAAAAAAAAACATAAATATAAAAGATAACTTGAATACACAGATAAAAGAATATAATATATTTGAATAGAAAATGAATGAATAATGAAGAATCTTATAGTCGTTTATATAGTAAGTTATTACGGAATGTTAAGTCTTGTAAAATAATTGGCGCACAAATCAAGAAATAATACGTCTAATCAAACTATGGGTGTGCATAACAAGGAATATTACATCGAATCAAATAACTCACATGTGGATCAAGGAATCTTACATCGACTCAAATAATTTTAAATTGAATACAAAATTACACCCTTTTACAATTCATATAGGCTTATACGAGCATTATATGACCATCCTAAACACATATATGAGTCAAAACCATGATCTTACATTGAAACCCTCGATATAGGTCATATAACACTACGCAATTTGTATGCTATCACATTACACGTCAAAGGTTGCCTCCACAACCTTTATTGTGTGATGTGATAGTATACACGTATAATGTTATCCGGCCCGAATAGAGGTTGTTAACTTAAGATAATGAGTGTATCGTTTTTAACCCCCTATGCAGATCACTCAAATGTGCATTTTTTCCTAAATATAATCTTACTAGGATGTGACACCCCGCATTTTCAAGATATTACTTTTACTGAACTCTAGTTAACCTCCATGTACATTCATGACTAAACACTTAACTAGGGTTAGTTAAGAAGGTCTTTCGATATGTTATGGGATAATAACATATGTTAAATGATATTAAAGCACGTTATAATTAGGAAAACGGTTGTCTTGACACACACACGAATCCTATAACCCGAACGTTGGTGATTTGTTGGACATGCATGATTATGTGAACAATTGAGTGTTGATGTATGTGGATTAACACGTGTAAGTAAGTTACATGTTTATGTGAATTATTGCGTATTAATTAACTTATACGTAAACGTTATGAGATACGTGCACTTATGATAAACATAATATGTGTTGATAAAACAGTAGTTTATATATGCTAGTATGACTATTATTGTCGGGATTGATCTCGAGAGTTAGTTAGGGCTAATGGGCTCACTTATCAGACAAAAACTACCAAAGCCCGAAAGACTTGGCCCATGAGCCTAACCCTAGCTTATCTTTTATAAAAAAAAATAAAAGAAACCCTAAGGCACCCATTTGCGCCGTGAACCCACACACCACACACACTCACCTTGCAATTTCAATCTTCATCAAATTCTCACTAGTTCAAGTTGATTCGGGTGATATCTTGGAGTGTTAAGGAGTCTAGCATTGCAAGGTATATTGTTTATGACTTATATGATTATTATTGATGCTTGAAAAGTTGTAAAAACCCTAAGAACTATATATATATAAAAATCGCAAATGATGATTAGTTAGGTATCTTGATTGTTTAATTGAGATTGTTGATGAATATGGTTAATAGAAATCATATCTAGGGTGTATGGTATGTAAAAACCTGAGATTGAACATGTTAATATGAATGTTATTGTGCTAGTATGAGGTTATTGCATGATTATGGGATAAGGAAGTTGGTTAGGGTTTATAAAAGTCATGTTAATAAAGATTCTGATTTCTGGCAGATTACTTGTAACGATTTGCGTGGCTGTTATAATACTGTTAACATGATTAATTCGATTATTTTCTGACTCTCAAACATAACTTATGATGTTAGCTTTCCAAAAAGTCCAAAATCATGTGTTTTGGACCTGTTTTGATATATAAACAAGATTTTATAAGATTAAAGGTATAATCTGATTTTCGGATGTGAAAAATGGACCAAATTTTAAGGGCTGTAACTCGAGTTTTACAAATCCGTTAATCACGAAATTTGGACAGGAGTTGAGTCTTGGAGTATACGAGCGTTTCCAATTGGATTCACCTCGTTTAGATGAGTCTATAATTTTTAATGAATTTTTATGTAAGCTGCTGTCAACAGCACTATTTTCTGAAGTGGCTGGACTAAAATATTTTTTATAAAAATATTGAGGTGTTTTTGACGAGAAATAAAAATAGTAGAGTCACGTATAAACATATGAGGCATCTCTGTAAAATTTTGGGAACTTGGGGAGTTGATTTAATATTTTATAAAAATTGGTTTTTATACTCCAAAATCTGTCCAGAAAACGCAGATTTGCAAATGATTGTTTATGAGATAGTTTGAGTGTATTAATGAGTTATGGGTTATGGAATTCTATATGAAACATGTGTATATGTTATTTATAAGGTGTAGATGCCATGATAGGTTAATGGTATGCAATGTGCGATGTGAACTAGTTGTGTTAAAAGTATTAAAATGTTGCATCATTTACTAATCACCAACGATCGTCAGGTTGTGCATGGTTTCGTTACGTCAAGTACGATTACGTGAGATGTCACTTGAGTCTTTGTGTCAATACACTCAAACACTTGCAACCTTGTATTTGATAGGTTTTTGGGTAGGCGAATAGTCTTCCACACTTACTTTCTGTACGGTTTACTTTAGCACGCAACCTAAGGTGAGTTTCACTACTCTTTTCTCAAAAGCATGCGTCTCGGGTTTGAGACAACTTATTAAACTTTTTCTAGTCCAGTTTGGGACTACTTTTACATCTCGGGTTTGAGGTGCTTTGACTCCTTGTGTGGGTCGGGTTTTACGATTCCTTTTGTGGATCACGCTTTCATCAGTTTAAAACTTTTACTGTCCTTTGTGAACTAAACACGCTCTATCATTTAAAGTCCTTACATATTATTGGCTTAATCGCTGTAGGCGAACGGGGTATTAGTTGATAGCGCTATTAGGTTGTGCAGCAACCTCATGCTTGAGGTGCTTGGGTCACGGGCATGAACTTTTGACCACGCTCTTGAGGAGCAAAAACTTACTAGTGTTGATAGACACTGGTACTAAGGCAAATTAACAACTTCTGTATGTTCCCAATAATCTCCCGTTTAGTTACAATGAGTGGGCTAGCTACCCCTGACAAGCTTAAAACTGATGGTTTAAAACTTTGGAAACTTTATACCTACTACTTAAACTGTGAACTCACCGACATTATGTTGACACATGATATACATGCTTTTGCAGGTAGTTAGCTTCCGGTGTCACAATTAGGAAGTACCGCACGTTCACTGCATTTGGGGTCTTGGGCATACAGCTAGATTACTTATCGTACTTTTACGTTTCCTTTCATATGGTTTTAATTTGGGCGCGTTGTTTTGCGCATGGTTTTTAAAAGTTTTAAATTCGGTTTACGCTTCCGCAGCTTAACTAAACTTGAATTTTTGAAAACGAACTAAATGGTTTGGGCATTTAGAGTTCGTTCATATGACTTATGGCTATGGGATCCTGGTGTGTCATGCGCCTCGCGGTAAAACCCCGCAGTGGAACTTTGAGGGTGTGACAGATTGGTATCAGAGCCATTGGTTATAGTGAATTAGGACAGCATGTTGAGTCTAGTCTATAACTGTCATAGCATAAGCATTGCATTAGTTACACTCACAACTCTAGTGCACATTGGTTACTTCCCTTGAATACGTATACTGAACTTTCATGTTGCAGGGAATTATGTCCTCTTCTTCTCGTAACCCCATTTCTGAACGCACTAACAGGACCGAACCTATGACAAATCATCAACCTTTAGGCCTGGAGACTAGGCCATGGACATGGTATCCCCATATGATACGTACGTGGGTGACGAGTAGTGGAGTGCCTGAGAATGTACCTCCCATTCTGGACTCATGGGAGAGGTCCATTGCAGGAATTGTTAGGCATTTTTGTACTGAGTTCGATACCGTCTTCTCGTATATTCAGCGTTTCAATTGGTGGCAAGAGACCTCTGATAATCGTTTAAGGCATTTAGAAAGTAGGATGGGTCAGATGATGGTTGAGTTGGCCATAGCTAGACAGGAAGTGGCTCACACAAAGAGGGAGTTGACCGCCACTAGACGAGAATTAAACACCGTTCGTGATAGACTATTGGAAGTTCTGGCTCAAGGAGAGGAAGAGCAAATGGAAGAGGAGAATGAACAGGAGGCAGAAGAACTTGAGGCAACATTTGTGGGAAACTTTGAACCAGGTGAAGAGGCAAATTCGGACGAGCCGATTTAGATCAGGATCGAAGCTGAGAACAAGGATGAGAAACCAGATATGCCTGCGGATCGTGAGGACGATTAATACTTATCTTGTTTTGAACCTAATTATTGATTCGTTTCTTTCATGATTTCAAGACAATGTAGTCGACTGGATATTTTGTGAATCTTGGATTTTATTTCTAATCTATCGGTGTTGGCCTTTCATTTTTATCTTGCGATTGGGATTCATTCTATATTCTAGTTTGCATGTACTGTGTGAGAACGATTACAAGATGAACATTTTTATTCTTTCTTTCTTTCCTTACTCATGTGTATAATGTAAGTCTAGAATTACGATGGTTAGAATGGGGCATTGGCAGGGAAAGATTAACATGGCTCAGACGGATCTGGTCACGCAAATTTATGGCAGGCTGGTTGAGGCCCTCGCAGCTTTAGGAGCTGGTAACAACTCCATAACCTATTCTAACTCCTTCTAAACGATTGCCGCTAACCACCGATCATCGCACACCTTTTTGTGCATACTTTTTTTTTCTTTTGTGAGCTTAGTTAGGACTGAGTTCTTATGATCAACAGTAGAGTGGTTGATGTCCTCTCATCTTTTCAAGCAGGTAAAAGTATATTCTGTTGAATCATTCTTTTCCCCTTGACTTCCGCCATTGAACTTTCTTAGTCCTTGAACGCACATGCCACAACAACAACCCACTAGCGTATTACCAAGTCTTTTATGGGTTGTACGTCTCAATATCTGCAACAGGACTGAAGGACGGTTGGGTCTGAGATTGACGCGTACCCTACCAACCACATGAGTTAGCTACTCGATGCTTAAATCTAATTAACCTACCTTGCTGGTGAGTCGAGCATTACACAACAAGGGTGGATCCCACGGATTTATGGCATGATCACTGCAACCCACCTACCCAGAATCTAATAAATCTTCCACCTAGCCCACAGACTTCCTAGTGATGTTGATGAGCATGGTATTTTTCCAAAGCATGGTGCTTCATCTTTTACCTTCGATAATAGCAAGAGAACGTAGAGTAGTGTGGAGTATAAGTTCTCCAACAGCAATCATTAGTATATCAACAACAACGAAGTGTTGGAAAAAAAAAGTGTTCCTAGTGTGAGAGTGAAACCTACTTCAAGAAGAACTGTCCTCAGCTCAACCACGAAAGCAACAATGGCAACAATAACCTTAATGGTGCTCGAGGAATAGCTTACGTAGATGGATCGGGAGAAGCCAAGAACGACAACCTTGTGCTTGTGAGTACGTCTTTTGTGAAGGATAATCTTGTTGCTGTTCTTTTTGATTTCGGTGTGAATATCAGCTTTGTGTCTTTAAAACTTAGCAAATTCCTAGGGCCAGCCCCTAATCTTCTTGAGACCCCACACTCTGTAGAGCTAGATAATGGTAAGCCTGTTGAGGTGACCCATGTTCATCGCGATTGTAAGCTCGAACCGGATGGTCAATTGTTTGACATCGACCATATACTTATCACTCTGGGGAACTATGATATTGCAGTTGGCATGGACTGGTTGTCCAAGCAACGTGTTGAAATTCACTGTTAGGAGAAAATTTTTCGTATCCCTCTTCCTAGTGGAGAACTTTTATCTATTCAGGGTGATCGTGGTGGTACCACAGTGGGTGTCATCTCATTCTTGAAAGCCCAAAAGTGTATCCGAAAGGACTATCCAGCCATTCTGGCTAACATTTCTAACATTTGAGTTGAAGTTGAAACAGGGAATGAGGACACCCCTGTAGTTCGTGATTTTCTAGACGTATTACCAGAGGAACTACCTGGACTTTCACATGTTCGACATGTGGAGTTCCATGGTGATTCTTCACCTTGGGCAGCCCCAGTTCCGCATGTGTATTGACTTTAGGGAACTGGACAAGGTGACTGTCAAGAACCGTTACCCATTTCCACATATTCATGACTTGTTTGATCAGCTCTAAGAGTCGAGTTACTATTTTAAGACTGACTCGAGAATGGGATACCATCAGATGAGAGTCCGAGAGGAGGATGTAGCTAAGACAGCCTTTCGAACTCACTATGGACACTATGAGTTTTTGGTGAGGCCATTTGGGGCTAGCCAATGTACCAGCGGTGTTCATGGATCTTATGAATCGCGTGTGTAAGCCCTATTTGGACAAGTTCATCATAGTGTATATTGATGACATATTGATTTATTCCAAGAGCAGGGAGGGGCACGGGTAACACCCGTAGCTGATCTTGGAACTTCTGAGAAAAGAGCAGTCGTATGCTAAATTCTCTAAGTCTGACTTTTGGATTTGGGAAGTCCAATTTCTAGGACATGCGGCTAACGAGGCTGGAATACATGCCGATCTCGTGAAGATAGATACTATCCAACGGTGGGAGGCTCCCAAGAATCCTACTGAAGAGTGCCAATCTCTTGGTCTTGCAGGATAATATAGCAGATTCATTGAGGAATTCTCAAAGATCGCTCAACCCCTCACTGCTTGACGCAAAAGAGTACTACTTAGAAGTGGGGAGTGCCCGCGAATCTGTTTTTCAATTGTTGAAGGCAAAGCTCTGTAGTGCACCAATTCTATAATTTCCTGAGGGTACAGACGACTTCGTGGTGTACTGTGATGCTTCTATCCAGGGCTTGGGGTGTGTATTGATGCAGCGGGATAAAGTGATCCCGTATGCATCTCGCTAACTGAAGGTTCATGAGAAAAATTACACCACACATTGCTCTAAAAATTTGGAGGCGTTATCTATATGGAACAAAGTGCATGATCTTTATTGACCATAAGAGCCTCCAACATATATTCAATCAAAAGGAGTTGAGCATGCGACAACGTCAATGGGTCAAGCTCCTAAATGACTGCAACTGTGCCATCAAATATTATCTAGGGAAAGCTAACGTAGTAGCGAATTCCCTTAGTCATATGGAAACGAAACCCAAGCGGGTGCGATCCTTACAACTCACTATCCATTCTAGTCTTCCTGATAAGATTCGAAAAGCCCAGGTCGAGGATATGAAAGAAGAAAACGTAGAGCTGAAAACCTTGCATGGTGCTGATAAGCACCTGGAACCGAGGACAGATGGTCCTTAGTACTACATGAATCGAGTCTGAATTCCACGTTTTGGGGATCTCGGATAACTCGTGCTTGGCAAAGCTTACACCCTCGTTATTCGGTACATACTAGTTCGGATAAGATGTACCAAGATCTCAAAACTCTATACTTGTGGCCAAACATGAAAGCTGAGATAGCCATTTATGGCAGCAAAGTGTTTGATGTATGCCAAGGTTAAGATGTGTATCAAAAACCTTTGGGCCTACTTCAGTGACCAGAAATTCCCATGTGGGAATGGGATGGTCTATTCATGGGCTCCGTTACCAAGTTTCCTAGGACATCCAGTGGGCACGATGTGATTTGGAGACTCGCGATCCACGATTTATTTTCCGTTTTTAAACTACTCTTCAAGATGCATTGGGGACTCGCTTAGATATGAGCACAGCCTATCACCCTCAAATGGATGGACAAAGTGAACGTACCATCCAAACATTGGAAGATCTACTACGAGCGTGCGTGGTGAACTTTTGCAACAGTTGGTATAAGCACTTGCCTTTGATCGAATTTTCGTATAACAACAGTTACCACACTTCTATCCAGTGTACGCATTTTGAGGCACCATATAGGCGCTAGTGTAGGTCTCCCATCTGCTGGACTGAAGTTGGGGATAGCCAACTAACAGGTCCCGGACATGTGCACGAAACTTCTGAGGAGATAGTGCAAATCAGAAATCGGATGGCTGTTACTCGTGATCGACAGAAAAGTTACGCTGATAAGCGTAGGAAACCTTTGTAGTTCCAGGTTGGGGACAAAGTTTTATTGAAGATGTCACCTTGGAAGGGGGTGATACGCTTTGGAAAACGGGGAAAATTGAACCCGTGATATGTAGGACTACTCGAGATTGTCGAAAGGATTGGTCCGGGAGCTTACAGGTTAAACCTGCCTGATGAACCCAGTAGGGGTGCACAATGTATTCCACGTATCTAATCTAAAGAAATACTTATCTGATACAACACTGGTAGTGCCACGGGAGTAGATCCAGGTGGACGATCAGATACGGTTCATGGAAGAACCGGTGGAGATTCTTGAGCGGGGCGTCAAGAAACTCAGACAGAGCACCAAACCTATTGTTAGGGTGCGATAGAATTCCCGACCAGGACAGAAATACACGTGGGAACGCAGGGATTAAATGCGGCTTAAATACCCACATCTTTTAGTGAACCTGAACATGCGCATGAACCAAGCTCTAAACGTGAAGCGACTCACTCAAAGTGAATTTCGGGGCGAAATTCCTTTCAACTTGGGGATGATGTGACATCCGGTAACCAAGCATACATTTTTTTACACTAGCTTCACTGTTTACTTGGCTGAATTTCGGGACGAAATTCTTTTCAACTTGGGGATGATGTGACACCCCGCATTTTCAAGATATTACTTTTACTGAACTCTAGTTAACCTCCGTGTACATTCATGACTAAACACTTAACTAGGGTTAGTTAAGAAGGTCTTTCGATATGTTATGGGATAATAACATATGTTAAATGATATTAAAGCACGTTATAATTAGGAAAACGGTTGTCTTGACACACACACGAATCCTATAACCCGAACGTTGGTGATTTGTTGGACATGCATGATTATGTGAACAATTGAGTGTTGATGTATGTGGATTAACACGTGTAAGTAAGTTACATGTTTATGTGAATTATTGCGTATTAATTAACTTATACGTAAACGTTATGAGATACGTGCACTTATGATAAACATAATATGTGTTGATAAAACAGTAGTTTATATATGCTAGTATGACTATTATTGTCGGGATTGATCTCGAGAGTTAGTTAGGGCTAATGGGCTCACTTATCAGACAAAAACTACCAAAGCCCGAAAGACTTGGCCCATGAGCCTAACCCTAGCTTATCTTTTATAAAAAAAAAAAGAAACCTTAAGGCACCCATTTGCGCCGTGAACCCACACACCACACACACTCACCTTGCAATTTCAATCTTCATCAAATTCTCACTAGTTCAAGTTGATTCGGGTGATATCTTGGAGTGTTAAGGAGTCTAGCATTGCAAGGTATATTGTTTATGACTTATATGATTATTATTGATGCTTGAAAAGTTGTAAAAACCCTAAGAACTATATATATAAAAATCGCAAATGATGATTAGTTAGGTATCTTGATTGTTTAATTGAGATTGT
Source organism: Ambrosia artemisiifolia (assembly GCA_032199755.1). NCBI lineage: Eukaryota > Viridiplantae > Streptophyta > Magnoliopsida > Asterales > Asteraceae > Ambrosia > Ambrosia artemisiifolia. The sequence continues at coordinate 35,307,046 of CM063524.1, forward strand.
TGATGAATATGGTTAATAGAAATCATATCTAGGGTGTATGGTATGTAAAAACCTGAGATTGAACATGTTAATATGAATGTTATTGTTCTAGTATGAGGTTATTGCATGATTATGGGATAAGGAGGTTGGTTAGGGTTTATAAAAGTCATGTTAATAAAGATTCTGATTTCTGGCAGATTACTTGTAACAATTTGCGTGGCTGTTATAATATTGTTAACATGATTAATTCGATTATTTTCTAACTCTCAAACATAACTTATGATGTTATCTTTCCAAAAAGTCCAAAATCATGTGTTTTGGACCTGTTTTGATATATAAACAAGATTTTATAAGATTAAAGGTATAATCTGATTTTCGGATGTGAAAAATGGACCAACTTTAAAGGGCTGTAACTCGAGTTTTACAAATCCGTTAATCACGAAATTTGGACAGGAGTTGAGTCTTGGAGTATACGAGCTTTTCCAATTGGATTCACCTCGTTTAGATGAGTCTATAATTTTTAATGAATTTTTATGTAAGCTGCTGTCAACAGCACTATTTTCTGAAGTGGCTGGACTAAAATATTTTTTGTAAAAATATTGAGGTGTTTTTGACGAGAAATAAAAATAGTAGAGTCACGTATAAACATATGAGGCATCTCTGTAAAATTTTGGGAACTTGGGGAGTTGATTTAATATTTTATAAAAATTGGTTTTTATACTCCAAAATCTGTCCAGAAAACGCAGATTTGCAAAGGATTGTTTATGAGATAGTTTGAGTGTATTAATGAGTTATGGGTTATGGAATTCTATATGAAACATGTGTATATGTTATTTATAAGGTGTAGATGCCATGATAGGTTAATGGTATGCAATGTGCGATGTGAACTATTTGTGTTAAAAGTATTAAAATGTTGCATCATTTACTAATCACCAACGATCGTCGGGTTGTGCATGGTTTCATTACGTCAAGTACGATTACGTGAGATGTCACTTGAGTCTTTGTGTCAATACACTCAAACACTTGCAACCTTGTATTTGATAGGTTTTTGGGTAGGCGAATAGTCTTCCACACTTACTTTCTGTACGGTTTACTTTAGCACGCAACCTAAGGTGAGTTTTACTACTCTTTTCTCAAAAGCATGCGTCTCGGGTTTGAGACAACTTATTAAACTTTTTCTAGTCCAGTTTGGGACTACTTTTACATCTCGGGTTTGAGGTGCTTTGACTCCTTGTGTGGGTCGGGTTTTACGATTCCTTGTGTGGATCACGCTTTCATCAGTTTAAAACTTTTACTGTCCTTTGTGAAGTAAACACGCTCTATCATTTAAAGTCCTTACATATTATTGGCTTAATCGCTGTAGGCGAACGGGGTATTAGTTGATAGCGCTATTAGGTTGTGCAGCAACCTCATGCTTGAGGTGCTTGGGTCACGGGCATGAACTTTTGACCACGCTCTTGATGAGCAAAAACTTACTAGTGTTGATAGAAACTGGTACTAAGGCAAATTAACAACTTCTGTATGTTCCCAATAATCTCCCGTTTAGTTACAATGAGTGGGCTAGCTACCCCTGACAAGCTTAAAACTGATGGTTTAAAACTTTGGTAACTTTATACCTACTACTTAAACTGTGAACTCACCGACATTATGTTGACACACGATATACATGCTTTTGCAGGTAGTTAGCTTCCGGTGTCACAATTAGGAAGTACCGCACGTTCACTGCATTTGGGGTCTTGGGCATACACCTAGATTACTTATCGTACTTTTACGTTTCCTTTCATATGGTTTTAATTTGGACGCGTTGTTTTGCGCATGGTTTTTAAAAGTTTTAAATTCGGTTTACGCTTCCGCAGCTTAACTAAACTTGAATTTTTGAAAACAAACTAAATGGTTTGGGCATTTAGAGTTCGTTCATATGACTTATGGCTATGGGATCCTAGTGTGTCATGCGCCTCGCGGTAAAACCCCGCAGTGGAAATTTGAGGGTGTGACAATTGTGACAAGAGAGATACTTTGCTATTCTTTTTGTTCTTTTAAATTATACTAATTAAGAAACCCATGATTAAAGTTTTACATGTGAAAGGTTTCAACAAAACAAATATTGTTCAAGATTCCCGTAAATGGATTGTTTTGAAGAAAGACTAGATAATTAACTAATTATAGTAATAATTAACCACCCACCTTATTGTGGGGTGGTAAACCAAGTGATGGTTAGAGCCTACCCTTTTAGAGGGGATAGGTTCGAATCCTGACGGCAACCCCGGTTTTCTATTACCGTGCATTTAATCCAGAGAGGCTTGTCTCTTGTGGAGGGTGCAACATCTGTCAAGTGGCAGGTGGCGGGAAATTTTCCGGGCAGGAGCCTTATGCCTACCACCAGCCTAGCGTGAAACCGGTTTAGACAACATAGTTTGGGTGTGTGAGTGGGGGCAGGACCTGCAAGAACAGGTGTGAAGTTCTCTGCCACCTCCAAATAATTGAGACCTTCGCCTTCCAAAAAAAATAGTAATAATTAAGCAAAAACTTGATAATCTTGAAAATCCAAAAGACTTTATTTCTACACGTCTCTGTAACTGCTTCCAATCTTCCTGGTAACAATCATTAATTTTGGTGATTGTTAGTTGTTTAGACCGAACGTAATGGTGCGTGTAATGCTAACGTCACGCCTATTTCATGCCTGACGCACCACCTCCGTCGGCGTTAAATCACAAAAAAAGGTGGGTGGCATGTAATGGTTCATGCCGCTTATGGACGTTTTCCTCCATGTGACGTCCATGTCAGCAAACTTATTTTAAGCAAAAAAAAAGGTATGTAGGGATTCATGCCCATTTCACACCCCTTCTATCATTACCTAATGATTGTATGAATTTATAATTTCTTTTATTTGACTATTTTTAAGACAAATAAGAGATAAATAAGATTTAAACTAATAAAACTAAAAATAAAAGTTCTTTATATTTCATTCTTCACACGAAGTCGAATGACTAGTATATATTATATATAGATACAATTGGTAAAAAATTTTGTGAGGGAGCTTTACTGTTGCTAAATGTCATTTTCAGCCTACAACAGTACTCCATTCTTTCTAGGCGGTTTTCTTCTTTAGCGGCTTTGCCTTTTTTTTAGGCGGTTCCCCTTTTTTTGTGGCTAACTTTATTAGCTATGCTTCAGTTGGACTAAAACACTATTTTACTAATATGTTAGTTTATTTTCTTTAGTAAAAAATTTAATAAATGTGTTTGTTATCACGTAATTTATACGGTGATCTTCAAATAGCTAAATGCTTTCTCGGCTGTGATCAGTATCGAAGTTTGGTTCTTGAATTAGTGGGGGCCGGACTCAATTTTTCTTCGATCGGTAGTGGCCCGAAGATTAAATCGGTGTGGGCCGGCCTTAACCCGGACGCAATTTACCTACGAAAATCGTAAAATTCTACCATTTAGAACGCATTGTAATGCGCTTTGGGTATGTTCAAATTCCATGTGCTGTAGTCTTATTCTTTGTACAATGATTGTATGTTTGCGTGACACGCATATAACAAACTCTTGCAAGCACTAGGTTGTCGCCGCAACGCGCGACACGCGTAAAATACTAGTAATATATATAAAATACATTAGTGACCAATATTATATATAAATATTTAATAACCAACATTTTTAAAACCTGAAAACACTATTATATGATTCTTTTTCGTCACAGTTGTTAAAGACTAGCAAACGTGGCAACCCAAGATAATTGTGTGTTGTCGTTTTTGCTAATATGGATGGTAATTGTTTATTGATTCAGATACTTATCAAGTAAACACAACGGTTAGACCGAACATATTGGTACGTGTAATGCTCTCGTCACGCCGATTTCACGCCCGACACACCTCCCCCGTCGGCGTTAAATCACAAAAAAGGGTGGGTGGCGTGAAATATTTCACGCTTCAAATTTTGAGAGAACCAAGAAGATAACCGTTGTGTTAACTTGATAAGTATCTGAATCAATAAACAATTACCATCCATATACATAGCAAAAACGACAGCACACAATTATCTTGGGTTGCCACGTTTGCTACTCTTTGACAACTGTGACGAAAATGAATTATATAATAGTATTTTCAGGTTTTAAAAATGCTGGTTATTAAATATTTTATATATAACTAGATTATACCCCGGGAACGTCCCGGGGTTGAAAAATCTAATATGAAATATTAATTTTACATATGAAATAGAATGATGCGCTTTACAGTTACATGCATGAAAGCTTCAGGTAACAGCTAACCTAAAACAATTAAAAATATATCTCCAATGTTAACGCCTAACCTTAAACAATGTATGACTCTAATATTAATTTCTAACCTAAAACAATGTATTACTTTAATGCTAACGCATGTTGAAAATAGAATTCATATTTATAGATTTGAACATAATTAGTGACTTGCCTATACATGATTAATGATTTACCTGAACGTTTTGTGTTTTTTTTTCCTGTTTTAACAAAACCCAACAAAAAATAGTCGTTTTTTTCTCCGTTTTTTATATAGCACTATGGTACTCGTTGGAAAGATAATAAAACACTCGTTAATTTGGTGTAATTTTTTTCTTTAAAAAATCTCGTATATAAAAGATATTAACGTTTAAAAATTATAGGAGGAAACATAAGAGAGAAAAATCTAATTTTGTTTTTAAATTATTTTTTTCCTAAAATATCTCAATGCCACATGGGATAACACATGGCACACTCAATGAGGAGAATGCCTCTTTAAGTGTCATGTCATTAAAATGGCTTTCTTTTATTATATGTATAGATATTGGTCACTAAAGTATTATATATATATATATATATATATATATTATACTAGTCATTCGACATCGTGTGAAGAATGAAATATAAAGAACTTTTATTTTTAGTTTTATTAATTTAAATCTTATTTATCTCTTATAGTTTAAGTACCTATGATCGTTTGTCCAAAGGGACGGGGAGTGTCACACTCTGACAGCGTACAGCGGAAAGCTAGTCATGAGGTAACGGAAGTTGTTACCATAAAGTTTAGCAGATCACTTAGAGATACGCTTTGGACATCCTGCAACCACCCTCTAGCCCAACACATTTAAACTTTTGGTTTAAGAAAGTTTTTATAAATATGTCATAGCCAAGGTGAAGCGAAACAACATAAGTTATGTTTTACAAATTATTTAATAAAAGATAATAAAACAAGAGTTTCATAGATTAAGGTCCCATTCAACATGTCCAAAGCAGTGTTTGCTAAAGCCACTCTCCCAAGAGCTTCATTCATTCGTACCTGAAAAACATGCTTAAAAATATCAACAAAAATGTTGGCGAGTTCACAGGTTTATGAATAGAAATAAACTTTCAAGTTTAGAAATAACATATGATCGAGTAGTACTAAATAGAGAATCAAGTGGACTAGCAAGGTCCTACAAGTATGATGTAGCCGAAGGCTCTTAACCAATCCATAACTTTGTTCCCGGGGTGTCCCCTCCCAGAGAGGAACTTTTCGAAGGTTACGTTCATTTTTCAATCAGATTCCAATCCAGTCAAATCATGAAAATGGGGGCGTCAACCCAATAGTACTACAACATAAACAACGACCTTTTCTGAAAGCTAATGATTAAGATGTGCGGGGAGAGTGAGTGGCAACCTGCCGGTTGACACTGGTGTTACGCTATAAAAACGTACCACCGGTACACAAACCTAAGGGCATCAAATATTCTATATACTCATTTATAAAACGCTCGTGTTTGTGTTCAACAACAAATCATCAACATGCAATTCAATCTTAATGACTGGTTTACATACTAGAGCTTGCTTACACAAGTTTTGTATCACTTGCCTACGCATATTCCATATCACCTTATGATTCTTATATAGCTTCTACTAAAGTCATAAGACAAATATCCAATCCATGTAACAACCCTATTTTTGCTACTCAAGTCTTACTATGTTAGGTTAACATTTTATGCCTTATAACTACGTTTCAGGCCACTTTCAGGGCATAGTTTCACACCGTAAGCGCCCCTTATCGAGGTAAACACCTAATATAACTTGATTAGTGCTTAATATACTACATTTTCACCTATATAATCAGTTTTCATCAGATCTACATGCATGCGTTTCTAGTGCATAATTTCACCGATATTATGCGTTTTTACGCGTCCTTAGCCATTATTCCTAAGTTTTAACCTTAAGTCTTTCATGTTAACCTTATAATACCTTATTTATCACCAAAATAAGCTATAAAATCTGCTCTAAATCAGTTTTAGAGAATCATCCTTCAAAGCTTAGTTTTTGGCATTTTAAGCCGAAAAATGGGTTCCGATCATACATGCAATACCTCCCAAGCATGTAGTTCCTACTTATACTTGTTTTACTCAAGTTTGGGTTCATAAAAACCCCTAAAACTCGTACACATTCAGATCTGGGAATTAGGTGTTTTATTGTCCATCCCTTAACATAAATCTTAGCTAAATGCTAACCCATTGTTTCAATAGTCCACTTTTTACTATATTCATCCTTGTGCTTATAATCTAAATCATCCAAGGCCACTAATCATCCTTTACAATTAGATTTAATGTCTTATCCTAAACTCCTTTGCATGTCCATAAAATCCAAGGATCTAACCATTTCCAACATTTTATTAAACAAAGCAACCTAGTTCACATATATATTCATATTATTGTTTCATACTTATGCATATACATATATATATATATATATACACGCGTGATTCATACATACATATATATACATACACGACACGCATGCATACACATTTACATCATCCTTTCCATTTCTCTCTTTTCCTTTTACTTGTTTTACCACTTTTTACCCAAAATCTTTGAAGGTTTGGTGAATCTTAAATCAAAATCAAAATAATAAGATGCTTTTTAAAATAAAGCTTTTTGTTCAAAAACTTACCTTTATACTTCTTGGAAATCAAGTTTTTCTTGCTCTAGATTCTTGGTTTCTTGAAAGATTTGATGAAAACACTTATGAACTTGGTATTTTATGCTTGATTCTTGAAAGAATCATCAAAACACAACAATTTAGGGAGAGAGAGAGAGGGGGGTTACGGTTAGAGAGAGAGAGGATGAAGGCGGATGTGAAGGGTTGTGTGTGTTTGTTTAAGTGTATGGGGATATGGGAGATGGGTTGGGATTATAATGGTTTTTAATAATAATAATAATAATAATAATAATAATAATAATAATAATAATAATAATAATTTAGTTAATCAATATTAATTGATTGGGGAGAGGGGGCGGCGACCTAGGGGGTTGGGTATTATATATTTTTTTTTATAAAAATCTAAACATAATACGTTCTCCTTTCACTTATAATTATTTTTTCTATAAAAATAACTCAAGGTTTTACCCATTATCACTCATGCCCCTTTTTCCCATTAAATCATCCATACCTACTTAAAATTATTATTGTCGGGTTTCCCTATTGTATAGAGTCCTCGTTCCGAAACCATCAAACTTAGAAAGTTTGAGATTCTTTTCACAGTTTAAGCCAATCCTACTAATATATTTCTAAACGGTTTCTAATCGCAGTTAAACATACCCCATGAGTAATATCTCATAGTCTCCGGCCAATTCCCTAATTTTACCGGTTGTCACATTCTCCCCTCATTTAAGAAATTTCGTCCTCTAAATTTTTCCCTCATATTCGTTAGATAATCCTTTATCCTAATTTCGGGATGGGTATAGGTATCATGTAGTTTTCCTCATACGTATCTTATGGTTCTATCCATTCTATAACCCCTACTAATAAGTGTCCGTATATACTTCTTATCGAGTTGCTTAAAACTCTAGTTGGAGTCCTATCACTTGATGATCACTTAATTTGATTAATTTCTTATACACTCATAATATTTCATTAATCTTATAGCTAGCCACACGGTTGGATACCCCTGTCAGGGAGAACCCTTTTCCTATAATATCATAATTCAGCCATTTGCTCAATGGACCTAACCTCTTAGATTCTAAGGCGCACCTATATCACTTCTCACTATATCTAACTACGTCCTTTAAGTTCAACTAAGACTTATTATGCTTCGCCTAATGTGACGTAGTTTACGTTACGAGGCGTCTAATGTCTATCAATCTTCTTACCTTCCTCTATGACTAGGCTAGCTTTAATCGCATCAAATATAAATTACTTAAATACTAGGAACTTACCAGCTTGCTCGGAGGGTCCTGGAGAATCATGTTGATGCTTGCCCCCGGTTTCCTTCTTCTCAACATCCTTCTCTCAAGTTTCCGGGTATTCCCTCCTATAATGTCCCTTCTTACCACAACCATAGCAAACCGCTTTCTCTCGAGCCTTGTTACCTTGATCTGGGACATGTGTCGGGCATTCTGAAGCCACATTCTTAAGTTGTCCGCATCATGCACAATGCTTTACAAACTTCCACTTTCCTGCCTTGTTGACCTTATTCTTCTTCTTAGCACTCTTACCCATCGGGTTCACCACTCTTTTTCTCTTTTTATCCGGCTTTGGCCCCTCCACTTCCATGTCATCCTTGGTTCCCATATTCAATTCTTCTTCAGCCTTCTCCTTTTTCATCATCTCCATTCTAACTCCATCATCAGTTAAGGAGTCCGCCATTGCCATAGCACTTTGCAACGTCTTGGGTTCTAAAGACACCATCATGTCCCTGACCTGGGGTGTCAAACCTCTCATATAATGCTCAATGACAGCGAGTTCTGACGAAAACAACCTAGGAACCAAACCATCCAGTTCACTAAATCTCGTCGAGTATTCCTTCACCTTCGACCCTTCCATAGTTAAAGTCACAAACTAGGTTATAATCCTTCTCCAATCACTGGGGGAACAATACTCCCTCATTAACATTCTCTTCAACTCGTTCCACGTCATAGTGCATGCTGCTTCTCTTCCTATCATGCAAACCTGCATATTCCACCATGCCAAAGCATTGCCTCGCAAAAGACTCACCGCATAACCAATATTCTGGTGAATAGATCCATCTCCAGTCGCCAAGACCGCATCCATCTTCTGAACCCATTCGATAACTTTTGATGCATTTTCAGTTCCTGAAAAGGTGCTGAGATGATATGTCAATGACATCTCGCAGTCACCGTCCTGCTTAAGTTCTCCTTGGTTGTCGAAACATGCATCTATCATCAGCCGTTTATACGAGTCAATTAACCATATTGTGAAACGTTAGCATCAATCTCATGGTCTATACCTGATGCGTTTCCAATAAAGTGTTCCTTTCCTAACTCAACTTCGCTCGCATCCTGCTTCTGCGAACTGCTAGCTCCTAGGGCATGTCCACCCTTCTTGCTAACGTGCCCACCTTCACTGACCTCCATATTGTTTCCGTGCTGATCGAGAGCAAGGGTCACCTGTTGAGCTATCATCCTTGCCAACTGATCTGGTGAGACCGGGAGTGAAAAGTCTCTTTCCTTAGCGTCCGTCTTTGGTGTAGAAGCCATCTACTCTTTCCTTTCTAACTAAATGATGATAAGGTATATAAGGAGCCAGCCACATAATAATTATGTCATGTCCTAAATATCAATCCATGACATTTGCATATACATAGTGGTTCTACTACTCATACAGTGCCACTATGGGTTAATCAAATAAAATAACTCAACCAACAACAAAATCACATAAAGATATAGTGCAATCATAAAAAGAAAATATTATTCATAGGAAATCATTCAACCATACCATACATTGTTTTGAACAATCCAAACAAATAATCCAAAAACAAAGAGATGATCATCATCAACATAAGTTTGTCCCAATGGACTAATCAAAGAAACATAACCCAAAATAAAAAGTAAATATAGAGTCTAACGAGCTCTCAAACACCACCAGAACCAACCACTCATGGAATCCTACTCCCTCGAAGAATGGTAGCCATGAACATCAACACCACAGTAGCCAGTGCCGTAGCCGCACTGTACCTCTCCTCAGCCACCATCACGCGCCATTCCAATCCGCTCATGCCAACAGCCAACTCTTCCAACTCACTAACCCGTTTACTGACCTTTTTCTTAATGCCCTGTAATCCTTCTTGTAAAACCAACAAATCCGCCTCAAGCTTCTCGATGCGATAACACATCTGATCACGTGCATCACTGTGCAATACTGAATCCTCCTCAAACGTAGCAATCCTACCATCCAAAATATCCACTTTGTCATCCAAAGGGCTAAACTAATCTCTCACGGTCTGCATGCGATCCCCAATCTGCTCTAGCTTGCCACCCAAGCCATCAAATCCGCGATCCGACTCCTCCACACGATACTGTAATGAATCCGTCCTCATACCCGATCTAACATACTTCCCCTGAAGTGTAGTGATCCTGAAGTCTGTACGAGCCCCGAATGCTGCTAGAGTAGCCACGGTGCGAACCACGGGCTCACGTGTCAAAGAGGGAACACTAACTGCTGTGAAAGGTCTGCTCTTCTCGTAGTTACGAGGTATGCCTTCTATCTCTGCCCATATACTCAACTTACGCGGCAACCAATCCCAACGTCTCGCCTCCGCCCTACACTTCTTCCTTGCAGGCACTTACTGGTCCTCGGTGTTCATCGGCCTCTTGAGAGCAGTCTTATTCACAACGGGTGCTGTCTCAGTAGGTTTAGGATCAACAACTGGTGCTACCATCGGTCCTAAACTAGCGGGTGCCACTAACTTAGTCTCATCAACTTCTGGTGCCACTACAATCTCTTCGTCACGCTCGACCAACCAACCTATTCCGGGCACATTCAGATCATCATCTTCCGGAGTCACATGTACTTCCTTGGGAACATGTGGTGCTCGTGACGACTCTTTCTCGGTACTAGAGAAACGGGTGCTTGACGAAGTCATGATCTGCGACAAGTGGTATCCATACTTAAATAAGTATAAAATAACATAACAATATAAAGTTGTCCACATAATCATATTCCATAATGTCTCCCAATAATATATCTATACTTATGTGCTATTCCTTACATATATTTCAAATTTATATGTCAATTACTTGGAATATTAGATTCCACCAACGACTATTATTCCTTTCATACATTATTCTAACTCGAACGTATAGTGAAGCTAGATTTAAGGATAATCCTATCTAATTACACTAAAGTCCTCAAACGAACTATAAGGCCACTTCGCTACCATATCAATTATTCATTAAATATAGTGATACCGCACAAATTCATATAAGTATATCTACGCATATGGTATTCGATATAACACTTAAATAGTTCTAGAATTACTTTATATAGTTTTTGGGAGAGCGTTTAGGGTTATAGCATAGACCAAAGATTTTTAGTTTGCTATAACCTTTGCTCTGATACCAACTTCTGTCAAACCCCGACAGCGCACAGCGGAAAGCTAGTCATGAGGTAACGGAAGTTGTTACCATAAAGTTTAGCAGATCACTTAGAGATATGCTTTGGACATCCAACAACCACCCTCTAGCCCAACACATTTAAGCTTTTGGTCTAAGAAAGTTTTTATAAATATGTCATAGCCAAGGTGAAGCGAAACAACATAAGTTATGTTTTACAAATTATTTAATAAAAGATAATGAAACAAGAGTTTCATAGATTAAGGTCTCATTCAACATGTCCAAAGCAGTGTTTGCTAAACCCACTCTCCCAAGAGCTTCATTCATTCGTACCTGAAAAACATGCTTAAAAATATCAACAAAAATGTTGGCGAGTTCACAGGTTTATGAGTAGAAATAAACTTTCAAGTTCAGAAATAACATATGATCGAGTAGTACTAAATAGAGAATCAAGTGGACTAGCAAGGTCCTACAAGTATGATGTAGCCGAAGGCTCTTAACCAATCCATAACTTTGTTCCCGGGGTGTCCCCTCCCAGAGAGGAACTTTTCGAAGGTTACGTTCATTTTTCAGTCAGATTCCAATCCAGTCAAATCATGAAAACGGGGGCGTCAACCCAATAGTACTACAACATAAACAACGGTCTTTTCTGAAGGCTAATGAGTAAGATGTGCGGGGAGAGTGAGTGGCAACCTGCCGGTTGACACTGGTGTTACGCTATAAAAATGTACCACCGGTACACAAACCTAAGGGCATCAAATATTCTATATTTATAGTTTATCGTATCATATAAGCATGTTAACCCCCCTGCTTTGTAAATCGTATAAAACATTTAAAAGAAATGGGGCCGTGAACTCACCTTAAAGCTGTAATCACAATATTTCCCGAATTTGTGTCCCGTGCTCCTTTACAAAACTAGCCTTAAACATTTATAGGGTTGTTTAGCAATTTGCCTAAATTTAGTCAAACATTTCACCAACCTTCCTTTACTCAGTTTTTCTAATAATTCCCCTGTTTCATTCATTTTCCACCCAGATATCCCGTTGGTGACTAAATGTTGATAAATCCTTTTAGGTTGCGAGTGACCACATAATTTAATAGATCCTTATTTCCTTGAGTCTTTTTCCCGACATATACTCATTTATAAAATACTCGTGTTTGTGTTCAACAACAAATCCTCAACATGCAATTCAATCTTAATCACTGGTTTACATACTAGAGCTTGCTTACACAAGTTTCGTATCACTTGCCTACGCATATTCCATATCACCTTATGATTCTTATATAGATTCTACTTAAATCATAAGACAAATATCCAATCCATGTAACAACCTTATATTTGCTACTCATGTCTTACTACGTTAGGTTAACATTTTATGCCTTATAACTACGTTTCGGGCCACTTTCAGGGCATAGTTTCACACCGTAAGCGCCCCTTGTCAAGGTAAACACCTAATATAACTTGATTAGTGCTTAATATACTACATTTTCACCTATATAATCAGTTTTCATCAGATCTACATGCATGCGTTTCTAGTGCATAATTTCATCGATATTATGCGTTTTTATGCGTCCTTAGCCATTATTTCTAAGTTTTAACCTTAAGTCTTTCATGTTAACCTTATAATACCTTATTTATCACCAAAATAAGCTATAAAAATCTATTCTAAATCAGTTTTAGAGAATCCTCCTTCAAAGCTTAGTTTTTAGCATTTTAAGCCGAAAAATGGGTTCCGATCGTACATGCAATACTGTCACACCCCGACTTTTCCCCTAGTCGGTTGTGACGTTTGGTGCCTTTGCCAATGCAGCGGAAAGTTGCATCTAAGACTCTTGTTCCCTGAACGCCAATTCTAACCCTCTAGGATTCCCGGTCCCAACTGCCACCTACTCCAACCGTGCCGTTACCAAAGTTTAAACCTGAAAGACATACTTAAAAAGTCAACATAAAGTTGGTGAGTTCATAAGTTTTGCAAAATGTTACCAAATGTTCCAAGAATGTTACCGAGAGATACCAAGTTCAACGTGTCCATACTATGTTAAATGTAAACCAAAGTACGCTAGCTAGGCGTATGTTTTATTACTACTACGATTGGAAAACCATTACTAACTCGCAAACCAGATGTTGTGCCCGAATAGTAAACCTGTTCCTGTTTGAGACAATATGCACCCGCCCGGCGCTCCATGCCGACGGGTGGGGTTGGTCACTCCCAATAGCGCTATTCACATTTCCCCGTTGTGCAAACCAGCACATTCATGGTTCCCCCCGGGACTTCCAAAGATCGTATAGTAAACCGTTTGAAAACCCATAGTATGACAGTTGTTACCAAATAGTTGTTTAACACATGTTTTCTCCCCCAAAAAGTGAAAACCAAGTAAAGTGGGGCCGTAAACTCACACAACCCGTTCCATTTTCCAAAACTTTGTTTCGTTTTAAGTTCCTCAGTTTTTCATAACAGAAGCATGTCTTCCCCCCGAAAACATTTACAAAAACAGTAAAGAGTGGGGTATGAACTCACCTTAATGTCCATGTTAAGCTAGCAAACAAAGCCTGAAACCTCGACCGACTTCCTCGTGCCCTAATTACCAATAAAGGACACCTTAACAGTCTATCACACATAAGCCTAGCTTATTAACCAACACGAGTCTCAAAACGTTTCAACTCGACGAACCGATCATGACTTATCTTAAATCACGTATTACATAGCACCCAAGTTGCACACTTGTCGCTATCCGTATGTAACCAAGTTGGGCTAACACCCCGAAACGTATAATTATCCTGAATCCTAGCTCGTCTCGTAATCCGTATAAATGTGTGTCCAGTATACTTACTTTTAGGAAAAATGCTCTTTAAGAAATACATGTTTAGTTATTAAAACCGATTAATAACAATTGTTACTTTATCTCAAATATTGTTTGAAAACCATCTTTATTGTCACAAATAGTTAGTCTTTGAAAACATTTTGATTCTGTATATAATACACTTGTCCAAAACACTTAGGAGAATTTACTTATAGAAATAATAGCAGTTCGTTACGCTTTGAGTTTATAAAAATTCGGGCAGAGTTTCCTCTGTTTTTGTACCAACCAGACAACACCCGTTGTCTACAATTTTCCCCAAAATCAACTTACAAACACAAGTTATCAAATCCTTTAATCCACATTTCCGATTCACGAGACTATACGTTCCGACATCTATCTATACTTGATCCTATAAATATATATATACCAAAATATATATATAATATAGTCCGACAATATAGTCCAATTATATTTAGTCCGAGTTCAAAACCATAAGTCACGTCAAGTTAATCGTTTACCAAATCGTTCGTTTATATAGTTACCGTTTATTATTATTCGGTCCGTTCGCGAGTCAAAACTAGTTCATCCATATCTATATATTTATAAATATATAATATTCATAAATAAGTTAATATTTACAAATATACAATATTTATAAATATACAATATCTACAATAAATAATAATAAATACGAATTTATACCGAGCCACCCCGAACTACGCGTAGACCGAAACGTATGACCAGATCTGACCGAACCGATCGCGACCGCGACTGAACCCGAACTGAACCCGAACAGATCTGACTTGCGAGACTCTGACCCGAGCTAACCATAACCCAGCCAGACCACCTGTCACCACCTTCGAACCCTAACCATGGCCGCCGCCGCCATCATCACCCTTCTTATCCACAACCACCACGAACCTGCCGCTAACCATGACCAGACTAACGAACCACCTATCTGACCATGAACCACCTAAAACCTCCATCACAGCCCGAACCCTGACCAGAGCCCAAGACCCAAACCGAACCTGAACCGCCACCATGACCAACATACCCACAATCGGACCATCATCAACCACCCACCAACACCTGACCCGAACACCATCTGACCTGTACACTGTCGCCGCCGCGTCTACAGCCCGAAACCAACCAGGTCCGGAGGATCCAAGACCAAACAACCCGTCACCACCCTCTAACCACCAACCCGTCACCCACAGCCACCAACATCTCCGCCGCCGCCCCTTCTGTATTCAAACCCAAGATCTTCAGCCACCAAAAATCTGCCTGATTTACAACCATGGGCCACCACACACGACTCCTGTAACCCCCACACGAACCCAAAACACCACCCGGACCACCTTAACCCGGAACCACCATTAATAACCACCCACCGCCGCGCCTTGTTTCTGCCTCCTTCGTGCCCCATCTGCACCATGCCGCTGCCGCCACCAGGGAGAGGGGTGGTCGGCCGGCTTCTTGACAGGAGGAAGAGGAGAGAGAGACGAGAAAGTGAGAGAGATGGTAGAGAGAGAGAGAGAAACCGGTTTTTAGAGAGAGAGAGGTTGGGGTTTTGTGTTGGGTGAAATGAGAAGAAGAAGAAGAATGAGATATTATATACCTAGGGTTGTTGGTAGGTGACTTGAACCGCGTATCGAACCCGTATAAACGTAAAACGTCTCGGTTTTATTTTAGGCCCGATAATTAATTATAAAAAGTAGTCGGTTTTGTTCGAAATACAAAACCGAGCATAACTATAATTATTTTCGACGTCCGACGCGTGTTTTCAGAACACGCGCTTAAATCGCGTTAATTAAATCGGTCGCAGTTCCCGTTGTTAAAACGATCCGTAAACTTCCGAAATTTAATAATTAGCAATATTTGAAATAAATATTTATTTATTTATTTGTTTTAAATCATGAAGTCACGTCAGTGTAGATCGGAAATTGCCGGGTGTCACAAATACCTCCGATGCATGTAGTTCCTACTTATACTTGTTTTACTCAAGTTTGGGTTCATAAAAACCCCTAAAACTTGTAAACATTCAGATCTGGGAATTAGGTGTTTTATTGTCCATCCCTTAACATAAATCTTAGCTAAATGCTAACCCATTGTTTCAATAGTCCACTTTTTACTATATTCATCCTTGTGCTTATAATCTAAATCATCCAAGGTCACTAATCATCCTTTACATTCAGATTTAATGTCTTATCCTAAACTCCTTTGCATGTCCATAAAATCCAAGGATCTAACCATTTCCAACATTTTATTAAACAAAGCAACCTAGTTCACATATATATTCATATTTTTGATTCATACTTATGCATATACATATATATATACATGCGCGATTCATACATACATATATATACATACACGACACACATGCATACACATTTACATCATCTTTTCCTTTTACTTGTTTTACCACTTTTTACCCAAAATCTTTGAAGGTTTGGTGAATCTTAAATCAAAATCAAAATAATAAGATGCTTTTTAAAATAAAGCTTTTTGTTCAAAAACTTACCTTTATACTTCTTGGAAATCTAGGTTTTCTTGCTCTAGATTCTTGGTTTCTTGAAAGATTTGATGAAAACACTTATGAATTTGGTATTTTATGCTTGATTCTTGAAAGAATCATCAAAACACAACAATTTAGGGAGAGAGATGGGGTTACGGTTAGAGAGAGAGAGGAGGAAGGAGGATGTGAAGGGTTGTGTGTGTGTGTTTAAGTGTATGGGGATATGGGGGATGGGTTGGGATTATATAATGGTTTTTAATAATAATAATAATAATAATAATAATAATAATAATAATAATAATTTAGTTAATCAATATTAAGTGATTGGGGAGTGGGGGCGGCGACCTAGGCGGTTGGGTATTATATTTTTTTTTATAAAAATCTAAACATAATACATTCTCCTTTCACCTTATAATTATTTTTTCTATAAAAATAACTCAAGGTTTTTACCATTTTCACTCATGCCCCTCTTTCCCATTAAATCATCCATACCTACTTAAAATTATTATTGTCTGGTTTCCCTATTGTATAGAGTCCTCGTTCCGAAACCATCAAACTTCGAAAGTTTGAGATTCTTTTCACAGTTTACGCCAATCCTACTAATATATTTCTAAACGGTTTCTAATCGCAGTTAAACATACCCCATGAGTAATATCTCATAGTCTCCGGCCAATTCCCGAATTTTACCGGTTGTCACGGGGAGATTGATAGTGACGCTGCACACCGCATTCAGGCTGGATGGTGTAAGTGGAGAGCAGCCGCTGGAGTTTTGTGCGATAAGAGGTTCCCAATTAAATTAAAGGGAAAATTTTATAGGGTTGCAGTTCGACCTGCTATGCTATATGGGACAGACTGTTGGGCCATCGGAAAGACACAGTTACGAAAGATGG
Source organism: Ambrosia artemisiifolia (assembly GCA_032199755.1). Classification (NCBI taxonomy): domain Eukaryota; kingdom Viridiplantae; phylum Streptophyta; class Magnoliopsida; order Asterales; family Asteraceae; genus Ambrosia; species Ambrosia artemisiifolia. The sequence goes on from CM063524.1 coordinate 35,324,562, forward strand.
AAGTGGGAGAGATGAGAATGTTGAGGTGGATGTGTGGTCACACTAGGTTAGACCGGATAAGAAATGAGGTCCTTGGGAAGAGGTTAGAAGTAGCTAATATATCGGATAAGATAAAGGAGTGGAGATTAAGATGGTTTGGACATGTGAAGTGGAGACATATGACAGCTCCAGTTAGAAGAGTGGAACACCTCACGGTGGAGGGGAGGAAGAGTAGAGGCAGACCCAAATTGACTTGGGTTGAACGGATTAGGCAAGATCTGTTAGAATTGCACCTCTCTGAGGATATGGTCCAAGATAGAAATTCGTGGAGGCTTAGGATCTTAATTAAAGATTTTTAGGAATTAGGAGAATATTTCCTTTGTGCCGGTGTTGTCTTTCCTTTTTTAGGGATGGTCTCTATGCATTTATAATGTGGAAACCCATCCTTAGACGGTAAACTCTGGAAACTCTGACTCCCAATTTTTTTTTTTTTTTGAAAAAAAATAGGGCAAGTAACGTAATATACATGATTTTAAGCATTTTGGGCCAAAAAAAAATTAAAAAAGCGCCGAGTACTTTTTTTAAAAATAAAATAAAATAAAATTTCGACTAACACATGTTAAGCGAAAATAACACGTGTTAACCATGCGTTAACTATATGTTAACATAAGACGTTTTTTATTTAAAAAAAAAACCGTTCGGCGCTTTGTCGATTTTTTTTGCTCAAAATGCTTAAAAATGTATATTACATACCCTAAAATTTTCATAAAAAAAAAAGTCGGGAAGTTAGAGTTTCCAGAGTTTACCATATAACAAGGGTTTCCAATATAACCTTATACTATATATATATATATATATATATATATATATATATTATCCTATGTTATTCATTCACTACATTTTAGTGTTTAGTGTTTGTCTACTTATTTATAAATATATAGTGTGCGTTTGATTTTTCGAGCTGGGGGTCTCTCTAGAAGTAGCCTCCTATCTCTAACGATAGGAGTAAAGTTTGCCTACATCTTACCATCCCCAGACTCTACTAATAGCGTCGCTATTTGTGGGATTTCCTGGGTACGGTTGTTGTTATCTCTTATTTATCTTAAAAATAGTTGAATAAAAGAAATTATAAATTCCTACAATCATTAGGTAATGATAGAAGGGGTGTGAAATGGGCATCAACCCCTACATACTTTTTTTTTGCTTAAAATAAATTTGCTGACATGGACGCCACATGACGAAAACGCCCCTAAGCAGCATGAATCACTACACATTGTCTTTGTGGCCCGGGCTCTCAATTATTAGTTTTTTAAACCTATATTTCAATTTTTATAGCATTAATTACACAAATTTTGTGTTTAATATTGGTGATTACTGTGAATTAGTTTATATGTGATGGAACTTTAGTGCTAAAATGAAATTAAATGTATAATGGTGTGTATATAAGCAATTAGGTTATAAGTGAGTATGAATTTAAGCAATATTGAGGACAAGTTATGTGTAACAGGTTAAAAAAGCTCGCCGCTTGCTCGAAATTGGTCGGCTTGTAAATGAGTCTAGCCCACGTCAAGGTATGCTCGGCTTGTTGTTTAGCTTGCTAAAAGTAAAACCCAAATTTTGATATCTATATCTATATATATATATATATATATATATATATATATATATATATTGCAAAGCAAATAATCCTACATGTCATAATGTTATGCAATCTCTCCTTTGAGAGATGCCATATAGGATGTGATGTGGCAACTCTAAACCAATTAAAAAAAAGGAATAAATATGATTTAACCTAATCTATTATAATATTTAACCTAATCTATTAAATACCTAATCTACTAAATCAAAATATCAAACCTTTATTATTTTCTCTCTCATGTTTTCTCCCATAACTTTTAAACGTTAATATCTTTTATATACAAGATTTTTTAAAGAAAAAAATTACACCAAATTAACGAGCGTTTTATTATCTTTCCAACGAGTACCATAGTGCTATATAAAAAAACGGAGAAAAAAATTGACTATTTTTGTAACCCGACAGGTATTGTATCGGGTTTGGGATTAGTTTTAAAAAAATTGTGGGTTTGGGTCGGGTCTGGGATTAGGTGATACCCGACCCGATTACCCGAAACAACATACCCAAATACCCGAACTATATACCCGATCATATACCCATGAATTTTTTAAACGTTAATATCTTTTATTATTTTCTCTCTCATGTTTTCGCCCATAACTTTTAAACATTAATATCTTTATATACAAGATTTTTTAAAGAAAAAAATTACACCAAATTAACGAGCGTTTTATTATCTTTCCAACGAGTACCATAGTGCTATATAAAAAAACGGAGAAAAAAATTGACTATTTTTTGTAACCCGACAGGTATTGTGTCGGGTTTGGGATTAGTTTTAAAAAAATTGTGGGTTTGGGTCGGGTCTGGGATTAGGTGATACCCGTCCAGATTACCCGAAACAACATACCCAAATACCCGAACTATATACCCGATCATATACCCATGAATTTTTTAACGCATCACATAACCCTTAGACTAATGCGTTCGATATTTCAATAGTTAACATTTTTTTTCTTATTTCATGTTTGTTCCTTTTAGAATGATCGATTACAAACTTTCGAATTCATTTGTAATGGCACTAGATTTATACCCCGTCACAAAAATTCGTTTTTTTTTATATTTGAATATGATAACTTATGGCATAGATTTGTTTAAAATAATAATAATAATAATAATAATAATAATAATAATAATAATAATAATAATAATAATAATTTATTTTATTATGTCATAATAGATATTTCAACCCGGGACGCTCCCGGGATAAAAACTAGTATATATATATATATATATTTCAAAGCTAATAATCTTACATGTCATAATATTATGCAATCTCTCCTTTGAGAGATGCCACATAGGATGTGATGTGGCAACTCTAGACCAATTAAAAAAAAAGAAATAAATATTGTTTAAATATGGTTTAACCTAATCTACTAAATATAAATATTAAACTTTTATTATTCTCTCTCATGTTTCCTCCCATAACTTTTAAACGTTAATATCTTTTATATACGAGATTTTTTAAAGAAAAAAATTACACCAAATTAACGAGTGTTTTATTATCTTTCTAACGAGTACCATAGTGCTATATAAAAAACGGAGAAAAAAATGACTATTTTTTGTAACCCGACAGGTATTGTGTCAGGTTTGGGATTGGTTTAAAAAAAATTGTGAGTTTGGGTCGGGCCTGGGATTAGGTGATACCCGACCCAATTACCCGAAACCACATACCCAAATACCCGAACTATATACCCGATCATATACCCATGAATTTTTTAACACATCACATAACCCTTAGACTAATGCGTTCGATATTTCAATAAATAATTTTTGTTCCTTATTTCATGTTAGTTCTTTTTAGAATGATCGATTACAAACTTCCGAATTCATTTGACATTATATAATATTTTGTAATGGCACTGGATTTATACCCCGACGCAGAGATTCGTTTTTTTTATATTTGAATATGATAAGTTATGGCAGAGATTTGTTTAAAATAAATAATAATAATAATAATAATAGAATTCATTAATCATTTATTAGCAAGTCATTAATTATGTTGTCATATTAGATATTTTATTATGTCATATTAGATATTTCAACCCGGGACGCTCCCGGGATAAAAACTAGTATTTATATATATAAATTATAAATTTATAGCCAAAAAGTATAACAAAAGTTTTAATTATGTATGAATTATAGATTGTTTTGTTTATAATGCTACAACTATGTGAATGTTACTTTTTGTTTCTATATACATATTAACGTATAAAATATAAAATAGTTCTTTTTAAATAAAAAAGTTGGCTCAAGCTTTTTTACCAGCCGACCAGTAACGGATCTAAAAAATAAATTTAGGGGTAACATTAAAAAAAATTCACAATTTTTAAAAAAAAAATTGCAACTTTTTATACATGTTGACATTTATAAGCCATGTCAACAAATTTAAAAAAACAAAAAATAAGAAAAATGACAAGTCAACAAATTTAAAATAAAAAATAAAATAAGATAAGGGTAGAATTATAGTCGTTAAAAGTCATCGTCCCTTGCGCTTAGGCCCATATTTTAGGCGAGGCAATGCATTTACGCTTTGAGTCGAGGAAATTGCACTTTAGTTCTCTAGGTAGATTTCAGCTAGATTCCAAAATTCCGGAGAGTTTCCAGCAAAATTCGTTAAATTATGGCTAGATTTCAGCCAGATTTCTACTTTTTTTTCTAAGAAAAACTACTTCTATGCACTAATAGATCACTATTTTAAAACTTTTGATACTAACTAGATGAAAAATAGTATAATATTAATATTTTTTACTTTATTTTCTAGTTTGCTTTTTTTTATCTCAAACCCTTGTTATTTTACGCCTCGCGCCTAGGCTTCAAGGGAGACCTATGTGCCTAGCGCTTTTGACAAGTATGGTTAGAATATATAAGACTGGAACATAAACAATTATAGTGATCATATTGGAACAAAAATTTTAATGAACAACTTGATTGAAACACTAGTTTCGTTACTACTAACAAAATTATCACTTAATAAAATATTTCTATAACTTTTCTTGAAACTTTAATGATACATTGATGCATTGATGGAGGTTTACATAAGCCATGCTTTAGTTTTTCTAATGCAGGATGCATAACTAATTAGCAACTACAGAAACATTTGAATCATTAACCCGTCTCACTTTTTATACTGCAGAAACATAACCGGTGGTGCGAAACCATAGTCACATAAATCGCTCAAATACTCACGATTTTCGTATTGGATCGTTTCGTACCGGATCGGAATTCGCCACCGTTCCTATCGAGTATGGTACGGCAAACCAAACAGTTGCAATTCACGATCCAACCTTTTAAGGGAACATGGATCCAGGAGAGAGTAATTCACGTTCCATATGATAAAGAAATCGATTTTCTTAGACCTAAAAACGCAAATTGAAGGAATCTGATTTTCTGTTTTGGTAAAATTGGCTGTAGATTGTCACTGTTATAAAAAAAATACAGTCTGTTTTGGTAACTTTAAGTGTTTGACACTCACCAAAGAAGAGTGGTCATGCATTTTTTAGACTCTAAAAGAAACATCATTGCTGCCTAATTTGTGACTTTGTTCCAGAAACAAAATTATATATAAACAAAATTATAGCAACGCCCCCTTAGTGGTTAATATCATTAAAATTTATATCGGGTACATCGAACTAAAATTTATATCGGGTACATCGAACTGGACTATACGAAAAACCGGACCGGTACGTACCGAAATGAACCTACCCTCTCCGTACCGAATTCGTAGAGCCTAGCGAACCGCATACCCGAACCGTGTTCCCGTACCGAAGCTAACCGCGATTTAGGTGACTATGTGCGAAACAATGGAATTTCTATAAATCCCAATTTAAATTCTCCCAACAAAAAAAAAAGAAAAGAAAATATTACTTTTACATAATTCATTAACATTTGACTGATATTGATTGTAAGAAACCTGAACCACTCACAAAACTTCAACCACGCTACAATATTGGACCAAGCAGATAGATGCCACCAGCGCTACTCCCTCTCGGCAATCTTCAAGAAAGACCACCTGCCATTCTGCCAAAGTTAAAACTCGCACGAATAATTTTCAACAAGCATACCAAGCACATACCCGCACGGCTGTCTTACACAAAACCTAGTCTATATTTAATAATATGTTGAGAACTGGAATTTTTTTATATGTTCTCTCTAATGGGACAGATTGTAAAAGAAAATGGGCAAAAGTAGCGTACTGCATAAAACCTTTCAATTTATAAAAAAGATGGATAATTATTCAAAATAATAGAAAAAGTTTATAGATTTGTTAGTGACCGCTTTGGACAAAAAGTGCTTTGGGTCAAACCTGGCCTGGACCCAATTGGTTCGACCAACCACACAATCCGCTCATTTTGCTACCTCAAGAATCTTAATTAGCCATTATGTCAAGTTACAAAAGTTTTCAAACAAATTAGATAGGAATAATCACATATACCCCCCCACAAGACTTTGGTATAATATCATATTTACGCAACAAACATAGTTATCAAAGGCGCTAGGCGCACCAAACCGCATTAGGCCTCGCCTATGGCCTAGGCACATAAAAAGCGGAAAAAAAAAGGCGAACACAGAAAAGAAGTAAAAATATATTCTTCAAGTAAAATAAACAAAAGTTAATAGATAACATTTAATATCATTTTATTAGTATCAAAAGATTTAAAATATTAGTGTATAAAAGTGGTTTTCCTTAGATAAAAGTATAAATCTGACTGGAATCTAGTCATAGTTTAGATAATTTGGCTGGAGTTTGGGAATCTTGCCGGAATTTGCGCGTAAACCATCACCTGGAGAATTAAAGCGCAACTTCCTCGACTTAAGGCACAATTGCCTTGCCTCACCTAAAAAATGCGCAAGAGGCGATGGCTTTTAACAACTATGGCAAACAAAAAAATCATAACATCAAACGCACCCATTTTCATTTATGAACTTTATATACGGCTGCCTTGAAACTTGTATTAAGATACAAGAGTTTGAGTTCCCTAAAGAAAGAGAAGGGTATAATGGCCGTATCATAAAAAGTATTTTATATTTTGAATATCTCATCTCATGTTAACTTTTTTGGTTGGGTACATATGATAAGTGAGCAATAAGTTTTAGGGGTATATATGAAATTACCGAATAAATTACTTCTTAAGAGTGTGTGTGTGTGTGTGTGTGAGAGAGAGAGAGAGAGAGAGAGAGAGAGAGAATACCTTGAATCAGCTGAAGTTAAAGCCACCATTGGGAACAGAAACATCACCACCAAGTGGGAAACCAGACTGACCAGTTGGCATTCCATCATCCTCCTCTTCCTCCATCCAATATGTTTCAAGAAGCTTCACTGCTTTCTCGTATATCTCATTGTTATCATGACTCTGTAGATTCTCGATTTTCTCCAATCCTTCAGCATCATCAATCATTTGTGCATACAGATTCACGTCACCTGATCGCCCCAAATTCTTCTCCGCTTCACCCACTTTCAGTATGTTCTCGAGCCCCTCTAGACAAACGGTTACAATTCTAGGGTCTGGACACACAAGTAGGTCACATAAAGGTTTGATGCATCCTTGACTAACAAGATACCTGCAATTATTTTATTAAAAAAATAATTAATACTTCACTACCCATAAAATAAAGAGTTAATAGCCAAAATCGTCCCTGAGGTTTGGTCACTTTTGTCACTTCAGTCCAAAACCCAAACCTTTTTACATCTGGGTCCTTCAGTTTTATTTTTCTTGCCAAATTCGTCCCTGACAACGTTTAAGTTGTGGACTGAAGTGGCAAAAGTGACCAAACCTCAAGGACGAATTTAGCAAAACCCAAACCTTTTTGAGGGATGAATTTGGCAAAAAAAAAATAAAACTGATGACCCAAATGTAAAAGGTTTGGGTTTTGGACTGAAGTGACAAAAGTGACCAGACCTCAGGGACGATTTTGGCTATTAACTCTAAAATAAAACGATAAGAAACATTTCGTCCTTGGTTTTACAAAGCACAAGGTGTTCCCAGGTGTGTAGTTAAGATCCCAAAGGTGGAGACACGAGACAAGAGCTTTACGTACGCGAGGCGTTGCTCTATGTACAACCAAATACGTTTTATGTACAAATAGAAGCTACAAGTGTTTTACATGTTAGCCTTCTTATTAACTCTATTAAGAAAACATTTCATAATTTCTTCATCCCTTTTTTTGTTGTTTTACATATCAGCAACATAAAGGCCCTAACGTTGACCAAATTTGACCCAGATGTGCATGAGGCACCACCTCAGGCACGCTTTTTAAAACTAAGATTCAGACTTACTTAATTTGATCATGGCTTCCACCAGAAGTGGCATTTGAGATAGCCCATGCAGCCTCCTTCTTGATGTCAAACTCTGCATTCTGAAGTAAAAGAACAAGAGGCCCAATGATATTTGCTTCGATCACCGTCTGCAGAACCACCAAATCAGGTCAAGGTTAATACTTTAATCTAGTCTTGGTTGAAATGAAAATTAATTCCGGTGCCCGGCATTACCTGAATCTGCTCCTTGTTGCCAGCAGTGATGTTGGATATGGTCCAACAAGCTTCCTTCTTAATGCTCTTTTTGTGATTATTGGTCAACAGATTCAGAAGACAAGGCAGGGCTTGATGATTGATGATATACTAAAACCCAAAAAAAACAAAACAAATGAAATTGGTCAACCAAAACAAAAACGATACCAGAACTTTACGCTTATTTTCTGACAGCATCAGGAGAGTTTGTATAAAATGTCTGAACTAAATAAGAAAAATCTACCAAGTAATCAACACATACAATCAATCTAATTCAGAAAAATGAATAAAAAAACTAGGTCTTATTGTCTAAATATATATTACGTTGGGATCATAGCAACACATAATCTCCTTTCATACATATAAACTACATCATACAAGAGCAAGAAAACCAGTTAATTGTTCTACTATCAGGGGTATTCTAGATATGTAACTAACTAAACATTTTTAAAAATACATTCATTTTGAAAGAGTATAACATAACATAACATAACAATGCTACTGCTAGTGCTCAAAGAACGATTCAGAAGTGTGCTAAACAGCATCAAACATACCAATATATGTTACTCAATTCTTCAACATGCTCTTTAAGGGCCGTTTGGCAACTTCTGAATGGGAAGTGCTTACCCAGTGAGAGGTAGAGGTTCTGAATGGTTAAGTGCTGAATGGGTAAGGGTAAGTGATGTTTGTTTGAACAGGTTAAAATTTTCTTTTAACTATTATTATATTTTATTCTCCAAAACAATTTCTCCTCCAAAAGGACCAAAACCCCTCCTACGTTAACAATCCTCCGTCAAAATCAACCAAACAATTTCTATTCTTCAAAACCCCTCCTACCAAAATCAACCAAACAATTTCTATTCTTCAAAACCCACCGACCCCTCACCTTCAAACCACTCAAATTCTCCACCAAAATCACCGCCACCATCTCCGTCGGCGACAAACTCCCGGACTCAGCAGTGAGCAATCGTTTTTTTTTTGCAGCAGCAGCAACGAGCAGAGCGACTACAGCATCGTTTTGTTCGTTTACGTCACCAGCGACAGCTCCAAGTCTGATCCGGTCAGAGGCCTGGTCAGATCGAATTTTCGTTCAGACGTCTCCGGCCAAACGCACCTGGTCTGACCGAGTCAGACGTCCGCATCGGTCAGAGCCGGTCAGACGCAACCAAACAGGGCCTTAGATTTAAAAATGTAAGAACCTCTAAAGCAATACTATCATTCGCCATAGTAAATATAAGATGTTGGAAGTAAAAAGCATCAACTTATCACAAAACAATGACTAAATGAAGAAAAAGAAACAACTCTTTAAACTCCTACAAAAGATATTTTCCCTCCATTCTCCAAATGTTTTAATAATATTTTAGCCCGGGACAATGCTCTACTCTAGAAGACCAATCATTTACAACAAGAAAAAAACTACTTCACAGTTTGATCAATTTGTTGAAGAAGTATAAAAACCATCCTCTTTGTGAAAATAAAAATAATCAAGAAATGAGCAATGTGTAACTTGTTCACCAATACACTAAACTGCGTATGCATAGAAATAACAAAAACAATACGAAAGTAGTACCAGACAAGTACCTGAGTTTGCATATCATCACCAGTAACAATGTTGCCAACTGTACGAAGAGCAGGGATGAGCACCGAAGGAGACGGGTGACTAAAACCACCAGACAATCCAAATTGCAGGACATTAGAAACTAAACAGGCTTAAAGATATCATAACTCAATATGAACAATTAGCATACTCACTTCAGTAACTCAATCAATCGGGGACATACATTTGCTTCTATAACAGCTTGTATTTTATCATTCGTACCATCTGAAAGATATGAAAGTGCCCAGCAAGCATCAGTCAAAACTTCTTCGTCGTTTGAATGTATAAGTTGTTGAAGAGCTGGAAGAGCAGGTCTTGTCTGCCAAGACAAATGAAATATTATCATTAATAGTTAATCAGGGAATTACCCTTCTAGTTCATACATGTCACTAGCTGTCAACTACACAAAATTCAAAAGCTAGCAGCAATAAAAGAAGATAATTTTAGAGACCCACCTGATCAAAGGAAGGTTGTGGCTTGCCTCTACAGAAATTGGAAAGCGTCCAGGTGGCGTTTCTCAACATAGATAATTTAGATTGTGCATTTAACTGGGCCAGCAAGGAAGGCAAAGCCCCTTGTGCAAGTACTAGGTCACGACATTTAGGTGAATCACCAGCAACATTACCTAGTGCCCATACAGCCTACATATGAAAAACAAAGGTGACATTGAACTCTTCCGAATACTAAAATGAACACGAGAATGGTAAATGCTTAACAAACCATTAATGGCTCAACAAAGTACCTGCTCCCTAACATCATCACTATTAGATGCAAGAAGTTTCACAAATATAGGAACAGCACCATGATCAATCACCACTTTGGTGTGTTCAGATGTCCCTGAAGCGATATTAGTCAAAGCCCAAGCTGCCTCAAACTACAGCATTAGAAAATATATATTATTATACTAACATAAATAAAAGTATTTCTACGTATCAAACTTGGTTTAAAAAGCATGAAGCGCTCCAAAGGCGTTTAGGTCTCAAAATCCAAGGCATGAGGCGAGAGCCTCACATATGTGAATTGAGTTGTTGCTCTATGTACAACCAAAAAAAGCCTCGAGTACAGTCAAAAGCTAAATTTGTCTCATTCCTTTTACATCCCGGCCCTTTTTTAAGTATGTAAAACATTTATTATCTCTTCATCCCTTTGGTTACGGATCCAATATTGACCAATTTTGACCTAGAAGTCCTGAAGCGCCGCCTCAGAGCCCTGATGCGTTTTCCTGATCGCCTCGAGTGCCTCACGCCTCAGGCGCTCCCAAGGCGCTATTTTTTAAACCAAGGTATCAAATGAAATGAAAAGAGATACATCACATAACGTTACATCTCACCTGAAGTTGGGGATAATCCTCTCTCATAAGAAACTCAACAAAGCGAGGAACAACACCTGATTGAATAACTTCTTCAATGGGAGGACTGCGTTCTGGTTTAAATAAACGTAGATTAGACATGTAGACAGCAACAGTATTGAGATCTAATATAACAAAACATAAAAAAGGCATACCTATTGATAAGAGTTTGCGAAACTGGGTAGTAGCCTCAAGCTGCATGTTACTATCATCTGACAAAACCCCCGCAACCATTGCAGGTAAGTTTTCTAACTGCATCAGCACATCACAGCAAAGACAACAACACTTAAAGCAAAACTCATGTGTACATCAAAACATCTTTACATCTACAATTGATAAGTGCAATACATATTCAAACACTGTCTCATATCACCATAATTACACACTAAAAAGTTATATCAAACATACATCCACACAAACCAAATCCACCTGTCACACTATCTATTTCCCAACACATAACACAACCATAAAGCAGCAATCAAAACTTATCCTTCCAATAATAAAAAAAATCTTGATTTAAAATGAACCCTAATAACAAAATATGAAATTTCCAATGATCCTACTAACACCACAAAGACAAATGACTCATGTCAAATTTGCATATCAACAACAAATTAACACGTCAATCTAGTTATGCATTCATTATCAATCAACAACGTATCTAAATTTCAAACTAGATCAGCACCAAACAACAGTCTAGACATAACTACACCTTTAGAAACAAAAACCCTAACAATTCAAACACCGCAACACATGAATTATGAAACCATATTGTAAGATAAATACACCTGTCACGCCATCTATTTCCTAACATATAACACAACAATAAAGCAATAACAAAAATTCCTTCTTCCAATAATCAAACAAATCTTGAATACCAAACCCTCATAACAAAATGTTGATCCTACAAACACCAAACAAAAAGACCAACAATCCACATGTCAATTGTCAAATCAGCGTATCAATCAACATAGTATCTGAATTTGAAATCTTTACAAACAAAAACCCTAAATATTCAAAGCAACACAACAATAATGCAGCAATAAAAAATTCTCATTTCAATAATCAAACAAATCTTGAAATAAAAGAAACCCTTATAACAAAAAGACTAAATAAGAAACAATTACAAAGGAAAACCTTAACAGCTCAAACAACACAAAATCTTGAATTAAAGCAAACCCCCCCTAACAAAATGTGAAATTTCCAATAACCCAAATGTCAAATCTGCATACGAATCACCAAAATATCTAAATTTCAAACCTTTACAAACAAAAACCCTAACAATTCAAACATTACAAAATCTTGAATTAAAACAAACCCTCATAACAAAATGTGAAATTTTCAATAACCCATATGTCAAATCAGCATACCAATCAATAAAATATCTAAATTTCAAACCTTTACAAACAAAAAACCCTAAAGAAAACACAACCCAACATAAAATGATGAAATGATGATTATAAAAAAAAAAACCATATATTATTATAAAATAAATATACCTTCTTTTCAGAAGCAGAGACAGACTGAACAGGAAGAGGGAACTGGGTAGCAGCAAGTCCTTCACGTCTCTTCTTCTGCAGATTCTCCTCTCTTTTGCTCTTACGGATCTCAACCATGTTGTCTTCTCTCCTCCGCCGGCCCTCGTCGGCGTCCACGGCCACCTTGTACCGGTTCCGGCGAACCTCTGTCCTGGCGTTAGGTCTCAGAGACATTTTTAGGTACAAAAATAAAATAAAGAAACCCTAGAAATTGGAGTGAAGGTTAATAATAATAATATTAGAATGAGTTGAGTTGTGTTGTGTTGTGTTGCAGAGAGGGAGTGATGGTGTGTCTAAATATAGGAGAGAATAATAATGTGTGGGAAGAGGAGGATGGGGGGCCAAACACACTCACTTAACTTTCTTTCTCCAATAGGGTTGTAGGGTTTTCTTCCTTTTGGCTTCAAAATTTGAAATGTAGGATACTTGTTTGATATCTTTTCAAGGGCAGTGTGCAGGGGTGTTAAAAACATCTGAATCCGAATCTGAATTTAAATGTGAAATATCTGACAATTCGTATTTAAAATATCCGAAATTTCGGATTTAGATTCGGATATGACTTTTGCAAATTTTCGGATATCTAAAATATTCGAATCCTAAATCTTAAAAAATTAAAAAAATAAATATATATTATATGAGACATCACTGCCCTCCGCTCCTCATCTCCTCTAGGCTCCTCCATCCTATTCGTGTCCGACTTCTCCTCCCACCAACCTAGTAGCCAACCTCCATCGTCCCGACTTTCAACCATCTAGTAGATCTTTAATTTTTTTCGGTTTCGTTATCAACCATCGACCATCCGAATATAAAGTCATTAGTATGTTTTCGTCTGTTTCTGACCATCGACCATTGACAAATATAAAGCCATCGATAAATACTTTCGTCTATTTCTGACCATCGACCATCGAATATCTTTGCATTTGTTTTGAATTTGATACTTTGAATTGTTTAAAATGTTTGTGGTTGGAAACTTTGAATTGTTTTGAATGTTTATGCTAGTTTGAATCTTTAAATTAAGCAGGTTTGGTTTGGTTTTAATAAAAGTAGAAAATCGATATTTTTTTGTTTTTTTAGATTTAGATATCCGTTGGATAATCGAAATCTGAATCCGAAATTTTGGATACGGATTCAGATATCAATATTCACTATCCGAAATTTTTAGATATCCGATTATAATCCGGTTTTGAACACCCATAGCGGTGGGTGTGTAAATTGGTATATCCTCGAGCATTCACATTACATCCATCATTTTTTATCCTATAATTTAACTAAAAATCATACTTTTCAAAATTTATTTCTCATTTTGAAAAACCTCCCACATCCCATCCATCATATTTATCTTTATCTTACTCATAAACACTTATTTTATTATATTTCTCGTTAAAATACAATCATAATAATTTGGTGTAGGGTGCATAGTAGTTTTTCATATATGAAAAGCTAGGATAACAATTTTTCATAATATAGAGATGGAGTATAAAATGGTGGATGGGTTGTAGTGTGTTTTTAGTATGTTTTTTTAAATTTTGTAGATGCACGTTTTGCGACTAGTGATTGGATTAGGATGTTTAACATATGTTAGTGAAGATTCTGAAGTGGGCGAATGTGAAAGGATGTGGGCGAATGTGTTTGAGTCTGGACGAATGTAGATATAATATGGGCGAAGGTAAATGCTGAAGATCAGAAGACCACGTTCGTACTATGGCAGTGGGCGAATGTGGACTATGTCCACATTCGCACCAACATTCTGGGCGAACCTGCAGTCTATATATATATGTTTTGGTTATTTTCATGAAAAGAATAGTTTTGGAAAGTGTGTGTTGAGAGGTCAGGTTATGCTCTAGATTGTGAATGTTTATGTGAGGGTTAGATTAACGTGTGTGTTGATTGTAAACAAGTTTTGATAAAGTTAATCTATAAAATGGAGATTGAAAAGGTGTCTTACGTGTTTTGATTTGCGTATTATCATTTTGTTCAGTTCTAGGGTTTCCGCACCTGGAATTGTGACTTGTATGATCATTACATCCTGTTTTAGCTAAATTCTTTCATCTACAAAGTGGTATCAGAGCTATACGGATCATACAACAACAAAATTGATAATATCAGAGCTGATTTGGACTTAATTTTGATCAATATTCATCTGTTTTTGATTGAAAATGGTTTTTGAGTGATTTTCAAGGATTTCGAATTGAATTTGGTGTTAAAATCAAGTTTTCCAAGAATTAAAGTTGTTCCAAATCAATTCCGAATCAAAACCTGATTAAGATCATCAAAATCTATAAACTTTTGAAAATCTCAGATGAAAATAACCGTTTTTCAAAGTGTAACCGTTTTTCAAACAAGAAATGGGCGAATCTAGAGCAAAGTGGGTGAATCTGACCTTGGTAGGGCGAACCTGAGGGTGTTTTGGACGAAAGTGTCTTCATTCAGGTCGAATCTAGGTTGTTGTGTTAAGATTTTCCACATTCGTGTGAAATATTCCACCTTCGATTCATCGGGCGGGCGAAGGTGAAATCTTAGTGGACAAAAGTGACTAGGTTTGGACGAACGTGGAAAGGGTCAAGTATTTTTCTACTTTCTGGTGATTGTTCTACATTCGGGTGATCAAATTTGGGCGAAAGTAGCTGATTTTGGACGAAAGTAGAACATTAAGGGCGAAAGTAGAACTGTGTTTGGAAAATTTTCTAAGTTTAGTGTTTTTCGAAGTTCGTGAACATCATGTGGAATTTTCCGACTACACCGAGACCAGCAACGACACAACAACAACAGCAAGTGACGATGGACCCATGGACAGTGGCAGCCCAGAAAACGAGCACTCAGTCTTCGCAACCGATCAATTACATAGCGATGACTAGCTCGATGCCTCAGAGTGTTGCACCTCCACCACCACAACCTGTGACAGACTATTGGGGAGTAGCAGCCGCGGTGGTAAATACTCAAACTACCAATGCTATTTCTACACTAATAAATGACTTATCTTCAGGTAGCGGGAATCGTCCACCCAAGCTAATGGAGATGCAGGAGTATAACCAGTGGCAGAAGAAATTCAAGATCCATCTGGAAGGCATGGGGGTGGAGGGCGCAGAGGCGTGGCGAATGATAGCTAAAGGTTATGTTGCACCGGTACTGGAAAACACCGGTGAACTAGTTCCTTTGGAAAGTATGTCAGACGAGGAGAAAAAGAAATTTGCTGTGGAGAAGAAAGCATATTCCCAGTTGACTCAGGCGATCACAAACGACTTACTACATCAGTTTGGAACGTGTACTACGTCGAAGCAGTTATGGGATGTGCTCAAGAATCGTCATGATGGGAATGAAAAGACGAGAAGGTTGAGGATGGAGGAGTTGAGAAAAGAATTTGAGAACTTTACTTATGTTGGAAACGAAACATTAAAAGCGTTGACTCCTAGATATTGTCATTTACTAACTGAATTGTCTAGTTATGGTATACAGATTACGATGACAGATCTGGTGGACAAGTTTGCAGATGCTTTACCACCGTACTGGGATCAACACGTTGAAGTTCTCAAAGAGAAGGATGCTTACAGATTTTGGACTATCAATGAGTTTGTTCAGAAGCTGGAGAATAAAGAGCTCGAGGAGAAGAGGAAAGCCAAAAGATCTCAGATTCCTCAGAATCCAGAGTTATACTATGGTGGTACTTCAGCAACAGTTGGAAACTCGAGTGCTAGTGGAACAGTGGCACCTCACATTGCTTGTATTTCTAGTGTCATGGAACCACCAAAACCAACCATCAACTACATTGCACAAACCTCATCCTATTCACAACCATCATACACACCACCACCACAACAATACACTAATTCTTATATTTCACCATTCTCTCCGATGCAGCAAGCAGCATTCTACACTGCTAGCCAATCACCACAACAACCACCTCAACAACCACAATACATGAATCAAGTGAATCAACCCAATCAGCAACCGGTGGTTTTGGAGACTTCCAATTTGGGAAATGTGACTGTTGAAGTTGCTCAGCAACATATTGCATTAGTCTCTGCAATGGTTTCATCATATAACGGTTTGGTTGCAAGTCAAATTGGGAACAATAACTTGACCAATGAAGACTATGCACAGATCGACAAAGAGGAGATGGAACTGATTGACATTCAGTGGGCTTTTGCTAGTATAATGAGAAGGGCAACTGAGTTTATTGAAAAGACTGCTAGGACTGATTTGGGAACTTCTCCAAATACAACCTACGGGTTTAACAAGGAGAAGGTGACTTGTTTTAACTGTGGAGGTAAGGGTCACTTCAAACGAAAATGCACTCAGCCACCGAAACAAGGTAACAGAAACCCTTTCAACTTAAACTACCAGAATCTTCAACAACAAAACCAAAACCAAGTTTCTTTCCAAGGTAACAACAACTATCAAAACCAAAACAACTACCAAAACCGACAAAACACTTCAAACAACAACCAAAACAGACAACCAAACACAACCAACCAGAATCAAAACCAATCACCAAATAACACTAACAGAACAGTTATACCGATCACTACACCAAATGAGCAGCCACAGAATACTAATCAGAATCAAGCACTGGTGATCCAACAGGATGAAAGGTTTGACTGGTCTGGGATGCAAATTGGTGTTGAGGAGATTACAACTGGTGGGAATGTGGCTTGTGTTGCCCGACAGGTTGAAACTGAGGAGTCGGTGATAGTTGATAAAAATGAAGAAACAGAGAGTGAAGTTGATGAATCTGTGGAAGAGGTGAAAGTGGAGACTGAGCCTGTTGAGGTTCCAGCTGAGGAGGCAAGTTCTGGAGTGGTGATTGACACAGTTTCTGATGTTCCTGAGGAGTGTGAATCAGTTTATTCGGACTCAGATAGTGAATCAGACACAGAGGCTAGTGTTACATCTTTGGATGATGAGATTGATCAGTTGCTGGCAGAAGCAGATTTTCTGATGACGAGGAAGTCGTGCATTGTGGATGACGCTTTCACCAGGATCGATTATTCGAAGTTTTTCGCTGGAAAGGAAGCTCATTTTGCTTTGATGGCCATGACAGATCCTCCTAAACAGGTAAGTTCTGAATCTAGCACTGATGTTACTAGTGATAAATACTGTGGAACTTGTGACAGATTGACTGCAGAAAACAAAGAACTTCGCGTTCAACGTGATAGTGCTATAATCAACTGTCAATCTGCTCGCAAAGAATTGATTGCTTTCAATAAAGTACTTGATGGATATAAAAAGGACATTTCTGACCTTAAAAACACTCTTTCATTAAAACAATTAGCCATTAATAACTATATTAATGAAATTGAGAATACAACGTTGGAAATGGCCACCATTAAGTGTTTTGCTGAAAAAGTCAATAAGAAATTGGAGAGTTATAAGCACATTGCTTATGTTGTAGACCACATCATTGATGATCAAACCACTAACTATAAGTCTGTGCCATCTCCGGTGCTTTTTGGAAATCATAATTGTCATCAAGTGACACCGGAGAGCTCAGTAAAGTCAGACTCATCATCGGAGAATGAATCCAATACCTCAAGTGTTGGTGATCCTCATTCCGATGTGAGGCCGATTTTAGGTTTGAACGATGAAGGGGTAACAGTTGAAAATGTTGATTCAGATTCTGAGAGTGATGACTCTGGAAGTTACCAAAGTGCTAATGCGTGTGATATTCCAAAAGAAAATCACATCATTACTACTGAACCAGTGTCATCGTCTCAGCATGTGCATCCGATGGCTAACGCACATCGTGAGAAAAAGTCTGAAAAGAATGAGATTAAGAAAGAAGTTAAGAATGAACCGAGTGACAAACCAATGAGTGACAAACCAGTCAAGGTGTTTTATCGGATGGAAGGATCCGATAAGATCATCTCTGACGAGGAATATCCAATTAAGTTTGCCAACTACTCTAAAATTGATAAAATTTGGCAAGAAAGCACTATTTGGCTTCCAAAACATGAGAGAACAAATGAGATTCCACCGGCAATTTTAAAGAAATTGTATTTGGATGTTCCTCAAGAACCAAAGGTTCATGTCACAGAGTTTATTAAGCCCAAAAACAAAGCAAACGGTTTTCATGAGCCTGCATACTCAAAAGGGCCACTCCCTGAGAGTTTGAGGAACAGACAGTATAATGATCAGTATCCTGTCAGATCATTTGCTCAACCGAATGCTCCAAATGTTTTTGAGGAATACCGTGCATGCTTTAAATGCGGGGAGAGAGGGCATTTACTTGCTCACTGCCCGTATGTAAGGCATAAGAGGCACGAGGTTGAAGTTAGGCAATCAATGAGGAAACCGGTCGATAATCATTACTGTCCACCACATAGACGTTTTGTTCCTCAACAACAACAATTTTATAATCAAAACAATTTTTATCAAAAGAGGAACAATCGTCCATTTCAGTATGATCGTCGTAACCGGATTGCAATGGAGAATTCATGGAGAAAACCAGTGGTGAACACAACAAATGATAGGCAAAGGGTTCCACCAAAACCTATTGTCAAGTCAAATGTTGGACCTAAATCTGTTAAGTCAGAGAAGGTAACCAAGAAAGTTTCTTTTGCAAACAATGTTCAGAAAACGACTGAGAACCCAAAATCTCAGATTCGTATCTTGAAACGATCTGAACAATCTTGGACACCAAATGGTTCTCCAGGTGCCTCAACTTCAAAATCAAATGAGAAAAAGGAAAATATTTTGAATGATCCCAAAAAGATCGATCCAAAACAAAATGTTGAAGTGATTGATTCTTTGAACGATGATATTCACAGACCCAGGACCACTCAGGCTTGGGTCCCCCGAAAGAACTAACTGTTTTACTTGATGTGTGCAGGGAGCTTCAGCTGGCCCTATTAGCAGTCTCTGGATTGTTGTTAGTGGAGCTTCAGGCCACATGACCGGGGATCTTGCTTTACTGTTTGATGTGAAGAACATTAATGGTGGATATGTTGCATTTGCTGGGAACAAAGGCAGATATATCACTATGGAAGGAAGTGTGAGTAATGGGATTGTGAGCTTTGAGAGAATTTCGTATGTGAAGCAGATAAACTATAATCTGTTGAGCGTCAGTCAAATCTGTGATAAACAATTCACTGTTCATTTTGATGACAAATCCTGCTACATTCTCAAACCAGGCTTCAAAATTCCAAAAGAGTGGGTAATGTTGAAGGCACCTCGCGTCAACAACCTTTATATTCTTGATATGTCCAAGGCAATGACATCCCAGGGGCAAATAACATGTTTTCTATCAAAGGCGACCGAGAAGGAATCAATAATGTGGCACCGAAGAATGGGGCACATTCATTTGAGGAAAATGAATCATCTTGTGAAGAATGGACTTGTCGATGGCGTGAATGTGAAACATTTCCATTTGAATGACAAGTGCGTGAGCTGTAAGAAGGGGAAGCAACACAGACAGTCCCACAAAGTGAAGAAAGTTAACTCTGTTGAGATGCCACTTGAACGATTGCACATGGACCTATTCGGACCTGTCAAACGCAAAAGTCATCTTGGGGAGCTTTATTGTTTAGTTGTCACTGATGACTACTCAAGATTTTCATGGGTGATGTGTTTGCAGCATAAAAGTGACACCTTTAATAACTTGAAAGTTCTGTTCACTCGATTGGAAAATCTCTACAATCTCAAGATCAAGAGAATTAGGAGTGATAATGGGACGGAGTTCAAAAATGCAAAGATGGATAAACTTTGTGAAAACAAAGGAATTCATCATGAATATTCGGCTCCGTACACCCCACAACAGAACGGTGTTGCTGAACGCAAAAACAGGACTCTAATTGAGGCAGCAAGAACAATGCTCGCAGACTCGAATCTTCCAGTAATGTTCTGGAACGAGGCGATTTATGCAGCAAATTATACACTCAATCGGGTTTTAACGGTGAAGAAGTTTGGTAAAACTTCTTATGAGCTGTTACACCGACGAAAGCCGAACTTAGAGTATCTAGAACCTTTTGGGGCACCATGCACGATGTTGAATCCAAGCGAGAAGTTTAGTCCGAAAGCTGAAGAGGGATACTTCGTTGGATATGCAACCCCGCTCAAACGGGTATACAACAAGAGAACTCGTCAGGTGGAGGATTGGGCTAACGTAGAAGTTCAACGGTATACTCAGAATGTGCAAGGGATAGGTCCTGATTGGATGTTTGATTACAAAGATTTCTTTGAATCATTCAATCTAGATAGCTTGGTTGAAGAAGCTGTTATCAGATTACTTTACGAGTGTGAAAACACGGCGACTTCACCGTTGGTGCGTCCGATCACCGTAAATCCCCCACCAGTTTCTAATGATACCAATGTTCCTGAACCGGAGGAAGAAGTGTTTCAAGAGGCTTCTACAACTTTAGATTCTTCAGAGTCAGAAGATGATGAACAATTTGAAGAAGTTATTCTTGAAAACGCAACAGAACCAGAGGCACCGCCAGTGAACCCAACTCCAGATGTTGCTTCATCGTCTAACACGGGTCATGATTTGGATGCTGTAGAGAACTTGACAATTCAGACGGGAGTTACTGTACCTGAACATCCGGAATCTCAGATTCACGGTATTCACCCGCTGGAGCAAGTTATCGGTGATCCTGGAAGCAGTGTGATGACAAGAGGGCAGCTGCGAAGTGTTAATTCGCCAGAGAGTTTTGGTGCTTTAGCTTTATATGCTAAAATACAAAAATCTGGTAGTCAAAATGATTGGTCGTTTGCATGTTATGTGTCTCAGGTCGAGCCAAGAACATACAAGGACGCTTTGCTGGAGGACGCCTGGGTTGAAGCAATGCAGGAGGAGTTATTACAATTTCAGAAATTGGGGGTTTGGACGCTCACTGATTTACCTCCTGGTAGAAAGAAGATCGGCACCAAATGGGTGTTTAAGTGTAAGAAGGATGATCGTGGTGTAATTGTTCGCAACAAAGCCAGATTGGTCGTACAAGGTTTCCATCAAATCGAAGGGATTGATTACAATGAAATCTATGCGCCTGTAGCACGCATTGAGGCAATTCGAATGTTTCTTGCGTTTGCTTCCTATAAGAAGTTCAAGGTATATCAAATGGACGTCAAGAGCGCATTTCTGTACGGGAAAGTCAAAGAAGAGGTTTATGTCGGGCAGCCACCAGGCTTTGAGGACCCTATCCACCGGGATAAGGTGTATGTACTGAACAAAGCGCTGTATGGTCTGCACCAGGCTCCAAGACAGTGGTACGAGGAGCTGAGTACATACCTCATGGCTAAGGGATTTAAGCGCGGACTCGTCGACTGCACCCTATTCATGAAGAAATCAGGGGATGATTTGCTTCTGGTGCAGATATATGTTGATGATATAATATTTGGCTCAACTAACGAACTTTTATGCAGGGAGTTTGAAACTGTCATGCAGGAAAAGTTTGAGATGAGTGCGATGGGGGAGATGCAGTTTTTCCTAGGCTTGCAGGTGGACCAAAGACCCACGGGGATCTTCATTCACCAGACGAAATACGTATCCGAAGTCTTGAGCCGGTTCCAGATGGAGGATTCCAAGCCGATGGATACCCCGATTCAACCCAATCACGGGATTGGAGTGGACGCTAAGGGGGAGCTGACGGACCCGTTTACATACAGAGCAATCATCGGATCTCTGATGTATCTTACCGCATCTCGGCCAGATATTATGTTCGCAACGTGTCTCTGTGCTCGCTATCAATCGAAGCCGAAACAAAGTCATCTGACGGCGGTCAAGCGTATCCTTAGATATCTGAAGGGTTGTCCCTCGAGAGGACTTTGGTACCCTAATGATGATGATTTTGATTTTATCGCTTTTAGTGATGCAGATTGGGGCGGCTGTGACAAGGATAGCAAATCCACTACAGCTGGATGCCAGTTTTTAGGGAGCAGGTTAGTTACCTGGCAATGTAAGAAGCAGACTTCGGTCGCGCTGTCTACCTGTGAAGCCGAGTACATTGCAGCCTCGAGTTGCTGTTCGCAAGTGCTCTGGATCCAACAGCAGATGGTGGATTACGGTTTGCAGTTTCTTAAAACCCCTATACACTATGATAATGAAGCCGCGATCGCATTAACTAAAGATACGGGCAATCATTCTAAAGCGAAACATATCCGGATCAAATACCATTTTATCCGTGATTGTTACGCTAAAGAATTGATAGATATGGTCAAAATCCATACAGACTATCAATGTGCAGATTTGTTCACTAAAGCTTTTGACAGATCCCGCTTTGAATATATTTTAAAAGTTAACAACATAAAGGAAAAACATGACTAATCAGCACCTCGGTTTATCGCTTTCTAGTTTTAAAATTTTCTTTCAAGGTGTTATTGTTTTTCAGAAAAATTAAAACCCAAATATATGTTTTTCATTTTAGGGGGAGTCATTTTATCAGAAAAACAAAAAACATTGAAAAATTCAAAAAGACATAAAAATTAGAAAATTAAAAATGATTTCCAGGATAAAAAGAGGAAATGATAGTACATCAGTGGGGATCTGACACAGGCTAAAGATATGTATAGTAATATGAGGCGTGTGTTGATTACGGGTGATGTGCTGATAGGCTTCGTAGACTAAAAATTGCGTGCATTAGTGATACAAACATAACGAACTACGCGTTTGTGGCTGAACACCTCATGGGCATATGGTCTTAGTACCGTAATTTCGTTTGATAGGATTGCCAAAATCTGAGGTTTCGGGTCGTTATGTTATTGTTATCCGGGATATTCTGATTAAACTTTTGTCGTATTGATTTACGGACCTAGTTTTATCAGAATATTTGCCAAAAGAGCTTAAATGCCAAAACCGAAAGTTATCGAATTGAGGAACTTTATGTTTTTATTGATCAAAGATCTTAATTACATCGTATCGATTTATTGATGCAAATCAGTAGTTGATATCAGCCTCAACCTGGTATATATGCACATGTTACTCTGCTGCATTCGTTTGCTGACCTGTACACCTATGTGCTATATAACTTGTAACTTTTACGGATAACTCTGGCATAATCACGCGTTACGACGAAGCTTTGTGCAATTACTTGATACGGGACTATGTAGTGTGTGTGGGAACCACAATGTGTTAGCCTAATACACCTAACTCGTATCATTTTAAAGCATTGCGTAATAGTCTGCATGTGAGCTTATGTGGACCACAATATCAGCAATTGCCGTGTCACATATTGTTTCTAATGATAATATTAAACAAAAAGATCAACGCTGTGATCAGATTTCTCAAACAACTGATATGATCCTCTTACCGGACATCACAAAATGTTTACTGCTTTGTTTACATTGATGCATTTTACTTTTATTGTCAAAAAGATACAAAACCCAAAAAGATTTTAGGTGTGTTTTGAAATAAATTTCAGAAAAACCAAAAGTTTTGCATTTCTGCTTTATTTTTTAGATAACCGACGGTGTTTGATGGTCAATTTCTGAGATTTGATGAAATCATCTGGGCGTTGTATCATTCTAAAGTGAAATTATGAGTCTTTGAGACCTAACGGGTTGAAAAATGTTGAACGGGATTCGAATTCGTGATTTGGCAAAATTTTCAGATTTTTCCATGTCACATTCGCCCCTTAAATGGGTCGAATGTGGAAAAATCTTCACCTTCGTACGTTATATTTTGGGCGACAGTGGTTTTTAAATAACACTTTTCACTTTCGGGTACTATCTTTTCACCTTCGGGCCATTCAATTGGTCGAATGTGGAAAATACCCACATTCGTCCCTCCATAACGGGCGAAGGTACACGCCTATTTAAGTCACTTCACAGGTTCGACCAACCATTCTGCACGTTTTCAAAATTTGTCAAACTAAAGAGACCTTGTTGCTTGGATTTCGTTTGCCTTCGATTCTTGTTCCTTGATATTTACTGATCATTTTACACCAAATTTTACAGGTAATGGACGGTTAAACAGATCAGAATTTGGTTTTTGGGGTTACGAACCCTAGGGTTGTTCAACTGGACATTATTGGACTGTTTTGATATGTGTTTTTGTTAGGGATTCAATTATTATCAGTTTTAGGGGGAGAATATACAAGGAATTAGATTAATATCATGATTAGGATGGTTAATCGATTGTTCTTTGGTTTAAAACCCTAATTCCTTTTTAAAACAGATAATAATTGAATGTTTATAACAATTGATGGTGTACGAAGGTTAGTCGGCCATGTTAGGACACAAACAAATCAAAATCAGTGGTTAAAAACAAGTTTGGCAGATTTTCAAATTTTGGGATAAAATAGGATTCACATTCGTCCAAATCTAAATGGGCGAATGTAGAAAATTAGGACGAAAGTGAAATAATCTGGGCGAATGTGGTTTTGAATCTGATCTTTTCTACATTCGAGCTAAATTTCTTACCTTCGTACTTAAAATCCCACATTCGACTATGAAAAACTGGGCGAATGTGGAATCTGTGAAAACCTAAAATTGTTAATTTTTGTCGTTTTTGTGTTTTAACGTATTTTCTGATTTTTGATGTGCAGATGGCTGAACAACCTGAAAATACAGAAGTTCCAGTGGAAAACGTTGTACCAGATCCAATTCCAGAAGCAGAAAACATTCCACAAGGATGGCCGTTCGAACCAACGCATAACTGTTGTGCGTATGTTGGCGATGTGGTGAAAAATACTGAATTTTCTGGTATTGTGGAGTTCTTAAGGCGAAGCAGAATCATTCATGCTTTAGCCACACCAGCCATTATCTACAAAGACATTGTGGAGGACTTTTATCAGAATGCGAGATATGATTTCTGGGAAGATCAGACCATTATTAGAAGCAAGATTTAGGGAATGGAGATGTTTTTGACAGAAGCAGATATCAGAGAGGCGTTACAGATAAAGTTTGAAACAAGTACTGATCCCAGAGAACTATCATGGACTGAGCAGAGAGCTTGTTTTCTCAGGATGAAGTATAAGGGTCCTATCACAGATGGTTCGATGCATAAGGGAAAGTTAAGTGTGCAATTCAAGTATTTCGCACACGTGATTATACATGTGTTTGGGTGTGTGAGCGGTGGATATGACGTTATGAGGAAGAGCCTAAGTTCATTAATGGTTGCGTTAACACTTAACAAACCATTTAATGTTTCTGGTATGATATTGGATCACATGCTCGAGATGCTTAAAGGTTTGAAGAAGAAGCAATTCATGTTATATCCGAGGTTTCTAATGATGATCTTTGATCACAAGTATCCTAATTTGAGGAAGGATCCGACGATGATTCTAGGTCAAGATCACATGAACATTAGAACACTAGTGAGAATGAAGGGTTATAAAGGTGTGCCAAACAACGAGAAGCCACCTCATAGGAGATTGTTTGGAGCTTTAGCTAATCAGGGTTACACTGATCCTGGTTTGAACAAAGCAAGGCACGATAATAGTGACTCGGATAATGATGATCCCTTAGTTTATGCTGATGCAAATACAAAGAGGAAAAGGCAAGTGGTTAATGCTGGGGCTAAAGGGAAGGGCAAGGCAAAAGTTGATCAAGGTAGTTCAAAGCAACAAGTTACTCGTAAGAAGACGACTGCGAAGAAAGGCACGAGTCTGGTTGATGAAGATTCTGTAGATTCAGAGGAGACTGAAGTTGATGAGCAGTGGGATTCGGAAGAAGAAAGAGTAAAGACCACCAAGCGTAAGGCCACTATGGTTGGTGAGTCTGAATCTTTGAACAAGACTGTTGAGGAAGTTTTACAGAAGAAGACAGTTAATGTTGATGAGGGTTTGAGTGTGAACATTGATGATCTTGAAGTAGGTTCGACTGTGGTTGTGAATTTGAAGAAACCAAAACACAAGTCGATGGCCAAGAAGTCAAACACTAAGAAACTCAGAGAGAAGGAAATTGAACAGTTGCTTAAAGGCAAGAAGATACCTGAAGTAGGTACATCATCTAAGCTATCTTCACCAGTTGCTAAGAAGTAGAAGAAAAGCAAAGAAACTGAAGCAGTATCTGTTGCTGATTTTGAGACTGCTTTGGATAATGTGCTTGATATGTTTAAGAATCCTCAAAAAGAGAAGGCTAAAGAAGTAGAAACATCCAAGTCTTCCAAAGTTACTGTTTCGGATGACGTGATGAAACAAGTTAACAAAAGAATGGATGAAATGATGAAGATGATCGTAGCACAACAAGCTGAAATCAGTAAGTTCAAGAAGAATGAGGAGAAAATGCTACAGATTGTTGTTGCATCCAAAACTAACCAAGATGAGATCGAAAAGAAAGTTAAACAACTTGAAGAGGAGAATAAGGATCTTGAGGTTAAATGCAACAGAAATAGGAGAATGATTAAGATTGTGAAAGCTGACAACAAAGAGCTTAAGACAGAAAACAAACGTCTGAGTGATTTGTTGGACAAGCTATATGGTGAAGCTCCAAAGTTGAAAGATGGAGAGCAGGATAAAGAAAGAGAAGAAGAGCAAGTTGATTTCGAGCCTTCTGATGAAGAGAAAGAGGATAATGAGGAGGATGATGAATCGGAAGAGAGTTCTGATGAAGAAGGTAAGGAAGATGATAAAGATGATGATGATGCGGAGGGATCAGGTAGTAAGGATGATAATGATAGTAATGATGAGAGTGATGATG
Organism: Ambrosia artemisiifolia; assembly: GCA_032199755.1. Classification (NCBI taxonomy): domain Eukaryota; kingdom Viridiplantae; phylum Streptophyta; class Magnoliopsida; order Asterales; family Asteraceae; genus Ambrosia; species Ambrosia artemisiifolia. Next base: position 35,351,730 of record CM063524.1, read on the forward strand.
ATGATGGAGGAGACGATACGAGTAAGTTTTCATTCGAAAAGAGGAAGTCAAAGAAAGATGCTGGAGAGTCTAGTTCGAAGAAAAAGAAAGGTAGTGAGAATGTAGACTCAGATGAAAGCATTTTCTGGAATGAGATAGTTAGATCTTTGACTGATGATGCGAAGAAAGTGTATAGAGATATGCTTGAGAGAAGAGAATGGACCATTGAGTTCACAGGAAAGTTTGCCGAAATCTTCCAAACGGAAGACATGAGGTATGAACTTGAATACAACGATCCAGATTTGGAGGAAGGAGAAGTACCTGCTGCTGTTGCTAAAGAGATATTGGAGGGTATTGCACAGCGAGTAGGGAAATCATTAGAAGAGATTATGATGGATCAAATGATTCCAGATCTTCCTGAAAAGGAGATCGGAAATCATTCTGATGATAAGCAGACACCTGAAATGGAAGAAATTGAGATTGAGGATATTACACATGAAGAATATCCACAATATTTCAGGCAGAATGATGAAAATGAGGTATTCCCAAACTTTACTGAGATACTAAACAGACTAGCTAAAAAGAAAGCACAAAAGAGAAGTGAAGAGTTTGTAGAAAAGGTGTTTGGTGCTGATAAGCAGAAACCTTCAAATCAGAATGATGATTTGAAGACATTATTACAGAAGTTGAAAGAAGATGATGATAAACGACCAAAGCCGGAAGCTCAGGGTGGTTTTTACAGATATCACAACCAGAAGTTCAAAGGCAGGGCTCTTGGTTGGAAGTATTTGGGAAGGTTGAAATGTTTGGCAGTCAAATGGGAATCAGAAATTCTGTACTTCTACATATTTCATGATTTATTAACTTTACCGTACTGGGCGGTCAGAGACATTTGCCGATTTCCTATGACTGGAGCTTCAGTTAATAATACGGCTATTGGTTGGTTTGCTGATCGGTTAGTTTGGGAAAGCAGAACCTAATGGAATATGTTCAAGCCTCAGTACCCTAGAAGGAAAGTTCATCGAGATGTTGATCCGAGAACAGGAAAGAAAAGGGTTACATTGATTTATAAAGCGCCTGAAGTGATGAAGAAAATTCCATTGATGCCTTTACCTCAACACTTCAGTGCAGACTTTATCTTTTGGTATTATGATTGGAGGAAGGCAGAGGCGGTGATTGTGTTAAGAGACGGAAAGGACAAGTACAAGCATGTATATGTATTTGATCCTATGTGGCTTATCAATTGCACGTTTGAAGATATCATCATGCTTTTCTACAATCCGATACATTGTGATCCCAATGATGCAGAACAGGCGAAGAAGTATCAGCAAGTTGTTGGAGTTTGCTTTGCATATGACATAAACTCTGGAAGCAACTTGGATACTAAGCTGGGTAAGATGGTGAAGATGGCTGATGTGCCTAAGCCGGTGAAACGAAAGCTGGAGCCTGAAATGACAAAAGACCAGAAAAAGCAACTGAGAATCAAGATACTGAACAAGATCATGGACGAAGAACGAAGACAATCCAATCAATAGTCGAGGGGGAGTTTGTAGATGCACGTTTTGCGACTAGTGATTGGATTAGGATGTTTAACATATGTTAGTGAAGATTCTGAAGTGGGCAAATGTGAAAGGATGTGGGCGAATGTGTTTGAGTCTGGACGAATGTAGATATAATATGGGCGAAGGTAAATGCTGAAGATCAGAAGACCACGTTCGTACTATGGCAGTGGGCGAATGTGGACTATGTACACATTCGCACCAACATTCTGGGCGAACCTGCAGTCTATATATATATGTTTTGGTCATTTTCATGAAAAGAATAGTTTTGGAAAGTGTGTGTTGAGAGGTCAGGTTATGCTCTAGATTGTGAATGTTTATGTGAGGGTTAGATTAACGTGTGTGTTGATTGTAAACAAGTTTTGATAAAGTTAATCTATAAAATGGAGATTGAAAAGGTGTCTTACGTGTTTTGATTTGCGTATTATCATTTTGTTCAGTTCTAGGGTTTCCGCACTTGGAATTGTGACTTTATGATCATTACATCCTGTTTTAGCTAAATTCTTTCATCTACAAATTTTAAAGATGGGGAGGATTTGGTGGGTGGGTTGTGAATGCTCTAACACCCTCAATTGGTTACTTCCACCTGAAAATGGTACAAAAATGGGAGGGGCAGTGCAGCTGCTCGGGTACCACCTACCAGAGGGTGGTACCCGAGGCCTTAAATGGTATTATGAAATGAAGGAATATTGGATTAAAATAATCCTAACCATCGGTTGTTTGTCATCAGCAGTCTTACTTTGAAAATGATTGTTGTCAGTCTCACCTTCTAACCTATTTTCTCTCATGATCAGTGGTCTTACACTAACTAAAAGTTAACCCGGTTATTTTTGCTGATGCGGATTGCTTATGTGGCAAAAAAAATTAAAGTTTTGCTGAGGTGGAGTGCTTATGTGGCAAAGTTTTGATGACGTGGACCGCTTATGTGACAGTCCTAATATTCCAATTGCGTCATAGCTTTAGCAGTTTGCTATGGGCTGACGCTTTGGCTGATGAAATCACTGAGCACTGAGATAGGTTTCTTACGCAAGCACTAAGTAAGAAGCACGGATCAATCAATAGTAAAGATAGCCACGGGCTAAAATCGCTGCACAAATGTCATTCTAATGTCGACAATTCCGCTGCTTCGGCTCAAAGCGGTGAGAAGGTGTTGGATCAGTGGCTGTTTTTATGAACACTTATGTGTTTATCAGATTTATATAAGAGTTATTAAGCAGCGGAAATACAAGTGTTCAAAGGTCTAAAAGATCACTTTGATGAGGAGTTATTACTCCCCCTTCACTGAATAATAAATGAGAAACAATAAATGATCTAAGTATAAAGCAGTAATAGCAGTTTATGTTTCTCAGATGTGAAGTGGAAATTATAAGTTTAAAGCCCGAAGGATTTCAATATAAGATCAAAGATATTACACAAAATCACATATCAAAATAGATGAACAAACTCATCTATTTATAGACTAATGTACTAAACTGTAGTCTGAAGTAATCTAAGATATTTAACAAAGATATTATGCTAAGATAAGGTTACTACAGTCTGTACATTGAAACTTGAAATCAAGACTTTAACAAAACAATATAATATGTAAAACTGCTGATCTTCAGTCGGTTAGAAGCTTCTGAGTGAAAGTGCTGATGAGTGACAAACTGCTGATGAGCAGTTTGTCTTCAGCAGTTCTTCAGTGAAATGTCTGGTTAGACTTCAGAACTTCTGATGAGTTTACTCTTCAGTACTTTGATGTTTGTTCTTCAGCACTTCTTCTTTTGCATCAGCAGTTCTATACTTAGGCAGATATGGAAAAGACTAAGGTTATCAAAAGGTGGTTTCGTCAATCCTCTTCGTCCCAACAATCTCCCCCTGGATTGATGAAGCCAAAACCTTATCTATCCTTTATTGTTGTCCTTTTCTCCCTTCTAGCATCCTCCAGATCTCTGCTGTCATCCGGGTGGTAAGAGTACATCTTTGTTGCTCAGTGAGAGGACCAAGTTCAGGTGTTAAATGTTGAATGGTGAGAAGGTCTTTGGACGATAAAACACTCAACTCCTTTGAGTTTCTATAGACCTTACTTGAACGGTCTCTCCTGGTCACAAGTACTGAGTTGGATTCAGTAAATGACCATTTTACAATGTTTACCTTTGACCTGTCAAAGTCAGAGGCATAGGAAACCAAGCCTGTTTCCTTAGGTTGACCTGATTGAGGAATGTCTTCTATTTCAGTGACTCTCAGGTGAGACTCTTGACTTCCTTGTAATTCAGCAGCACCTTGGATTGGTATGTTGGGCAGGTGATGCTCTGTAACAACCCTTGTATGTGTTTCTTCTTGGATGGATTGTTGTAACTGATAAGCATAGGTAGCCTTGTCTCTGAATTGGGTCAAGATGGGTTTCTCTTCAACATCAAAATCACCATGTACAAGCTGATCTCCTTCTAACAAAATCATTTTGAAGTCAGTCTTGACAATGGGATCTCCATCTGCTTTTCTTTTGGTGGCTGGCCTTCTTAATGTACCAGATGATCTTTTGACAATAGAAGTTGTTTGGACTTCTTGGCTTTCAAATCTTTCTGGTTCAGCAACTTTCTTTGCTTTGAATTTCTTGTAAGCCTCATACAAAGTTTGTTCTTTCCATTTGCTGATTGAGGCTTTTGAACCATAGCCATTTGCCACTAACTCTTCAATCACTTCAGCTCTTTTGGCTTTCCTCTCATTTTCAGTTGCTATTCTATCAGATAGCATCTGTGCTCTTCTGGTCAGCTCTTGTGTTGAGAGTCTTTTGAGGGCCACTTGCTTTGATTTGGAGTTCTTTGTAATGAATGCTATAAGCTGTGCTCTTTTGTCTTCTTCAGCAGCAGCTTCAAGTGCTCTCTCTTCAGCCTCAAGCTCATCAAGTTTCTCTTGGTACTTGATCAATTTTTCATCAAAGCTCAAGTCTTCTCTGGTTTCTAGGCTGTTCCATACTCTGTCTTCTTTTGCCTTCTTTGCAGCTTCTTTTAAACTCTTCTCCAATAAATCTTTTGACATGCTGATGGGAGTAGGGTTTAAGACAGCTGTGGAAGTTGTTGTAGGCAAAGGAGTGGGAGCAGGTTCTTTTTCAGTTGCCTTAGGAACTTCTAATGATGGTTTAGGAGGTAGAACTGCTGATGTGGTAATTGGAGTCACAACTACTGAAGGATTGTCTTCAGTAGTTTGAGAAATGTAATCAGCAGTTCCCTCTGATGCCTTAGATAACTTGAACTCTGGTGCTACTTCTTTTCCTGGTCTTTGTGTTGGTCTATCAGCTTCTTGATCAGGAGTTTGTCTTTGTGTAGCATATGTTGGTTCCTTAATCATCTCCCCCTTTTTGGCTTCATCCACTTCTGGAAGCCTAATAGAATGAGATGTTGCAACAGACAACCTTGCCAGTTGATCTTGTGTTTCATCCATCTTCTTGTTCAACTCAGCAAGTCTCGAGTTGATCAACCCAAACTGATTGTTAGCTTTTAACTCCCAAGCAGTTGTGAAGGGTTTGAGTTGATCAGTTATGATTTGTTTGAGTGCCTGGTACAGGGGACCATCTGGGCTGCATAGTTGGTTCAGATCTATGCTTGTGAGCCCAGTGAATTGGGTAGGTTGTTTTGGTGAAGGGGTGCTTTTTGGGTGATCTCCAGATTGCTCTGAAGATGCCAGTTTTGGGGATTTTTGGGCTAACTGGTCTTTAACCTGATCTTTGGTGACCAGCTTCTTGAGCTTGGAGACCTTAGATGCAGGACCTTCAATGTCAACCGTCAATTCAGTCTGTGGAATGTTTGATTCATCAACCAATTTAATGGAATCATCTGAATCCCTGATAGTGTCCTCAGAGAGGGCAGGATCAGTTATATCATGAGCTGGACCCAAACCAGTAGTCTCATGAACCTCTTTGTCTTGGTCCTGAGGTTTTCCTACTTCTGGCCTTAGGCCTTCATCAGTAGTTGCCAAGTTTGAGGTCTTAGCTATGTTACTACTGTCCTCAGGTTCACCACTGGGTGATAAGTGAGTAGTAGCAGCCTCAAAAGTATCAAAAGTTTGCAAGTTTGGGCTTACAAACTCTTGTTCATCCTCATCTCTCTGTGTTGGGCTAAAAGGATCCACATTCATGTCAACTTCTGAAGGTATCTCCCCAATTTGATGTGTTGTAAGGGGAGTGACATGTGGTGAATGGGTTCCTTTAAGTCCTGAGAGAAGTTGGGCAATTTCTATGGTTGTATGTGAGGGTTCAGGTTCAGTAGTTGTGATGGGTTGGTGTTCAGGAGTTTGGGTGGGTTCAGGAATGGTTTCAGCAGTGTCAAAAGCAGGGTCAACAGTTATTTGTTTCTTAAATCTTTTTCTTTGAAATATAACTGTGACAGGTTTTCTTTTGGGTGGTGGAGAAGGAGTGTGCTGAGAGGATGTTTCAGCCACTTCCTTTTCAAGTGCAGATTGCACATCAGTAGTTTCAGGTTTCTCCACTTCCTGAACTTTCTTTTTCAGTGACTTGGTTGTTTTTGGTTTTTGTTGTTTAGGCTTTTTAGTTTTCCTTTTAGGTTTGGAAGATGTGGGTTCCTTGGGGATGGGTTGTTCTTCCCCTTGGTCATCTTCTAGCAAAAGTGCTGGTTTGTTGTGCCTAGAGAATACTTGAGCAGTTAAAGGATTTAAAGTTGTTGTTTCTCCCTCAAGTACTCCCTCTCCAAGTTCTTTTATTATGCACTGCATAACAAACCTTGGATACAACAAAAATTTCTTTTTATCATTTTCATGATGTAAAACCAGTTCATTGAAAAACAGTTTTGATGCCTTGAAAGAAGTTTCATTTATGATGGAATGAAAAATAGGTTGAAAGGTTGAAGGCATCTGATCTATTGACCCAGTTTTTGGACTAAGACACATAATAATATAATGAAATAACAGTTTATATTGTGGGTCAAAATATTTTTTGTAAACTGTTGCTTGTGCCAAAGTACCTTGGTAGCCACACTCTATCATGGTTAGATGAATATCTGAGGTTGGAATATGCTCAGGTGCCTCAGAATCCTTCAAACCAAGCCTGATGCTTAGTGTTTCTGGTGAGATGGCCATCAGTTTCCCTTTTATGGAAGATTTGAGGGAAATCACTTCATTGTTCACCTTCACCGTCTCTGAATTTGCCCAGAACTCATTAAGAGTTTCTTCATGAATGGGTGGATCAATGGTGAAAGCATCATAATATTGGGATTTCATGATGAGATCAAGTATCTCATCATACTGGGACCAGGCTTCATCTTTAACAAAGTAGCCTCTTTGGTTGTGTCCCTGTTTTAACACGAGAGCCATGGATGTTTTTGATCGAACAGTGATTTTTAGGTTAGAGAAGGGGTTTTGCTTTGAATTTGAGAGAGAAAGAGGGAATTTTGCTTTTTGAATGGATAAGTGTTGGAACAGGGTATTTATCAGAAGTTTTTAACCGACTAGGTCTAACTTCTGACGAGTGAAAAGTCTGTTTTACCCTTTTAGTCAAACTGCTGAAGAAGAAAGGTTTCTTCATCAGTGGTTTTAGTTATCTCATCAGCAGTTTCAACTGCTGATGCAAATGACTTTTAAAACACTTTTCTAACTTCTGATTTTCATCAGTAGTTATATCCATTTTGAAAATATCCCATTTTGATGTTTATCAGTAGTTTTCAAAATTTGTTCATCAGAACTTTCTCTTTTCTCAAATTTTTTGGTCTTCAGAGGTTTATGACAGATAAGTATGTAAGTGAAAAATAAAATATGTGCAGAATTAAAAAGTGAAACACTTACAGACTTTCTTCTAAGTTTAACATCCCAAGCATGGATACTAACCTCTGAAAAGTTGTTGAATCAAGGGGTTTGGTGAAAATGTCAGCTATTTGATTAGCTGTTGTGACATGCTTCACCTCAATCTTGCCTTTTTCATAGCAATCTCTAATGAAATGATACCTGATTTCAATGTGTTTAGTCTTTGAAAACTGAACAGGATTTTGAATGATGCTAATGGCAGATTTGCTGTCTACTAAAAGTGGGGTCTTGGTCTCTTTGATTCCATAATCAAGCAGTTGATATTGGAGCCATTCTATCTGTGAAGTACAGCTTGCAGCAGCAATGTATTCAGCTTCAGCTGTTGAAGTTGCCACAGATGTTTGTTTCTTTGATTGCCAGGACACCAGACAGTTTCCTAAGAATTGACAACCACCAGATGTTGATTTTCTTGACATTTTGCAGCCTGCATAGTCACTATCTGAAAAAGCAGTTAACTTGGTATTGCTTGAAGCAGGATACCAAATCCCTAAAGTAGGAGTTCCTTTCAGATATCTGAAGATTCTTTTGACTGCAATTAGATGAGATTCTCTTGGTGCAGATTGGTATCTAGCACAGACACAAGTTGAAAACATGATATTTGGTCTAGAAGCAGTTAGATATAAAAGAGAACCTATCATACATCTATACATGGTTTGATCAATGTGTTTCCCTTGATCATCTGGTTCAACTTGTGTGATTGGTGTCATGGGAGTGGAACATGTTTTACAGTCTTGTAAAGAAAATTTGTTCAATAATTCTTTAACATATTTTGATTGATGTATAAATGTTCCATTTGACTGTTGTTTGATTTGCAGTCCCAAAAAGTACTGCAATTCTCCCATTGTACTCATTTCAAATTTTGATTGCATGAGTTTCTTAAATTCTTCACACAGTTTTGAATTTGTTGAACCAAAAATGATATCATCAACATATATTTGAACAAGTAAGACATGATTTCCAACATGTTTTATGAAAAGAGTTTTATCAATGGATCCCCTTGAGAAGTGATTCTTTAGTAAAAAGTTGGAAAGTGTTTCATACCAGGCTCTTGGAGCCTGTTTTAGCCCATAAAGAGCTTTGTCAAGTCTGTAAACCCAATCAGGATGAGAAGGATCCTCAAACCCTGGAGGTTGACAGACATACACTTCCTCTTTTATTTTTCCATACAGAAATGCACTTTTGACATCCATTTGATAAACTTTAATGTTGTTGGAAATTGCATAAGCTAAAAATAACCTGATAGCTTCAAGTCTTGCAACTGGTGCAAAGGTTTCATCATAATCAATTCCTTCCTCTTGGGAATAACCTTGTACCACTAGTCTTGCTTTGTTCTTGATGATCATACCAGCCTCATCTGATTTGTTTCTGAAGACCCATCTTGTTCCAATTGGTTGCTTGTTTTCAGGTAAGGGACAGATTTCCCAAACCTGTTGTTTCTTGAATTGAAGCAATTCTTCTTGCATTGCTTGCACCCAATTGTTGTCTTTGAGGGCTTCTTGATACTTCTTTGGTTCCAACTGAGAGATGAATGCTGAGAATAAGCAAAAGTTGGAGAGCTGGTTTCTTGTAAGTACCCCTGATGCAATATCACCCATGATTTGATCCAATGGATGATCCTTGTGTTCAATCAGTTGTTGTAAACCTGTACTGGATGATGGCTCTACAGGTTCTTCAAATAAACCACTGAGATTGATAATATCTGGTTCAGCTGTTATTTGAACTTCAGGAGTTTTAGGTTCAGCTGAATCAGTAGTTTCAAAATGTTCATCAGTAGTTCCTGAAGTTGAAGCTATTGAAACTTCTGAAGGTTTGATAGTTGATCTTCTGACTGTGTTTGGAGTCCATGGTGCAGGACTATCATCTTCAAATCCTTGAAAACCATTTTGAGGAGGTTTGGATGATTCAACAGTCTTTTCAGGTCCGAAATGAAAATTGTCAAGATCAAATAATTCAGCAGGATTTGCTGGAATAAGAGTGTGTTTTGATTCATTGAACTTGACATTCAGTGTTTCTTCTACTATCTTGGTTCTTGAATTGAAAACTTTGTAAGCTTTTCTCAAAGGAGAATAACCAAGAAAATAACCTGTGTCAACTTTTGCAGCAAACTTAGAAATAGAGTCTTTGATGTTGAGGATAAAACATTGACCTCCAAAAGCCCTGAAGAAGGAGATAAGGGGCTTAATGCCATGAAGAATTTCATAGGCAGTCTTGGTATGTCTCTTGTTGATAAGAACTCTATTCTGAACATAACATGCAGTGTTGACTGCTTCAGCCCAAAAATACAAAGGTAGGCCTGAATCAGCTAACATTGTTCTGGCTGCTTCAATTAATGTTCTGTTCTTTCTTTCTACCACACCATTTTGTTCAGGAGTTCTGGGAATGCTGAACTGTCTAACAATCCCTTTAGACAGACAGAATTCATCCAGAGTTTTGTTCCTGAACTCTGTCCCATTGTCACTCCTGATGACTTTGACAGATAGAGAGTATTGCTTCTCTACTTGTAGAATAAAGAACTTGATGATTTCAGCTGCCTCATCCTTGGAATATAAGAAGAAGACCCATGTGAATCTTGAGTAGTCATCAATGATGACCAAGCAGTACTTCTTCTTACCAAGGCTCATAATCTTGACTGGTCCAAATAAGTCCATATGGAGTAGTTGAAGACATGCAGTTGTTTTTGATTCTTCAATAGACTTATAGGAGGACTTATGCTGTTTACCTTTAAGACAGGAAACACAGTGTTCTTTGCACTGATATTCCTTCAAAGGTAGACCTCTGACCAAGCCCATTTTTGTGACTTTATTGATGGTTTTAAAGTTCACATGGCCAAGTCTCCTATGCCAGAGATCATTTTCTGAAGTTGATGCCTTTGAGAAGAAACAGGCAGTCTTGTTCAATACTTTGTCTTTTTCAATGTCCACTGCATAGACATTGCCACATCTTTTGGCAATCAGCAAAGTATGATCTTCAATGATCTTCTCTATCAACTTCTGGCCTTCTGGTGATATGATCTTGCATGCTGTCTTTGTGAAAAAGGAAGAATATCCTTTATCACACATTTGAGAGACACTCAGCAAGTTGTACTCAAGGTTTTCAACCAGATTGACCTTGTCAAACTGCATCTTGCCTGAGGATACATTGCCATATCCTAGCACATATCCCTTGGCATTGTTCCCAAAGGACACAGATCCTTCTCTTTGACTGATAAAATTGTTTATCAGGTATCTGCATCCAGTCATGTGCATTGAGCCTCCACTATCCACATACCATATGCTGTTCAAACCTCTGGAGACTCTCTGCACAAGATAGCAAATTAGTTAGTTTTGGCAACCCAAGCCAGTTTGGCTTTGGGTTTGCTCTTGAGAACAGGTGCAGCTTGTTGTGGACCATTTTTGGTAATCCATGTCTTTTTGGCAATGGATTTGTCATTAAGAACAATGGTGGGTTCTTTTTGGTTTCCACCATCAACTTTGGTCATCAGAAGTTTAACCAGGTTTATCAAATCTTTAACTTCAGCAGTTTGTGAAACTGCTGATGAGTTAGGTGAAACTTCTGAAATTGAACTTTGAGAAGATGACCTTTGTTGAGTTAAAGGCTTCTTCTTAGAAAGGGTTTTGTTTGATTGTTGTTTGTTGGGAAAAAAGGTATTTTGATAATCTTGTTTTATCTGTTTTCCCACAATCAGTTGTTGTCTTTGTTTATTTAACTGATTTACCTTTCTAAATTTGCAAAGTTCAGTTATGTGGTTAAACAGACCACATATTTCACATGCTTTTGCCTTTTCTTTCCTTTTAGATAGATCAAGAGAGCTGGAAGGCAATTTACTGACAAAATCTGATTTTTGAAATAGGTCATCAGCAGTTTTCAGGGTCTCAACTCCTGATGTAGTTGAAACTGCTGATGGCTTATTGTCAGTAGTTTTAACTTCTGCAGGACTTCCCTTTTTGAGGAAGTTCTGATGGTAGGATGTGCATTCCTCCATATCAGAAGTTTGAATCAATTTCTTCCCATCATTATCAGTTTTGTGGGTGAAATCTGTTGGTGATTCAGTGTGGGTATATCCAATGCCAAACTTAACATTGGCTGCAGTTTGTTTGTTAAGTAACATTTGATACCCTTTACAAGACTCAACCCATTTTTCACAATTAACCTTGGTGTCAGCAAGCTCTTGTCTGACTTTTCCTAGGCTGTCTATCATAGTTTTAATTTGTGCTTCTGTTTCAATGGATTTATCATTCAGTTTGGAAATTTCTTTGTTTTTCAACATAATTTTTCTTTCCAAATCACACTTCATTTGTGTGTATTTTCTTTCCATGTCATTGGATTTGCCTTGTAAATGCACATTGGTTTCTCTAATTAAAGCAAATGATTCTTTGCAAGATTTAGTGCAAAGCTTTAACAGAGATTGTTGTGATACCTGTGTGAGAGCAGAATTTGAAGAGTATCCTTCAAAGGCCATTAAGGCAAAGTTCTTTCTGCCATTATCAGGTTCTCCCCAGTTGACATCATAGACCTTATTGTCTGCATCCTGACTGCATTCTGATGTGTCATAAGGAAGACTGCTCCAGTCAACATACCCTGAGGTGAATAAGCTTTGTTGCTGAGGGGGTTGTTGAGTTTGTGCAGGAAGTTGAGCAGTTGGAAATGGAGGCATGAGCTGCTGTTGTTGTTGAGCAGGCATCTGTACATATTGTATTTGTGGCACATATTGGACATTTGGAGCTTGTGCCTGTACAAAATGAGCACTCCCATTAGTTCCATTATTCCTATTATATGAGGGGTTATATTGATTTCCAGAGGACATTGGTTGGTTATAGCTAGAGCTTCTACACTCTCTAGCAAAGTGTCCCAACTTCTGACACTTATGACATCTCAGTTTAGATTTGTCAAAACCAACTTTTGTTGAATTGTTTAGTCCTGAAAATTTCCTTCCTGACCTTTTATAAAATTTGTTAGTTTTTAAGCTTAACAAGGCCAGTTGGTGCAATATTTCCATTTCTTCTAAGTCATCACTGCTAAAGTATTTTAAATCATCCATGATGAAACACATATTGTCAGCAATTTGACTTAGTTCCTCATTGTCATAAGCTGGGAAAGATCCATCTGATGAGATCCCAGCTGTTATGTCAATGTGGTCAAAAGAACCAAAATTATTAGAACAGGATGGTGAGTCATGTCCTAATAAGGCTGTGCTACCCGGAGTATAGTCATCAGCAGTTTTACCAGATTCTTGCAACTTTTTCTTTTGATTGATTTCTCTTTCAAAAGTTAATAATTTACCATGTAACCTAGTTAGGTTCAAGGTGTTAAAATCTGAACTGGTTCTGAGGACTATAGAGTAAGTTTCCCATTTTGAAGGTAAAGACCTTAAAAATCTATGCAACATAGACTCAGTTGTATAGGTCTGATTGTTTATTTTTAACTCAGAGATGAGTGAAGAAAATCTTTCAAACTGTTGAGTTAATGTTTCACCCTCTATGTGAGTAAAAGTTTCATATTGTTGAGCCAATATTTCTCTGATGTTGGCTATCACCTCAGCAGTTCCTGCAAACTGCTCTTTTAGGCAGTCCCACAGCTCTTTGGCACTTTCACAGTGTAAAAGGCCAGCATAAATTTCGTTTGGGAGAGCCATAGCCAACATGGAGAAAGCTTTTGCATCAAGCTCAAACTTTTGGAAATCTTCCTCCGTGTATTCTTTTGGATCCTTTGGTCTTTCAGTCTTACCCTCTGGATCAGTAACAACTGGTTTGTGAGGTCCAAAAACTACAGACCTCCAACATCCAGTGTTTGTTTGTGAAATAGTGTGTGCCAACCTTTTAGACCATATGTTATATTCATTTCTGACTAACATAGGAGGTTTGTTGGCAGATCCAGTATTGTAGGGATCCATTTTTAAGAAGTTTGGATTTGTCAATACTTTCTTAAAGTGATGGATTTAAAAAGTGAGCCTTTTATCCTTTTTATTGAATATCAATATTGAGCCTGTGTCTGAATCTCAATTTGTTAGATTGATTTTGATCAGATTAACCAGATGCTCTGATACCAATTGTTGGATCAGTGGCTGTTTTTATGAACACTTATGTGTTTATCAGATTTATATAAGAGTTATTAAGCAGCGGAAATACAAGTGTTCAAAGGTCTAAAAGATCACTTTGATGAGGAGTTATTACTCCCCCTTGACTGAATAATTAATGAGAAACAATAAATGATCTAAGTATAAAGCAGTAATAGCAGTTTATGTTTCTCAGATGTGAAGTGGAAATTATAAGTTTAAAGCCCGAAGGATTTCAATATAAGATCAAAGATATTACACAAAATCACATATCAAAATAGATGAACAAACTCATCTATTTATAGACTAATGTACTAAACTGTAGTCTGAAGTAATCTAAGATATTTAACAAAGATATTATGCTAAGATAAGGTTACTACAGTCTGTACATTGAAACTTGAAATCAAGACTTTAACAAAACAATATAATATGTAAAACTGCTGATCTTCAGTTGGTTAGAAGCTTCTGAGTGAAAGTGCTGATGAGTGACAAACTGCTGATGAGCAGTTTGTCTTCAGCAGTTCTTCAGTGAAATGTCTGGTTAGACTTCAGAACTTCTGATGAGTTTACTCTTCAGTACTTTGATGTTTGTTCTTCAGCACTTCTTCTTTTGCATCAGCAGTTCTATACTTAGGCAGATATGGAAAAGACTAAGGTTATCAAAAGGTGGTTTCGTCAATCCTCTTCGTCCCAACAGAAGGATTCCCAAGTTCTAGTCCAAAAAGCATTAAGCCGTCGAACAACCGACTCTATAATAAGCTTCTACGTGCTATATTCTCTTCGCCTAACACATTCAACTACCTTTTCTTGCAACAAGTCCGACTGCGGCTCTAATACAGTCTGTTTAGAGTCTCTTTTTATGCGGCTCTCCTTCCTGGGAGGTCATTACCATTAGCATACAGCACCCCTCGTAAGAAACTCGGTTACCCCTTAGGCCTCCGGCGCGCACAACAACCCAACCACTTTACTTCTTCAATCTATTCGTTTGGATACGCGATAAGTAAGGCGAAAGAAGCGCAACTCAATAAGGCTCCTAAAACGCCTATGAGCTATCGAGACACTGGGAATGTGTATCGCTATTATTGCCCCATCAGGTTAAAACTTGGACCTCCCCTCTTCGGCCTAAAAGAAAAGACAGACAACCAGTAAGGATACTAGGAGGAGGGAAGCCGCTTTACCGAATTATAGAGGTGAAGGAACGAGAACTTCCCCCGAATCGACAAAAAGATTCCGAGCACGTCTGGTCAAAGTATATCTTGTCTTTACCAGAGCGGCCAACAAGTTTTGCATATATCCGCGGGTTCTTCAATTTGATTTCTTCCTCATAGACGAAAGAAGTAAGGTGGTATACTATATTTATCCGCAGATTGGAACTCCTTAGAATGACCTATGTAAATGAATCGTTTTAGCTAAAAATAGGAAATCTGATCATACAAGGCACTATTCCAGGTGCGGAAACCCTAGAACAGAACAAAATGATAATCAAAGAATCAAACACATGAATTAAGCTTTTCAAATCTTATTTTCATAGATAACTTGTTCAAATATTGTTTACATAAGCCTTTACAAGTTAATCTAATCACAACTTCAATGACACACCCTAGAGAGCTTAACTCAGACCTTAACAATACACAATGATCAAAGTTCTAACCATTAAAACAAACTTAACATATTTATATGCTTGCATCTTCGACCCTATTGTTGGTACGAATGTGGAACTTTTCCACATTCGTTCCTCTTGATAGCACGAACCAGGACATCTTCAATAGTACAATCCATATTCGCCCTTCTATCTCTACCTTCGACCTATATCTTGCCACCTTCGCCCTTACAGATTCACTAACACATGTTTATGATTACAATCCGAAGCATTAGTCGCACAAAACGCATCAACAAACTCCCCCTCGACTATTGCTCGGATTGCCTTCGATCTTCATCCATCTGCTTGTTCATCAACTTGATTGTCAGTTGTTTCTTTTGATCTTTCGTCATTTCAGGTTCAAGTTTCCTCTTTGTTGAATGCTTAGGCACTTCAGCTACCTTCATCTGCTTACCCAGCTTCTTCTCAAGGTTGCTACCGGAGTTGATATCATAAGCAAACCATACTCCAACAACCTGTTGATATTTCTTTGCTTGTGATGCATCATCGGGGTCACTGTAGATCGGGTTGTAATACAACATGATGATATCTTCAAATGTACAGTTTATGAGCCACATTGGGTCAAAAACATGTATTTTCTTGTACGCATCTTTCCCATCTCTCAAAACAATCACCGCTTCAGCACTCCTCTAGTCATAATACCAGAAAATAAAATCTTCACTGAAGTGTTGTTGTATTGGCATTAGCGGTATCTTTCTCATCACTACATGAGCTTTATAAATCAACGCCACTCTCTTTCTACCCGTCTTTGGATCAATGTCTCTGTGAACCTTCCTTCTCGGGTACTGAGGTTTAAACATATCCCATTTCGTTCTACTCCCCCAGACCAGCTTATCAGGAAACCATCCGACCGCTGTATTATTCACAGAAGCACCAGTCATCCTGAATCGGCATATATCTCTCACCGCCCAGTACGGTAGAGTTAGCAAATCATAGAATCTATAAAAGTACAGAATTCCAGTCTCCCACTTGACTGCAATACACTTCAGACTTCTAAGATACTTCCAACCAAGTGCTCTGCCTTTGAACTTTTGGTTGTGATATCTATAGAATCCTCCCTGTGCTTCTGGTTTTGGTCTTTTAACATCTTTCTCTTTCAACTTCTGCAACAAGGTCTTTAGCTCATCACTTTGTTCAGATGGTTTCTGCTTATCATCTCCAAACACATTCTTAACAAATTCTTCACTCTTCTGCTCAGCTTTCTTCTTAGCTTCTCTCATATGTGTTTCAGTAAAGTCTGGGAATACTTCATTTTCATCGGTTTCTCTGAAGTATTGGGGATACTCTTCATGAGTTATATCTTCAATCTCAATCTCCTCAGCTTCTGGTGTTTGCTTATCATCAGAATGATTTCCAATATCCTTTTCAGGAATATCTGGAATCATTTGATCAGACATAATTTCTTCCAGTGTCTTACCAACTCGCTGCACAATCCCTTCAAGAATTTCTTTTGACACAGTAGCTGACGCCTCACCATCCTCTAAATCAGGATCATTATACTCCAACTCATATCTCATATCTTCAGATTGGAATATATCAGCAAACTTTCCAGTAAACTCAATAGTCCACTCTCTCCTGCTCAATATTTCTCTATACACATCTTTTGCTTCATCTGATAACGCTCTGATTTTCTCTGTCCAGAAAATGTTATCATCAGCATCAACGTTCTCTCCTGCCTTCTTCGAGCTGGACTGACCAGAATTTCCCTTCTTGGTCTGTCTCTGTTCAAACGTAAATTTACTCGAATCATTATCATTATCATCATCACTGCTACTTTCATCATCATCATTCTTTTTATTACCCGATTCCCCCTCAGCATCGTCATCATCATCAGATCCATCATCTGATTCATCATCTCCTTCTTCATCATCAGAAGATGGTTCAAAATCAACTTGTTCTTCTTCTTTTTCTTTATCTTCTTCTCCTTCTTTCAGTTTAGGAGCTTCACCATATAGTTTATCAAGTAAGTCACTCATTCTCTTGTTTTCCTTCTTCAACTCCTTGTTTTCTTTTCTAACACTCTTTATCATCCTCCTGTTCCCGTTGCACTTCACATCAAGCTCATTCTTCTCCTCTTCAAGTTGTTTCAACTTCTTTTCAAGTTCATCCTGATTTGTCTTAGAAGCAACAACTATTTGCAACATCTTTTCTTCATTTTTCTTAAACTTTTCTATCTGAGCTTGTTGAGCTGTCAACATTTTCATCATATCTTCCAGCTGTTTGTTCACTTGCTTCATTACATCATCAGAAACAGTAATCTTGGATTTGGAAGATTCAGCAACATGAGTCTTTTCTTTTTCAGGCTTCCTGAACATATTTAGAACATTCTCTAAAGTAGATTCCAGATTAGGAACTACTTCAGTTTCTTTGGAAGATTTCTTTTGCTTTTTGGCAGCTGGTGAGGAAACTTTAGATGAAGTACCAGCATCAGGAACTTTCTTTCCTTTAAGTAGCATCTCTATTTCTTTCTCTCGCAACTTTTTCGTGCTCTCTTTTGTGTCTCTCTTTGCCATTGACTTGTGTTTAGGCTTTTTCAAATTAACAACCACTGTAGATCCATCAAAATCTGCAGTATCCAGCCCTAAATCACCTTCAACATCAATTGGCTCCTTTTGTAATTGTTCTTCCACTGCCTTGTTCAATGATTCAGATTCTCCAACAGTAGTGGCCTTGCGTTTGGAGTTCTTCCTCAATAACTCAGCATCAGAATCCCACTGTTCATCCTCTTCTGTCTCTTCAGAATCGACAGAATCCTCATCAACCAAACAAGTACCCTTTTTAGCAGTACTTTTCTTCCTAGTCTTCTGCTTTTTAGCAGGTTCAGATTCATCAGCCTTTGCCTTGCCCTTCTCTTTGGCTCCGGCATTCTTTACTTGTCGCTTTCTCTTTGTAGTAGCATCAGCATGCACAAGTGGATCATCATTATCTGAATAACTTTTATCATGTCTAGCCCTGTTCAATCCTGGGTCAGTGTAACCTGGATTGATCAAGTGACCAAACAAACGCTTGTGTGGTGGCTTCTCATCATTTGGAATACCCTTATATCCCTTCATCCTAACCAACGTCCTGATATTCATATGGTCCTGTCCCAACACCATCGTAGGATCCTTCTTCAACTTCGGATACTTGTGATCAAATATCATCATCAGAAATCTTGGATACATCATGAATTTCTTTGACTTCAATCCCTTCAACATTTCTAACATGTGATCCAGAATCATCCCGGCTATGTTAAATGGCTTATTCAGTGTTAATGCAACCATTAACGAACTCAAACTCTTCCTCATCACATCATAGCCTCCACTAACTGTCTCGAACACATGAATTATGACATGAGCAAAGTATTTGAATTGTACACTTAGCTTTCCCTTGTGTAACGCTCCATCAGTAATCGGACCGTTATACTTCATCCTA
This sequence comes from Ambrosia artemisiifolia, assembly GCA_032199755.1. Lineage (NCBI taxonomy): Eukaryota > Viridiplantae > Streptophyta > Magnoliopsida > Asterales > Asteraceae > Ambrosia > Ambrosia artemisiifolia. The sequence continues at coordinate 35,370,184 of CM063524.1, forward strand.
AGAAAGCATACTCTTTGCTCAGTCCATGATAAAACCCTTGGATCAGTACAATCTTCATATTTGATCCTCAGTGCTTCTCTGATGTCTTCTTCAGTCACTAAAGCAAGCTCCCCCTGAATCTTGCTTACAATGGCAGTCTTCCCTTCCCAGAAGTCATATCGAGCTTTACTCCAGAAGTCCAGAACTCTTCAACAATGTCTTTGTATATAATAGCAGGTGTAGCAATGGCATGGATTATCCTGCTTCTTCTGAGAAAGTCAATGATTCAAGAAAACTCAGTGTTCTTCTGAACTTCTCCTACATATGCACAGCAGTTGTGAGGAGGTTCAAACGGCCACGCCTGAGCAATATTTTCTACTTGAGCTTCCTATACCGGTACTTCTTGCACAGGAACTTCCTCTACTGGAATCTCCACGTTCTCTGCTGGTTGTTCTGCCATCTGTATCACAAAATCAAGAAAAATACGTCAAAATAATCAAAAACGACAAACTTTGAAATTTTAGATTTTATGATTTCCACATTCGCCCTAAATAAAGTATGAATGTGGGATTTATTAGACACGAAAGTGGAAATTATGGTTCGAATGTGAAGATTTAATGAACAAAATCACATTCGTCCACTATGTTCACCTTCGTCCCTTAAACTGTCACTTTCGACCTAAATAATATCCACATTTGTCCCATTCATTGTGGTCGAATGTGGCTATTTTCACCCAAAAATTCAAAGTTGATATCTGTGTTGTTTCAAACTCTATTTTTGATTCAAATAACCTCTAACATGGCCGACTAAGCTTCTACAACCATCAATTGATATTATTATTTAGTTTTCATTAGTTTTAAAAATAATCTAGGGTTGATTATTCAAAGTCAATCGATTAACATATAAAAACACTGTTATAACCCTAGATTATGTACCCTTCTCCCCTAAAACTAATAAAAACTAAACGGCAATCAAAAATTCTGTCCCAAACATTCCAAAAACCATCAGATTGGCCAAACTAGGGTTTGTGAACAAAAACCCTAATTCAGAGTCATTTCGTGTCCATTACCTGTGAAAAAGGAATCAATGAAATCAGTAAATGATGTGGAACAATAAACAGGGATCAATAGAATCTCAGCAACAAGGTTTGGTTATTTTGGAAATTTTTGAAAAGTTTGAATAAATGAGGTTCGAATCTGGAAAGGGGTTTATATAGGCTTCTACATTCGACAGGTACATATGGCCGAATGTAGAACAGAGGTTGGAATGTACAACAAATCCATGAGAACACCCACATTCGTCCAAATCGTTGGTACGAATGTAGAGAATTTTCCACATTCGACCCATCTAAGGGGAGAATGTAAAATGGAAAATTTTAAAATTTTACCAAATCACGAAATCGAATCCTGTTCAAACATTTTTCAACATATTAAGCCTTAAACATGCAATATTTCAGTTTTAAATGATACGAAGCTCAGATTGGTTCATCAAATCTCAGAAAAATGACCATCAAACACCGTCGGTTATCTAAAAATAACGCAGAAATGTAAAATTTTTGATTTTTCTGAAATTTATATTAAAACACACCTAAAATCTTTTTGAGTTTTGTATCTTTTTGTAAAATCAAAAATAAAATGCACACATGTAAATAAAATAGTAAATGTTTTGTGATATCTGGTAAGAGGATCATATCAGTTTTTGAGAAATCTGATCACAACGTTGATCTGATTTATATTATCATTAGAAACAATGTGTGATCCGGCAACTGCTGATATTGTTGTCCACATAAACTCACATGCAGACTGTTATGCAGTGCTTTAAAATGATACGATTAAGTGTATTATACTAACACGTTGTGGTTCCCACACACACGACATACTCCCGTATCAAGAAATTGCACAAAGCTTCCTCGTAACGCGTGATTATGCCAGAGTTATCCGTGTAGTTACAAGATATATAGCACAGAGGTGTACAGGTCAGCAAACGAATGCAGCAAAGTAACATGTGCATATATACCAGGTTGAGGCTAATATCAAATACTGATTTGCATCAGTAAATTGACACGATATAATTAATGATCTTTGATCAATAATAAACATAAAGTTCCTCAGTTCGGTAACTTTTGGTTTTGGCATTAAAGATCTTTTAGCAAATATTCTGATTGAAACTAGGTCCATAAATTAATACGACAAAAGTTCAATCAGAATATCCCGGATAACAATAACATAACGACCCGAAACCTCTGGTTTTGGCAACCCTATCAAACGAAATTATGGTACTAAGACCATATGCCCATGAGGTGTTCAGCCACGAACGAGTAGTTAGTTATGTTTGTATCACTAACGCACGCAGTTATTAGTCTACGAAGCCTATCAGCACATCACACGAAATCAACACACGCCTCATATTGCATTACTTATCTTTAGCCTGTGTCAGATCCCCACTGATGTACTATCATTTCCTCTTTTTATCCTGGAAATCATTTTGGGTTTTTATTATTTTATGACTTTTTGAATTTTTCAATGTTTATGGTTTTTCTGAATAAAGACTCCTCCTAAAATGTAAAACATATTTTTGGGTTTTTGAATTTTTCTGAAAAACTGTAAAAACTAAAAGAAAATTTGAAAACTAAAAAAAAACGATAAACCGAGGTGATGATCAGTCTTGCTTTTCTTTTATACCGTTTACTTTTAAGAGATAATCGAATATGGATTTATCAAAAGCTTTTGTGAAAAGATCCGCTCTCTGATTGTCAGTGTGGATTTTGACCATATCGATCAACTCTTTTGCATAGCAATCACGGATAAAGTGATACTTAATCCGGATATGCTTAGCTTTCGAGTGATTGACCGTGTCCTTAGTTAATGCAATTGCGGCTTCGTTATCACAGTGAATAGGGGTTTTAAGAAATTGCAAACCGTAATCCACCATCTGCTGCTGAATCCAGAGAACCTGTGAGCAACAACTTGAGGCTGCTACATACTCTGCTTCGCAAATAGATAATGCGACCGAAGTCTGCTTCTTACACTGCCAGGTCACGAGCCTGCTCCCTAAAAACTGACATCCAGCCATTGTGGATTTGCTGTCTTTGTCACAGCCGCCCCAATCTGCATCACTAAACGCGATAAAGTCAAAATTATCGTCATTAGGGTACCATAGTCCTTTTGACGGACAACCCTTCAGATATCTAAGGATACGCTTGACCGCTGTCAGATGACTTTGTTTCGGCTTCGATTGGAAACGTGCGCAGAGGCATGTAGCGAACATTATGTCTGGCCTAGATGCAGTGAGATACATCAGAGATCCGACGATTGCTCTGTATGTAAATGGGTCTGTCAGCTCCCCCTTAGCGTCAACACCAATCCCGTGATTAGGTTGTATCGGGGTGTCCATCGGCTTGGAATCTTCCATCTGGAACCGGCTCAAGACTTCAGATACGTATTTGGTTTGATGAATAAAGATCCCCGTTGGTCTTTGATCCACCTGCAAGCCGAGGAAAAACTGCATTTCTCCCATCGCACTCATCTCGAACTTTTCCTGCATTACACGTTCAAATTCTCTGCAAAGAAGTTCGTTAGTTGAGCCAAAAATAATATCATCTACATAGATCTGGACGAGAAGCAAATCATCTCCTGTTTTCTTCGTAAACAGAGTACAGTCGACCAATCCGCGTTTGAATCCTTTGGACATGAGGTACGTGCTTAGCTCCTCGTACCATTGGCGTGGAGCCTGGTGCAACCCGTACAGTGCTTTGTTTAGAACGTAAACCTTATCCCGGTGAGTAGGATCTTCAAAGCCCGGAGGTTGACCGGCGTAGACCTCTTCCTTGACCACACCGTAGAGAAACGCACTTTTGACATCCATTTGATACACCTTAAATTTCTTGTATGAGGCAAACGCTAGAAACATTCGGATAGCTTCTATGCGTGCCACAGGTGCATATATCTCGTTGTAGTCAATTCCTTCAACTTGATGAAATCCTTGCACTACCAATCTGGCTTTGTTTCTCACGATCACGCCTATATCATCTTTCTTACATTTGAATACCCACTTGGTACCAATCTTCTTCCTTCCTGGAGGTAAATCTGTAAGTGTCCAGACGCCCAACTTCTGAAATTGCAACAACTCCTCTTGCATCGCCTCGACCCAAGCATCATCCAAAAGAGCTTCTTTGTATGTCCGCGGCTCAACCTGCGAAACATAACATGCAAACGACCAATCATTCTGACAACCAGATTTTTGTATTTTTGCATATAAAGCTAAAGCACCAAAACTTTCTGGTGAATTGACACTGCGTAGCTGTCCTCTTGTCATAACACTTCGACCAGGGTCACCGATAACTTGCTCTAGCGGGTGAATACGATGAATCCAAGATTCCGGATGTTCAGGTACAACCACTCCTGTCTGAATAGTCAAGTTCTCTACTGCATCCAGATCATGACCCGTGTTGGACGATGAAGCAACATCTGGATTTGGGTTCACTGGCGGTGCCTCTGTTGCATGATCAAGAATAGCTTCATCAAAGTCTCCATAATCTTCCGATTCTGAAGTGTCAAGTGTAGTTGAAGCTTCTTGAAAAATTTCTTCTTCTGGTACAGGAGCATTGGTATCATTAGAAGCTGTTGGAGGAGTTACGGTGATCGGACGCACCAATGGTGAAGTTGCTGCGTTTTCACACTCGTAAAGTAATCTGATAACAGCCTCTTCAACCAAGCTATCTAGATTGAATGATTCAAAGAAGTCTTTGTAATCAAACATCCAACCAGGACCATTTCCTTGCACAATTTGAGTATACCGTTGAACCTCAACATTTGCCCAATCCTCCACCTGTCGAGTTCTTTTGTTGAATACCCGTTTGAGCGGGGTTGCATATCCAACAAAATATCCTTCTTCAGCTTTCGGACTAAACTTTTCTCCTGGATTCAACATCGTGCACGGAGCCCCAAAAGGTTCTAGATACTCCAAGTTCGGCTTTCTTCGGTTCAACAGCTCATAAGAAGTTTTGCCAAACTTCTTCACTGTTAAGACCTGATTTAGTGTATAGTTTGCTGCATATATCGCTTCGTTCCAGAACATTACTGGAAGATTTGAGTCTACGAGCATTGTCCTTGCCGTTTCAATTAGAGTCCTGTTTTTCCATTCAGCGACACCGTTCTGTTGAGGGGTATACGGAGCAGAATATTCATGATGAATTCCTTTGTCTTCACAAAGAGCATCCATCTGTGCATTTTTGAACTCCGTCCCATTGTCACTCCGAATTCTCTTGATCTTTAGACCATAGACATTCTCCAATCGAGTGAACAGAACTTTCAGATTGTTAAACGTGTCACTTTTATGGTGCAAACACATCACCCATGAGAATCTTGAAAAATCGTCAGTAACAACTAAACAATAAAGCTCTCCAAGATGACTTTTACGTTTGACAGGTCCGAAAAGGTCCATGTGCAATCGCTCAAGTGGCATCTCAACAGAGTTTACTTTCTTCAGTTTATGGGATTGTTTGTGTTGCTTTCCTTTCTTTCAGCTTACGCATTTGTCGTTCAAATGGAAATGTTTGACATTTACGCCTTCGACAAGCCCATTTTTCACTAAGTGGTTCATTTTCCTCAGGTGAATATGTCCCATTCTTCTATGCCACATGATTGATTCTTTCTCTGTAGCTTTTGATAGAAAACATGTAACCTGGCCCTGAGTCGTCATCGCCTTTGACATATCAAGAATATAGAGATTGTTCACTCGAGGTGCCTTCAACATTACCCACTCTTTTGGAATCTTGAAGCCTGGTTTGAGGATATAGCAAGATTTGTCTTCGAAGTACACAGAAAATTGTTTGTCACAAATCTAACTGACACTTAACAGATTATAGTCTATCTGCTTCACATAGGAAATCCTTTCGAAACTCACAATCCCGTTACTCACGCTGCCCTCCATCGTGATGTAACCTCCTTTGTTTCCAGCAAATGCAACATACCCTCCATTAATATTCTTCACGTCGAACAACAATGCTAAATCACCTGTCATGTGGCCTGAAGCTCCACTGTCAACAATCCAAAGACTGCTAACAGGGCCAGCAGAAGCTCCCTGCACACATCAAGTAAACCAATTAGTTCTTTCGGGGGACCAAAGCCTGTGTGGTCTTGGGTCTTTGAATATCACCCTTCAAAGATTCATTGACATCAACATTTGGTTTTGAATTCATCTTTTTCGGATCATTCAAAACTTTTTCAACTTTTTCATTTGTTTTTGAAGTAGAAGCTCCCAAAGAACCATTAGGTGTCCAAGACTGTTCCGAACGTTTCAGAATTCGAATCTGTGATTTTGGAGTCTCAGTTGATTTCTTAGTATCGTTCACAAATGAAACTTTCTTGATTACCTTCTCTGATTTAACAGAGTTAGGTCCAACATTTGATTTAACAGCAGGTTTTGGTGGCACCTTTTGTCTATCAACTGTTGTGTTCACCATAGGTCTCTTCAATGGTTTTTCCATGGCTATCCGGTTCCGACGATCATAATTGTATTGACGATTATCCCTCTTTTGGTAAAAATTGTTTTGATTGTAAAACGGTGCTGGTTGAGGAACAAATCGTCTTTGAGGATAATAATGATTATCAACCGGTTTTCTCATGGATTGCCTTACTTCAACCTCGTGCCTTTTGTTCCTCACGTACGGGCAGTGAGCAAGTAAATGCCCTCTCTCCCCGCACTTGAAACATGCACGGTACTCTTCAAATACGTTTTGAGCATGCGGCTTAGCAAATGTATTGATGGGATATTGATCATCAACACATCGGCGCCTTAAACTCTCAGGAGCTGGATCTCTTGAGTAAGATGGCTCAAGAAAACCGTTTGCTTTTTGTTTCAGTTTGATGAATTCAGTGACATGAACTTTTGGTTCTTTAGGAGTATCCAAATACAATTTCTTTAAAATTTCTGGTGGTACTTTATTGGACCTTTCATGTTTAGGAAACCATATGGTACTCTCTTGCCAGATTTTCTCAATTTTAGAGTAGTTTGCAAATTTGATTGGATATTCCTCGTCAGAGATAATCTTATTGGATCCTTCCATCCGATAAAATACCTTGACGGGTTTGTCATCTGAATCCTTTTTAACCTCTTTCTTTTCGGATTGTTTAACACGATGTGCGTTAGCCATCAGATGAGAATGCTGAGAAGGTGACACTGGTTCATTCGTGATAATGTGATTTTCCTTTGGAATATCACTCACGTTCTCAGTTTTCTCACTCTCAGTGTCCGAATCATCAGCTACAGCAGTAACTCCTTCATCATTCAAACCTAAAATCGGTCGTACATCGGAGTTTGGATCTCCAACACTAGAAGTGTTGGATTCATCTTCCGATGTAGAGTCGGATTTTACTGAGCTCTCCGGTGTCACTTGATGACAGTTGTGATTTTCAAACAACACTGGAGATGGCACAGACTTGTAATTTGTGGTTTGTGATGGTTCATCAATGATGTGGTTAACTACATATGCAATGTGCTTGTAGCTTTCAAGCTTTTTGTTGACCTTCTCTGCAAAGCACTTGATGGTGGCCATTTCTAACTTAGTGTTTTCAAGTTCATCAATGTAGCTATTAATTGCTAATTGTTTTAAAGAAAGAGTTTTCTTTAAGTCAGAAATGTCCTTTTTGTAACCATCAAGCACTTTGTTGAAATCTCTGATTTTCTTGCGAGCAGATTGACAGTTAATCACAGCACTCTCACGTTGTACCCTGAGTTGCTTATTTTCTTCTGTCAATCTATCACAAGTACCACAATACTTATCACTATGAATATCAGTTGTAGATTCAGAACTTACCTGCTTCGGAGGATCGGTCATAGCCATGAGAGCAAAATGTGATTCCTTCCCAGCAAAGAACTTGGAATAGTCGATTCTGGTAAAGGCATCATCCACTATACACGACTTCCTGGTCTTCAGAAAATCAGCTTCAGCCAGCAATTGATCAATGTCATCATCAAGAGAATTCACACTTGCTTCTGAATCTGATTCACTCTCCGAATCTGAATATACTGACTCACTTTCTTCAGGAACATCTGTGACTGAGTCAATCACGACTCCCGAACTCTTCTTTTCAAACTGATCTTCAACCGTTTCAGTCTCAACATTCATCTCTTCAATAGATTCCTCAATCTCACTCTCAGTTTCTTCAACTTTATCAACTATCACCGACTCCTCAATATCAACCTGCTGAGCAACACAAGCTACATTCCCACCAGGTCTTATCTCTTCAACACCAATTTGGATATCAGTCCAGTCAAATCCTTCATCATTTTGAATCACCAACGCTTGATTTTGATTGTTATTCTGTGGTTGCTCATTTGGTGTAGTGATAGGAATGACAGTTCTGTTTGGGTTATTTGGTGGTTGAGTTTGATTCTGGTTGGTTGTGTTTGGTTGTCTATTTGGGTTGTTCTGAGAGGTGTTTTGTCGGTTTTGGTAATTGTTTTGGTTTTGATAGTTATTATTGTTTTGATAAGAAACTTGGTTTTGAGATTGGCGATTCTGGTAGTTTGAGTTGAATGGGTTTCTATTACCTTGTTTTGCAGGCTGTGTACACTCTCTCTTGAAGTGACCTTTACCACCACAGTTGAAACATGTGACTTTTTCTTTGTTGAAGCCATATGTTATGTTTGGTGTAGTGGCCAAGTCAGTTCTCCCAGTCTTTTCAATAAACTCAGTTGCTCGCCTCATGATGCTTGCGAAAGCCCACTGTATATCGATAAGCTCCATCTCTTCTTTATCGATTTGAGCATAGTCCTCATTGGTTAGATTGTTGTTACCAATTTGACTTGCTACTAAACCGTTATATGAGGCATCCATTCTTGACACCAAAGCAATGTGCTGTTGAGCAACTTCCACAGTGACGTTATTCATGTTGGATGTCTCCAACACTACTGGTCTCTGATTAGCTTGATTCATCTGAGTCATGTATTGTTGTTGTTGAGGTTGTTGTTGTGGTTGGTTTGCAGAATAACATGCAGCTTGTTGCATAGGAGAAAATGGTGAAACGAAAGAATTTGTGTATGATTGTTGTGGTGATGGTGTATATGTTGGTGGTGTGTAAGATGAGGTTTGGGCTAGATAGTTAAGCGGTTGTTTGGGTGGTTCCATAACACTTGAGACACATGCTATATGAGGAGCAAATGTTCCACCAAGACTTGAGTTACCCACAGTAGATGATGTACTAGCATGGTACAATTCTGGGTTTTGAGGAATTTGAGTCCTTTTTGCTTTCCTCTTCTCCTCAAGTTCTTTGTTTTCCAGCTTCTGGATAAACTCGTTGATGGTCCAGTACTTGTAAGCATCTTTCTCCTTCAGTACCTCGATGTGTTGATCCCAGTAAGGTGGTAAAGAATCAGCAAATTTGTCCACCAAGTCTGACATAGGGATCTGAATGTCATAGCTTGACAATTCAGTTAACAAGTGACAATATCTGGGAGTCAACTCTTTCAATGTCTCATTTCCAACATAGCTGAAATTCTCAACTTCTTTCCTTAGCTCTTCCATCCTTAGCCTTCTCGTCTTCTCGTTACCATCATGACGATTCTTCAACATGTCCCATAGTTGTTTGGAAGTTGTACACGATCCAAACTGATGTAGCAAATCATTTGTGATCGCTTGGGTTAGCTGAGAATACGCCTTCTTCTCCACCGCAAATTTCTTCTTATCGTCATTAGTCAAACTCTCAAGAGGAATCTGTTCACCGTTATTCTCTAACACTGGTGCCACATATCCTTTTGCAATCATCTGCCACGCCTCCGTTCCTTCCAGTCCCATTCCTTCCAGATGAATCTTGAATTTCTTCTGCCATTGGTTGTACTCCTGCATCTCCATTAGCTTGGGTGGTCTGTTCCCGCTACCTGAAGACAAATCATTGATTAGAGTAGAAATAGCATTAGTAGTTTGAGTGTGTACCGCTGCAGCTACTACACCCCAGTAATCTGCTGCTGGTTGTTGTGAAGATGATGCAACACTCTGAGCCATCGAACTCTTCATTGCTAAGTAGTTAATTGGTTGTGAAGACTGAGTATTCGATTTCTGAGCAGCTACTGTCCACGGGTCCATGGTAACTTGCTGTTGTTGTGTTGTACCCGGCCTCGGTGTAGTCGGAAATCCCCACATATTGTTCTCGAAGTTGGAAATACTACACACTTGAAAATTTCACCAAACAGCTTCAACTTTCGCCCTAGGCACCTTCACTTTCGCCCTCAAATGTGACCCGAATGTAAAAATCTAACTGATAATACCCACTTTCGACCAGAAACAATTCACTTTCGTCCCTCCTTTTCCACTTTCGCCCCCACGACGAACCGAATGTGGAAATTTTGACCTGAAAGTGAAAAATCAACACAACACACTCCTAGGTTCGAACAAAAATGGCTACTTTCGACCACAAAATCTCCTTGGTTTGACCTAAAACCAACTTTCGACCCCTGAGCTCTCTAGGTTCGACCCATTCATGTTTAAAAAACGGTTACACTTTGAAAAACGGTTATTTTGATCTGAAATATTCAAAAGTTAATGAATTTTGATGATCTTAATCAGGTTATGATTCGGAAATGATTTGGAACAACTTTAATACTTCGAATTATTGATTTTATCCACGAAATCCTATCCAAATCCTTCAAATTGCATCAAAAACCATTGTTCAATGAAAACAGAGAAATTTGATCAATTTTGGGTCCAAATCAGTTCAGAAATTATCAATTTGTTGTTGTATGATCTCTATGGCTCTGATACCACTTTGTAAATGAATCGTTTTAGCTAAAAACAGGAAATCTGATCATACAAGGCACTATTCCAGGTGCGGAAACCCTAGAACAGAACAAAATTATAACCAAAGAATCAAACACATGAATTAAGCTTTTCAAATCTCATTTTCATAGATAACTTGTTCAAATATTGTTTACATAAGCCTTTACAAGTTAATCTAATCACAACTTCAATGACACACCCTAGAGAGCTTAACTCAGACCTTAACAATACACAATGATCAAAGTTCTAACCATTAAAACTAACTTAACATATTTATATGCCTGCACCTTCGACCCTATTGTTGGTACGAATGTGGAACTTTTTCACATTCGTTCCTCTTGATAGCACGAACCAGGATATCTTCAATAGTACATTCCACATTCGCCCTTCTATCTCTACCTTCGACCTATATCTTGCCACCTTCGCCCTTACAGATTCACTAACACATGTTTATGATTACAATCCGAAGCATTAGTCGCACAAAACGCATCAACAACCTATGCATTCTGTTGTCATTTCCAGTTGTTCGATCCATTGTTATTTGGTTCCTTGGTGTGGAGAGATCTCTGCCATAAAAGAAAAGAGAGAGCTCGTAGGCCTTATTCTGCAGATCAAAGAGCGACTTACTTAATTCCCCATTCATCCGAAATAGTATTTTACTGTACCTATGATGCAATTGGAGCTTATCGGCAAAAACGAATCAATTTAGGTAGTCCTTTGTGGCTGCGGTGGCGACTAGATCAACGTGTTATTGCTGCAAGAGAAGCTCCTATCGAAATTAACTATGAATCTTTAGGGACCTATTATGATATTTATGGACACTATCTAGTAGTAAGAAGTATAAAAACATAAATTCTTTATATATATATATATATATATATATTCGAACCACTCTTGGTCATATTTCTCTTTATCGAGAAATAGAATAAGCCATACAGGGGTTTTGGCAGGGCTGTTATAATTCTATGCTACCAACGGGAATTCAAGTCTTGCCGGGTTAACTAGGACTATATTACGGAATTTCTATGTGAATCAAGATCTAGAAAAGGAAGTTTTCCAATCACTGACTCAAACCCATTGTCAAATTCTACTCAGCGCAACGCAATATGGAGGTACTTATGGCAGAACGGCCCACTCAGGTCTTTCACAATAAAGTGATAGACGGAACTGCCATGAAACGACTTATTAGTCAATTTATTGATCACTATGGAATAGGATATACATCACATACCCTGGATCAAGTAAAGACTCTGGGTTTCCGACAAGCTACCGCCGCATCCATTTCATTAGGAATTGATGAAAAGAAAGCACAGGATAGATACATACCATAGGATAGGGATCTCTTGATGAAGTCAATCAAACAAATTTTTTTTATCTTATCTCATGGAATGAGCAAAGACCAGAATTCGTTTCGTTGGATGGGATTTATGCAGCAGTTCCTTCTTATTATAAGGTGTCGTAAAAGTGCTTAAAGGGAGATAACAGATATGTTATCTCGTCCTCCAGTTGTTACAGCCGGTCTTATCTCGCACAATAGCCCTTTGGTGCTTTAGGGTCATGAGGAAGAGTACGCCACACGGTATGGCTTCCATCGGCAAGTTGCAATTTGTTAGCAACCACCACTCCGTGTGTCACACCCTAAATTTCCACATGCGGGGTTTTACCGCGAGGCGCGTGACACACCAGGATCTCAGTCAACGATCACAACAAAAATTCAACAAACATGCATTCATATATATATATATATATATATAACCAAAATATCATGCTTTGAGCCGTAAACCAGCAGCGGAAGCATTTCTTGTTTACAACCAAAAGACATATTAAAGTTTACAAAACATTGTTTAATTCGTTTCAAAATACTAGACGCTGTGCGTGACTCCGTGCACCTAGTCCATTAACTGCTACATTAGCGACCTGAGAAAACATGCCAAAAAAATGTCAACATATAATGCTGGTGAGTTCACAGGTTTTCTTTCATAAATGAGTTTTATAAGTTCCAAAGATCATATCCGTTACTACTAGGTTATAAGAATGTTAGCTAGACGTTAAGTATTTTTACTACTACGGTTGGGAACCATTACTAAACACCGTCTAACTGTTGAAACATGCCCAGACTGACTGGGCTACCGATGCCTCAGCAACCCGAATGTTAAGGACAATATGCACCCGCCCGGCCCTGCCGTCGAGTGGGGCTTGTGAGGCCCAATAGATCTATCCACATTTCGCCCCGTTGTGCATCCCCGCACATTCATGGTCTCCCCCTGGGACTTTCCGAAAAATCCGTATAGTAATGTAAAGTAACCATAGTATAACATGATCTTTAATAAATAAGTTCGTAGCATGTTTCTCCCCCGAAGACAAAACTGTAAAAGCGGGGTTGTGACACTCACCTTAGGTTGCGTTACTTGAAAATAGTTAAGTAGTTATGCTATGATATCCCCAAATAGCGGCGACCTATCATAAAATATGTATAAGTATCCGGACTAATAACCTGCAGGTTCACTAGTCCCCGAATGTCCAGACCATAACCATAGACGCTTGAAAACACTTTTCACTGATAAACCGACCGTGCCATACAAGACTCGACATCCCATTGGTGACCCGACATTCCATGTGTTAGCTAAATGCAAAGTATCATGCAACATATGAAGTTAAACACTTAGCACGCGCAAGAGTTCACTTAGTCTAGCATAACGCCTATTTAAAGTACAATTGAGTCCGAACACGTGTTACCAAGTCATATAGCATGTCCCGGGGTTCCTATCATGTTCCTAGATGTCAAATCATGCTTCGGGATGCCAAAATACGCTTACAACAACAGTACACGCGATTAGGAATTTAGCATGCAATTAGGAAAAGTCAACTGGTGATTAGGCTTGGTCAACAGGCAATTAGGGGCCTAATCGCCTGACACTTCAGGCGATTAGGGGCCTAATCGCCCCCTAACATTCCTAATCACCCCCTGCATCAGGCGATTAGGATTCCTAATCGCCTGTTGCAGCTGTGCAACGAATTTTCGCGCCTTTAACCCTCCAAATCAGATCCGAAACATGCAAAAACACCCAATATCAAACCTAAACCATTTACCAACCCATTCCAAGCAAAAACCCCCAATTTATCACTGATCTAACATCCTTTATGCAATTATTTCCAAAAATGGCAAAGTACTAAGTTTCATTAACTAACCTTATCTTTCCTTAAATGGAAACAATCAGATTTCATCTCCTACAAGTTTGCAAATCAACATTTCTCTGTTTTAACACCTTCCTAGTGTAAATCCTAACAACATTCCATCATTAATCATACCATAATCATCCTAGATCTTCAAGAATCATCCAAATGGGTCAAAATACACATTTTCATCAAAACACAACAACAATAGCTCAAACTCTTAGATAATCATCCTAATAACCCCTACATAACAGAAGTACAACCATTTCATGGAAACATTCATGTTATAATCACCAAAAAGATCAACATAGGCATGTAAACTTCACGTATAGCAAGTATTATGGTGTAGACTTGTTTTAGAACTCTTTTCAAAGGGTTTTAAAGACACAAACTTAACAAAACAAGGTCTGGACTTTTGGGGAACCAAAACAACAACTTACAAAGGTTAGAGATGAAGGACACACCTTGGATTTTATCAAAGAAAGGTGTGTAAGCTTGGAAATGGTGATTTTCGTAGCAAAACAAGTTCCAGAGGTGTTCTAGGGTGTGTGGGTGGCTTAGGATCAGTTAGGGTTGCACTAAGGGTGTTTGGGGAGTTAAGGGTTGTATTTATAGGTGTTTTGACCTGTGCATAGCAGTGCAGGCGATTAGCAGTAGTTAGCAGGCGATTAGGGGACTAATCGCCTGACACTTCAGGCGATTAGGGGCCTAATCGCCCCCTAAGTCTTCCCAATCGCCTATAGACAGGCGATTAGGCAATCCCCTGATTCCTAATCGCCTGTAACACATCAGATTGGGTTTTCGGCGCGTTAAACACTATTTTAACACATATAAACACGCATTAACACACCAACAAGTCACGTAATGATTATAAACACATAATGCATGATAACTAACACATTTACATCCGTTCACCAATTCCCGGGACTCGAGACTTGCGTGTGTGGGTTAAACCCGGTGATTCCACGAATCACCAATCCTTGTACACATGGTTATGGACCGACTCCCGATGATCCCGCGGATCATCGTAACGACTCCCGATGATTCCCTAGAATCATCATAACGACTCGACTGATCTAGTTAAGTATGTAATAAGTATGACTCGCTAAGGTAGACTTACTAGTTTAGTCAACGTTACTAACCTGAGTTTGCCGGGTGTCACATCAACCCCCTGTTGAAAGAATTTTCGTCCCGAAAATTGCCCAAAGCCAAAAGGAAGAGACAAAAGAAAAGAAAGAAAAAATTTTCCAGTTGCCACATCATCCCCCTGTTGAAAGGAATCTCGACCCGAGATTCATGCAGTTTCAGCAGAGACTTGTCTTGATTCGAAAGCGCGTTTAGGAAATAAATGAGGATACTTAGCTTTCATCTGATCCTCCCGTTCCCACGTGAACTCTGGTCCACGGTTTGAGTTCCATCGAACTTTAACAATGCGGATCTTACTACGACGAAGGCTACGGATCTTATAATCGAGAATCTCAACCGGTTCTTCCACAATACGCAGACGATCATCCACCTTGATCTCTTCGAGAGGAACAACCAAAGATTCATCCGCCAGACACTTCTTGAGGTTAGAAACATGGAAGACGTCATGAACGTTACTGAGTTCGGCTGGCAGATCAAGCCTATATGCTACCGGTCCAATCCGTTCCAGAATTGCGAACGGTCCCACATAACGAGGATTCAGTTTGCCACGTTTCCCAAAACGTATAACGCCCTTCCACGGAGATACCTTCAATAAAACCCTGTCGCCAACCTCAAACTCTAAAGGTTTGCGACGACGATCGGCATAGCTCTTTTGACGATCCCGAGCTGCTGCCATACGGTTGCGAATCTGTACGATCTTTTCGGAAGTCTCATACACAAGTTCCGGGCCAGTGAGTTGGCTCTCACCCACTTCAGCCCAGCAAAGAGGAGACCGGCATTTCCGTCCGTAAAGAGCCTCGAACGGAGCCGCCTTGATACTAGAGTGGTGGCTATTGTTGTAGGAGAATTCCACCAGTGGTAGATGACTCTCCCACCCCTTGCCAAAGTCCATCACACATGCCCGAAGCATGTCCTCTAGCGTTTGAATCGTCCGCTCTCTTTGACTGTCAGTTTGCGGATGATAAGCCGTGCTCATATCTAGCTGCGTACCCAGAGCCTTCTGCAATTTTCTCCAGAAATTGGAGGCGAACCGAGTGTCACGGTCAGAAATAATGGAGATGGGCACCCCATGCCGAGAAACCACTTCCTTAAGGTATAAACGAGCCAAACGCTCGAGGCTGTCAGTATCCTTGAGTGCGAGGAAGTGCGCAGACTTTGTCAACCTGTCTACGATCACCCAGATCATGTTACAACCACTGGGCGACTTCGGGAGTTTGGTCACAAAGTCCATTGTAATCCGTTCCCACTTCCACTCGGGAATTTCAGGCTGTTGCAGAAGGCCGGACGGCTTTTGATATTCAACCTTGACCTTAGCACAGGTCAAGCACTTGCTTACATAGGAAGCCACATCCGCCTTCATGTTCGGCCACCAATAGAGTATCTTTAAGTCTTGATACATCTTATCGGAGCCAGGGTGAATAGAGTACCGAGACTTGTGAGCCTCGTCAAGAACGAGTTCCCGCAAGCCTCCGAATAGCGGAACCCAAACACGTTCGGCGAAATAATGTAGGCCATCGGTCCTGAGCTCAAGGTGTCTATCAGCACCATGCATGGTTTCAGCCTTAAGGTTTTCCTCCTTCAAGGCTTCTTGCTGCGCCGAACGAATTTGGTCAGGTAAACCAGAGTGGATAGTGAGCTGAAGAGCTCGAACACGACGAGGTTTAGCGGATTCCTTCCTGCTCAAGGCGTCTGCGACAACATTCGCCTTGCCAGGATGGTATTTAATGACGCACTCGTAGTCGTTAAGAAGCTCGACCCAGCGACGCTGTCGAATGTTCAGTACCTTCTGATCAAAGATATGCTGGAGGCTCTTGTGATCCGTATAAATGGTGCACTTGGTACCGTACAAGTAGTGCCTCCAGATCTTCAAGGCAAAGACCACTGCACCCAATTCTAGATCATGGGTGGGGTAGTTCTTCTCATGGACCTTAAGCTGACGAGAAGCATAGGCAATGACCTTCCCGCGCTGCATCAACACACAGCCAAGGCCCTGGATGGAAGCATCACAATAAACCTCAAAATCATCCGTGCCTTCAGGCAAGGACAAGATAGGAGCAGAACAGAGTTTGGCCTTTAGCATCTGAAAGGCTGACTCTTGCGAATCACCCCAGTTGAACTTCTTGTCCTTCTGGGTAAGCGAGGTGAGGGGTTGTGCGATCTTCGAAAATCCCCCAATAAAACGACGATAGTAACCTGCGAGACCCAGGAATTGCCGCACCTCAGTTGGCGTCTTCGGTGCTTCCCAGTCCTTGATAGCTTCTATCTTAGCCGGATCAACATGTATCCCCTCTGCATTAACCACATGGCCAAGGAATTGAACTTCACGCAACCAGAAGCTGCACTTAGAGAACTTGGCATACAACTGCTCTTGCCTCAAGAGTTCCAAGACAAGACGCAAGTGTTCCCGGTGGTCCACTTCGTTCTTGGAATAGACTAGAATATCGTCAATGAAGACAATCACGAATTTGTCAAGATAAGGCTTACAAACACGGTTCATCAAATCCATAAAGATGGCTGGCGCGTTGGTGAGACCAAAAGGCATGACCAAGAATTCAAAATGGCCATAACGAGTTCGAAAAGCGGTCTTCGGAATATCGGCTTCTTGGACTCTCAACTGATGGTACCCCGATCTCAAGTCGATCTTCGAGTAGAAACTAGAACCCTGAAGTTGGTCAAATAAATCATCGATGCGAGGGAGAGGGTAGCGGTTCTTGATGGTAACCTTGTTCAGCTCTCGGTAGTCGATACACATACGTAGGCTTCCGTCCTTCTTCTTGACAAACAAAACAGGGGCTCCCCACGGGGATGAACTAGGTCGGATGAAGCCTTTCTCCAACAGTTCCTGCAACTGGTTAGACAATTCCTGCATCTCTGGAGGTGCAAGACGATACGGGGCTCAGGTAACAGGGGCCGCACCAGGAGCAAGTTCAATACTAAATTCGACTTGGCGGTAAGGCGGAAGGCCTGGTAGTTCTTCAGGAAATACGTCGGGAAAATCGCAAACAACAGGGATATCTTCAATCCTCTTCTCTTCCTCGGACGACACCGAAACAAGCGCCAGAATGGCAGAATACCCCTTACGAAGATACTAATGATACTCAAAGGGATCCCGTTCTTCTCACCCTGTACCAACAGAAATTCTCCATCCGGAAGAGGAAGTCGAATGACTTTATCAAAACAGACGATCTCAGCATGATGCAAGGACAACCAATCCATACCCACAACGACATCAAAGCTACCCAAAGATACTGGCATAAGATCAATAGGAAAAGAATAACCCGACAACTCAAGGTGACACCCCCTAAGGACATGTGTCGCTTCGACTTTCTTACCATCGGCCAATTCTATCAAGTACATAGCCTCTAAAGGTGTAGGTACCCTATCAAGCAATTGACTAAATCCAAGAGATATAAAACTCTTATCGGCACCAGAGTCGAATAAAACTATAGCATAGCGATTATCAAGAAGAAACGTACCGGTAACAGTGTCAGGATCCTGTCGAGCCCCACTCGAACCAATCACAAAGGCGCGAGCATTCCTGCCTCCGCCCCCGTTGTTTCCATTACCCGACCCATTCTTCCCTTCCTCGCCCTGCTTCAATTTAGGGCATTCCCGCTTGTAGTGACCAAGCTCACCACAGTTATAGCAACCTTGCTTTCCCTGGTTTCCCTGGGGAGCAACAGACTGAGGAGTTGGGGTAGGTGTAGCAGGTGCATTACGATTAACTTGAGGGTTAACCTTACAATCCTTCATCTGGTGCCCCAGCTTATCGCACCGGTGACAGCGGTCCTTCTCATAGCAGCGACCATTGTGGTGAAATCCACACCGATCGCACTTCGACAGCTTCCCAGAATAAGCCCCCGGTTTTTGCTCAGACGACGATCCCCCAACATCAAACCTCTTCACCTGCTGAGGCGGAGCTGAGCTCGAGCCCTTACTCACGCCTTCCCACTTCCGCTTGTTGCTCTCGGGAGCCCTTACAGTAGCGCCTCGGGGAGGCAAGACTCCTTCAGTCACCTTCATGTTGGTCAGCCAGTGAGCCGACCGAACCACTTCAGAATAAGCAGTGAGGCTGCCCGCGGCTACCAGCCCTGCAACCTCCGGCACTAACCCAGCAATATAGTGCTCAATCCTCCGGTATTCCGGTGTGTGCAAATCCGGGCACAACACTGCCAACTCATTGTGCCTAGCTGTATAAGCTTCAATCTTAGACCCCACCATCTTGTGAGTCTAGACCTCATGCTCAAGCTTCTGGATCTCATCCCTCGAGCAGTACTCGTTTTTCAAGAGTTGCACGAATTCTGTCCAAGGCATCGCATGGGCTTCCTCGATGCCCATGGTCTGTTTGGTGGAGTTCCACCAGGACAAGGCTTGACCTTCAAAGGTCGCAGCAGCATACTTTACCCGGTCACCCGCCGAGCAACTGCACATCGAGAACACAGACTCAACCTTCTCCAGCCACCGGAGCAGTCCCACTGCCCCTTCAGTCCCACCGAAGTTGTGAGGTTTGCAATCCATGAACTTCTTGTAGGAGCACTGAGTTGGAGGGGGATTGACAGCACCCCACCGAGTTGGAGGGGGATTGACAGCACCCCCACCTGGAACAGACACACAGGTAACGCAAGAAGAGGTACGGTACCCAAAACAAGGTAGAATAGGTGTAGATCAACTTACCACCCATAGCAGCGAGAGCAGCTTGGAATGCAGCCAGAGCTACGTTCGTTTGCTGCTGCAACAGGTTGTCCAACTCTTCTTGGGTCATGTTAACGTTTCCTCGGCCACCGCCGCCACCACGGCCGCCAGCACGGCCGCCTCTGCGTCCCCCACGAGCTCCCGACATCTTCTGTCACAACAAGAAACAAAAGACTTAGGTTTGCTCGTGGTATGACCCATTAAGAATTTAATAAACTAGACCGGGTCCGGCTCGGGTCCATCCGTCCAAACACAAAGTCCACCAGGATTCCCATGCATTCCAGTTTATGATCTCGTGTGCACCCGACATGATAAACTGTTCCGCATGGTCCTCCAGGTATACTTTCTGCTTGAAGTTCAAGTCACCTAGCGTTAACACACAATCATGGTATTATTACAAGTATAAGACAATAGACATAGGGACGAGCGCATCTATTGGGGCATAGAAGGGAGATGTCCGAACCCTTGGACAGATCTCGAGAGTAGGCCGAAGCCACCCCAATGTACGCCGCCGCCAAGAAAGTACAAAGGTAGTTCGTTCGCCGTCGAATCAAGATAAGAATGGAATAAGGAGTAGGATGACGAAAAGCAAACAGGTGATGTAGCGTAGAAGATGATGACACCGACACCCAGACAAGTTATAACGTTACCCATATGTTAAGACTCGACTATTTGTGACCGTCTAGTGTGTGCGACTCGGCTATAGACTAGACCCTACATGCAGTCTCAGTTCACTATAACCATTGGCTCTGATACCAATCTGTCACACCCTCAATTTCCACATGCGGGGTTTTACCGCGAGGCGCGTGACACACCAGGATCTCAGTCAACGATCACAACAAACATTCAACAAACATGCATTCATATATATATATATATATATATATATATATATATATATATATATATATATAACCAAAATATCATGCTTTGAGCCGTAAACCAGCAGCGGAAGCATTTCTTGTTTACAACCAAAAGACATATTAAAGTTTACAAAACATTGTTTAATACGTTTCAAAATACTAGACGCTGTGCGTGACTCCGTGCGCCTAGTCCATTAACTGCTACCTTAGCGACCTGAGAAAACATGCCAAAAAAATGTCAACATATAATGCTGGTGAGTTCACAGGTTTTCTTTCATAAATGAGTTTTATAAGTTCCAAAGATCATATCCGTTACTACTAGGTTATAAGAACGTTAGCTAGACGTTAAGTATTTTTACTACTACGGTTGGGAACCATTACTAAACACCGTCTAACTGTTGAAACATGCCCAGACTGACTGGGCTACCGATGCCTCGGCAACCTGAATGTTAAGGACAATATGCACCCGCCCGGCCCTGCCGTCGAGTGGGGCTTGTGAGGCCCAATAGATCTATCCACATTTCCCCCCGTTGTGCATCCCCGCACATTCATGGTTTCCCCCTGGGACTTTCCGAAAAAGCCGTATAGTAATGTAAAGTAACCATAGTATAACATGATCTTTAATAAATAAGTTCGTAGCATGTTTCTCCCCCAAAGACAAAACTGTAAAAGCGGGGCTGTGACACTCACCTTAGGTTGCGTTACATGAAAATAGTTAAGTAGTTATGCTATGATAGCCCCAAATAGCGGCGACCTATCATAAGATATGTATAAGTATCCGGACTAATAACCCGCAGGTTCACTAGTCCCCGAATGTCCAGACCATAACCATAGACGCTTGAAAACACTTTTGACTGATAAACCGACCGTGCCATACAAGACTCGACATCCCATTGGTGACCCGAAATTCCATGTGTTAGCTAAATGCATAGTATCATGCAACATATGAAGTTAAACACTTAGCACGCGCAAGAGTTCACTTAGTCTAGCATAACGCCTATTTAAAGTACAATTGAGTCCGAACACGTGTTACCAAGTCATATAGCATGTCCCGGGGTTCCTATCATGTTCCTAGATGTCAAATCATGCTTCGGGATGCCAAAATACGCTTACAACAACAGTACACGCGATTAGGAATTTAGCATGCAATTAGGAAAAGTCAACTGGTGATTAGGCTTGGTCAACAGGCAATTAGGGGCCTAATCGCCTGACACTTCAGGCGATTAGGGGCCTAATCGCCCCCTAACATTCCTAATCACCCCCTGCATCAGGCGATTAGGATTCCTAATCGCCTGTTGCAGCTGTGCAACGGATTTTCGCGCCTTTAACCCTCCAAATCAGATCCGAAACATGCAAAAACACCCAATATCAAACCTAAACCATTTACCAACCCATTCCAAGCAAAAACCCCCAATTTATCACTGATCTAACATCCTTTATGCAATTATTTCCAAAAATGGCAAAGTACTAAGTTTCATTAACTAACCTTATCTTTCCTTAAATGGAAACAATCAAATTTCATCTCCTACAAGTTTGCAAATCAACATTTCTCTGTTTTAACACCTTCCTAGTGTAAATCCTAACAACATTCCATCATTAATCATACCATAATCATCCTAGATCTTCAAGAATCATCCAAATGGGTCAAAATACACATTTTCATCAAAACACAACAACAATAGCTCAAACTCTTAGATAATCATCCTAATAACCCCTACATAACAGAAGTACAACCATTTCATGGAAACATTCATGTTATAATCACCAAGAAGATCAACATAGGCATGTAAACTTCACATATAGCAAGTATTATGGTGTAGACTTGTTTTAGAACTCTTTTCAAAGGGTTTTAAAGACACAAACTTAACAAAACAAGGTCTGGACTTTTGGGGAACCAAAACAACAACTTTACAAAGGTTAGAGATGAAGGACACACCTTGGATTTTATCAAAGAAAGGTGTGTAAGCTTGGAAATGGTGATTTTCGTAGCAAAACAAGTTCCAGAGGTGTTCTAGGGTGTGTGGGTGGCTTAGGATCAGTTAGGGTTGCACTAAGGGTGTTTGGGGAGTTAAGGGTTGTATTTATAGGTGTTTTGACCCGTGCATAGCAGTGCAGGCGATTAGCAGCAGTTAGCAGGCGATTAGGGGCCTAATCGCCTGACACTTCAGGCGATTAGGGGCCTAATCGCCCCCTAAGTCTTCCCAATCGCCTATAGACAGGCGATTAGGCAATCCCCTGATTCCTAATCGCCTGTAACACATCAGATTGGGTTTTCGGCGCGTTAAACACTATTTTAACACATATAAACACGCATTAACACACCAACAAGTCACGTAATGATTATAAACACATAATGCATGATAACTAACACATTTACATCCGTTCACCAATTCCCGGGACTCGAGACTTGCGTGTGTGCGTTAAACCCGGTGATTCCACGAATCACCAATCCTTGTACACATGGTTATGGACCGACTCCCGATGATCCCGCGGATCATCGTAACGACTCCCGGTGATTCCCTAGAATCATCATAACGACTTGACTGATCTAGTTAAGTATGTAATAAGTATGACTCGCTAAGGTAGACTTACTAGTTTAGTCAACGTTACTAACCTGAGTTTGCCGGGTGTCACACCGTGTGTCTCGGCAAAACCAATCTGCAAGTGGCTAGCGGCATGTGTGTCAATGTAGTTGCCGATGAAACCAAGAGGGGGAGGCCGGGAGGGTGAGAGGGGTGGGCCCAACCCAAAATCTCACCAATCACAATTTAGTTACTTTATTTCTTTTAATTTAACTAGTTGTATAAAATCACGCGCGTTGCGCGTTTTACAATCGAGATTTAGATGAGGTGCTGATCAATCAATGAATTATACAATCGAGATTCCATTTTGGCTGTAAACGTCAAAAAAAAATAAAAAAATTTACACATAAGGTAACACATGAAATTTGTAACGAAATTACATAATATTATGTTATTTATATTAATAGTATATAATATAATAAAGTTTTTAAATAAAATAATAATATAGTTTAAAAAAAGTTTTTAAATAAAATAATATGAATAAAATAATATTATAGTTACTATTCATTTTAAGTTACTATTCATTAGTGAAGAAACAACGAGTATAAGGGGTAGTAGAAGTAGGGTGTGACGACTCGTGTTCGCTACGGGATATAATCCTTTCCTCACGATGATGGTTAACCTATGGTTATTTGCACAAATGGTAAGCAGAATAAATGACAGATAAAGATGTAAGTGGTTCAGTCTTGTGAGACCTACGTCCACTGAAAAAGGATGATCTTTATTGATAGAAGATACAAGTAATGATACAAGTGTATTGGTTCTATTTGGTTCGTTGAGCATCCTAAAAAAGGTGGTTAAGTTCTCCTTTTATAGGAGGTATGCGGGCCTGAGGTCACTTGGCCCACTTCGAATGGTATTGGGCTTGGGCCCGAGGCCCGAGCTGGTTGCTTAGGAACCCATTCAGTTGGATCCCAATCTTTAGTTAGGTAAAGTGATCCAAGTTGAGGAGGGCTGCTCCTGATTGGTCCACGTGGCGCAACGTGATTGGCTGGCTAGGGCGACGCCCCGTCATTGGTACACGTGGCGCGATGTGGCTGGTCTGCAGGAGGGACTCCTTTTCTTCTGGTGTCAGGTGATGTTAGGCGGCTGGCCAGTTGAGAACTGACATCTGAGGGAAAGTGGCAAGTGGGGCTCCAACGGGGATGTACCCAGGCGCTGTCAGCTGGATCTTCGGCGCGAAGTTGCTGGTGCGCTTTCGCGCTGCTGTCTTACCATCTTGGGTGTTTGTTTGGGCGGAGGCTCTGGATAGTGGGTAGGGTGCGCCGAAGCGCTAGAAAATAGTACCCTACCCCTTCAATTAGTTTTGTTTATTAATATTATATATATAATATAATTTTTAAATTGGTTGTGGCATGGGAAGTATACGAATAGTGTAGCATTTTCGGTGATTTGACAAGTTGTGGCAAGTAAACGATTAGTAGTGGAAAAGTTGATGTGACGCTGATGTGAATGAGGGAGGGGATGTGCCATGAGAGACAAGGATACCCTCGACCTTTATATTTAAAATTACGTGTGTAAATGAGTAAAGTCATTCGTAAGCTACTTAAGATCGGTTTATTAAAAGGTTAAATTAAGCTGAACTAAAACGAGATTGAGCGCGACCTCAAGATTAAGCTAGAGCTCATTTAACTAACAATTTGACCTTTATATAATGAGTTGGACTAGGCTCGCGAGTCTAAACAAGTATGTAATTTGTATAAAAAAATTAGCTTTTATTTAATCATTACAGTTTCTCTCTCCTCTACTCACAACCACTTTCAACATATGTTAAAAAATAAATATAGGAAAACTGTTTTCCCAAAATATTCCAAAATATCCTCAAATATACCGATAATCAGTAGGTTCCCCGTTTTCTCCACTCACAACCCCATAAAGAATATGAGGTTTTCTCTCACAAAATTATGAGTGACCAAAGAAAGCTCCCATCGGTTTATGGATTATAAGAATAAAGAATCCAAACTATGACCGCTTGACCATTTTGGCTTACAATAATCCTAGCTTTCACAACCCTATAGTGGTGGTGGCTGAAAATCATGAGACCCAAATTTTTTCCTATTAGTAGGGGCCGGACTTAATACATATAAAATAACCTACGAAAGACGCAACCTTCCACCACTGAGCCGAAAACGGCGCGGGGGGGGGGGGGTGGCCCCCATTATCATATATTTACACTTGATTTTGCTCACAATGATTAGGGGTGAGCAATAAACGGTTCCGAATCGCGAAAACCGTGAAACCGACCCGGAACCGCTAGAACCGAACCGAATTAATGTTATAGGTTCCGGTTCTCATATTTTGGCATAATCGGTTCCCGGTTTGGTTCCGGTTAGAACCGACGGGTCCGGTTAAGAACCGTCAGAACCGTTTTGAATTAAATTAAATTAAATTAAATATATAAATGTTCTATTATTAGTTTGAAATAGAATGTGTTGTTTCCTTCTTTATAGTTCTTAACACTTTTAAATTGTTTCACTTGGTAGGAATGTAAAGTATTGCCTTATGTGATGGTCAGCAGTCAGCACAGCTTGTTCTGACCCATTTAATCTGTATAAAAAGAATGATCTGATCCGAACAAAACATATTTTGATACGTAAACTGCTATACTTTTAGTAACCATGGTTAACACAAACTGTTGGCAGTTTTTTTGAGAAAAATTATTGTTTTTGTTTATTTTTTTATTTAATTGTTAATGTTAATTTTAGGATTTTATTGACAACCGGTTCCGGTCTAGAACTGTTTCATGAAAACCGTTTCACCCGATTCTAGAACCGAACCGTTTAGTAATTATCAGTTCTGGTTCCGGTTCTCATATTTTAGAATAAACGGTTCGCGGTTCGGTTCGGTTCGGTCCAGTTCTGAACCGTTGCACAGCCCTAACAATGATGATTGTGAACACAATAAGGAAACATACAAGCGAAATAGAGCAGATCAAGTGCAAAATAGGCATTGCGCTTGACAATTATGCTAATTGTATTGCGCTTGACAACAAAAATAAAAGTTGGAATTATTGTAAGCCAAAATGTTACTACATATTATTATCCGCGAATTGTTCATAGTTTAGATAATTAAAAGTTGTTGACTAAAATTGAAAAATAACCTCCAATAAAATAGGCATGCATGAGGCCCCTATAAATTTATAAACCGATGGGAGCTTTCTTTCAATGCCGACATAAACGGAACAAGATTCGGTTATCTTTGTTCCACCTCTTTTCAACAACACAATATTATTTTGTAAAAAAAAAAAATAATAATAAAGACTTAATCAAGAAACCACAAACTTAAATGTTCCTTGTCTTATAACCTTGTATGATCATCTTTTCATAATGCTAGACAGGATTAAAACATGACCCAGAAGTTGTTTTTTTAAAAAAAATTGTTTTAGGATTTCTGGACAAATTTTGTAACAATGGCTGGACATGCAGACCCATCTGCATTGGACTTTTCTGTGGCGTCAATGATCGAAGAGGTTCTTACGTTGCATGGGAATCAATTGACCGATGTTCAGACGTCAGCCAAGAGTGATTCTAAAATCTGTACGTTTTGTTATTTGTTTTCATTGTTTATAGAAGTTGTATGTATAAATTTATGAAATGTGTATCCATGCACGTACATAGGGTGTTTTGATGTAATGTTCGAGACTCAGAGGCGTCCCTGAAAATTCATAAAAATTTACGTACCCTATTCGAGCGGTTAAAAAATAGGCCCTTAGGCCCAAGTTTAAGTGATAAATGAGTTATATAAAAAATATATATACATATATATATATAGGAATTTAAAAAAAAAATATGCCCCTAAGATTTATAGACCCTGTCCGGTTGGCCTCCTCAGACCTCCCCAAAGACGGCCCTGGTTCGAGTTTGTGCATTTATTAGGTTTATACAAGTATATTATTGGGACGCAGTTTGTTTTTTGTCTACCTGCTATCCTACTGTAAATTTGCCCTTTTATTTAATGGAATGAATGAATCATTTTTCCGTTATTGGGGGGTGTTTGAAGTTCTTGTTAACAATAAGAAATGACACAAATTTATGAAATATCAATTCGTGCACTTTAACATGTTTAACTTGTCGTCGTTTCAAGAATTCGGCTTTATACGTTGTGTTCTTGAGGAGGAAATTTGGGATTGATTTGGTTGATATAAATATAATTGTTGGTGTTGTTTAAAATTCTCAGCAACAAAAAGAAACGAAGCTACAAGATGGCTAAGAAAGTCTGTCGGCGTCGTGGCTGCAAAAGATCTACCAGCTGAACCTTCTGAACAAAACTTTAGAATGGGACTTCGAAGCGGGCTTATCCTTTGCAGCGCGCTTAACAAGATTGAACCCGGTGCTGTTCCTAAAGTACCTTCTTTACTTATCTTGTTTGTTATTATTATTATTGTAGCTGTTATTATAACCATATATTGCAGTCATAAGGGTATTGAATTATGTACTTTGGTGTCTCAGCTTGTGGGAGTACCCTTTGATTCTGATTCTGTTACTATACCTGACGGATCGCCTCTATCTTCATCCCCGTATTATGAGAATATCATTAATTTTCTATTAGCCATTGAAGAAAGGGGACTTCCAACTTTTGAAGGTTCTGATTTGGAACAGGTGAAAGTTATCTAGAAAGAAACTAGAATTGTTTGCAGATTGGCGAATGATGTATTATTTATTCGGTTATTTTGATTGTAACATACAGGGAGGGAGGTTATCTAGAGTTGTGAACAGTGTACTAGCCTTGAAAGCATATAGTGAATGGAAAAGGGCAGGCGGACATGGAACGTTTAGGTATGTAGGGAACCGAAGACCGTCTTTAAAAAGGAAACAAATGGTTTGTATGTCACTGGATATGAACGCGTGTGATAATTTGTGGAAAAATTGCGAAGATAAGGTTAGTGTGTTTTAGTTTTTTTGTTTAGAAAATTTTGCAACGAGTAAAGCCGTTTGATAATCAAGTGATTGTTGTACTTGTAAGCCTATTCATGAGCGTGTTCGTGATCTTCTTTTGGATCATAAGCCACGGGATATTCCTATTGTGAGTATTCATTTATGAGTTACTTTGTGCACCATGCTGAATCTCCTGTAATCACAAGCAGCTAATTATTCTGCCCCTTGTGCCACAGATTGTCGAGATTGTGTTGAGCAACCTCATAGAAGCTTATGAACAAAAATTAGCCATCCACAAAGAAAAGGTAAATGTGTATACCATTGACAATGAACAACAGTGCATATATATATGCATAACCGACTCAATCCCCTAGGACTAGACATGGCAGTATCGACACGCCTATCTTAAAAATGGGTTGATTTTGGGTTGTATTACGGGTCAAATGGATTGTAAGTCCCTAAAGTGTCTTCAAACCTTCAAAGGGGTGGCACACTAGTAAGTGCTTGAGCCCCTTTAGAAGAGGACTCAGGTTCAGATTTTTCTCTGCCTTTAACCCCCTTGAAGGTTACTTTTGACATCCCTAGTGTAAGCTGCAGTTGACATGATTCCGTTGGTTAGCAGGGTATTGGTAAGGTTGTGTATGTTTTCCGGTAACTGATTCTTGATGT
Organism: Ambrosia artemisiifolia; assembly: GCA_032199755.1. Lineage (NCBI taxonomy): Eukaryota > Viridiplantae > Streptophyta > Magnoliopsida > Asterales > Asteraceae > Ambrosia > Ambrosia artemisiifolia. Next base: position 35,398,937 of record CM063524.1, read on the forward strand.
TAGTGTTGCAATGTGGCATGCGGTAATTACTGAAATATCTAAAACCTTTGTGGTTCATGTGGAGGGGATGCTTTACATGAAATGAAAAAGACCATGGCTATTAAAAATGTATGCAAGTGCTGCATCATATATGACTCATTAATAGTGGTGGTGTTTTGACAGATTGGTCTAAAAACAGTTCCTTCTGTAAACAAGGAATCGGGCGTCAAAAATTCTCTTCCCGGTACAAAGGTATAGTTGTGACTAGCATCCGATCTCTGCATAAGTTATAGCACTTTGCTTCACACTTTCTGATTCAGATAAGTTGTTGTTCACAACATGTCAGGCATCCCCTAGGAACATATTTCACGAGATGGAATCCAGACCAAGAACGTTGTTCTTAAAGGTATGGCTATGTCTAAGCTCTAAATTCTATGAAAAATGTGCGGATCAGGTAACGGGTCAAAATGGGCAGTAGTCTGGAGGGGCCGGCGTGGTTGAGCAAAAAGTCTTTTTTTTAAATAAAAAATATGGGTGCTGTATATGAGTACAAATATTATTTTACTTCATTTGTAATATGACTTTTTTCTTTAGTGAAATTATATAAGAGGTTTTATCCATTAAAGATACTGACTTTCAACCTGTTTGACCAGTTCTAGTTCGACCCATTTGACCCGTTTCTTTAAAAAAAATTATTTTTCATTCTACTGTTTAACATCTTAAAATATGTTGTTTATAAAAACTTGCTTCACCTTCATGTAAGAAGGAAGTAAATACGTCGATCAAGGGAAAGGAAGAAAGAAAGGTATGAATGATTAAGTTCCAATTTCCATATAACTTACCGTCTTCTCGGGTTCACTTACTGATTTGATTTGATTCACCTGAATGACAGTCGTTTAGCAAAATAATGAATGAGATGAGAAAGAAAGCAAGCACAGATATAGATAAACCTTCTACTGATATAAACAGCAAGACCAAAAAGAATGTAGCAACCACAGCAGCCATGAATTCTGTTAGTGATGACGTCGACGTTGATAATCTAGATGATGAGGTGGAAGAGGATATCGCCTTGGATTCCATTAGTGTAGATGAAGAAGAGGAAGACGATGAAGCAACTACAGGCGAGGAAGAAGTCAGTGGTGATGTATATGGTGAGCTGGAAAAGAAGAAAAGGATCGAAAGAAGAATAGAAGTAAAGAATAAAGAGATTGAAAAAATAAAAGAAATGCAAAAGAAGAAAGAGATGGAAAGAGAATCAGAAATGGAAAAAAAGAGAGAGATCAGAAAGAATATAGAGATTGAAAGGAAAATTAGAATGGAAAAGAAAGCAGTTGAAGACGCGAACCAAGAAAAACAGTACAGTTGGGTTAACGGTGAATGTGAGAGATTAAAACGCAGGGTTGCAAAGCAGCAAAGTATCGTTGAACACCAAAATACAGCAATACAAGTATATCCTCCACCTTATAAAATTAGATAAAGTTTCTTTAGAGGAATCCTAATATGGAGTTTGATTTCACACAGGCGTTAAAAAATATATTTTCTACTGCCAAAGCAGATATACAGTTACTGAGGACAAACTATCAAGAGGAAGTCAATAATTTGGGTACAATTGATCTTCACATTTTTTGTTCAATTTATGAATGAATTGATATGGGCAAATTTTGACCCATACTAAATATGACCCGTTAACCAACCCATCTGACCGTCCATCTTGCCACCATCATTGATGACATGGTTGCGTTTGATCAGGTAAACACTTGATGAATTTGGCCCAAGCAGCATCAGGGTACCGTAAAGTTGTAGATGAAAACCGAAAGTTATATAATCTAGTGCAGGATCTAAAAGGAAGTATCAGGGTGTATTGCAGAGTGAGACCTGCTTTTGGAAACGTAAAAAAACCGAGCTGTGTGGATTGCATTGATGAAACAAATATGGCAGTCATCACACCTGGGAAAGGTGGAAAAGATACTCGCAAAAATTTCACTTTTAATAGAGTTTTTGGTCCAACTGCAACTCAAAGTAGGTCACTAATGTCTCGGAAGTCAATCGTTGATTTCTTTTCATTATTTTCTGTATCTTTATACAGCTTTTCTGTTTCCATGTTGTTCTTGTAGCTTTGGTATACGTAGACACCCAACCATTAATCCGTTCTGTCCTTGATGGATACAACGTTTGCATATTTGCATATGGTCAAACAGGATCAGGGAAAACTTTCACAATGGTAACAACTAGTTCACTACAACTAGGATGACAGTAATGCACGTTCTTTCTCGTTAAACTATGCGTTAATGCCATAAAAAATCAACATGCTCCCATAATTTTAACATAAAAGTCCCGCAACCCAATTTTGGTTTTTTAAAGCCTCGCAACTTGTAAAAAGTACATAAAAGTCAATAAACTAGTTTTTATTAGTTTAGCGCTTTTTCGTGTATTTTTCACAAGTCGAGGAACTGTATTTTTCACAAGTCGAGGAACCTTAATATACCAAAATTAGGTTAAGGGACTTCCCTTTTTCGCTTGAAAAATAAAAAAAAAATGTGGTGGCTTTTTATGGTATTAACTCAAAGGAGATTTTCCTTTGCAATTAAGATGGACTGGACGTTTGAATCAATTGAACGAAACTATAAATGGTAAAGATGCTGTTTTTTTGTGCAGACTGGACCTGATGTCTTTACAACAGAAACCATGGGAGTAAACTACAGGTCACTAAATGATTTGTTTGATATCCAACAACAGAGGAAGAACATGATTGCCTATGACGTTCGTGTTCAGATGCTTGAAATTTACAATGAAATGGTCAGGGATCTCCTTAGTACAGATGGTGCTAGCAAGAGATATCCTTTTTATGGTTATCATTGTAGTTGTCTGTTTGATATTCGCTTATCATTACGTGTTGTCTAGTTTTTGTGTTCTTAACCACTGACCACATTAGAAATACGAGTGGGTACACAAGACGGAATAAATGTACCCGAGGCAGCTCTTATACCTGTTTCAAAAACAGAAGATGTTATACGTTTGATGAACCTTGGTCACAAAAACCGAGCTGTAGGTTCTACTGCAATGAACCAACGCAGTAGTCGTTCTCACAGGTACCCATTTACTTATTTTACTTCAAACGGGTCATATAAAAAAGCTTTAGTAAAAGGGAAACCGGTTGCAGGTCTCCTAATGTCTAATTTTTATTCATGCAACCTTCTAAATTGTTTTCGTCAACAGTTGATTATTAACATCATTGTAATCATAAATATGACATTGTTGTCTATATATAAATTATGGACAAAAGTGTTTGGGGGTCAACCCAACTTGACGCAGTCCGTTTTGACCCGTTACCCAATCCACCCTTTGGAAACCTCTAATTAACTCACAGAATAAACATGAAAACGCCTCCCTAACCAATGTCTTCAAGGTTTATTTGCCTTATGTCAGCATTGAAACATCTAAGCATATATAGGAAAATTTGGATTATGTGAAAAATGATTAGAGGTGACGCTTATTATATCATTGCAGTTGCCTTACGGTTCACGTTAGTGGAAAAGACTTGACATCTGGTTCAACAGTTAGAGGTTGTATGCATCTGGTAGATCTTGCTGGAAGTGAAAGAGCTGACAAAACCGAGGCTACGGGTGATAGATTAAAGGAAGCAACATTCATAAATAAATCGCTTTCAGCTTTAGGAGACGTTATAGCTTCTCTTGCCCAAAAAAGCACACATGTTCCTTATAGGAATAGTAAACTCACCTTGTTGCTCCAAGATGCTCTTGGTAACTCCTTTTTCTAAATATTATTATATCATTGTATATAAATTATTTATATCACTAAGCATGTGTCTTTCAATATACTAGGAGGGCAGGCCAAGACACTGATGTTCATCCATGTAAGTCCAGATCCAGATACAGTTGGAGAAACGATTAGCACACTTAAATTTGCTGAACGCGTATCTACGGTTGAGCTTGGGGCTGCTAAGTCTAACAAAGATAACAAGGATCTAAGGCAGTTGAAAGAACAGCTGGCTTCTCTTAAGGCGGCATTAGCCAAAGACAGTGGAGAGACACTGGATGGTTATCTAGAGGGAGGTGCTGACGACGATGACACCCCTGATGGTGGGAGTGAGTCTTCTGAGGCTGACTCACAGCCACAGAAAGCTGCTAATGGTGGTGCAGCTTTAAAGAAGCCTAGTCAAGCGCCAGGAAGAAGCTTACTAAGCAAGTAAGTCGACGATCACTAGCTCGTTTATCTTTTAGTTATTCTTTTATTATAGACATTTTGACCCATAATGAATAAACCATTACCCAAATCGACCCATTCATAAGTAACTAATTTTATGGCAACACTACAACTTATATCGTAACATTTGTGCCATAACAGGGCTAGTTCAGCAACAGCACTAGCAAAAAAACCTGCTGGCAGCAGTTTGACGGCTACAAAGACCGGAAAGATGTTTGCTGCTGATATAAAGAAAAAATTTGGAAAGTAAGTTCCTTTTTTTGAGTTTTATGGTAGATGCAGTTTCTACCAAGGAAGAACTTTGTAAAATTTCACCGGAAGGACGTGCAGAGAGAGATGAGGGGTGTTCATCATCTAGAAGTGAATTTTTTGATTTTACATGATTGATGGGTCAATAGTTTTATTGTTTATACATAGAGATAGAGTTATTGATTATGCAATATGGTGATACTGGGATTCAGTTTGATGTATATAGAAGTTGATTATGTAATAGATCACAAGGTTGGATCATGTTTGCTTGCATTCTCTTCATTTTGTTTACATTATTAACACACACAGATGTGCGCGCAATAATAACAATATCACCATCATATTGTACTGCGGATTTCTCGTCACCCAAAGTGCCTAAAACGCATTGGTGGTATTTGAGGTTGGACATATCTAGTAATGTTTCTCCTGTAAACGAGACAATGCGGGAAATCAAGTTTTGGAAAGAAACAATCATTCAAAAAGTAGTAAAGTACCGTATTGAATATTAAGTGTTTTTGGGGCATTGCTGACTACATGACTTATTGACTTGTTAGCTTTTTTTTCTTTTCGAAAGCCAATTAGTCCACCCTCTTAATCCATTTAAGGTATGAGTGATATGCAGTTATACTTTCCTGAACACTCGGAAACAAGTTTATTAATTTGCTTTGCAGAGTCTGTTGGACTTATGGACTAATTTCCAACCTAAGCACATGGGAGAGGCAGTAGATTAAACAAAAGGATAATGATAGTTATTTATTTTATGATTATCTAAGTTTAGGGATAATTGTAAAGAGTTTAATTATTGAATTATCTTAGTAGTTTGTAAAAGCCAAGTTTATTATGTTGTTATATAAACCCATCAAGCCTATGATGAGGTTCATAAGAGACGTGTAATTGAGTTTTGAGTTATTTTCTCAGTTATAATAAAATTGGAGAGCGAATTCTCAGTTTTCTTTTGTTCATGTTATCGATCGGGACTTGAATTGCTAGCCAAGTTCAATCTCCCACCGATTGTGTTTGTTTCCGGCGTGTCAAGGGATAGACGGGGGGAATAGTACAGGAGAACAGTAGCAATTGGTTACGATGTTCGAGACCAACAGCAGCAGCAATGGGAACAAGCTGGGTTTTGGGCTCGTACGGTGACAACCGGAAAGAACAAGTGGTTCTTCGTTCGAAGCAGATCTCGGTCCTCCGTCATGTTTGATTTGTTGGTTATACTCACGAAGAAGAAAACGTTGATTTCCTTATCCGTGATAACCTTATCGAAGAAAAACAAAAAATAAGGAAAGAGGTTGTTTTGTTTTTTGTGATACTGTCTGTGCCTTTGATTTTTTTTCCTCAAGACTCAGACATGTTGTTTGAGTATTGTCATTGTCTCAAGAATTAAAAAATCAAAAAGCGTCAAAAAGGTGCACAACACCTTATGAGATTAAAAAAAACAAAATAATTCTTGAGTGCCCTATTAACAAGAAAAGGTTTCTGCAAACGAAAAAACAAATCATAAGGCTCGAGTCGAGGGGTGAGTATTTGTTTTGTAGTTTGATTCTGAGAGCTTATTTAGAATCTAATTGCTTTTATCGGATTCGAAGGACTGGATCAAGGGCCATCAACACCAATAACGTATAGCCGGAGAAGGAGATCAATGGCGGACTGGGAAGCAGGTGATTGACCACAGGCTGTGGTCAAAGATCAGAACAATATGACTTTGTAGTGTCCAATTTTGACATCAACTAACTACAACATATGGGCAATTAGGATCAAGGCAGTGTTCCGAGTTCATGGAATTCTACAAGCACTTGAACCGACTGCTGGACAATAGGTAGAATCCAAAAAGGATGACATGGCAGTTGCTTTATTACTTCAGGCGATACCTGAAGAACTTGTGTTTGAGGTAGCTCAGTTTCAAACTGCAAAGGAAATCTGGAAAGCATTGAAGACACGGTATGTTGGGGTCAAGCGAATTCGAGATGCAAAGATCAAACCACTAGAAATCGAATTTGAGTCTTTGAAGATGAAAGAAACAGAGACGATTGATTCTTTCGCAGGTACAATAAGTCTGTTAGTCACTAAAGCAGCTAGCCTTGGAACTACCTATGAAGACAAGAAGCTTACAAGAAAATTGTTGGGATCCGTTCTAGCAAAATATGTTCCAGTTGTGGCGTCGATTGAACAATTGCAGATTTGAAGACAATGGCTTTTCAGAAAGAAATTGGAAGGTTGAAAACCTTTGAGGATAGAATAAAAAAATATTGAATATGTAGGCAAAAATCAGAGCAAATTGATGTTCGCAACAACAGGAGAATCATCCTCAAACCGTAAAACTTATGAAAAAAAGGGGGCACGGGCGAGGAAGTTCTAGTTACCGAGGTCGGGGTCGTGGACATGGTTCAAGTAAAGAACGAGATTTGGGTTAGAACTGAGAGAATGGTCAGAACCGTGGGCTTAAGAACTCGGGTTAGAAAGGGAACGATAACCGGCCAAAGGGTAAGAAAGACAAATTTGAAGTTCAATGCTTCAGATGTGACGAGATGGGTCACTATGCTTCTGGTTGTCCAGAGCGCAGAAAGAACGAACAACCAAATTTTGTAGAAACTGAGAAGCTAGACTCAAACCTGTTCATAATGGAGTGTACGAGTGAAACTGTTTACCTGAATGAAGAAAAAGTGATTCCAAGTAAATTTGAATCTGAGCGAATTGAGGAGAATTTGTGGGTTATGGATAATTGAGCTTCCAACCACATGACAGGGAAGAAATCATATTTTCCAGAACTAAATGAGCGGGTGACAGGCAAGGTACGCTTTGGAGATGATTCGCGGGTAAATATTGGGGGTAAAGGCTCAATATTGTTCATAAGTAAAAATGGTGAACATAGAATTTTAACTGCCTTCGAAGCAATATTATAAGTTTGGGGCAGATTACTAAAACTGGATGCAAGGTCGTGATGGAAGACGATTTGTTGCTCGTATACGATAAAGCTAGAAAGCTTATGATGAGGGTTTTCGTTCAAGTAATCGACTGTACAAGATCAATTTAACAATTGGTTCTCCGGTATGCCTTTTGTCAAAAATTGAAGATCCCGCATGGTTGTGGCACGTCCGTCTAAGGCATCTTAACATCGAGTCAATCAAGAAGATGAGCTCTAAGGAAATGGTACGTGGCATGCCTTATATTAATCATTCTTCTAATATTTGTGATTGTTGCTTGATAGGTAAACAAACACAAAAACCATACCATGAACAAACAAAATATTGAGCTACAAGACCTCTCAAGCTACTACATGGAGATCTTTGTGGCCCAATCACACCTAGTACACCCGCGGGAAATAGATACATGCTCTTGATAGTAGATGACTTTTCTCGCTACATGTGGTGTTATTTATTGAAGACTAAAGATCAAGCATTCGAGGTGTTTAAAACGGTTCAAGGGTTTGGTCGAGGAAAATACAGGTTTTAAAGTTGGCGTTTTTAGAACCGATAATGGGGGTGAATTCACATCAAGCAAGTTTAACAATTGGTGTGAAATCAATGCATTTCGAAGACATCTTACAACCCCGTATTCCCCACAGCAAAACTAGGTTGTAGAAAGACAGAATATGACAGTTATTGGTATGGTACGATGTATGCTGAAGCATATTAATGTACCTCAAAGGTTTTGGGGAGAAGCATCAAAGCACACAATTTATGTGTTAAATCAAAGTCCAACGAGAGCAGTCGTTGACAAGATGCCATACGAGATGTTACTGAAGGAGAAGACTGATTTGGAGTTTTTGCGTGTTTTTGATTGTGTGGGTTTTGCTACAGAACCTAAGGTTAATTTGTCAAAGGTTGATGACAAGGGAAAACATATAGTTTACTTTAGGTCTGAACTAGGTTCAAAGTCGTTTCGAATGTATAACCAGGTATAGAAAAAAAAATCTATGTCTATAGGAAAGTAGAATGTGATGAAAACAGAGCATGGTAATGGATCATATAGTTTTTATTTCTTGAGTGGTGTTTTATGTTCTTGTTCAATTCTTTCTACCTTAAACTTTGTTTGATGAATTAATTAAAACTAACACTTAGTATTTGGTCTTGTGGGTGTTTGATAGAAAGTGGAGGGACTTATGGTAGGTACCCATGGTGTGTAACAACCCACGCACTTGTAAGCTAACCTTAACTCCGCGTTTAGAGATTGGCCCATTTGTGGTTGGAAACAATCACACTTTGTGGCTTGATCCTCGGCTATCAAAATCTCACTTAGGGTCGGTTCGGTCCTTATACTCGGTCATAGTGATAAACCAAGACTTGGTTATGCGACTTAGCCTCATTGTCTATGTGTTGGCTTTGGCGCAGACCAAGGATTGGTGAACCCGTGTTGGAAGCAGACGGTCTTTATCTTCTTCCATTAATATACTGCCGCACAGTTAATAATAGGCCAATCATTTTTTTAAAGTTTAATTAATTGTGTGGGTTTAGAATGATTCACATTTATCGTTTTATTTTTATAAATTTAAAACTTGACCAAGTGTTTTAACCAAAAGTCTCATCTTAATTACCTTTTCACCGAGTCTTGACATTTCCATCGGAAAATTGTCAGTTTAAGAAAAAGAAGTTTAAAGTGACTTAAACCACACGACATTAAGCAACCATCAATGCACAATCACACTTGCACTCACAATCATTTGTGTAGAGGATCGTTTTATCAAAAACAGTTAAGATTGATCATACAAGTCTCTATTCCAGGTGCGGAAACCCTAGAACAGTTACAATGTGATAGTTTACGAATTAAACACACAAATTCACCTTTTCAATTGTTGTTTCCATTAATAACTTGTTAAAATATGATCACATAAACGATTACAAGTTAATTTGACTGATTTCAAATACACCTGAACACTAGAGAGGTCTAACCTGACACACACATTCAAAATGATCAAAGTTACAATGAAAAATAACATTTAAGCTTATATAGCTCTGCACTATCGTCCCTTGCGTGAGGTCGAATGTGAACTTCTTCCACATTCGCCCTTCAATATAGTACGAATTTGGAACTTTCCTTTGATAACTTCTACCTTCGACCCTAAACTTCTACATTCGCCCAATCTTGAATCCACCTTCGCCCCTACGATTATTCACAAAACTTGTTTCAGTCGCAATCCAAAGCATTAGTCGCACTATATGCATCAACAAACTCTCCCTCGACTATTGCTTGGATTGCCTACGCTCTTCGTCCATTCCTTTGTTCATCAGCTTCAAACGAAGTTGTTTTCGTTGATCTTTTCTGTCCAGAAAATATCATCATCAGCATCTACATTCTCTCCAGACTTCTTAGAACTTGATTGGCCAGAACTGCCTTTCTTCGTCTGTCTTTCTTCAAACTTAAACTTACTCGTATCATCATCATCACTATCACTATCTTCTTCATCATCTTTCTTTTCTCCACTCTCCCCACTATCATCATCATCATCAGAATCATCATCTGATCTCTCATCATCTCCTTCTTCATCAGATGAATCACCATAGTCTAGTTTCTCTTCTTCTTCTTCTTCTTCTTTATCCTCCTCTCCTTCTTTCAACTTAGGAGCTTCATTATAGAGTTTATCAAGCAGCTTACTCATTCTCTCATTTTCCTTTAGCAATTTCTTATTCTCATCTTTTACTTCAGCAATCAATCTCCTGTTCTTTTTACTTCTACTATTGATCTTGTCTTTCTCTTTCTCTAACTCTTTCAACTTCTTTTCTAACTCATCTTGATTAGTTTTGGAAGCCACAACAATCTGCAACATTTTCTCTTCATTCTTTTTGAACTTTTCTATCTGTGCTTGTTGTGCAGATATCATTTTCATCATTTCTTCCATCTGCTTATTCATGACTTCCATGACATTATCAGAAACTGTCACTTTAGGTCTGGAAGATTCAGCTTCAGGAGATTTCTTCTTTTTCTGAAATAAATTCAACACATTCTCCAAAGTAGCATCTAGATCAGGTACTACCTCAGGTTCTTTTGTAGTCTTTTTCTGCTTTTTGGCAACCGGAGAAGAAACTTGTGATGATGTGCCGGCTTCAGAAACTTTCTTTCCTTTTAATAGCATCTCAACTTCTTTTTCTCTCAATTTCTTAGTATTTTCTTTCACATCTCTTTTTGCCATAGACTTGTGCTTGGGTTTCTTCAAATTAACAACAACAGTAGAACCCTCAAAATCTGCTACACCAAGTCCTAGATCACCTTCAACACTCTCTAAGTCAATCGTCTCTTTCTGCAACTGTTCTTCAACAGATTTGTTCAATGATTCAGATTCTCCAGCAACAGTGGCCTTGCGCTTGGAGTTCTTCTTCAAAGTTTCTGCTTCAGAATCCCAACGTTCCTCCTTTTCTGTTTTTTCAGAGTCTATAGAAGATTCCTCATCAACCAATTGGGTACCTTTCTTAGCAATTCTCTTCTTTCTAGTCTTTTGTTTCTTAGCAGATTCAGCTTCACCAACCTTTGCCTTGCCCTTCCCTTTGGCTCCGGCATCTTTAACTTGTCTTTTCCTCTTTGTTGCTGCATCAGCATGAACAAGTGGATCATCAAGATTAGATTCACTCTTATCATGTCTTGCTCTGTTCTCTCCTGGATCAGTATAACCCGGATTTATCAAGTGCCCAAATAGGGATGGCAATCAAACCCGAACCCGATGGGTAAACCCGAAATCCGACACATTTGGGATGGGTTTGGGGTCGGGTAATCGGGTATGGGTCCGGGTATGGGATTAGTTTTTATTTTTTTCTTGGGTTTGGGACGGGTTTGGGATTTGATGATATACCCGTTTACCCGACCCAATTACCCAATAAAGTATACCCGATTAGATACCCAATATAATTTCTAATATATCTTTTTAAATATGTATGCATAATATATCTAATTGTCCATCTACATTGTCATCTTGTGCTAAAATTACCAAAAAGTTAGTGTATACTATTTGTTATCTATAGTCTTTGATTGTTTTTATATAGTATTTTATATTTATACATTGTAATCATTAACCTATATATTTAATAATGGTAAGTGTAATTGGTTAATAGTTACCTAATAGATGCCAGTCAGGTTTTTGGTGGAGATACTCAATGAGTAAGTTTTAAAAATTAATGGGTTTACCCGAAACCTGCAGGTATACACGATACCCGATGGGTAATTACCCGACACAAACCCGATGGGTTTTGGGCCGGGTTTGGGACAAGCATACCTAATCGGGTATGGGGTTGGGATTACCTAAACCCGTCCCAAACCCGACCCATTGCCATCCCTATGCCTAAATAGATTCTTGTGTGGTGGCTTCTCATTGTCAGGAATCCCTTTGTATCCCTTCATTCTTATCAACGTCCTCATATTCATGTGATCCTGAACCAAAATCTTTGTAGGATCTTTTCTCAATGTTGGATACTTCATATCAAATATCATAAATCTAGGATATAACAAGAACTTCTTTGACTTTAACCCCTTAGTGGTTCTAGCATGTGATCCAAAATCATCCCTGCTACATTGAATGGTTTGTTCAACGTCAAAGCTACCATCAATGAGCTCAAACTCTTTCTCAAAACATCGTAACCTCCACTCACTGTTCCAAACACATGGATTATCACATGAGCAAAATATTTGAATCGAACACTCAGTTTCCCTTTGTGCAAAGCACCATCTGTAATAGGTCCGTTGTATTTCATTCGTAAGAAACACAATCTCTGCTCCATCCAGGAAAGACATCTTGGATCAGTACATTCTTCATCTTTCAGTTTCAATGCTTCTCTTATATCATCTTCTGTCACCATCGCTAGTTTACCCTGTATCTCACTAACAATCGTTGTCATCGAATCCTAGAAATCATAGCGAACATTCCTCCAGAATTCTTCAACAATGTCTTGATAGATGATTGCAGGTGTTGCAATAGCATGAATGATTCTGCTTCTTCTGAGAAACTCCACTATCCCAGAGAAGTCGGTGAGCTTCTGTACATCTCCAGCAAAAGCACAACAATTATGAGCGGGTTCAAATGGCCATGCTTCCAAAACATTTTGAACTGGAGCTGGAGCTTCTTGTTCTGGAACTTCAACATTTTCAGCTTCTTGCTCTGCCATTTTGAATATCTGTAACACAAAACAATGAAAATATGTTAAAAACAATAAAAAACGACACAATCTGAATTTTGGTTTTTCACAATTTCCACTTTTGCCCCTACGTGGGTTCGAAAGTAAAAATTATAAGGTACGAAAGTGACATTTAAGGCTCGAATGTGAAACCTTTGGATCGAATGTGGAAATCGTCCTCTAAAATCCACTTTCGTCCGTTTAGCTTTTACATTCGACCTAAACTTCCAGGTTCGCCCCTTCAGATCTGGTCGAACGTACCAGTTTTTAACCCAAAATTTGAATTTGTAATCTAAGTTGTTTTAAACATCAATTTTGATTGAAACCCCTTCTATCATGACCAATTAAGTGTTTTCATCAATCAACTGTGTGAATTGTTTAGTTTTAGATGATTTTAAACATAATCTAGGGTTTATCAGTTTTTAAGAATCAAAATCCATCAATCAGTATGTTAAAACACTGGATTATATCATATTCTCCCCCCTAAAATCATCTACAACTAAAACCTAATCAACAATTTCGATCAAAAACAACTAAAAGATATTCAACAATCGGCGAGAAAAATCCCAAATCAAGCATCGATATGAAGCCATTACCTGTGTTTTAGTAAGAAAAAAGGAACAGTAAAACACCAGGAGTAATAATCAGGGGTGAAAAGAACAAGGGCAACAAGGGTTTGTTAATTGAAATTTTTTTGAAAAACTGTTCATATGAAGGGTCGAATGAGGATCAGATATATATAGAGTAGCCACATTCGACCGTTCCTCTAGGATGAATGTGAAACCATTTCCACATTCGACCTTACTTAAAGATTCGAATGTGGGAATAGGGTTTGAATGTAAATGTTGTAATTAGAACACTCACCTTCGTCCATTCTGATAGGTTCGAATGTAACAGATTTTCCACTTTCGACCCAATTAAGGGACGAATGTAAAATGGAAAATCTGAAAATTTACCAAATCTCAAAATCGAATCCCGTTCACACAGTTTTCAACATATTAAGCTTCAAACATTCATTATTTCACATTTCAATGATACAAAACTCAGATTGGTTCATCAAATTTCAGAAAATGACCATCAAACACCATCGGTTATCAAAAATAACTCAGAAATGTAAAAATTTGGTTTTTTTGAAATTTATGTTAAAACACACCTAAAATCTTTTTGAGTTTTTGTATCTTTTTGTAAAACAAATGTAAAATGCAAAAATGTAAACATAAAACAGTAAATGTTTTGTGATTTCCGGTAAGAGAATCATATCAGTTTTTGAGAAATCTGATCACACCGTAGATCTGTGTTATATATTATCATTAGAAACAATGTGTGATCCGGCAACTGCTGATATTGTTGTCCACATAAACTCACATGCAGACCGTTATGCAGTGCTTTAAAATGATACGATATTAGGTGTATTATACTAACACGTTATGGGTCCCACACACACGACATATTCCCGTATCAAGAAATTGCACAAAGCTTCCTCGTAACGCGTGATTATGCCACAGTTATCCGTTTAGTTACAAGATATATAGCACAGAGGTGTACAGGTCAGCAAATAAATGCAACAAAGTAACATGTGCAAATATACCAGGTTGAGGCTGATATCAATCACAGATTTTCATCAGTGAATTGATACGATGCAATTAATGATCTTTGATCAATAATAAACATGAAGTTCCTCAATTCGGTAACTTTTAGGTTTTGTTACAGCTCTTTTAGCAAATATTCTGATGGAATCTAGGTCCGTAAATTAATACGACAAAAGTTCAATCAGAATATCCTGGATAACAATAACATAACGACCCGAAACCTCAGATTTTGGCAACTCTATCAAACGAAATTACGGTACTAAGACCATATGCCCATGAGGTGTTCAGCCACTAACGAGTAGTTCGTTATGTTTGTATCACTAATGCATGCAGTAATAAGTCTACGAAGCCTACCAGCACATCACCCGAAATCAACACACGCCTCATATTTCATTACATTTCTTTAGCATGTGTCAGATCCCCACTGATGTACTATCATTTCCTCTTTTTACTCCTGGAAATCATTTTGGTTTTTCTATTTTTTATGAATTTTTGAATTTTTCAATGTTTTTGGTTTTTCTGAATAAAGACTCCCCCTAAAATGTAAAACATATTTTTGGGTTTTTGGATTTTTATGAAAAACGGTAAAAACGATAAAAATTTGAAAACAAAGAGTGATAAACCGAGGTGATGATCTGTCTTGTTTCTCTTTAATACCATTTACTTTTAAAAGATAATCAAATCTGGATTTATCAAAAGTTTTTTTGAAAAGATCCGCCCTCTGATAATCAGTGTGGATTTTGACCATATCGATCAACTCTTTTGCATAGCAATCACGGATAAAGTGATACTTAATCCGGATATGCTTAGCTTTCGAGTGATTGACCGTGTCTTTAGTTAATGCAATTGCGGCTTCATTATCACAGTGAATAGGGGTTTTTAGAAATTGCAAACCGTAATCGACCATTTGCTGCTGAATCCAGAGAACCTGTGAGCAACAACTCGAGGCTGCTACATACTCTGCTTTGCAAGTAGATAGTGCGACCGATGTCTACTTTTTACACTGCCAGGTCACGAGCCTGCTCCCTAAAAACGGACATCCAGCCGTTGTGGATTTCCTGTCTTTGTCACAGCCACCCCAATCTGCATCACTAAATGCGATAAAGTCAAACTTATCGTCATTAGGGTACCATAGTCCTCTCGACGGACAACCCTTCAGATATCTTAGGATTCGCTTGACCGCCGTCAGATGACTTTCTTTCGGCTTCGATTGGAAACGTGTGCAGAGACATGTAGCGAACATTATGTCTGGCCTAGATGCAGTGAGATACATCAGAGATTCGACGATTGCTCTGTAAGTAAATGGGTCTGTCAGCTCCCCCTTAGCGTCAACACCAATCCCGTGATTAGGTTGTATCGGGGTGTCCATCGGCTTCGAATCTTCCATCTGGAACCGGCTCAAGACTTCAGATACGTATTTTGTTTGATGAATAAAGATCACCGTTGGTCTTTGATCCACCTGCAAGCAGAGGAAAAACTGCATTTCTCCCATCGCACTCATCTCGAACTTTTCCTGCATTACACTTTCAAATTCTCTGCAAAGAAGTTCGTTAGTAGAGCCAAAAAATAATATCTTCTACATATATTTGGACGAGAAGCAAGTCATCCCCTGTTTTCTTCGTAAACAGTGTGTAATCGACCAAGCCTCGTTTGAATCCTTTGGATAGCAGGTACGTGCCTAGCTCCTCATACCATTGGCGTGGAGCCTGGTGCAACCCGTATAACGCTTTGTTTAGAATGTAAACCTTATCCCGGTGGATAGGATCTTCAAAACCTGGAGGTTGACCAACGTAGACCTCTTCCTTGACCACACCGTAGAGAAATGCGCTTTTGACATCCATTTGGTGCACCTTGAATTTCTTATATGAGGCAAACGCTATAAACATGCGGATAGCTTCTATACGTGCCACAGGTGCATATATCTCGTTGTAGTCAATTCCCTCAATTTGATGAAATCCTTGAACAACCAATCTAGCTTTGTTTCTCACGATCACGCCTCCGTCATCTTTCTTGCATTTGAATACCCATTTAGTTCCAATCTTTTTCCTACCCAGAGGTAAATCAGTAAGTGTCCAGACACCCAATTTCTTGAACTGCAACAACTCTTCCTGCATCGCCTCGACCCAAGCATCATCCAAAAGAGCTTCCTTGTATGTCCGCGGCTCAACCTGCGAAACAGAACACGCAAACGACCAATCATTCTGACAACCAGATTTTTGAATTTTTGCATATAAAGCTAAAGCGCCAAGATTTTCTGGTGAGTTGACACTGCGTAGTTGTCCCCCAGTCATAACACTGCTGCCAGGGTCACCAATAACTTGCTCGAGCGGGTGAATACGATGAATCCGAGATTCCGGATGGTCAGGTACTGTCACTTCCGTCTAAGTAGTCAAGTTCTCCACTGCATCCAGATCATTACCCGTGTTAGACGATGAAGCAACATCTGGATTTGGGTTCACTGGTGGTGCCTCTGTTGCATGATCTAAAATAGCTTCACCAAAGTCTTCATCATCTTTCGATTCTGAAGTATCAAGTGTAGTCGAAGCTTCTTGGAACACTTATTCTTCTGCTACAGGAGCATTGGCATCATTAGAAGCTGTTGGAAGAGTTACAGTGATCGGACGCACCAACGGTGAAGTGGCCGCGTTTTCACACTTGTAAAGTAGTCTTATAACAGCCTCTTCAACCAAGCTATCTAGGTTGAATGATTCATAGAAGTCTTTGTAATCAAACAACCAGTCAGGACCATTTCCCTGTACGTTCTGAGTATACCGTTGAACCTCAACATTTGCCCAATCCTCCACCTGTCGAGTTCTTTTGTTGAATACCCGTTTGAGCGGGGTTGCATATCCAACAAAATATCCTCTTCAGCTTTCGGACTAAACTTTTCACCTGGATTCAACATCGTACACGGAGCCCTAAATGGTTCTAGATACTCCAAGTTCGGCTTTCGTCTGTTCAACAGCTCATAAGAAGTTTTGCCAAACTTCTTCACTGTTAACACCCGATTCACTGTATAACAAGCTGCGTAGATCGCTTTGTTCCAGAACATTACTCGAAGATTGGAATCTGCGAGCATTGTTCTTGCCGTTTCAATGAGAGTCCTGTTTTTCCTTTCAGTGACACCATTCTGTTGAGGGGTATACGGAGCAAAACATTCATGATGAATTCCTTTGTCTTCACAAAGAGCATCCATCTGTGCGTTTTTGAACTCCGTCCCATTGTCACTCCGAATTCTTTTGATCTTTAGACCGTAGACATTCTCCAGTCGAGTGAACAGAACTTTCAGATTAGTAAACGTGTCACTTTTATGTTGTAAGCACATCACCCACGAGAATCGTGAAAAATCGTCAGTAACCACTAGAAAGTAAAGCTCTCCGATATGACTTTTACGTTTGACAGGTCCGAAAAGGTCCATATGCAATCGCTCAAGTGGCATCTCAACAGAGTTTACTTTCTTCAGCATGTGGGATTGTTTGTGCTGCTTACCTTTCTTGCAACTCACACACTTGTCATTCAGATGGAAATGTTTGACATTAACACCTTCGACAAGCCCGTTCTTCACTAGATGGATCATTTTTCTGAGGTGAATATGTCCCATTCTTCTATGCCACATTATAGATTCTTTCTCTGTAGCCTTCGATAGAAAACATGTCACTTGGCCCTGAGTCGTCATCGCTTTCGACATATCAAGAATATAAAGATTGTTAACTCTCGGTGCCTTTAACATGATCCACTCCTTTGGAATTTTAAAGCCTGGTTTAAGGATATAGCAAGATTTGTCGTCGAAATGCACAGAAAATTGTTTGCCGCAGATCTGACTGACACTTAACAGATTGTAATCAATTTGCTTCACATAGGAAATCCTCTCAAAACAAACTATCCCGTTACTCACACTTCCCTCCATCGTGATGTAACCTCCTTTATTTCCCGCAAAAGCAACATAACCTCCATTAATATTCTTCACATCAAACAATAGTGTTAAATCACCAGTCATGTGGCCTGAAGCTCCACTGTCAACAATCCAAAGACTGCTAACAGGGCCAGCTGAAGCTCCCTGCACACATCAAGTAAAATCATTAGTTCTTTCGGGGGACCCAAGCCTGTCTGGTCTTGGGTCTTTGAATATAGCTTTCAAAGATGCATTCACATTAACATTTGGTTTTGAATCGACCTTTTTCTGATCATTCAAAACTTTCTCATCTTGAGATTTTTCATTTGACTTTGAGGTAGAAGCACCTGAAGAACCCGTAGGTGACCAAGATTGTTCCAAACGTTTTAGAATTCGAATCTGAGTTTTTGGAGTCTCAGTCGATTTCTTAGTATCATTCTTAAATGAAACTTTCTTAGTTACCTTCTCTGATTTAACAGAGACAGGTCCAACAGTTGACTTAATAGCAGGTTTTGGTGGAACCTTTTGTTTATCAACCATTGTGTTCACCATAGGTTTCTTCAACGGTTTTTCCATAGCGATCCGGTTTCAACGATCATAGTTGAATTTACAATTATCCCTCCTTTGATAATAATTGTTTTGATTGTAAAATGGTGCTGGTTGAGGGACAAAGCGTCTCTAAGGATAACAATGATTATCGACCGGCTTTCTAACAGATTGCCTCATCTCAACTTCATGCCTCTTGTGCCTCACGTACGGGCAGTGAGCAAGTAAATGCCCTCTCTCCCCGCACTTGAAACATGCACAGTATTCTTCAAACACATTCTGAGCATGCGGCTTAGCAAATGTATTGATGGGATATTGATCATCTACACATCTACGTCTTAAACTCTCAGGAGCTGGATCCCTTGAGTAAGCCGGCACAAGAAAGCCATTTGCTTTTTGCTTAGGTTTGATGAATTCAGTGACATGAACTTTAGGTTCTCTCGGAGTATCCAGATATAGTTTCTTCAAAATTTCTAGTGGTACTTCATTGGTCCTTTCGTGTTTAGGAAACCAGATAGTACTTTCTTGCCAGATTTTCTCAATTTTAGAATAATTTGCAAATTTAATCGGATATTCCTCGTCAGAGATAATCTTATCAGATCCTTCCATCCGATAAAATACCTTGACGGGTTTGTCAACTGATTCATTTTTAACCTCTTTCTTCACTGATTGATTGACACGATGTGCGTTAGCCATCGGATGACAAAGCTGAGAAGGTGATACTGGTTCATTTGTGATAATGTGATTTTCCTTAGGATTATCACTCACCATCTCAGTTTTCTCACTTTCTGTGTCAGATCATCAGTTACAGCAATAACTCCCTCATCATTCAAACCCAAAATCGGTCGTACATCGGAATTTGGATCTCCAACACTAGAAGTGTTAGATTCATCTTCCGATGCAGAGTCAGATTTTACTGAACTCTCCGGTGTCACTTGATGACAATTGTGATTTTCAAATAACACGGGAGATGGCACAGCTTTGTAATTTGCATTACAGGGTTGTGATGGTTCTTCAATGATATGGTCAACCACATATGCAATGTGTTTATAGCTTTCAAGCTTTTTATTGACCTTTTCTGCAAATCACTTGATGGTGGCCATTTCTAACTTAGTTTCTTCAAGTTCATTTATATAACTGTTTATTGCCAGTTGTTTTAAAGAAAATATTTTCTTTAAGTCAGAAATGTCCTTTTTGTAACCATCAAGTACTTTGTTAAATTCTCTAACTTCCTTGCGAGAAGATTGACAGTTAATTACAGCACTCTCAAGTTGAACCCTGAGTTGCTTGTTTTCATCTGTCAATCTATCACAAGTACCAAAATACTTATCACTATGCATATCAGTTGTAGATTCAGAACTTACCTGCTTCGGAGGATCTGTCATAGCCATGAAAGCAAAATGAGCTTCCTTCCCAGCAAAGAACATGGAATAGTCAATTCTGGTAAAGGCATCATCCACAATACATGACTTCCTAGTCATCAAAAAATCAGCTTCGGCCAAGAGTTGATCAATCTCATCGTCTAATGAGTTCACGCTTGCTTCCGAGTCTGTTTCACTCTCCGAGTCTGAATACACTGATTCATTCTCTTCAGGAACATCTGTGACTGAATCAACAAAGATTCCCGAAGTCTTCTCATCATGTTGTTCTTCAACTGGATCAGCAACTGAAACATCCATTTCTACAGAAGTACTCTCAGTCTCTTCAACATTCTCAACTATCTCCGACTCCTCTGAATCAATCTACTAAGCAACACAAGCTACATTCCCAACTTTTATCTCTTCAACACCTAGTTGCATTCCAGTCCAGTCATATCCCTCATCATTTTGAATCACCAAAGCCTGATTTTGAGTATCTGTCTGGTTGGGTTATGTGATGTTTGAGTTTGAGTCTGGTTAGGTGTAGTTGGTTGTCTAGTAGAGTTGTTCTGTGAGGTTTTTTGTAGGTTTTGCTAATTGTTTTGATTTTGATAGTTGTTGTTGTTTTGATTTTGATAAGAAACTTGGTTTTGAGATTGACGGTTTTGGTAATTTGAGTTGAATGGGTTTCGGTTACCTTGTTTAGCTGGCTGTGAGCACTCTCTTTTGAAACGACCTTTACCACCACAGTTGAAACATGTGACTTTGTCTTTGTTGAAGCCATATGTTGTATTCGGTGTAGTAGCCAAGTCAGTTCTCCCAGTTTTCTCAATGAACTCTGTTGCTCGCCTCATGATACTTGCAAAAGCCCACTGTATATCAATAAGCTCCATTTCCTCTTTATCAATTTGAGCATAGTCCTCATTGGTTAGATTGTTATTACCAATTTGACTATCTACCAAACCATTGTATGCGGCAACCATTGCTGAAACTAAGGCAATGTGTTGTTGAGCAACCTCCACTGTAACATTGTTCATGTTGGATGTTTCCAACACTACTGGTCTTTGATTAGATTGTGCTTGATTCATGTGTGGAATGTATTGTTGTTGAGGTTGTGGTTGGTTTGCAGTATAACACGCTTCTTGTTGCATTGGTGAAAAAGGTGAAAAAAAAGAATTTGGGTATGATTGTGGTGGTGTATATGGTGGTGGTGTATAAGATGAGGTTTGAGCAAGATAGTTGATCGGGTTTTTTAGGTGGTTCCATCACATTTGAAACACAAGCAATATGAGGAGCAACTGTCCCACCAACACTTGAGTTACCCACTGTAGACGATGTACCTGCATGATACAACTCTGGGTTCTGAGGAATTTGTGATCTCTTTGCTTTCCTCTTCTCCTCAAGCTCTTTGTTTTCCAATTTCTGAATGAATTCATTGATGGTCCAGTACTTATAAGCATTTTTCTCCTTAAGAACCTCAATGTGTTGATCCCAGTATGGTGGTAAAGAATCAGCAAATTTATCCACCAAATCTGACATCGGAATCTGAATTTCATAATTGGACAATTCAGTTAACAGATGACAATATCTGGGAGTCAACTCCTTCAATATCTCATTCCCAACATAACTAAAGTTCTCAAATTCCTTCTTCAGTTCCTCAATCCTTAACCTCCTTGTTTTCTCATTACCATCATGACGATTCTTCAACATGTCCCACAATTGTTTGGAAGTAGTACAAGATCCAATCTGGTGTAAAAGATCATTGGTAATAGCTTGGGTTAGTTGAGAATACGCCTTCTTCTCCACTGCAAATTTCTTCTTTTCGTCTTCAGACAAACTCTCAAGCGGAATCTGTTCACCGGTATTCTCTAACACTGGTGCAACGTATCCCTTAGCAATCATTTGCCACGCCTCAGTCCCTTCAAGTCCCATTCCTTCCAAATGAATCTTGAATTTCTTCTGCCATTGATTATACTCCTGCATCTCCATCAGCTTGGGTGGTCTGTTCTCGCTACCTGAGGACAAATCATTTATTAGAGTAGATATAGCATTTGTAGTTTGAGTGTGTACCGCTGCTACTGCTACACCCCAGTAATCAGCTGCTGGTTGTTGTGAAGATGAAGCAACACTCTGTGGAATTGAACTCGTCATAGCAAGATAATTGATTGGCTGCGAAGATTGAGTATTCGACTTCTGAGCAACTACAGTCCAAGGGTCCATGGTAACTTGCTGTTGTTGTGTTGTACCAGGCCTAGGTGTAGTCGGAAATCCCCACATATTGTTTTTGAAGTTGGAAATACGACACACTTGAAAAATATCACTACACAGTTCTACGTTCGTCCCCTTTTGAGTGTACGTGAGGTCGAAGGTGAAAACTACACCATGTTCGACCCAAAATATAAGTACGAATGTAGAAGTATCAGACCAGTTTCACTTTCGACCCAAACAAACTTCACTTTCGACCTTACGTATGGTCGAATGTGGAA
Source organism: Ambrosia artemisiifolia (assembly GCA_032199755.1). Taxonomy (NCBI): domain Eukaryota; kingdom Viridiplantae; phylum Streptophyta; class Magnoliopsida; order Asterales; family Asteraceae; genus Ambrosia; species Ambrosia artemisiifolia. The sequence continues at coordinate 35,421,356 of CM063524.1, forward strand.
CTTTGACCCGAATGTGAAAAATCAACACAACACAATTCTAGGTTCGACCAACAAGAATCACTTTCGACTTATAAAATTCTTGGTTCGACCTTAGAATCCTACTTTCGACCCTTTGCTCTCTAGGTTCGACCGAACCATTTGAAAAACGGTTATTCTTTGAAAATCAGTTAATTTGATCTCAATTTTTTGAAAGTTGATGAATTTTGATGATGTTAATCAGGTTTTGCTTCGGAATTGATTTGGAACAACTTTAATAAGTCGAGTTCTTGATTTTATCCATGAAATCTAATCCAAATCCTTCAATTTTCATCAAAAACCATTGTTCTTTGAAAACAGCAAAATTTTGATCAAATTTGGGTCCAAATCAGTTCAAAAACTATCAAATTGTAGTTGTATGATCTGTATAGGCTCTGATACCACTTTGTAGAGGATCGTTTTATCAAAAACAGTTAAGATTGATCATACAAGTCTCTATTCCAGTTGCGGAAACCCTAGAACAGTTACAATGTGATAGTTTACGAATTAAACGCACAAATTCACCTTTTCAATTGTTGTTTCCATTAATAACTTGTTAAAATATGATCACATAAACGATTACAAGTTAATTTGACTGATTTTAAATACACCTGAACACTAGAGAGCTCTAACCTGACACACACATTCAAAATGATCAAAGTTATAATGAAAAATGACATTTAAGCTTATATAACTCTGCACTTTCGTCCCTTGCGTGAGGTCGAATGTGAACTTCTTCCACATTCGCCCTTCAATATAGTACGAATCTGGAACTTTCCTTTGATAACTTCTACCTTCGACCCCAAACTTCTACATTCGCCCAATCTTGAATCCACCTTCGCCCCTACGATTATTCACAAAACTTGTTTTAGTCGCAATCCAAAGCATTAGTCGCACTATATGCATCAACAATTTGCATTCCATGGATCTGAAAGATTGATTTCTTCTTTCTCAACAATCTTCTCATCTAAAACAGCTGGCTCAACAACCTCATTAGTCAAATTTTCAGACTTATACACCACCTCCTTAGACTCAATCCCTTCAACAATTGTCTTAAGTCCCATGAAATAGAATTTTCCTGGTTCATTTTCAGACTTGGCAATAAAGGAAAAGTTCTCGTCTGTCAGCTCATTTGGCAAACTGCTCCAGTCAACAATTCCTTGTGTAAAGAAACTTTGTTGTCTAGCCTTTGCTGGAGCAGAGGGTGGAATAGCAGCTTGTGGCATTTTATCTGAGCAACAGGTGTTTGAACATACTGTATTTGAGGAACAGTGGTTTGCACATAATGGACTAGAACAGAGGTTGAGGACTGTGAAAAATGAGCAGTGTTTTGCACATCTGGTCCAGGAATTTTAGGAATACTAATAAGTATTTGTCCGAGGCCTTTGGTTTGGATAGGTGATCATAGGTGTACCATTTTGACTCCTACATTCCCTAGCAAAATGATCCATTTTGTGACGTTTATAACACTTAATCTTTGATTTATCCAACCCCAAATTAGACCCTCCATGCAACCGTGCATATTTTCTACCAGTTTTCTTATAAGACTTGATATTCTAATACTGAGTGGAGCCAGTTGATTCAATATGTCCATTTCTTCTAAGTCCAAAGGATCAAAATGTTTATGATCATTAAACTCAAAAGACATGTTGTCAGATGCCTGGATATCACGACTTGCCGCAAAAGCATAGTAGGGTGAGTAAGAATCAGAGTTAAATCTAGATGTTATGTCAATGAACTGATCATAACTCTGATCCTTACTATTACCAGACACCTCATCTTGACCTAAAAATGCAGTACTACCAAATACATATACATTTGACACTTTTCCAGAGTCCTGAAGCTTCCTTTTCAGGTTAAGCTCTCTTTCATAAGTCAAGAGCTTACCATGAAGCTTAGTCAAAGATAAGTCCATAAATCCAATTGAGTTTATCATAACTATTGTAATAGTGTCCCATTTATCTGGTAAGGACCTTAAGAATCCGTGATTTAAAGTTGAATTTGGATATGCTAAACCGACCAGTTTTAGTTCACTAATTAAACAATTAAACATCTCAAATTGTTGAGTTAATGATTCACCCTTAACATGATTGAATGTTTCATATTGTTGGTTAAATATTTCACGGTTGTTCTTAATTACTTCCTTAGTTCCACCGAATTATTCATTCAAAGCATCCCACAACTCCTTTGAACTGTTACAGTGTAACGGTCCAGCATAGATATCATTTGGTAGAGCCATTGAAACAATACCAAAAGCTTTGGCATCTAACTCAATTTTCAGAAAATCTAGCTCGGAGTAGTTTTCAAGCTTCTTGGGCTCTTGAACCATAGGATCCTCGGCACTCGGCACCACGGAACATGTGGTACGAAGATAACCGACTTCCAACATCCTTTGTTTTGTTGAGCTAGAACATGACTCATCCGACGTTGCCAAATATTGTATTGAGATCTGACAAGCATTGGTGGCTTGTTTTTCGTGCCAGTGTTCTGTGGATCATGCCGTTCTCTGATTGTTTTTAAAACAAAGTGTGTTTATAAAACTTTGAACGTAATTAAACTTTTACTCTGTTTTCATTTCAACGAACAAATGATATCACTAAGTTTGAGCTGATCTGTTTATATTAAATTGATTAGTTAGATTGAATTTAATTGACCAAGCTCTTATACCAATTGTTAGTATTTGAGTTTGGATTTGTTATGAAAGTCAGTTAATGAATGATGAAAAAAAATGAAAAGTGCAGCGGAATATAAACTTTAATTCATAACAAAACAAGATAATTGTTTTGAAACCAATACTTATATAATCATCACAGATTTAGTACAAGTTATACAATCTCCTCCTCAGCCCGATCACTCACAGTTTGTTCGTACATAGAATGTTGTGACAGAGTGATGAATAGAACAATACATACACTGTTCTATTTTTAGACAAACAAAACTTTGATGACCTAAGGCTAATATCACCTAAGAAAGCGACACCTAACAGAAAGCTAACAACATAAAACATCTGCCATATACAAATACTGTTACAGTAATAAAACTCTGTTGAAGCATCATTTGTTGGAGAACCTATGTTGCTTCAACATCTGTTGAAGCCTAAGTGCTGTTGGTTTCAACAATTCTTCTCATCAGACCTTTAGCTCAGCAGGTCTATGTTGATAGTCCAACAGACGTTTCTTCATCAATCTTTGTGTATCGGTTGTTTCCTAAGTAGTTGTTTAATCCTCAGCAGTTGTTAGATGTCAGCAAACTTTGGGAGGATCTTTGTCTTCTAAGTATTGTTTTATTATGATCAGAGTTTTAGGAGTTTTGGTTTTTCAATCAACTGTTCTTCTTTGATTCAGCAGACCCAACAGTTTTCCATTTTTTCGGTAACCAGTTTTGGTATGCTCACCCCTAATTACTCTACTATAGTAATTACACTTTTCTTTTGTATATTCCAGGTAGGGGTGCAAACGTGCCTAGCCGAGCCCGAGCTCGACCAGGCTCGAGCTCGAGCTCGATTAACTTATAAGAGCTTGAGGTCGAGCTCGGCTCGATTCGAGCTTAATTTTCAAAGCTCGAGCTCGGCTTGTTGGTAATTTCTCAAGCTCGAGCTTGGCTCGTTTATTATCTTATTAATTATTATATTAAATAAAACTAATATAAATAATAGTTCATTTTGGCTCGTGAGCTCGATAAGTGAAGCTCGAGCTCGGGCTCGTTTACTAAACAACTTTAAATAAGTGGTAAATATTATTAATATTTTAGAAAAATAATAATACACTAAGCTCGATAAGGCTTGACGAGCTTAACGAGCTTCACATGCTAGGCTTGGGCTCGATAAATAAGCAAGCTTCGTTTTAGGCTCAAGCTCGGCTCGAGCTTGATAAGGCTTGGCTCGAGCTTGATAAGGCTCAGCTCGTTTCGAATTTTTTACCGAGCTGAGCTCGAGTAACTCGCGAGCGGCTCGGCTCGTTTACACCCCTGATTCCAGGATTAAAATACGTGTTTAAGAAGATAAGAAAAAAATTAACATAAAATCACTTCTTGACTTCTCACATTAATACTCTATATTTGATAATATACTTATATTTTCTTATGATTTAAAACCCATGTAAATTGAAGCCAAGAATCTTTCGTATCATCATTTCTTGTAAACTAACAAAAAAAAATATGGTCAAACATACAAAAAGAATAAGAACAAGAATCTATGCTAAAATCCAGCAATTAGAATTCATTGGGTAACCCATAAAACCATCACAATTCACACATTCATTTCATCTCTTATCAAACATTTATCACAATTTATACATTCAAACAATGGCTAAGGCTGACTTTGTGGTTGGGATCTTAGGTGAGCTTAAATGTAGCTTGCTTGACATGCAAGTAACCATTTCTTGTGACAAAATTAATTATATTGAAATGTTTGTTTGTCCATGCAGGAAACATCATCTCTATACTCACCTTTGCTTCTCCCATGTGAGTGCAACTTAACTTGCTTATATATGATCAAAAAATAGAAATGAACTCTCGGCCGGTTAACTAATACTGATCTCTTAACGTTGCAGAGCGCAGTTTAGGCAGATTGTGAAGAGAAAATCAGCGGAAAACTACAATGGAACACCGTATGTAACAACGTTGTTGAGTTGTTCTTTGTGGGTCTTGTATGGCTTACTAGACCCCGATGATGGTCTCCTTATTGTCACAGTAAACACCGCTGGCGTGACCATGCAAGCCATCTACCTTGTTTTGTTGTTCATCTATACTACCAATGAAAAGAGGGTAACACAAATTATATGCTTTTGATAGAAATGACAAATATTAAGTTTGGATTACAAACGGTAGTTTATAGTGAGGATTGGTTTTAGGTTGAAACTATGAATCAAACAAACATATTGCATAATTCAACAAACATCCAATTGACTATTGGTCTAAAACTTAAGGGTTTTTTTTTAACGGCTAAAACTTTAGTTTTTCTATTAATAGTTAGTGCGTGAAATATGACTACTATGATCACATAATAATAATAATAATAATAATAATAATAATAATAATAATAATAATAATAATAATAATAATAATAATAATAATAATAATAATAATAATAATAATAATAATAATAATATAACTTCTTTAATAAAACCATTTTGAAGGTTAATATCTTAAAATACAATTTGGTCAACTCTATACTTGTTAGACCGTTTTAAATAAAACATCATCCTCATCAATCTATTCATCTTTAGGCATCAAGGTCTTTTTTGCGCCTCTAGTTACTTGGGCATTTGCGATCAAAATTTGGACCGAATTTAAACAATCGCAAACTTAACAATCACAACAAAATTTGTCCTAAATCGGTCACAAATTTTGCGAATGTTTAATTTAAGTCGCAAGTAAGTCACAAGAGTATATAAGAAACAAATTTAAATTTTTTTTTGCCATAAATACTCTTTTTTTTTTTTTTTACTAAATTAATTTCCATTGACAATGATATTAAACCGGCCACAAGGATGTGAAAAAATGAAAATAAAATCAAAATACATTTCGGACACAAACGAGGGTTATTCATCGGATGCAAAATAACCTTCTGTGAGTGACTTGCAAAAGAAAAGTGCAGTCGCAAATGCTTAGTTTTCTAGTATTGTTGAACATGATTTTTCAAAGGGAGTATTTGCAATGACATATAATATTTTCAGGTTCAATACTTTGGATTCGTGATTTTGGACATTGTATTTTTTGGAATCGTCTTGGCTTTAACACTTGTTGCATTTGGAGAAAGTTCGCGACGTACATTCATGGGAGTTTTGTGTGCAACTTTCACAACAATGATGTATGTTTCACCTCTTGCTGCACTGGTACGCGCCTTTATACTCTTGTTGATCGCGTCATGGTTGTTCACAACATTTAAATGTATTTAAGTGGTTGTAAACCTAAGTAAACAATAACTGTTGCAGAGAACCACAATCAAGACCAAGAGTGTGGAGTATATGCCAATTCTCCTAGTGTTCTCTCTCTTGCTCAATGGGTGTGCTTGGTTCACTTTTGCTTTGTTGGTCACAGATATATTTGTCCTTGTAAGTGTGTTATTGCTATCATCTCTATAAATAAATATAAAGTGATATCAACAAAGATTTATTGACATCCCTTATGTAAACATTATTGTAGGTGCCAAATGCATTAGGGATATTACTAGGAACCATACAAATCCTTGTTTATTTGAAATACAAAAGCTCGGCACCCGATGTGAGCGAGTTGGAAAAAGGTTCTTTCGAAATGCAAATCGAAACTAGAGGCCTTGACATTCAAGACTCGAATGTGAAACCGAATAATGCAAGTAACCAAAAGCGTACCTTGACTCGACTAGACGCGTTCCCGATTGTAAGGTCACCATCGCTTAGCCCAAGCCGGTCACCATCCCTTAGACAACATGAAGATGACAATGAACATGGTGGTGTAAATTAAAGATACGGTGTTTTTCTTTCCTGTTGGGATTCTTCTTTTTTCTATGTTGGCCTTGTGCCATAATGTAAAAAGTTATTTTATTATTTTCCTACCCATTGTAGTTTGATAAAAATAAAGTTATTATTGTATGAAGAGCATATCTATATATATAATAAAAGAAAGCAATTTTAATGACATGGCACTCAAAGAGGCATTCTCCTCTTTGAGTGTGCCATGTGTCATCCTATGTGGCATTGAGATATTTTAGGAAAAAATAATTTAAAAATCAAATTGGATTTTTATCACTTATGTTTCCTTCCATAAATTTTAAACGTTAATATCTTTTATATACGAGATTTTTTAAAGAAAAAAATTACACCAAATTAACGAGCGTTTTATTATTTTTCCAACGAGTACCATAGTGCTATATAAAAAACGGAGAAAAAAAACGACTATTTTTTGTGGGGTTTTGTTCATACAGGAAAAAAACACAAAGTGTTCAGGTTATTCATTAATCATATATAGGCAAGTCACTAATTATGTTCAAATTAGTAAATATGAATTCTATTTTCAACATGTATTAACATTGGAGTTATACATTGTTTTAGTTTAGATATTAATTAGAGTTATACGTTGTTTAAGGTTAGGCGTTAACATTGAAGATACAACCAAAGCTACTTTAATGACATGACACTCAAAGAGTCATTCTCCTCCTTGAGTGTGTCATGTGTCATCCCATGTGGAATTGAGATATTTTAGGAAAAAAAAATTAAAAATAAAATTGAATTTTTCTCTTTTATGTTTCCTCCCATAAATTTTTAAACATTAATAATAAGCATTTTATTATCTTTCCAACGAGTACCATAGTGCTATATAAAAAACTGAGGAAAAAAACGACTATTTTTGTGGGGTTTTGTTCATACAGGAAAAAAAACACAAAGTGTTCAGGTAAATCATTAATCATACATAAGCAAGTCACTAATTATGTTCAAATTAGTAAATATGAATTTTATTTTCAACATGCGTTAACATTGGAGTTATACATTGTTTTAGTTTAAATATTAATATTAATATTAGAGTTATACATTGTTTAAGGTTAGGCGTTAACACTGGAGATACATTTTTAATTGTTTTAGGTTAGGTGCTACCCGAAGCTTTATTGCATATAACTATAAAGCGAATCATTTTATTTCATATGTAAAATTAATATGTCATATTAGATTTCTCAACCCCGGGACGTTCCCGGGGTATAATCTAGTGTAATATAAATTTATGGTCTAATCATCAAATGGAAAATAAGAGTCTAGTTTGATTATGGAAACTTTTGAATTAATTACAATCATTTAATATTTTTGAAAATACATTCTTGTTTATATTTATTTCCTTATTTTTCTTTACCTTTCTCATAATCCCCCGAGCTCTGTAGTTGATTAGTTGGGTAGGAATTAGAGTCATTAATGGCTTTCGAAATGAGGTAACCAGCCACTCTTCCTAGGTAATGCACCCAAGAAACTGTGCATGTGTCACTGTTCCAGTCGTTGGCAACAGTCATGGTGTTATGATAACTAGTCTTTTGGTGGTTGTTTTTGATTGTTTGTATTAGGACAAAAATATGTATTTTGATTGTGGTAAACTTAATCTTTTGATAGTTTTAGATGGTTTGTATATATTAGGACGAACAAATATATGTAATTTGACAATGATAGATTACAGTTAGGTGCCTTTTTCATGTGGTTTTCAAATTTTGCTAATTTACATATTTATATTTGATGCTGGGAAATTCTAAATAATAACAAAAACGTTGGAAAATGTTTTTTCGTTTTGACCTATTGTGGTGACATATCGCACTAAAGGGTGCCCAATTTTTTATATTTTAACAATCTGTTGTGGCGACATGTCGCCCATACAAATAATTACCAATTTTTATTGTACATTAATTTTCAAAAATAAATTGTATTTCAAACGCATCTATGAAGGTGACATGTCACCCGGTAGAGAATAACCTCTTCTGGTGACGCTGTTCCGACGACCTAGTTAATCTATGACGTCAAATCTGTGAGGACGAACCTTTTCCTTGCGACATGTACCAAAGCATGAGTCGACCATATAGCATTAGTCGAAATACTCATTTCCCATTTGTTTATAACCAACTCAATCACAGTGACACCATAACAATATTTATTCTATGAAGATAACAATCAATTTTGATATGCTTATAGCATTTGCCCTCATGAACTCATGAAGTATGGGTTAGAGACATCACTTAATGGAAAAAAAAACATATAATACAATAACATACCACGTCATCCTTTTCAATCAAACAACGCTTCCTTATACAACTCATCACCACACTCCTCAGGTGTATAGCTCTTCATGATATACTCCTCTCCATCACGAGCCATCACGAGCTTAGCATTCCAATGCCATGGCTTAACATAAACCGAGTCTAACAAAGACTCCATCACGATCACGGACCCCCAATCGCGGTCCCCGTGTTTCGCCTCCTTTAACCTCCTTCTAACCATCAAACCTCCCACGTCTTCATTCCTTATCGCAGTGACACTCCTAAGTATCGTCGCGCCCAGAAGCAGTATAAATGCAGCGTCTTCTTCAGGTAAAAATTCGACCGCGGACAGCTTCCAGTTTATAAGTCCTGTTGCTCTCCCACTTGGGTTTTCATCGGTGAATCGAATAATTGTCACAAATTCTTCTTCTTTGTCGTCGTTTTCTTTGTTTCGGTATTGCATTTGTCGCCCTTTTTGCAAGCGAAGCTGGGAATCGGTCGAGTTGCTTGTTTTGAGTTCAAAGTTCATGTCGTGTGATATAAACAGGTCATGTCCAGTTGAAAAGTGCCATGAAGCGCGCCAATTTTGTGTTGGTGGCTTTGGTGTTGCGGTCGCTATCACTTTCTCTGTACTAGATCACATATCAGAATCAACGTCATTACGAGTGTATATGAGACAAGCAGCTTATTAGCTACTCAAGATCGAGTAGCTAAAAGCTCAAATAAAGTTGAGCTTAAGCAAGCTCGAGCCCAAACTCAAGGCTAAAATTAAGTTTGTTTAATAAATAAGTCCTCAGCTCAAGTTCACTTTTAAAGATCGGTTGGGCTCACGAGTCTAAAGACTCCTATTATTTATATAATATTTATTTATTGTTATATGCAAAAATAGTAGTTACAAATAAAGATAAAAGTAATTATAAATGTATATAACATAATTTTATAATAAATGAGCCGTCAGCCGAGTAGAGTAAAGCCCAAGCCTGAGCATAAAACTACTCACAAGACAAGTCAGAGTTCGAAACGAACTAAGTTCGAGCTCTTGACATCCAAATGATCCGAGCTCAAGCTAAGATGAGCTCAGGTTCGGGCTGGCTCGTATACATCGTAGACTATGGTTCATTTTAAACGAAAATAAAAGATGGTAATCGAGAAACATACCCGGTGATTTGCCGATGGAACCAGCAACGTAAGACCATGATCCTTCGCGTATCTCTACGCAGCGATCCTCCCATTTTACGACGGTCGGTTTGTTACTTCCTCTTCTCCAAACCCCTCCTCCCACCCTGCCATTAAAACCAAATAAGTTATGTAACTGAATTTGAATTTTGACCCATTAATCCATTGGGATTTGTGAAGAAATGTAACCTCATCCGGATAACAAAACATTCTCTTCCAGCATGATCTAGAACCGTACGCGATAACCATCGGCCTTGTTGTGGTCGATATTGGTTCATTTTCAGGATCACTTCGGACACCATAGCTCCCGAATCATCAGTCACTCGGTCTGGCACAGATTTGAACAAGTATGGAGCTCGGGCAGGAGGTGTGATCGATACAAATACTCTAAATCTTTCACCAACCACTCCATATAAAGTGATTGATGGTGCTCGAAGTAAATCGTTCCACATGAACATGTTAGATTCGAGTAGTTTACTTCCTTTGATACGAACCCCCCCTTTTCGCCTTCGTTCTATCACCAATCCTTTCGTCCCGAATTCGGAGTAAAGATTCACCACTTTTTGCCATGAATCTGAAGGAATGATAGATATGGGGCTGTTTATTTTCACCTCCCGGTGACATCTAAGAAACCGAAATCGTAAAAACTCTTTTAATTCATCTGTTTGCAGCGTCTTCGTCGTCGGGATTCTCTTTACCAATACATTAACCTGTTTTATGTTAACAACATTATCAGGATCATGTGAGTTTATGATAGGGATGTTTCACAAAATTTTGCGCCGAACTGCTAACTATCTGTTTTGGAAAAAGGCAAACTGACCCGTAAAATTTTCATGTTGATTTTGGCAGTTCAACGGTTTAAAAAATACTTTTTTTTTTTTCAAAAACATAGTTTCACATTAATATTTTTAGAAATATCATCCTACAATGAAAAAAATAAATAATAAATGTTAACTACCAATCCAGTTTACATGGCCGGTTGCAAATTTCAAAATGTAAACCGTCAAACCATTAAGACTGAATCATTAACTGGACCAAGGGACCATATATATTTCAAACTGGTCGACTTTCTTTGGACGATTTTGTTAGTTTACGCGGATCACCTTCGCAATTACTGACCTCAAGCAAAAATCGAGGCAACACCGACCGATACTTGACATTAACATCAGTATCCGTGACTTCCCAGTGAATCGGTGGTTTTACATCGTTAGAACCACCGATTACATGGCAACCGGCTTTCTCATATGGCTGATCAAACACTCTCTCCCAAAGCTTCTTCATCACCTCCAAATCATTCCCTTTCACTAATTCTCCAGACCCAATTACCTTCCCCATGTTGTCCTCTATTTCCTTTACATCGATAGCATACGCATTCGGGTAGCTCTGTTTCATCGAACCACATTAGCCATATCAAGTATACACGTTTGGATTTTATATTTTGGTATGTTTTTTAATACCTTATGAGTGATCCACATTAGTAGAACATCTAATGTGGGTACAAAAGTCTTGCTGCTATCCGCGAATCTTTGCAACGAAAACAAAAACCCTTTGTATCGATTTCTGGCTGCGTTTAAGTACACGAGTTCTAGCATATAAGGTTTTGAGAACTCGATAAACAAAGATCTTTGCTTTGACAGTTCTCCTAAAAGATAATCCATTTGAGGAATGTTCTTGTTGTCAAGATGAAGATCAGCCGAATCGGCTTCGTTTTCGAATGATTCAGATGGGTATTTGGATATCCATATCTCTTCACATCTTTCCAAAGCATAGTCTTTGTTTTCTTGGTTTAAAATGGCTGGTTTTCCGATTAGTTTTGCGAATCTTGAATCACAGTATTGCTTGTAAGCTATCTGAAACAAGGGGTGTGAATTTCTAACACAGTACAAAAACGTGACACCGACTTAACACAAACTTCATGGGTTTGTTTTTATGCTAAACGAGTTCAGCTTGTTTTCAGTTTGAACCTGTGATCACATTTAGCTAAACGGGTTATGTTCGTGTCAACCAAAAAGATTCCTGGGTTGATCCATTTAACCAGTATATATTTAATAAGTAAAATCATTTAGATATTTTTAATGCCAAATTTAAAAGTTACTTCAAACAAATTTAGAAATTACAAGTATTAATATGGGAAAAACAATTAAACAAATTAATTTTGGGTCGTGTCAACTGTGAATACATGTTTTGTATTCACACTCATGTATGACAAGATGTTTGTGCATGTGTCATGTCACGATTTGCGTAACACTTTCTGGTTGTTGTCGGGTTTGACCTGAAAACACGACCCTTTTAGCAACGCTGTCTGAAACAGAGTTTCAAATCGAAGCTCTGTTTCAACACCAATTTGACTTACAACTATTGATTCGAAAAAAAAAGACGAACATACTGGATTTAGAGTGTGACAGAACCAAACCCATTCAACATCAATCGGAGGAAGGATCATCGGGGGCTTGGCAGCTTCCGCGATAAGATCAGACATCATGGGCATCCATAGTTCATCATACCTAGTATTCATTTAACCAATTAAAACAAATAAACTCACATATTAACATTGTATCATCACCTACCTACCTACGAATAGCTTCAACTAGAACATGTGTATGATGGAGCCAATATGATTCAGCAACATCTCTCAAGAACCCGATGGTTTGTCTAGCGGCCGCCACCAAATCTAAGCTCAGCCGTGTAATCTCCTCATCACTCGTTGATGAAGAATTGTGACCGGAACTAGACATGTTTCTTTCAACGTACGTGGAAATCAAAAGAATGATATTATGATAATGTAATTAAGATAGAACTATAGTATTAATATTAAAAAAAAGGTAGGAAAGTGGGGTGTGTCATGTTTTTTTATAGGAAGTGCGATAGTGAAGCTACAATAATTGTTGTAACACGATAACATTGATGATGTAGATGGAAAACGAAAGGTACCAAATATCACTAATTTCATGCATTCAATATTCACTCATTTTGTTTTTTAACGATAAGAAATAACGTGTCAACTACTGTGACACCGGGTGTTGTGGCCAAAGTTAACTACTCAACCACCGCTAGCCCCCGACTCTCCTAGATGTGCGAAAATCTGACCTTTACCCGCTCAAAAGCACGACAGTGGAATAATCGGTAAAACCTTGCTCCCATCCGAGTGAAACTGGCGTCACCCATATTCGTTTTTGACTTGAATGCCACCACACCACAAGGGTGGGGGCCACTCAAGTGACAAGTGTTTGTTCATCCGTGATATTTTTATGAGAATTTAATACTCACATGCTTCTTCTTACCGAAAAAACAATTACTAACTAATAGTAACGTCCCTGCTGTTCAAAAAATTTGGTATCGTCCCTGACACATACCAATGGAAATGACTAGGAATAATTAAATGACAATTCATTGTTTTACCATTTTTAGCTTCTTATCGTGCCAGATCGTGATCGAACCTAAATGACTCAAACCTACTGGAAGAAGCTTGAAGATCAAATCTTTGAGGGCCGGACTTAATTTTTTCGTATTGATAGGGGCTGAAAGATCAAATCGGTGAGGGCCAAGGCATCCCCTGGCCCACACTAACCTTCGCCATTGCAAATCAACACTAGAGAGAGAAAATTCTCTTAAACACCGGTACTAAGTGAACATCTATGGTATGATATGGTATGGTATTCGGTTTTACATTTAGCTTAATGTTTACATTAATGGTATGCGATATGATTACAATAATGTACTTTAACACTATCGTACCATACTAGTACCGACCAAACATATACAATACGACAATTGGATTAGGTTTAGCTAAATTTCGACGTCGGTACTAAAAGAGTTAAACTGCCAAAATGAACATGAAAACCGTCTAGGTCGGTTTGTCTTTTTACAAATAATTAGCGATTCAGCCCAAAATTTCATATAAAATGCCCAAGTTGTGAACATCCCTACCACAAACTCACATGATCCTAATGTCGTTTGATGTTTTTAACATAACACATATTTATGTACTAGATTATACCACAGGAGCGTCCTGATATTGAAAAATATAATATGACACATTAATTTTACATATGAAATACACTGATGGCTTCACATTTACATGTAGGAAAGCTTCGGGTAGCACCTAACCTAAAACAATTAACAATGTATAACTCCAATGTTAACATTTTTTTTTTGAAAGGCTAATTTCTTTTTACCCCTGTGGTCTTTTGGACTTGAACCCAACACCTACGACAACCTAGGTGTTTTAAAGGCTTTGTCTTTGTGAATGGACCACCACCCCATTGGTTCCAATAGTGTATAACTCGTTGTTAACACCTAACCTTAAACAATGTATAATTCTAATGTTAACATCTAACCTAAAATAATTTATAACTCTAATATTAATACCTAACGTAAAACAATATACAACTCCAATGCTAACACCTAACCTAAAAAATGTATAACTCCAATGTAACTCTAATACTAACACATATCCTAAAGGCTAAAAAAATGTACAAATCTAACATACCAATATTGATACATAACCTAAAACAATGTATAACTCTAATATTAACACCTATCCTAATAACTCTAATATCAATATTCAATACTTAACCTAAAACAATGTATAACTCTAATATTAACACCAGAGGCGAAGCATGTTAAGGGCCAGGGGTGGCCCTGGCCCCCCCTGTTTTTTGGCGCAGTGGTATAAATTTGCGATTTTCGTAGGTAAATCGAGTCCGGGTTGAGTCCGCCCCCCGCCGATTTGCCACTACCGATCAAAAAAAATTGAGTCCGGCCCCTCCGGATTCAAGAACCAAGCTTCGCCACTGATTAACACCTATCATAAAAGGCTAAAAAAATGCATAACTCTAATATCAATATTCAATACCTAACCTAAAACAATCTTAACTCTAATGTTATCACCTAATACTTCAACATGAAGATATAGCAATCTATTGTAACATACATCAATGAGTAAAGTATTACAGTCAGATAATTAAGTAACAGATAATCCTGACCCTTCATTTAAATCATATTCATTACTATAAGAGCTCGGATATTGAACATAATAGTTCTCAACTCAAAAACTTACATAAATATATCTACATAGAAAAGTCTAATTTAAAAACAAAAACTTCTTATTCTAATATCCTTATTGCTAATTTTGTTAGTCTATAATCATACTTACACAACTAAACCTAACCTCGAAACTAACTCCTGAATAAACATATAGCAACAGTTCACAAATAACGCATTGTAAATCATTATCCTATACTAACATTTTGGGTAGCTCCTTAGGACCAGTGGCCATATGCTAACCTGCGCCCGTTTTATCCGACGTGTAATTATCTCAAGCTGTACAACCTTTCTATGCTTTCCTTTTACCTATCAGGCCGGTAGCCTATGAACGTTGGTCCACGTGCTTGCATCTCATCTATCATCATTCTCATACTCTTTCAAGTACCACTTTTCTCTCTCAATTGAGATGAAAACCTATGCCTTCTCTCTCACACACTATAATGAAAAACAAGATGCAGAGAGTTAGCTTGAGGAAACAGATTTTTTTTCAACAAAGCATCCGTTCGCCACAGAAATAACATTTATCGTCGCTCTTATCGACAATTCCGTTTTGTAGCTTACTTTCACCTACACCTGCCGGTGAATCACAAATATCTAGAGAGAGACGCAAGTGAGCCAGAAAGGGAGTTACAGAGATGAAAGACAGGTCGGTCGGAGACAATGGTGATGACAAGAATTCCGATGCTAACGACAGCGACACGACTTTGTACGACGTCAACCAGACGACGGCGTTACGGTTGTCATGATCGATGGTGTTGAAGAGGATGACGTGGTGACGGTGGTGGTTTGGGTTCGAAGATGGTTTATTAGTATATATGATGATTTTCTAAGTGTTACTCTGTTACTTAAAAGATTATAAACTGACTTAAATGGGTATGGCTGATTTAAATGGGTTTGGCTAATAATTACGGGGTTCAAAATTTGGAATCAAACTTACAAATTAAGGTTGTCTCATTAAATAATTAAGATTTTAAATATTTCTAGAATATGAATGGTTTTTGGTGTTGTAAATATATGATTACTAATAAAATTAATAATAATAATTTAAATTTAAATAATATAAAAGTATACGTATTTTAGCAAAGTCAGTCATTCACATGTTGATTAAGATAACTAATATACATATCTAAGAGTTTGATTAACATCATTGTTGGATAGTTACTCTATTATAGTTCTGGACGAAGTCAAATCAATATTATTCGTGCATAATTAATATTACAATCTAGATGTTTTAACATTTTGACAAAAACAAGTTTATTATCATTTGTAATAACTGATACTCTAAATAGGTTTTCCATCTAATGATATGAATTCGGATTACTTTAAGTTTTGATCTAAATTTAGGTTGAAAACAAGATGAACTTATTGTAGTCTATACTAAGTCGCCGCCGCAACGCGACCGGTATAAAAACTAGTCATACATACATTTGACATAAAATAACTTAAATTCAAATCCTGTCCAATAGTAAAGATAATGTTAAAAATATAACATCTTTTATATTTTTATTTTACAATTTTATTATTTTTTATAAAATATTTTGCATAAGAAATATTTGTAGGTGGGCTTGGTTTGGATAGCTGGTTTGCTCATGGCCAAGTTCGTGTGCAGTGATCCAGTTCGTGTTATGTTGAGGCCCAGTGTTGGTTTGGCTGTTGGCCCATAGGCCTAGTCTTGGTTTTCATCGTGACGTGGCAATCCGTGTGAGAAAACACAGTGCCTTTATAGCCGTTGGATGGTGTCTTTCCTGGCCGTTGGATTTGTCAAAGAAACACAATTGGCCTGCTATATATAGCTGGCCTTCTCGTCTTTTTTCCAGTTTTGATCTCTCCCTCTCTCTCTCGTGCTATCTGATAATAATCTCTCTTGTCACAATATTAGGGTTTGTGTTTTTCAGATCATCTTGATCTAATAACGAGTGCATCTCTGTTGTTTTTGTGATTGATTATCTTGTGATAATCATTGAGTGATTTTTGAGAGTTATAGTGAGGTTATCTTGTATTTGTTCTTTGTCACAGATTCTTGTATTTTGGATGGTTTTTGGTAATAAAGTTGAATTTGTGCCGACTATTTTGACATGGTATCAGAGCTCAGGTTGAGCTCGTGATCTATCGTTGATTCCACTGTCGATTCTGGTGAAGGAGATCTGTCCTGACTGTTAATCTTCTTTGGATCTTGGCTGTTCCAGATCTAGGGTTTGGTGTTTTTGGAGGCATATCTTCAGTTTTGCTCTCTGGTATTCAACCCTAAGTGAAGGTTGAATACTACGAGTTGTTTGGTAAACCCTTACTTGGGTTGTGTTCTCTGGTCTAGGGTTTCTCCTAAGGAGTCGTCTGCCAAGGCTTGAGTCCCTGTTTAGATCTAGGGTTTGTTCTGATCAATTGATTGGCTCCCTCGTAAGGACCTGGACCGGCACCCATTGAGTGACGAACCGGTTATCTTGAACACCTACGGGGCTTCGCCATTGATTGGTTGAGTCTTGTTGTGTTTTTTGATTGTTTGTGGTTTGGTTCTGTCTGTTTGTTTGTCTTTCCTGCTTTTGATTTGTTTATCTGTTCTTGTCTTTCCTTAAGGTTCTTGTTTTCTGTTCTCTGGTCTAGGGTTTATCCTAAGGAGTCGTCTGCTAGGGCTTGAGTCCCTGTTTAGATCTAGGGTTTGTTCTGATCAATTGATTAGCTCCCTCGTAAGGACCTGGACCGACACCCATTGAGTGACAAATCGGTTATCTGGAACACCTACGGGGCTTCGCCATTGATTGGTTGAGTCTTGTTGTGTTTTTTGATTGTTTATGGTTTGGTTCTGTCTGTTTGTTTGTCTTTCCTGCTTTTGATTTGTTTATCTGTTCTTGTTCTTATCATGGCTGATGGTGTTGTTGGCCCTAATGTGTATCAAGGTGCTGATGGTGGCCAAGGACCCATTATTGATCCCAATGTGAACAATGTTACCCTTGTTAGCAAGCTTGATGCCAGGGATCCCTTGTATTTGCATGCTAGTGTTGCTACTGACCTGACTGTCATTAGTATTAAACTTAAGGGACTGAAAATTACACTGTTTGGGCAAATTCTATGTTACTTGCTTTAAGGGTTAAAAATAAACTTGGGTTCATTAATGGTGATTGTATTAAACCTGTTGATGATCTTGTGTTGGCTAATCAATGGGAAAGATGTAATAGTATTGTTTTAACCTGGATTCTGAACTCTATTTCTGATAAACTTTATATGGGTTAGGTATATTCCAAACTTTCTTCAGAAGTTTGGAAGGACCTTAAGGAAACTTATGACAAAATTGATGGGTCTGTTGTGTTTGACTTCTATCAAAGGATTAATTCTTTCAGTTAAAATGGTTTGTCTGCTGCTGAATATTATCATAAGTTAAACACAATGTGGAAACAATTAGATTAGATCCTTCAATTGCCTGCTTGTGTGTGAAGCATCTAGGGATTTTAATAACCATTCTAATATGATTTAACTGATGCAGTTCTTGATAGGATTAAATAGTGTCTATCAACATGTTAGAACCACTTTGTTACTTAAACCTGATTTACCTTCAATCAAAGAAGCCTTTGCTTTAGTTTCTAGAGAAGAATCTCACAAAAACTCAAGTATTGGCAGTTCTAGTAAATCAAATCAAACTATTAATTTCTTGTCTAAAGCAAATCGAGAAAGTATTAATAACAAAAAGGTTAACAAAGGATCTAACCAATCCCTCAAATGCACTCATTGTAACAAGAATGGTCATTCTGTGGATAGATGCTTTGAATTAATTGGTTATCCTACTTGGTCTAAATATAAAGGTCATCAGAATAAAAGGTCAGCTATGAGTAATAACAATGTTTCTGAGTCTTCTAACAGCTCTATTAGTGGGTTAACTAGTGATCAGGTTGCTAAACTGTTGAGTCTCATCCATGAAAAATCTGCTTAGTCTTCTGTGAGTTGTAATTTGTCTGGTAGGTTATTTTGTGCTTCTGCCTTGAGTTCTGATGTGTACTGTTTCACTAGTTCTAATGGTAGTCTGTTAGGTATAGGTTGGATAGTTGATTCATGTGCCAATAAACATATGATTAAGGATGATACTGGATTATTTGATTATATTGATGTGTCAGATTTGAATATTAAAATTAAACAACCTAATGGTACTTTTGCTTTAGTCACTAAAATTGGAAAGTTAAAATTGGCTGAAAATCTGATTTTACAAGATGTTTTAGTGGTACCCGAATACACTGTCAATATGTTATCTGTTCATAAGCTTGCCAGGGATAATAAAGTTTTTGTTGGTTTTAATGAGGTTAAATGTTACTTTCAGGACCGGTCATCCAGGAAAACCCTGGTGACTGGTAGGCAAATGGATGGTTTATATATGTGTGGCAATGCTTCTTTGTCTTCTTAGGTGTGTTGTAATAGTGTTGCTTTGTCTAATCTTTGGCATGCTAGGTTAGGACATCCCTCTAGCCAAGTGTTCAAATATTTGGATCTGGGGAATGACTTCAAACCTAATGATAGTCATGAACCCTGTGAAGTTTGCCATAAAGCAAAACAACACAGGATACCATTTCCACTTAGTGAACACAAATTAAATAAGCTATTTGTGTCCAAACTACATAAACAAGTCTCATATTACTCTTTACTCACTTTCATAAACCTAAGTAGATTTTAGAGCAAAGTGTATAAAATATCCCAAGAGCATTCACAGTAGAGCCTCCATATTATTGTGAGAGGGGCCTCCATATTATATACAGTGTGTATAAGTGGTTGTGAGTAGATGAGATAGAGAATATATAGAGAAGTTACTGTTCATCAGTAAATTTGATATGAAACTGTTCATCCTCCATAATTGTTTAATATTTTTTAAAGTGGTTGTGAGTAGAAAAGAGAGAAAAAGTAATGATAAAAGTATAGAATAAATATTATTAAATAGAAAGAAGTGAGAAAAAGTAGTGTTTTTAGAGTAATTATGAAGAAAATATGGAGAAGCTACTGGGAATGCTCTAACGTTCTTAAAATGCCTACCTCGTGTTCTTCTTCGGCAAATTCATCTTCGTCAAGGACAACTTCTCGATACCGTCAGCCAAACCGTCAAACTATGTTTTTTTTTTTTTTTAAACTTAGAGTGTGGGCCGAACCATATAAACGAAAACCGGCTAAACTATCTGATTTGCTTCAGTATGGGCTGTTTAACGGTTTATAAACACACCATAAGCCATGACACTTACTATTCTTACCCATATGCCAAGATAGGTGGATCATAGCATATGAATAAAGGCAAATGATCAATAACATATAACAAAAACTGAATTCAGGGATACAATCTTGACCAATCAGCAGCTTTCCCCTCACACTAGTGGATTCAGGCTTAAAAGAATGTGGATTTTGAAGAACCATTTTATATACATGTTTATTTTTCGATTCCAAGTTCTTTTGTAAGATCTTTTGTGAGGCTAAATTGCACGGTGTTGTGCCATGGGAACAATGTACGAGTAACCGGAAGCTTTCTTCGCAATTCCTGCATTCACAACCAACACATCCATCAATCCTAGATGGCAAAATGGCAGGTTGGGTTTGGGTCATACTACATGTGGGTTGGACAGACTACAAACACCTTTCTATTCATTTAAAAAAAATTATAATCATGATTCACTTTTTGAAATATTTTGTAAAAAATATATTATGACTATTTTTTGAAGTCTTTTTAAATAAACTGTGTGATATGTTTCATGCACTTGAATATATTTAAGATGACTTTCAACTGTTCATGTTTTTAAGCTTAACACATCTGATTAGTTATAAATGATAAACGAGTCAATTACATGGATGGTCCCTTTAGTATGCCCATATTGCGGATTGGTCATTTCTTTTCAAAAATTATGCATATACTCCCCATTGTTTGCCATACCGTAACCTGTTCGGTCCTTTTCACTAACTGTTTAAAAAATCTATGAAAAAATAGTCATTTCACATGGATTTAACAGCATTGTTAACGCCAATTAGTAAAAAGAACTAAATGAGTTATCAATGATGGTAATCATCATCATCATCATCATCATCATCATCATCATCATACTCAGTTTATCCCACCAATAGCAAAGCTAAGGTAGGGTCTGAGGAGGGTAAGATGTAGACAGCCTTACCTCTACCCCGTGGGAATAGAGAGGCTGCTTCCAGTGAGACCCCCGGCTCGATAGTGGTTTTGTATCAAGCCTTGGACATAAGACACATAGCACTTAACAATCGGGACAAGCTCGATTGGTGCATGTGCCCCCTGTCTTTTGGCTATCAACGCCACCACATGATGCATGATGGTAATCAATGATGGCCAAATCCATAATTTCTGAAAAAAAAATACCAAAATCACAATATGGACATACTACATGAGTCACAAAACAAAGTACCTTGAATGTAGAATCTGGTAAATTGGAATATGATGCCTGTCATTGCACGTACGTTAGCAAATAACTCGAAATTAAAACGTTCTTTGACTCAAACAGGAGAATGAAACACCAGACCTGCAGGGAAGTCAGGTACTCCGTCTCATGGTGGCGGATAATGTTCGCCAATGAATCAGCAGAATCCTCTGGTGACTGGGAGTATGCAAACACAGATCAGCTACATCACAGGATTTCGTTGGACAAATATTCTGTCTGCCTAAGTTTAGTGTCGCTCGGTTGCTCCATAGAGGTTTGGTATCGAAAAATAGGTAGTTTTCTGTGTGGGTCAAATGGGCTGTATTGACCACCTATATTACATTGTTTTTTAAATAACTACAGCATTAAAAATGATTATAAAAACATTAGTTACTAATATATTAGCATAATTTCTTTCAAGTTAAAAGACTAATGACATTGTAAGCATTGACATGTTAGGTGAATATTGTTTATATTGCACCCGTTTGACCCTCATCGATAAAATACAACCCAAATAATGCGTTTCAACACAAATGGGTAGAAACTGCCACCTCTATAGCATATTGCTCTTCAGTGAATTATTGTGTCAACAATATGCTCTTGCATAGCATCCACAAGGTATATATAAGATCAATCATCTCGCAGCAGTTAGACACCAACTGGGTCAGTGGTCAGTCTATGATTTTAAACTGATATAGCTTCAGAAAAGAGAGAATTATTATGACCGATCTCAATTTATATTGGATCACTACGAGGCCAAACTTTACAAGTTAGACGTGACAATTTCGACCCATTTATGAGTAAACGGGTCGATTTGGGGTTATACTTTGTCACTGGCAGATCAAATTGGAAATGTCAAAATTGAAATAAATCGAAACAGGTCAGCAAGCCAAGACTCGAGAGGACCCATAATGTATTCAATATTTAAAATGCATAAACCTCCTCAAGTCATATTGTTTTAAAATTTTAGTTGTCAAAATAGTTGTTTAGTTTTTTAATCATAGCTAAAGCATTATAACTCTTTTGTAAATTCAATAAAGGGAAAACACAGTAAAGTGTTTATGGGTCGGACACTCGGACCAACTTGACATAACTCGTTCTAATAGTTTCCAGTTACGCAAACCCAATTTTGAACTGCTATTCAACCTGTCCAAACCATCCCATCCATGTGGTAATCCCTACCACAGATGTGTAAGATTGTCACATGTTGAAGAAGTCTACTTCTCACAATTGCCAAAATTATTAGTTGTGATATACTAAGAAGTGAGTTAGGTATGTAACCTGAAAGACAGTGGAATCCCTGCATTCATGCTTTGCATCTAGCTGAACATTACCTTCTTCAAAATAGTGAGCACTCACCTGGATATTCCAGATAATAAATAATCAATCTTTCATATATACAAAGACGATCTTTTAAGCTTCAGCAAGTACCTGCATTTTCCCTCTGACTTCCACAGTTTGTTGTTCATCCTTGAACTCAATGTTCCATATTGAGCCCCAACTTCCGTTACTGATAAACATCAAAATACACAATTTTTTGATGTGACAAACGAAGCATTGAAGATTAAGAGAAGGGACAGATATTATATTATATTATAAGGTAGAAAGTCGTAAAGGAAACTATTAAACTAAGCTCACTAACCAAAAATTTTGTGGCCTGTGTCGAGTGGCTGTAATCACCACAACAAGCTCAAAATCTGAACCATAGTCTTCCACATCTTTTCCGCTGGTACAGTAAACCGAGGAGACACCTTTCGGATAAGCCTCTCCAACATACTTCGAGACTTCAACATCTAGGGCACATCTGTAGCAGTGCAATGGAATAAAAAATTCCCACTTTCAAGATGAACCTGTGCCACACTAAGGTGGTAACCATGGGTATGATTTCTATTTTAAAACTCATACCCTTAAGCCCTTAGTACATACATCATCTATTATTGTCATTTCCATTTCAATGCCCTCATTCTCAAACCCTCAATCAAAACACTCCCTAAGGATTTGCAAGTGACATAACTTTCAGCAACTTGACTAACTTTATCTCTATAACCACCTACATCCTTTGAATACAAAACGTTAAGAATGACTAACTATTTACGTAGGCCAAATATTTGAAGCACCGAGTACGACTTATATCAGTAAATATTATCATTTTTGTGTATATAGCATCGTCACATATTTATGATGTGATGAAAAAGGTGTCAGATCTTTACTAGTATAGTTAATCACACAACTGCAAATCAGCTACGAAATTCACATTCGTCAAAGATGGTTAATGGTTTAAGGATATCTAGAGAAAAAGGTTACCGATACTCTTCTATGTAAGGGGATGGAAGCTCATCATCTCCAGCTGGTCTTATTTGTGTACAAACCTGAACCAATTCAGCATGCCATATAAACCCCACGTGAATAAAGAGAGCCCAGATTAACAAGTCGGTAACCAAAGCCAAAAAAAAAAGATTAATTCTATATCCTAAAATGATTGAGCTTAAACTGATATAGTGATACCAAATAAAAAAAGCAGTTTGTGTACAACCTATCGGCTATCATGCTGCTTGAAGGGGCCTTACAACATTAAAGGATTCAGGGCACAATTAAAGTCAATAATTTTATCTTAGCAATATGACTTAACACATTAAAGCTAAGGGTATATTCTGATCAAGGTAACCATTGGTATGTAAATAACTTACCAAACTCCTTGTTGCAAAACGCATTTATAATGATACTTTAAAATCTTCACTTTCACAAACTACCTAGAGGTCCTAGACCTTCATCTTTAGAATTCCTTGGGTATAATTCATATGGCAATTGGCAAATAGTAATGTTGGATCAAATAAGCTTGGGCAATGGGCATACGTTCACTTTTGATTTATAGTACTAGACCACCACATATATATTAAATTCAGGAAGAGTTCCTCCAGAACCTACTTAAAATAAGGGCTTAATACTTTTGTATGCAGATACAGTTACTCGGAATAGTCAAGACGTTTGCTTCATAAATCATAAATGCAGTGACTAGTGTCAAACTGTTGATCTGTTATGCATCTTATTATGATAAATGTAAGAACTAAACTTGCCTTTGACCTTAAGATTCTAAAAAAAACGGTTGAGGCGCACGCCTCAACCATAGTTATCAATAGCGAATAGCAGTAAATAACGACAGGCTACCGATATGCTACATAGCGATAGTGATGAAATAGCGTCCATCTACCGATTCGCTACGCTAAACGCGATAGCGGGCGCTACAATCGCTACTGACAACTATGGCCTCAACGTGATTCGAGAAGAAAACGAGTCGCGCCTCAGGGTGTTATTTTGTAACTGCACCTCATAGGGCTGAGGCGGTAATAAAAATTGCGCCTCAAGGGTTTTTGATGTTTATTTTTTATGTTTTAGACTTTTTGTGTCAATTTTAAGTATTCCATGTTTTTTTAATGTGTGTTTTTTATGTTTTTGATTAATCTGATGATAAAATTAGTTAGTATTTCATTTTTTATAAGATATATAATATTTATGGTTATTTTTAATTCCACCTCATGCTTAAGCCTCGGTTCACCTCGAGGCGTACGCCTCGTGAGGCGAAGGTAAAACGCCTCGAGGCACGTTTCCGTACTTTTAAACCTATAGTTATTGCTTATAATAATATATACTCATCTTTAAACTTCTAAGTTCTATCCTATGTACTTTTCTTACATATCAGAAGTTTAGAACTCCTACACCCATCAAACACATAATAAAATCAATTGACACCAAACAGAGGCATCCTACCAAATCAAAGACATGACACATATATTTCCTCCATATATGAAAAATCATGGTTTAACAAGCTCTAGTATTCTTAAACTGTTCCAGGAACATGCCTTGGAAATAACACTATTTAACTTTGCTCACATTTATGTTTATATAAAAGGCTAAGGAGACCAATCACTAGCTTACTGAACTTACTTGTCTGACATGGTCAACCTTTCCCACTTGTGCAGTCCTTGGATCAAGATACTCATCCTCACTAAGCTCACTGTATGATGATACTAGCACCTGCAGAAACAATACAAGAGAAAAGGAAAGAGACAATTACAAATGTTTGACATCTCTATTCTCTTCTAATGTATAAAAGGCTCTAAATATCTGATACCTACGGCCCATCTACCCGAAAATTACAAAAGGCAAATTTGAACATACCACTATTTTGCCTTTAAAATCTATCAAGTGACCGTAAATCACAATTTACAAGCGGATCAATGCACGAATCTGATATAGCAAATTATGCAACCACAAAGGGAGCACAGTAGGATGAGCTCGGGACGGTATCGGTACGGGATCGGTATGGTATCGGTATTTTACGGTATTTTACCTTAAAATACCGATACCATACCGATCCCGTACCGATACCGATAATTACCGAAACCGAAAACCTCTAATTGTGGGTACCGATACCAAATACCCTCTGTTCGGTATCAGTTCGGTACGGGATCGGGATCAGGACGGGACAGTATTCGGCTCTATGTGCTCATCCCTAGAGCACAGATTTGCTAACGTATACGTTGCATGGATGGAAAAACAAACAAGAAAAGAAACTACACCATGAAATAACTTTGCAGGGTTATGAAACAGTAGAATCTGAAAAACTGCATTGGTAAATAATATTTTATGTAGTATCAATATCATTATTTTCTGTAGCCAAATAATGATATTGATCAAACACTAATGATAAAGCTAACCAAACTGTATTGCTGAATAATATTTTTAAAGCTAACCAACTAAGAGCATTCACATCAGCACCTCTGTATTACTGTCTCTATAATTTAATTTAACTAAAAAAACACATTTTTCACAAAACTTTGTTTACTTCTAAAACACTCCTCACATTTCATTTTTCATTTTCCAATTTTTATCTTCGTCCTCCTCACATACACTTATTTTATTATATTTTCTCGGTTTTATACACTCGCAACTATATAAAAGTGACAAAATGTTAACAACTATTCTAATATTGAAACCAGAAATAATATAAGGACAAACAACCAATAAATCAAATAATAATAACAATAATAACAATCTGCATAATAATATATAATATATTACCATATAATATATATAATATAATATATACAATTATATATATATCCATACCTCACCGGTTCGATTAGGAAAATGAAGACAAACAATGTGCGATTTGTTGTAAAGAGGAAAGGCTTGAGAAGCTGCTTTTTGATAGACATTATCGTCGTTGAGAACAGATCGGAGGTCTGTGGCGACGTATTGGATTTCGCCTGGAGGAGAGTTGAGGAGAAACCATTTGGCAATGTCGAGTTTCTGTTCTTCTGTTAACAGTATTATTTCTTCATCGATTTGTTCTTCTTCCTGTTCTTCTGTGTACGCCATTGTTAATGTTGTTGTTAGGTCTCAATGGTCGTTGGGATTTCAAAAATTTGGGGATGGAGACATACAACATATGGATATGTAAAACACACCCAAATATTCAAATTTCTATCAAGAAGTTTTTGTGTTTTTATTCAAATCTGTTGGTTTTTTATTTCTTTTTTCAAATCTTTTGGTTTCTGTATTATTAAACAATTTTATTAATTATACACGTTTTTATTTCTTTTTTTTTTTACCCAAGGCATTATAGCCTAGTGGTATCTTGGTGGTGAGATAAGACTTAGGGCTATAAGGTCCTGGATTCGAATCTCACAAAGGTGGTTTTCTCATAATTATGAGTTTCCTCCTGAATTGGTGACTTGGTGGTGGAATATGATCGCGTGGCAACACTGGTGGCACGATGATACTCCAGTGTTCCGTGAGTGATTCCAATTTGTTGGTCGTTCAAAAAAAAAAATATGATTCAGTTTTGTATCAAGAAAGTGTTGTGCTTTTCTTCAAAGCTTTTGGTTTTCTATTATTCTTTTTAGTTTAATAAATTTACATGTTCTGTCTTTGATACTAATTTTTTTATTTATGGTTATTTTTAGGTTCATAAGCTTCAAGTTTCTATCAGAAAAGTGTTGTGTTTTTTTAAAATCTTTTGGAGTTTTAATAAATTTACATTTTATGTGTTTGATCCTAATATTTTGTTTATTTTTATTTTCAAGTACGTAAGATTCAAATTTCTATTTTGAATAAATCATGAAAGAGTTTTTTGAATATTTTTTTTCAACTATTTTGAATAAATCATGAAAGAGTTTTTTGAATATTTTTTTTCAACATATGTTATAGTATTGTTTGATGTTCTGTCCTATTTTCATCTGTTGTATTATCTGTTATCAATAGATAAGGTAGCAAGAAAGTTGTATGATAGCAGTGGTTTCAAAGTATTTTGTAGCATATGTTTGTTACATTTAATTAGCATTCAAATATTATTTTAAGATAACAGAAGTTTAAAATTTAGGAGAGTGTTGTAATGAGTTATATTGTAACATCTGTTGTGAAGAGTTGGAATACAGAATCTATAATATATGTTCTTGCAAACTTGGTTTCTTTTTCACCTGTTGTAACATCTGTTACCGAACAGATGTTGTAGAATATAAATTTAGCAGAATATATAGCAACAGACCATGTTGAAAACAGTCTGTTATAAATTTCAAACTGTTTGATAAGAAAAGACCCTTGAATATATTAGCAGTTGTAAAAACAATGCAGGCCTTTTGACATTTGTTTTTGAAACAGACTTTGGTGTTTTATAGATCTTTTTACAGGGTAGTGCATAACACATTTTGTAATTAAGGAGTTTCTACAATATTATATTTTAATGTAAGATCATATTGAATTCAGTAGATGTATGTTTTTTCACATTTCATACTTGTATTTTTAGAAAAATATAGATCAACAAACAAATTGTCACAATAAAAAAGATTATTGATTTTACTTATGTCTTAAATAAAAAACGCATACTATTTGAAAGCCGGACACCTGACACCAGATCTAGAGAAATCAAAATCTTTACTGAATCATAAATCCAAAACAAGTTCCAAAAGCCATTGAAAACGCAAATCAAAACATAGTTATTTGTCTTAGTCTAGGTAGCTATAAGAGTTTTAACCACACATC
Organism: Ambrosia artemisiifolia; assembly: GCA_032199755.1. Lineage (NCBI taxonomy): Eukaryota > Viridiplantae > Streptophyta > Magnoliopsida > Asterales > Asteraceae > Ambrosia > Ambrosia artemisiifolia. The sequence goes on from CM063524.1 coordinate 35,449,733, forward strand.
ATCTTGAAAATAGAAACAAAGACAAATAAAAATTCAGCAATCATTGTCTAGAATAAAGATAATAAAGGAACGAAAGAACCGAGTGATTGACATTTGAATACTCGCTCCCAAAACTTAGAATCTTCAATTCTTGGCTTGCCTCTCTCTCCAATCTTGTGACACCTTTGTTCCTTCGATAATGTTTCTGCTTGCGTCCCCCGGTGCTCTTCATTCTTTTCCTTTAACCTACTTCCGTAGGTTTTTTTTCTTTTTCTTCATGGCCTTTGGGCCACAATTTATTATAATAATAATATATTATTATTGTTATATGGTATTATTACTCCGTGCTCTTGACTCAGGTGTTCTAGACTTGACCAAAAATGCTTGTTTACGCTTCAACGTCTATAAACACCTATAAAATAATAATTAAACAAACAAATACTAAGAATGACACAAAACTAATAAGAATCTATAAAAACCTATAAAAAGCCAACGACACAAATAATAACTAAAAATGACTCAAGACTCACAAAAAGCTAATAAAATACATAAAAATATAGCTAGGAAAATAGATATGTTTTAGGACATATATATATATATATGTATAGATGTATATATATTTTACTTACCTTTCACATATTATTTAACCTTTTAGTCTCAAACATCGTTTAAACTATATATCTTTGTGTAGGGATTATGTCTATTTACTCACGAAGATATTTGCGTAAACCAACATTGTTAGATATCCAACGCATATAAGAAGTTCATGGTGAAAAACATGGGTTTCCCGGAATGCTTGGTAGTCTCGATTGTACACATGTTTGTTGCTATGTGTTATGTGGCTTGGCGAGGTCAGTTTCATCGAGGTGAGCACTCTGGGCCGAGTATTATACTTGAATCGGTGGTCTAGTATGATCTTTGGTTTTGGCATGCGTTTTTTGGAGTTGTTGGGTCAAATAACTACCTAAATGTTATCAACCAATCACCTATATTCGATGACCTCATCGATGGGGTTTAGCGGGCGCAATCATTTTATGCTAATAACGTAAATTTCAAGTACGGCTACTAGTTGGTCGATAGTATTTACAACGAATGGGCGATACTTGTTCAAGCTTACTCGTCTCAACTTGAAGACAAATGCAAGTACATTACAAAGAAACAAGTGTCTGCACTAAAAGATATTAAAGAGCGTTCGGCGTTCTTAAGAAAAATTTCAGTTGATTGCCAACCCAATAAGGTTTTGGACATGAGATAAGATAATGGACGTCGTCTACACTTGTATTATTTACATAACATTATACTAGAGGATCAAGACATGGCCATTTGTCAAAATTACCTAGATAATGTCCCACGTGATTAGTCGACAATCACTAATATTCCAAAACTCGACAACATAAACAATATCAAGAACCATAAGATACATGAAAACCTTCGCCATGAATTGGTCGAGCATTTATGGGCTAAACGTCTCGATGATCTTGTACTAGATTAGTTTTAGTTTTTTATAATTTGTATTATTGTTAACATTAATCTAACATTTTTTTATTAATTTTATTTTCTATTAATGATATAAATTATACAAATTTAGAAAGTTAAAAAAAAATTGAAAGTGACTGCTCATTTTAAGCAACAACAGAGTGAGTTATAACTTTATCCGTAAGGTAAACACCTACTTCACATAATATTAGATCATCAAGTTTTGTCTCAGTCCTTTACGGGTAGCTCAGTTGGTGAATAGAAGACCAGAGATGTCTATTGGAGGTCTCAGGTTCGATTCCCAAGATGGACATAATGAGAAATGATGGATGACTCATTGCCTATGGTCATGAGTTTGAGTCCTGATCTCGCGAGGTTTTACCGGTTCACTATTGTCGTGCCTTCGGGCGGGTATGTGGGTCGGGTTTTCCCTGGAAGCGGGCTGTCGGACGGGCTAGGGGCTTCGTGCGTCCGGGGTGGGCCGGGCTGTGCCCCTATCTTTGTCACTGGAGGGCCGCGTACGAAATATCCGACGTTGTTTAGTTGGCAGTAGGAAAAAAATCAAGTTTTGTCTCAAGCCAATAAGTAACATTCAGATTTTAGAAGTACTAAAAAGCAATACCAAAAATTAAACATCATCAAAGAAGCTGGGATCTTGTGCCAGGCTAGTGTCCATTTTCTTTCTCTTGAGATCTATATTTTTAAAATATTCCATCTTTTTACGAAAGGTTTAATTTATTTATTTATGGGGTGTACTTATGTATTATTTACGTTTCAATGCAGCAAAAGTTGACCAGATTCACAATGTAATTTGTGGAATAACGATTTTTATTTTAAAACAAAAGACATTTTAAAACCTCAAATATATCACGATTTTTATTTTAAAATCTTTTTAAAACAACAATTCTAAATTTGTATTATTTTGTACTTCAACTTTTGGGTATATTTACTTTTAATAATGATAATGATTGAAGGCAGTGATTGAATGCCTGAAGGGTTCTCATGCTCATGATTCTTTGACCGTTATCCCGATTGAGGGTTTGGGTCAATGCATGTTCGCAGTGGAATACAGGGCTATACTCAAGTACTGGTTGATGATCCCTATGTATCCGGAAGATGAAACATGCCCCATCTGTCGTAAAGCTTGCATGGATAAATATGGGGAGCACGCAATTCATTGCAAAGAGCTCCCTAGGTTCAAATACCGGCATGACTGAGTGAGGGACGTTTTGGGGAAAATCCTGAGATGAGCTGGGATTTCTGCCAAAAAGGAGGCCTTGTTAATTTTTTCACAGACCTTGGGAAAGAGAGATCCACCCTGCGACCAACGGATCTGCTTGTCTTTGGTTGGGAGAGGGGGAAACATGCTTGCGTGGACCTCACATGGGTATCTCATTTGGTTGGGTTAAGGGAAACAGGGTTTGTAGCTGGGCAAACATTGAGAAAGGCGGAATCGAAGAAGGTAGATTAGCATGCTAAAGCCTGTGCAGAGAACCAACATGTTTTTATCCCCTTGGTCTTTGATACATTTGGTTCCCTAGCGCCAGAAACTATTCGTTTCTTGATCAGGGTCTAACGGGTTGTCCACGGCAATAGTTCATCTCCAGGGGGCAAGGATTTGTCTTTAGTAGACTAGTGTTCAAAATTCAGAAATGGGTGGCGGCGCAGCTTGTTGCCCGTCTACCTTCTATTGTGATGTAACGTTCGTATTTCGTTTTAAAAATATGTAAAATATATTTATTTAAAAAAAAGTATTGTATGATTGAAGTTCAAATAAAATAAACAAACATAATTGTCAATTTATTTAGATTGAAACGTACGTTAAAGTTAGTTAAGCAAACCATCACATATCTTAAACCACACTGCTCTACTTGTATATTCCATTTAACATATAACTTCACAAAATCCCAAACACATGCAAGTCGAGACTTTTGAGCAGTGATGAAAGGTCATACAGCTTGTTCCATTATTTTTGTGTTGGCCTTCATCACCCTCCTCCACACCACTACCGCAGCTACTGCTGCAGCTAGCCGCCAACATCGATACCAACGCCTCAATGACAAGATCCGTAACTTGCCCGGGCAACCCAAAAACGTGACCTTTAATCAGTATTCGGGATATGTTACCGTTGATAAGAAGCTAGGGCGAGCCCTATTCTACTGGTTGATCGAGGCCAGTACTGGCCCTGCGTCGTCAAAACCTCTTGTGCTTTGGCTCAACGGAGGGCCAGGGTGCTCCTCGATAGCCTATGGTGCATTTGAGGAGGTGGGACCCTTTCGAGTGAATCCTGATGGGAAAACTCTTTCCTTAAATCCATATGCCTGGAACAAAGGCAATTTCTCTAACCAAATATATATTACACATGCATTTGACCACATGATCTTATTTTGTACTCTAAACTTATAATTGTGGTTTTAATTGCAGAGGCAAACATGTTGTTCATTGATTCTCCTGCTGGGGTTGGTTTTTCGTATACAAATACTTCTTTCGATCAAATCACTGGAGATCAAAGAACAGGTTTTCCCTTAAATTATAAATTATCTTCAACACATATATTCACTTATAAATTAGATGGTCATTTTGTGATGTATCTATGATTAAATCCGTATAAATTGTGACATTTGCAGCCAAAGATGCCTATGTATTTCTAGAAAAATGGCTTCTGAGATTTCCTCAATATAAACATAGGCCATTTTACATTGCTGGGGAAAGTTATGCAGGTATGCATCACTAAATTTTACATCTCTTTTGTGGCTGGCTAAAATAAATTCAATGAATATTTTGGTGATCTTCCCATATATTATTTCATTTTTCTAATATGACTTTCATATGAAGTCACTAACTTTTAATAAGGTATCAAAATTGATCAGTCGTTACATATAGTGTTTCATTTGATTTCTAACTATTAAATTCCAGGTCATTACGTTCCTCAACTATCTCAAATCATAGTCAGATTAAACAAAGATGTCAAGAATCCCGAAATAAACTTCAAAGGTTTCTTGGTACGCAATGAGTTACATTTATTAGTTGTGAATCACGGCGCCATCCATACTAATTATTAACTTATAGATTAATTTTTTTTTTAATTTATTAGAATTTTAACTTCCAACAAACATTGTTAATACCAGTTGGGGAACCCCTTACTTGACGATTACTATGATAACATTGGGACATTCGAATTCTGGTGGAACCATGGTTTAATATCTGATAACACGTATCAGATATTAAACGAGTCCTGCCCATACGACTCTTTCTTGTTTCCAAGTGGAGATTGTTACAAATATTTGCTACGAGCTTATTCAGAATTTGGTGACATTAACTTTTATGGCATTTACGATCCCCCTTGTCATGAATTGGGCACCACTCTACCTTTGGTAACATTTTCTTGCAATACAAGTTAGCAATTTTGTTTCTAACCTTTACTTTTTTAAGTTTTGTTGGTTTGGATTTCAGCCATGGATGTTTAGAGGGAAAAATAATTGCATTATAAAGTATACAAAAATGTACATGAATAGGCCAGATGTACAAAAGGCTCTTCATGCTAATGTTACACGATTGCCTTATTCTTGGATCACATGCAGGTACGTGAAAAACAAATAAGTGAATATATTATGCAAGACACAAAATATTGAACATACAATAAATTATATCATACGTTGTTTCAGTTTTACATATTTTATAATAAAAAAAATGATAGAGAGGCAACATTGATTCATCTACATATAGATCATGTAATTTCCAACAAATGAACTAATTTCGTTAATAGGTAACAATCTAAAACAATTTTTTTTTTGCTTGTGAAAATAATTTTTTTTTTGAAAATATGAACTATTGATTATTAAAGGATTTAATTAAATTTTCTCATGTTGTTCAAGCAATAAGTTAATGTTCAATAAAGAATCCCAGCAGAATCATATATATTTAAGACAAAAATACTTTTAATAAACGTGTTTCATTTCAATGTTAGCGATATCGTTAGGGGAAGTTGGACAGATTCGCCCAGGACGATGCTTCCAATTTTCAAGGAACTCATCAACGCTGGCATTCGCATATGGGTATTTAGGTAATTAATCATCGTTTTCGTGTTTTAGGGAGGTAGATGAATTAAGAAACAAATATAACATAAACTTTTGGTTTATTTGCATACAAATAATAATTTTTTGTCTAATTCTTATGTGGTTTTGAAACAATGGAATAAAACAGTGGTGACACTGATGCTGTACTGCCATTAACGGGTACCCGTTACTCTATCAAAGCTTTGAAACTGAAAACCATAGATGACTGGCATGCTTGGTATGACAAGGAAAAGGTATAATATTTTCCTCTTTTTTTGCTTAATTACTTTTCAAATTATAGAGCATGTTATATAAATGAATTAAACATAAAATTTTCGTTCTCTTTTGTTATAACTTACATGTCCACCACGAAATCAAGATAATAATTTCAAATACACAATACATAGAAAGGTAAAAATAACAAAGTAAACTTTAGAGTAAAATGTTATTTTTGTCCATCAAGTTTGACCAGTTTTATATATTTCGTACAAAAGGTTTTCTTTTCGCATCTAGTTCCTCATGCTTTTCAAATCTTATCACTTTCATCTAACTCGTTAACCAAATTAACTTTGTAATACAACTAAAATACCCATGTTTATTTGATTTTTATTATAAAAGAAAACATGTAACATCTATAGCTATATATATATATATATATATATATATATATATATATATTAATAAAAGAAGGCAATAAAGCTGACATGAAGCTCAATATAAGACCATTTGTAGTGGGTGGTAAAATTTGGAGCCCCTCACTTTGGCATTTTTTTGACAAGTGGCGTGTGGGTCCCATCAGGAGTTTGAAAGGGCTTGAATTTAATAAGGGGTGTAGTGGTGTGGTGTGAGTGTCTGTATAAAGATATTAAATTAGAATTAAAAAAAATGAGTGGTGGTTAAGGAGATAGAAGGACAAGTGGCTTAACATGTGATTGGAGCCCCAAAAAATTTCACGCTGCTAAATATTTGGCGCTTGCCCAATTCACGGCCAATTCACCTAGAGGGGGCGGTGTTTGGGCTTGAATGGGGCGTGAATTTGCCCCTTACGCGCCCATTTAGTATGCCACTACGGGTAGTCTAAGGTCATTCTCTCATTTGGGTGTGTCACGTGACATCCTCTCCTCTTTATTTCCTATGAAAAAAATCTCTCTCATGTTTACCCCATAATGTTAAACATTAGTAACTTTTATATACGAGGTTTTTTTTTTAAAAAAAAATTACGCTAAATTAACGAGCGTTTTATTATCTTTTCTACAAGTACCATAGTGCTATACAAAAAACAAAAAAAAATGACCTTTTTGTGGATTTTTGTTGATGGAGGAAAAAAACACAATGTGTTAAGGTAATTCATTAACAATATCTAAGCAAGTTACTAATCATGTTCAAACAGTAAACATGAATTCTATTTTCACTCAGCACAGATTAGGTTAAAACAACTCATTTTCAATAAAAAAAGCTACACCTTCGAGACCACCAGCTTAATCTCGCCCTGCAATGGCTGTTTCTGGCTTTGCTCCTCATCCAAACGTACTTCTTTTTAATATACATTTTTAGTCTTATTCACATGATTAAAATTGTTGGTTTCTCATATTGTAGTACATTAATTTATAAGTTACATCATAACACATATTTTAACACATCAACCCGGAAAACAACAGGGATATAATATACTGATGTAATAAAACCCGGCCCACCACCCAACTAATTTCACTCTCAGAGAGCCTGGGGCAATCTCAACTTCACCCAATCGGCTTGAGTAGCCATGGGCCTACAATGCCCCGCCCTATTAGGCTAGCACATGAGGCTTCAATTTAAGGCTTTCCCTGGTACATTCGGCTTGGGTCCGTGGGGATTTTAAAATTAATTTTTTGGGTGAGGACTATTTAATGGGGTGTGTGTGATTGGTGAGTATGGTAAATGGTGGGGTCTTTGGTTTACGCTAGTTTGGGCTTGGAGTTTCTAGTATTTAGGCTACTTTAGGCTAGTTTAGGGTGAAAATGACGTGACATTGTGTGATTGGTGGAGATAGGGCTACACGGGGCTTGTGCCCCGCCCTCCCTCACCATCTATTTACGTTACGAATTCCATCTGTTGTCAATTTTGTGGATGGTTCAGCTAGGTGCGCGTGATAGGGTTTATAATGTAACTGGTGGGCGTGAGCATATAAGAGTAGAAAATAAAATAAAAAAAATTAGGAAAAAGACTTATTTTCCCCTAATTTAACAACAGTAGGTCGATGCATTTAACGAGTTGGACGAAGATGACAAGATTTTGAAAGGTCATTTCGAGTGAGAGTCACATAAGTGATCAAACCTCATGAACAAAAATAAGAGTTTCTTCACTTTAACGTTATCGATTTTATGCCTTTGACATTAACACACCGCATTGAGCGTACGTGGTTCAACAATTTTACGCCTTCTTTTCATTCGATATTATTTTTTCCTTTTTTATTTATTTTGTTGTACAATCTTTCTTGGCGTTAGTGATCGCTGACGGTGGTATGGCATTAGTGCTACTTTGCATTGTGTTTACGCAGGGTGCTCCCTCTTTCCTAATACTAGTTATATACTATATTACTTTTACGACACTTTAATAGTGTCCGCGATCTAATTTACGCCGGACCAGTAGATTTTTAACATGCAATACACATATATTTATTTATTATTGCTATTGAACACATATATATTATATTGTTTCTTAATATTGCTAACCTACACATACTACATACATATATACATATATATATATATATATATTATATTGGAATAAGCATACGATGCCGGATATCGGCATCGTGCCGCACCATCATTTTTGTTACCGTATTACACGGTGTTGCATATGTTATTTTCGGTATCGTTATCGGTACTCATTTTTGCCGTTTTTAGGACTGATACTTTCGGTTCCAGTATAGTGTTATTTTTCTTTATTGAGGAGAACTGTACCAATGTTCTTTTAACATTTGGTAATTGTACGGGTTGTACCGTATCCATTTTTATAGTTTTCTCAACCTCGTGATTATATATATATATATATATATATATATATATATGTGGAGAGAGAGAGAGAGAGAGAGATGAGATGGGAATTTTGGTACCAATATTGTACCGCATCAATCATTTTTCGTTAACGGTCGGATCATTATCTGTATCTTTACTGCAACCCATTTTTGCCGTTTCTTTGGGACTAGTACTTTTGGTATTTGTGTAGTGATATTTTCCTTCGTTGCGGAGAATCAAATCAACGTCATCTTAGCATTGGCACTTGTACCGTATTCGTATTTATAGTTTTTCTTACGTAGGGGTAAAACTCATTGAAACCGGACTTATACGTACAAAGTTCTAACTATATCAACAATGCATGAATGTAAACTGCATCCCGCAGCAACACGCGAGTAATTAAGACTCTATTTATTATGTAATAACAAGTAATATCTCTTATTTTTATATAATCCAAATACACAGTTCTTTTTCGTGTCGACATAAATTTAGTTAAATTAAAATTGTATAGAAAAGTGGTTTTTTTATATAAAGTAGTGTGTTTCAAAGCACGCGTTGCGCGCCTTACAATGTTGTCGTATCCAAAACACTAAGAAGCTATTATCAACAAAGTAACTACTAATTTTCATACCATAATTTAAAAACAACTGTCCTTCCCTTGTTTCGAACCTGAGATCTCAAACCATACAAATGCAACACAAAGCACTCCCCCACCAAGTCGTGTTGTGACTTATTATGAAATCATATATATTTATTAATAAATAAATAAGTGTTTATAAAAAATAAAAAAAAAACGAAAACCCCATGTTTCGAACTGGTTTCGAACCTGAAACCTCAAACCATACAAATGCACCACAAACCACTCCACCACCAAGCCATTTTTTAACTTATTATTGAATCATATCTATTTATTAATAAATAAATAAGTGTTGGTAAAAAAACCCATGTTTTAAACCGGTTTCGAACCTAAGATCTCACACTACACAAATGCATCACAAACAACTCCACCACCAAGCCATTTTCTGACTTATTATGGAATCATATCTATTTATTAATAAATAAATAAGTGTTGGTAAAAAAATTCCATGTTCCGAACCTAAGACCTCACACCACACAAATGCACCACAAACCACTCCACCACCAAGACATTTTGTGATTTATTGTAGAATCATATCTATTTATTAATAAATAAATAAGTTTTGGGAAGAAAAAAAGAAAAAGAAAGAAGAAAAGGACAAAATGCAATTAATGTTTAGTGTTCAATTTGTTTGGTGTTTAATATATTTATAACTAGCCGATTACCCCGGGAAGGTCCCGAGGTTGAAAAATTTAATATGATTTAATAAAAAATGAAAAAAAAAAAAGAAAACTCAAATCACGAAAAGAGTAAATAACTTAAACATAATCAATCTTAGTTAAAAAACATTTATTTAAAAAGTTAAAAAAATAAAAAGCATAAACCATATTAAACATAATAAAGTATTAAAAGGATAACCTTCAACATATAATCATCTTCACGTAAATTAAAATATGTTACAATTTGATTAATAAATAACCTGAACACTTTGTGTTTTTTTCTGTATGAATATAAAAGATATTTATGTTTAAAAATTATGGGAGGAAGATAAGAGAGAAAAATTTTAATTTGTTTTTAAATTCTTTTTTCCTAAAATAACTCAATTTAATTTTAGTAATTGAGAATTAAGAGATAGAGAGATAAATTTAGAAAAATACTCAAAAACACCAAAAACACTCAATTATTAAGCCACGTGGCACTCTCAATGGGCATATATGCTTTCTTTTATATATATATATAGATAAGATATGCTGTCATGCATGGGGTTTTTTAGGAAACAGCTTCACTTTTTTATAAAGATATATATAAAAAATATTATAACGATACTCTGGTTATTTGTAGGTAACATACTAGTTCAATATCGTGTACAAAACTAAATAAAATAACATATAAATTACAAATTCATATACCAAATTTGATTCAAGCTACATCTTGTATGAATACTCCAACTCGCGTTCATGTGGTATCCATGACTCCAACAAGCTTTCGTGTACAAAACTAAATAAATTAACTTTTTGTTTTAAGGGTGACTTTCTTCATCTTTTTATGGGGTTAAGTAGTTCACACCCGTCTCTTGGCATGCCCGCCACTCAACCGAATGCGACATATCCTATGAGTACTCCAATAAGCATTCATATAGTATTCATGACTCTAGCCTTAATCATCTTGAATCTTCAATCATGCTACATGACTACAACAATAAACACGCTAAAATGTTGACATTTTTTTTGTTGATGCACGTGTTCGACACGCTTCTTTTAAAACAAATTTTGCGTCTCCTTTTAAATGGTCTGTCTTTCAGGGTACAACAATCGGAACAGTATGTGTATTGTCGGGGACGGCCCACGCGCCTGAGGTTACACCAGGTTAAGGAGTTTTCGATTTATGTAGAAAATAAAAATATGAAGTTGGTAATGGTGGAAGAATCAGAGATAACTTCTCTTTAAATCCTAGATTTTTTTTACAAAATAATTTCTCTAATATTCTTTTTTTCTTCTTCAATATTTTCACCCGCTAAAAAAAACTCATGAAGTTCCTTTTATACTAAAAATAAAACTCCATATTAAATTCATTTATTTAAAGATAATTATAACAATTTTATGAGTCAAATTAAAGATTAAACTGATTCATGGCATGTTAATGTCATAATAAATAAAATTATTATACATAATTAAAACCTTCATCATGATTCTTGAATAGTGATTATGAGTCAATCAAAACAACCAATTGATGACAAGGATATAAATTTATACCAAAGTCATTAAGGTTCAGAATATTCAATTCAATCACTCAACTTCGAGCTTCAAATATTTCATCCATCTTAGCTCTGAATTTAAACATGGTTTAATTCATTTGTGAAACTCTCACAATATAGTTCATAAACTTATAAATAATTATCTATATAACTCATACATAAATACAATTATTTATTATTTATTGTCCAATGTTAGTGAAATCATTTTCACTAATATTTTCCAAGAATCCTGCACATGAATGAAGATGGATCAAAACATAAAAAATTCCAATGTAACCTTGACAGTTGCGTCTTGTATAGGATAGGTATGTGTAACCATTTGAACCTCCCTTTTTGAAGAATATGTAGCTTACTAGCTGTTAGTAGAACTTGATATCTTTAACTCGTAGCTACTTGTATAAACGATAATACACATTCACACAAGACTCCCCCTGGCCGGGTCATCCCTTCACTATCATGTCCAATAATGGTCATGGAATAATCTCCTGCTACTATAAGAGCTCTAGGAATTATGCCCCACAATTCCATATGAAGTGGCTATACTTCATTCCAACCTAGGTGATTTTCCTTTAACTCCTTAAAAACATTATAATTTACTATGATTTAAACAAATCATATAACCATATGTTATGCTTTAGCCTCAACACAATGTCACTAAATATTGTAAGAATAAACTAGGACGTATTTAAACACCAATTTATAGTAAGAGGGGATATAAATAAAATTGTATATACTAGCTTATATATAAACATTTATAATAGTTATGCCCCCACATTGACTACCCTTCAGTTCATGATTAATTTGGCTTATTGAACCTAGATCATGGGATCTCCAATCAACTAGGTTGGGTTTCCATCACGTACTTTTTTCCATGGGCGTTAGTCTCATTCACAACTTGATCTCTCAACATCCATTTGGCTGTTTGGATCCAAAATTATATTTTTACTATGCCAAGTCAACAGCGATAATTTGCACTTGACATAAGTTGTTCTAATGTGTTCTTGACCCACTAGTCAATTTTTCCTTTTTGTCAAGTCATAAGACTTATAGCATGTGATCTTAACTTATATCTAGTTATAATACTATTGTATTTAGAATGACATGAAACTCAATTCTTAGCTAAACACGTTTCCATGCCTTTAGTATGGTATTTCAAAGTCTATCAAGACTTCGAATATAACCAATTGGCATTTGAGTATAATGTAAGACCCCTCCCAAGTTATAATATTAACTCGCCAATAGTTCATGTAATTTTCTTTATAAATTTTCCTATTGAAATAACATGCTATTTTAAGTTAGCATTCAACCAAGGTGATTAAAACAGTCTAGTTGAAGGTGCTAACATAGTTGTAACGTTTACACTTGTTAATCGTAAACAAAAATTCCATCAAAGTTCTCAAAGGTGGGGAAGCACACCTATTAATCAATGTGAGTGTTCGGTCTTTGAACAAAGCTTGATTCTCATTTGATATCCTCTTCATAACCCCCTATCTAACTTAAAAATGCATAAAATATAATTAGTCATCAATTTACATAAAGTATCATTAGTCATCAATTTATAGGTTTAAAATGAGAAAGAAAACAATTTTCCGGACCTGATGTTCTGATGCATACTGCATGGAAATTGAGTAGATCCCTCGCAGTACACGAGGGACTTGTAAAACATCAAAAAGTCCCACACGAACCATGGGGACTCCTCCACGGGGTGCGAGTACCCTATTTTATATAGAAAGTTTCCAAATCTAGACATTTTTTGTGCTTAGCTAAATTTTCTAGGATTCTTCACCAATTTTTTTTCTAACTTGAACCCTCATAAGATAGTAACATCCCAAGATGTTTCTTTTCTAACATTAGCTACAACTCCAAGTTACCAACCCGGTTTTGTAAACAAAACTAAATTATTTACTTCACTTGGGTTCTAGATCAAAATTGACCTGTTAGGAGCTATAACCCAAATCAGCCCGTTAAGGGCTACAAACCATTTAAAACCATTTTTCTACTACTGAATTCGGCTGAGCTCTCTATCTATCTAACCCATTGTGAGTCATAAATTATTTCACCAAACTTTTCTTATGGTTTTTCGGTTGAGCCATTGACTCAAACCGAGCCGTTATTGGAAAATTAGCTCTCTAGATCATCTTTCCCATTATCCTTTCAACCCTTATTCTTCCTTTTTATAACCAAAACTAAGGTTGGTAACGTTTGGCCAACAACTCTGTTTCTTTGATCAAGCTGGTCACTTATACTTTGATTTTTATACCCTTTTGTTAGTCATGGTCTTAGGATCCACAATTAACCAATTACCCATTCTCTACCCCAAGCATGACCTCACGGCCACGAGTGGTAGTTTTCTTTTATTAATTTCTAATTTCTAATACCCATTCCTAATATCTTGCTCATTTAACTATTTTAGAAACACCTTCGCTTCTATGACCCCATGGGTCATTTATGCTTCGGTTTATATGCCATTTTAAAAGACAAAACTACAAAAAACAACCTTTATGTTTAAAATGCACGGAGATCAACCTTTCACTATCGGTTTTTATGGAGGCTTCAACCTTTAACACTGACCCCGTTATTTTTGTAGTTAAGCCACGTCACACACAACTCATGTGACGGCATATTAGTATTTTCACCCATTTTTAAAATTTAAAAACTAAAATAGAAAAGAAAAAAATAAAATATATTATAAGTCACCCTACCACACCCTACCCTACCCCACCCCATCCCACCTCACCCTACCCCTTACCCTTATCATTTTCTTCCCCCTTCTCTGCGTATCATCAACCCGTCACCTCCACCATATCCTCCACCACCCCACCAATCCAGATTCTACAATCTTTAGTTAGGGTTAGGGTACGGAAAAAGAACCGAGTCACTTCGGTAACAGGATTCGCTAACTAGATGTGAAACTCGACGAGTTTACATTGTTGACCACGACGGCGTAAATGGCCGGACATGGACTGCGGTAGTTGAGAATGGGCCGGATAATAACCATGCTAAACTAGGGGACAAAGGCTTAATGGGGGTGAAACCCATTATTATTCACATTAAACCATAATCCGATCCATATTTGTTTCAGACACAAAGTCAACTACAACCACACCCACAATTTGATCTAGACCTGTTTTAGAACTTGTTGGGTGCTTTTAAGAACTGGGATATGGAAGTTGGTTGTGCTAATTTTAAGCAAAAACATATGAAAAGAGAGGAAAGTTGTCATCTTTGCAAGTGGGTAGTGGTGGACGAGTCATGTGGATGTTCGTTAAAGGGTCGAAATGGTTTGCTGATAAGTGGCGGTTATGCGGAGGGTATTGTTCACGGTGATTGTGGCAATGATGGTTTTATACATGCGTTGATTTATACATGGTTTTATGGTAAAAAAAACAAATATATTCTCACATGCTATGCATGTGAGGGGAGTTAACAAATAAAACAGAGTTATAATAGTGAAAGGTTGATCTCCGAGCATTTTAAACATAAAAGGTGAAACCTGCAATTTTGAAGAAACTTAAAGGTTGTTTTCTGTAATTTTGTATTTTTAATATGGTTTATAGATAATCAATTATTCTTGAAATCTAAGTTTCAAGTTCATCATTTAGCATCAACAATATATATTTATTTAGTCAAAGCGGATGGAATGACCTACCTTAGAGATGACCCTTTTGGTGCGCGTCCTTTGACATCTCGAAGCTAGCATAACTTGCCTATAATGTTAATCCAAGCGACCATTAGAACATGTAGTTGTTCATGGTGCTTTAGGTCACGGGTTTCTATCTACGTTCATACATCTTTCGCTGAAGTTTCAAGAGCTAAAGCAATCGATTTTCATGTGGCCATTCTATGGAACACTTAGTGTCCATTAATTAAGTTTGCCTATCTCATCACCATTTTTATTTACAATACATACATAGTCTCCTTTAATACACAAGTTAGGAACTAGGTACCCAACTTACAGCCCAAATCATCAATATTTTCACAAAACTTATAATTAGATTGTAATGTAAGCATGAATTACAAGGATTTCATCCTACATTCACCCCTGATCCAAAATTCATCCACATTATCCAAGTATGTTACAACTTAAGATATCATGAATTTAGCATCACATACCAACCCATTTTGCACAATTTTACTCTAGATATCGTAGCAAAATCACAAGTTCTAGAGAAACTTTACTGGGATTATCCCCAAAAATCTCGAGCCTCTGCCCTAGCCCTACCATAGAGACTAATCAAAAACTTACTTGATGGATTTGAGAGATCTAAAGGCTTCCTTTCTTGATTTTAACTCCCAATTTAAAGAAATTTGCCTTCAACACCTTGGAACTGATACTCAATTAAGCACAAAGTTACTTGATGGATTTGAGAGATCTTAAGGCTTCCCTACTAATAAATCATTCAGATTTAAAAGCTCACGCAGAGCACAAAGTTACACACTTAAGGATATTCAAATGAAAGTGTTACCTAAGAGAATGGGAGGGTATTTATACCTACCCTCAATCGCCGCCCACAATCTCCATGTCTTGGGGAGACTCAAGGGTTGTTTGGTAAGCCTCTTCATGAGGCTTTGAACCATTCAATGCTAAATGATTTAGCATTCAGCGCATTTGTTTCAGCTTCTGAATGGAATGGTTAAGGCTGAACCATTAAGATTTGGGATGTTGCTGAACCATTAAGCACTGAACTAGGGTGAACCTTAATGAGACTCTCCTACCAATGTGGGACAAGAAAATTAACCATTAAGAGGTCCAACTTAATGATTCAAGACTTAACCATTCGGACCTCTTAACCATTCAGACCTCTTAATGATTCAACACTTAATCAACCAAACAGCCCTTTAGTCTCCAAGGCATTTAATCGCAATTTAGCCCTCAGGCTTTACAATAAACATAAATAAACATCTTCTAACCTAGCCAATGACCTATACTAACCAATCACTAGCTGGGGACATACAGAAAAGGCACTAACGATCTTTCCCTTGGACCTAGCTAGTGATTTATAGACTCAATCTTATAATCTACATGAGGACATACACCAGGTATACTATCAAGCTCCCTTTGGACATAGTTAGTGATATATAGTCTTGTAATCTTCAAATCTGACATTGTTCAACTTGGCATACATCACCGTGTACTTATACGCTCACCCTGAAAATTTGAATGCCTTTTGTTTAAAGCTTGTGTCATGGCCTCATTCATTTCACTTTCACATCTTGATTCACATCTTCTCCAGATTTGGTTGCTGGAGCTTTACAATGATCTAGTTACTCTTAAGATGGAATATTGGGTTCTTCTTGTTTAGGATAATCTTGATGTTCTGGTTCAGGTCTTGTTCAGCTGCATGCTATGTCGATACATGCTTGTTGTCTTTTATCCTACAGAAAAATAAATAAAAATTGCATGAACTACAACTTGCATTAGAAACAACAAAAAAATGGACTGTATCAAAATTCTCGATTTTGAAACTCATGAAGTCAGTGGATCTTAGATCACTCATTTAACTTCCTAGAATTGTCCATTCTTACCCTTGATCTTCTGATGATTTGGAGAAATGAATCATTCGCCTATTAACTTTGGGTGAATGACTCAATCCCACGCCCTCAACTTTTAATTATTTCATTTTCAACCTGAACTTTTTTAATATAGTCAATTTTAACTTGATAAGTGATGTTTTTTTACTCTTGAATTTTATAAAATGTCAACTTTTCGTGTTGCGGCTTCGGATCTAACATGTTTGCTAGAAATTGTTTTGTACAATGATATTTTCTAACACGCTCGTTAGAAAATCCAAGCATCTTGTTTATTTTTACGAAATCATCTCTCATTAGAGAAAATAAATATATAAGTTTAAAAACTAAACCTACGATGTTGTACATAATGAATTCTAATACACTCATTTAGAGAATGTTTTATTACTCGTTATTCTTTCAACCCCATTGATTCTAACTCGTTACTTACAAACATATGTTTCAAAACTTGTTATTTTCATATTTATTTTCGTATACGCTTATTAGAAAAATGTAACCATTTCAAAACTTTTGAAATAATTTTTCTAATACACTCATTAGAAAGAAAACATTCGCAAACGTTTTACATGGATTTAATAATATTATGTTTTTTTTTCTAATACGATCATCGAAAAATAAATATTTCAAAACTTCTAAATACATGTTAATATTTCATTATAGTTCCGTTTATCAAAAGACGAAACAAAAACCATGAACCAAAAAAACTTGAATCCAATCAATCGTTTTGTAACATGGTATATCGGATTAAATATTATATATAATCAAATTTTAAAATTAACCCGACTCATTGTACTACATAAATATTTCTAGAAAAAAAAATTATTTACAAGATTTTATCAAAACCCTTAATTAATATTTTAAAACTTTCATAGACCCGAAAATCTTTCATAAGAAGGCTTTTAGATTGTGTCGACAATATACCCGAATGTTTGTTTTAAGATTGTAAGAAATAGGTTCACTTTTTATAAAATATATAATGAATATATAATAAGGATACAATTGTTATTCGTGGAAAAGATACTATTAAAATTTTGTGTTCAAACCAAATAAAAAATAAATTACAAATTTATGTACCAAACTTAATTCTAGCAACATCTTATACGAGTACTTCACTCCTAAAAATGACTCATGAAATTCCTTTTATACTTAAAAATAATACTTCATAATCAATTTATTTATTTGAAGATAATTAGAACAATTTTATGAGTCAAATTAAAGGTTAATTTGATTCATGACATGTTCATGTCATATTATAAATAATAAAACCTTCATCTTGATTCTTCAATAGAGATTAGAAGTCAATCAAAATCACCTATTTATGACAAAGAGATAAATTTATACTAGTCACTGATGTTCAAGAATATTTAATTCAACACTCAACTTCGAGCTTCGATACATCATTTATCTTAGCTTCGATTTAGATATGGTTTGGTTCCATTGTCAAACTCTCCCATCATAGTACACAAAATTATAAACAATTATCTATATAAATACAATTATTTATTGTCTAAAATTAGTAAAAAATCATTTTCACTAATATTTTTAACAGGTTTAAAATGTACCCAGTTATATATTAAAAACATCAAATTTATCAATTATCATATATGTAATCAATTGTTCTATTTAGTATGAAGTATCTAGCTTTTAGTTTACCGTTGGCCGTTCAAAAAAAAAAAAAAATCTAGCTTTTAGTTGCCAATGATCTCCAGCCTTAGCTGGTTTGAGGTAGAGGGGGTTTTCCCTTAGGGGTTTTCATCTTGGGGATAGGTTAAAGGTTCGATCCATGCACACCACAAAAAAATTCCCCGTGACGGTTTGTGCTTAGGCAAGGAGGACACCGGTGTGTGGGTAGGAATTCGAACTTGAGACCGCTAGGTTAGGGTTGTACAAGCATTTCCACTGAACTAAGCCTTTAAAAAAAATCTAGCCTTTAGTTTAGACTAGTAACTTTTTTATTAAATTTTTGTTACAACGGTGTACAGGTTGGTGGATGGAGCCAAGTATACGAGGGAATGACATATTTGACAGTGAAGGGGGCAGGTCATGAGGTTCCAATGGATACCCCAAAGCTCGCTCTTACAATATTTGCTCATTTCTTGAAAAGCATTTCCTTAGCATCGGTTGCTCATTAAATTTCTTATAAACTGATGTCTTATATATTTATATGCTTCTTTGCATTTCCTGTTATCGTGACATTTGTCGTGACATATTTGCATGGAAAATAGATTTATGTTTTTTATATTGTTTTATTGGAAATTGGAAATGTTCATTGAATTTGAAGACGAAGTGTCAAAGTTGAATTTCATATTTGATCACCTGGTTATGTTATTTGTTTCTCGATAACAATAATAATAATAACTAAATGAAAATTTGGTGCCACAAAATATTATTTATTTGATGGAAGTATATATTTACGTATAAAAAAATACTAGTTGATTACCTCGAGAATATCCCGGAGTTTGAAAAATCTAATATGACTTAACAAAAATGATAAAAGTAGAAAACATACCAATCGTAAACTCAGATAATTAATTCCTATCTGTCAGCTCGTTTCTTGTGCGCCAATAGCTAATGGATTATTTCACACATATCATGTAAAAGTAGACAAAAGATATTAAAGAAGTTGTTGTTAGTATTTATGCTAAATATAAACTTAAACTTAATACATAAAACCACTACCTCCAAAAGTGATAATTCGCCTTCATCCTCTCGTTCGGTTACTCAATTTACCTGCAACAACAACCAAAACCGAAAAAATGAAAACAATTGATAACCAAAACCGAAAAAATGAAAACAATTGATAAACGTACTTTGGGGTTAAGACCACATATTTCCCCTTCATGATCCCAGCCGGACCACCTTTAAACCCGTATAAAGTGTTCCCTTTGCAGCGTTCCTGCAAGTAATCTACAACAGAGGGGAAAAAAATAATTGAATAGTCAATAAATATTTAGATTTTTGCATAGTATTTATAAAATTAATAACTGAACATTCCGGATATAACATTGTGCCCTCCTGGAGCTTGACTTCCAGATAACACCACTCTTATCTTCAAAGCCGAACCCGGCTCATTCGATTCACTTGGCTTCAACACTGCTGAAGGCGTCCAAATAGAGACGGAAAAAGCTTTGCAATCTCATCTACATAAAATTAATCCACAAAAATTAGTTCAAAATACTTAACAAAATAAAGTGCCTAAACATGTGTAAAGTTTCATACTTTAAGACTAAACAAATGATGAAGATAAATTAAACAGATTCAATAGAGAAACTTAAGGTGTAGCATTGTTGCCATGGATTCATCCGATGAGCAACGACGAAAACAACAGATGTTTATGTAAAGCTTCAAGGTCTTACAATTGGAAAATAAGCCTCACTGATACGATTAAATGGTTGGTTATTGTCTATGATAAATTGATAACTAATAATAACTTCAAGTTTGAATATCATATTTGTGTATATAATAAATTATCCGAAATCCATCCATTACGTACAAATTCTCCAAAAGTTACAACAGTTTTCTAATATGTATTCATGCAGAGTGCAGTTACGCCTCATCATCCTCCTTACCTTATCCTTCACCGCCACCATCATAGGTCACAATATAATCACAATCCTGAACGAATATCCAGCGTACAGTTCGTTCAATAATTACCTAACGCAAACTAAAATCGCTCATGCGATTAATCATCGTCAAACAATTACTGTTCTTGTGTTTATCAATACAATTGCGTCGGAATATTTATTGAATTAACAGTAGAGAAGCAAACTAACCGGATATGTATTTCTTTTTCTGAACTCCGAACTTGCACTCTCGGACAAGAACAATTGCATTGCGGACTGCAAGTTGTTACCGAGAGTCTAGATCCTATCTTTTGATTACTTGTTCAGCGTATAATAAGTCTTCTTCTTGTAGTGAAGCCGAAAAGGTTCGATGGTTGGAAGGAGTGGTCATCGATCGATGTTCTTTCCAGCGATTGGGTTGATGAATGCGATGGTGATGAAGCTTTAGACGATGCAAATAGCAAACCCCCCATGATTGATTTCAAGTATTGTAATTTTAGGGTTAGAGGTGGGATAAAAGTTTTTAGGGTTATATATTTATTAATTTGATTAAAAACGAAAATTAAAAAAAAAAAATACTTGCACCTCATTATGCCACGTGGCACATTCAAGGAAGGGTTGAGGCCACCATTGAATGCCACATCAACAAACTTCAATTCATTTATAGATATTTATAGATATCGTGTGGTTTTGGGCTCATTTTGTAGCCACATTATGTCTTTTGTTTGTGTTGTTACTACCTACTATATGTCCTTGTATGTTGTTTTAGTTATTGATAGTTTTATATCATTAAGGTTAAAATTGTAATTGCAATAGGCGAATGAGTCTCAATACATGAATGGCCTGGCCATTTGTGTGGTGTTTTCGACAAATAGGTAGTAACCTATTCGCCCCCACCCACTCGTCCAAGGCAAAGCCATTCGCCCCCGGTGCTTGTTGCATGGCAGCAAGTATTTAAGCAAACTTGCAAACCCTAATCATTTTAGTTGTCATTTTGAGTGGTTTTGGTGTGGCAGATGATCTGAATCCGATTTCTATTCACCCGAGTTCTGTTTATGAATCTAAGAATCATTTAAGCATAACCGACAACTCGTTTTATGTGTGTCTGATTATTATTTTATTACTAAGCTTCAAGATACAGATTCTGCACTTGTCGAGAAGCAAACTTGTGATATCCGGATTCGTTCCCACTGTCCAACTAGTGGTATCAGAGCCAAGGCTCGTATCACCGGTGTTTTTGTAGAAAACATCGTTAAAAAACAATTGGTTCTTACTCATTTAAGTTGTCTTTAAGTATGAACCCATTTTGATAAAAAAGCCCAACTTTTCCTTAGATTTGGATGGTATTTTGTTGATTAAAACGTGAGTTTTTTATTTGGTTTTGTTCCAAAATTGTTTTGGAAACTTTCCTAATCATCTGATCATTAAACACATCAATATTGAGAGAAATTTGAGCCAAAATGATGATTTTCGTGAAAAAAAACAATGTTGTAACAGATCTGCAAGCGAATAGGTTTACAACACACGAATAGGTAAAAGCAAATAGGTTACTATCAGTGAATAGGTTTGAATATCATTCAGGCATAACTATTTGTCGATTTTAGACCCGTTCGTGCAGGCATGTAAAATTTTGAAATTTTTGACCGATTGTTTGACCGTCGGGAATTCAAGTTTGAATTTTAAGATGACAAATCCTTGGGGACATCTTCACCAACCTAGACAACAATATGATCAACAAGTAAACATTCTAACTAACCCGTGGGCATATTCGGCACAACGTAGTGCGCAATGGATGCAACAACCTCTTGTTGCCAGAACCAATATGTGGGTGTTAGTTGCATAATAACAAATGATTAATCAACAAATTGATAAACTACAAATCATTTTAGGAACGAATCCTTGGGCGTTAGCTACCGCTGCTATGCAACAAAGCAACAACATTTCTTTGATATTGATTAGTGATTTGGAGATGGGTAGTTTGAACTGGGCGCCGAAGTTATTGTTTATGGGTGATTATCGTTCTTGGAAAGGGAGGTCTAAGATCCATGTTGATGGAACCGATGCTGAGGTAGGGCAGCTATCGAAAACGGTTATGTTAGGCCAGTGGTTGAAAATTCCAACATCCTAGTAGCACTGGATGATATAGATATAGTTCAAAGGAGAAAATTCAATGCGAAGAAGAAGGCTATGGTTTCTCTTACCTAAGCACTTCCGAAGGATATCCTACATTAGTTGCTCATTGTACTACGTCTAAGATTCTATTGGATGCTCTCGCTAAACGAAAGGAGTGAAGTGAAAACACACCAGAATGATGACGACCGATCACCTGAGAAAAGAGTTTGAAAATTTCACTACTATCATGAACGATTCCTTAAGAGACTTGACTGCCCGATACTAACATTTGATGTCTAAAATGTATCATTATGGTATTGTTTATTCGCTTGTAGAACTTGTTGAACATATTGCAGATGCATTTTCCAATAACTAGAGTCAATTTATGGAAATCCAAAGGGAGAGGAACGTGTTTGATCGAATCACTATCAATGATTTTGTTATCACGTTAGAGAACAAGGAGTTCGATGAAATCAGAAAGTCGAACCAAGCATTTATTCTAGATCATCCAGATATTTCATACAATGCAAACCCCTAGACTTATGATGCTTCGGATTCTAAACCTCAGACAACGTTTGTTTCCAACATTGCTCCAGAACCAACATATAGGTTTTAATCACATTTTCCTATGCCATTTGTTCCACCCCAATCCAACCTCTTAACTCAATACAGCATAAACCCGTTTGCTCATCTAGCCGCTCCAGCTCAAGCTGTTCTAAGTAGTGCGGGGGCATCTACATCTGGAAAAAGTGCTGTTAGTACATGTTGTATAGATTTCCCTAGCCTAGTATAGGTGTTTATGCGTTGTTTTGTATGTATTTAATCGGGTTTTGATGATTAAGGGCAGTTTGGTAACTATTGCACATGACTGGGTCTTTGGGCACGACTGGCTTAGCCAATCGTGTGGATCTCAAGATGACTGGCTAGCCAGTCACCCCACCCAATCATGTGTATGATAGCCAGTCACCTCGAGGGCCTTAGGCGACTTGTAGAGACTATAAATAGCCCCAACGATTGCTCTAATCATTATTCGTCACATCAAACCATTCTCTAGCAGGATTTTTGAGGTTTTAGGGTCTGAATCTTGTTTGTAAACACATGTGCTCTGTTTTCTTAATAAGATTAACCTTTTAACCATATTCAACAACTTGTTTTGTGTGTCTTTTGTTGTTCTTATTGCTTAAACAACGACCCTAGGATTCCACACTCATTTGGTGTCTAAACCCGTGATATTCGAATTGTCTGTGAGGGTCCTACAAGTGCCACTCAACTCAAGACCTCTAGTTTTGAGAATGCCACTGTGGAAGTTGCCAAAGAACCCATGGTACTTCTGTCAACTTTGGTATCCTTATATAGTGGACTAGTTGCTGGTCAGATGGGGAACGCGTATCTGGTAAATGAAGACTACGCTCAGATAGTCAAAGAGAAGATGGAGTTGATGGACGGACATGCAATGGAATTTTGCTACTGTAGTAAGGAGGGCAAAAGATTTTATGGACCAGTTGGGTAGGAAAGATGTTTTAATCAATTATAACACTAATTTTGGGTTTCATAAAACCAAGGCTACGTGTTGCAACTATGGTGTCAAATGTCACTTTGCCCGTGAATGTGATAAGCTAAAGCAGAAAGTCAATTAGAATACTTTCACCAACAACAACCGCACTAATCAAACCCAAATACAACAAGCTCAGAGACAACCAAACCAAATACTAAACTAGCCATTTTCCCATTCAAAACCCGAACCAGACTGTTCCAGTTAAAAGCAATCCGGCCTAGCACTGGTAGTCCAAGATAATTAAGGTTTCAATTGGAATGTTTAAATAGGGGAAGAAGAAGCTCCGTAGGGTGCTATATCATGTTTTGTCGAAGAGATTGAGGGTACGAATATAGAAATTGCTGCTAAAAGTAATGTGCAAGATTATGATATTTCTGATAGCAGTTCATTAGATGATTATGTTGATTGTGACACAAGTCTTAACAATTTGGATGCGGATGTGGATCAGCTATTAACAGAAGCTGATTTTCTTAAGAGTAAAAAATCCTTCCTTGTGGACTCAGAGAAATCAAAGGCTAATTATTCTGAGTATTTTGGAGCTGAGAAATGTGTTGCTCATTACACTCTCATGGCTATAACTGAAACGTGAAGTTCCACTTCTAAATGTTCTAGATGTAGGATTGATAGATTATTAGAAGACAAAAGTTATCTAGCATGTGACTTAGCAAGTCATTAGAAAGAATGAAAAAGGTTTTAAAAGAATACTTGAAACCTATAAAAAGGATGTTCTAAAGTATCAAAAAGTTTATCCAACAAATAAATTGCATTAAATTACTATATTAATGAATTGGAAGCGACTAAGAAACAATTAGAACTTGTTAAGTGTGACTTTGAGACAATCAATAAGAATTTCAGTTATTGGAATTGCATGTGTGTGTTATATCACAAAGCAGATGTTCCTAAGAAAGAGTATTCTCCCACTAGACCTCTTTTTAAGCAATGTGTTCTGTAAGTTAGAGTTGAAAAACATACATGGGATATTATATCGAAGACCGAGATTGATAAAACAGCGGCTACCATTGAAAGTATTGGTGATAAGCATCTCACTCATGCGAGACCAATGCTTTGTGGAAAAAATATGAAGAGTGAGGAAGTTAAGATAGGAAATGATGAATGGTGGGAAACAGATGATTGAGAAGCTGAATCTGAACAACCTTCGGATGTTGTGCCGGCAAAAAATGAAAATAATCCTCCTGAGAATCACATTATTTTGATCCAGAGCCCAAAGCACAACCTTCATGATGTGATGTGGGTGTTAAAGTTTTTTTATATACTGAAAGATTATGATAAAATCTATGCTCATGAAGAAATACCAATGAAAATTGTTAATCAATAATTAGTAACTAGAATTTGGCAAGAATCAACCATTTCTTTTGAAAAGAATGTGAAAGGAAAGGGTAAAACCAAGGTTGATTAGGGTAAACCTTCTAAATCTAAACCAAATCAAAAAGAAAATGGAAAGACAAATTAGAAAATCACCATTACCCGACTCCTAACCGTTATCAAAACAAGAATCCCACAAAATATGTAACTCAATTTGTGAGAACTAATGGCGAAGAGGACTGTGAAAATAGTGAGAAACCTTAAACAAGTTTACAAATAAAGTCTCTCGATGATCAAGTTCCAAAGAACACCTTCGCTAGTATGTCCAAATCAAGGGATGTGAAGGAGAAAGTTAGTGAGTCTTCAAATTTGGGGAATATAGATCTTGTTTGAACATTGGGAAGCATGGGAATTTAGTTACTACGCACCCTGAATTGAGACGAAAGAGGATCGTAGTAGATGATGCTCCTTGCCCTAACAAGGCAAAGCAACCTTTGTCCCCAAAACATTTAGAAAAACAAAAAGGCAAACAATCTATATATGACAAGAGGAACAAGATTGCTATCAAACAAAAAAGGGGTGATGATAGGGGTTACAAGGAAAGGGGAACCTATCAGCAGCCTTTGGTTTGGCACATGACGGGTGACTTATCCCTGCTATTAGACATGAAGAATATTAATGGGGGATATGTAACTTTTGCTGGTAACATAGGGGGTTATATTACAAAGGAAGCTAGCATGAGCAATGACATTGTTAGTTTTGACAAGATCTGCTACCTGAAAAAAATAGACCAGAATCTACTAAGTGTTTTACAAATCTATGACTAGAAGTTTACAGTATTCTTTGACGATAATGTGTGCTTCATCTTAAAACCTGGTTTTAAAATACTTATAAAGTGGATCATGATCTTTGCTCTAAGGGTTAATAATCCATATGTACATGGTACGAGTGAGGCAATTACTACACAGGGGCAAGTCACTTATTTTGTGTTCGAGGAAAGAGAAAAGGAATCTATCTTGTGGCACAGACGGATGTATAAGGAAGATGAATCACCTAGTGAAAAATCAACTTATGAATGGTGTCAGAATTAAATTTTTTTGTCATAATGACATATGTGTGTAATGAAAGAAAGGAAAACAGAAAACAAAATCTCGCAAGCCTAATACGGTCAACTTAGTAAGTGTTCCACATGAACGTTTACACATGGATCACTTTGGTCTTGTCAATCGCAAAAGAATATATGGATATTTATGCTATCTGGTTGTCACTGAATATTTTTTCGAATTCTCTTGGTGTTATGCAACACAAAAGTGAGATTTTTGAAACATTAAAGAATCCGTTCACAAAAATTAAAAGCTTATATCTACTGAAGCTGTAGGATTCAAAGTTATAATGGAACTGTTGATGCATATTGTGCGACTAGTGTTTTGGATTGCGACATCAAGTTGTTTTGTGGTTTACGAAGGGGCGAATGTGGGAATAAGCTGGGGCGAATGTAGAGATTGGAGGTCGAATGTAGAAGTTACTGAAGAATAGTTCCAGGTTCAAGCTACTGAAGAGGGCGAATGTGGAAAACTCCACATTCGACCACACGCTAGGGGCGAATCTGCAGGCCAATATAAGGAGAAACTTTATTTTATGATTTAACTTTTGCCATTTCAGAGTGTGTGTTTGTCTAGGTGCTCTCTAGTGTGTGTGTTCGATCTGAAACTTTGTTATTGACTTGTAAAGCTTATTGTAAACACATTTTGACAAGTAATTAATGAGAATGAGTATTGAAAAGGTGAATCTGAGCGTTTGATTCGATAACTATCATATTGTAACTGATCTAGGGTTTCCGCACCTAGATTAGTAGACTTGTTTGATCAAACCAATATGTTTTTGACAAAATGATCCTCTACAAAGTGGTATCAGAGCCTATACAGATCATACAACTACAATTTGATAGTTTTTGAATTGATTTGGACCCAAATTTGATCAAAATTTTGTTGTTTTCAAAGAACAATGGTTTTTGATGAAAATTGAAGGATTTGGATTAGATTTCATGGATAAAATCAAGAATTTGATGCATTAAAGTTGTTCCAAACCAATTCCGAAGCAAAACCTGATAAACATCATCAAAATTCATCAACTTTTGAAAAATTGAGATCAAATTAACTGATTTTCAAAGAATAACCGTTTTTCAAATGGGTCGGGTCGAACCTAGAGAGCAAGGGTCGAAAGTGTCTTTCTAAGGGTCGAACCAAGCATTTTCAGGTCGAAAGTGTTAGTTTTTGGTCAAACCTAGAAGATTGTTGTGTTGATTTTTCACATTCGAGTCAAATTTGTACATTCGACCAGACGTATGGTCGAAAGTGGGTGTTATTCGGTCGAAAGTGAAAGTGTCATTTACATTTCTACATTCGTATCAACTGTTTGGGTCGAACCTGAGTTGTTTTCCACATTCGTACCCACGCTCAGTCAAAAAGGGACGAACGTAGAAACTGTTTGATATTTTTCTAAGTGTTTTCGTATTTCCAACTTCAAAGACTATATGTGGGGATTTCCGACTACACCAAGGCCCGGTACAACACAACAACAACATGTTACCATGGACCCTTGGACTGTAGCTGCTCAGAAGTCGAATACTCAACCATCACAGCCAATCAATTATCTAGCGATGAGTAGTTCGCTTCCACAGAGTGTTGCTCCACCACCACAACAACCAACTGCAGATTATTGGGGTGTAGCAGCAGCGGCGGTACATTCTCAAACTACAAATGTTATATCTACTCTAATAAATGATTTGTCCTCAAGTAGCGGGAGCAGACCACCGAAGCTGATGGAGATGCAAGAGTATAATCAATGGCAGAAAAAGTTCAAGATTCATTTGGAAGGGATGGGACTTGAAGGTACTGAGGCGTAGCAAATGATTGCTAAGGGATACGTTGCACCAGTGTTGGAGAATACCGGTGAACAGATTTCGCTTGAGAGTTTGACTGAAGATGAAAAGAAGAAGTTTGCGGTGGAGAAAAAGGCGTATTCTCAACTAGCCTAAGCCATTACGAATGATCTTTTACACCAGTTTGGATCTTGTACTACTTCCAAACAACTGTGGGATATGTTGAAGAATCGTCACGATGGTAATGAGAAGACGAGAAGGTTAAGGATTGAGGAATTGAAGAAGGAATTTGAGAACTTCAGTTACGTTAGAAATGAGACTCTGAAGGAGCAGGCTCCCGGATATTGTCATTTGTTAACTGAATTGTCCAGTTATGAGATTCAGATTCCGATGTCAGACTTGGTGGATAAATTTGTTGATTCTTTACCACCGTACTGGGATCAACATATTGAGGTTTTAAAGGAGAAGGATGCTTATAAATCCCGGACCCTCAATGAATTTATTCAGAAATTAGAGAACAAAGAGCAAGAAGAGAAGAGGAAAGCTAAGAGATCACAAATTCCTCAAAACCCAGAACTGTATCATGGAGATACATCATCTTCAGTGGGTAGCTCAAATGTTGGTGGAACAGTTGCTCCTCATATTGCTTGTGTTTCAAGTGTGATGGAACCACCCAAAAACCCAATCAATTACCTTGCTCAAACTTCATCCTATACACCACCACCACCATCATACAGTAATTCTTTTGTTACACCTATTTCACCAATGCAACAAGCAGCATTTTACACAGCAAACATGAATCAAGCTCAACAACAACCTTACATTCCACAAATGAATCAAGTACAACCTAATCAAAGTTCAGTCGTATTGGAAACATCAAACATGAACAATGTCACAGTTGAGGTTGCTCAGCAACACATTGCCTTAGTTTCAGCGATGGTTGCCTCATACAATGGTTTGGTGGCTAGTCAAATTGGTAACCACAACTTAACCAATGAGGACTATGCTCAGATTGATAAAGAGGAAATGGAGCTTATTGATATACAATGGGCTTTTGCAAGTGTTATGAGGCGAGCAACTGAATTCATTGAGAAAACTGGAAGGACTGATCTGGCTACATCACCGAATACAACATATGGCTTCAACAAAGACAAAGTCACTTGTTTCAATTGTGGTGGTAAAGGTCATTTCAAGAGAGAATGCACACAGCCAGCTCAACAAGGTAACCGAAATCCATTTAACTCAAATTACCAAAACCGTCAATCTCAAAACCAAGTTACTTACCAAAGCCAAAACAACAACAACTATCAAAATCGAAACAATTATCAAAACCGACAAAACACCTCACAGAACAACTCTGCTAGACAACCAACTACACCTAATCAGACTCAAACTCAAACACCACATAATCCAACCAGAGCCATCATTCCTATCACAACACCAAATGACCAACAAAAGACAGAAAATCAAAATCAGGCATTGGTGATTCAAAATGATGAAGGATATGACTGGACGGGGATGCAAATAGGTGTTGAAGAGGTTAAAGCTGGGAATGTAGCTTGTGTTACTCAGAAGATTGATTTAGAGGAGTCGGAGATAGTTGAAAAAGTTTTGGAGACTGAGAGTGCTTCTGAAGAAGAGATTGAGGAGTCGGTTGAAGAAGTGGATATTTCTGTGGCTGATCCAATTAAAGAACAACATGAAGAGAAGACTTCGGGAATTATTATTGATTCAGTTTCCGATGTTCCTGAAGAAAATGACTCAGTGTATTCAGACTCGGAGAGTGAGACAGACTCGGAAGCAAGTGTGAACTCATTAGACGATGAGGTTGATCAACTCTTGGCCGAAGCTGATTTTCTTATGACTCGGAAGTCATGTATTGTGGATGATGCCTTCACCAGAATTGACTATTCAAAGTTCTTTGCTGGAAAGGAAGCTCATTTCGCTCTCATGGCTATGACAGATCCTCCGAAACAGGTATCTTCTGAATCTACAACTGATATGAGTAGTGAGAAGTATTGTGGTACTTGTGATAGGTTGACAGATGAAAACAAGCAACTCAAGGTTCAACTTGAGAGTGCGATAATCAACTGTCAATCTTCTCGCAAGGAAGTCAGAGAGTTTAACAAGGTTCTTGATGGTTATAAAAAGGACATTTCTGACTTATAGAAAACACTTTCTTTAAAACAACTTGCAATTGACAGTTATATAAATGAACTTGAAGAAACAAAGTTAGAAATGACCACCATCAAGTGCTTTGCAGAAAAGGTCAACAAAAAGCTTGAAAGCTATAAACACATTGCATATGTGGTTGACCATATCATTGAAGAACCATCACAACCCATTAATGCAAATTACAAGGCTGTTCCATCACCAGTGTTATTTGAGAATCATAATTGTCATTCAATAACACCGGAGAGTTCAGTCAAATCTGACTCTACATCGGAAGATGAATCTAACACTTCTAGTGTTGGAGATCCAAATTCCGATGTACGACCGATTTTGGGGTTGAATGATGAAGGCGTAACTGCTGTGACTGATGATTCTGACACGGAGAGTGAGGAAACTGAGAAAGTTAGTGATATTCCTAAAGAAAATCACATTATCACAAATGAACCAGTATCACCTTCTCAGCTTTGTCATCCGATGGCAAACGCACATCTTGTCAATCAATCAGTGAAGAAAGAAGTTAAAAATGAATCAGTTGACAAACCTGTCAAGGTATTTTATCGGATGGTAGGATCCGATAAGATTATCTCTGATGAGGAGTATGCGATTAAATTTCCAAACTATTCTAAAATTGAGAAAATCTGGCAAGAAAGTACTATCTGGTTTCCTAAACACGAAAGGACCAATGATGTACCACAAGAAATTTTGAAGAAACTCTATTTGGATACTCCAAAAGAACCTAAGGTTCATGTCACTGAATTCATTAAGCCTAAATAAAAGGCAAATGGCTTTCTCGAGCCGGCTTACTCGAAGGACCCAGCTCCTGACAGTTTAAGACGCCGATGTGTGGATGATCAATATCCGATCAAGTCATTTGCTAAGCCACATGCTCAAAATGTTTTTGAGGAATACCGTGCGTGTTTCAAGTGCGGGGAGAGAGGGCATTTACTTGCTCACTGTCCGTACGTGAGGCATAAGAGGCACGAAGTTGAGATGAGGCAATCTTTTAGAAAGCCGGTCGATAATCATAGTTATCTTGAAAGACGATTTGTCCCTCAACCAGCACCATTTTACAATCAAAGAAATTATTATCAAAGGAGGGATAATCGTCAATTCAACTATGATCGTCGAAACCGGATTGCTATGGAGAAACCTTTGAAGAAACCTATGGTGAACACAACGGTTGATAAACAATAGGTTACACCAAAGCCTGCTGCTAAGTCGACTGTTGGACCTGGTTCATGTTAAAGGCACTGAGAGTTAATAATCTTTACATTCTTGATATGTCGAAAGCGTTGACAACTCAGGGCCAAGTTACGTGTTTCCTATCGAAGGCTACAGAGAAAGAATCTATAATGTGGCACAGAAGGATGGGACATATTCACCTCATAAAAATGAATCATCTGGTGAAGAACGGACTTGTCGAAGGCGTTAATGTCAAACATTTTCATCTAAATGACAAGTGTGTTAGTTGCAAGAAGGGTAAGCAGCACAAACAGTCCCACAAACCGAAGAAAGTGAACTCTGTTGAAATGCCACTTGAACCGCACATGGACCTATTTGGACCTGTCAAGAGTAAGAGTCATGTCGGAGAGCTTTAATGTCTTGTGGTTATCGATGATCTGGAGGCATTATCTCTATGGGACGAAGTGTACGATCTACACTAACCACAAAAGCCTCCAACACATATTCGATCAGAAGAAGCTGAACATGCGACAACGTCGATGGGTCGAGCTTCTGAATGATTATGACTGTGCCATCAAGTAACGTAGTAGCTGATGCCCTCAGTCGTAAGGAAACGAAACCTAAACGGGTGCGAGCTTTACAACTTACAATACATTCTAATCTTCCTGATAAGATACGTGATGCCCAGGGCGAGGCCTTGAAAGAAGAAAACATCGGGCTTGAAACATTACATGGTGCTGGTAAGCACTTGGAACTAAAGACAGATGGTCTTCGATACTTTATGAATCGAGTCTGGATACCGCGTTTTGGGGATCTCAGACAATTGGTGCTCGATGAAGCTCACACCTCTCAATATTCGGTACGTCCTGGTTCGGACAAGATGTTCCAAGATCTTAAAGCTCTTTACTGGTGGCAAAACATGAAAGCAGATATAACTACTTATGTTAGTAAGTGCCTGACATGTGCTAAGGTTAAGATTGAATATCAGAAACCTTCAGGCTTGCTCCAGCAACCAGAAATCCCTATGTGAAATGGGATGGAATTTCTATGGACTTTATCACAAAGCTCCCTAGAACGCCAAGTGGGCATAACATGATTTGGGTCATCGTCGATCGTTTGACCAAATCAGCACATTTCCTTGCAATAAAGGACACCGACACGCTGGAGAGGCTGGCCAACATCTATATCAAGGAGGTTGTCTCTAGGCACGGGGTGCCTACTTCTATCATATCGGATCGCGACGCGTGATTTACTTCCCATTTTTGGAAAACTCTCCAAGATGCCTTGGGGACTCGTTTAGACATGAGCACAGCCTATCACCCTCAGACAGATTGGCAGAGTGAACGTACCATCCAAACACTAGAAGATCTACTACGAGCGTGCGTGGTGGACTTTGGAAACAGTTGGGACAAGCACTTGCCTTTGATTGAATTCTCTTATAACAATAGTTATCACACTTCAATTCAGTGCGCGCCTTTTGAGGCACTTTATGGACGCAAGTGTAGATCTCCCCTCTGCTGGACTGAAGTTGGGGATAGCCAACTGACAGGTCCCGAACTTGTGCACGAAACTTCTGAGAAGATAGTGCAAATCAGAAACCGGATGGCTGCTGCTCGTGATCGACAGAAAAGCTACGCTGATACACGTAGGAAACCTTTGGAGTTCCAGGTTGGGGATATGGTACTATTGAAGGTGTCACCATGGAAGGGTGTGATACGCTTTGGAAAACAGGGAAAAATTGAACCCACGATACGTTGGACCGTATGAGATTGTCGAAAGGATTGGTCTGGTAGCTTACAAGTTAAACTTGCCTGATGAACTCAGTGGAGTGCACAATGTATTCCACGTATCAAACCTAAATAAATGCCTATCGGATAAGACACTGGTAGTGCCACTGGAGGAGATTCAGGTGGACGACCAGCTACGGTTCGTGGAAGAACCAATGGAGATTCTTGAGCAGGGCGTCAAGAAACTCAGACAAAGCACTATACCTATTGTTAAGGTACGATGGAATTCCCATCTAGGACCGGAATACACGTGGGAGCGCAGAGATCATATGCGGCTCAATTATCCACACCTCCTTACTGAACCTGAACCCGTGCATAGATCGAACGCCGAACATAAAGCAGCTCGCTCAAAGTGAATTTCGGGGTGAAATTCCTTTCAACTTGGGGATGATGTGACATCCGGGAACCAAGCACACATTTTTATAGCTTGCTTTATTGTTTACTTGCTGAATTTCGGGACGAAATTTTTTCAACTTGGGGATGATGTGATACCCTGCAATTTCAGGTTCTCACTTTAACTAAACTCTAGTTACATACCTTGCATTTTACTTAACTAGGGTGAGCTAGATAGGTCACACGTTGCATAGTTATAGGTTAATAACTGCATGAAGTGGTAATTCAAGGAATTACCAAACTATTTACATGAGTAGTGAACCCCGGATGTTGGTGACTTGTTAAACAACAAGATTGGGAATTAATTGTTTGAGATTGATTGCAATTACGTGCTTCTATGAATCTCTGTGAAACTATGTGCAAACTGTATGTGATTACGTGAACTTAAACTGAAAACGTTAATAAAAATCGTAATGGGTGGACCAGTAGGATGGTTGGGCGTCTTAACGCATGGGGTTACACTTGTTATGGGCCAAAATAGCGAAAACATCGAAGTAAACATGCAGCACAACGAAGCAGGCCACCCGGAGTGGGCCTGGGAGCTGTGAGCGGCCGCTCACAGCCTCCGAGCGGCCGCTCACGGGTGTCTGACGAACCCTAACCGCCTTAAATCAATATTTAAACACCCATAAGCCTTATGCAACCCCTAAACTCAACCCTAATCGCCCCCTACTGCCCTATTACGAAAATATCAACTCGTAACACGTGCTAAGGCTCAAGAACACAATTCGGGAAGCGTGAGGAGCAATCGATTGGTGATTTTGAAGTGCTTGTGGTATAATCTTCATTCTCTTGTGTTTTAATCTTCTTTAATATGTTTTAAAACATCAAAACCTTGTTTGTCCAGGTCTGAAAGTATTTTATAAAAGTTAAAACATGATGTCCATGAAGATTAAAGGGGTTAAGCATGTTATTATGTAATGAATGTTATGTGTTTTGCATGATCATGTATGTTCTTGATGTTTTAAATAACTAGGCTTGATGAATGATAATATAAACATGTATCTTGCTAGGTTTTGATCAGATTATGTCTTATTAATGTTGTAGGATGTTTGTTTGGTGTTGTTGATCGATAATATGCAACTAGGGTTCGATATAGTTGATGTTATTGCATGACTAAAATCCGGACAAAATGTTTAGGTCAACTTGTAGGGTCTGTTACGTGACTTAAATCGAGTGATTTGGACGTCGTTTGAATAGTTTTTGGAATTTTCTTCGAATAAAGCTCATATCGGATTTTCGGATTAACTAACTGAGTCAACTTAAAACAATCATAACTCGAGTTTTACAAGGAATTAAGTTATGAAATTTGGACAGTAGATTAACATTGGAATAACTCGGATTTTCCAAGTGGATTCATCCCGTTTGGATGAATACATAATTTTTGGGAATTTTTCTACTAAACTGACCTGTTGTGAAAATTTTCTAGACATAGCTGTGTTGTACGAATTTTAATAATTTTTGTGTTTGGTTTTAAGACAAAACAAAAATATGGGTTATCAACAGAATCCAATGAATACTCAGTAAAAATTTGGGACTTTATTCCATTCGTTAAGTATTTTAAATAATTCGTTTTTCACAGCGCACAATCTGCCCTAAAAACGCAGATTGTGTACGGGATCTTTATGTGCCTATTTGGAGTCTTATAGGGTATGTATTTGACATGAACTTGTATGGACACTTGTATGAGATGTATTTGAGGTACTAAACTGATAATAATCACTATGATCACCAACGGGTCCGTAGGGTTTACTTATGCATGTAGAATCACTAGGTGTCACTTACACGATTTTGAACATTTAAACGTCTTGGACAAACGGGTTATATGGTGTATTGGTTATACACATATACTCACTTAGTGACACTTGTAATAGGGAGTCGGTAGCACCCTATTGTTTTGGAATTTGGATAATTTGCTTGCAACCAAAGGTGAGTTTCACTACTTTTTCTCGAAAGCATGTGTCTCGGGTTTGAGACAACTTTGGTAAACATTTTCTAGTCCGGTTTGGGACTACACTTGCAACTTAGGTTTTGACTCCTTGTGTGGGTCGGGTTTTGGACTCCTTGTGTGGGTTACGCTTTTATCAGTTTAAAACTTTAACGGTCCTTTGTGAACTAAACACACTCTATCATTTGAAGACCTTGCATATTACTGGGTTAATCCCTGTACGCGAACGGGGTATTAGTTGATAGCGCTATTAGGTTGTGCAGCAACCTCATGCTTGAGGTGCTTGTGTCACGGGCATGAACTTTTGACCACGCTCTAAAGGAGCTGAACTGCTAGTGTTGATAGACACTAGTGCTGAGGCAAAACTTATAACAACTTCTGTATGTTCCCAATAATCAACTGTTTAGTTACAATGAGTGGGCTAGCTACCCCTGACAAGCTTAAACTGATAACACTTGAACTTTTGGGTCTTGGGGACCTACACTTTTACTTGGTTACGTGGTTTTTGGAAACCTACGCATTTACTCACTCATTTACTTTACTTAGTGAACTCACCAACATTGTTTGTTGACCCACCATGTACATGCTTTGGCAGGTAGTTAGCTACCGGTGTCACGATTAGGAAGCACTGCACGTTCACTGCATTTGGGGTCTTGGGCATACACCTAAATTACATATCATGCTGTTACGTTTATTTTTATATGGTTTTAATTTGGGCGCGTTGTTTTGCGCATGGTTTCTAAAAGGTTTAAATTCGGTTTACGCTTCCGCAGCTTAACTAAACTTAGTTTTTGAAAACGAACTAAATGGTTTGGGCATTTAGAGTTCGTTCATATGACTTATAGCTATGGGATCCTGGTATGTCATGCGCCTCGCGGTAAAACCCCGCAGTGGAAATTTGAGGGTGTGATAGATTGGTACCAGAGCCATTGGTTATAGTGAACTAGGACTGCATGTTGAGTCTAGTCTATAATCATCATAGCATAAGTATTAGTACACTTACAGCTTAAGTACACAACTAGCTTTTGGCTACATATATCTACAACACATGGTTTCAGGAGATATGTTACCTTCTAGTTCTAAACCTAATTCTTCACACGTCACCGGTGGGAACCCAGGGTTACACCAGGTGCCACATTACTGGGATTAGTATCCTAACAAACCTAATGGATGAGGAAACAACAATAGTACAGGGGAGAGAGCCCTTGCGAGCGTTGTGGCGCACGTACACAGGAAGCTGCACGATGCGCATGACGTTGTACCATTAAACCGAATCAAATTCGGAGAAAGTCAAATACCGAGACTTATCCTTTTTCACTGAGCAAGGAGACAATTAGTTTCTGTTCCTTGTTATTTGACCTTTCTTACCATCATTTGAAACTCAAACGAGACTGGGTTACTCATATGGAATTTTATTCTTACTCTAGTACATTTACGCCCTGTACGAGCGAGTGATGTATGACATGCGTGTCACTGTTCCTCGTGAGTATATAGTGGATTCATGGAAACACATCAGATCGGGGCTTGTTACACACACTCTTGGGGAGTTATGTAAAGACTACGATGCAGTGCAATGTTTCAAGGGAAGACGAAACCTACTAATGACTGACAGCCACGATTGGAGGAACGAGTGGTGAAGCTGACCACTGAACTGACTTACAGAGAACCGGAGTAGGAGACTATACGCTACGAGGACCATATAACACTAATACCTGCGAAGAAGGGGCGAAAGGAAAACCTGAGCAGGACGAACACATGGAAAGTGAGAGTGAAGGCTCTACTATCTAGACAGAGTGTGGCGACGATTGACTCTTACCTTTTCGTACCTGTCTTTTCTTTCCTTTCCCTTTGTTAACTTAGATAAGACTGAGTTCTTATGATCAACGATAAGGTGGTTGAGGCCCTCGCATCTTCCAAGCTAGTAAAGATTCATCTTGCTAAATCATTCATTTCCCCTGGCTCCAACATTTGAACTTTCTTACACCTTGAACGCACATGCCACTACAACCTGCAATCGTATTTTCAAGGCTTTTATTGGTTGTAAACCTCGATAACTCCAACGGAACTGAAGGAGATCGTTGGATTGCTTCGATAGTATAAGTCTTTGCCATGTGCATTTGCCCCAGGCAGGATGGGGTAATGTATGCTACATGCACACTCGATGAGTTACATATACTTGAGAGGAGAATGTAACCCTCCCGTGACGAAATTTAGAAATTTGTTCCCTAAAGGCGGTTGGGTCTGTGATCGACGCCTACACTACCAAGCTACAGCAGATAGCTACTATATGCTTAAATCTATTTAACCTACCTCACAAACGGATCGAGCTTCATACCAAAGGGGTTGGCCCCACAGGTTCGTGGCATGGCTACTACAGCTCACCTTTCCAGAATATAACAAATCTTTCACCTGGCTCGCAAACTCACCGACGAGGCTGTTGAGCATGGTACTTTTCCGAAGCAGGGTGCTTCATCTTCTACTTTTGGTGATAGCAAAACAACGTGGGATAGTATGAGGTATAACTCCTTCAACAACAACAACCACAACGACAACACCAACAATGGGGCTCGTGGAAGAGCATTTGTGATGGGCTCCGGGGAAGCTAGGACTGATAACAATGTCGTGACGGGTGCGTGTTCCTTGAACGACACTCATGCTTCTATTTTATATGATACTGGTGCAGACTATAGTTTTGTGTCATCAAAACTTAGCAAACAACTAGGGATAGTTCCAACACTTCTTGATACCCCGTACTCTATAGAGTTAGCTGATGGGAAGCCTGTTGAGGTAACCCACATCCATCGTGACTGTAAGCTCGAACTAGATGGACAATTGTTTGCCATCGACCTCTTACCTATCACCCAAGGAAGCTTTGATCTTGTGGTTGGCATGGACTGGTTGTCCAAGCAACACGCTGAAATTCTCTGTCAGGAGAAGATTATTCGTATCCCTCTCCCTAGTGGAGAACTCTTATCTGTCCAGGGTGATCGTGGTGGTGCCATGGTGGACATCATCTCTTACTTGAAAGCCCAGAAGTGATCGTCAATTCAACTATGATCATCTAAACCGGATTGCTATGGAGAAACCTTTGAAGAAAACTATGGTGAACACAATGGTTGATAAACAAAAGGTACCACCAAAACCTGCTGTTAAGTCGACTGTTGGACCTGTCTCTGTTAAATCAGAGAAGGTAACTAAGATAGTTTCATTTAAGAACGACACTAAGAAACCAACTGAGACTCCAAAAACTCAAATTAGGATTCTAAAACGTTCGGAACAATCTTGGTCATCTAAGGGTTCTCCGGGTGCTTCTACCTCAAAATCAAATGAAAAGTCTCAAAGTGAGAAAGGTTTGAACGATCAGAAAAAGATCGATTCTAAGCCTAATGTTTCTGTGAATGATTCTTTGAAAGCTGATGTTCAAAGACCCAAGACCAAGCAGGCTTGGGTCCCCCAAAAGAACTAATGATCTTACTTGATGTGTGCAGGGAGCTTTAGCTGGCCCTGTTAGCAGTCTCTGAATTGTTGATAGTGAAGCCTCAGGCCACATGACTGGGGATTTAGCATTATTGTTTGATGTGAAGAATATCAATGGAGGTTATGTAGCGTTTGCTGGGAATAAAGGAGGATACATCACTATGGAGGGAAGTGTGAGTAACGGGATAGTGAGTTTTGAGAAGATTTCCTATGTGAAGCAAATTGATTACAATCTGTTAAGTGTCAGTCAAATCTGCGACAAACAATTTTCTGTGCACTTCGACGACAAATCTTGCTATATTCTCAAACCAGGCTTTGTTATTCCAAAGGAGTGGATCATGTTAAAGGCACCGAGAGTTAATAATCTTTACATTCTTGATATGTCGAAAGCGATGACAACTCAGGGCCAAGTTACGTGTTTCTTATCGAAGGCTACAGAGAAAGAATCTATAATGTGGCACAGAATGATGGGACATATTCACCTCAGAAAAATGAATCATCTGGTGAAGAACGGACTTGTTGAAGGCGTTAATGTCAAACATTTTCATCTAAATGACAAGTGTGTGAGTTGCAAGAAGGGTAAGCAGCACAAACAGTCCTACAAACCGAAGAAAGTGAACTCTGTTGAAATGCCACTTGAACGTTTGCACATGGACCTATTTGGACCTGTCAAGCGTAAGAGTCATGTCGGAGAGATTAACTGTCTTGTGGTTACCGACGATTTTTCGAGATTCTCGTGGGTGATGTGCTTACAACATAAAAGTGACACGTTTACAAATTTGAAAGTTCTGTTCACTCGACTGGAGAATGTCTATGGTCCAAAGATTAAATGAATTCGGAGTGATAATGGGACGGAGTTCAAAAATGCACAGATGGATGCTCTTTGTGAAGATAAAGGAATTTATCATGAATATTCTGCTCCGTATACCCCTCAACAGAACGGTGTCGTTGAAAGGAAAAACAAGACTCTTATTGAAACGGCTAGAACAATGCTCGCGGATTCCAACCTTCCAATAATGTTCTGGAATGAAGCTATCTACGCGGCTTGTTATACACTGAATCGTGTGTTAACAGTGAAGAAGTTTGGGAAAACTTCTTATGAGCTGTTGAACAGACGAAAGCCGAACTTGGAGTATCTAGAACCATTTGGGGCTCCATGTACAATGTTGAATCCAGGTGAAAAGTTTAGTCCGAAAGCTGAAGAGGGATACTTTGTTGGATACGCAACCCCGCTCAAACGGGTATTCAACAAAAGAACTCGACACGTGGAGGATTGGGCCAATGTTGAGGTTCAACGGTATACTCAGAACGTACAGGGAAATGGTCCTGACTGGATGTTTGATTACAAAGACTTCTTTGAATCATTCAATCTAGATAGCTTGGTTGAAGAGGCTGTTCTAAGATTACTTTACGAGTGTGAAAACGCGGCGACTTCACCGTTGGTGCGTCCGATCACCGTAACTCCTCCAGCAGCATCTAATGATGCCAATGCTCCTATAGCAGAAGAAGAAGTGTTCCAAGACGCTTTGACTACAATTGATACTTCAGAATCGGAAGATGATGAAGACTTTAGTGAAGCTATTCTAGATCATGCAACAGAGGCACCACTAGTGAACCCAAATCCAGATGTTGCTTCATCGTCTAACACGGGTAATGATCTGGATTCAGTGGAGAATTTGACTACTAAGACGGGAGTGACGGTACCTGATCATCCGGAATCTTGGATTCATCGTATTCACCCGCTCGAGCAAGTTATTGGTGACCCTGGAAGTAGTGTCATGACTAGAGGACAACTTCCTAGTGCAAACTCACCGGAAAATCTTGGCGCTTTAGCTTTATATGCAAAAATTCAAAAATCTGGTTGTCAGAATGACTAGGTCTTTTGCTTGTTATGTTTCACAGGTTGAGCAACGGACATACAAGGAAGCTCTTTTGGATGATGCTTGGGTAGAGGCGATGCAGGAAGAGTTGTTGCAGTTCCAGAAATTGGGTGTCTGGACACTTACAGATTTACCTCCGGGAAGGAAAAAGATAGGAACCAAGTGGGTTTTCAAATGCAAGAAAGATGACAGAGGCGTGATCGTGAGAAACAAAGCTCGATTGGTAGTTCAAGGTTTTCATCAAGTGGAAGGAATTGACTACAATGAAATATATGCACCTGTGGCACGTATAGAAGCTATCCGCATGTTTTTAGCGTTTGCCTCGTATAAGAAATTCAAGGTGTATCAAATGGATGTCATAAGTGCGTTTCTCTACGGTGTGGTCAAGGAAGAGGTCTACGTCGGTCAACCTCCAGGCTTTGAAGATCCTATCCACCGGGATAAGGTTTACATTCTCAACAAAGCGCTGTACGGGTTGCACCAGGATCCACACCAATGGTATGAGGAGCTAAGCACGTATCTGCTATCCAAAGGATTCAAACGAGGCTTGGTCGATTGCACATTGTTCACCAAAAGGACAGGGGATGACTTGCTTCTCGTCCAGATTTATGTAGATGATATTATTTTTGGCTCTACTAACGAACTTCTTTGCAGAGAATTTAAAAAAGTAATGCAGGAAAAGTTCGAGATGAGTGCGATGGGAGAAAGGCAGTTTTTCCTCGGCTTGTAGGTGGATCAAAGACCAACGGGGATCTTCATTCATCAAACCAAATACGTATATGAAGTCTTGAGCTGGTTCCAGATGGAAGATTCGAAGCCGATGGATACCCCAATACAACCTAATCACGGGAGTTGATGCTAAGGGGGAGCTGACAGACCCATTTACATACAGAGCAATCGTCGGATCTCTGATGTATCTCACTTCATCAAGGCCAGATATAGTGTTTGCTACATGTCTCTGCGCACATTTTCAATCGAAGCCGAAACAAAGTCACCTAACGGCAGTCAAGCGAATCCTAAGATATCTGAAGGGTTGTCTGTCGAGAGGACTATGGTACCCTAATGACGATAATTTTGACTTCATAGCATTTATGGATGCAGATCGCGGTGGTTGTGACAAAGACAACAAATCCACAACGGCTAGATGTCAATTTTTAGGGAGCAGGCTCATGACCTGGCAGTGTAAGAAGCATACGTCGGTCGCACTATCTACTTGCGAAGCTGAGTATGTAGAAGCCTCTAGTTGTTGCTCACAGGTTCTCTGGATTCAGCAGCAGATGGTCGATTACGGTTTGCAATTTCTAAAAACCCCAATTCATTGTGACAACGAAGTCGCAATTGCATTAACTAAAGACACGGTCAATCACTCAAAAGCTAAGCACATCTGGATTAAGTATCACTTTATCCGTGATTGCTATGCAAAAGAGTTGATTGATATGGTCGAAATCCACACTGACTATCAGAGAGCGGATCTTTTCACAAAAGCTTTTGATAAATCCAGATTTGATTATCTTTTAAAAGCTAACGGTATTAAAGAAAAACAAGACTGATCATCACCTTGGTTTATCACCTTTTGTTTTCAAAATTTTTTTAAGTTTTTACTGGTTTTCAGAAAAATCCAAAAACCCAAAAATATGTTTTACATTTTAGGGGGAGTCTTTATTCAGAAAAACAAAAAACATTGAAAAATTAAAAAAGCCATAAAACTAGAAAAACCCAAAATGATTTCCAGGAGTAAAAAGAGGAAATGATAGTACATCAGTGGGGATCTGACACATGCTAAAGAAATGTAATGCAATACGAGGCGTGTGTTGATTTCGTGTGATGTGCTGATAAGCTTCGTAGACC
Organism: Ambrosia artemisiifolia; assembly: GCA_032199755.1. NCBI lineage: Eukaryota > Viridiplantae > Streptophyta > Magnoliopsida > Asterales > Asteraceae > Ambrosia > Ambrosia artemisiifolia. The sequence continues at coordinate 35,492,720 of CM063524.1, forward strand.
AATTACTGCGTGCATTAGTGATACAAACATAACAAACTACTTGTTAGTGGCTGAACACCTCATGGGCATATGGTCTTAGTACCGTAATTTCGTTTGATAGGGTTGCCAAAATCTGAGGTTTCGGGTCGTTATGTTAATAGTTATCCGGGATATTCTGATTGAACTTTTGTCGTATTAATTTACGGACCTAGATTCAATCAGAATATTTGCTAAAAACAACTTTAATGCCAAAACCTAAAAGTTACCGAATTGAGGAACTTCATGTGTATTATTGATCAAAGATCTTTAATTGCATCGTATCAATTAACTGATGAAAATCTATGATTGATATCAGCCTCAACCTGGTATATATGCACATGTTACTTTGCTGCATTCATTTGCTGACCTGTACACCTCTGTGCTATATATCTTGTAACAAAACGGATAACATTGGCATAATCACGCGTAACGAGGAAGCTTTGTGCAAATTCCTTGATACGGGAGTATGTCGTGTGCGTGGTAACCATAAACGTGTTAGTATAATACACCTAATAGTGTATTATTTTAAAGCACTGCATAACGGTCTGCATGTGAGTTTATGTGGACAACAATATATGCAGTTGCCGGATCACTCATTGTTTCTAATGATAATATATAACAAAGATCAACGGTGTGATCAGATTTCTCAAAAACTGATATGATCCTCTTACCGGAAATCACAAAACATTTACTGCTTTGTGTTTACATTTCTGCATTTTACATTTGTTTTCCAAAAAGATACAAAAACTCAAAAAGATTTTAGGTGTGTTTTAGCATAAATTTCAGAAAAACCAAAATTTTTACATTTCTAAGTTATTTTTGATAACCGATGGTGTTTGATGGTCATTTTCTGAAATTTGATGAACCAATCTGAGTTTTGTATCATATAAATGTGAAATAATGAATGTTTGAGGTTTACAATGTTGAAAAATAATTTAACGGGATTCGATTTTGAGATTTGGTAAATTTTCAAAATTTCCATTTTTCATTCGCCCCTTAACTAGGTCGAATGTGGAAATTCTATTACATTCGCACCTTTCAGAATGGACGAAAGTGAGAGTTTAAATTACAATATGTACATTCGAACCCTATTTCCACTTTCGAACCTTTAATTAGGGGTGAACATGGAAATAGCTTTACTTTCGCCCTGGCTATCTGGTTGAATGTAACACCCTATAAATGCCAGATCCTCATTCGAACCTTTTCATTTCAAACTTTTCAAAAATTTTCTATCTGCCCAACCCTTGTTGCCTTTGTTTTTGTGATCCCTGACTATTGTTCCTGGTTTCATTATGATCATTTTGATCCAAATATTACAGGTAATGGATTTGAAACAGAGACAGATTCGTGGTTTTTCATTCGAAACCCTAGAAGTGATCTAATGGACCTTTTTAGGACTGTTTTGATGCATATTGATGTATAGGTTTTAGTTGTTAATGATTTTAGGGGGAGAATGTTACATATTCTAGGGTTATAACATATTATTTGATAGTTTTTGATTCTTAAAACTGATTAAACCCTAGAATAGGTTTAAAATCATCAACAACTGGACAATTAAAACAATTGATTGTGTAGTAGGTTTAGTCGGTCAGGTTAGAAGGCAAATGAATCAAACTCTGATGTTAAAACAACAAGAATTGCAATATTAAAATTTGGGGTTTAGAAAAGATACGTTCGACCATTTTGAAACGGTCGAAAGTAGAAAATATGGTCGAATGTAGCTTTTCAATGGACGAAGGTGAATATTTTGGTCGAATGTGGATTTTTGTTATAAAAATTTCACTTTTGAACCTTTATTGTCCTATCCGTACTTCAGAAATCTCACATTCGTACCTCCGTAAGGGCGAATGTGGAATTGTTGAAAATCAAATTTCAAATTTTGTCAATTTTGTCTGTTTTTAACGAATTTTTAATGTGTCGTTTTTACAGATATTCAAATGGCAGAACAACAAGCTGAGAATATTGAAGTTACAGTACAAGAAGCTCCTGTTCAAGGAGTACTGGAAGATTGGCCATTTGAAAGCGCTCACAACTGCTGTGCGTTTATCGGTGAGGTATAGAAGCTTACTGAATTCTCAGGAATTGTGGATTTCCTCAGAAGGAGAAAGATTATAGATGCTATTGCAACACCTGCAATCATTTATCAGGATATTATTGAAGAGTTCTGGAGGAATGCTCGTTATGACTTTTGGGATTCAGAGACAGCTATTGTAAGTGAGATTCAAGTAAATCTTGCAATGGTTACTGAAGATGATATCAGAGAAGCCTTAAAGTTAAGAGATGAAGAGCCGACTGATCCTAGAAGTCTTTCCTGGATAGAACAGAGGTTATGCTTTCTCAGAATGAAGTATAACGGTCCGATTACAGATGGTGCACTAGACAAAGGGAAGTTGTGTCCACAGTTCAAGTATTTTGCTCACGTCATCATTCATGTGTTTGGAACTGTGAGTGGAGGATATGACGTGATGAGGAAAAGTTTAAGTTCTTTGATGGTTGATTTAACATTGAATAAACCATTCAATGTGGCGGGGATGATTCTTGATCACATGCTTGAACCTCTCAAGGGATTGAAGACAAAGAAGTTTCTGTTATATCCCAGGTTTTTGATGATGATATTTGATCTTAAGTATCCAACCTTGAGGAAAGATCCTACCAAGATTCTTGTTCAAAATCACATGAACATGAAGACTTTGATAAGGATGAAAGGGTACAAAGGCATTCCTGATAACGAGAAGCCACCACACAAGAACTTGTTTGGATATCTAATTAATCCAGGATATACTGATCCAGGGGAGAACAAGGCAAGGCATGTTAATATTGAGTCTGATACTGATGATTCTTTGGTTCATGCTGATACAACAACAAAAAGAAAGAGACAAGTTAAGAATGCTGGAGGCAAAGGGAAGGGCAAGGCAAAGCTTGATGATGCTGAACAAGCTAAGAAGCAACAGAAAAGAAAGAAAAGTGTTGCTAGGAAAGGTACCCAATTGGTGGATGAAGAATCTTCTGTGGATTCTGAAGAAACAGAAGAGGATGAGAGATGGGATTCTGATGCTGAAACATTAAAGAAGACCTCTAAGCGCAAGGCCACTATTGCTGGAGAGTCTGAAAGTTTAAACAAAACAATTGAAGAACAAGGTCCGATCAACTTAGAAGGAGGTGAAGGGGATCTTGGACTTGCTGCTGGAGACTTTAGTGGTTCTACTGTGGTTGTTAATCAGAAGAAACCCAAGTACAAGACAATGTCTAAAAGGGATGTGAAAGAGAATCCTAAGAGAAGTCGAAAGAAGGAAATTGAGATGTTATTGAAGGGTAAGAAAGTTCCTGAAACTGGCACGTCTTCAAAAGTTACTTCTCCAGTTGCAAAGAAACAAAAGAAGTCTACGACTGAATCTGAAGTAGTTCCTAATCTGGACACTACTTTGCAGAATGTTTTGAATTTATTCCAGAAGAAGATGAAAGCTCCTGAAGCTGAACCTTCCAATCCCAAGATGACTATTTCTGATGATGTCATGGAGGTTGTAAACAAAAGGATGGAAGAGATGATGAAGATAATCACTGCACAACAAGCTCAGATTGACAAGTTCAAAAAGAATGAAGAGACTACGTTACAGATTGTTGTGGCAGCGAAAGAGAATCAAGACGAGTTGGAAAAGAAGTTGAAAAAGTTAGAAGAAGAGAAAGATGAGATTGATGAACGTAGTAAGAGAAACAGGAGGTTGATTACTGGAATAAGGAGTGAGAATAAGAAGTTGTTCAAAGATAATGAGAGGATGAGCAAATTGCTTGACAAACTTTACAATGAAGCTCCTCAACTAAAAGAAGGAGAGGAGGAAGAGGAGAAAGAAGAAGAACAAGTAGATTTTGAAGATTCTTCAGATGAAGGAAATGATGAGAAATCTGATGATGATTCTGATGACGATGATGATGCAAGTGGTAAGTCTGGAGAAAAGAATGATGAGGATGATAGTGATAGTGATGATGATGACACAAGTAAGTTTACGTTTGAAGAGAGACAGACTAAGAAGGGAAGTTCTGGTCAATCTAGCTCTAAGAAGAAATCTGGTGAAAACGTAGATGCTGATGATGATATATTCTGGACAGAAAAGATAAGATCTTTATCTGAAGATGACAAGAATGTTTACAGAGAGATGTTGAATAAGAGAGTCTGGACTATTGAGCTTACAGGGAAGTTTCCTGAAATTTTTCAAGCTGATGATATGAGGTATGAGATTGAATACAATGACCCAGATCTTGAAGAGGGTGAAGTGTCTGCTGCAGTTTTGAAAGAAATACTTGAAGGTATAGCGCAGCAAGTGGGTAAGACACTAGAGGAGATCACGACTGAACAGATGATACCAGACATTCCTGAAAAGGATGTTGGTAATCATTCTGATGATAAACAGACTCCTGAAACAGAAGAGATTGAGATTGAGGATATAACACACGAGGAATACCCTGAATACTTCAGAGATACAAGTAATGAAGTTTTCCCAGATCTAGCTGAAGTGAATCTAAAAGAAGCAGAGTACACAGCAAAGAAAAAGAGTGAAGCTTTTGTACAGAACGTGTTTGGAGAAAATACTCAGAAACCAACAACTGAACAGAGTGATGATTTGAAGACTCTGTTGAAAAATCTGAAAGAAATGGATGATAAACGACCTAAGCCTGAAGCACTGGGTGGATTTTATAGATATCATAACCAACTTTTCAAAGGCAGAGCCTTAGGTTGGAAGTATCTAAGGTATTTGAAGTGCATTGCTGTGAAAAGGGAAAAAGGAATTCTGTACTTTTACAGATTCCATGATATACAGACTCTATCGTACTGGGCGGTGAGAGACATATGCAGATTCACTATGTCTAGTGCTTCAGCGAACAATGATGTGGTAGGTTGGTTTGCTGATAAATTGTGCTGGGAGAGTAGAACGAAGTGGAACATGTTTAAACCGCAATATCCCAGAAGAAAAGTTCACAAAGAGATTGATCCTAAGACGAGGATGAAGAAAGTGACTTTGAAATACAAATCTCCAGTTGTTATGAAGAAGATACCGTTAATGCCAATTCAGCAGCATTTCAGCTCTGAATTTGTGATGTGGTACTACGATTGGCATACGGCAGACGCGGTAATTGTATTGAAAGATGGGAAGGATGTGTACAGGAAGATACTTTTGATCCGATGTGGATCATCAACTATACTTTTGAAGACATCATCATGCTATACTATAATCCGATCTACTGTGAACCTAAAGATGCAGATCAAGCAAGAAAATATCAACAGGTAGTTGGAGTTTGTTTTGCATATGACATTAATTCTTGAAGCAATTTAGAGAAGAAACTCGGAGAAAAAGTCAAGATGAGTTCCGTGCCGAAACGTTCGACAAAGAGAAAACTTGAACCCGAAATGACTAAAGATCTAAAGAAACAACTACGTTTGAAGCTAATGAATAAGCAGATGGACGAAGCACGTAGGCAATCCAAGCAATAGTCGAGGCGGAGTTTGTTGATGCATATTGTGCGACTAGTGCTTTGGATTGCGACATCAAGTTGTTTTGTGGTTTACGAAGGGGCGAACGTGGGAATAAGCTGGGGCGCATGTAGAGATTGGAGGTTGAATGTAGAAGTTACTGAAGAATAGTTCCAGGTTCGAGCTACTGAAGAGGGCGAATGTGGAAAAACTCCACATTCGACCACACGCTAGGGGCGAATCTGCAGGCCTATATAAGGAGAAACTTTATTTTATGATTTAACTTTTGCCATTTCAGAGTGTGTGTTTGTCTAGGTGCTCTCGAGTGTGTGTGTTCGATCTGAAACATTGTTATTGACTTGTAAAGCTTATTGTAAACACATTTTGACAAGTAATTAATGAGAATGAGTATTTGACGTGTGCGGATATACATATAATTTTGCACTGATTTTAACACACGTTTCTGCTTCAATATTTATAAAAATGGTTTAGACCTTAATATTAAAACATACACAATAGGGCAAGTGTACCCTGTCATATATGTAGTAATGTACAGATAAGAACCAGATATCGATCCATGGACGCGCGCGGAGCAATGGTACTAAAACTCTATCCCCGATTCACCAGTTGGAAAAGATAGTTTGAGTTTGTTTATAACTAGATTAATTCTAAAACATGTAAATAACTTAACTACTACTCCAAATTGAAAATAAAACTATATAAACTATAATACGCCAATCCTAGCATGTCATCTACATATAATAAGGAATAAAGGCGTGATCAACATTCCCATTTTCCGACAGTTAGTTTCCCTCTCGGGCATCCTAACATGACAACTATACAGAAAGCTAACACGAATACACACGTTAACCACTTCAAGTTGTTTATTAGCGCGCAGCTGATATGATCTCATGAGAATCTTTTAAAGATAGGTTAATCATCTTGTTGGGAGTTTTCTAGCCGCACTAGTTAAGGAAAGCAATATCGAATACACAATACGACCACCTAGACTAGCATAAAGTAGAGCATTTCACAACCTATTCCATTTTACCAACTTTGAACACAAATCTACTAAGATCGCCATTTTCACCAAAATAACTAACAAAGATCATTAACCGTGTCAAAGATTGGTAACAACACCATTAAGCTTTTTAGACTCTTTTACGCGCCGGTAAACATTTATAATCATTATCCGAGTGACTTTAACCAAACCAATACCCAGTTACAGTTTCATGGTGTAAACTTTATTAACAAGTTAACTAGTCTACTATCGGACGATTATACGGACGGTTTCTTCAACAAGTAATCCGCCTAACACATTCCACAATCATCAAAGTCATCCAAACACAACTACAAATCTGACAACAATGAAACAAGGTTGCGCTATGATCATCAAGATTCAAACATGAAAAACACCAAATTCATACAAAACTTGATTTCATACAAACAATTGTTTTAACTACTAACTATTACTAGATATTATCCGTATACTATAATGAAATACATAAACGACACAAACAAGTCAAAATATTCAGATCTGAACAAACTTAAAGTTTATAGATCAAACCATAAATCTTGAATGTGAAGGATTGGATGATGCTAGGTGATTAGGATCGAATCCCAAGCTTGTTAAACGGCTTTCCAGCAGCTTGGTTCGTCCGAAAATCGCCTCTCCAAAACCCAATAGTCAAACAGTGGGCTGAATGGGCAATATATAGCTGAACAGGGCCTGTGAGCGGCCGCTCACTTTTCAAAAAGTGTTGCAAGTTGCTCGTAAGCTGACGTAGGCCTTCCAGAAGCTTCTAGATGTGACAGGACGAGCGAGCGGCCACTCACAGCACTCTGGGTGCCGTTCGCGCGCTGAAAACTTTTTTCGTCTGTTATGCTTCCGGGACATCGTTTAAGACCTGAAATCGCAAAGATACCCAAATAAGTACCAATTCATGTGTATAAGATCAAAAACGTCTAAAAATGGGAGTTAAACGGGGACTTTTATATGTGTAAATTAACGTATATCAAACCTCCTCACACTTGAACTTTGCTTGTCCTCAAGCAAACAACAAAACAGAAATAAACGAAAAACTCGCCTAGTGGCAACAAAGACAAAATATAACCTGTACAGAAGATAATAATCAAGCCCACAGAAGATATAAACAGGTGACAAGATAACTGAAAAGCAACGACTCACAATGTTCACACACACTCGGTTTTATTTATGATACATACGTGTAATGTGTATGTGTAAATCGCTCCATTGCCCAGACAATGAATCGTGTAATATCATAAGCTTGTCAAAAGATCTAGTCTTCACCAACTAACGTGTGAAAAAGTACAAATCAAGAGGTCTTATGAGGGTTGTAATGTCAGGCAAGGGTAAGGGTGTGGAATGGATATATATATATATATATATATATATATATATATATATATATACAGTGACGAAATGGCTAAAACTCGACAGTTAAGTCTAACTAAACTGAAGCAAAAACTACTATACAATACATACGCGAACATAACTGCATTTTATTCAAATCGAGCTAAACATACAATTTCTAACTTTAAAGCTCTAAAAACTGCTCGGTCACTGCTAAGTCACCCTATTTTAGGGTGTTCTATTCTTTGTAATTTTCTGGATTTTTTTTATGATATAACTGATAACTAGAACTAATATAATCAACAGACGGGTTCTAAATATATAAACCCGAACATGAACTAATTACAACACAGATAGCTAGTTAAACATTAACCTAAACAGAGTTCTAACACAAAGGGTTTAAAAGAAAAAGGCTAAATTTGGTTTAGTGCCGAAATCGTGTGGTAAATAAGAAAAAAACACGGGAATAGGTTCAACATGGTTAACTAGGGGATAATGTTTGGGTGAGGGAAACAGATAGAATGAAAAGAAAAGGCTAAATCAAAAGGGTATCCTAAATGCCTCAATCATTTTCATACAATGTCACACGAATCTGGTCTAAACAAGCATGCTAGAGACAAGTTCTAAATTGCACAAAACATCCGGCTCACTCGCAAGCATGTCAAAGAAATGAAAATCTAGTCTAAGGCTCAAATGCTCACGTAACCGGAAGGAAATGGTGCAAGTGTACGAATCAAACATGCTCGTATCTCATCAGTTTGTCGAGCCTCAAGTTATCTTTATCAAAAATTAGTTAGGCTTGATGTTTCTAAGAAAATATATACATATATGTACTTTTAAAAGGTTTTATATATATATATATATATATATATACAAGAGGACAAACAAGATATAATCCCTCCCCACACTTGAAACTCACATTGTCCCCAATGTGACAATAGAAAGCGTTTATAAATTAGCTATCTATAGTGGGAAAAAGGAGAATAATACTCCCCTCGTGTCGAAGAAACGCCCGGGTAAATAAACGGCATGAGCATCGATAACGGTGCTCGCCAGTTACCTGCATAACCAACATTCTTGACACAACAAACTCGTCAAACCCATTCATCATCATTACAAAATAAGACAAAATAAACTAAAATACTGAAATTGAAAATGCAGAAAAGTAAACAGTACGAATACAGAAAGAAATAAAAAGATGACTTGGGTGCTCGCACCCGAATAACAGTACAAAACAAAAAATAACAGGATCAAGTACTACCAGCCTACCAGCCACTCCTCAGTCCTCATCATCATGGTGAGTCCCAGACGATCCCGCCACATCACCCCCTCGCCTACGCTTGTCCCTCAGATTTCCCCTTTGTGGGGGATTGCCAAAGTTGTTCGGGAAGCAAGCATGAAGCTCCGTGACGAGGTAATCGAGGGTCGCGCCCTGATGCTACAGGGTCTCGCCATACTGGTACAAAGTATCACGCGTTTCATTTCTGAACGCGCCAAAGTCATCATAGAAGGCCTGAGGGTGCTGGTAATGGTAGTGCTGCTGCTGGAATTGCTGCTGCTGGGGCTGGGGCTGGTGTGGCTGCTGCTGCGGCGCTACTGTGGTGGTGGCTGGTGTGCTGGCAATGGGTTCCAGATCGATCCGTCTTTACCCTTTAGCCTGATTGCCCCGCTGTCGTACACATGGATGATCCTCATGCGTCGGAGTACGTCCATGTTCACCTTAGATCCACTGGGCACCCTGGTCAGTGTCCTTCGTGCTGCCTTAAAGACCCCCATTCCCTTTGCTAATGCAGTCACATACTCCCCACCATATATCATGCTCCCTTGTTTTGTACATGATGTTGTACTGAGAAAAGATGCAATAAGTGCAGCAAACCGGTACATCACTTACGAGAGCATACAGAAATAACAGATCAGGTGTGGGGCAGCCGGTGGAATCTTCTTTCTTAGCAGCCGCGGTCCCGCATAGTACCTTCTGAAACACCCGTAGCAATGGGTCAATGATTTGGGACGCCTTGGCACCTTGGCACCTTGGGGGTTATAGTTTTGTTCCTCGTTAATTCAGCCCAAAAAGCGTTTCTAGCTACGTGGTCCTCTGGGAACTTGTACATAGCTTCATTGAAGCTATCATCCGAGATCTCCTCTTCAGTATAGATCCCAAGGTGGAAACCTAGCTTCGCGACTGAAATGTCGCGCCATTCCCCACATAAACGGAACTGTAATCCCTAGTGCACACCATTCTGTTGAAAATCCTGTTGGTCATACTTACGCGGCCGGTTGTAGCGTAAGGTGGAGAAGAACTCGAGGGTAAGCTCCTGAAAAACCGGTTCCTCAATCGACAGCAAGTTCTCCATGTGTGGGTCCATCCACTCCCGAAACCTTTCCTCTTGATTAAGCTCCGCTAAAGTGTCAAAGCATATCCGTCGTGGAGTGGCAATAGAACGCCTTCACTCCCACAACTCATTGAAGGTGTCGATGCACCCGCGTTCTCGCGGGTCTGCTGGATTGAATTTTAGAAAGCGGTGCACCATCTGCATCAAAATGCTAAAATATGTCAATTATAATAGAAGGAATAGGACCCGGACCCAAAACCCGCCAAACAAAAAATCAAAAATGTTAACAGAAGGTTTGAGCGGCCGCTCAGAGGCTTGGAGCGGTTGCTCCCAGCTCCCTGCACGCCATTTTTCGCTTTGCAGCCCTGTTTTTCGATCCTGTGCACTGGCTTTTGCTCGGTTTTCAGTGTTTTAGCCAAATGCACTCTAAAATCGGCCATTCAAGCACTTGGTTTTTGAAAAATTATGTAACTTAGGCGATTGAATGGCCGAGATTTCACACTTATGAAGTTTCAAACAAGTTTGGAATTTTTAACACCTACACGCTATGTTTTTGCAAAATCTTTTCAAACTCAAGTTACTTAGCGAAAGGCGTTCAGAAACCAATTATTTATGAAGTATCAAAGAAATTTGGGGCTCGTTTGTTCGTTTATGAAGAAAGCCCCAAATTCCTTTAACAACACGCTTCTAAACTATAATCAAAACACTAACAACCTCAAAATTTTGGGGATTTGTTAAACCATTATGAAGAATCCCCAAAAATCAAGACAACTAAACAACAACAAGCAACCTAGAACAAGATGAATTTGGGGACTTTTTAAACATTTATGAAGAATCCCCAAAATTCAACAACAAATCTAAATTACACTAGGATTAATACTAACATACAACCATAATATGATATTAATCTACATTAACACTAAATTACACTAAATAATAGGCTCCAAAATCACACAAATCTCTAAAAATTTTCGGACTCAAGTTAAACATTATGAAGAAAACCTAAAAACTTAATGATTTGAACAATAATCACCCACTAATCTATACTAACAAAGCATACAATCCATCCAAGAACAATAGGGTTTGTTAAACATTATGAAAGAACCCTAAAATCATGAAAAGATTGCATAAATCTAAACTACATTACACTAGGGTAAGAGAAATTGCAAGAAACAAGAAGATTCATACCTTTTCTTGAAGATTTGGGTGTAGAATTGAAAGGTTTGTATGTGTGTGTTCTTGACAGCAAAAAATCTGTCACACCCTCAAATTCCACCTGCGGGGTTTTACCGCGAGGCGCGTGACAAACCAGGATCCAAGTCAACGGTCACAATATACAACACTATATGAATACATGCATATTTAAAAACATAAGTTTAAAACCATTAAACAGTAGCGGAAGCTTTGTTTACAATCCAAAATCCAAAAGTAATCCAAATCGTTCAACATACGAAAACATGAATCCTAAACTAGACGTCGTGCAGACGCGAGCGCCTAAGTCCTGGAATGCTACCTTAGCGACCTGAGAAAAACATGCCAAAAGTTACGTCAGCACAAAATGCCGGTGAGTTCACAGGTTTTAATAAAAGTTACCAAGTTCCAAAAGTATACCAAGTTCCACCTGTCAATACTATAAAATGTTCAACCAAAGTACGCTAGCTAGGCGTATGTTTTGTTACTACTACGACTGGAAACCATTACTGGACACGTCACAAGTTACCAATGTTACAGCCCGAATAATGTCACAAGTTACAAGGTCGAGACAACATGCACCCGCCCGGCCCTCTAAGCCGATGAGTGGGGCAGGTCACGCCCAATAGATCTATCCACATTTCCCCTGTTGTGCTACACCGCACATTCATGGTTTCCCTGGGACTTAAAAGATCGTAAAGTAACTCAAAATAACCCATAGTATGACAAAAGTTCTCAAAACATAGTTCCACGCATGTTTTCTCCCCCAAAAGTAAAACCAGAGAAAGTGGGGCCGTGAACTCACCTTAGGTTGCGTTACTTCGAAAATGACTAAAATCAGCAAGCTATGCTAGCCCCGTAAAGCGGCGACCTAACATATGACAGTTACAAGTACTTAGACTAATAACCCGTAGGTTAGTTAGTCCCTAGATGTCCAGACCATAACCAGGTTCATTTGAAAACACCTTGACTGTTAAACTGACCAAATGTACATTACTCGGCATCCCATTGGTGACCCGAGACTCCACGTGTTATCCTTGTACTCTAAGTCATACAATTCATGCAATCATGCTTAACATGCGTTAAAGTTCAACAAGTCTAGCACATAGTTCAATCAGCACATAAATAAGTCCGAGCACGTGTTACCAAGTTACTAGGTATGATACGGGGTTCCTAGCATGTTCCTAGGTGTCAAATCGGGTCTCGGAATACCAAAATACACTTACAGCAGCAGTACACGCGATTAGGAAAAGTCAACTAGCGATTAGGAAGGTCAACTGGTGATTAGGAAGGCTAATCGCCCCTTAACATAGGCGATTAGGCCTATTCTGATGCTTAGCAGGCGATTAGGGTCATAAGGCATGCAATTCAGGGCTTAACTAGTGATTAGGATCGTAATCGCATGCTATGAGGGTGATTAGGCCCCCAATCGCCTACCACATAGGCGATTAGGTCCCCTTAACAAGCGATTGGGCTCCCAATCGCCTACAGCACAGGCGATTAGGGTCCCCAATCGCCCCCTGCAGAGCTGTTCCAGTTTTTCGCGCGTTTAACCCTCAAAATCAGACCCGGAACGTGTGGAAACACCAAATATCAATCATACAACATTATCAAACATATTTCAAGCAAAACTCCTAGCTTATCATCGTTCTACCAGTCCCGAATGCAAGCGTTTTCCCAAAATAGTACACTTAGCATGAAAACATCACATCAACATGCACAACTTTTACCTTAAAGAGCAAATACTCAGATTCCATCATGTAACAACGTTGTCCGATCATTCCCTACTGCTCTAGCATCATTATATAGCAAACCCTAACATCATATGAATAACAAAACACCACATATTACCCTAAATCATTCAAAAGCATCCAAATGGGTCAAAATATCAAATATCCACAATACACCTCCAAAACCATCCAAACTCCTAAGACATCATCATCCTAATACAAACAAGCTGTAAACACCTTAACAACACAATAACAATCCCTTTTAAATCATAAAAATCCTATCTTTTAATCATATTCAACACATACAACATGCATAATGGTTTGGACTTGTTTAAAAACGATTTTAATAGGTTTTCAAAGACACAAAGGTTTATAACTCAGGTCTGGACCTTTAGGGAGTAAAACATAATCATTCAAAGGTTTGGGGATGAAGAACACACCTTGGATTTATGAGAAATTGTTGTGTAAGGCTTGAGAATGTGTGTTTTGATGCAAAAACGTGTTCCAGAGGGTGTTTGTGAGTTGGGATATGTTATGGGACGGCTAGGGTTGCACTAGGGGTGTTTTGGAGGTCAAGGGTGGTATTTATAGGCGTTTCTAGTCGTTTAAAACACGTCAGGCGATTGTGCAGCACTACCAGGCGATTAGGGAAGCTAATCGCCCTCCTTAGCTAGCGATTAGGCCTAATCGCCTGTCACTATAGGCGATTAGCCTGCCCAATCGCCTGCTAAGGCTCCCAATCGCCCCTTAAGCTGCGCAATCACCTATAATGTCATGCAATCGTGTGTAATCACCGTTTTAACATATGTAAACACGTATACAAATACCAACAAGTCACATAAAGATTATAAACACATAATCCATGGAAACAAACACGTTCTTACTCATTCACCAATCCCCGGGACTCGAGACTTGTGTTTTTACTAAGGTTCGACGATTCTACGAATCGTCAATCCTTGCATACCTGGTTAATGGCTGACATCTAACGATCCTCTAGGTTGTAGTAACGACTCCCGAACCATAACACGACTCAACCAACCTAGCTAAGTATAATGTATGCGTGACTCGCTAAGGTAGACTTTGACCCAAACAATGTTATTGACCTGAGTTTGCCGGGTGTCACAAAATAAAAGGAATTGGGTCAAAAACTGAATGAGCGGCCGAGTATAAGGTTTCTAGGGTTGGTTATTTGCAATTTTTAAGTGAAATACCCATTTTAACCCTCAAAAACCCATGCAGACTCCTCCGAGCGGTCGCTCGCTCAATTTTTTTTTAGACCTGGGCGTTTTGAGCGGGCTGCTCGGAGCCTACGAGCGGCCGCTCACTACAATCTGAGTGTTATTTTCAGTGTTTTGGTGGCCGGATCGGACCGGCCGGTCCGACCAGTTGAACCGGGGTTCGCTAGGCTGAGCGATCCGAACACAGAAGATCGTTGGGTTCATAAAAAATTGGCCGGTTCGATTATTTTCCAAGTTCGGTGGTTCGTTGAATCGGCCGATCGGACCGGTAAACACCAACAAAACTACTTTCTAGCTTTCTTTCCCACTAAAACACCATCTTCTATCCCTGCATAACAGCTTCGATTGTTCTTCTTTATCATTCCTCTATCTCTGGTTTAAGGTTTGTAGAGAGAGACCGTTCAAAATGGCTTGATAGTTGTAGAGAGAGAGAGAGAAATACCGTTCAAAAAGAAAAAAAAAAGTTACAGAGAGTGAGGAAGGGATTGAATACTATAATAATTAAAAAGGATGTTTAAATGAATGTGTATCCATCCATCCTATCCAGTTATCTCCCACCCACTTTACTATTATTGTTTAAATAAATTATATATAATAAATAATTTTGAAAACAAACTTTCGTATTTTTAAATAAATTATTATTAAAGGATTATTATTGTTAAGGTAAATGTATATACATATAGTCAAACGTATAGAGTTTGTTTTGGTGTGATAACATGCTTATATTTTTAGTATTAAATTACATATGTTAAATAATATATATAGTATTATCCGGTTCTAAAATCCGGTCCGACCGGTTGGACCGGTTGGACCAGTGAACCAGTAAGTCGACCGATTCGATGTCCGATCCGGTTATGAAAACATTGGTTATTTTGCTGCAAATTTTCACCCAAACGCACCTGCACTTATCCGTTTTGACCCGAACAACCAACATACCTGTTTTGTGACGCTTCTTAGTATAATACCTCAGTAGTGAAGCGACTTTCCACATCTTCATAAGGCGCGAATCAATCCTGCAAAGACTAAAAATAAACTACAAAAACAAGTTAAAATTAAACAACATAACTAAAAATTAAACTAAGTTATAAACATTTATACAATTTGGCGCGCCCATACACGCCATGCTAATTTTATTATCGAGTCGCTAGCTAGACTCACATCCCCACACTTTATCAAGCGTGTGGGGCGTAGAGGTCGATTACCTCCACAGATTGGTCAACCGGTCCGTCGATGTAGACTTTAAGTCGATGACCGTTGACTTTGAAAGTCAAACCCTCTGAATTTTGAATCGAGACAGTTCCGTAAGGATATACTTCCTTAACGGTGTACGGTCCTGTCCATCGGGATTTCAACTTTCCGGGAAAGAGACGCAGGCGCGAGTTGTAAAGCAGGACCAAGTCGCCTACCCGAAAATCTTTCTAGCTTTTCAGGCGACTGTCGTGCAGTCTCTTCGTGCGCTCTTTGTACAAGATCGAGCTCTCATAGGCCTGTTGCCTCAGCTCCTCCAGCTCATGAATCTGCAAGAAACGGGTCTCACCGTCGGTCTTCAGTTCCAGATTCGTTGTTTTCAGAGCCCAGAACGCCCTATGCTCTAACTCGACTGGGAGATGACACGGTTTGCCATAGACAAGCCTAAAGGGAGTCGTCCCAATAGGCATCTTGTATGCGGTCCTGAAGGCCCACAACGCATCATCCAGCTTGTCAGCCCAATCCTTGCGGTTTTGATTAACTGACTGCTCAAGGATTCGCTTCAATCCACGGTTAGTGACATCCACCTGTCCACTTGTCTGTGGATGACACGGGGTGGATAACCTGTGGTGGACACCATAATGTGCTAACGCGCGATCAAGCTGCGCATTGTAGAAATGCGTACCACGGTCACTAATTAGTGCCTTCGGGGCACCAAACCGCAAGAACAAGCTTCTAACAAACCTCACTACTACTCGGGCATCATTTTTGGGTAAGGCTTGCGCCTCAGCCCACTTTGACACGTAATCAACTGCCACGAGTATATATCGATTGCCCCGTGAGGAGGGGAATGGTCCCATGAAGTCAATGCCCCAAATGTCAAAGACTTCACAGACTTGAATCGGGTTGTGCGACATTTGGTCGCGTGATGATATGTTCGTTGCCCTCTGGCACAAATCACAAGCACCGACCAATATCTGGGCGCCACGAAAGAGTGTGGGCCAATAAAACCCGGAGTCTAACACTTTTTTGGCAGTGTAATTCGCTCTGTGGTGACCTCCGGTAGGCCCCTTGTGACAATCCCGCAATATTTGCGCCGCCTCTACCCCAAATACACACCGGCGAATCAACTGGTCCGCCCCGACCCGGGACAGAAATGGATCATCCCAAAAGTAGTGCTTGAGGTTCGCGAAGAACTTCCTTTTTTGTTGATGCGACAACCCTTTGATAAGGATCCCGCAAGCAAGGTAGTTCGCGAAGTCCGCAAACCAAGGTGATTCATCCTCAACAGACTCGACACTCATCAGGAATTCGTGGGGAAAATTGTCATTTATGGTTTCCCACGCAGAGTGCTCGGCATCATCATGCTCGAGTCTCGAAAGATGATCAGCAGCAACATTCAGGGCACCCTTCTTGTCCTGAATCTCTATATCGAACTCCTGAAGCAACAGGATCCATCTAATCAGGCGCGGTTTCGCGTCCTGTTTGTTAAACAGATACTGATGGCCGCATGATCCGTATAGACAACCGTCTTGGACAGCACCAAGTATGATCTGAACTTGTTGAATGTAAATACTACAGCTAGAAGCTCCTTCTCAGTGGTGGTATAATGCTCTTGAGCATCGTGAAGAGTCTTACTAGCGTAGCATATCGGATGGAAGTGCTTGTCCTTCCGCTTTCCCAAGACCGCCCCTATTGCGAAGTCGCTCGCATCGCACATGATCTCGAATGGTAGCTCCCAATCAGGTGCTACCAAAATAGGGGCCTCAACAAGCAAACACTTTAAAAGCCCAAAGGCCTTCAAACAATCGGCACCAAAGACAAACGGTGCATCCTTTTCCAACAAACGGGTCATCAGGCGGGCGATTTTAGAGAAGTCTTTGATGAATCGCCAGTAGAACCCCGCATGACCCAAGAAACTGCAGATCGCTTTGACAGAGGAGGGCGGAGGGAGCCTAGAAATGATATCTACTTTGGCAGGATCAACCTCCAACCCACTCTGAGAGACCTTGTGCCCAAGGACTATTCCTTCCTTCACCATGAAGTAACATTTCTCCCAGATGAGCACAAGACTGGTCTCTTCACACCTCTGCAGCATCCGCTCCAGATTCCCTAGACACTGATCGAAAGAACTCCCGAAGACTGAAAAATCATCCATGAATACCTCCATGGAGTCCTCGATCATGTCGTGGAATATGGCAACCATGCAACGCTAGAAGGTCGCCGGCGCATTGCACAGCCCAAATGGCATACGCCTGTAGGCGAATGTGCCAAACAGGCATGTGAAGGTCGTCTTATCCTGGTCCATAGGATCAATAGGGATTTGGAAATACCCCGAGAAACCATCAAGGAAACAATAATACAACTTCCCCGACAGTCGTTCCAACATCTGATCGATGAATGGAAGCGGGAAGTGATCCTTGCGGGTGGCGTCATTAAGCTTGCGGTAGTCAATGCAAACTCTCCACCCCGTGACGGTTCTCGTAGGAATCAATTCATTCCTATCATTTGTAACCACCGTCATGCCACCCTTTTTGGGCACAACGTGTACAGGACTCACCCAAACAGAATCCGAGATCGGATATATCAATCCAGCATCAAGCAATTTAATGACCTCGGACTTAACAACTTCTTGCATGTTTGGGTTCAGACGCCTTTGGTGCTGCGCACAAGGCTTATGGACATCTTCCATCAAAATTTTGTGAGTGCAAAATGAGGGATTAATCCCCTTGATGTCCATAATCTTCCAGGCAATTGCCCACTTATGAAGTTTCAATACTTTCAACAACTCGCTCTTCTCTTGCACAGACAGTGAAGACGATATGATCACCGGTAAACGCCCCTCCTCATCCAGAAATGCATACTCGAGATGCGGTGGGAGCTCTTTCAGCTCTAGAGACGGTGGGTCCTCAACAGACGGCTTCGCCTTCTCCTCTTCCTCTCGCTCAATCTCCACAAAACGCTCCGGACTTCGGGAACCATCATCACCGATCTGATAGACCGGCTGCTCATCTTTATGGCCCTCCTGCATAATGCCATCTAGGCTCCCACACAACAGATGTGTGTCCGAAACATCCATCTCCAAAGTACCCCTGACATGAGAGCTGACACACTGGTCTACTACAGATGTGTGTCCGAAACATCCATCTCCAAAAAACACGGGAATAGGTTCAACATGGTTAACTAGGGGATAAATGTTTGGGTGAGGGAAATAGATAGAATGAAAAGAAAAGGCTAAATCAAAAGGGTATCCTAAATGCCTCAATCATTTTCATACAATGTCACACGAATCTGGTCTAAACAAGCATGCTAGAGACAAGTTCTAAATTGCACAAAACATCCGGCTCACTCGCAAGCATGTCAAAGAAATGAAAATCTAGTCTAAGGCTCAAATGCTCACGTAACCGGAAGGAAATGGGTGCAAGTGTACGAATCAAACATGCTCGTATCTCATCTGTTTGTCGCGCCTCAAGTTATCTTTATCAAACATTAGTTAGGCTTGATGTTTCTAAGAAAATATATACATATATGTACTTTTAAAAGGTTTTATATATATATATATATATATATACAATAGGACAAACAAGATATAATCCCTCCCCACACTTGAAACTCACATTGTCCCCAATGTGACAATAGAAAGCGTTTATAAATTAGCTATCTATAGTGGGGAAAAAGGAGAATAATACTCCCCTCGTGTCGAAGAAACGCCCGGGTAAATAAACGGCATGAGCATCGATAACGGTGCTCGCCAGTTACCTGCATAACCAACATTCTTGACACAACAAACTCGTCAAACCCATTCATCATCATTACAAAATAAGATAAAATAAACTAAAATACTGAAATTGAAAATGCAGAAAAGTAAACAGTATGAATACAGAAAGAAATAAAAAGATGTCTTGGGTGCTCGCACCCGAATAACAGTACAAAACAAAAAATAACAGGATCAAGTACTACCAGCCTACCAGTCACTCCTCAGTCCTCATCATCATGGTGAGTCCCAGATGATCCCGCCACATTACCCCCTCGCCTATGCTTGTCCCTCGGATTTCCCCTTTGTGGGGGATTGCCAAAGTTGTTCGGGAAGCAAGCATGAAGCTCCGTGACGAGGTAATCGAGGGTCGCGCCCTGATGCTGCAGGGTCTCGCCATACTGGTACAAAGTATCGCGCGTTTCATTTCTGAACGCGCCAAAGTCATCATAGAAGGCCTGAGGGTGCTGGTAATGGTAGTGCTACTGCTGGTGAATCTGAGCGTTTGATTCGATAACTATCATATTGTAACTGATCTAGGGTTTCCGCACCTAGATTAGTAGACTTGTTTGATCAAACCAATCTGTTTTTGACAAAACGATCCTCTACAGGAACAAAATTTAAGAACATTGCTTTTGAGGAACTCTGTAGAGAAAAGTATCCATCCCAAATTCAGTGCACCGTATACTCCATAGTAAAACGGGGTTGTAGAATGAAAGAACAGACCACTCATAAAAGTGGTATCTAGGACAATTCTTACATATTCCAATCTCCCTATTTTCTTTTGGAACGAGGTGGTTCATTGTCCTTGCTACACATTAGATTGAATCCTTACAATTAAGAAGCATGGTAAAACAAGTTATGAGCTTCCAAAGCATAGAAAGCATAATCTAGAGTATCTTGAGCCATTCGGGGCACCATGTACCATGATCCTGACAAATGAAAACTTCAGAGCAAAGGCAAAAGATTTCTTTGTTGGCTACCACACTCCCAATAAAAGAGTGTTGAACAAACAAACTATAGAGTTGAAGAGTGGCTACATGTCAATGTTCAATGATGCACTGTTAATTCTCTTGGTATTGGTCCTGATTATATGTTTGATTACAAGAGCTTATTTAATTCCTTCAAGATAGACAATGTGGTAGATGAAGTTGTTAAATTGTATTATGAGTGTAAAAACTCCGCTAGCTCACCGCTGGTGCGTCCGATCGTCGTTAATGTGCTAGCAACAACAAATATGATAGTGCCTAATGATACAGCCATGGGTAATCAAGTAGTAGAAGAGGACGGGGTATTTTAGGAAGCTTTAAAAGAGATTCAAGACTCATTTTCATCAGAGACAATGAGTTTGTGGAATCAACTGAAAACTTAACTGCATACCAGCTAGAAATGGCGAATCTGTCACTACAACTCCAAGTTATCCAAAAGGTAATACTCAATCACGTTATTCTACTTCTACCACAGCAGACATCAATATGCGAATTGATTTTAGCGAGTTCAATATGCGACAAGCTGGTGCATCATCTTCAAATGTTGCAGAGACAAAGTTATATGAAGATTTGGAACATCTAAATCTGCACTCAGATGACATAGTGCTGACACATCCGGAATCTCGGATTCATAATATTCATCCATTGTAAAATGTTATTGGAAACCTACTAGTCATGTTATGACACGTAGTCAACTCAGAAATGCAAGTTTAAATGACATTATTGGTACCCCGGCCTAATACTTGGAGATCAGAAAAACTAGTGTTAAAAGTGATTTGTCCTTCTCACTCTTCGTATCTCAACAAGAACAAAGAACTATGCAAGGTGCATTGAGGGAGGAATCATGGATTGATGCCATGGAAACTGAACTTCAGCAATTCCGAAAGCTCAAGATGTGGGACTTAGTTAACCTACCTCCGGGTGCAAAGAAAATTGAAACCAAATGGGTCTTCAAATGTAAAAGGGATGACCGCATTTGGTTGGCACTAGAGAGTCTACCTTCAGGTCGATCTCTGGAAGTGGGTAGTGGTCTTTTGGGCATGCTTTGTTGAGATCCTTGTAGTCGACGCACATGCCCCAGGATCCATTCTTTTTAAGGACCATGACTTGGTTTGCTACCCATGTTTGATGGTTGCACCATCTGATGATGCCTGCTTCGAGTAGGTCGTCGACCTGTTCGTTCATAGCTTTAACTCTGCCCGGGCCTAGTGGGCGCTTTTTCTGAGCAATTGGTTGCGTGTCCTTGTAGGTGTTTAGGCGATGTTCTGCAATATCCCTCGGGACGCCGATCATATCAGATGATTGCCAGGCGAAAATGTCTTTGTTTGTTACTAGCAATTGTTTGAAATGGACGCGTACCCGGGGGGACAGGTTTGATCCCAAAGTGAAGGTTTGTTCTGGGAAGGCGGGGTTGAGTACACATTTTTCGTTTTCAACATCGGCTGTCTTGGATAGCGGAAAGCTGCCGCTGGCTCTATTGTCACGAGGTGTTCCTGATTGCCTCGGATGTATGCAACCCCCGTGGTTGTTGGAAAACCCATAGTTTGGTGGGGGGTTGATGCGGTGCTGTTGAAGTTTGCTAACCCTTGCCTTCCGATTAAGATGTCATATGATGAGTTGGCTGTGATGACA